>JAUDJH010000009.1:0-1250000 GCA_036320925.1 Automeris io | reverse complement strand
ACGCAACCCAGATTTGGTCAGTTCGCTTGCTTCAACGAGGTCACTCGACGTTCACAAAGTGTCAACGGCCACCAGCACTGCTGCTTCAGGACACCAACGTCGTTACTATCAATCACAGAGTTCCAGCAGCCTCAACAAACCTCGGGTTCAGGATTCATCGCACAGCTGTGACGTTTGTGGTCTAGACAATCATACTAGTAGTCGTTGTAGGTTTAAAAACTATACTTGCAAAAAATGTGGACATAGGGGACATTTGCAACGAGTGTGTAAAGCGAGCGAGCAATCTCGTAGAGTGCACTTTTTGGAGTGTTCTGCAGACATGGATGACGTAGGTGATGATGGTAAGTCGTTAGTGTTTAATATCCGTAGTGTGCACGGAGAACCTTTGCAGGAAACGATACAAGTGAGTGACGTACAGTTAAATTTTGAAATAGATTCAGGGTCAGCAGTAACCGTTATATCAGATCAGGACTATACAAAATATTTTTATAGTCATCCCCTACAAAGGTGTACAAAAGGTCTACTTAGTTACACAGGAGAAAATATAGAAACATTAGGAAAAATTACTTTGCCATTCAAATATATAGGGGAAATAAAAAATGTAGATGTGTATGTAGTAAAAAAAGGAGGTTGCCCCTTATTAGGTCGTGATTTTATGTCGAAATTTAATTTAGAAATAGGACAAGTCAAGTATTGCGATATGAATTTTGATATAAATAAAATTATAAGCCAGTATCAAAATTTATTTTCAGATAAATTAGGTTGTTGCAAAGGAATCGATATTAAATTAGAATTAAAACCTGAATCCAGACCCAAATTCATTAAAGCACGCCCAGTACCATATTATCTTCGCGATAAAATTGAAAAAGAATTAAATCGTTTAAAAAATTTAGGCATCATTGAACCCGTTAACTATTCTGATTACGCTAGTCCGGTGGTTCCTGTTTTAA
Organism: Automeris io; assembly: GCA_036320925.1. Classification (NCBI taxonomy): domain Eukaryota; kingdom Metazoa; phylum Arthropoda; class Insecta; order Lepidoptera; family Saturniidae; genus Automeris; species Automeris io. Next base: position 1,249,050 of record JAUDJH010000009.1, on the reverse strand, counting down.
AGCCTGACGGATGTATAAGACTATGCGCGGATTATTCATCAACATTAAATAAACAACTATTAGTAGAAAAATATCCCCTTCCGCGCGTAGATGAATTATTCAGTAAGCTGTATAAAGGAAAATATTTCACAAAATTAGATTTGTCTAGTGCTTACAATCAGTTAAAATTACACCCAGATTCACAAAACTATACGTGTATTAATACACATAAAGGGTTATATAAGTATACATGATTAGTTTTTGGATTATCTAGTGCACCCGCTATTTTCCAACGAACCTTAGAAAAAATCCTATCAGGCATAGATGGAGTGTTACAATTTTTGGATGACGTTTTAGTAGTAACAGACACAAAAGAACTCCATATCGTTAGGCTTAACCAAGTCTTTGCTAGGTTGGAAAATGCAGGGCTAGTGCTGAGGAAGGACAAGTGTAATTTTTTTGTAGATTCGGTTACTTATCTAGGGTTTATTATCGATAAAAACGGCGTGCATAAATCACCAGACAAAGTTCGAGCAATACAGGACGCTAAAAGGCCAGAAAACATAACCGAATTAAAATCATTTTTAGGTCTTGTTAACTATTACAGGATGTTTGTGAAGAACGCAACCGACGTTCTGAGTCCTTTTTACCGGTTGTTGCAGAAAAACAGTAAATGGTTGTGGGAGAAGTCACACGAAGACGCATTTAAACTAATTAAAGATAACCTATCGTGTGACAATACATTAGCGCATTTTAATCCGGATGCAAAAATAATATTAACCGTAGATGCATCACCACACGGCCTGGGCGCAATACTCTCACAAATAGATAGTACCGGTATCGAAAAACCAATTTGTTATGCCTCCCGTTCTTTAAATTCAGCCGAAAAGCGATACAGTCAAATCCAAAAGGAGGCCACAGCAATTATTTTTGGTGTCAAAAAGTTTCATTATTACCTATACGGCAGAAATGAACCTTTCATTTTAAGAACGGACCATAAGCCGCTAATATCTATTTTTAATCCTCATAAAGGTGTACCACAAGTGTCTGCAAATAGGTTACAACGTTATGCACTTTTCCTTTCTGCTTACAATTACACTATAGAGTACGTTAACACTGCATACAACTCTGCTCACTACCTTAGTCGCTCGGTAAGCGTGAATGTATCAGCCGCGCCGACAGCCGAGACTAATAAACAACGTGAACATAGCTGCGATCGCGCCGAGACCGATGTACCGGCCGCCAACAGCGAGTGCGCGCGCACCGATCAAGCTGCGTATGTTCACTTCGTATGGGCCCCGGATTCAAAACCGATTACACGAGCGCAACTACAAAATGAAACAAATAGGGACAGAATATTGTCACAAGTAAGCAACTACGTATTAAAAGGGTGGCCACCAAAATTATTTGATTTAAATATAAGAAAATACTATGATTGTCGCTTTGAGCTAGCAGTGGAAGATAAATGTCTATTACGTGGTACAAAATTAGTAATACCGGAAATATTAAGAAAGAATATAATTAAAGAATTACATAGGGGACATTTAGGCATCGTTAAAATGAAATCAGAAGCACGTACGCGATTTTGGTGGCCCGGACTGACTGCTGACCTAGAGGAAGCAGTAGCCACGTGTGATATCTGCACGCAGCTGAGGTCTAGCCCGCCTCGTGTTGCACTCACGCCCTGGCCCTTTCCCTCGGAACCGTGGTCCAGGGTTCACTTAGACATATTAGGTCCAATTAATGCGAAAACTTACCTGGTCATTGTAGACTCTTATACTAAATGGGTAGAAGTATTCGATGTTAGCCGGGGTTACGGGTCGAGAATAATTTTAGAAAAAATATGCGAATTAATGGCTAGATTTGGGTTATTTAACACCATTTGTACTGATAACGGCACATGTTTTGTATCATCGGAATTTACAAAATTTTGCACAGACAACGGTATTAATCACTTGACTTCTCCTATTTATCATCCAGCTAGTAACGGGCAAGCAGAGAGTTACGTGAAAATAATTAAAAGGGCGCTGAAATCAATAATAATTTCGGGGAATACTGACAAAGATTTAAATGTAAAATTAAATGAATTTTTATTCAATTATCGAAATTCAGAACACTCAACAACAAATCGTTCTCCTGCTGAGGTTCTATTCGGACGAAAACTACGTTGTAGGCTAGATTTGATGCGCCCATCATCACTCTCATCATGCGAGCAGACACTGCCAGCACTAGTTAAGGACAAACAGTCCTTACAGGTTAAATACTACAGGGGTAGAAGGAAAGTCAATTTTCCGATTGGAAAATTAGTGTTTGTTAAAGTTTACCAAAATCAGTATAAAAAATGGGAACAGGGAGAAATAATAAGGAACCTGGGTAGAAGCATGTACTTAGTTAAATTAATTAGCGATAAAACATTAATTAAGAGACATAAAAATCAAATTTATGATATTAAGGAGAGAGGACCAAGAGATAATAAAACTGTTAATGACAATAAAGAAAAGATTGTACGCGATGATCTTAAGCCTAAAGAACAACCACCTGATAACTCTGCCTTCTTGCCTCAGTGGATATTCTTGGATAACCCGACTACAGTAGGGGAATACATAAATCCTGCAGACATAAATCCTCAAGCAGTGCAGGGGGAGGTTATTGACTGTGAGGATACGTTGCCAGTCTCAGTACCGAGTAGTGCAGAGGGCAATGCGGCACCCGGAACGATAGAATCATCCGAATCAACAGCTGATACCTCTCCTAGGTTAAGACCCAAAAAACGCATAGACTATAAACAGTTTTATTAATAGTCGATTGTAAATAGACATATATATATATATATATATATATATTTCTTCGGGATTTATTGGTGGAGGGATGTTAGATGTAGGTATTTATAGATATAAGGTTTGTAAGATGTCACTTGCTCACGGCGCGGGCAGTTGTGAATTAAACGAGTTTGTGTACGGATATCTGATCTTTTATTTACGAAAATAACAGTAACATTGTGACATATAAATGTCACAACGTTGAGCACTACCTGCCCAGTAGCGCAAAATCGCCGTTCTCACGGCACTAGTACACATGAAATTGCTATTTAATTTATTTTACGAAATTTTTGAATTTCTTTTTCTGTTATATACATATAAAATGTAAGAGTTCCGTAATTAAATAGATGCCACGCGGGTTTCCTCACGTTTTACTTCAATTGTGAACATAACCTAAATCCGTACCTAATCTGGAAAAACTCAGATGTATGTGCCGCGATTTGAGCCTATAACCAATCACATCGACGCGCATGGATACTTATTCATTATTACAGCTGTTTAAAATGTCTATTAAAACGAAATTGGTAATATATGGGTATTATTAACTGTTTAAGAAAGTGCGTAGTCTTAATGTATAAATTTTTTCTCACGGGACATTACTTTCTTTGTATATTTGTACCTCATTATGAACGAAAGAGCAACTACCAGATATTCTTGCTGGGTTTTCTCCGTAGATACTGCTTTCTGAACGGGTTGTAGATTCATTTTTTTGACGATTGAAAAGTGCTTTAAATTAGGCCTATTATAATAAAGATTTTTCATTTCATTTCATTACTAGTTTCATCTCTTTCGCACAATCAGTTTTGTCATAGCACTCCTTCTGTGTTGATGCCTATAATTTCTATTTTTATGTTGTATGTTTTTTACAATTATATCACCAGTAGTTACAAATTTTTTTCGCATCTCTAGTTTCGTCTTATGCGTAGTTACTTACCCGATAGACGCATATTATTTATTTGATTATTCAAAAGTTCTTCTAAAAGCCCCATTCGAATAAAGTTATTTTCAATGTACCCTAATCCAAGGAGATCTTCAAATATAATATATCGATTGTGGAAATATGTAAATGCGGAATACGGGTCACTCCGACCCACATACAGCCGATTGAGAAATTAATTATGTGCCGAATGTGCTCCCATCTGCCGTATCAATATTCAATCCAGTAGGGTTGAATAGGTCTCCAGTGTGACCAGAGCTATACGCTCGGAGTTATCGTGTTTGTGGAGAAACAAGAGGAGGATCTAGATCGACTGGTCTGTTGTATTCGTCGATTTACTGTTATTCTATTGCTTTTTCTCGTATCATCACGCTGTGGCTGTGAAAAGGTATTCATATCTGTTATGATATGTAAAAAAATTAAATCAATTTTAAAAGAAAAACAAGAAACTTAAGTATGTAACAAGAGAATACGATGAAATAGGATGAGCAGATTTACACTAGTGGCTGTATCCATTTTACGCTTATATATTGTACCAAACCTGACCAGTAGCACAGCCTATCACCGATTTCACAGTACTAGAACACATGACATTTTTATTATATGTCATGCGGGCTCCCTCATTATGTTTTCCATAACCAGTATGTATGTCACACCTGAATCCGTATTTAATCTGGTAAAACCCATAGGTACTTACCGTGATTTGAACCTGTGACTATTTGTGTTGCCACGGATATCGGTCTCTTATCCACAAGGCTACTACAGCCGTAGGTTAAGGGAGAATAGAAACGCTACGTAAATTAGAAAGAGATTTAGATACCGCAAGCTCGCCGCTCGAGGAACAAATCGTGAGGAAACTCGAAATGTACTAATTCTGTTAGAACGGCTACTAGCTGTGCTTCTAGTCTTGTTGGGATCTATTTACAAGTTTAAAGAGGATACAGCCATTAATATTTTTTTTATTACACTAAATCGACATAGTGACTACAGAGTACCTGATGGTAAGTACAGTGTAGTCCAAAAACGAAAGCGACTATCAAAGGATGAAAATCCATTGATAGTCTACATCGTCATGTCGGCCCACATATACCACGACTGAAGGTCTCTAGGTATATGAGCTACTGGATGTACACAAGCTGATCCCGAAACGCGACAAGCCGAAACTGGTCACTATGACGGGCTTTACACCCATGCACTGTGGTCGCGATCCACACGGGCACCGACGCCCTACCACCTCGCTGCTGCTCGTTTAGCACCACCCAGGAGTCACGTGTAGGGAAACTAGAGTAAAGCCTACGGACGCGAGCAGCTTCGACTCCCAAAAATCCCAATCCAGTATCTCTGTTCCTCATGTTAGAGATATAACGTGCCGATATATTGAAGATCAGTGTTTAAATAAGGGTTAAAATATTGAAGCATTTCTGAAATTTAGTGCAAATGAGATAAATATATGCAATTTAGTTATTTGAGTCAGTAAGGACGTTGTCGCTTTCTCATGATGCTATCACTAACAATTTGTACTAAAACAATGAGCAACACCCAGTTGTGACTAACTGTACGTCATCTGTGGTCAATTGTTTGACAATTAGATCCGTGTTTGCTGATACAGATGCGTCATTCTACTGCTATATGCTGAACTGTGAAACATGGTACGTGATTTTTTTTGGAATAGTAACTGTATTTTTATGATCCTCAAAAAGGAGATATTACATCTTCATTTAATAATAACCTAATAGCCATACTGATAAAAAAATATCTATTATCTTATTATTATCTTCCTACAACAATTCCCTATTGTTGTAGGCAGAGAAAATAAAACCCTCTTTCACTCTATTTTTATAAACCACTTTTTCTTCCTTAACATTAATTAGTCTTTTTATGAACTCTTGCCGATATCGCGCACTTTTGCCATTACCTTCCATTAGAACTCTTTTTATTTGGTATTTTTATGTAAGTCACCGTCGGCCTTATATATCTTTTTCTGCAAATGTTCGTCAGTTATCCTCTCCAAGTGTTCCCACCATCGAAGCATGGTTTTATGCATGCTATAAATGACGCTTTATTTCAAGCCAATCATTCTGCTTACATCTTCGTCCCTAACGCGATCCGCAAGCATTACTACTAAATTGTTACATAGTTTTTAGAAAATATATTTGACATGTCACATACCTTGTTTTGATCATCGTCAGTGACTCATAAAGCGCATAAACGTTGTTTGCATAATAAATCTATTCCGCACTTTCTACAATTGCTCATCGTTTGATTCTCAAAACTTAAAAAGTATCACAGACAAGGAAAATATATAAAACAACTAAGCCATGACACAATATCACTGTTTATTTTAGCTAATTTTAAAATTCCGATTATTTTTCATAGCAACAGCATGTTTATTATCCTTAATTTTAATGTGGTCATGGCACAATGAATCAATTTTCAGCACATTTCATATGTGATATATGATTTCCATCGTATACCTACCTGCATTAATACAATAGATCCATCAATGAGCCTCACGAACTGTGAAACCGAGTCTATATACTATAACTATGTGAGTGAAGGTAAATATATAATATGCATGCTCATGCATAATGCATTAGGGATGATCGCTTTCAACTATCAAGATAAAGCCGAGTACACAATGACCCTAAGTCGTAAAATCTACTGTTCTGAAATACTGTTCGCATCTCTGGTATTCTCCACTGTGTGTAAATTGTGGAATCATAGATGATATCCACCATTTGTTGATGGAATGTATCCGATCTGAATTTATGAGAGAGGCGTTTGTGAGTGCCTTTGCTCTGAATAGACTTGACGTCAGGATGTTTAACAAAGTCTTAACAGAACTGTTATCTGGTGAGGTGTCTGGCCTGTTCAGATCCATGACACTATATGTCATATGTTAGGTATTTCTGTATTAGGGTACGATGGAACAGACATACGAACACACGTAAAAATCCCCTAAATGAATAGAATTAAAAAAACCTCTGAATCGATTCTGCTAAGTACTTTCTCGACGCCCTGGGTACGTTGCAGAGGAGGGCTGTCCTCAATTTGAATGATCTAGCTGCACAGAGGTATTGTCTCAATGAGCGTTATCTACCGTCTGTATAAGGAGTGTTTTAAAGAATGGTAAATCCTTCTACGCTCTCACATAATATGTAGAACTCCGCGCATGGGTCTACAAAGTCACAGCTAGATATAAGATAGCACACATTATGGTTAGGACTAAGAAATTCTCTAACGTTTACTTTTGTAGACTTCTTGGCTCTGGAATGGTCTTCCGGTGAACGTGTTCTCATCGTTCTATAGATATTACGTCCTTTAAACGATGAAAAGATATTTATATAGATATTTCTGCAGGCCGACATGATCGCTAGGATTATCTATAGATTTTTCTTTACTGTTGAAAGTCGTTGTCATTTTTTTCGACTACTCCATGGTTTCTATCAGGTGTGTTGTGGTCACTGTGCCAAGTCAGGGTAAAAAAAAGAAATTTCCAGAAATAATAAAGATGTGACGGTCACGAGTAGATTATGCGCCGTGGAGAATTCGTGTTGGGCAGGATGTTTCTATCTCTATCCGCTTTCGTTTTTGATAATTTGAATAGATACGGCCAGAGATGGGCAAAATGTAATCTGTTTAATGATGAACGATTACAAAATGTAGTCGTAATTTTAATTTAATTTTCTTGTTCTTTAGTCATGATTAAATCCATTTAAACATTAAGAAATGATAAATGTATATACAATCTGGGATTTTGTAGTGTTTAAAACACAAATGAGATATATGCAGTCATATTAATGTTAAAAAACGGAAAATGTAATCGTAATTATTTTTATTATTCTGATTACATTTTGCACATCTATGGTTACGGCTACACTTATAATATCAGCATTTTTACAAGGCGACATATAACTAGATCCTATGACGCTTTGCTCGTGGCTATGATCTGTGTAACCAGGTCGAAACGACGGGCCATATCTTAAAGTAAGTTAATCCACGCATAAGCACGTCAACAATTCCTAATGAGTAAAAATGATGAAAGTTAAAAATGTCTTATAAAATTAAAGGATAATGTAATAAACAATTCTTTAATAATGCTTGAAGTTGTACGTATAAGAATATACTTTCATATTTTACTTTTTTTAGGTTTTCGATGTAATTGAATTACTAAAGTAAATCAGACGTATAAAAACAAAATTATAAAAATTAAACGGTTAATTTGATTGTACACACAGCTTTATAACAAACATGTGACGCATCTAGCGACGCATCCAGTCATATTTCGACCAGCTTTAAGAGTTATTGCCGCATTTTTATTCATAGAGCAATTTTAGAAATCCTTTCTTGGGCTATTTGAGTGTTATAGGATCTACACTAGAAATGACCCTTGCAAGGGGACACTGCACATTACGGGGTTAAACATCCACATATTTTACTAAAAGCCTATTGTCTCTTAAAAGGGCGGAGTGGAATAAATTGCCATAATACTATGTTCCTTTTAGAGCAAACAGAGATACAATAATATCTATTTCTACTGAGCTATATCCATTTTAAGCTTGCGGATCGCAACGCTCGGATCGGAACGAAGAGATACGTAGAAACATTAGATTTGAAAAATAGTATCATCGATAGAATGCATATCTAGGAATCATTTCTACGTACAATAGAACATTGTTTACGTGACAAGGGATCGTATGTAAAAAGATTTTAAGTTTTTTTATTATCTGGCCCCTCACAGTGACCACACAAGGCTTGCACGATGCAGTTCATAAACAACTGTTAACAGAAAAAAAATCTATCTGTACTCGCAGCGATGATGCAGGTTTACACAAACATCTCTTCACGTTTCGTTTAAAGGATTTCATATCATATGACGATATGAGCACACTCGCTGGAAGACCTATACATAGACCTTCGCTGGAAGAATATATCGAGAACTACTAATCTCGATAATGTTGGAAACTATTTTATAGTTGTAAAACAAATCTATATACACAAAAGGTTAATTAGAAAAAGTAGATGACACACTGTAAATAGTATATGACTTTATCAAAAATATAAAATATCATCCTAACGAATCTCTTTAATTATTCTATATATTTGTTCAAATCATAACAGACAATGTATTTAATGATAATATTATGAAACAAAAAAAAAAAACGTTTTTCGAGAGGATTGTAAAATAGGTTACTGTTTGTTCTTTTTTTTTTTTCTTTTTCTCTGTTTTAGGTTTTCGTTTGGCAATCAGATTTGTGTTTGTCTTTTGATCACTGTTCCTATCTCTGTGTTGCTCGTATTATCATTTTTCTTTCCTTCTGAGCATATAGTATACACTTTTAAATACAGTATTTATTATGTATCTTGTTCATGATTTATATATTTATATCTGTGTGAATATAGGCTATGTAAATGTTCTAATAAAAATTGAGAACAAATTTCACATCATCAAAATTGTAAATGGCTCTGTTGTAAACTTACCGAATATTAATTTCAATGTTGACGAAATAAGCTGTCATTGTGATGTATATATACACACAATTTTTTTTATGGAATAAAAGAGCTATTATTATTATTATTATTATGTATATAAAAGGCGAGAGTTTAGTTTTACACTGACTCGAAAAAGTGACTACAGTGCACCGGATGGTAAGTACAGTGTAGTCCAAAAACGAAAGCGACCATCAAAGGATGAAAATCCATTGATAGTCTCCGTCGTCATGTCGGCCCACATATACCACGACTGAAGGGGTGTAGGTATGTGAGCTACTGGATATACACAAGCTGATTCCGAAACGCGACAGGCCAAAGCGAGTTACTGTGATTGTGTAACGAAGCTCCATATTTGGCTTATCAATGATAAAAAAAATCTCTTCCATTTTTTTTTATGATTTGAAGGCGGACGCTTGACTTCAATCACAACTAATCGAGGGTAATAATGAGTCCGACGATGAATCGCGTCTGCCCAACAAACGGATGTTTACAGTCGAAGCTGCTCGCGTCCGTAGGCTTTACCCTAGTTTCCCTACACGTGACTCCTGGGTGGTGCTAAACGAGCAGCAGCGAGGTGGCATGACGTCGGTGCCCGTCTGGATCGCGACCACAGTACATGGGTGTAAAGCCCGTCATAGTGACCAGTTTCGGCTTGTCGCGTTTCGGGATCAGCTTGTGTATATCCAGTAGGTCATATACCTAGAGACCTTCAGTCGTGGTATATGCGGGCCGGCATGACGATGTAGACTATCAATGGATTTTCATCCTTTGATAGTCGCATTTGATTTGGGAGCAAGTGTAAAAAAATAAAACTCTTCACTTAAAGGCTCCCAAGCTACAAGATTGTCGAAATATACTCGCTGGATGCATATTCTACTCCTTAGCTGTTCACATGATGAATGTAAAAGAAAATCCATTCATGCGGATGTAAGGAACATCTACCACATACGGATGGTATCCGATACGGTATCTAGTGGTTTTATCTATACTAATATTATAAAGCTGAAGAGTTTGTTTGTTTGTTTGAACGCGCTAATCTCAGGAACTACTGGTTCGAATTGAAAAATTCTTTTTGTGTTGAATAGACCATTTATCGAGGAAGGCTTTAGGTTATACAACATCACGATGCAACTATTAGGAGCGAAGAAATAATGGAAAATGTGAAAAAAAAACGGGGAAAATTATTCATCCTTGAAGGCTTCCATTGCGTGCGCTGCGAAAACGGTTCAAGATACCAAAATATATATGTATGAAAGAATTATTCCTCTTGAAATGATCTAAAAAAATGTCCACGACAGTATATGTCTATCTTTAAGATTAAGTCACTAGAACCGTTTTTATGGTAATCAAATTTGGTCGAAATTAATGCATTATTTGTTAAGAGTTGTATCAACGTAATAATATTAATCTTTATCCAAATAAATGTGTTGTTGATTAAGAGTATTTAATTGTGAACAAAATTGTCTTTGACATCACTTAATTTCAATGAACATCTTAGAAGATATTACAAAACCTTATATAGCAAAACAACGTCCTTCAGTCGTGGTATATGTGGGCCGACATGACGATGTAGACTATCAATAGATTTTCATCCTTTGATAGTCGCTTTCGTTTTTGGACTACGCTGTACTTATCATCAGGTACTCTGTAGTCACTATGTCGAGCCAGTGTAAAAAAAAAAAAAAAAAAAACAACGTTTGCCGGATCAGCTAGTGTTCAAATAAGGCTGCTGGAATTAGAGGTGTTGGATACTCGATGTTCTGTATTTTAGTTTCCGTCATAGTCATCGCCAACAAGTCTACTAGTCTATTATTACTATAATAATTTATTTAACTCTATAGATTTATAGTCAGCCAAGCATTGGTGGTTTCGGCTTCCGTAAAGCCTGAAGTTGCTACGCTGTCATCTAATTTTAACAGACTTTGTCACTTAAATACTGTACTGTAAGTACCATCCGCAAAATAAAGATAGTTCTGTTATTTTATTTATTATATTTCTTTTCAAAAATTTATTTTATTTTTAGCTTATCCAATTTAATGTCTGTGTTAGCCTAGCGGATAAGCGACCGGTATCCATGAACGGCAATTCGAATAGTCGTAGGTTCGTAGCCCAGCATGTAGATCGGGTTTCTTTCAAATTAAGTAGAGATTTTTGGCCCCACTTGCTCATTGGTAAAGGGAAATATCGTGAGGAAACCCGCATGAAAAGTAATAGAAACGACATGTGTACTAGAGCGCTGTGAGAACGGAGATCAGCTGCGCTGCTGGTCACGTTAAACACGATATATCACGTAAGAAAATCCAGCTCAGCATATATTACTGTATGACTGAATATTATTATTATTTTTTAAATTCATTCAACATTACGAATGATCCAGACCGTACTAAGGATCTTAAACCGGTCCAATTGTACAGAAATATTGCTTCACTAGGCGTATTCTACCATCATATCGATATATCGATCAGTTTCGGCTTGTCGCGTTTCGGGATCAGCTTGTGTATATCCAGTAGCTCATATACCTAGAGACCTTCAGTCGTGGTATATGTGGGCCGACATGACGACAGAGACTATCAATGGATTTTCATCCTTTGATAGTCGCTTTCGTTTTTGGACTACACTGTACTTACCATCAGGTACTCTGTAGTCACTATGTCGAGCCAGTGTAAAAAAAATCTGTATTATGGTGAGTGTTCTGAAGAGCTATTTAACCTTGTTCCATTCTTTGTCCTCCATAAAAAAAACCACGCACGCGGGTTTATGTAGTCATGGCTATATGGTAACTCACTTCCCGGCTAGGACTAAGTAGTTTTAACTGTTACTACAGCCGAGTCTGTTTGATTGCTGATTTGATTATATGATGATATTTGTTTGATATTGATTTGATTGATGCTTGTTTGTTGAGCTGTGAAATGGTCTTCCAGCGAGCGTGTTCACACCGTCCAATGATATGGGTTCCTTTAAGCGAAGCGTGAAGAGATATTTGTGCAAGCTGGCATGGTCGCTACAGCTAATGATCTTTTTTTACCGTTGATAATCGTTCTTTTCTTGGACTGAACCACGCGTTCCTTCAAGCATGGTGGCAAGCATTGCATGGTTACTATGCCAAGTCAGGAAAAAAAAAATGAATGTTTTTTTTTTCAGTCTGTACCTATATTGTGTCCAGTGCGTGCCGGATGTTCAGCCGCTCGCGCGCCGTCGCTGTCTGAAACTTGTTAATTGCTCTGCAGTCAGACGCCGGACACTTCGCGACTCCGCCGCCAGATGTCACCACTTAGGTATTAATCCACACACTTATTAGGGCGGTTTCAGAATATGGCTTTTCTGCGCGTTTAAAGCTCGTTTCATGCCACATATTTCCACAAATATGCTGGAAAAAGGGAATGGAAGCCTTTGCCCTGTAATAGGACATGACTAGCTAATAATAATAATAATCATTTCAAACAACCTTGGTATCTAAACATTATGCTAAGTATTATCTCAGAGTGATGATGAAATAATTTTGAAACTCATTTTGTAGTATACAAACATCCGGACTACCGCGGTGGTATTATATAATTTAGTTTATCATAATCACCATGCCAGGATATTAAATTGAGAAACAAATAAGCCCACCGCATCCAACATCGTGACAGACGAAAATATTTATCAAATGTAACACTGAAATAACTCGAACATATACAAACATGGCAATCATAATTAGGACCGCCATTTCGAAACTGTCTCTGCTTGTGCGCTCGCGCATGCATCCATGTCTTTTTGTTTGAAGGTTCGTTCACACATTCAGATTCATTATTAAATTTTATCGTTGTACGCACAATTTTTCATACTAATTTAATGTTTAATATACCTCTCATTATAAATATTTTAAGCGGGTCTTATGCGCGAATTATTTTAATTTTAATGATGGCTCCACATTTTGGCCTGTTTATACAAGTCAAGGTCACGAGCAGATTGATGTACCGTGGAGTTGTCGTTGGGGGCGGGAAGTTTCTTCCTGGAGCCTCTTTTGTTCTTTACTATTTGAATAGTCACAACACTCCAATGTATCAGCATTTTTGCATGGCGATATAAAAGTAGTTCGCACATAAGACCTATTAAAATATTTATAATGAGTACAACACGTGACAGTTTAACATTTCTTATTTACTTTCAAATTATAATAATTCATTTATATAATAATAATAGTTATGAACGATTACACACATTATAGTATTTATACTTCTTTTGTATTGTCTTGACAAAGTGAGTACGTTACAACTGACGGAAAGGATAGTGTCGTCCAAGATTTGTAACGACCACCAAGGGACGAAATTCTGTTGACAGTCGTCAGCGCTCTGTTGGCCCACTTGCACCATGATGTAAGGTCTCTAGATATATGAATGACTAAATATACACAATTTGAACCCGACCCGCGACAGGCCGAATCGAGTCACTATGACAGTCTTACACCTGTGTTCTATGATCAAGGCCCATTTCAGACAATCGCCCTATGTGATGAAACCGCGTTGATATACAGAATTGTTCACCACAATATGGGAATGAGACAACGATTAAGAATTGGCTAACAATCCTAGCCCCGATGGTGTGTCTCTCGCGTACAATGCGTTGCACTAACCTGGCCGACGGCACTCTCGCGGTCCCAGCTGGTCAGCTCCCGCGGCAGGTGGTTCCGTCCTGCTCCGCTCGTCGGGATCAGCGCAACGGATGTAAACTTGTATGTGGGTGAGGAAAGTCAACAACACTTGCCGGCCGGCTAAACGTTCGAACACCACACTCTGCGGTTTGTATTCCGACGAAATGCTGTCCACGATGCCGCGCGCTCGCACGATGCACCTGTGTCTTTCCTCCCGAATTTATTCTATTGCGTATGAGAATTAGGAACTACTTGCTCCGGTTATGTTTTTCGAGTGACAGTTTTACAAGTTGTGCACGCATCGCGCCATCCATAAGGTGGCGCTCGCGACACATTTCGAGAGCCAATCATGTTAGGCCAAATTCGTGAATGAACTTTTACGGTTACGAAACATTCCGCCCACCAAAATACAACTGATTGTATTTTCAAAAAATACTAACGGTAACAGACATGAAATGGTAATTACGCTAATTAGATATGAATGTGAAACGAATAACATGAATCAAAGCTAAACATTACGAATCAAAACTAACTACTACGACACAAAAACAAAATAAAACGATGTAACAATTAAACGATTATAACCTAAAATGAAAGAAAGAACGGTATAAGTAAAAAACGTTAGTCGCACTGATCTGGCAGTGGACACAGTTTGGTTAATAGTTTCTTGAAGAGAGAACCATTCGCTGTGCGAATTGTAGCAACACGCACTACATGGTCGGGTCCAGGATGCAGTTCTACTACTTGAGAGAGAGGCCAATGCACGTTTACGATTGAGGGTTTGCACCGCGTTTTCCATTTTATACGTGGAACACGCAATTGGAGATACTTAATCTTCCAACGTTTCCAAAAGTTTTGTTGGAAGCGCTGAATAAGTTGCCATTGCCTTAAACGATTTCTGTCTAAAGTAGTAGTAAGATTTGAGTTACGAAATAGTAAAGCAGGATGCGTATGCCTGTACTTAAGCCTAGATATTGAAAGACGTCTGCTAAAACGAAGAACTTCACAGTTGTTAAGAAACGGATTGAGGTTACGAATGGGTTTTATAAGAATCCTGCTATTTGTCAAACTAGCGATGTCATCCTGAGAGCTCTGCGATTGAATGTGTTTGACTAGGGCGAGCAAAGCATTATAAAGTTCAGATTGAGTAAGAAAAAAGTAGAATGAACGTTTAAGTTTCATACCAGTATTGAAGGTGAACCACAAGCAATAAGCTACTGTTCTTTGAATTTTCCTCAAGGAAGAAAACTTAGAAAGCAACGAATCATTAATTGTTGGGTCTGTACGCGCTACTAAAATATGAAGGCGTTCCTCCGAGAGAACGTCAGCATTTTTTACTGGATCAAAATCACGACTGTCGTCAAGAGGCCACGAATATAAAGATTGTAAAGGCCTCGTAGAATCCGCCCACCATAATGTATCAGGATTAAATCGAATAGGAAAGTGAAGCCGAGAGGCGCTGTCTAACCGTTCGAAAGCTACGAGAGGACTCTGAGCAGGTAAGTCAACTAGCCAGTCAGAGGACGATTTGGGGTTGCTAGTAGACTTTCGCTCCAGCGTGTTAAGGCGTACCGAAACTATTTCTTTTGACTTTTCATCTTGAACGGGTGAGTGTGCGATGCTGCTTCCCGTTGTATTATCAGTAATCGCATCAGCACAATGAACGCAACGTTCTGCCTCGATCGAATGTGTATTTGGAAGATGTGGTAAATTCTCGGATTCCCTAACATTTTGAATTTGCTCATGAGATGGATCGCTCACCGTGACCAGAAATGAATGAACTGTCGAATTGTTTTTATGACTATCACTAGCGTTGCCGAGCAAAACCCACCCAAATATCGTGTTAAAAGCAGAAGGTTGGTTCGAATCTCCGCATATCATACTACCTGGAAGTAAAAGTGACGAAAAGATTTTCGCACCTAGGAGTACGTCGATATTTCCAGGTGTATGAAAGTCAGGGTCGGCTAGTTTTAAGTTTTTCAGGTGTTTCCAAGTAGAACTGTCTACTCTAGCTGTGGGCATTTTACCGCAAATGTTAGGCAAGGCTAGTGCATCGACGCAGAATAATGTCTGACCCTCGCTGCCGATCTGAAGCTTGACGGAACCTGACACCTCTGCCGAAGCTTGACCTAAGCCGCGAATTGTCCGAGACGTCGATTTATGATGTAGTCCTAAGCGGTCAGCTGCATGGTCGGTAATGAAGTGAGCTTGGCTACCGGTATCAATAAGTGCACGCAACGATTGAAACTGCCCAGCAGAATCACGTACATTAATTCTTGCTGTTGATAAAAGCACCAGCGAATTTACAAACGAGCCGCCCACCATGCTTGTACTTATCTGAGCGCACGTGACCGCGTTGTTGGCTTCAGATTCGCTTAGCGGAGAGTTGGAATTCGGATTTGAGATGTTAGAATCTTCCACACTCCGATGAAGTAAGGTGTGGTGGCGTAGATGGCACTTTTGACATTTAAAAACAGACTTACAGTTTTTCAGATTGTGTGATGATTTGAGACAATTGAAACACCAAGCATGTCTTTTGGCGTAATCGAATCGTTCTTGGGCGGATAAATTACAAAACGATGTGCACTTATTAATTGGATGACTCTTTCCACAGTACGCACATTTAAATGTAAACCCACTAGAGTAAGACGCTTGAGATGTAGGCGTCACATTTTTCATGTGCGGCACTCTGGGCTTTGTAGCCCGAGGATCAGGGTCAATGTTCGAGAACAAAGCGGATGACGTATTCTTCTTTGAGAAGGTTGATTTGTTAGAAGTAGAGAAATGAGAATCGCGAACTAGGGCGTTGCACTTTGCATAAAGAAAATCGTTTAAGGTCGAATAACTAGGAATGTCAGAAGATGGAGATGTTTGTTCGAATGTGCATCGTAATTTCGAGTCTAATTTTGAAAGTAGGAGATAACATAATATAAAATCCCATTGTTCGGTTGGTAAATCCAGCCCATGTAACATGGTCAGATTTTCGTTGAACACGTCCAGGGATCTGCGAAAGCTAAGAGGCGAGTTCAATTGGAGATTAGTTTCTAACATTTCCTTCCCACAAGCAAATGCTAGTTCGCGTTTCTTACGGTAGCGCTCGATTAATTTGTTATACGCTGCCCTATAATAAGGACCTGTTACAGGATAAGTTCGAATAAGACCCAAAGCTTCACCAGAAACAGATGAAATCAAATAGTGCATTCTTTCGGTATCCGATAGTAGCTTGTTTTCATGAACGAGTGTATTAAAAACGTCGTAAAACTCTGGCCATGATTTGATGTCGCCTTTGAAATTCGGTATGTTCACTTTAGGTAACTTGGCTCGAAACACATTATTTGTATTATCCGGTAAAGTTTGATTTAAATTACTGGAAGAGTTAATTGTACCAGTAAGTTGCCGATGTATCGCTAAGATTTCGAAATGATTGTCATCAAAATCGGATCGTATAATATCCTCACTATCTTCTGACTCGCTATCAATAACACTAATTATATCGTATTTTTTTCTTTTTTTTTTTTTTATTATACGGCTAAATTACGTTGCATATGCCTCCGCTCAAGTATAGCACTACAATGCAGACCACGCAAATTGTTTGGCTAGTAATGATTGATTTTAAATTAATATTAAAATCACAACAAAATTGAACGCCAACACGATTAAAATGAACCTTTACCAATTTAATCACGGAAAAGTGTATTTCGTTTGGTATTAAATGGTATAAATTCGAAGATATGACAATACAATTTTATTTTACGAATTAGTTGCACTTAGTTAAGATGGCGTAATAACAAACGTAACAAAGAAATACAATATGATTATACTTTGGTGGGTGACGAATGATAATTTTGAAAATTTAAACGTTGTTTTGAATTTATTTTAATTAGGACTGAGCGATAATTAGGCTAAAGTCCCGGGTTTTTCGGCACCAAAAAAATATTGTGATGAAACCGCGTTGATATACAGAATTGTTCACCACAATATGGGAATGAGACAACGATTAAGAATTGGCTAACAATCCTAGCCCCGATGGTGTGTCTCTCGCGTACAATGCGTTGCACTAACCTGGCCGACGGCACTCTCGCGGTCCCAGCTGGTCAGCTCCCGCGGCAGGTGGTTCCGTCCTGCTCCGCTCGTCGGGATCAGCGCAACGGATGTAAACTTGTATGTGGGTGAGGAAAGTCAACAACACTTGCCGGCCGGCTAAACGTTCGAACACCACACTCTGCGGTTTGTATTCCGACGAAATGCTGTCCACGATGCCGCGCGCTCGCACGATGCACCTGTGTCTTTCCTCCCGAATTTATTCTATTGCGTATGAGAATTAGGAACTACTTGCTCCGGTTATGTTTTTCGAGTGACAGTTTTACAAGTTGTGCACGCATCGCGCCATCCATAAGGTGGCGCTCGCGACACATTTCGAGAGCCAATCATGTTAGGCCAAATTCGTGAATGAACTTTTACGGTTACGAAACACCCTATTATTTTATATATTTTAAACTAAGCTTGTATTTGCACTTCGTCAGAAATTAGTACCTAAAATATGTACTGTCGTATCATATACCTGAAGAATAATATTAAATAAAGATTTTTGAATAATTATTAAAGGAACAAATAATTATTTGTAAGTTCATAAATTTCATTCAAAGTTATGTTCTATCGTCGATAGAATCTGTCAAAACGGCATTTTTGAATTGTGATAGATATAATTTAAGTTCTATGATCAACGTTAATGTCCTCCGATATTATATCGTTAGTCGTATCGCACCATGTGACCGGACTTATCAAAGGAAGATATATTTTACGAGACGCATGTGGAGGTTCAATTTTTAACCGCACCAAATCTCACGTTGTTAATTAATGGGACAGATTGTCCCGGGACATCTCGGGACGCGTCGAGCGTGAAATCTGGACGGTTTTTTTCATTCTTATGCTGATTTCTTTAACTTGCATGATTTAATGCGGTTTTTCAGTCAACGACATCAGGACAGGAAGAGGATATTAATATCACTGGAAGTTTTACTCAAGATTTCATCTACAAAAGCAATTATGAACACATCTGAAGCCCTAACAAAAATATTGCGATAGTTCGTAAAGTAAATGATTTTATTTTGTCATTTATTTACGTTAAAATTATTTTTAAAATTGAAAAAACATCCTGGAAACTCTACTATACTAAGCGGGTACGTTTTATTATAAGTTACCGTAGACGAAGTCACGGGATATTTGTATATTTAGGCCACAGTACATACTCCTTAATGCAGAATGATAAGGCCGTACAATTCTATATTTTTTTTACACTGGCTCGACATAGTGACTACAGAGTACCTGATGGTAAGTACAGTGTAGTCCAAAAACGAAAACAACTATCAAAGGATGAAAATCCATTGATAGTCTACATCGTCATGGCGGCCTACATATACCACTACTGAAGATTATATACTTATAATATAATGATATATTCAATGTTAACATATTGAAACTTAAAAAAGGGTGTGAATCAGAGGAGGATTGTGGAATAGGTTGTTTTTTTCTATTCTTCTCTTTTGTGTTTTATTTTCAAATTTTTGTTTTTTGTTACTGTTTTTTCCGCGCGCTGCTCGTATTTTCGTCTCTCTTTATTTCTTTTGAATAAGTAGTCTGTCTACACTTCTAAAAGTAGTCGCATTTGTTATGTACTTTGTTCATGTTTTATATATTTATAATATGTATGTATTTATGTAGGCTATCTATAATAACTGTACTGATAAATAAAATAAAAATTCCTTTTTTCCGTTTCCATGTAACACCCATGAATCAGTTTGTTTATGATGTATACAATTAAGTGTGTCAACGAGTAATTAATTCGTATAAATAATCAAAGTAAGCATTAACAAGCGACAAATAGAGTAAACGGCACTATAAAGTGGATTGTTCATGAAAATGATAAATGAAAATGGAGAATCGCGTGCCTCACGCGGAGTGTCACCAATCATGGAAATTTTATTACAGTACTGACTTATTCTTAACCAAATAAATTACACTAAAAATATTTTTATACGATACTGTATCCAAGTGTTGAATTTCCTGTAAAATTTGAGATCTAATAAAGGGCAAGGCTGTGGTGGAGAACCATCAAGGTACCATCCTGAATGCCGCCCCCCCGGCCATGGAGACACAGTCGGAGTTATTCTCCGCTGTGTGGCGGTAGGAGGACCCTATCTGTCAGGGGTCCTCCCACGGAGTGTCGGGCTGCTTGGCTGAGGGGCCAGCTACTTAGACCATACTCCGGTGGTGTAGTGTATGATCCCACACACTACAAGGCGGTGGGGAGGCGAACATCTGCCTCCTCTACATTCAGGATGAGCCCGTAATGGGGCAACGCGCAGGGCCGGGCTCAGGGAAAGGCGCGTAACCATGCCCCTCGGCCCTAGAGCGCTGGGTGGATCACCCCGGGGGTTTTAGTCGGTAGTTGTCCGGGGGGTGGCCCTCACCGCCTCCTGACGATCCATGAGGTTTTCACCCGGGTTACCAAAAAAAAGGCTGTGGTGGACAAGGGGCCGGATCCATGCGCGACAACACGAGTAGTCCTAGGTTAGATAGTAGGCAGGTAGGAAGCATATACCAGTAACGTGCATAGGATATTTGCACAAGGTAAGCAAGATTCGCGTAATTAATTTGAATATTATATTACTTTCATAGGAAAGATTGATGGCGTAAATATGGAATAGAAATGATTATAAATGGTACCTTTTTTTGTTTAACTTTAAGCAATTTATTCCAGACTTATTTATCGTAAGGGCATGCAATGCTTTCATACATCTATGGAATGAACGCTACTGTAATATACATAGACATATTGTAACTAATTTTACATTCTAAAGTCACATACTTTTTAATTAATTTTTTCGAATTTTCGAATTTCGCACCACTCCATTCCACTGCCTTTCATACTTCATTCTTTCATCCATCCGCTGATAAGGTCTGAGTGGTGCCATTTATTGCATAAAAATTTACAATATAACTTAAACCTAAACTTAAGACTATATTACAAATCCTTATACAACTAGTACCTAATTAAACCTTAACTAACGTATGTACAAAAACTAACCTAAGCCTTAAATAAAATAAAAACACAACAACAGAGGAATTTATTTACATTTAAAACTTAGCCTAATTACAAAGTATAATGGGGGACTGAAGCGGGAAGCCGTGTCGAGGCGGACCTCCTGACGGCGGCGTTCTTCTCCGTCTGCAACGACAGACGGGTCACTGAGCGAAGGTGGCTCGCGCGTCCTTCTTGGTGGAAATCTACGGAGTCCATCTGGGTGTTTCTTCCGTGGGATCGGAATCATGAGGGTGAGCGATCTGTTCGCACATCCGTCTAGTACTCTCCAGCGCGCCCTCTCCGGGTCGGGCGCAGTCTAGGTAAGGACTAGATCGCGGGCTTTAGGCTTTTCCTTTTTAATGAATCTAATTCTCTGTATCTCGTAGCGTTCACCTTCGTCTGGAGGTCTTGCGTGGAGCGGCGCAATGTTCTGGAGGTGAACGTGCGCCGACGAGTCCGCTCTTTTGAACATCCTAGTAGCCAGGCTGCTCACAAAAGCTTCCAGGCTTTCGACTTTTAAATCGCGGGCTATGGTTAATTAATTTGTTGTGAAGCTGTCAAGAAATGTTAAAAATAGCACCATAA
The DNA here is from genome assembly GCA_036320925.1 of Automeris io. Lineage (NCBI taxonomy): Eukaryota > Metazoa > Arthropoda > Insecta > Lepidoptera > Saturniidae > Automeris > Automeris io. The sequence continues at coordinate 1,227,520 of JAUDJH010000009.1, read as the reverse complement.
AACATTGAGAGTTTTTAGAGTTCTCTTTACTTTTAGATCTCAGTTTATTTCACAGATAAGAGTCCATTTGGCTTACTTGTCCAGCGCTGATAAAACTTACCCTATTATTTTTGCCCATCCAACTCGCTCCCGGCGTTGCGAACTGTGTAATCGAGGTAGTTTCGCGTGATATCGACTCCGCTCTGACTTATATTTAGGTAAGAATTTCAGTTTCAATATCACTTTGTTTAGTAGGAGTCGTTCAGTTAGAAAGGTATCTGTGCCTAACGAAACGTCAAAAATAATATGGAAATATGATTATTAAGCAAGAGTTTTGTGGCTCGATAACCAGACTTCATGGCACCTAATGAAATCTACAGCGTAGTCTAAGAATGCCAAATGGTCAAGGGACGAAAATCTGTTAGCAGCATCGCTATGTCGTCCCACATATAGCACTACGGAAGGATAGAATAGAATAGAAGGATAGAATAGATAGAAATAAGGATAGATATAAGAAGATATATGGGCAAGTGGATTTACACAAAATGAACCTGAAGCGCGACAGGCCGAAGCGAGTCACTATTACGGACTTTCCACTTGTGCACTGTAGTCACGATCCAGTTCAGGCAACCGCCCTACCACCTCATAAATATAATATGTACTAAATAATGATTTTGTTGATAAGTATGTTTAGATATAGAATGTAGATATATATATTTTTACCGCACCTTTTTTTTTAATTCTGACTTAGCAAAGTGAGTACAGCCCGCCTAATGGTAAGCATAGTGAAATCCTAATAAGGACTATGATTATCAACAGCATAGAAAACGCAGATAGTCTTTGCCCCGTCTCGGAAATTTTGAAGATCTCAGGCTGCGAATCTGTGGTAGATTAATTGTACTTTTCTTTTGATGATTCAAACGTGCTTGGAAGTTGGCCTATTTAATTAAATAAGGTTTATGACCGGTGGTCGTGGGTGTGGTTGTAGAAAGACACGGATTTTTGCGTTTTACTGTTTATTTGCACTTTAAGGCACACCGAACTGCGACGCACACGCACGTACTCTAGCCTCGGGTCTCGGTAGTCGACTGCTTTTGCTAGAGCATCCCTTGCGCGCGCGCACCCCTTACCCCGCACGTCTCGTAACACCCTAACGACCCTTAGGGCGTTTAATACAATTACGTATTGGGCGGTGTCTACATGCTATAGGTTATATTTAATAATATTAATAAAACGTCGTCACGCTATATCCTTTTCCGGGTGAGTAGACACACCTCAATGGCCGTTTCGACTTTGCGCTTGTGTGTCGTGCTCAACGTGACCAGTAGCGGAGCTGATCGCCCTCCTCACAGCACTAGTTCACATGACATTTCTAATATATGTCATGCGAGTTTTCCCGTAAAGTTTTTCTTAACTGATGAGCATAGAGTTCCTAAATTTATACGTAATCTAGAAAAACCCTGATGTACATAGCAGACCACCACAGAAAACCACAAAGGTTATATTTAATTCACTTTATATTACTACAATACAACCACTATCTTAAAATAACCTAGCTTAGTATAATCTCTAAGGCCTGAGCTAAATACAGCGTACTATCTGCTCGGATGTCATACACAAAACATTTTCTAAGCGGAACTGGGTTATCATGGGCCACAATGGCCGCTTCGCAGATCTAGAGGCTGATAGGCCTTGTGCCAGTGCGGGACTTGGCTAGCTAGTTGCTAATACTATTGGCTTTATGTGTGTGCTTTTATTTTGGATCAAGCAAAGATAGGCTCTCTCCAAATTTTCAAATAACACCATATTTGCTTATTAATTTTTAGATATTAACACTTTAGAATTACACACCGAGGGTTTTGTAAGTTGTTAGTATCCTAACTAGGTTATTAGGTGACATTTATTTGTATAGGACACCCTGTATGTATATGTATTTATTTATTTATTTATTTTATTTAAGTATCTTTATTTGTATGTAAGCCGTGGTGGCTGCCGGCAGAATAGAATAGCACCCCCCTCTTCTTGCTGAGGTGTCGTAAAAGGCGACTGAGGTATCTCTTGAACACCGCAATTCAACCAGGTGTTCAGAGAAGGACAACTCGACCAAACCTGCATCCCGCTCCCTCCCGATCGTACTGGTTCTCCTTTCCATCGGGCCTGAGGGAGCTCGGACGAGAGAGTGCTTTTCTGGCAGCGCGTCCAGCTATGCACTTAAATATCACCTGCGCAATTGACTGTTTCAGAAAACTGGGCCTTGATTTTCTTAATCGGCGTTGAAACAGTCGCCGTGGCCGAAACCGGCTAGGACATCATCATATGTATTTAAAATTTAGGCAAAAAACGTGGGTATTGTTTTTCTTTTGAGGCACAGAATCCTCTAAATTGAGTGTTAAAGGAAATATCCTTATAGTTTTTACCACGTGTCAGCGGAAACCTGGATCCTTTTAGATGGAGAGATAACCGCGGCTCTGCACTACAAGCTATACGTATACTGTTGGAGAGAACGTCTGACTGTCGCTACGAGGCGATGAGTACTTCCCAGCAAGCACCGTTTGCAACACTCGCCTGTCACGTTACAAGGATACAGGGATTAACATATTCTCTGCCGAACCTTCATAAATGTTTTTTTTTGTTTTTTTTTTAAACTGGCTCGACATAGTGACTACAGAGTACCTGATGGTAAGTACAGTGTAGTCCAAAAACGAAAGCGACTATCAAAGGATGAAAATCCATTGATAGTCTACATCGTCATGTCGGCCTGCATATACCACGACTGAAGGTCTCTAGGTATATGAGCTACTGGATATACACAAGCTGATCCCGAAACGCGACAAGCCGAAACTGGTCACTATGACGGGCTTTACACCCATGTACTGCGGTCGCGATCCAGACGGGCACCGACGCCCTACCACCTCGCTGCTGCTCGTTTAGCACCACCCAGGAGTCACGTGTAGGGAAACTATACCCAATTCCACATTACAATATTTTGTAATTATTTATTTTTTTTAATCCTGGCTTGGTATAGTGCCTACACCACGGCCGATGGTAAGCATGACGCAGTCCAAAAAAACAACTGTGATTATGAACTGTAAAGAATCCAATTGATAGTAGTAGGAACATGGCGGCCTGCACAAATATCCTTCGCCGGAAGATCATTCCACAGTTCAAAGACTCTGCAAAAGTATATTTGCTTAGGTTCTAATATTGAAATAGCACAGTGACGTCCGCGCAATCGGTTCCCCTGAGCGTCGGCTGATAATCAGCGCTGGATGGCGCGTGCAGCGTCGCCCAGCACACGTTGAGCCGAGTGCTCTTTGAGATGGGTGGCAGCACACAGGATACAAGATGTGGTGTTATGTATTCTTTCATTGTTGTTTTTATATAAATATGTTTGTTGTGTGTTGTTTCCTTTGCCTCAATAAACTTTTTCTTTCTTTCTTTTCTTTTCTTTCAAAAGTGAGAGTTACAGAACTTCTTAGTTCTAGCCGAGATATGAGTCACTGTGTAGCTGTGACGCCGTAAACCCGCGCGTGTGCTTCATTTTTGGAAGGGAGAGGATGAAGCAAGGTTAAATACGTAATCAGAATACTCGACGCTATGCAAAAAGCGAGTGAGGTCCAAACTAGTTAAATGGAGCGTAGGGCATACGGCAACAAGATATTCTGACCATGCGTAATATCGGAAGCATCTAGATGCCTTTGGCACAGGATTGCAGATGTTAGCATAGTACAAGGAAGACTTATGCTCAACAGTGAGCTTAAATAGGCTGTGGATAGTAATTATAACTTTTTTTATAGATAAACCTAATTAGTAACGATATAGGACCAACCTTGGTCACTTTTCTATAGTGCCAAGGCTGTCGCCTTTATATAACGAGTGTGTGGCCGGGGACAGGAGCATCGATATATTTTCGGATTCGATGCCGGCCTTCAAGAGGAAAATCAGTGAGCAGGTGTGTTGAGCTTGTCATTGTTCTTGGTGTTGTATAGTTTGTGTGATAATTTTTAATTTTAATTTAAATTGTAGGTATTATAGTCTGCAATTTTTTTTGTTTTTAATTTTCTGTTTTGATATTGTTAGTATTTAGTTAATGCTTTAGAGTCATGCTGTGGCTGTCTTTTATTAGTATCCGTTGCAGACATTTCGCTTGTACATGTGATCCCATTTGTAAGCAAATCCCAATTATGACACTATTACTACTGTGAAATAATATTATTCATGATAAACATAATATAGATATGTCATTGTTTAAAAATATTATACATATTGGTCTTGATACAATGTACTAATTATAGAGCCATCTACCTGTTAAATAATATTTGGATACTTTTTAATGAAAGCCATCACTAATTAAAAATATAAACATGATAATAGTTAATCTCGATAGATGGCGATATAATTAAATAAAAGGAAGCGAGGCGATAGAAAATAATAATAAGAGGAGATTGTATATAGACGCACGCGGTGGTGAATGTTTAAGAAAGATATATGTGTTTGGGTTTTTGTGACTTCCGACTGTAAGTCAATTATGTTTTATAAATAAAGGAAGTGTTAAATACTTTGAGTGTTCTAAGTTTTCACATTGTGGATGTAAAATGTAATGGAACTGTCGATAGCCCATACATAAATAAATAAATAAACAATTTCTTGACCTAATTTCAAAAAATGACTATAAAAGCGAAGCAATATTCAGAAAACTTCCAATTATTGAGAATATTCCCGTCTCTTGATCACTTTTAAGTCCGCTGTGTTGGATCAGTTAAGCGGTCGTGCTAGTCGAGTGCGCTGGATCGCTACAACGCGCCTCGGCGCCGCGTCGCGTCACTCAGTGGCACTCAATAATGTATGTGCACACCGCGAGGCTGCGATCCTTTCATGATACGCGGGAAAATGCAGCTCCACAGCAACTCATCTATCAACGGCATAGGTTTTTGACTTCCCTGTTTTTGTGAAAGTATTAATTTTTTTTTCCACTGGCTCGACATAGTGACTACAGAGTACCTGATGTTAAGTACAGTGTAGTCCAAAAACGAAAGCGACTATCAAAGGATGAAAATCCATTGATAGTCAACATCGTCATGTCGGCCTACATATACCACGACTGAAGGTCTCTAGGTATATGAGTTACTGGATATACACAAGCTGATCTCCAAACGCGAAAGGCCGAAACTGGTCACTATGACGGGCATTACACCCATGTACTGTGGTCGCGATCCAGACGGGCACCGACGCCCTACCACCTCGCTGCTGCTCGTTTAGCACCACTCAGGAGTCACTTGTAGGGAAACTAGGATAAAGCCTACGGACGCGAGCAGCTTCGACTCCAAATATAAGGGTATAATTGAAAATTTCTGAATTAAAAACTGCGGTACAGTAACGACAATATTTATTAACAATAATTGTTTATTTTTCTTTAACGTTTAATATTTTGTTTTTTAATTTGTGACATTTATCCAATTTCCCTATATAGCTTTAATTGAATTTCAAACACTCTAAAACTCAGTCTTAGATTTTGTTGACATGTTTACCTCAGCTGTCAATCACTACAGTACTAAGGACCTTCCTATAATTTTGAACAATGAAGAGATAATTAATATCAGATTTATTGAGTAATATTGTAATAATACTAATAAACGGGTCATTATCCAACCTTGAACCAACACTTCGCAACCCCTCGCCGGCTTAGATGCTTCAAGTGGTCTGGAGTGAGTCTAGCATCCTCTATTCATAATTCATAATACGTTTTACAATTTAAAACGATCAATTACACTATTTAAAAAAAGTCATTCTATTTTTACCCGGGGAAATTCCTTCATAGGACTTCTTGGTTACAGCGATGATGACGATCGGGGTTGTGTCAGACTCCTACTGACTCCGGACAGTAGACTTGAGGGAGTCTGCTGCCTGGATGAGAGGGAGGGGGCATGCAGTGTCTGACGTGCCGCCCGTGTGAAAGGTTTGGATGAGTGGGGTCTTTACACAAGAGATGAAGCTTAAACAAGCCGCTCGTTCTCCGGGCATGCGTGAGAATTTTGATTCCCAGGCCCTGATGGAGTGATTGGAAGGACCTGGTTCGCTGCCCTCACAGCAGCACTAATTGTCCTGTGGAGTATTTTCTCCCGGGATACAAAAAAAATAGACTTCTACTTACTAAAAATCCTTGGGTATTCCTATCGCGCTACGGATACCCGGCCGCGGGAGCAAACTACGCAATCTGCTACGGTAACGGCACTCGGACGGACTTCTTAGGCCTCAAACTGGGGGGTGGAGTTGGCTATCTCCAGAAAACCGTGGTAATGAGCAGTGAACTATATTTTTGAGATATACTTATATGTTTCTGTATTTTTCTTTTATCGAATTCTGTTATGGTTGTCCCAATCTAGATTTATGTTATATACATATGTATCAATTCCTTAAAGATGAATTTGGGAAGCTTAGGACTGACTAAGTTTACAACATTTTCTCCGGGTTTATATCTTGAAACATTTCCATATTTTTCTCTGTAAACTTTTTAAAAGTTATGAAAAGGAAGAGAAACAGGTCTGCTGCCTGGAAACTAATATGATTATTAAAGAAAAGTTTGACGGTTCCAGGAATCGAACCCTTGAACCCTTATAGGTAGTGCCATGCTTAAAAAGTTATCGGGTAGTGAGACTATAGGAATATAACATCTTACCTTGAGTATAGAGCATATCACAAACAGGGAAATATCTGCATTCCTTTTCAATCAAACACCACTCACCTGTAACAAGATATTTTTTTTATTTTTCTAATAGAAATATTATATGCACTAGTATTGTGGGAACGATAATTAGCTGCCTTACTGGTCATGTTGGGTACAACATTTAAGCGCAAAGTACATACAGTAATTTATGTACATTTGCTCATCCTAAAAGGCATATAGCGTGACGATATGTTACTATACTATTATTGATATTTTTTGTGGAAAAAAGGTATAACAACGGTGACTGTCTGTGGATTACCGTTTTTAGGATTCAGTACTTCAAAAAGGAAAATAATTTATACGATAGATGTCGGTTTATTTAATTTTATTTATCTTTTTATTCTCAAAATATACTCATAACCTTGTACGTAAACCCTCCATGCGTGTGTGTAACTTGCATTTGGTTGCTTTTTTCTTTCCTGTACACGCTATTTAATCGGATTTTTTTACTATATCATATACTAGTTGTGGAGACCAGGCATTACCCGGTTAGAAAAAATTTGACCCTCGGGAGTTGATTTTCTTATTTTCTAAAAGTTGACTACATACAGAGATGGGCAAAATGTATCTGATTAACGATTATAAATGTAGTCGTAATTTTAATTTTCTTGCTCTGAAGTCATGATTAAATCTATTTAAAACATTAAGAAATCATAAATGTGTATGTAATCTGGGATTTTGTAGTGTTTAAAACATAGATTAGCAAAATGCAGTCATATTAATAGTACAAAACGTAAAATGTAATGGTAATCATTTTTATTAATCTCATTACATTTTGCCCGTCTATGACTATATATGTCCTGCTGAAACACAGAGTGTAGTCCAAGAAACTGCTAAGAGACAAAAATCATTAAATGTCTTCCCTAAATATCTCTCTCGACTATATAATCATTCTGTATAGATAGCCAATCTTTTTTTTCTTCTTAAAGCCAGTTGTTGACCACTGTATAGGATATGAAAGTTCATTTGACTGTCTAAACGAACTGAACAAACTGAGCCCATTGTCGACTAATCCTCTGACACAGCAAACAGGTGCATCGAAGCCAAGTGGAACGCATAAATATAGCAAAACACAAAGTTATCGATGCCAGTAAGCCGCCTTTATTGACTGCTGACCTCCTCCGCAACGTAAGGACTCAAATCCTGGATAACCTTTTTAAATATAACCCACAGCTCTTTGAATTAAGGCTTAAATTTGCCTGGTTGAAACTGGAAGTTGTGAACCATTGGTTAAAGGAAATTCTGCATTGTAATAATGATGCTAGGACAGTAACGGTGTTTACAAAACGCCTATGGTATGGATAAACGATACGACCGTATCTGCAGAGCATGCAGATGGCTTTAGACTTGCTGATTCGTGATTCGATTTTAATGGAATTTTAGAATTAATACTAGTTTGTGTTGCTATAAAGCCCAGTCTGCAACAGTATGAATAATCTTAGATAAATCCATACAATTAGGATATACAAAGAATTGACGTACCAAAAAATGGAGCCAATATTGTCTTAAATGGAATAATATGGAATTTTAACGATCTGTAGCGAGCTGACATGTCGTGATCTCCTGATTTCAATTTAATTTCGCCAATTTTGCGATGTGCTTACATAAAAACATAGTACAGAGTTAAAGAAAATAACACAGTAGAACAAGATGGACATGAATGAGGTTACGAAAACAGAAATTATGTTACTTTTATCCCCGTGTTTTCTAATAGATTATTTCTATGTATTTCTAAATTCCTTGGGTATATTTTTTTTACACTGGCTCGACACAGTGACTACAGAGTACCTGATGGTAAGTACAGTGTAGTCCAAAAACGAAAGCGACTCTCAAAGGATGAAAATCCATTGATAGTCTCCATCGTCATGTCGGCCCGCATATACCGCGACTGAAGGTTTCTAGGTATATGAGCTACTGGATATGCACAAGCTGATTCCGAAACGCGACAAGCCGAAACTGGTCACTATGATGGGCTTTACACCCATGTAGTGTGGTCGCGATCCAGACGGGCACCGACGTCCTACCACCTCGCTGCTGCTCGTTTAGCACCACCCAGGAGCCACGTGTAGGGAAACTAGGGTAAAGCCTACGGACGCGAGCAGCTTCGACTCCCAAATTATATATATATATATATATATATAGTATATGAGTAATCAAAGAATTTAACAAATTAAAATTCAAAAGACGATACCCATAAATCATTTATTAAAATTTAGACTCTTCTCTCACAACATATTCTTTCAAAACCGATCATTTTACAGTTGCTATAAAAGTAGGTGTCCTTTGCAAAATCATACGGTACTTTACACCATTACAACTTCTTATCCTGTACCAGGCAGAGGTGCGGCCGGGTGTGGAATACTGTTGTCATCTTTGGGACGGATCCGCTAAATAACAATTGATCGCTCTGGACTCAATTGACCGTAGTGCTCGTAGACTTGTTGACGATTATTTGTTGTCTTAGATACTAATGTAGACCATCGAGCATTGATGATAAGTCGCCTGCTTTGCAGTGATATACCGGTTGCACAGTGGAGAATGATTTCAAGAGCTACATTCTCTAACGCCACAAGATCCAATTCACCATTAAACCCCCAGATGCCTCGTCGGATACTGTTCGTGTGTGGTGAATGTTACTTCTCTATACGAAAAAAGTCTTCTACATACATCATGCGAACAGTTAAGGAGTGGAATATACATCCAGCGACCATATTTCATGTTCTTATGATTTAGGAGCTATTGCGAGAAGAGTGAATGTCTTTTGTTGGGTGCTCGCCGTCAACTGTCAGAGTCATCTTCACTTTCCATCAGGAGTGACTGAGGTAAAGCGTCCGCTTGTAGATCATAAAAAAACACTATGCCTTAAGTATTCAGGGAGCGCAAAAATGTAGAAATATAATAGACATAAATCTAATTTCAATCTCCGTTTACAAAGCACTACAACGAACCATCTAATACTTCAGACACTTTATTGAAGAAATTAATAAAGATATAGGATTATATTTCTCTTCAACTCGTCGCTCTCTCTGAGAACTTTTATTAGATGAGACTAGATTAGTTAATTAGTCTCAAGACTATGCAATAAATTAAAAACGAATCTTCACTTATCTTGTTTCTTTATTCTGAGGATAGTAATGATCAGTTACACTTCTAATTATCGTTTTGGGATTATACCATATGACATACTCGATTAATTGAACTGATAAACCCTGAGTTATGTCACCATAAAAATATGGCATTCATGATTACTAATATAGCAACGACTTTACGTCTACTTAAGATAGAATCGCATCATATGGATTAAAACAGGTGGTATTAGGGAAATGAGATAATTGTTAGAGTTATAGTCAAAAAAGTACCTATATTTAGATGTATTTTTATGCATTTCGTTAATTTACACTACTACGACAAGGCTCATAAATTCCTATTCAATTTATCATAAAAATTACCAGTAATATCTAGTAGATAAACCTGCAACAACTCAACGGTTTAATGAAAATGAAATGTTACAGCTGTAATATAAACTGCTTGCGATAGGTTTTGCCGGAACTACGACATGAGATTCTTCAAAAAAAGGAGTGAAAAATGTTCTTCATACCTGGCAACAGGACAGAGATGCTTCTGGCAACGTTCATTAATTAAAGACGCTGGTTGAAAAGTGCAATTATATGGAATTGACGTCTCAACGTGATATTTTAAAAGAGTAAGGTCATTTCTATACATTTTAGAGATCCGTTTATCGTGATCGCTAAAAAGTTTTTTGTCTAAGCTTTTTATTAGGTAGGCCCTCAGCTTGCTAGTTGCCTTTGATATAAATAACTATTAATTTAATATTTTAAATTACCCCCGAATCTGTTATTTTATGTTCATAATCGTCAATTACAATTACAATGTTATTGCTATTGAAGTCTCAGGATACTAAATTTCGAATCGATCAAATAAGTTGTTTTTTTTTGTATCCATTCAACAAGTGGAAAAAAGCTTATCGTAGAGATTATCTTTTAATTACTGCTCAGATTTCTTTTGCTCATGGCTAAGAACATATAGCCTACTCACTATGTGTGTATTTATTTCTATTCTATTCTAACATCTAAAAAATTTAATCAATATTATACCTTCGCTTATTTATCTAAGCATGTCATACTAACACGCTTGATATTTACTTTCTAATATCGTGTCGAGCATTGGAAATACCCTCTAGCGGCCGTAGACCTGGCATCGTCGCACACCGGTGCGCAAGCGCACACCGCGGCGCGAGCGTCGCGGCCGGCGTCTGCAGTCTCGATATCACATTCTACACGACATCGCGCATCTCTCACTCGCTATCCCCACGGATCTCGTTACTTTGATGCCATCCATTGCTATTTTCCATCATCATAAACAAATCCTTGACCACTCTCGATAGAGTCACACTTCGGTTAAACTCCTGAACAGGAGTTACGATGACAAAGACTGATTTACAAATACACAGCGCTATAGATACATGCGTTTAACTTGTATCACCTCTCTTGTTGCGTTATGAGTTTAAAAAGCAACAGAATTCATGCTTAAAAGTTTTAAAACGCAGTAATAAAACAAATGAATTATAAACGAGTACAAGCCTTGAGTTGTCCCGGCCCGTTCAACAGTGCTATCTGTCATACAAATCACTCCCTGAGGAACACCCTCACAAGATAAGTCTATCTAACGTTCTGTTGTATTGTATTCGCATTTAATTGATTCATCGTTTATTCTGGTTATTTTTGTAAATGTATTTTTTAATTAATTGAATAGTGCCTCCCTCTTCATTATACTGAATTTCATATAGTTGTAAGGACCAATTAAAGTATATAGATTGCTAGCAGTGACGTGCATAGGGTATTTGGAAAGGGTAAGCAGAATTCGCATAATAAATTTGAATATTATATTATGACAGTAAATATTATATTCCTTTCATAGGAAAGATAGACAGCGTGAATATAAAATATATATGAATATAAATGGTTTCTTTTTTTATTTACTTTGAGCAATTTATTCCAGACTTATTTTTCATAAGGGCATGCAATGCTTATATGCATCTATGGAATGAACGCTACTGATTGCTAGCAGATGCTAGCAATAAGCTGCTGGAAGCACCTTCTCTGCACATAGTTCGGACCCGCCAACATACATTGGAAAATCGTTGTGGGTTAAATGACCAATACCGTTTCCCATGAAATTCAAAAATACATTAGAAAAGGGGAAGAGACGACTCTATTCTGCAGTGGGTCGAAACAATCCAACTGGTAAAGTAACATCACAAAATCTGAAATCAAAAGTGAAAAAAATCTCGTAATATAAATTGTTTGCCCCATTTTATCATAAAACCATCAGATACCGTATCGGATACCATCCGTATGTCGTGATTTGTTCCTTACATCCGCACTAAAACATTCGATTCTAAATTCATCATGCAAACAACTAAGAAGTGGAATGTGCTTCCAGCGAGCATATTTCCACGATCTTATGACTTAGAAGATTTTAACAGAAGAGTGAATAGGCATTTGTAGGACGGAGGCGGTCCATCGTCGGACTTATCTTCAATTTCCACCAGCTGTGAATGGGGTCAACCATTCAATTGTAAATTATTTTAAAAAATCTGCTAACTTTATGTATATCTGTAACTCAATTTAGCAAGTTGTAAATCATTCTTGCCTCGCATTGAGTCCTAACACATTGACCGCCTTGTCAGTCACGAGTGACTGACACTGGAATACTCCAATGTGGCTGTGTCGGTCACTGGTGACCTACTGACCCACTGGTGAGTACCTACTTTAAATTGCCCTTCAGTACTGTCAGTCACGAGTTCTGTGTTAAACGTCACTGGGATTGCCTGACGCGGCCCTTCCGCATGCTACCGCAACTTGGCCTCAGAGTTCCCATTAAAATGATTATAGGCTCATAAAAATCCTCATAATTTCCCATTAAAATTCATCAAAGTAAATTAAATAATCATATCTCTACGTAATTTATTAAATATAACTTAAAAACAAAGATTTTATTTTACATTTTATGAAAAAGCTTGTTGGCGGAGAATGCGTTAAATTAAAAAAAAACGCTGACTAAAAATCATCAGGAACAGAGCGAAAATATGATGTGAATTAGGGGCGTAAATCAGAAACTCGAGATGGCTATAACTTTCACGTGCCACCTCATAGCCACTTGTAAAGCTATACAAAAAGCCTAGATCTTTACCGGTTAAATGCTCATCTAAACAAGGAAGGCGGTAAAGCTATGTTTTTATTTTTTTTTTACACTGGCTCGACATAGTGACTACAGAGTACCTGATGGTAAGTACAGTGTAGTCCAAAAACGAAAGCGACTATCAAAGGATGAAAATCCATTGATAGTCTACATCGTCATGTCGGCCCACATATACCACGACTGAAGGTCTCTAGGTATATGAGCTACTGGATATACACAAGCTGATCCCGAAACGCGACAAGCCGAAACTGGTCATTATAACGGGCTTTACACCCATGTACTGTGGTCGCGATCCAGACGGGCCCCGACACCCTACCACCTCGCTGCTGCCATACAAATGCCATATAAATAGTTTTTACGGATGATAAAAGACATCTTTAACGTAAATTTAGGTTTTCCAGATTATGTATGGATTAAGGCACTATATGCTCACCGATGAATGAAAACGTCGTGAGGAAGAGTCAATAGAAGTGACATGTGTACTAATGCTCTGAGAACTGCAATCAGCAGCGTTTCTGGTCATCCTGGGCACGATATATAAGCGCTAAGTAGATACAGTCACTAATGTAAATCTGCTCACCCCGAAAAGGATATAGATTGACGATATATTATTTCATTTTAAAAGCTATTTTATTTAAAAAACAACGTTTAACTTTTCTATAATTTTAATATAATACGTTCGTTGCTCAGTGCGATTCGTTTGTGTTTCTCGGTTCTCGTCTGTGTTTGATATGATGGAATATAATTAATCTAACTCGAATGTTATAATTTACGGGAACTAATTTAGTGTCTCATCTCAAATGTGTTTAGAGCATTTTAACAAAAAAAATACGTCACAGTGAAATATAATATGTTATCTATCCTATAAGATATTGTGTAATATGTAATATTTTTAGTGTTTAAATGTTGTATATCCTATATTTAAATAGAAGTGTATACTCCAATTCTTTTCAAATTCCAACTATAAACCCTATTGACTTGAACAAGAAGAGCGTCACCCTTATTTATGAGTACACTTACACAGTCTACATTAACACATAAAACTATATAAGACATGAACAAGATACATTATAAATGCGACTATATTTAAAAGTGTAGACTACATGCACAGAAGAAAAGAAAAATAAAAATACGAGTAACACAAAAAGAAATAAACTAATCTAATTCAACTAATTAAAATTTATAACAGAAATAAAAACAAAAAAAAAAGCAAAAGGAAAAAAAAACAATAATTTATGCAACAATCCTCTCTAATAACATCCTTTTTTTTCAATTTGTAAATATTTTCGTTAAATATGTCGATATCTAATGACCTTATGATTATTATATATTAGTGACATGGCGACAGACGTGTTAAAAGAATTGACATGGCATGTGTCTTAACATTAAGCCTAGACGTACGAGGCAAGTATTCATTCAGCCAGTACAATGGTACTTGACAATTAGTCGTCGCGCCGAAGCCTTACAACCGTAAGCCGGGGCCAGACGCCTCCAATGCCAGTTTTATTTCGTCTCTACCTATATCTACCTCATAGGATCGTGCTAGATGTGATATCAATTTCTTATTAATAATATATGTTATAGTCACACAATATCCCTTTCGGTGTGAGCAAAGTTCACAGATTTTAGAATTCCGTGACCAGAAGCGGAACTGATCGTCGATCTCACAGCACTAGTACACATGGCATTTCTATTACATGCTCTGTGGGTTTCCTCACAATGTTTTCCTACACTGGTAAGCATATGGGGCTTAAATCCGTATTTAATCCGAAAAAAAAAACAAAATACATAATGGGATTTGACGACTTACGACGATTTATGACATCGCAACAAATATCTTTGAATTTTTGGGCTTTTTTGTACTATAATATATGTACCTTTACACCTTTCTCATGAATCATTCTATCTATTGCTGAAAACTGCATTAAAATCCGTTGAATAGTTTAAAAGATAAAGCGAACAGACAGCGGAAGCGACTTTATTTTATACTATGTAAAGATAAAGAAGTGTTGTATTGATTCGAAAATAATAAATTTATTGTTTTATATAAAATGTGATTCAATTTATGAAAAATAATTGGCCACTTCTAGAAACAGAACGCGGAGAAATGAATTCTACTATAGAATTGTTTGAGAATTCTCGTCATTACCCGTGTCAAACGGTTGTACGGCTTCCTCGAAGTTTTGCTTCTTTTATTTCATCTCCAACCGCAATTATGGAGTCATTCTATATTTGCTCACATTTTCCGAGAAGTTTAAAGATGCCAGGACAGGTTAATTCCAACTACGACATGACGTGAAGTCATATTCAAGATTCTTTGAAAATTGAGGCATGCAGCATTTTGATTTCATTATCTTCTGTCTGAGTCCTTAATTGCAGAACTTATTTCAATAGCTAGAGATATTAGTTTCAATATATGGAATACGTCCTTCCAAGAGAATTCTGTGGTCAAAGATTTATGGTATAAACTATAAACCATATCAATGTACTCCGTGGCAGTTTCCTTGGTTTGACTATGCCAATCTCTCTAGAGGTCTTTTAGCAGCTGCTTTTAGGATTCGATCAGGGCATATTCCTTTAAATATCTATTTTGTTACAAAAAAAGAAGATTTCCCCACTTTATGTGCGCTGTAAGGTTGTTAATGGCATTTTTAATCTGCTTTGGGAATTTGATTACAACAGAAAGTTAAGAACACTTCTTTCTCAAGACTGGCGAAATATTGGAGGAATTAACTTTGTATTGGAAGAACAGGCGTCGATTAACGTAAAATGGTTGTACAGTTTTATACAATCATTGCTTCGTTACACGTGATTTTAAAGAACATGAAACTTACGATGCTGACATACTCTTTAAGGATGCAGTAAAACCTCATTAATATATTTGATTTAAAAATTATATGTTAGGGACAGATTAATCTGTATGAATGGTACATAATAAAATATGTAACATTTCTTAGGCTATAGATCTGCTTCAGCTAGTCGCGTTTTGGGATTAGCTCTTGTATAACAATCCCCTTTCCTTCTTTTTTAAATTTGGCAGGTTATTTGGTTATTGGTTACGGTAGCCAAACTCCATCAGGTGGATTTTTAGACTGTTTATCATCAGTGGCTGTGGTGGTCCAGTGGATAAAGGACCGGTATTCATTCGCGAAGACACGGATGATCGTAGTTCCTAATCCTGGCACGTGCAACTGGGTATTTTTAGATTAAGTACGGAGTTAGGTATCACATACTCACCGGTGAAGAAAAACATTCCCAGGAAATCCAAATGGCATCCAATTGAAATGTTATTCATAAATGTCTTGAGAACGGCGATCAACTGTAATACTGGGAACGCTGGGCACGACATGTGACCGCAAAATGATACAGCCACGAATGACCATTTGCGTTGTCAGCCATAGAAACCAGTCATAATTTCAAATTTATTTATTTATTCAACGGTAACTACACAGCATATTATAAGATTATGTACCAAAAATAGGAAACAAAAAATAAAAAAATCTAGAATGCCAATAACGTAGTACACATATTAAATTTTGGTAAATGTTTGGGTCGCTCCCCGCATCATATAGTGAGTGTTGTGTGCGTGATTTGTGAGTGTTGTGTGAGTGCATTTGTGCGCGTGTGTGCGCTTATATCGGTGTTGTATGAGATTCATCTAACTGCAGTCCAGAAATAATTGTCTTAATGACCTGATTACGGCTCAAGTGAAACATATCGATATCTTTAAAATATTTATTGTACTGAGCGCAACATCTATAGATGACCGAGTTTTGGGCATAACAGTGCTTTGCAAGAGGTAAGGCGAATGAGCAAGGATTCCGAGTTCGTTTTTTGAAAATTTTAAATTTTAATTTCCCGAGAAGTTCAGGACAATCTACTTTTGCGTTTAGGAGATCATAAAGCAGTTTCATATCATTTATAGTACGACGATGCTCCAGTGACAAAAACTTGTGCCTTTGTAAGCTGTCCACGTAATCGCAAGGATCCTTGTTACTTTTAGTATTAAGAAATCTTAAAATTTTTTTTTGAATTCTTTCCAAATTATTTTTATGCGTGATAAATGACGATGACCAGATAGACGAAGCATACTCTAGACAACTTCTGACGTAAGAAAAGTAAAGAATTTTAATAGAATCAACATTATTAAAGGGCTTAGTTACTCTAAAAATGAATCCTAACATTTTTAGAGACTTTTGAATAATAAAATCGTAATGACTAGTAAAAAGTAATTTTGAATCCATCATTATTCCTAAATCTTTAATATAATTTACCTTTTGAATGGGTTGCTGATTAAGCGTATAACAAAAATTAATTTGATGATGTTTTCTTGTAAAAGTTATTACATTGCACTTTTTTATATTTAGGTCTAATTTGTTCATTCTACAGTAATCATTAAGCCGATTCAAGTCTGCTTGAAGCAAGTGACAATCATCGTTATTACGAATAGTCATAAAGATTTACACAAATCACAAATGATCCTCACATTTCCGCCTTAAAACTTCTAAGCAGTCGATTCTGCCTATTGTTTTATTTATTTAAATCCCAACAACATTTCTAGTCATAAGTTCCAAGGGTTCGTTATAACGTTTCCATTTGTATAATAATTCGTTTAATTTCAGCGCTTACTAGAAACCTTCTGCTTCGGTCCAAACTTCTCCCCATTATCACTGAAATCTATGTTTTCGCCCAAGCTAAAACTTCAGTCTTTCTCTAGAATAAAAAGAAGTCAAGGACATACAGTGATGTTAAAAATGGTTCATCCATTATCTTTATCCGTCTACCTCATCAAAGTTTACCTTTTCATCTACGCTCAAAGCGTCATCCCATCAATATTCTCTATCCCGAGGTTCTTTTTAGTGCTCGGCTTGGCGTTATTACTAGCCACTTTACGTAGAACACTACTTTAGAAGTCTACTACAACTATGACCACTTTTACACCGTCGTGTAACATATCATGTATTAAAATGAAACTAAACCTAGCCAAACTTTCAAATATAATAGAATAGAACATAATATTGTGGCTGTATGAATACTTGCCCGTACATGAGGGGTTTTGCCTGTACGAATTTGGGCACCACATGCACACTGGTGAAGGAAAAGAACACGAGGAAGCCCATATGGCATTTAAAGAAATGCCATGTGTACTAGTGCTGTGAGAACGGCGATCAGCTGTGCTACTGGTCACGATGAGCATGAAATATAAGCGTAAAGTACAAGCAACTAATAATATATCTCTGCTTGTGCTGAAAATAATATAGCCGAAAATAGAGTATATAGAGTGACAATATATATATTTTAATGGTGTTCTAATCTTCACATTGATCCTGGCCAGGCAGCAAGACATTTTGAAAGGCCTAGGGCGCGGCTATTAATACCCAGATACTGCATCCTGCCACTCTCTAGTTGTGTCGATTCCTCGTCCCACTAAGTTAAGAGGGGTTAGGACGAGAGTGTGTGTTTGTACACACATTACGCACCAAATATCTCCTGCGCAATTGACTGCTTCCGAATATTTTCATCAGCTAGTTCACCTTTGTTAAATGGGGCTGAAGCCCGCACTTACTTGTTGTGATTTGGGAATACCGCCATGGTCGAAATTATGTTCTTATTTTAATAGTTTTTATGTCTTTTAGATTACGACTGGCCGTAACGAAATTACAGTACGGTGTAAATAAATCCTTCGTAGCTATCTACTGTACAAACATACACCCTGTAGTCTGTTTGCGTGTCGGTCCGTTGTCTTCTTCGCTCTGATTGCTTTTGCGACCCGTTGTTAATAAACTGTTCATCCAGGCTGCCGGCTGCGGAGCGACGGTCATTAAAAACTAAACATCGTTTTCTCTATCAAACCTTATAAAATAGCCTTTTTTATACTGCCACGACAAATTGACTACATTGCTCCTGATAAAACGAATGGTGTAGTGAAAGAATGAAAACGACCGCCAAGAGAGCAAAATTCCTTGAAAATTGCCATCGCTATGTTGGCCCACAAATACCACAATGGAAGGTCTCTACTAGAGATTAGAGACTCTCTAGGTATATAAAATAAACCCGAAACGCAACAAGCCAAAACGAGTAACTATGCCGGTCTTTACATTTGTGTATGGTGGTCATGATCCATTTCAAGCGTATTGCACTCCTTGACGGTTCGCAACAGAAAAGAGGAGGCGAATTGATTCGTGAAAGCAGCTGGAATGTCAACCACAAGAGTGCAAAACTGGATGGCGCGCAGTCAACTAATGGTAGAACGGAGAGGGTGGAATTAAGTAGTACATCTTAATCGTATATTCTCCATAATATAGTTGTAATATTCTTTCTTAAATCAATTTCTAAATAATTGACACACACTTAAAGGTTGTGGAATGATCTTCCAGGCGGAGTGTTTCCTTTGGATCACAATAAGGTGCTCTTCCGAAAAGGAGTTGATAAACGTTCTTCTAGGTAAGCAGAACAATGATTCTTCGTGTATTACAGGTCACAGTGATTAATTACGGTCAAATAAGTTGTTAATTTTTTTGTCTTTCTTTTGTATAAAAGAATCTATAAGTCCTTCTAGACGTAGGAAAGAGGAAAGGAGATATAAACAGCTGTGAAGGAAATGATTGTCACAATTCTTTCACACGGTGAGTTTGTGTGAACATCACTACCATCTTAAAACAAAAGTTTGGCCCAATTTGTAAACTGTTGAGAAATTTAATTTAAACGAGTTTTGTGTAAAAGAATAGTTTATATTAAGGACTTTTTTGAATCCCCAAATATATTTTTTTTGTGGAAATCCTCGTAGATCCTCAGAATCACCATGAGAACGTCGACTGCGGTGTGTTGGACTCTTACCGAATAAAACCACCGGGGTGTTCCTGTTACTCATCAGCCAGGGCCAAGGGTACGCTCACGCCAGCTTCATTGGCTTCTGGTAACCTCTGGCCTGCTGTAGTTCTCTCCTACTACTATTTTTTGAGAATGAAAAGACCACTCCTTACTCGCCTCTAAGCTTGTTTCATTGTCTTCCGGAGATGTCAATTTTTTTTTACACTGGCTCGACATAGTGACTACAGAGTTCCTGATGGTAAGTACAGTGTAGTCCAAAAACGAAAGCGACTATCAAAGGATGAAAATCCATTGATAGTCTCCATCGCCATGTCGGTCCTCGTATACCACGACTGAAGGTCTCTAGGTATATGAGCTACTGGATATACACAAGCTGATCCCGAAACGCGACAAGCTGAAACTGGTCACTATGACGGCCTTTTCACCCATGCACTGTGGTCGCGATCCAGACGGGCACCGACGCCCTACCACCTCGCTGCTGCTCGTTTAGTACTACCTAGGAGTCACGTGTAGGGAAACTAGGGTAAAGCCCACGGACGCGAGAAGTTTCGACTCCCAAAATTATGATGTTTAGCTTCACACGCTCCGCTTAATTACTTGGACCACACAAAAAGTGCCTTAAAGTAAAAGTTCCTATTTTTCCCATCCTAAAGGCTTCTAATATCGTAGTTCCACGCCTCGGGCCGGTTGTCATTTGTCCGCTCCTCTGTAGGCAAACTTCGCTTCACTGTTTGAAAGCACTACATTATATCCGTCCCTCTTTATCGTCTTCGGATAGTGTTGTGCTAAATACACACACGCATATCGATATCTTTGAATTTTTGTTGTAAACTAAACATGAATTGCTGTTTTATTTAGAAACATTAGATTAAGTTAGTAAATAATAATAATAACATATCATTACGCTATATCCCTTACGAGGTGAGCAGAGATACATTAGTGGCTGTATCTACTTAGCGCAGCGCGATTTTCATTAGTTGTAGAAAAAAATGCGGGTTAGTAAAATATTAAAATATAGTCACCCATCGAGTATAAACGGCCTTTTTTAGCTGATGACTATAGTCATCGATAGTAGCAAAAGGGTTGAACTATTATTTGTTACAAACTGCTTTTTAGATTCTATCTTAGTTATTACCCTGATTACTTTATTAAAAGTAGAACCTGTTTATTAAAAAAAAAGTCTATTTTCTGTATACCGTTTTCGTTTTAAATGTCCTAGATTGTGTTGGTGGGGCAATACTTTATTTCATGTACCTTTCAAAAAAACTAGGTATGCCGGCTGTACATTTATATTCAGATTGTATAACAGTCATAATAAGTTCTACTCTCATATTGGTGTTTTCAATTGCACCCTTGCAAGACAGAAAGAGTTTTATAAGACAAGTGAGAATAGCTCACAATTCAGCCACTAAAAAATAAACTGATATTAGCACTTTGAGTTGTATAGCTGATATAATTAAAGCCAAGTGCAAGGAATTGGCTATTGAATATCGTGAATACAAATAAAAGATGACAGTTGAATTTGTAAGTTGTTATAAACAGACTTCTGCCTCGAGATTACTTCCAGCGCCATCTATATCGGTGCTATATGTATATTTATCAATAGCACTGATTGTCGGCATCCATTAATTCATTTAACATTGCTTTTCTTTTTATATTATTGTTATTTTTTAACTTATTAACTTGCTTCAATTTTATATATCAGCATACTGAGAAAGCTTCAATAATTTAAATGTATCTTTGGCTTATTATTAATTTTAATTAGTTTATAATTGCTAGTTTTTCTTTTAATATATTAGGTCCTTACATATGAAATTGGCGTTTTTCGTACTTGGCCACTTTAATCACAAATTTCTCCTCTTTGGTAAGGAATTCCAAATTCAAATTTGTACAGCTATAGACTCATGTATTTGTGCTTCGATGATCGTCATTCATTTGTTTTTTTCTTCTGTTTTTTTCTGTTTGCGTCACTCATTTTACAAAATGGAAAACTTAAAATATCGCATTATTTACGAGTACGAGTTCCGCCGTGGCACTATTGCTGCGGAAACAACTCGAAGGGTGAATGATGTGTATGGCGGTCGTGTTGCAAAAGAAAACACAGTTCGTTTTTGGTTCCGACGTTTTCGTTCTGGAAATGTCGACCTGCAGAACAAGCCCCGTGGACGGCCTGAGACTCAAGTTGATAATGAAGAGTTGAAGGCTATTGTGGAAGCGGATCCATCGCAAACCACGTCCGAGTTAGCTGCAGGCTGCGATGTTAGTGATAAAACTGTTTTAATTCACTTGAAGCAAATTGGGAAGATTAAAAAGCTTGAAAGGTGGGTACCTCACGAATTGACTGAAGCAAACCGGCAAACGCGCGTCGACTGCTGCGTTACATTACTAAACCGGCACAATAATGAAGGTATTTTAAACCGAATCATTACCTGTGATGAAAAATGGGTTCTTTATGATAATCGGAAGCGCTCAGCGCAATGGTTGGATCCTGGCCAGCCAGCCAAATCCTGCCCCAAGCGAAAATTAACCCCAAAAAAGTTACTTGTAAGCGTTTGGTGGACTAGTGCCGGTATTGTTCATTACAGTTTTCTCAAATCTGGCCAGACTATTACGGCTTATGTCTATTGTCAGCAATTGCAAACCATGATGGAAAAGCTAGCGGCTAAACAACCTAGGCTGGTCAATCGCTCCACGCCACTGCTGCTTCACGACAACGCTAGACCACACACTGCGCAACAGACGGCTACTAAATTAGAGCTTCAATTGGAAAGTCTAAGACATCCTCCGTACTCCCCGGACCTTGCTCCAACAGATTACCATTTTTTTCGAAATTTGGATAACTTCTTGCAAGGGAAAAAATTCAACTCCGATGGGGCAGTCCAAATCGCCTTCAAAGATTTTATTGATTCCCGTCCGACTGGTTTTTTTAGTAAAGGGATCAATGAACTACCTATGAGATGGCAAAAGTGCATAGAAAATAATGGTTCATACTTTGATTAATTAAATATATTATATTAAAAAATATTCGACTTTTTGTTCCTCCCATACAAAACGCCAATTTCATATGTAAGGACCTAATATATATATATATATATATATATATATATATATATATATATATATATTTATTTCAGAGATTCTTATGTCGAGGCACATGCTAGTTCCATCGTAACCTAAAAAAAACCACAAACTTTTATTTGTGGAGGTGAGCCGTCAGACTGAACAATTCCTTAACTTCAGCTGAGTATGGTCCCGCCAAAATTCTGCAGAACGTGGTCACATCATAATTTGCTCAGGCTAAAGGCTATCATGAGGGCATTTCTCACGAGGCATGAGGGACTGAGATCGGGCACACTACACCATCAAAATTAAATGTTATGCTTGTAAGATTGTATTTAATCTAAAATGATTCGATACTTATATATTTGTGTTCTTATATATGTGTATTTTCATCTATGATATATATCCATCTATGATATATATCCATCTATGATATATATCCATCTATGATACTTTGAATTTTAGTCTCTAATGCTGTGTATCTGTATTATATTGATTATATTACTGTATTATATTCCTTGCTGTTTTCTGCGCGTCTACGCAATAAATGGGTGTCAGCTGAAAATCAGCGCTGGGTGGCTCTGCTGGTCACTTAGCATTTACTGAGCTGACTTCCCTTTGGCGCATCATCACAACAAAGGGTATATGCTTTTGTTGTTTTATGTTTTTATTTACCTATTCTGATGTGTTGTATGTTGTGTGCCAAATAAATGTTTTTATTATTATTATTATTATTTCTGCAAGAGCTGCTTAAGAGTCCGCAAATTCTAAATAAGGCTCTATAATGGGTCAATAATGTAGCAGATTACGATTATAATAACCATATTATTTTATACGTAATTACGTGGATTGTTTCCAGTAAAGTCTGGAAAGTTTGAACTAAAGTTTATCACAGAAATTGTTTAAAATAATTAATACCTGACCTCATTATGCTAAGTCGCATGATATGGAGCGTTTATAAACCTAATAATGTACCGTTAAAATTTTTATTTTGATAAAGATCTGTGATAGGTAAAGTCCATTTAGGCTAAAGACGTCAAGACTGTTGATAGGCTAGGCCATAATTGTTTTCAGTTGAAAATTTACTACACAGTTTGTTATAAATTCCTGCCCGACCCGTGTAGACATGACTCGGTATCGATATTAGATTCAGTTTAACTTTTCTTTTGTAGTCAAAAAGAATAATAATAAATCAAATAATAATGAAATAAATGGGAAAAATTAAATGGCAGCACTGGGGGTGAGCATAGCTCGTTGAGAAAGGAAAGGAAAATATCATGCTAGTAAGGCATGATCTCATAAACTGTTTTTGAGATAAACTGGGGCATCTCTAAACATCATTTATCAATTAAATTGTTTCTTAATTAGTCTTTAAATTGATTTTTGTAAGTAATCAGAGCTAAGATCGTATGTACAATCATTTAATTCCTTCCAAGGTTCAATGTAAATTAAAGCATTTTATACGGCCCTTCGCGTGGCGCAGTCCTCACCGTTGGAAGTAGGGAATTCCCCTGGAACATATAGTAGACCTCGTAAATAAATATATAATATATCGTCACGCTACACACTTTTGAAGTGAGCAGAGATTCACTAGTAGCTGTATCTATGTTGCTCTTTTATGTCGTGACCAGTAGCGCAGCTGATTGCCGTTTTCGCGACACTACTACATATGACATTTCTATTAGATGCCATGAGGGCTTCTCCCCGATATTTTTCTTCAATGGTGAGAATGTCGTGCCTAAATCCGTAATTAATCTGGAAAAATCCGCAGGTGAATGAATATGAAAATAATTAATTATTATATTAGAAATTTCTTAGACATAAATAGTAGATTTTAGTATATGTACTGCCGAAGCAAGTACTAAATAGTAGATTTACAAATAAATAAATAGGTGGATAACAATACATACCTAGATACATAAATTAAGTTATTTTATATAATAAAAGTTGTTCATGCACTGGTAACTCTACTCATAATAGCAAAAATTGAAACCGTATTATAATAGTTCGTTCGCAATTTTTCGATGTCAAACGTGTGTTTCTATTTTTCATTTCAATTCACCAAACCAAGTGAAACTTTTATTAAAATGTAACTATCTGTCATCACGCCAAGCCTTATTGGGATAGGCATAGAGAGTAAGACTCTACTTCTCTCTAATTTTGCAAACCGTTTTCACTTCCTTCACATTCACTAATCCTCTCATGCACTCTCGCCGATTTCGCGCACTTTTGACATTATCCTCCATCGGAACTCTTTTATTTGGTCTGCGTAGGTAAATTTCGGTCGGCCACGGCTCTTGCTTCCACTCACATTATTATTGTATACATTTTTCTTTATCCTTTCATTATTCTTCCTCCCCACATGTCTGAACCACCGAAGCATGATTTTGCGCATGCTATCGGTGACAATATCTTTCAGAACAACCTTTCTGCGTATTTCTTCATTATTGCCGCGATCTGCAAGCGTTACTCATCATATAGAACAAAGAGATAGTATATACATGGGGTTAGTTTTACATTCATGCTTCTGAGATATCTAAGCCTCACTGTCGTACAGCAAACTGAACACCAGAACAGCTCTATGCAGTGCTACTCGTGGTTCTACTCTTATTGTTATATTGTTTTTTTTAAATATAACTCTTAAACAAAATAATATATAGAATAAGTAACTTATAAGTTTTGCTAAATTTGTTATAGGTTTGTAGGGCGATGAAATATCGATTGTAATTTCATCGATATAGTTATATCGACTAAGGAACGAGTCTAAGTTGGTGAACGACTCGGCACTTCCTTACACGGACTGAATTTCTTTTTAATACCAGACATTTAAACTCTCTGCAGACAGGCAGATGGCGGCTGGAAGCTTATCTACCTACTTAAGACATGTTTCTTGGGATATTTTAATACAAGTCTAGGTCTTTTTTAAGCGGCTTACGTACGCGGTCTGGGGTTTCGTCTGGGAAAAAGGGAAAATATATTTATAATTATTTCAGATAAGTTTTTTTAACAGTCTATGAATTTTATTATTATTCTTATTATCAAATAAATAGGCGAACAGCTGATGTGCCTACGTCGGACCTGGTGTGTTTTACTATCACATATTGTTTAGTACTGTGTTGACCATGCGCTAAACTCTGGAGAGCGATCTACTCAGTCTAATTTTGATTTTTTTTTACTTTACCACGCCTGATTGTAAGCATAGATGGGCAAAATGTAATCAGATTAATGAAAATGATTAACGACTACATTTTACGTTTTTTACCATTAATATGACTGCAGTTTGCTCATTTATGTTTTAAACACTACAAAATCACAGATTGTATACACATTTATGATTTCTTAATGTTTTGAATGGATTTAATCATGATTACAGAGCAAGAAAATTAAAATTGCGATTACATTTTGTAATCGTTCATCATTAATCAGATTACATTTAGCCCATCTCTGATTGTAAGCATGGAGCAGTCCAAAAAAACGACAACAACTATCAAAATCTGCCGGCTGATCATGCCGGCCTGCACAATTATCTCTCCACGCTACATAGAGAGAGGCTTTTAAAGGTGTGGGCTTTACTCCTTCCCCTCCCAGAGAGGTAGCCTCAACAAGGCATCTTGTTCCCTGGGCGTCTTGATGAATTTGGCTTCCCAGGCCCGGGTGGAGCAATCAGAGGGACACCCTGGGGGTTTTTAGTCAGTAGGAGTCTGACACATCGGAGTTACTTTCCTCACAGCGTCCTATGCAGGATTTTCCCACGGGATAAAAAAAGGGCGATTGCCCGAACTAGGTCGTGACGACAGTACACCATAGTGACTCGTCGTGTTTAATTTGGGCCGACATGGCGACGGAGACTGCCAATGGATTTCCATGCTTTGATAGCGGCTGTCGATGCTGGATTATAATGTACTTACCATCAGGTGCTCTGGGGTCCCTTAGCTGAGCCAGTAAAAAAAATTGTCTGTTTTGGGCAAAACTATGTAAAATTTGGTAAGAAAATATTGGTGATAAAATTCAAAATCAAAAGTTTTTTTTTTTCAATAATACGCGACAAGTAAACACGGTTGGGGGTGAGTTCATAAGGGTTTTACTACCCTTAAAACAATAACTGTGATAAATCAACATGAAAGTTTAATGTACCGCCACTTCCGGTGCAGAAAGTTTCGCGGTCTTGCTCTAAAGGTGCGTTCACTATAAGGACACTATTTTTTTTAATCTGTATTTCAAACTTTGTACTGTTTGTTTCATTTAATTAAATATGTATTATACTTGTATTGTAATATGTTTTTATAAAACTTTTTTTTTTGTTAACCCGGTTGATATCCCTTCGGACGGTCAGGGGAAGTGGTGAGGGCCACTCCCCCCGGTGTGTCGGACCTGCCCCGACTAAAACCACCGGGGTGGCAGCACTGCCTCTCCTCGCCTTCGCCGAGCCTGCGAATCCGGATACTTCCGAGGGCTCAGCGAGCGTTGGCTATGGCTAGGCCTCCTCTCTTGGAGGGGGATTTCAACCCCTCCCTACCTCTCTATAGGAACGGCGTGTGGACACACTCTCGCCGACCCTTCTTCTCTCCACTGGACGGGGACGCCCTCAACGTCACTCGCTATTTTTATAAAACTGACGTTGTTATATATTTAAAACATAGATTTTTTCATAGTTTAGGAAGTGTTAGTTACTTAATTAGAACATGTTTCTACATTTTTATATCCAATTGGAGGCTCCTGATACCTTTTTATCTTGACTCGGCACCGTGACAGTACCACGTGTGATGGTAGCATGGTGCAGTCCAAAAATGACTGCAATTATCAACAGTAGAGATAAGCAATTGGTAGTCGCAGTGATCATGCCGATCTGCATAAATATATCTTCACGCTTTACAAGTAAAGTTCAGTACTAGTTCACATATAAAAACAACGTAATTTATATACACATTAGCTTATCTTTAGGTTAAATTGCTGGCCACTAAGAAAGGAATAAAAAGTTTATGTTTTGCACACAACATATAACGCAGAAGGATAGTTTAATTAAGATAGAAAACAAAAGCAAATACCCTGCGCTGTATGTAATACACTAATGGGAAGTAAGCTGGAGGTGACAGGGTGATGGCGCGAGCTGGGTTGAGATCACGGTACAGTGTAAGGCCCGTCATAGTAACACGCTTTAGTCACATTTTGGCTTCAGTCGTGGCATATGTGGGCCAACATGACGACTAGATGAATCGATTTTTGTTCTTTAATAGTCACTGTCGTTTTCGAACCAGACAGCACTCACTTTGTCAAAAGAGTGTAAAAAAATGACCAGCTGAGCCAACCCAGCGCATGATAGCTACCCTATAACAGACAAACTTAGATTTTTTTTTTCATTTATTGTTTATCCACGCGTGTAAACAGCGCCTTACAAACAAGAACATTTTGTCATTACTTTCGTGGCTGCTGTTTGTGAGAAAGTTAAAATTTAAAGTTTCGTTATATACGATTTTGTTATGTTAATTATTTAAGATTCATTGGGGTTGTTTATACTATTAGATCGTGGCAGATTAGATGTCAACTATTAAAATAAATACGGAAAGGACTGGTTTAGTTAGTAGTGGTAGAGAGGGCGACCTGTTCACATTAATTTATTTATTTATTTAAAAGCAACTTCACAGCACATTATAACTTAAATTATATACAAAAAAGGTAATAAAATAAAAAACTAAAGTGCCAATGACGAAGTTACGCTTACATAAAAAAAATTGTGGACATGTTTTGGTTCGCACTTCATATCCGAATAGATACATGAGTGTTGCGTGAGTGCATTTGTATGCATGTGTGTGTTTATTTCAGTGTTGTATTAGATTCATCTGTATGCAGTTTGGAAATAATAGTCTTAAGGACTTGATCACGGCTCAAGAGAAACATATACGCATATACGTATATAATTATATACGTCTTTAAAATGTTTATTGTACTGAGCGCTGTTTAATGCACGGCTGACCTATCATTCTCGAGTGTCTTATAACTATACTAGCTTTTCCCCACGGCTTCGCTCGCGTTAAGAAGTATTATAATTAATTAGATATAGTTTTGTGGCTTTACTTTAGTTTAGCGTGTGTAAAAAATTAGGGCCTAATCTGTCATTAGACGCTAAAACTAAAAAATCAAAAAAAAAAGTAAAGTAAGTAAGTAAGTATTATAGTCAAAAATCTGAGAAGATTTATAAAAACTTTCATCCCCTATTTTATCCCCTTGGGGGTGGAATTCATCAAAATCCTTTCTTAGCAGATGCCTGCGTCATAACATCTACCTGCATGCCAAATTTCAGCCCGATCCGTCCAGTGGTTTGGACTGTGCGTTGACAGATCAATATGTCAGTCAGTCAGTCAGTCAGCCAGCCAGTCACCTTTGAGATATATATATTTAGATAAGTATATTGAAAAAAAAAAACACATACTCTATTTTTTCCGTGTGGGGTTACCCATCTTTACTCCCATTAAACAGATTTTCGTCATCAAAAATGCCATAAACACACAAAAAATCCCCCGGAGCGTTTCTCACCCCGTCGACAATACAATATTCAGGGCATAGCCCTATGCAAGAACGTAAGGAGCAAAATCAATATGCCTTTTGTACTACGTAAGGCTCTCGGAGCGCCTCTCCTATAAATATTTAAAGGATATGACGTCATATTTCATGGGAAAAGTCCTGATATGGTTTTACCTTTTATGGGATTATACGCTTCAGTACGTATGGAAAAAGATGTGAGAGAATCGTAGATATACCTTGTAGATATATGTACGGCAAGGGGTGTTGAAACGGTCTATCGATCAGCCAATTGCGAGACGAGACGAGAGTCACAGCTATACGGTAACTCACATCCCGGCTAGGACTAAGAAGTTTTTTAACTCTTACTGCAGCCAAGTCCTTGTACTGTGGAATGGTCTTCCAACGAGCTTGCCACCACCACCCTCCGTTTTATGATATTGGGTCTTTTAAACGAACCTTGAAGAGATATTTGTGTAGACCGGCATGATTACTGAGACCATCGGTTGCTATAACTGTTTATAGTTGCATTCGTTTTTTGGACTTCACCATGTTATTGGTGTGGTTATTATTTTGGGGTCGCGGCCGCTCAGTGTGCGGGCCCTGAGCGACTGGTTAGCGACCCTCGAGAAGTAGGCAGAGCATTGTGACGTGCTCTGCCTAAATACAATGAGCAGTGTGTTCCTCCGAGTTTGTGCCTAGCGGGCGTGGCACGACGGGGCTGTGGCGAATTGATTACAGGACCCGCAGTCCCCGCCAATGCGCAGAAGTAGTCACCTTGGGGTTTTTAGTCGGTACAAGTCCGGCACACCTCGGTCTCGCGTAACCAGTGCGGCCGAGACGGTCTTATGAGGATTTTGGACAAGTAAAAAAGAAAATGGTGTGGTCATTATACCAAGTCAGGATAAAAAAGTTACTGAATTACAACAATACAATTAAATTCATTTTACCAGTTTGCAAGTCTTTGCATAATTCAAATTATCCCAAAACATAAACTTGACCCGAGCGCGCCGTGCCAAGGTCATGCAAAAATAAATGAGGCAATTTAAGGACTCGCTGTTTCACAGGGGAAATCAAGAGCAGCCTTCAGGCAGTGGGACAGCGATTTATGGCGTTCCATCAGGGGTCCCGGTTCGAACTGAAAATCGACAGGATTCAGGATGTGCTTTAAATATAAATTTACGTTAAATCATGTTAATACTCTAAGACTAATTTCTTGTAACGGAACATTATGATACAAGTGTTCTAAGTTGATCATTACAGACGAGGCCATTATGCGTCTTGTAATTATCGAACACTCACGTTTTTATACAAACTTTTTATCACACGTGCGAAGAAAAAGTAACATATTAATTACGATATTATATAAATATTGACAGAAAGAAAGAAAACGTTTTATTAACAGCAGCCATATAAAAGTAAGTACATTGTACAATAGAACACACATGAAATATAAAAAATATAAAAAAAATCAACCAAACAATACATAAAAAAAGTCTAGGCCGCCGCCAATAAGGACCCTGTCTCAGCTTGTGCTACGGACTCTGTAGCGCATATTGAATGAGCAACTTTTAAATATGGCTAGCTGTGTTGGTGTAGCGGACTACGGGCCGGTTTCCATGGGCGGCAACGCGAATGGTCTTAGATTCAAATCCTGGCACTTCCTTCTGGGTTTTTTCAGATTGCGTACAGATTTAGACACCGGAGAAGAAAAAAACCGTAAAATAACCCACGTGGCATTCAATAGAAATGTCATGTGTACTAGCGCCGTGAGAACAGCGATCAGCTGTACTACTGGTCACGTTGGGCACGACATATAAGCACAAAATGAATATAGCTACTAATATATATTTGCTCACCCGGTAAAGGATATACTATGATAATGTATTATTTATAACATTTTTTTAACGTCATTCGGCGCAGTGACCACATCACATCTGATGGTAAGCATGGTGCAGACCAAAAAAAACTACTATTTTATTTTATTTTACATAATAGGGTGCCCAACATGGGTAACATTAGACAAGAAAACAAAAGGATCATGGTACC
This sequence comes from Automeris io, assembly GCA_036320925.1. Taxonomy (NCBI): domain Eukaryota; kingdom Metazoa; phylum Arthropoda; class Insecta; order Lepidoptera; family Saturniidae; genus Automeris; species Automeris io. The sequence continues at coordinate 1,196,139 of JAUDJH010000009.1, read as the reverse complement.
AAAATAGAACATATAAATGCCCCCACAATTATAGGGCACCACAGCATGCACAGTGATTAATATATAAAGCTAGTTTACATTAAAGAATAATAATAAAATACCAAAAAAAAAAGATACACATATATACATAGACACAACACAAAAGGATAATATTGTAGATTGTATAAGTAACAACTTCAGACGAAACTGTGACTGATTTTAAGTAACACACACAAAAAAAAGAAAGAAATACAGTCACTTTCTACACGCTGTTCTAAATTTTGAAAGAGAAACAATCAGGTTCAAGTCACCGAGTCGCGAGAGTGCGTTGTACTGCCTGCAGATTCTTGGCATGGTAGAAAACTGTCCAAGATTAGTTTTAAAGAAGGGTATAGAAAAAAATGGAAAGCTGTTTGCGGGGCAAACGAGACGGAGCATTAATTTTTAGATTATTGAGAAGTTCTGCACAATCTAGATATCCAATGAATATTTTAAATAAAAATATTAGATCAGATGTTTTCCTGCGACTAGCCAAAGATTACATTTTATAAAAAAACCAGTCTATCATGATAGCTCAAGATTGTTTGCGCCACATTATCACCGTAGGAGAGATGGTAAACAAAACGGCGTTGCACAGTCTCTAAGCGTCACTATCAACAGTAAAGAAAAGCTCGTCGATAGCCGCAGCGGTCATGCCGGCCTGCGCAAATGCAATGATAAATGGCAAAGACCGAATTGTTAGCGAAGTGTACAATATCTGAGTAACACTATTCGCTCACAGTTAATCAACGTCTTTAAATGTTAACTCAAGAGTTTCTGAACTTAATTAGAAAGTTGAAAACGTTTGCAAAGTCGAAGCGGGAACAAGTTTTGGCAACGCAAATGAATAGGGCTCATTTTTATCACACGATACGATATCACGATATTTTTTTTAATCTTCACGCTAACTCAATACTATGACCGGTGGTCGTGGGTGTGGTGGTAGAATAACACGGATTTTCGCGTTTTATTGTTTATTTGCACTTTAAGGCACACCGAACTTCGACGCACACGCACGTACTCTAGCCTTCGGTCTCGGTAGTCGACTGCTTTAGCTAGAGAATCCCTTGCGCGTGCGCACCCCTTACCCCGCGCGTCTCTTAATACCCTGACGACCTTTAGGGCGTTTAACATAAACACGTATCGGGCGGCGTCTACATGCTATAATACTGTGTATTTTCATTAAACTTATAAAGCGGGATAGAGACATACAGATAACTCTTTTAAGTTTAATTAAAATTAAAAATCCTGGCGCTACGTATTTCTTGAATTTGCATACAAGCTTTTCAATTTTCGCACGTACTTTTCGTGTTTAATACATTGATTGTTAAAGTAGATGAATAAAGTAAAAAAAAATAATAAAATGGATCGTATTTATGTAAGCATCTGAGTAGAATGGAACATATAAAGTAATACGAAAATTTACTAATAATATTAATATGCAACGACATCGACACGACGTCGAAAATCGGATGATATAAATATTATTAATTTAAAGAAATTCCCTTAAACAGTTTGTTTTCTATTTGCTTGTACATGTTTTTCATTTTGCAAGTTTTAAAAAAACAATAAATCTAATTTGAAGAGATCAATCAAAGTTCAAACTATCTTACAAATACAACTATATTTTTCAGCCCAGGTCCTTACAAATTTTTGGGGCGGAGCAAAAACTGACTGATCCCATGCAAAAATATTTACGGCACAATTTTTAGTGCTTTTGAGGTCTACAACTTTGTAAAAATCATTTATAACGTAAAGTGAAATATTCACAAGAAACAATTCTTGAACTTGTAATAACATAAGACGTGGTAATAATATCTTATGAGACTTTCGAGCTAACATTTCAAAAGTCAAAACATATTTTGTGTTGTAATTGTCCGTGGGTACAGTGACCGCTTACCATCAGCTGGGTTACTCACCTGTTTGCTCTTCTATTCACACAAAAAAAAAAAAAAAAAAAAATGCTTTCAGTTTTTATAACCCTGGGTGATGATCTGGTGATCTAATGGATAAGATGTCGGTACTTATGTGAAACGCAAAGTTCCAGGACATGTCTATAAGTTTTCCACTACGAATTTAAGTACCCCATGATCAACGGTGAAGAAAAAAACGTGGGGAATCCCTCGTGGCATGTAATAGAAATGTCATGTAAACTTTTTGGGAGTCGAAGCTGCTCGCGTTCGTAGGCTTTACCCTAGTTTCCCTACACGTGACTCCTGGATGGTGCTAAACGCGCAGCAGCGAGGTGGTAGGGCGTCGGTGCCCGTCTGGATCGCGATCACAGTGCATGGGTGTAAAGCCCGTCATAGTGACCAGTTTCGGCTTGTCGCGTTTCGCGATCAGCTTGTGTATATCCAGTAGCTCATATACCTAGAGACCTTCAGTCGCGGTATATGTGGGCCGACATGACGATGTAGACTGTCAATGGATTTTCATCCTTCGATAGTCGCTTTCGTTTTTGGACTACACTGTACTTACCATCAGGTACTCTGTAGTCACTATGTCGAGCCAGTGTAAAAAAAAAAACTAGTGCTATGAGACCGGCCATCAGATGCTCTACTGGTTACATTTGGTAATGACATACAAGCGCAAAGTGGATACAACATTTCATGTATCTCTGCTCACCCCGAAAAGGATATAGCGTAACGATTATTATTTTAAATCAAAACAATACAAATGGAAACAGAATTAAATGATTAATTCGACAAATGTGCTTCGGAGATTTAACATACGGATAATAGAAACATACATACATATATATATATTGAACGAAGGTGATTAATTCTAATTAATAGGATGGTAGACTCGTGTACTACACCCGTCACGGCTAATTCATTTATAATATCACATATGCTAATGTACCTATTAAAGTATGTTATATGCATAGATGAGCAAAATGTAATCACATTAATAAAAATGATTAACGATTACATTTTACGTTTTTTTACCATTAATATGACTGCATTTCGCTCATTTATGTTTTAAACACTACAAAATCCTAGAGTGTATACACATTTATGATTTCTTAATGTTTTAAATGGATTTAATCATGATTACAGAGCAAGAAAATTATAATTATGACTACATTTTGTAATCGTTCATCGTTAATCAGATTACATTTTGCCCATCTCTGGTTATATGCAATTGAATCATGTTACAAGAGGTTTTTTTTAATAATAATAATATCTTCACGCTATATTCCTTTCAGGGTGAGCAGAGATAAATTAGTGGATTTTTTTTTACATACAGGTTCACGATTAACCTAAATCTCATACGATGGAAATTGATGACGAGACCGATGATGGGACGTGCTCACTTATCAAATACCGATTTACTCATCGTATTAAGATTCTTATGTCATAAGATGTTGGAAAAATAGACACAGGAAACGAATTCCATTCCCTGGTGGTTCGCAGCAAAAAAGGAGGAGACGAATCTGTCATGTCATCTCTACAACATTAGGTAGCCGTGGTATCCTTATCACCTATTTCTATTGTATAGAGCCCAGGTCAGATCCTGCATGGAATATTGTTCATCTTTGGGATGGTTCTGCTCAGTACTTACTTGACACCCTGGATAGGTTGCAGCGGAGGGCTGTCCACATTGCGAATGATCCTGACATGACTGAGCATCTTGAACCGCTCCAGTTGCGTAGAGATATTGCCTCATCTAGCGTTTTCTACTGTCTGTATCACGGTGAGTGTTCTAAAGAGTTATTTAGCTTTGTTTCACTCTCTCTCATTCATAAAAGAAGCACGCGCGCGGGTTTGCGGTGACTCGTATATACCGTAACTCATATCCCGGCTAGGAATAGGAACTTCTTTTACTTTTACCGTGTCATTGAGCTGTGTAATGGTCTTCTGGCGAGTGTGTTCCGACCGTCCTATGATATAAGTCCTTCAAATGAGGCGTGAGGAGATATTTGTACTGGCCGGCCTTTTTTTTAACCCAGAGGAAATCCCTAACGTACCTCAGGGGAGGAGGGTTGTCCCCGGTGTGTCGGACTTGCACCCACTAAAACCCCCGGGGTGTTCCTTTTCCCGCTTGCCAAGTGCTAAGGGTAAGGTCTGGCCATCTTCCTCGGTCCTCGGCGACGTCTGGCCTTGTTCAGACCTCGCGCTTGTGGCGGAGAGTGGAAATAGTCGCCACTCCCCGCATCCAACTAACACATTGGCAGGGAGAGTAATTTAAAGTGTTACCCTCCCCTCATCTCTAGGAATTGTCAATAGAGCGGTGTGCGGGAACATAACGCACACCAATAAACCTGGATCTGGGCGTCACGCTCCCTGCGACTGTCGATAGGCGACTGAAAGTTAAGGAGAAAATCACGAAACTAATAGTTTTCAGTTACATTAACAAAAAAGAAAATTGCGATTATGAACATATAAATGATTGCGGTTTTTCCTTTATTTTTACGAGACCTTATGTTCCGTATTCGAATTTATGTGCGGGTAGCTTTCGATAGCTCTGGCAACACCGTACGGGTTGTCAATTGAGTTTTGCTCTCGCTCGAACCGATCCGCCGAGTAACGACATAAAACATACAAATATTTATAAACTCAACAATAATCCGATTCCAAAGTGTACCAGTGTGCTTGGAAGATCCTCAAAGACACCAGTATCCTGGAGGAGAAGCAGAGGCCCTGAGGAGTTGGCGAACTGGTGATCGTGGTAAATGAAACTCTTTAGGCAGCCCGTGCCACTTGCGGAGCTATCGAAGTACCGTACACCTTAGTTTATTGATGTATTCAAACGCGAAAGTTTATAATGTCTTTGATGTTTAAAGTTAAATACAGGAAGATAAAAAAGACCAGAAGCAAATGAACCGAAGAGATCAGCGCTTGGCACGTGACCCGGCCGCGATCACGTCGCCACAATCAAAAGCGGGATAAAGTCGCGCGACTGTACACGTTTTATGGAACGCATTAGGCAGGCCCCACACGTACGATATATTAACGTACGCCGTGCGACAGACGTGACTGTTAGTCGAGCGTGTGTCGGATTCAATAATCTCCGCTTTGCTTTCTCGGTCGGCCTTGTTCCAAGATTGACTATCCTTTGACGTTTTGCTCGTTTTGATTTGGTCTATAGCCTCTGTCAGTAGAAGGAAAAAATTTAGGAAAACGCCATAGTTAAGTAGCATTCGATAAACGAGAACGCTAGTGGAAAGCGTTAAGTGTATACAATTGACATAAACTTTCGGAATCTACTGAGATCTAATTTTTTGTTGGAACTGAAGATATAATTTGACCAATGTATCTATTTCTTGATAGTTCAAATTATTCTAGAAAGGTTTTCATATTTCATGGACATACCATATTGAATTTATCTATACTAATATTATAAAGCTGAAGAGTTTGTTTGTTTGTTTGTTTGAACGCGCTAATCTCAGGAACTACTGGTTCGAATTGAAAAATTCTTTTTGTGTTAAATAGATTATTTATCAAGGAAGGCTTTAGGCTATATAACATCACGATGTAACTATTAGGAGCGAAGAAATAATGGAAAATGTGAAAAAAACGGGGAAAATTATTCATCCTTGAAGGCTTCCATTGCGTGCGCTGCGAAAACTGTTCAAGATACCAAAAATATATGTATTACAGAGTTATTCCTCTTAAAATGATCTAAAAAAATGTCCGTGACAGTATATGTCTATCCTTTAAGATTAACTCACTAGAACCGTTTTTATGGTAATCAAATTTGGTCGAAATTAATGCATTATTTGTTAAGAGTTGTATCAACGTAATAATATTAATCTTTATCCAAATAAATGTGTTGTTGATTAAGAGTATTTAATTGTGAACAAAATTGTCTTTGACATCACTTAATTTCAATGAACATCTTAGAAGATATAACAATAACTTATATAGCAAAACAACGTTTGCCGGATCAGCTAGTCTATAATGAAATCAATTCTTCCTTCACTAGCTCTGAAAGATGCATATGTTACGATAAAAAATGTATTAAGCTGACCCCTGTATGTATGGTATTCCCTATTTGTATATAAATAAGCATTGAAAGGAATTGATAGCGATGATTGATCTCCTAGAACGTGTGCCCGCATGCAATACTCGTTTTGAGGGTGAAATTTACAGTAATATATGAATATGGCAGTCGAAGCTGCTCGCGTCCGTAGGCTTTACCCTAGTTTCCCAACACGTGACTCCTGGGTGGTGCTAAATGGGCAGCAGCGAGGTAGTAAGGCGTCGATACCCGTCTGAATCGCGACCACAGTACATGGGTGTAAAGCCCGTCACAGTGACCAGTTTGGGCTTGTCGCGTTTCGGGATCAGCTTGTGTATATCCAGTAACTCATATATCTAGAGACCCTCAGTCGTGGTATATGTGGGCCGACATGACGATGTAGACTATCAATGGATTTTCATCCTTTGATAGTCGCTTTCGTTTTTGGACTACACTGTACTTAGCATCAGGTACTCTGTAGTCACTATGTCGAGCCAGTGTAAAAAAAAAACTGAGACGTTATTAAATTCTTCATATTACTAAACTTTCGACTAAACGCCTTCTGAAGAGATCATCTTTTTGAATACATTACAACTGAAATACGTTTTCTATATTAGTCTTTTTTATTGAAAGATATTATTTCTTTTCGTCTAATACTGTCTCTTTCAAGTAAAAGGAAATTTGGTTCTTTAACTCTTTTTATATTAAATGTCTTTGAAAAAGTTTTCTTAACAGAAGCCTTATCAGATTATAGTCTACTTTTATTTCTTTAGTATCTGTGGTGGCCTAGTAGACCAGAGACAGATATCCAGATATCCATACGCAGCAACGCGAATGTTCCTAGGTTAATATTCCGGCACGTTCCCTTGGGCTTTTCTAGATTACATACGGATATAAGCATCAGAAGTTTACCGGTGAGGCATAACACCGTGGGGTAGCCCGCATTGGCTCTAATAACAATTTCATGTGTAAGTGTGATGAGAACGACATCAGCTGCGCTACTGGTCACGTTGGGCACGACATAAAAGCGCAAAGTGGATACAGCTACTAATGTATCTCTACTCACCCCGAAAGGGATATAGCGTGACGATATAATATGATAACTATTATCTTTAAATACGCTAGACAACTCGATTAGTACCATTTGAAAGATTACATTCGTTGATACAGTATGTAAGAATCACTTAGTCTTAGTATTTTTTTTACACTGGCTCGACATAGTGACTACAGAGTACCTGATGGTAAGCACAGTTTAGTCCAAAAATGAAAGCGACTATCAAAGGATGAAAATCCATTGATAGTCTACATCGTCATGTCGGCCCACATATACCACGACTAAAGGTCTCTAGGTATATGAGCTACTGGATATGCACAAGTTGATCCCGAAACGCGACAAGCCGAAATTGGTCACTATGACGGGGTTTACACTCATGTACTGCGGTCGCGATCCAGACGGACACCGACGCCCTACCACCTCGCTGCAGTACCCATTCTAGTTACGGGAAAAACCTTAGTTTGAAACTAATTAGTAACCAAGATTGGTGTCGAAAGAGCTGATTGAAAGTTGTTTGGAAATCAATGTTTAGTACCATAGATGGGCAAATTTGCGAAATGGGCAATGATTACGATTACATTTTACGTTGTTTACCATTAATATGACTGCATTTTGCTCATCTATGTTTTAAACACTACAGAATCCCACATTGCATACACATTTATGATTTCTTAACGTTTTCAATGAATTCAACCTTGATTACAGAGCAAGAAAATTTAAATTATGACTACGTTTTGTAATCATTAATCAGATTGCAATATGCACATTTCTGTTTAGTACATAATATTTTCCAAAATTACATAAACTCACTTATATCGAATCCAAATATTGAACGAAAAGTTGCAATAGCAAAGCCCAATGTTCCGGATAATGTCTTTGTCACCATTTAGAAAGGTGCATGAACCACACTCATCCATAACACGACAGTAGATTTAACTCTAAAAACCTCAATTACCGATCTTGAAGATGCGAATTTAAATTGAATTGTCAATAACATAGAACCTAATTTTGTCTGTCAACTTGTAGTGATTTAAGTCGATTTAAATGTAGCAAAACACAGTCAAGTGTCAAGCGCTCACTATTATGACGCGATAGTGAAATATCGACTAGTTAGGCACGCTCCAGCGAGCCTTTTTGGACGCAGATGACGAAAGATGTTCGCTTCATTATTTGCTTTCAGTTGATGTATGCATTTTTCTGTGGAAATAACGGGTCTCTGAGCAGTAACGGTATGCGTTGAGTCATGCTTTAGAAACGCTGTCGATGGACTTTGAAAAGCTATTGCGATTGGGTATTAAACGTTATCCTTTTGCACAAATTTAATTTTTATCTAAGATGAGTTTTATTTTGAAAAAAAAAAAAGAAAAACCTTATATTTCTGACAATATCCAACTTAATTTTAAGTGCGAAACACCAAAGAAAATCCCGCCCGGTTATGTTGTGAAGACCTTTTCCGGTCATCAACGTATCGACAATTACAAGAAAAACAGAAATTGTGAATTTAAATCTTGATAAAGTAATTGACAACAGAAATATATACATCCATAAATTTAATTAATCTGACATTGTCTATCTACTGTAATAATGCGAATTCCCAAATTTGAAAGCAACCATATACAAAAGTCATAAACTAAAATTCAATACCGCTTTAAATACATGAGAATTGTATACTTCAAGTGAAGTATCTAGAAAATATCAATTGTAATTTGTTAAATTGTAAAGTATTAAGCACATCTAAATATATATAACTGAAAAGTGACTGACTGACTGACTGACATAGTGATCTATCAACGCACAGCCCAAACCACTGGACGGAGCGGGCTGACTTTCGGGATGCAGGTAGGTGAAGTTTTCTTTGCCATAACAATAAACAAGTCTCAGGGACAAACTCTCAAATTTGCGGGTATTGACTTGAGAGAATATTGCTTCTCTCATAGACAGTTTTACGTTGCTTTGCTCACAAGTAAGTTTACCCAATAGCTTTATAGTTTTAGCGCCTAATGACAGATTAGTTAAGAATATTGTGTACAAAGAAGTTTTGTAGGCCCTAATTTTTTACACACGCTAAACAAAAGTAAAGCCGCAAAAACTATACTCAATTAATAATAATAATAACACTTCTTAACGCGAGCGAAGCCGCGGGCAAAAAGCTATTCACTTATAAACTATGATCGATCTTAGCTCAAATAGGACATATAAAGGAATTTAAGGTAATTGCGTTGCGTAAAACCTAAAAACTGAAGGAATTATTAAAACTCTAGAGTTCTAAAAAGATCTTACTCACAAGCAATACGAAAGTATAAAAGTTTATTATAAATATACGTATAAAAATAAAGATGAAAATCTTTAGAAATATCTAAAATTTATCTAAAGATTAAGAGTTTTTAAGGGCGTAACCTCAAGAAGTCGCTTCCATCAAATTATAAATTCGCCTCCCTTTGTTTTCACGCGAATTGAATTAAGCTTTCACTAAACAGTCTCAGCGAGGATTCGCAGCTCTCAAAACGTCTAGCACTGATCTTTATTAGGTTTAGGGGCGAGGGGAGGTTAAAATAAATTCAGCGTGACAGGGGGTTTGTCAACAGGGGTGTCAGAATCCCATTCATGGTGTCCCTTTGACGGCGGCGGTTCGTGTCCGATGCATAAAGTCAACTGGGCCTCATTGTCGTCGGGATAACTCCGTAAACACATGGCGAACATCGTTTTGATTCTGTTGTTTGCTTAATTTATCTTGTATCTGATTTGTGGTATTTTTCTGTGATATCTAGCTTTATTCGACTTAGATATTATGTGCCAGAACTTTCTTAAGATCGAATCATATAGCTGAAAGTATAAATACTAATCATGTATATTTCACATGTTAAATAGATAAATGTGTAATTTTAAAGCTTGAAAAAGATATTGCATTTGATTTGACAGTTGCCATTGCTGATGACTTTACTCCAAATGATGATAAGCTAGCACCAAATGCGGTGGCAAGACCATAGAACGTAGGTAATAAGCCTGATATAAAACAAGCTACTTACTTAATACAGTACCAAATCTTAGATTTTAAGATGCTTATAAACACAAAGCATAAATTATTGTGTCATTTTAACGATTTATAAGAATATTAAGCGGTGCTAAATTATAACGTATCTGAAACACGGCGATAGGAACTAATTTTAGGTTGTCGAATTTAGAGATCATCTGCTATAAGCCCAAATAACTAAAGGCTAAAGGTCATCGAGGTTATTGTATTCAGAAAAATATGGTTAGATAAATCTATACTAATATTATAAAGCTGAAGAGTTTGTTTGTTTGTTTGTTTGTTTGTTTGTTTGAATGCGCTAATCTCAGGAACTACTGGTTCGAATTGAAAAATTATTTTTAAGTTGAATAGACCATTTATCGAGGAAGGCTTTAGGCTATATAACATCACGATGCAACTATTAGGAGCGAAGAAATAATGGAAAATGTGAAAAAAAAACGGGGAAAATTATTCATCCTTGAGGGCTTCCATTGCGTGCGCTGCAAAAGCGGTTCAAGATACCAAAAATATATGTAAGAAAGAATTATTCCTCTTGAAATGATCTAAAAAAATGTCTCGACAGTGTATGTCTATCTTTTAAGATTAAGTCACTAGAACCGTTTTTATGGTAAACAAATTTGGTCGAAATTAATGCATTATTTGTTAAGAGTTGTATCAACGTAATAATATTAATCTTTATCCAAATAAATGTGTTGCTGATTAAGAGAATTTAATTGTGAACAAAATTGTCTTTGACATCACTTAATTTCAATGAACATCTTAGAAGATATTACAAAACCTTATATAGCAAAACAACGTTTGCCGGATCAGCTAGTAGCAAACCTATATGAGATTTTTGACAATGCCAAATTATCTTCAACTGTGAACTAAAAAACAATATTTACTAAGTATTGTATTGAATAACTTTAATAAAACAAACAAGCAAAGCCAAGGAAACCTCATAGCTTTCTATAGGCGCACACAAACCCCTATTGCACGTCGAACGAAAATTTCTAATTCCGGTCCCAATTGCGCACGTTGCTATGACAACAGCAGATGATTCATCGCCGCCTCCATGTCTGTCCTATTCGTTTTCATCCTGATTTGTCGTATCAAATTTACTTTTATTTGTTTCTTAGGTTCGAGATTGTCTGGAAGAATATATCGGAGTTACAAAACAAATGTTTACATCGTTCCATATTTATGAAGATATTCGTCAGAACGAAAAAAACTGTTTTAAATTCATAACATTGTTGTTTTATTTTATCAAATGCTTTTATAAACTTGTCATCGTCTATCTTTGATATAAATATGGCATGGATGAAAAAATATGTTCTTCAATGTTCAATATATTCTCGCTTTGACTTGTCGCGTTTCTAATTAGCTTAGTGTATGATGGAAAATGCTACGGAAAGATTAACCTATATTTTTGAATACAATTATTCGTGACTCGGTAAACGTAGTGTGGGACGTCCTGTGGGTAGGTGGAGCGACAGCTTACGTAAAATGGCAGGCAATTGTTGGATGAGAAAAGCCGAAGATCGGGTACAGCGGTGAACCTTGGGAGAGGACTATGTCCAGCAGTGGACGGGTACGGGTAGTGATGATGATTATACGTGACCATACATATAGACAGTTTTAAACTAAAAAATATATAGAATTGTGAAAGGGAAAAACATTTTGGTAGATCCTATATGAATAAAAATAGAAATTACCGTTTTTTATTTGTATGGAGAAGTAGCGACAAAGTTAAGATTTATGTGTCAAAGAAAGACAAATAAGTTCCATATATTTTTCAATAAGCTGGTGACGTTGATGATGTAGAATTATAGACAATAGACAAAATCATCGGTAGAAGGTAGTGTTACAGTTAAAAGAAAAAAAAAGAAAACTCTCTCACAGAAAAACCATATCAATCAACGTAAAACGACGCTTCGACACAAAAACAAGCTAAATACAGATGAGGCGGAATAAAACGAAACGCTCCGGTCAGTACACGTGCGGAATAGAACATTCGAGAGAGTAAGGAAACCTCGACTAGTGATGGATTGCTTACCTACCTATTAGTGCTACTTTAGTTCCCAAAACCTTAGGGATTTCATTCTTAAATTATTTAACGCAGAGTCAGTTAGTCGATAAGTCTCATCATTGTGGAACTAAGTTCTTTTATTTCCGACTAAAAAAGAAGGACCGATTTTTGACAGCTTCAAAAACCGATTCAAGCTTCAGTTTTCATTAATTTTCGGTGCTTCTGGTATCTTATCTAGAACTTACCATATAGTAATTTTCTTGTTTTTAATAAATTTTTGAAAATATAAAAAATAAAGGCTGTTTGTTCATAACTAGTTAGATAGAATCGAAGATAAGACACCAACACAAATACTACACCCATGCGACTGGATTAAGTAAATGTACCGCTCTAGTTGCGCAGAGATATTGCCTCACTAAGCGTTTTTTACCATCTGTGTCACGGCGAGTATTCTGAAGAGCTATTTAACCGTATACCTCAAACTCTCTTCCATAAAAGAACCACCCACGCAGGTTTACAGAGTCTCAGTTATACGGTAACTCACATCCCGGCTAGGACTAAGAAGTTCTCTAACTCTTACTGCAGCCCAGTCGTTGAGCTGTAGAATGGTATTCCTGTGAGCGTGTGCCCACCGTCTTATGATATTGCGCTCTATAAACGAAGCTGAAGAAATAGTTATGTAGGCTGGTGGTGCACTGCGACTATAGATTATACCCTTTACTGGGTGTGTGGTGGTCATTTTTGGATTACACTATGCTTACCATCATGCGTGGTAATTTTATCATTACTAACAACAGCAGTAAAAGCTTCTAGATACATGTAATATAAAAGTTTGTATTTGTTGTGAATACAACCACTTTACATAGATCCAGTGCTAATCCGCTCTCGTCATTGATAAGTCCGTCGCCGGAAGCCGTGTCCCGTCACCTGACACGCGCTACGTGACATTGTCACGGCACGCGCCGCCGGCTGTCACGCCGCTCGGCGAATTTTTGCAACAACTCACGTATTACTTTGAAATACTAAACATTTACTGCAATCGTAGTACGGTTTATTTAAACAGTATTTTGTTCAATCTTACTTTCATATTTTGTTCTATGACATGCTAAATCTAAGCTTACTTCTTTAATCGTATAGAATGATGCTATTATAAAATCGTGTGCTAGGTAATTCAGGGAGTACGTCCTGCCTAGTCTAGGCGTGAGCGGTGTGTGATGCGTTCTCACACGCCGCTCTAATAACAAAGAAGAGCGAGGGGCTGCTCCTTACACCATCTCTCACAATGCAGAGATGAGCCCTGCAAAAAGCCAGACGTTATCAGGTGCTGAGAAACTGGAATGGCCATACCCTTAACTTCAGCTGCAGGGAAGGCGAAACACCTCGGTGGTTTTAGTCGATAAGAGGTTCACACACTGGGATGGCGGCCCACAAGACGCCACTGATGCTCATGAGGATGTCTACCAGATTAACAAAAAAAAAGTACATTGTCTGAAAAGCATGTTTGCTCTAGGCTTCGCTCCTGCATTTACCTCTATTCTTAAAATCTTCTCTTCTCTGGGCAAAGATTCTATGGGTCGCATAAAAAGAAGGCGGCGCGCTACTCGTGAGATATGTTTGGAGGGATGGGTTTTTTACACCCACCACTTGCAGAAATGAACTAGCTGTATGGAAGAATCTAGATTCCCTGACCCGAGTGGAATGACTGAAAAGACGCCCTCGAGGTTTTTAGTCAGTAGGAATCAACAGGGTCGCTGTCCTCACAGCAGCACTGACGTTCCTTTATTAGATTTTCCCCAGGCTACCACAAAAAGTCATTAGTCAGCACCGTTTTTGGATTGTAGTCTACTTTTATTCAGCTGTGGATAAGTCGCTTTGCCATGCCACTGTGAAAACAATAAGAAAAAACTCATAAAAATGGCAATTGCTTCAGAAATACACGTGAATATTCCGTAATTCCAAACGACCGTCAAGCTTGCCTGTAATCGGAATAACGTGGCATTGAAAGCAGCGAGCGCGCTGACCTACGTTAAAGAAAGCGAAACGGGAACCGAGTCCCGGTACAAAAAGAAAAACGATAAATTTCGTTAAAACGCGAACAAAAACCGACGTACGTTGCCTAAAGCCATCCATTGACGGGAAGAATTTCGCTTGAATTTTACTAACAAAGTAATTTTTACTCATATCTTTACATATAAAAATATCGGTTTTTACATTTAAAACAATATTCCGTATTGTATCGTATTTTATTTACTGACAACCAGCTTTGTATAATTATACCGAAAATTGATTTTAAATTGCTTAAAATTGTTAAAAAATTAAAAATTTCATATAACTATCATTGTTAAGACATGACGCAAACGAAACGAGAAGCAGTGCATAGGGCGGTTCTGGTGTCTGCTTTATCGTACGGCAGTGAGACCTGAGTATGTCAGAAGAAGCATGTAAGTAGAATTAATGCAGTGGAGATGAGATCTCATTATTGTATGTGCAGAGTAACTAAAGAGAGTTCTGTTATAGGATAATGTAAAAAGAACGCAGAATCGGCGATACTACATGGAAGGATTAATAAAGTTAAGGAAGCAAAAGATTTGGTTGAATAGAGAGAAGTAGTTTTTCATTCTGGCTGCCTACACCAACATGAAAGCGGCGTAAGGATAGTTTTTTTTTATTCTCTTTATTTAAGGGACTTTTACGTGTGTATGTATGTCAACCTCATCGTACCCTAATACAGAAATACCTAACATATTACATATGGTGCCATTGATCTGAACAGGCCAGACGCCTCATCAGATAACAGTTCTGTTAAGATTTTGCTAAACATCCCGATGTCAAGTCTGTTCAGACCAAAGGCACTCACAAACGCCTCTCTCACAGATTCAGATCGGATACATTCCATCAACAAATGGTGGATATCATCTATGATTCCACAATTTACACACAGTGGAGAATTATTGAGTTTCATAAGATGTTTAAATTTGTTAGATGGAATGTGTCCGGATCTTAGTCTGTGAGCCACTGACACCAACTTCCTGCACAAAGTTGTTCCAGAAAACCAGGGTATTTGAGGAGGTTCACTTTGCAAAGTTTTATACCAGATCCCTTTCTCTCTCGATATTTCATTACAATAAACTTTCCATATTTCATAACATTTATTTTTATATTTTGGTAGCAATTTTGAGAAATCTGGTAATATATTAATATTTTTTCCTTTTAAGCTACCTATCTTTGCAAGCCTGTCAGCCTCCTCGTTACCCTGGATACCAATATGCTCAGGCACCCACTGCAACCTCACAATCATTCCATTGGTAGAAAGTTTGTGATAATCTATCTAAGATTGAATATTACATAAACTCAGAAAAAAAAATATGAAAGATCGATTACTAATTTCGTGTTCAGTTTACTGATACTTGCCGAGACATTGAACTTCTCATTTACTTTAAAGAAAAATAAAAACGTAAAAAATGCATATTAATGTTTCAGTCTTTTCTATATCTCTTGTTATTACGTTTTAAACAAAATTCTTAATTATTGTACCTTTTTGTCTTACTAACTTAAGCTATTGATTAATTAAAGTAAATACATTAAATTTGATAATTAAACTAAGAATTAATATGGCTACAAAGCGTAAGTACGTGGTTATAATTTATTAATTTTGTTTGTTTAAAAATCTGTGCGATTTTTTCGTCGCAATATATTTTCAGTCGGTTAGTGAATGGCAGTCGCCATCTCCCTAATTAACCTTCGTTCCGAAACGCATAAATCGAGTCCCACTACATTCTTCTTCGTTACTTTTTCGTACAAACACGATTTTTTTTACTCGGCCCAAGTATTAAGATACATTTGTTTGGGGAAGAATTATTTATGTTTACGTTGTTCAAAAATTGAACAATTTCGGTCATGTTTTAAGATTTTAAAACTCGGGGACTTTTACTGCGTAATTATTTCACGCGTTCGTCGGCCAGCGCGCTTCGTTTGTGTTTCTCACGGGGCCTAAATCCGACTCTCGGTACGGCGTAACATAAACACGAGATTTATAAACAATATAACTCGAGTATTATGTTTATATTATGATCTTATCATCTTCAATTTATTGCAAATAATTGATTCCTCACTTTAAATGTGTTTTGAGTGTTTTAACGAAAAATGCGACATAGTTTAATGTAATAAGATATTCTATATAAATTAATAAAAGTTTTAATATAATGTAAATATTTTTGTATATCCTATATTTACATATAAGAGTTTATTATATGAAATTACTTTAACAAATCAAATTAAATATCTCTACCACCCACCTATGCCAAAATAAAGTACCACCTCAAAATTCACCTCATTTTACCGCACCAAGACAATGAGGTGGATAGGGGTTGGCCTTTTTCGCGATCCCTCTTGCCCCGTAGTATACAGTGGCCTGAAGAAGGCCAGCCCTCGCTGGGATTGAGGTTGTTTACTCAGCCTTTCTTTTAGCTCCGGTTGACGAGAAGAGAAATAACCTGGGGATTTTAGCCGGCAAAAGTTCGTAACACGGGGGTGCCCTTACAGTCCAGGAGGATTTTCTCCGGGTTAATAAAAAAGTTCTACTTTTTTTTTTATAACTTATAGGTGAACGCTTGACCTCAATCACACCTGGTGGAAGGTGAAGATGAGTCCGATGATGAACCGCGTCCGCCTAACAAATGCCTATTCACTCTTCTTTTAAAGACTCCCAGGTCATAAGATCGCGGAAATATGGCCGCTGGTAGCATATTCCACTCCTTAGCTGTTCGCATGATGAATGTAGAAGCGAATCTTCTCGTGCGGATATAAGGAACATCCACCACATACGGATGGTATCCGACACGATGTCTTGTGGTTTTGTGGTGGAATGGGGCTGGTGGAATCAAAGAATGTAGTTCCTGAGAACACTTTCCACCGTGCAACCGGTAAAAGACCGCGAGGATGGATACCAATCTATGGATCTATGGATACCAATGTGTATAAAAACACAAGTTCTGTAACAATGACACAAACCTAAGGTATGGGGCAGTTCACACAGTTATGCACAACCCCTTGGAATCTCTAACAATAGATCTCTTTCGAATATAGCATCCCAAAGACGGAACGGTACAAGAATTGCCCTATCAATTTCAAGTAGACTTTATCGGAACACTGCGGGGCGCAATCAAAAGGCAGTGTTTGCGTGCCCGGCTTCGCTCACGACCAATTAGCCCCGGCAACGCGACACATAAATTGCGTCAAACAGCAATGAACGTACTGTACTGGTTCTTGAGTTAGAGTCGAAGTACGCTTCGTTTTACTAGAAGTGACTGGCATTTTTTTTATACTGGCTTGACAAAGTGAGTGCTTTACACCTGATGGAAAGTATAGTGTAGTCCAAAAACGGTAAAGACTGCCAAGGGGTGAAAATCTGTTGACAGTCATCATAGCTATATCGGTCCGCAAACACCACGCCGAAAACCCTAGGTAAATTAAAAACTGGATATACACAAACTGA
Organism: Automeris io; assembly: GCA_036320925.1. Lineage (NCBI taxonomy): Eukaryota > Metazoa > Arthropoda > Insecta > Lepidoptera > Saturniidae > Automeris > Automeris io. The sequence continues at coordinate 1,178,570 of JAUDJH010000009.1, read as the reverse complement.
TCACGAAACGCGACAGACTGAAGCAAGTCACTGTGATCGTCTAAGCGACCTTTTGCTTTTGCTATTGATTTGTTTTTACTTTTCTTTGCTTTAACTCTAAATACCGTTTGTCATCACACTTCGACCCCGAATCTTACGATGACAAGCTATATCGCTACAATTGTCATGTTATATTATGTGAAATTTATTTCAGATTTTAATAACGTTTTAGATAACGCGTAGATTGTATTATACCAAAAATAGGCCCTTTTTAGATATCTGCTTGTAGCATGGTTATTACTAATCGATCATTATGATGATCATAAAATCTTGGCCGGTAACTGCCTTGATGACGTTTTCAAATCACATGAAGTAGGTGCTGGGTGGAGCCTTATTCAACGAAGACGAGTTCACTGATGAATATATTCGGAAATAGTCAAATGCACAGAATATATTAGTTCGAGAATGTTGGCGCTTGTATAAACACAACCTCTCGTCCAAACACCTCTTATCCAAGTGGGACGGGGAATCGATATAATTACATAGAAGCAGGATGTAATATCTGAGAATTGATAATTGACCCCTATTAGCAACCTAGGCCTTTCACAATACCTTGTTAGCTCTCCAGAATCCTCTGTAGTCTAGTCTACCATTAGCATGCCAGACTCGTTCGTTCTTGATTTATTGTGTATATTTTGCGACACTTCTATATGTGTTATATCCGTGTAAGCGTTACTAGTATCTAGACCGTCGCCGAGAAGAGTTCATTATCACAAATAAACTGAAGAGGGCCTTCTGTTTTTATCGTTCTGGAAACGTTCTACGGGCCTCTAGCGGTCTATTGCCTGAAAATTGTGTCAAGTGTGACAAAATAAATTAAAAAAAAAGTGTGTTACAAATTGAACTAAGATTTTATTTAATTTGTTTTTTTTTTGTGTAGCGTGTTGATGTACTTGAATTTAAGGATAAGGTGCTTCCAAGGCACCGTCGCCGGAGGGATGCGTTCGCTCAGAGCGAGCGCGACATCCCCCGGTGACAATAGCCGGGCAGTAGACTTGAGGGAGTCTGCTGCCCGGATGAGAGGGTGGCGGTGTGCAGTGTCCGGCTCGACGCCTGTGAGATAGGTATTGGAAGGGTGGACTGTTTACCCCTACCCCTCCCAGAGAGGCAGTCTCGACAAGGTATTTCGCTCTCCCGGCGTCTGGATGAATTTGCGTTCCCAGGCTCGGGTGGAGCGATTAGAGGGACACCCCAGGAGTTTTTAGTCAGTAGGAGTCTGACACACTGGGGTTGCTGGCCTCACAGCGGCACTGATGGTCCTATGCAGGAATTTCCCCCGAGACACCAAAAAAAAAAGGATAAGGTGCTTACTGGGATTTGGCGAAGATGAGGCTTGAGGTACCGCGTTTAACCACATCACGCTTTATCGGCCGATACTTCGTTGCGATGATTTTGAATATAATGCGCCGGTGCTAGTGATGCGCGCGGCGTGTGCTTGCTCGTATCGATAGTTAGTGAGGGGAATGAATGCAAAGGATTAGAACAAGTCGTAACACTGAAGTTTCTTTAACTTGAAATAATTTATAAAACATGAAAATAGCTCTGTGTTTTTTAATTGTAGCATAAATGTTGACTTTAAAATTATTATCAGAAGTGGGATGGTTAATGTGTTTCAAGAAAATATTGTCTAAAGTATTGTATAAGCGGGAGTTAGGCTGACACAAGTCGATATGATAAACTTAGTATTCATGTACTATGATTTTAACTTAGTTTAGCACAGATACAACCAGTTCACTGATAGCTATTTAGCACATCTAAAAACCTTGTTTAAACCGCGTTCATTTTAAATACCCAACAGTGTATCAGAAATCCAATTCTCAAGATTCTTATATTTCGTATATATTATTTAAATATGCGGTTTCATTTATTAGGTTGCCCAAATCAGAAGTCATTTTCACAACTTTGTAATTTCAGTTCGAATAAAGTTTTATACATTCTTATCTAATCTTAATTTCTGAGATTGAGTTTGTTACAGTAGCCCCAACAATTAAAGAAAAAAAGGTTTATAAAAGCTTCGATCGTTCTAATGTTAAAGATTATTAAAGCTTTGACTACAACATAAAATTAAAGCACAAAGTTAAAAAAATATTATTAAAGCACAAAGTTAAAAAAATATTAAAGTATTTGCGGTGAAAAGCCAATTATCTTTAACATTCAGAAAATAAGAGGGATAAGGTAATGTAATATTTATAAAAGAAACCGAATTCATTGTATTTCCGTTATTAATTCGGAATTAGTTTCGTGTAGCAGAGGGTGGAGTACTTCTTTTGTTATATGCAATTGTCTCGAATGTCGGTGGCTATCGTTTCATATTACCTGCTATAAAATTAATTGTATTTTATTATTACAATTTAATCTTCACTGTATATTTTTATAAAACTTTTCATTAGTAATACATATCTTAATAGCTAATAAACTATTCAACTGGCAAAAGGAAAAGATTTAAGAATTTAGTAATAGTCATCTGGCTGTTTATTACACACAGGTTTGCGCTTAACTTCAATCACAGCCGTTAGAAAACGATTATGATGCAGATGATGGTGCACGCTTACCCAACAAATACCGATTCACTGGTCGTGTGAAGACTCTCATGTCGTAAAATATTGGAAAAACAAACGCAGGAATTGAATTCCACTCTTTGGCGGTTCGTGGTAAAACTAGAGGAGACAAAAAGCTTCATACGAGCAGCTGAAATGTCACATAAGAGTGCAAACGCGCACGGCAGCTTGTTAATACAGAAAAAGAATAAGATTGATTATCCATAAGAAATAGAACAAGCGTCACAGGATTTTTAACAATCAGAAATAAATTCTAAGCATCAAATGCTCCTCCATAAATAAGGCTTGGTTAATAAAATCTTTAACTTCAAAGCCAAAACCATAACTCCTGCACCAATCCTAATATCGTCCAATGCGTATCCAACACAAAACGTAATCTAATTAAACAGACGGGGGATTAATGGGGTGACAATAATCTTAGGGCATCACGTCCGATGGGTCGGGGGATAATCCTGAATTTAATCAGGGAAATCTACCTCAACCCTCATAAGACGTTCTGATCATCTATTCCTGTCGATTGGCTACCGCGTGCTTATTGAAAGGGTATTTTGTGAACAGTTAATAATGAGGTAGGATATTGTTGGTTGATATAGGACCGTGGACAAATCGTATTGCATGGTATTTTCATTTTTGACATGGGTTAATTAAATTGATAAATTTCCAAAGAATCGCAAGGACGTGGGACAAAAGCAATCATGATATGATGATGTCCCTACTCGATGTATCCATTAATTGAAATAACCTGACTATTACCTGAAATACCAGATATAACTGACGAAGCCAAATTGGATCTTAAAAATCCGGTTACATTCCGCACAAAAAAGCGGACTCTGTGTATTCTAAGTTTAGCACTAGAACTTTCCCCATTATTTTCTTCATCTGATATTTAGAATCCAGCTATTTTAATCGCGTGTCTTCAAAAAATTTAACAAACGAACTCAAAACGTGGTTTAAACTAATATCAAAATTAATACATTGCCAATCTATACTAATATTATAAAGCTGAAGAGTTTGTTTGTTTGTTTGTTTGTTTGTTTGTTTGAACGCGCTAATCTCAGGAACTACTAGTTCGAATTGAAAAATTATTTTTGAGTTGAATAGACCATTTATCGAGGAAGGCTTTAGGCTATATAACATCACGATGCAATTATTAGGAGCGAAAAAATAATGGAAAATGTGAAAAAAACGGGGACAATTATTCATCCTTGAGGGCTTCCATTGCGTGCGCTGCAAAAACGGTTCAAGATACCAAAAATATATGTAAGAAAGAATTATTCCCCTTGAAATGATCTAAAAAAATGTCCGCGACAGTATATGTCTATCTTTTAAGATTAAGTCACTAGAACCGTTTTTATGGTAAACAAATTTAGTCGAAATTAATGCATTATTCGTTAAGAGTTGTATCAACGTAATAATATTATATTAATCTTTATCCAAATAAATGTGTTGTTGATTAAGAGTATTTAATAGTTAACAAAATTGTCTTTGACATCACTTAATTTCAATGAACATCTTAGAAGATATTACAAAACCTTATATAGCAAAACAACGTTTGCCGGATCAGCTAGTATATAATAAACGACGTAAACAATCGCAAAGTTAGTTTTTTCTCTCTAAACATTTGGTCATCGCTCTTAAAACTGAAATGTAACAAGAACTATGAATCTAAAAACTCTTTTGACACAAAGATTGCCCAGCGAGCCGTCTGCGAGTGAGCCGACTTCGGAACTAGTTTGAATTTCGCGAGGCTAAACAAATGCGATTCGGTATGCAAGGCCGGTATGCGACAAAGCTTTGACAGTTCCGGATTCTTTCCAGATCTTCGTGCCGGATTCTTTGCCGGATCAGCTAGTGTAGTATAAATTTAAAGAACTGTTCAACCCTGGGCTGCAATTCGCCATTGTGTAGGTTGTCCCGCTGTCTCAATGAACTGGAGAGCACCATCGATGTGTTTGCCGACAGTTTGCCAGTTTTCAAAAAGAAAGTTGTCGGGTGGTTGATTATTAATGCTTTCATTTTGTTATTCCTTGTATTGTTTACGTTTCTGGTGCACGATGTAGCGGCCATATACGGGGCAACACATTAATGCACTTATACTTTTGTGTTTTTTTTTTATTGTGGCGTAATATGTTGATCACTGGCCGCCCGTAACATTATAAAAATTTAATAAAATATATCTATAGAACAATTCTGCGTGGTAGCTCATTTTGTAACGCTGTTACCAATTCCAGTAAATTAAAGTATTACTGCTGAATCATGTGTTTTCAGAGTGTGGAGATGTTACAAAATCAACAGCGCAAGGTGTGTGTTTAGTATACCAATAGATAACAATAGGGTCACCAGATTAAACAGTTTCACAAAATCCAGAAAATTGCGTTTAAAGTTACACAACTAATTACAAAATCGATACTAAATCCGATACGACTTACAAACGAAATGCGAAATCATTAAAATCGCAACATAATATTAGGGGTCTTTTTACAATAGACCTTGCGCATGGGGTCCCATTGTAATTCTCTGGGTAATTTACAGAATGTAGCCCATGTAGGGGCCATTGCTAGGGGCCTGTGTACTAGTTACGTTACATTGTCGCCAAATTATTGTAATTTTCGAGGTTAACAAAGGATCTGGTGATGTTAAAAATGATGTAATAGCTGACGATGACATTTTAAAGGGTTTTATAGTTCCCATAAATAAACTGAGGTTTCATTAAGTTATTTTATTTAATGAAAAGTTTCGCGCGAACTCTTTAGAGTTGAAACCTCCTGAATACATAGGATATCTTAGATATACCGTATAATTATCACTGGGGCTATGTCTGTTATCCAGAGATTGTAATATAAAATTATAAAACTAGATGGACCGACAATCTACGAAATGTAGCAAGACGTGTCTGGATGCGAACAGGCCTTACCTTGGGAGAGGCTATGTCAGCATCGGATTGATGAGAGTTGAAATGATGATGATGGATAATTTTGAGTCTTTTATAATACACAGACAAACGCTTGACTTTCATCTCATGCTGCAAAAGGTAGAAGTAAGATCAATAATGGGGCAAGTATTCCATTGCAACAGTTTGGACTCGCTCTTTTAAAAAATTACAAAATTATAATAAATGTGCAGAGACGACTTAATCTAAATCTCAGGGTGACGCTGGATGATGGCCGCTTCCGACCAGTCGTTCTAGAAAGCATTAGAGAAATCCTACGTCCAACAGCTGATAAGAAGATGATAAGATAAGCTGAAAACGAATAAGAACATGGAAAATGGACATGAGGAGCAAATTACATACTTTATTGCTAACATTATAAATGAAAAAGCAAAATCTAGTTTGTATTGTATATTGCAATAACGATGAGTGTTAGGAGTTAAAAGAAGTGCATTTTCAAATAATTAGAGCGGTCAGATCAGTTGCATGCAGCCGGCTGCATGACCCATAGTCATATGATGGATCGCACCGCATGTCAACGCCAGAACAAATAGGGGTCGCCGTGCACCAGGCATCGTTATTGTGTTAAAATCAATTTAGCTCATCCCTGCAGCATTAGTGATGCGCCTTAGAATAGTTAATATCGATTTACTTTTCAAGTTTTGTGTGTACTTTCGTTAGATATTTGGAAACTCAATATGTAAAGAGTTTTTAATAGTGAATATGTTTGATTCAATTTCAATTTATAGTACTAGAAATAAATAAAAATTTGTGTTATCTTTGCCCAGGAGCGGGCAGAATCGGGCTGTTTATGATGATGAATGTTATCTAGTTATCAGCTTACAAATAACATACTTAACCTAACGCTTGAACTCAATCACACACGGTAATAAAGATGAGATCGCACTTGCACAATTAATTCTCTCTTCATTTCAAGGATTGTAAAATTGCGGAAATATTGACGGACGTAGCACCGTCCACTCCTATACGGTTCGCATGATGAATAAATAAGTGAACCTTTACCAAAATTTTAGAGCTAGTATTGATATTAACAAGAAAAAAAAACTTCAAAAAAGACATCGATAAACAATGGATATTTTCATCAACGGCTGTTTAACTTTAAAGAACGGGTGGTTAAAATGTAGACAATATTTTATCACGGGATATTAATTTCTTTGTGTGTTTATTTATAACTTAGTCAGTTTAAAAGAACATCTATCAATGTTTCTTGTCGGCTCTTCTCAGTAGATTTATCTTTCTAAACTGATGGTATTTTTTCCCTTCTTTTGACAATTCAAAAGTATTTTTAAGTAGGGCTATTTTAAAAATGTTATTTATTTCCTATTTTGAAATAATTTATGTGCTCTTTAATGCCACGATACATATACTAACGAATGCGTAGCAAAATACTTCACCATTATCATCATCAGATACTTTAAACCCACTTTTTTATTATTACTTACAGGCTTGTGCTTGACTTCAATCTCACCTGCTGGAAAATGATGACGAGGCCGTCGATGGAGCGCGCTCGCCCAGCAAATACCGATTCACTCGACGTTTGAAGATTCCCATGTCACGAGATGCTGGAAACACCGACGCAGGAAGCGAGTTCCACTCCTTCACGTACTTCTGAGTATAAACTTCCTTCCTATCATACCACAAGGTTATCTTTATCTCTGTCACTGGTGTCCAAGTTTTACCCATGATCTTATTTATATATATCATCAGCCTATCTTGCAATAGGTCTACCTATTAACAGGTCTGATTTGAAAGCGGCCTTATCCTCGACTATATCCTTACCAAAATAATCTTTATCGTTATTATTCCTACATATTAATACGAACACAATGACATCCCTAATCCAAACATGCAGGATACCAAAAAAATAGTTTACAACTCTTACCGCCCTCCGTGATCCGAAGCTGAAGGGATACAGTAACAAAAGTATGCCCGAAACGTCGCTAATTCGAAACGAGGCTAATTTCAACAAATTTCTATACATTTTTTTATGCACAGTTGCAATTTAATAGGGATTTGTTTGTCAAAGGGTGTTTCGAGGGGGCAATTTCGTATGTTAATTCAAGATCTCGATTTTTTCATTTTTAACTACCGATTGGTTTATCTTTCATCTTTTTTACTGCAGTTTACATCTGGTTAGATTTTGAGCACGTGTCATGGGGCTTGTACCAGGAATTACATATTATAAAATGTATTATGCAATAAATAATTTAACGCGATTATTTTTTGTATATTATAAGTTTTGTATATACCGTCACGCTATATCCCTTTAGAGGTGAGCAGGGATATGTTATGCCTGTGTTCACGTGACCAGTGGCGCAGCTGATCGCCGTTCTCACAGCACTAGTACCCATGACATTCCTATTACATGCTTGCGGGCTTACTCACAATGTATTCCTTCGCCGGAGCCTAAATCCGTGCGTAATCTGGGAAAATCCAGATGTACGTACCAAGATTTGAATCTATGACCAATCGCATGCCTTGTCCATGATACCGGTCCCTTATTCAGCACCACACGTGGCATAGCGTGAATTAATTCTTAATTTTAAAGAATCCAAAATGTGAATATATTTTTTTAATATTTTTTTTTATCAAAAATCTTTAAATGAAATTTAAAACTTCCCGTACAATTTCCTAAATAGTAATAAAAATGAATTTATATTTTTAATTTTGATATGAGTTATATGCATTAAGACCTAATAGAGCCTTCAGCCTGAACAAATTGGATGTAGGCATGTTCGGCGGAATTTTAGCAAGACTTTACTCAGCCGAAGCAAAGAAGTTGTTCAGGCTGATGGCTCCCCATCAGAAATAAATGCTAGTAGTGCATGTTTAGGATACGATGGGGCTGGCATGTGCCGAGGCACAAAAGTCCCTTAAATAAATAGAAAAAAAATGACCTAATAAGAGAACTACAGTATTTCTTTGGAATATAAAATTGCGCCCTTAGATTATAAAATGTTTGATCATTCGTACTGTTCGTTCATATACTTGCGTCCTCTATAGAACGCGGAAATAATTGAAAATTATTATAAATTATGAGTTATCTCTGAGTAACATGAGATAAGGCGTTTTAACTCTAGAAAAAAAGCCAAGATATGGAACATTACTTAAGAAAAGGGAACTGCAAACTTTGTGGATTTACTAACTGAGGTAAGACATTTCTCATCTCCATTGTATCACGATATTATGAGAAACGGTTTTAAATTACACTTACGTACACAAACAAATATAGTTATAAACGGTAAGTAGAAACTGTAACTGCCTTATTTTTAAATATTATTACTGAACAATAGCTATATAGATGTCACCACTGTAGACTCGGGATGTGATTGAATAAAACAAATAGTTGCTATGTCGCTACTCATAATTTATTTAATATTGTGGCAGAGTATAGGATTGTGTGTTACAAATCGATAGCGTGATTCAATACTCTGCGAGCGCCATCTCTCGAAAAAACAAAAAACTATAACTCTTTTATTTATTTTATTCTTCTCTGTTTTTTTTTTTGGGACTTTGGATCAGGCTGACCATGTCAGTCCCATAATCACACTATGTAAATGCTAATTCAACAATATATATGTGAGTCTACAGAGCATCTCAGCTGCGCAAGATGTTTGCTCAGCTAAGACGCTCTGAAATAGACCCACATCAGACCTGTTCAAACCAAATTGTTTATACATGATTTCTCTCACAGAAACGCTCCGAACACATTCCACCAAGAAATGGTGTATGTCTTCTAGGACTCCACAGAGCTCGCAATTAGGAACAACTATAACTCTATAGATTCAACAATTACTGTTTAATTATGCATTGAAACTAGACATATTAAAAGTATTTTTATTTGTGCTTCAGTCATTTCATCATGTTTAATGCGTAATCTTCGTTCTGTACTCGTAGTAACGCTCACGGATCATATTAGGAAACAAGATATACACAGAATGAAGGTTAAAAGTTTTTGACTTTGATTTTTTTTATTTTTTCAATTTTTTTTTGTGTTTTTGTTTTTTTTTGGATGGATTTTTTTATTTTTGTGGATTTTGTGTGTTTTTTTTGGATTTTTTTGCTGTTGTCAGGGAAAGGTCTTTATGTCTTCATCAAGTAAGAGGGGCGAGCAATAAAAGTACTCAGCCGAGCCATGGATTAGATAGCAACGCAAGGGCCACGTTTGTATGAACCTCAACTCGGCCACTCAGCAAGGGAAAGAACCCAAGGTGATCTACCTGCATTTCGGAAGTGACTAAGTCAAGACGGAACATCGTAAGAAACTCAAGGCTGCTTCGGAGTGGAGATGTGAAAGAAATGACACCAACAGCATATACAAAAGCATGTTTTGATGGTTCAGATATATAAAAAAAAGAATACTGACAAAATGAGGAATACTAATACAATATGTAATGTAATGTGTGTGTATGTGTAATATGTATGTATGTAATGTGTATGTAATGTATAATGTATGTTGTATAGAAACAGATCCTACTAAAGGACAATGATTAAAAAAAGAAAACAAAATCGTATGTACGTATTCAATGGAAACGCACACATCACAACGAGGCGAGTACAAATATTTGCGTAACAGAATCATCCGCGAGATGGAGCCACCGCCTGTGTTATATCATGATGGATGACGTCACGCACCATCCTAGATATACGATCACAAAACTCTACCAGATGAATTTAGTGTAACGTTGAAAATTCAAATCTCTTAGATTGTTTATTTCTCTATCCTCATTTCTACAAAAAATTATTGGACCTTTTTTTAGCTATCATGGAAAATTAGATAATATATCTTAACGTACTCTGGATACGTTATAATTGTATTAATTTTAATATATTGTTCAGAACAAAGCCTTCGCAGCCAGAGTACCGATGTGCGGTCATGCAAGACCTCGCCTTGTCACACACAATGCAGTTGCGTATCAAAAAGCATACGTACATTGTTATTTGTAGCTAATTGTGTGAACTGCTCGTGACATCCATGTTAAATTAGTTTCAAAACTTGGTGAATAATATTGAAATAATTAATAATAATACATCGCTATGCTATATCCCTTCCGGGGTGAACATTAATGGCTGAACGAAATGTGGTGTGGTGACGAAATAAAAATTGCATATAAATGTTACGTTTTTAATGAACTTTTTCTAATAAGAGTTAATTCTTGAAAAAATAACCGGTAATCAAATTTTAATAAATTTACAAAGTGCATGATACAATGGAAAAACGTGATTAAAAAAGAACTTTGTTTTATAGAGTTTCGCGAGTATTTCTATTATTACATTTTTGAAAAAGAGAAAACAAAATGTATATATCCAATAATGTTTAGAGTGCTTGCCGTGAAAGAGATATAGCTTGAAGATATATTATTATTTTTAATTGGGTAAGTATGTATAAGTCTATGCGAAAGTGAAATAAAAATTATATAACTCAATCTGTGACTTTTTCCCGCCGAGCAAATATATGTATATGTATATATTTTTTTAAACAACATCATTACTATAGAAAAAAAAGTGAAATTACGTTAAAAATATTTTATTACAATACAATAATAATATAATATACAATATTTATATAATAAATAATAACACATAGTATTTAAATAAATAATTAAATTGATAATTTAATTTTTATTATTTATATTTAATTTAAATTGTAGGTATTATTGTCTGCTATTTTTTTTTTGTTTTTTGGTGTTTTGGTTTTAATTTCCTGTTTTGATATTGTTAGTACTTAGTTAATGCTTTTGAGCCATGCTGTGGCTGTCTTTTATTAATATCCGTTGCAGACATTTCGCTTGTGCATGTGATCTCATTGTGAATGTAAAATGTAATGGAACTGTCGATAGCCCATACATAAATAAATAAATAAATAATAAATACTATAATTAAAAAATAAAGATTCAGTAAACTGTCTTTTTACACAGAAAATAAATCTCTAGTGGAATAAAAAAACGAAACTTGATCAGATTAACGAATTGATGTATTAACACATTACGCAATGTTTACGAGCCGAGTATAAATAAATACCGAGACTGATCACGGCGGATTGATGCCCGTCAAATAAGATATTTATATAAGTAATGAAAAGTACGGACTCGCGCCCTTATTCTGGAGCGACGAGTTTTTTTAATGAATTATTTATTTATTTATAAGTAATTTAATTTACTAATAGATTGATTTTGGATTCAGGATTATTTTTAGTGCATATCTCATGGTTTCCTGCCAAGTAAGGCCTGCAGAAGGCTAGACGTCGCCTGGTGCCGTGGAAGATGGCTCAGACTTGTCCTTGGCACTCGGCAGGCGGGAGAAGGAACACTCCAACAACGAACAATGGTGCAAGTCCGACACACCGGAGGGTGGCCCTCACTACTCCCTGAAGGTCAGTTAGGGATTCCCCGGGTTACCAAAAAAAATATCTCATGGTTAGACTGTTTTTAATAACAAAAACGTATTTCGGACATATTTCACTTATTTTTTACATTTTCAAGAAAACGTACAACTATATAAAAATAGTAAAAATACACAAAAAAGAGACATAAGCCAACAAGGTTTCCACAAAAAAAAATCAAGCTAAGGGACACAAAATAATAAAAGAAAACTCACTAATTATATATATAAAAAAGACATACAATAAAGAAAAGATATTTTTTTATCATGTTTGAAACTAAATCCTAATTAAAATCATTGATTTTAATTAGGTTCAAGTCATATTTGGCCCGTTTTTATAAGACTATTCACTTAATGATAAATTTAATTTAATCACTTGCCGAATAATTATAAAATATCACTGGTCTGGCTTCATGATTCCAGAATATGACTACGCGGGCAGTTCAATCATGTAATGGAAGTTCGAAATACGCAGCGTCTATCACGCAGTCTCCATCCAGTGCACGCATTCATGTTTACTGATAAACACATAGAAAACATATTTTCTCGATCTCCATTATCATTCTTATAGACTAGAAATATATTACTTTTACAAAAAACTTACGAATTCGTGATATCATAGTACAAATATTAATTAATATTTGACAGTTTCGTTTGCGAACTTTATGAAATGAAATTATATAAACATTTATTTTGTCTCAATAACAATAATTAATTCAAAAACAACACACACAAGAAGATAATCAAGAGATAGAAACATATAAACATATAGGCTCTTATGTCGCGTAAACTACTCAGTTTGGAACACCGGCGTAAAGTGGCTTGCCTTTCAGTTTTCTATAGACTATACTCTTTTTTTTTTCGAATTTACGCGTGTTTGTTAACCGGGAAAGGTCTTCACAACTTAACCGGGCGGAAACTATACTCTGGAGAGTGTGCGGCTGAGTTGTATGATTTAGATCCCCTTCCCCCCCCCCTTCCAAAATTGACGAGACGCCGTGCAGGTTTGCACCGTTTTGTGGTTGACATTCCTGCTGCTCGCGCGAAGCGATTCACCTCCTTTTTGCCGCGAACCGCGAAGGAGTGGAACTCGCTTCCTGCGTCGGTGTTTCCAGCAACTCATGACATGGGAATCTTCAAACGTCGAGTGAATCGGTATTCGCTGGGCGAGCGCGCTCCATCGTCGGCCTCATCATCACTTTCCAGCAGGTGAGATTGAGGTCAAGCGCAAGCCTGTATGTAATAAAAAAAATGCCGCGGACGAAGTCTGTGTGTGACCCTCCACATCATACTAAGGTGTCGTAAAAGCGCAAGAGTCGAGTGATGTATACGCATGCCGATCTGCACGCAAATGCTGCTGCATGCACCTTCTCTGCACAAGGTGTACATCCGTGAACCCACATTGGACATTCTGAGGTGGGTTAAATGTCCCAACCCCTTCGCATGGATTGTACAAAAATAGTGGAAATAGGAAGTGAGACTCACGCCTTTTTTTAATTTATTTTTTATTAGGGCCGTTAACTTAGTCATATCAGCCCCATCGTAGCCTAATATATAGAAACTAGCTATCCGGCAAACGTTGTTTTGCTATATAAGGTTTTGTAATATCTTCTAAGATGTTCATTGAAATTAAGTGATGTCAAAGACAATTTTGTTCACAATCAAATACTCTTAATCAACAACACATTTATTTGGATAAAGATTAATATTATTACGTTGATACAACTATTAACAAATAATGTATTAATTTCGACCAAATATGTTTACCATAAAAACGGTTCTAGTGACTTAATCTTAAAAGATAGACATATACTGTCGCGGACATTTTTTTAGATAATTTCAAAAGGAATAATTCATTTTTACATATATTTTTGGTATCTTGAACCGTTTTTGCAGCGCACGCAATGGAAGCCCTCAAGGATGAATAATTTTCCCCGTTTTTTTCACAATTTCCATTACTTCTTCGCTCCTAATAATTGCACCGTGATGTTATATAGCCTAAAGCCTTCCTCGATAAATGGTCTATTCAACTCAAAAAGAATTTTTCAATTCGAACCAGTAGTTCCTGAGATTAGCTCGTTCAAACAAACAAACAAACAAACTCTTCAGCTTTATAATATTAGTATAGATAAAACCTTTTATACCTCACTTTTCATACAGTTTCCATAGCATTTCGGTAGACTTATGCCTTGCACTGGGACGAAACTGGCTAATAAAAAAATATAGTATTAAAGTAAGAATAAGGATTAGTAAAGGTTGAGATAAGTACATAAAATAACTGAGTAAATACCAATCAAGTCTTTGATACCGCAATGAAGAGAGGACTCAAATATTTCACTTCACCGTACTCACTAAGCTCTAAAAGGCAAATTTTCATCAACTGCCACAAAGTTGATGAAACCCCTTTTACAGTCGAATCTAGAGGACCTAACTTTCAGTATTACGCTCATTTATCATTAAATCTACCGCGCCCCGCTAACCGTCGGAATGGATCGTAAGTTTTTATCACTCATTTAATGGAGATGAATGGTTAAGATATTTAAACTGTTTGAAAGAGGTGAAATTAGTAATTGTAAAGTAAGATCGACATACGGCTGTGTACACACTTTATATCTATTTAATAATATTTCTTTTCATTTTTTGTGAATGTGGCCTAGCGAATAAAGAATGGTTTCTATGCGCGGCAACTTTAATAGCTTCGAGAATCTGTGCTTCCCAATTTTTGTGGAAACAAAAAAAAACCTTTAACGTTGTATTACTATTATGAGACTTTTCAGTAACTTTTAAAACAAAACCATAGGTTTGCACTTTTCAGTCAATTTTTTATGGAGAGGTTGGCAAACAATTTCAGTTATATTATTCAATAGGTACCCTTTAGCTTGCACTGCCCCTGCATCTAGGCTTGGTGGACACTAGTGACTCTCGAGTAGTCCGCAATGCATTGCGACGTCGACTACCTAAATACAACCTGATGTGTCGGGTAGAGCGATATTTCTACTCGAGTTTATGCCCAGCGGCCGCGGCGTGACGGGCTGTGGTGAATTGATTTGATAATTTTCCCATGTAAGAGAAAATAATTACGTAAGATATACTGGTTGTATAATAACAGTATGCCAAAAGCTGCCCAACACAGCTGTTTTTTTCTGTTAGTCTTAGATGATCTGTTCAAAATGTTTCTCTGAATGTATAAAAAACTAGCAAACCCGGCGAACTTCGTTTCGCCACCAGATGGCTTCGTTTTGGTTTTTAGTTAGCGTTTGAAAGAACGTGTGCAAAATAAATGTCACATGAAATTAACTGAGCAGAGTACAATGAGTAGCTGTCAAACAATGTATAACGCATCGGCGCCATCTACTTAAAATACTGGTGAGATCTGCTCCACCGCCATGCAAAACCATATTGGTTTGTAGTACATGCTATGTATCAGAGATGGCGTTGTATGTGAAAAATGATTTTCCCCGTTTTCCTGCTTTTCTGTTGAAAAATGTCCTGAATTTTGTTTGCTATAATCCTCGTGGAGCCCGAGACCTTTCCAGCGAATGCAAAACCGTGGAAATCGGTTCGTGCGTTCTGGAGTTATAGCGTCAGGAAGGAAAACCGGACCTATTTTTATATAATAGATTAGTCATTGACGCACAATAACCTTGTAATATATTCCAAAGTCACAAACATCAACGGAAACAATATTTTTGGAAGTGTCCACACTCGTGTCCACAAATAAACGAAACGCGCTATTTCTAAGTGCGCTCGGGAGTGTCATACCCATTCAGTTTTAGTTTAGGTTATTGGCTTTCATTCAAGTACTCTCAAAGATACTTTTTTACACTGGTTCGTTAAAGTGACTACCTTCTACCTGATGGAAAGTACAGTGTAATCCAAGAATGGTTACAATTGCCAAAGGATGAAAATCCATTGACAGCCACCATCGGTATCTCGGCCCGCATATTCCACGATGGAAGGTCTCTAAGCAATTGAGTACCTGGATATACACAAACTGATCCTTCGAGATCTTCTTCGGGAACGGTCTTATCGGATAGGATGAAGCGAGTCACTATGACGGCCTTAACATGTGTGTACTGTGGTCGTGACCCAGTTCGGGCAACCTCCCTACCACCTCAAAATAACACTATTAATGTATAAAATAAAAATGTCTCATGTCAGTTAGTGCCCTGAGAACGGCGATCATATTAGCCTTTTGTCAGGTCATGCAGAGCGTACAAAAAAATCAAACTATATGAAGTCATTAATTTGCCCCTGCTAACCTAGATAGGGATGAAACCTGGCAATATACCCCTCCCTTCTCATATTCCTCCCTTTGCCATTTCCTCGCGCGCTTCCAACTCGCTCGTCACTTTTCTATTCGTACAAAAAGTGCTCAGATTGATTTACGCCATTTTTATTTCTTCATAGGATAACAGAGAAAATGATAGATATCTTTGATTTTTTTTTCTGTAAGTAACTCAATTAAATAACGATAATTTCTGAATTTCCTGAAACTCTGTTTTTTTTTAATAACTACTCGTACATCCATAAATTTAGAATATTTAGGTAATAAGCTTTTGCAGCTATTTTTAACTATTAACTCTTCTTAGAATGATGCCCAAACCTGAATGCGATCCGAGAATTGTAGCATAAAACCGACATAAATGTCTAATTTAGAACGGTTCCAAATTATTGATGACACCTGGCAGTGCGGCCAAAATGAGGCACAGTTGCTAACACACCTACTCCAAAACATTTCCCATGTTTGATAGACCCTGATTTGCCCATGTACAAATCTGTCACTTGTTCAAACATGACCCGTTCGATATGACAGAACTCATTGCTAGAGACGCGTGCCTGGAATCCTTTAAGGGATACTGCAGAGAAATATTCGAGAACATAAAAGAAATATAACAACAATGGACATTTTTTTTACCCTGGCTCGACATATTGACTACAGAGTACATGATAGTAAGTACAGTGTAGTCCAAAAACGAAAGCGACTATCAAAGAATGAAAATCCATTGATAGTCTACATCGTCATGTCGGCCCACATATACCGCGACTGAAGGTCCCTAGGTATGTGAGCTACTGGATATACACAGGCTGATCCTGAAACGCGACAAGCCGGAACTGGTCACTATGACGGGCTTTACACCTATGTACTGTGGTCGCGACATATTACAACACAAACAGAAGGTTACAACATTATGCAATAAGATTAGATTTCAAGCGTTTATCTGTCATATATTTTTAAGAAAAACATTGTTAACTTGTATTTATTCGCAAGGAATTTTAATAAATGTGTAATCATAACAATCAAAATAAAATCTTTCTTAGGAAGATTTTGTGCAAAAGATCGGATTTTTTTTAAATTTTGTCGACAAACATGCTGACCTCACTCATGATAGTAAGTGGTTAACGTCATCTATAGACAACTGCGACACAAGGAGCGTTGCTATTACATAGAAGTGTCATGAGATATTTGTTTAGTAAGGCATGATCATGGCATCCATTGGCACTCGGTTTTTGCACTTTACTGTACTTTCCTTTAGATATGGTGCAGATCGTGCGTCGAGTCATAATAAAAAAAACACTATCTCCAAATCTATATGGATATCTGCCAAAATATATATAATTAAATAGGACTAGAGTACCGTTATAGGGTTCAATTAATCCAGCCAAACGGGAATATGTCTCAGTTATATTTATTGCCATAATTTACGACAACAGTCCCGGGAAAAAAAGGGAATACAAATGCGGGATAATGCGGTCCAAATTAGACTCAAGTTGGTTAAGGAAATTGTGGCTAATATAACTCCTAATAAGACTTTGCTTCCCAAGTGCGTAATGGCTATCGGCTGGCATGTTTTACTGCAAAGTGGATCGTAAATCTTTGGGATTAAGTATAGTTTTGGATAGCAAGAATCGGAGGCAGTAAATATGCATTCCACATCGCGGTCAAGGTGTTTTATTCGAACTCTATTACATTTCTCAACTTCTTCCGAAGGTTGTGAAGAAATGTGGATCTTTAGGCGAAATGGATAATGAGAATACAATTATTTTCATACTGTACAAATACGATCACATAATATTAGTATGATAGCATGAAATATTGATAATTCAAGACATATGAGTGGTGGAAACCAACCGATTTCTATATTTAGTAAAATAATGCTACACCCTAAAAATAAAAAAAAAATTAATTATTGTTATACAAAAATTATCGGAATTATTTCACTACTCCGAACCTAAATTTCCATTACAAAAATTAACTAATAATTTTTATTATACGATTCGATCATTTCATTTGTGATTCCACAGCATAAAAATTCCGAGCTTGTATCAACAAATTAATTTAGTTTAAGCTTGTATAAAACGCGATTTAATTAAAATGGTTTAATTCAACCTCAATGGTGATTGTGTTAGGTATTGCCATGAGTTTCCAGCTATTTACCTGTCAGTCCCCTCACCCCTCCCACCACAAGCCTAGACAACAGATGGCGCCGCGCGCGAATACTAGTACTAATCAACACCGGTGCAATCAACACGTGACGCGAGCGCTAAAAAGTGTATATTCGTTTTTTCTCAATTTCAACGACATCGAAGACGCGTCATTCATCACCAAGAAGGTACGTGGTTCCTGTCTTACCTAGTTCCAGGATCTCATGGCCAATTTCGAATTATACAGATTGAATTAACAGTTGTTAAAACTGGATAGTGTTTTCCCGTGAGAAAGGTTTATAGGTGTAGGCTCTTTACATCCTCCTTCTATCCCAGAGACGAAGCTAACCAGGTTGTTCACTCCTCGAGTGACTAGCAGAATTTGGATTCCAAGGCCCGGGCATAGTGATTGGAAGAACACTGTACGGTACTTCGATAGCTCCGCAACACTGGCACGGGCTGCCTAAAGAGTTTCGTTTAATATAATCACCAGTTCGCCAATTCCTCAGGGGCCTTGTTTCTTCAGGAAACTGGTGTCTTCAAGGATCATCCTTAGCATACTTGTATATTTTTGAAATCGGACGTAAATAAAAAAGAATATGTATATATCGTTACTCGGCGGATAGGTCGAGCGAGAGAACTCAATTTACAACCCGTACGGTGTTGCCAGAGCTATATCGGAATTTCCCCAACACACTTTTGAATACGGAACAGATACCCACTAGGATTTTTAAACAGTAAAAGTCTGACATACCAGGGTCACTGTCCCCACAGCAGCCCTGATGGTCAAACGCAGGATTTTCCCCCAAGTTTCCAAAAAGAAAGGTCATGTTTTCGTGCAAGAAAATAAATTTAAAACTAAATACCGTTTTAGATAAGTATAAACTAGATTTAATTTGTTGATGCAATCCGCCCTAAGGGCGTTTAAAATTCCCTTCAGAATAGATTATTTTACTTCAATGATGTTGATCTCTGAATGAATACTTAGGCGATTTATGTTAGCAATGAAAATTAATATTAATATTAAAAGTGACACGAGAGAATGCAAAGTATAACTGTGTTGGAGCGTAAATCAAAGATGTTTGTGATTCATTGGTCTTTATATCAAAAAGATTTTAGCACGTAAAGGACTACTCAAAGTTAACTCTTGAGTTATCTCGGACATATTTTTATTTATATCAATAATATATCGTCACACTATATCTCTTTTACGGTGAGCAGAGATATATTAATGGTTGTATCCACTTTGCGCTTATATGTTCTGCCCAACGTGACCAGTAGCGCGGCTGATCGCCGTTCTCAGAGCACTGGTACACATAACACTTTTTGTTAGATGCCATGCGGGTTTCCTTAAGACGTTTTCTTTACTGGTGACCATGTGGGTGCATATAAATCCGTACTTAATATGAAAAATCAATATGAACGTGCCGAGATTCAAACTTAGGAGAATTCGCGTCGCCGCGCACGGTTACCGGTCCCTTATCCACAAGGCCACATAAGCAGAGATGGCCAAAATGTAATCTGATTAATGATGAACGATTACAAAATGTAGTCGTAATTTTAATTTTCTTGCTCTGTAATCATGATTAAATACATTTAAAACATTAAGGAATCATAAATGTGTATGCAATTTGGGATTCTGTAGTGTTTAAAACATAAATGAGCAAAATCCAGTCATATTAATGGTATAAAACGTAAAATGTAATCATTTTTATTAATCTGATTACATTTTGTCCATCTATGCACATAAGCCATAGAGTAGGTAGCGTTTCAAATTGCCTTCAGTAATAAATGAACATGTCATTGCGATGATGTTGATCTCTGAACGAATAAATCTTAAGCGATTTATATTAGCAATGAAAGTGAAAATTAATATTAAAAGTGACACACAAGTGAATGCAATGTGTAATTGTGTTGGAGCGTTAATCAAAGTACTATGTGATTCATTGGTCTTCGTATCTAGAAGGTTTTATTTGCCACACGAATGGATTCTTCAGGGTTGTCACTCCTGAGTTATGTTGGACATACTTTTATTTAGACTGTGATTCTATAGAGGAGGAAGATTTTTCAGTATATAATAAATTGTACCTCCTTCCTAATGAAAATGTAAATAACTATCTTCCCTGATAAATCATAAAGAATAAATAATTGGACACCACAGCGCGTTTGGAGCACGATTGATTAGTAACTTTTTTTTTTTTGGTGTCTCGGGGGGAATCCTGCATAGGACCATCAGGGCCGCTGTGAGGGCAGCAACCCCAGTGTGTCAGACTCCTACTGACTAAAAACCCCTGGGGTGTCCCTCTAATCGCTCCACCCGAGCCTGGGTAACCAAATTCATCCAGACGCCCGGAGAGCGAAATACCTTGTCGAGACTGCCTCTCTGGGAGGGGTAGGGGTAATGAGCCCACCCTTCCAATACCTATCTCACAGGCGTCGCGCCGGACACTGCACACCGCCACCCTCTCATCCGGACAGCAGATTCCCTCAAGTCTACGGCTATTGTCACCGGGGGATGTCGCGCTCGCTCTGAGCGAACGCATCCCTCCGGCGCCGGTGCCTTGGTCGCCGAATAGCCAGAGAAGATGTTCGCTCTCTGACCCTTTCGGCGGCCTCCTTCTGCTTCATTACAACCTCGCAGAAGGCTGTGACTCCTCTCCATGCCTCTTCGCTGCCAACCATGGCTTTTACCACCGCTGGCAGCGAGAGGTCGTCCCCAATGCGGTCCTGAAGGACCTTCCTATCTTCAGCCCAGGCTGAGCACACCTCAAGCGTGTGCTGCGCCGTGATTGGCTAGTAACTAGATTAAGTTCCTTCTACGTAATTTTAAGTAAACAGGTATTGATTTCCTTCGTACTTTATCCTGGCTTAGGACAGGCAAAACATACTTATTTATTAATTTTTATTTATTAATTAATGTGTGTAACTGTCCATAAATATTTTCAATATACATAATTCTTATTTTTAATGGAAATATTAAGGAAATCACTATTTTTACATATTTGGAGTTAGAATCGAATACAGAATATCCTTCCTGAATCTCTTAACTATAAAATCACCTTGAATAATAATAATGATGTCCTAGCCGGTTTCGGCCACGGCGACTGTTTCAACACCAGTTAAGAAATTCGAGGTCCAGTTTCCGGAAACAGTCAATTGCGCAGGAGATATTTAAGTGCATAACTGGACGCGCTGCCAGAAAAGCACTCTCTCGTCCGAGCTCCCTGGGGCCCGATGGAAAGGAGAACCAGTACGATCGGGAGGGAGCGGGATGCAGGTTTGGTCGAGTTTCCCTTCTCTAAACACTTGGTTCAATTGCGGTGTCCAAGAGATACCTTAGTCGCCTTTTACGACACCTCAGCAAGAAGAGGGGGGTGCTATTCTATTCAGCCGGCAGCCACCACGGCTTAAATAATAATAATATATCATCACACTAAATCCCTTACGGCGAGAGTAGAGATAGATTAGTGGTTGTATCCACTTTGCGCTTGTATGCCGTGCCCAGCGTGACCAGTAGCGCAGCTAATCGCCGTTCTCACAGCGCTATTACACATGACACTTCTGTTAGATGCCGTGTGGACTTCCTCACAATGTTTTTCTTCACAGGCGAGCATGTCGTGCCGAATTCTCTACGTAATCTGGTAACCCAGAGGTAAGTGTCGAGATACGAAGCTTTGACCACTCGCGATGCTATGTATGAAAACCGGTACATTGTCCACTAAAAAGTAAAAGAAAAAAATTGTACGTGACAACCCTAAGTTAGAAATTAGTGTAAGTTATTTGCAACTACATTATTAAGATCGGTTTGCGTGCATCACGAAGCGACACACGAGCGAGAATGTGTATTTAAAAACATCTCAGTTTTATTTTGTTCTTAAATAATTGACAACCATATTTAATATTCTGTAACTTTTAATTTCATTCATGTCTCTATATAGGTACAGATTGTGGATTTTATTTTTTTATAATTTATAGACGAACGCTTGACCTCAATCACACCTGGTGGAAGGTGAAGATGTGTTCGATGATGAAACGCGATCGCCTAACAAATGCCTATTCACTCTTCTCTTAAAGACTCCCAGGTCATAAGACCGCGGAAATATGGCCGCTGGAAGCATATTCCACTCCTTAGCTGTTCGCATGATAAATGTAGAAGCGAATCTTTTCGTGCGAATATAAGGAACATCCACCACATACGGATGGTATCTTACGCGGTGTCTAGTGGTTTTGTGGTGGAATCAAAGAATGGAGTTTCTGAGAACAGACCCACTAATGTAGCTCTGCTCATCCTGCAAGGTTACAATTTAAAGTTATTTGTTTTTTTTTTTCATACTGACACGGCACAATTACAGAGCTACGCATGATAGTAAACAGTCCAAATACGAAAACGACTGCAAATAGTAAAAAAAACTATTGATAGCCGCGTCGATCATGCCGGCCCGCATATATATCTCTTCACGCTTCAATTAAGGGGCCCTATACAAAGGACAGCAGGAACACCCTCGCCGGGAAACCATTCCACAACCTAAGGACTTGGTTGCAGTAAGAGTAAGAGAACTTCTCAGTCGTAGCCGGGATGGGAGATACCGTACAGCCGTGACTCCGTAAACCCGCGCGCGGTTCTATTATGGAAGTGAGAAGATTGAATAAGGATCTTTTACAATGATATTGAACTATGTCATAATAGTTTTATTAGAAAAATAATTGTTTGTTCCAGAAATCATATTTCTACGACCAGAGATGAGCAAAATGTAATCTGATTAATGACGAATGATTACAAAATGTAGTCATAATTTTAATTTTCTTGCTCTGTAATCATGATTAAATCCAATTTAAACATTAAGAAATCATAAATGTGTATACAATCTGGGATTTTGTAGTGTTTAAAATATAAATGAGCAAAATGCAGTCATATTAATGGTAAAAAACGTAAAATGCAATCGTTAATCATTATCATTAATGCGATTACATTTTGCCCATCTATGTCTACGACCGATAGAATAATTTTTACGTGACAAAAAAAGACATCGTAAATAAAAAAGGTCGATGTTTGGGACGCCACGACATCCTAACTTATGAAAGCCTATTTGAAAGCATATTCACCATAAAAATTAACTATTTCGGCGTTAATAACCTTGTTATTAAAAATACCATTTTATTGTCGCTTAAACTAGTTCCAGAACTTACCATCGTTTTACCCGTACATCAATTATCAATTTTCGAGATTTGGTGACAATGTATGTAGAACACATGTTTACCGATGTTTGTTACATATAAAATCTTCGTACTTTCTTTACAATCTTTTTATCCGGAGCATCTCATAAAACCCATCTGTTCAATCTACGATATTTAGCCTTACAATGTTTTTGTATTAAAGCTATAAAACAATTTGACATTGTAACTTAATCAAAAACAAATTTCTGAAATGTATGAAAACATGATTATACTGATGTAAAAGCGTATATAAAATTTTATATATCTAATTTTATTTATACATTGATTTTGTTTAATTTAAAAACTCTGACAGCAGATTTCACGGCAAAAAAAGTTAATAGTTCTGTGTACACATTTCGAAAATGAGTTACAAGGTTTTAGAATTAAGATGTCGACATATTTACAAATGTTATATTCCATAAGTTACAATATAATCATAAAACAATTTCTAATAATTAAAAATTACATTATGAAAACGCAGAAAAAATGTATAAATAATACATCATTATTGTCAAAAGATTTATCGTGGTTTTTTTTAAAGAACTTACCTACTATACACCAGTAAATACACGATACACTACATAAAAATACACAACCCTCCAATTCGGTCAATATTCGACAAAACAACACGATTTTTTTAAATATGAACTAATTTATTGCACAAAACTTCTAAAAATAAACGACAGCTTTGTATATATACGAAGTTTTTCCAATTTAAAAAATAAAAATCACAACACTCTTTTCGATTTTATTTAATTTTCCGGCGTGCTGAGGCTTCGCAGGCATCCGCCCAGCGTCGCGACGGCTGGTGTACTACCGCCCGCCCAGCGTTACCGGCTTTCCGCGACACTGAAAATTTTATTCAGCTTTTCAGTAGCGTCATCTCGCAGATTTCAATGTTTTTTTTATGATTCACAAGCGGACGCTTGCCCTCAATCAAACCTGGTTGATGGTGAAGATGAGTCTGAGCGACCATTCGAGCTAAAAGCAAGTTTCTTCGCGTATAAGACTCGTTATTTTTTTTTTTAACAAATATAGATTTAAAAATTACAATTTTACTATTATCTCCGGAGTTTTCTACAGAATAAAATACTTTAAATACTATTTTCGAGCTCAGCCCATTGAAATTTAAGGATTAAAAAAAAAGATGATATTCTGATGAGAGTTATGTGAAAAGTACGCGACATCGGCGAGAGTGCAGGAAGAGATCAATTAATACAATATTAATATTGGAAGTGAAAGATGTTTAATAAAATAGAGAGAAGCGCCGTTACATTTTCTCTGCCTACTCCAATAGTGATTCGGCGTGATGATAGATTGAGTCATAGATAAAGAACACTTGATATTATCAGAAAAATGGGCCGATTAGAATTCGTGGTCGTACTCTACATTTTTCTCAAAGAACAATTGATTGAATTTGAATTTACAATAAAATGTCTCTGATAGAACAAATGCCAAATAAGAAGCAAAAAAAAAAGAAAAAGCATTTGATGATGATGATGTCCTAGCCGGTTTCGGCCACGGCGACTGTTTCAACACCGGTTAAGAAATTCGAGGTCCAGTTTTCGGAAACAGTCAATTGCGCAGGAGATATTTATGTGCATAACTGGTCGCGCAGCCAGAAAAGCACTCTCTCGTCCGAGCACCCTCAGGCTCGATGGAATGGAGAACCAGTAATATCGGGAGGGAGCGGGATGCAGGTTTGGTCGAGTTTTCCCTTCTCTAAACACCTGGTGGAATTGCGGTGTTTAAGACATACCTTAGTCGCTTTTAACGACACCTCAGCAAGAAGAGGGGGGTGCTATTCTATTCTGCTAGCAGCCATCACGGCCCAAAGCATTTATCTACTAATAACATATAATACAGAAGGACAGGTTAATCGAGGAAGAAAACAAAAGCAAATGCCATGTGCTGGTTGCGCCAGAGGTAAGTCAGTCCAGCAAATGCTTGGTGACCGGGTGAGCCGGCCAGCACTGACTTATGGTATGAGGATTTCTAGCAGGTTCTACTTGGTAGATTCTGCTTTCGGAACAGATGGTCCATTTTTTTATTTATTTTAAGCTTGACGCAGAAGAGAAAGAAAGTTTTCGCCGGAAATCACCATATCCACAGCCACCCCACACACTTACCACACCTACACCACCGCCGCCGAAGCTCAACAATTTGTGAAATGTAAGAATTAGAGAGCTTCTTAGTTCTAACCGTGATATGAATAACCATGTAGCCGTGACTCAACAAACCCGCGTGTGCGGTTCTTTGATAGAAGTGTGAGGGTAGTAAATGGTTGTATAACCCTTCAGAACACTCACCGTGATACAGATGGTGAAAAAACTTTACACACTACATACAGTACTGTTGGCAAGACCTGCCAATATCTACAGTTCTTCAAAAGCTATACGACTGGAAAGAGGGATTTAGATTCAAGGTAGCAATTACACCACCATCCCGTCATACCACTGTCATAGTTTTTTTTTTTAATACTGGCTCGACATAGTGACTACAGAGTACCTGATGGTAAGTGCAATGTAGTCCAAAAAGGAAAGCGACTATCAAAGGATGAAAATCCATTGATAGTTAACATTGTCATGTCGGCCCACATATACCACGACTGAAGGTCTCTAGGTATATGAGCTACTGGATATACACAAGCTGATCCCGAAACGCGACAAGCCGAAACTGGTCACTATGGCAGGCTTTACACCTTTACGGCTTTATGCTTTGCACTGTGGTCGCGATCCAGACGGTCACCGGCGCCCTACCACCTCGCTGCTGCTCGCTTAGCACCACCCAGGAGCCACGTGTAGGGAAACTAGGGTAAAGCCTACGGACGCGAGCAGCTTCGACTCCCAAAACTCCCAAGCTACTCGCCTCGGCCTGTCGCATTCCGAGATCAACTTGTGTATATCCAGTAGCTCATATACCTAGAGACCTTCAGTCGTGGTATACGTGGGCCGACATGACGATGGAGACTATCAATGGATTTTCATCCTTTGATAGTCGCTTTCGTTTTTGGACTACACTGTATTTACCATCAGGTGCACTGTAGTCACATTATCGATTCAAAAAAACAATAAAGCTTTCAGATCGCAGTTATACTGCCCGAATTAGACTACATAGTCCCGTACTACAAAATAATAATAAAATATGTTTAATTATTTTTGCTTTAATTTTTATTCTAATATACCTGAAATTTTGGTAGTAGATAGGTCGGCGCATCGGGCATTACCCGTTGATATCACCACATAATGAGAATCTCGTAAAAGCAAAAGAGGAGACTTTAAAATATTCAAACCTCGCTCATAAGATTACCAGCTTGTGGCATGTGGATTAAACGATTATTATCGTGATAGTCGTATCGACTAATGGGCAGGTCGCTAAGAGTATCGATTATCATCCCACGAGGCTCTAGCTTGGTTGTTGGATCAAGGGCCGGATACAGAAGGCAGTATTACTCGATACGGCACGCATTGTTAGGAGGCTCCTGATTCTGAGCTCCTAACTACCAGTGGCTTTGACCTCAGGGCTCGCTCCCGTGGGTTCACTTTTTATTTTATTTATTATATTAACTAAAGGGTACGAATAAACATGTATAAAACACCGTAAGTTGTTATTTTATTTACAAAAACTCTCCAACATTCAATAAAAAGGCAAATAGGCCAAGCTAATGGCCGATAGGCCGTTAAATTCATCTTCATTTGCTATATTATCTTCAACTGTCACGTGGGTTTAAACAGCCCTTGCGTGTCCCTTCTTTCCTCATTTATCAACAAGATAACACAAACAAATACTTCCTGAATTTGCATAAGTGTAGGAATGGCTAGAATTCATTTGGTATAAACACGATTTCAAACTTTGTAGCAATAATTGTTTGAATACGTTGGACAATAGTCTTTTGAATTCGATAATAAAAAGCTGTGGTGACCTAGTGGATAAAGGACCGGTATCCATTCCAGTGACGCGTATGATCGTAGGATCTTATCCCGGCAAGAACCTCTGAGTTTTAGTAGATTCAATACGGATTTAGGTGCCAGGGGAATAGACTACGCGCCATTCGAGTTTTCACACTCATGTGGTTGATATTTCAGCTGCTCACACGGGGAAATTCACCTCCTCTTTTGTTGCGAACCGTCAAGGAGTGGAATTCGCTTCCAGCGTCTGTTTTACCAGCATCTTAGGACATGTGAATCGGCATTTATTAGGTGAGCGCGGTTCGTCATGGCCTCATCATTTTCCATCAGGTAAGAATGTGGTCAAGTGTAAGTCTGTGATAAAAAAGGGGGTTGGATATTTAACCCAGCACGCTTGTCCAATGCGGGCATGTACTATGTACAGAGAAGGTCACGTACCGTCTGACTCAGGTACTCACGGGACATGGATGTTTCCCTGAGTACCTGTGCCGGTTTGGACGAGAAGCGACGCCCCAATGCTACCACTGCAGTTCGGAACTGGATTTCGCCCAACATACGCTCGCACACTGTCCGGCGTGGGATAGCGAGCGGCGGGACCTGGTCCGAAGGATCGGACACGACCTCTCCCTGCCAGCAGTGGTGTCGGCTATGCTGGCAGGGTATGACAATTGGAGGGCCGTGGCCTCCTTCTGTGAGCATGTTATGTCCCAGAAGGAGGCTGCAGAGCGAGAGCGGAAAAAGGCCGCTCGAAGAAGGAGCCAGGGTGCCGGCAACCGCCCTAGTGCATCAGTCCCAGCCGATCGGTCGATCCACGACCGGTTGGCTGATGTGTTTGGGGTCGTGGCCGCTCAGGGTGGGGGCCCTGAGCGACTGGTTAGCGACCCTCGGGAAGTAGGCAGAGTATTGTGACGTACTCTGCCTAAATACAACGAGCAGTATCGGGGAAGGCAACAACTTTCCCAGAGTTCGTGCCCACTGGGCGCGGCGCGACGGGGCTGCGGCGAATTGATTACAGGACCCGCAGTCCCCGCCAATGCGCAGAAGTAGTCACCTTGGGGTTTTTAGTTGGTATAAGTCCGACACACCTCGGCTGCGCAACCCCCCTGTGCAGCCGAGACGGTCCTATGAAGATTTTCCCCAAGTAAAAAAAAAAAAAAAATGTACAGAGAAGGTGCATGCAGCTGCTTAGATGCTAGTTATTTGCGTGCAGGTCGGCATGCTGTATGCCTTAGTCAGTTGTACCGCTCTTACGACACCTCAGTATAATGAAGAGGGAGGCGCTATTCTATTCTGCTGGTACAACGGCTGCAACTTTGCGGCTTAAATGTAAAGTAAATGTACCGCTCCAATTGTGCCCAGATATTGCCTCAATGAGCGTTTTCCTACCGTCTATATCATGGCAAGTGTTTTGAAGCGCTATTTAAGATTGATCCATCCTCTTCCTTCTATAATAGAACGATGTGTGGAGGCTTGTAGGTCATGGCTATACGGTAACTCATACACTCCTTAGGAGTGAGAGCTTCTCTCTTACTTTTGCCGAGTCTATGAGCTGTAGAATGGTCTTGTGGCGAGCGTTTTCCCACTGTCGTGTGATATTGGGTCTTTCAAATGAAGCGTAGGTTTATATTTGATCGCTGTGATTATCGATTGGTTTTTCTTTACCGTTGATAGGGGTTGTTCTTTTTGGGACTTATTATGTCGAGTGTGGATAAAAAAATAGCTAATCTTAGTAGGTGTGGTAGTTAAACGTCAGACAAAGGTCACAAGAGCTCGTTTTACACCCACTTTATTAAGACAAACGCGTCTTTGTTAGCAGCCATTTTAATTGGCCATAAAACGTGAGATGACGCTCTGAGACGCTCTCCTTGTGTGGAAACTATTACACTGGATAATCTTTAATGTAAGCCGGCTGGCGGCGGATTTTTTAAGTTTTATAGCCCTTCAAGACCCTAATCTGTTGTGTTTGGCTCTAAACACTGTTAACTTATATTACAAAACGAATTTTAACTGTTTATAAATTGTGGAATCATAGATGATATCGACCATATGTTGATGGAATG
Organism: Automeris io; assembly: GCA_036320925.1. Taxonomy (NCBI): domain Eukaryota; kingdom Metazoa; phylum Arthropoda; class Insecta; order Lepidoptera; family Saturniidae; genus Automeris; species Automeris io. The sequence continues at coordinate 1,149,034 of JAUDJH010000009.1, read as the reverse complement.
TGTCCGGTCTGAATCTGTGAGAGAGGCGTTTGTGAGTGCCTTTGCTCTGAACAGACTTTACGTCGGAATGTTTAACAAAATCTTAACAGAACTGTTATCTGATGAGGCGTCTGGCCTGTTCAGATCAATGGCCTCAAATGTGATATGTTAGGTATTTCTGTATAAGGGTACGATGAGGTTGACATATGTACACAAGTAAAAGTTCCCTAAATAAATTGTATAAAAAAAAATATCTCAACAACTTGACACTGACATCATCCATACCTAAGATAATTAGGCTGTCGCGCATTGCACGCGGTACATAATATTAGGTCCTTACATATGAAATTGGCGTTTTGTATGGGAGGAACAAAAAGTCGAATATTTTTTAATATAATATATTTAATTAATCAAAGTATGAACCATTATTTTCTATGCACTTTTGCCATCTCATAGGTAGTTCATTGATCCCTTTACTAAAAAAAACAAGTCGGACGGGAATCAATAAAATCTTTGAAGGCGATTTGGACTGCCCCATCGGAGTTGAATTTTTTCCCTTGCAAGAAGTTATCCAAATTTCGAAAAAAATGGTAATCTGTTGGAGCAAGGTCCGGGGAGTACGGAGGATGTCTTAGACTTTCCCATTGAAGCTCTTCTAATTTAGTAGCCGTCTGTTGCGCAGTGTGTGGTCTAGCGTTGTCGTGAAGCAGCAGTGGCGTGGAGCGATTGACCAGCCTAGGTTGTTTAGCCGCTAGCTTTTCCATCATGGTTTGCAATTGCTGACAATAGACATCAGCCGTAATAGTCTGGCCAGATTTGAGAAAACTGTAATGAACAATACCGGCACTAGTCCACCAAACGCTTACAAGTAACTTTTTTGGGGTTAATTTTCGCTTGGGGCAGGATTTGGCTGGGTGGCCAGGATCCAACCATTGCGCTGAGCGCTTCCGATTATCGTAAAGAACTCATTTTTCATCACAGGTAATGATTCGGTTTAAAATACCTTCATTATTGTGCCGGTTTAGTAATGTAACGCAGCAGTCGACGCGCGTTTGCCGGTTTGCTTCAGTCAATTCGTGAGGTACCCACCTTTCAAGCTTTTTAATCTTCCCAATTTGCTTCAAGTGAATTAAAACAGTTTTATCACTAATATCGCAGCCTGCAGCTAACTCGGACGTGGTTTGCGATGGATCCGCTTCCACAATAGCCTTCAACTCTTCATTATCAACTTGAGTCTCAGGCCGTCCACGGGGCTTGTTCTGCAGGTCGAAATTTCCAGAACGAAAACGTTGGAACCAAAAACGAACTGTGTTTTCTTTTGCAACACGACCGCCATACACATCATTCACCCTTCGAGTTGTTTCCGCAGCACTAGTGCCACGGCGGAACTCGTACTCGTAAATAATGCGATATTTTAAGTTTTCCATTTTGTAAAATGAGTGACGCAAACAGAAAAAAACAGAAGAAAAAAACAAATGAATGACGATCATCGAAGCACAAATACATGAGTCTATAGCTGTACAAATTTGAATTTGGAATTCCTTACCAAAGAGGAGAAATTTGTGATTAAAGTGGCCAGTACGAAAAACGCCAATTTCATATGTAAGGACCTAATAAATACTGTAATAATGAAGACTTTTTAATGTCAGTGCCTAATTAATTACTCATACCTAAGCGATTGACTTTAAAAAAAAAAAAGATTTTGTTTTTAGTTTTTGTGTTAACGTGGTATTAAATTTAGGTAATTTACCGTGTTTGAGATAAAATTCTGATTGAAATATAAACATAATATATATCTGCTTTTTTTACTTGGGTAAAATCCTCATAGGACCGTCTCGGCCGCACAGGGGGGTTGCGCGAGACCAAGGTGTGTCGGACTTGTACCGACTAAAAACCCCAAGGTGACTACTTCTGCGCATTGGCGGGGACTGCGGGTCCTGTAATTAATTTGCCACAACCCCGTCGCGCCGCGCCCGCTGGGCACAAACTCGGAGGAACTCACTGCTCATTTTATTTAGGCAGAGCACGTTACAATGCTCTGCCTACTTCTCGAGGGTCGCTAACCAGTCGCTCAGGGTCTCCACTCTGAGCAGCCGCGACCCAAATATATATATGCTGTATCAAGGAAGATCTGCATCAGATCTTTACCATATTATGACTATAAAACTATGGTGTGTACCAATGTTTCGAGATAAATTACGAATATCACTGAAATCGTTACATTAGTAAGTTAAAAGCAAAAGTTGTGAGCGATTATCACTCATTCTAAAAAAATATTTATTTATTTTAAAGGGAAACATACAGTAATATAAAAATGATAACAAAATTACACAAAAAATGTTACATAAGCTAGCAAAGTTTTCACAAAAATTAGTACAAAAATTGAAATCAAGCTAATAAATAGCAATAAAATATAATCAATCAAATATACATACATATATATGTTACATATAAATAGTACATATATTAAAAAATACAGTATAGAACAAAATTGAACTTAGGCTAATAGTTTCTCTCTCACCATTCGTTTAAAGGGCCCAAAGGCACGGGACAGTATATCTATATCACAAAAACGTTTATTATATAGATCACAGGCACGAAAAACAACAGTATTATTAACATAGTTTGATCTTAAGAATGGCACCTTAAACAGCGAGAAGTCTCTGGTATTGGTATGCGGACACCTGAAACCTATTTGATTAAGCAAATAGGACGAAGCTGGGTTGAGCTTTGGGAGTGGAAGCTGCTCGCGTCCGTAGGCTTTACCCTAGTTTCCCTACACGTGACTCCTGGGTGGTGCTAAACGAGCAGCAGCGAGGTGGTAGGGCGTCGGTGCCCGTCTGGATCGCGACCACAGTGCATGGGTGTAAAGCCCGTCATAGTGACCAGTTTCGGCTTGTCGCGTTTCGGGATCAGCTTGTGCATATCTAGTAGCTTATATACATCCGGTAACTCATATACCTAGAGATCTTCAGTCGTGGTATATGTGGGCCGACATGACGATGTAGACTATCAATGGATTATCATCCTTTGATAGTCGCTTTCGTATTTGGACTACACTGTACTTACCATCAGGTACTCTGTAGTCACTATGTCGAGCCAGTGTAAAAAAAAAAACGAGTCCACGAGACCTTTAACAAAGTTCAGAGGGCCTTGTTTGAAAAAAATGTATACTTCTTGTTGTGTATACAATGAAAACAACTGCAGGATATATGTAGTTTCTAATATAGCACAACACATGGCATTTTATTATCTAGTTTCTTATTTTTTGAGTTTAGATATTATTTAATATCAGAAGTAGGATACAAAAAGCATTGTAGAAGATTTATATACCTTTCCAACACTGTTATCTTCTACAAGTAAATTTAGAGGTCTGATATTATTGATATTTAAATATAAATTGTTTATTGTATTCAGGAACCCTTCAAACCTACAATTGTTTCGATTTCTCCGTATAAGTACCGTCTCATGTTTCCAAGACTAGTTAAATGACAGTTGCCGATACAACATTTTGCATAGAACAATACTTAAGGTTCAGAAATCGTTGAAAACATAAGAAATATATTTTTGTTTAGTAATATCGTGGTACTATATCCCTTTCGGAGTGAGCAGAAATACATTAGTGGCTGTTTCCACTATGTCCTTATATGTCGTGCCCAACGCGACCAGTAGCGCAGCTGACCGCCGTTCTCACAGCACTAGTACCCATGATAATTCTATTAGATGCCGTGCGGGTAACCTTTCATTGTTTTCTTTCACTGGTAAGTATGTGGTGCCTAAATTCGTATTTAATCTAAAAAGTACAGAGGTACCTGCCGGGATACGAATCTATAAGCATTTGCGTTGCCACGCATGTAATTCGGTCCCTTATCCTAAGGCCACAACAGTTACTATAATAAATGAAATAGATATATTATTTTTTACACTGGCTCGACATAGTGACTACAGCGTACATGATGGCAAGTACAGTGTAGTCCAAAAACGAAAGCGACTATCAAAGGATGAAAATCCATTGATAGTCTACATCGTCATGTCGGCCCACATATACCACGACTGAAGGTCTCTAGGTATATGAGCTACAGGATATACACAAGATAATCCCGAAACGCGACAGGCCAAAGCTAGTCAGTATGATGGTCTTTATACTTGTGTACTTACTTTTGTACTAACAATATTATATTTGTTTACATTTAGAGTTGTCAAAACTAAACCTACATAATAACGTATTATTTCTTAAATGGTATACTATAAATTCTAAAATAGTGTTAATATTTTTCTATTTGTTTAATATATCAGATATTCCGCTCCTTAACAAATAAGCAAAGGCTAACAACGCAAAATGAATACACGCCGCAATGGGGCTAGCATTGTAAATTGAATTAGAGCTCGTTGTTCGAGTATGGTAATACCATCGGCGAATAAACGAGATATGGCCGTTACGGTCAACTGATGCGCCTCGGATGTTAGAATATACGAACCCAGCGATGGATATGCCATTACGAATGAAAATATCTTATAAAGGGGACAGTTTAATTAAAGTGTAATGCGCATGGATGATATAAAACTCGTTACAAAATGCGTGCGGGCAGCGGAAATGCCTGCAGCACTACCCACCGCTCTCCAAATTATCAAAATACTATACTGCGACTCGCGGGCATTACAAAATTTAACTATTTATTTCTTTTAACTTACAAAGCGATACTAAAAATATCGAGTTAATTGTACTCTGTGTCCAAAATAAACACAAATATAGATACAACTTTTTAAAGTGTCGTAGTTTGCACTCATTATACCAGAGATGGGCAAAATGTAATCTGATTAATGATGAATGATTACAAAATGTAGTCGTAATTTTAATTTTCTTGCTCTGTAATCATGATTAAATCCATTTAAAACATTTAGAAATCATAAATGTGTATACAATCTGGGATTTTGTAGTCTTTAAAACATAAATGAGCAAAATGCAGTCATATTAATGGTAAAAAACCTAAAATGTAATCGTTAATCATTTTTATTAATCTGATTACATTTTGCCCATCTATGCATTATACATACTTTAACGGTTTAATGCGCAAAGAAACTTTTTTATAATAATTATTGCTAAACTATTGTTTGAGACTTTAACCCATGACTTCTAACATCATTGACAGGGTAAGTATCAATTAAAAATACCTAACAGTATATCAATTGCCGTCCTATGATATTGGGTCCTTCAATTGAAATCGTGAAGAGATATGGTATTTGTGCGGCCCAGCATGACCACTGCAAATATCAATTAATTTTTCTTTACTGTTCATAGCTGTAGTTAGCTTTTGGACTACACCATAATTACAATTAGGCGTGATGCGGTCGATTTGTGGCGTCAAGATAAATAAAATACCACATCAAAAAATATATTGTTTGTAATTGCGGGTGCATAGCACAGTTTTTACCGCATCCAGCGCACATGCCGCTTTGTTTATGGCCGGACCGGTCCTAGCAGAGACCAGTGCGGTGGAAGCTACAATAAAATATACACTAGCTATATATATATACCCACGTAGTACGCTTCATTGTACGGCTGCGAGGTCTGGGTATGGCAGAAGAAGCATGAAAGTAGAATCAATGCTGTAGTCTGTAGAGATGTGATCTCTTCGTTCTAAAAGCGGAATAACGCGTGCGGATCGCGTTAGGATCGAAGAGATATGCAGAATAGTTGCTTTGAAAGATAATGACATCGGCAGCTTGCACTTGCTTCTATGGTTCGAGCACATGACGAGGATGAATAATGAAATGATGACAACAAAGTTATACAATATGGATGTGAGTGGATGTAAGAGCCGGGGCCGAACGAGAATACGTACACAGACCAAATGATGGTGTCCTAGCCGGATTCAGCCACGGCGACTGTTTCAACGCCGATTAAGAAAATCAAGGCCCACTTTTCGGAAACTGTCAATTGCGCATGAGATATTTAAGTGCATAACTGGACGCGCTGCCAGAAAAGCACTAGCTCGTCCGAGCTCCCTCAGGCCCGATGGAATGGAGAACCAGTACGATCGGGAGGGAGCGGGATGCAGGTTTGGTCGAGTTTTCCTTCTCTGAACACCTGGTTGAATTGCGGTGTTAAAGAGATACCTTAGTCGCCTTTTACGACACCTCAGCAAGAAGAGGGGTTGCTATTCTATTCTGCCGGCAGCCACCACGGCTACACACAGACCAAATAGAGTTCTGATGGAGGGTAATGTCAAAAGAACGTGAAATCGGAGATAGTGCATGTAGTGACTAATTAATGTTAAGGAAATGAAAGAGGTTTGTAAGAAGAGAGAGAAGTGGCATTCTATTCTCTCTGCCTACACTAATACGGATTCGGAATGATGAGAGATAGATATATACACTCAAATTAAAACAGCAAAGGACATTTTACACACTGTTTTGGGTAGTGGGTGTGGCGCATAGATGGGCAAAATGTAATCAGATTAATAAAAATGATTACGATTACTTTTTACGTTTTTTATCATTATTGTGATTGCATTTTGCTCATTGATGTTTTAAACACTACAGAATCCCAGATTGCATACACATTTATGATTTATTAATATTTTTAATGGATTTAATCATGATTACAGAACAATAAAAATATAATTACGACTACATTTTGTAATCCTTAATCATTAATCAGATCACATTTTGTACATCTCTGCTGTGGCGGCCTAAAGGATAATGGACTGGTTTCCATGCGAATGCTCGCAGGTTCGAATAACGCCACATATCTCTGAGCTTTTCCAGGTTACTCACAAATTTAGGCACAACATACTCACTTGGAAAGGAAACCATCGTGAGGAAACCCGCATGGCATCTAATAGAAATGCCATGTGTACTAGTGCTGTGAGAACGGCGATCAGCTGCGCCACTGGTCACGTTGGGCACGACATATAAGCGAAAACTGGATACAGTTACTAATGTATCTCTGCTCATTGTGAAAGAGATGTAGTCTATATATATAATTATTCATCTTGTATCCATATATCTAAAAAACGCGCGCGGGTTTGCGGTGTCACAGCTATACGGTATCTCATATCCCGGCTAGGACTAAGAAGCTTTCTAACTCCTTCTTTTGCCGTGTCGTTGGCCTGTGGAATGGTCTTCCAGCGAGCGTGTTCCCACCTTCCTGCATAATCGGCATGCCGGCATGATCGCTGCGACTACCGATGGGTTTCTTCTTACCTTTCGATAGTCGTTGCTGTTTTTTTGGACTGTACCATGCTTACTATCAGGTTTGGTGTAGTCACTATGCCGTGTCTGTGTACAAAAAAAAATTTATACATACAGCTATCAATATATGTGTGATACAAAAATAAATTTGGTAATCTATTATATAAAAATAAGTCCGGTTTTCCTTCCTGACGCTATAACTCCAGAACGCACGAACCGATTTCCACGGTTTTGCATTCGTTGGAAAGGACTCGGGCTCTGTGAGGATTATAGCAAACAAAATTCACGAAAAATTTCAACAGAAAAGCAGTTTCCTGACAACATTTTTCACATACAGCGCCATCTCTGATACATAGAATGTACTACAAACCAATATGGTTTTGCATGGTGGTGGAGCAGATCGCACCAGTATTTTAAGTAGATGGCGCCGATGCGTTATACATTGTTTGACAGCTACTCATTGTACTCTGCTCAGTTAATTTCATGTGACATTTATTACGCGCACGTTCTTTCAAACGCTAACTAAAAACCAAAACGAAGCCATCTGGTGGCGAAACGAAGTTCGCCGGGTTTGCTAGTTGAAAATAAATGTGTCATTTGCACTTGAGACCTGTTTACTGCGCGTTGACACAACAAATGCGCGTCAGCCGACAATCAGCGTTGGACGGCTCAACTGACCTATCATTTGCTGAGCAAACTTCCCTTTGTTGGATCTCAGAACTGGGTATTTGCTTTTGTTGTTTTATAATTTCATCAACCTATCCTTCTGTGTAGTATGTCTTGTTGTATGCCAAATAAATTAATTTCTTTCTTTCTTTCACAGTGTACAAGCCCCCAGGAGGCTGTGTGACCAACTTTGAGAGCTCCTGGGCTACGCTAGACGAGCGTCCAGCAGTGGAATGGCCGGCTGTTAAACGATAACCGTTTATCTCCTCAGGGTTGTCCGTTGTTTACGATACCACCGAGCAACGTCCTCCCTGCTTCTATACGACATTATTCGGGATGAAGCAACCCTGTTGTAATAAAAAATCATAGTGCCGTTATATAAGGACCGAAAAAATATAATTTCTTTTAACTTAGATCTTCTTTACAATACGCTTCTATTTTAATTACAGATTTGTCATTTCGTCTCTTGATTCTTAGGAACAATCACTAATAGCTTTTAAAGTTAATTAAAATATATATTTTTTTCCTTTTCTATATAGTAAAAGAAATGTCAACGTCAGTAATGTCATGCGTACTAGTGCTGTGAGTAAGGCGATCAGATGCGTTTCTGGTTACGGTGGGCACGATATAATATGCGCTCTTTTGAATACATACACCGCTTTCTATCTCTGCTCATCTCGTAAAGGACATAGCGTGACAATATGTTATTATTATTTTACAGTAAAATAACTTTTTTTGTATCCTGTCTCAGCACAGTGACCTCATCCCGCCTGATGGTAAGGATGGTGCAGTCCAAAAAACTATAACGACTATCAACAGTAAAGAAAATCTTATAGGCAGTCGAGCAATCATGCCGACCGGCAAGTGTATCTCTTCACGCTTCGTAAGGACCCAAAATCATATGATGGTGGAAAGAAGCTCACCGGAAGACCATTTCACAGCCCAAGTTCTCGGCAAAGAAGAGTTAGAGGTCATCTTACTCCCAGTCGGGTTTGTGAGTTAACATATGGACGTAACTCCACTAATACTCGCGCGTGGTTCGTTCGTTAGAAAATACTCAGTGAGGCAATATCCCCGCAGAAACTGGAGCAGTTCAAGATAACAACAGAAACACTAAAGAATAAAATATGTAATTTTACAGAAAACAAAAAAAAATCTACGTAATATTGCAATAAATTCTGTTCATCAAGTTACGTCAAAAAGAACGAACTACTTTGACATGTTTTGCTCCATCCAATCCTGTCAGAAAATGTGATCATTATATGACTTTATTTAGTGAATTTTGTTTGCCAGAGACCAGTATATATATAATAATTCGCACAATTGCACAGTAGATAATTGGTATTAACCGTTAATTTAGAAAAATGGACTGTAGGATTGTTTTAAGCCCAGTCACAATGAACGGCATTTGTATCCTAGACTTATACTCACGCGAGGGCTTAAAATCATCCTAGTCTATAAAAAATCGTGCCTTGAAATATTAAATGAATCCCTTATTGTATTAGAAGTGAAATGCTTTTAAAGTTACTGTTTATAAGTAAACTAAGTTGAAAATAATCTTGTTTCTAAGAGTAACAAAGTCTTCAGGATTTCGCGAAGTATGACGGAGTTTGAATCAAATTACAGGGAAAATGTTTTTCTCATAGATTTGAACGCTCTTTGAAGAGTGCTTAGCCTGCAGCTTCTCTCACTTGGTATTCACGTTTCATGTAGAAACTACGTAATATACAGAGTGTTCTTTTTCGAATGGGGCACTATGTGGATATACTAAGGCGGAGATTTATAAACGCCATTTTAAGTTCGCTTAGACTTTACTAAAACATTACAATTTATATTACTCAATGAATGTCAAAGGATTTGGTAAGTCACCGATTTTGTCAACATGGACTTTCCTTTGCGAATACTATGCTTATACTATTATATGTTCAGTTCTTTGTCAAAACAATTTTTTTTTTAAACTTTCCTAAGCAAAGTCGAAATAGCGTCTATAAATTTCAACCTAAGCTTTGCCTTAACTTGGTCGTGACCACAATAGACAAGTGCAAAGTATGTCAAAGTGACTTTTGAAAATTATTTTAAACCCTGAATGACGACATTCAGGAACGGAATTCTGAATTCGGTAACGACAGATTCGTCTATAGTCAATTTTGTAATTATAACCATAGACGGGCAAAATGTAATCAGATTAATAAAAAATATTACGATTAGATTTTACGTTTTTTACAATTAATATGACTGCATTTTGCTCATCTATGTTTTAAACACTACAGAATCCCAGATTGCATACACATTTATGATTTCTAAATGTTTTAAATGGATTTAATCATGATTACAGAGCAAGAAATCTAATATGACTACATTTTGTAATCGTTAAACATTAATCAGATTACATTTTGCCCATCTCTAAATATAATTTACCTACTTCTGGATATTTTTAAGATTAAGCATGGATTTAGACAGCACATGCTCACCGATGAAGGAAAAGATCGTGAGTAAACCCGAATGGCATCTGATAGAAATGTCATGGGTACTAGTGCTGTGGGAACGGCGATCAGCTGCGCTACTGGTCACGTTGGGTACGACATATAAGCGCAGAGTGGATACAGACTCTAATGTATCTCTGCACACCCCGGAAAGGACATAGCACGACTATATATTATTATTAGTAACAATTAACCATCAATATTGATACGCCATTTAAAATTGATTCATGCGACAACAGTTCCGTGAGAAAAGATCAATGATTCGTAACATCAATAAATTGAACGCAATAAAATGGATGAACAAGTGCGTAGGCGCAAAAAGACAGACGAAACCGGGTCATCGAGTGACCTTTCAATTGATGTTGTGGCATCAGTACTCAATGAATTGTGTTCCATAATTGATCATATCCTTTTGAATAATTGTCTTAAATATTCCGGTAAATGGAATAACTTTATACGTATGTATATTCGGTAAAAGTCAACTGCATTTAAAAAAAAAACGGTTACAGGTTTCACCGTCATGCACACTATGTATGCTAGGAAAAGATGTGTAAAAGAAATGATAATGAAATGAAATGAAAATGTATTTATTTCGACACAAACCAACAAAAAACCAGGAATTTAAATGCAGCAACACAAACAACACACAGAAGCAAAAGAAAATACAAAAACATATAAACATGGCGAAACTGGGACCTTCATCAGCCTAAAGCCACAGAGGAAGTCTGCAGAGCTAATTTTCATGAAGGGCCCCGGTCGTCTTACATCTAATTAGAAATATCTATAAGCAATAAAAAAAAATACAATAAATGGAAATAGCATCTAGCTTAAGTAATCTTAAATTATAAGTGTTTATAATAATAAGTTTAAGTAATAGCAACATACCCACTCAAAAATAAACAATACCAAAATAAAATATTATATACAATAAACAAGTCGACTACAAAATGTATTAGTGATACTATAGTAAAAATATATGAATTCCTAAAACAAGAGCAAACGTATAAGAGAAAATAAATTAAATAGACTACTTGTAACTGATAGATTATTAAATAAATATAATTTTAATTTTATTTTTGAAAGTTATTTTAGATTTGGATATTCTAAGCGGTGGCAGCTCTGTGGCGAATTGATTACAGGATCCGCTGTCCCCGCCAATGCGTAGAAGTAGTACATTTTGTAGTCGATTTATTTATTGTATGTAATAGTTTATTTTAGTATTATTTATTTTTGAGCGGGTGTGTTGCTATTATCTAAACTTATTATTATACTTAATATTATTTAAGCTATATGTTATTCTATTTATTGTGTTTTTATTGCTTATAGATATTTCTAACTAGATGTAACACGACCGGGGCCCTTCACGAAAATCAGCGCTGCAGACTTCTTCTGTGGCTTTAGGCTGACGGAGGTCCCATTTTCGCCATGTTTATATGTTTTTATATTTTTCTTTTGTTTCTGTATGTTTTTTACGTTAATTCATTTAAATTTCTTGTGTTTTGTTAGTTTGTGGCGAAATATATACATTTCATTTCATTTCAAAGAGTCATCGTCAAAAAGTCTATGTATGAGCTCTACGATCAATCGAGTTCTAAGCCGCCAATTGGTATTTATTTGCTTGACTATGTTGATATGAAGTTATGGACCTTAATCGATTTTATTCGATGTCACGCGTTGAAACAACTCCGTGAGAACCTTAAAAGTCCATATTTATACAAATCGCAGACCACACACGAGTGGCGCCATCTAAGTGCGACTGCAAACATTTGTTATTGGCCAAACAGGCAAATGTTTGGACACGAAATGTGTACAGAATGTAATAAAAATCTTGTCATATCTGAAAGGGGCTCTGGTAGGGTGGGTGCTTGAACTAGGTCGTGACCACAGTCCACAAGTATAATGACTGTCATAGTAACTCGTTTCGGCCTGTCGCGTTTCAGTATTAGTTTGTGTATATCCATCCAGTTGTTCATATACCTAGAAACTTTCAGATGTAGTATATGTGGGCCAGAGATGGGCAAAATGTAATCTGATTAATAATGAACGATTACAAAATGTAGTCGTAATATTAGTTTTCCGGCTCTGTAATCATGATTAAATCCGTTTAAAACATTAAGAAATCATAAATGTGTACACAATCTGGGATTTTATAGTGTCTAAAACATAAATGAACAAAATGCAGTCATATTAATGGTAAAAAACGTAAAATGTAATCGTAATCATTTTCATCAATCTGATTACATTTTGCCCGTCTATGATGTGGGCCGACATAGCGTTGGCGGCTGTCAATGGAGTTTCGTTTTTTTGCGCTTGTTTTTGTTTTTGGATTACACTGTACTTTCCATTACTCACCTTATCGAGTTAGCATAAAAAACGATATTATTCTCAAAATACACCACAAAACTATATTATTCCTGAAGATTGAAAACTTTTTTCATATAATTTGAAGGAATTGAATTATTTTACATGCGACCTGTGCTCGGATTACTTACAAAAATAAGTGAAAAAGCTATTTAACTGTTTTATAATGCTTAGGATCTAAGGGATCATGATCTCTATGACATCATGACCTAGTAGCATGATCCTCTGCTTTTTTCCTTTAGTCACAAGTTCCCAGTGTTGCCATGCCAGTATCCCCGATGAAATATTTTTAATTTTGCTGTTTAACTGAAAATAATATCATAAATAGAATCTTACAACGATGCCGAGTAACGCCTTTACGCGTTGGACAGGATTTCTATTACATAATGTATATTTATATTCCATGATCATCACACAGAATACACTCAGGCTTATTAGAAAACGAGTTGTAACTTAAATAACGCTATAAACACATACCACACGTGCAGAGACCGTCTTTGTGACTCCCTTAGTCCTATCGCGTTTTGGGATCAGTCTATACCTTATGTCGTGCTATACGAGTATGTGGGTCGATATAACGACAACTTTCAATAGATTCTCATGCCTTAACAGTCACTGCCGTTCAACCTCAAATTCAATATAAATGATAAGACGCAGTTTGGGTTGCTAGTTTTATTTCCACCAGGTGCAGTGGCGTGCAGTGGCTGTTTTGATAGGGTAGGCAGATTCACATAATGAATTTGAATACTATATAATGATAATAAATATTATATTACTTTCATATGGAAAATTGATGGCATGAAAATAGGATACACATTAATATATAGGGATCCTTTTTTTGTTTAAATTAAAGGATTTTATTCCAGATGTATTTATCGTAAGGGCATGCAATGCCTGAAGCATTTATGGATTGAACGCTACTGACCAGGTGAAATAAAAAGTATCTGTATATTCGCGTCGCCGCAAATGAAATACCTTTATCTACTAGACCAACACAGCCTGAAGTAAAAAACAAAATTAAAGACATTATCCAATAAGTCGACAAGACGTAAAGTGACAAGATAAACACGTCCAAACAAGTTTTAAATGCGCTCGCTCATTATTCCATCGACGAGTGCAGTTCAAAAAACAAACACAAGTATTGAAATGTTTATTGGAGACGACAGATGACGTTCCAATGATCTTAACCTATGATTACGGTCGGCCCCGCTGCACAGTGATCCTCAGGAAACGGAGCTCCGTGTTGAAAGGGCGCATCAAACGCGCGCGGTGCCACAGCATTGAGAGCCATAGTTTTGGCTCGCACCGTTCATTAGATTTCAGAAGAAAAATAATACGGATGAATAAAATAATAAGATCTCGATATATTTAACGTATGTATTTACAAATTTAAAAAAAGGATGTTATTAGAGAGGATTGTTGCATAAATTATTGTTTTTTTTTATTATTTCTGTTATAAATTTTAATTAGTTTAATTAGATTAGTTTATTTCTTTTCGTTTTACTCGTATTTTTATTTTTATTTCTTCTGTGCATGTAGTCTACACTTTTAAATATTGTCGCATTTATAATGTATCCTGTTCGTGTCTTATATAGTTTTATGTGTTAATGTAGACTGTGTAAGTGTACTTATAAATAAATAAAATATAGTCACCCATCGTGTATAGGTGATGTTTTTTAGCTGGTAACTATTAACTATAGTCACTGATAATAGCGAAAGGGTTAAAATGTGTAAATGAAAACTGGAATAAATAGCTTTTAAGCAGAACAAGCCTTTCAGACGAAATAACATTTGTTGTTTGTAAGCTATGACCAGAGATGGGCGAAATGTAATCTGATTAATGATGAACGATTACAAAATGTAGTGGTAATTTTAATTTCCTTGCTCTGTAATCATGATTAAATCCATTTAAAACATTAAGAAATCATAAATGTGTATACAATCTGGGATTTTGTAGTGTTTAAAACATAAATGAGCAAAATGCAGTTATATTATTAGTAAAAAACGTAAAATGTAATCTATACTAATATTATAAAGCTGAAGAGTTTGTTTGTTTGTTTGTTTGTTTGTTTGATCGCGCTAATCACAGGAACTACTGGTTCGAATTGAAAAATTCTTTTTGTGTTAAATAGACTATTTATCGAGGAATACTTTAGGCTATATGACATTACGATGCAACTATTAGGAGCGAAGAAATAATGGAAAATGTGAAAAAAACGGGGAAAATTATTCATCCTTGAGTGCTTCCATTGCGTGCGCTGCGAAAACGGTTCAAGATACCAAAAATGTATGTATGACAGAGTTATTCCTCTTAAAATGATCTAAAGAAATGTTCACGACAGTATATGTCTATCTTTTAAGATTAACTCACTAGAACCGTTTTTATGGTAATCAAATTTGGTCGAAATTAATGCATTATTTGTTAAGAGTTGTATCAACGTAATAATATTAATCTTTATCCAAATAAATGTGTTGTTGATTAAGAGTATTTAATTGTGAACAAAATTGTATTTGACATCACTTAATTTCAATGAACATCTTAGAAGATATTACAATAATTTATATAGCAAAACAACGTTTGCCGGATCAGCTAGTCGTTAATAATTTTCATTAATCTGATTACATTTTGTCCATCTAAGGCTGTAGCGGCCTAGTGTATAAGACAGCGATATCCATGTGCGACATTTTCCAGATTAAGTAAGTAAAGGCATTTTCCAGTTTTTTCCAGATTAAGTAATTAAGGCACCACATGCTCACCAGTGAAGGGAATCACCGTGACGAAACCCGCATGGCATCTAATAAAAATGTCATGAGTACTAGTGCTGTGAGAACGGCGATCAGCTGCGCTACTGGTCGCGTTGGGCACGACATATGAGGGGCAAGGTGGATATACCCACTGGACTCCCAGCGCGACGAGCTCCCCTCCTGACACAGGCTGGGCGGGTGACGTTAAGGGCGTCCCCATCCAGCGGAGAGCGGTAGGGTCGGTGTGTGAGTGCCCACACGCCATTCTCATAGAGAGAAAGTGAGGGGTTTCAATTCCCCTCCCTGATAGGAGGCCTGCTCAAGGCCTACCGCTCGCCGAGCCGTCGGAAGTATCCGGATTCCCAGGCTCGGCGAAAGCGAAGAGAGGGCAGTGCTAGCACCCCGATGGTTATAGTCGGGGCAGGTCAGACACACCGGGGGGAGTGGCCCTCACCACTTCCCCTGACGGTCCGTAGGGATTTCCACCGCGTTAACAAAAAAAAGGATATACCCACTAATGTGTCTCTGTTCATCCCAAAAGGGATATAGTATGTCGATATATTATTATAACATTTGTTTATCGATAACGCTTGTAGAAAAGTTTAATACATGGAATTGACATAACGTATCAATAGTGATATTTTAAAAGCTCATATCGAATCCATAAATTTCTATAATTAATTTATAATTAAGAAGTTCTCCAACTTTTACTTTTGCCGAGTCGTTAAGCTGTGAAATGCTCTTCCGGCGAGCGTTTCCCACCGTCCTATCATATTGCGTTCTTCAAACCGTGATATTTGTGCAGGCCGGCATGATAGTACTCTCGATTGGTTTTTCTGTAATATTCATAGTCGTTGTCGCTTTTTTGGACCTCCATGACCATCAGGATAAAAAAAAAAACAATTTCTAGATGCTTTATCGTTTATCGAATATGACTTAAGTTGAGATTAAAGTCGCTATTTTGAGTTTGCTAAGACATTACCAAGAAAATAAATTCGTCTTTAACAAAAAACAGAATATATAAAAGGAACCTGAGTTTACCTTTAGTGTTCGCAAAGCCAAGTCAAAGTTCAGAAATCGGTGAATTACCATAACTTTGTCATTAATTAAAAATAATACAATTTGTAATTTGTACGAGTAAAAGCCAAGCAAAGTCTAAGGTGTGACTATAAACCTCAACTGTAATGTTGACCATAACCAAATGGCAGCCTAGTTTTCCCGATGATTCTGATGAGGCAGCAAGTCATTGTCAAAAGGCCTAGGGCACTGATAGGGGTCAGTTACCTATTCCCAAACACTGCATTCTGTCTCTCTCTAGTTGTGTTAGTTCCCTGTCCGATTAGGTTAAGAGGAGTTTGGACGAGAGGGTGCGTTTGTGCAAGCGCTAGCATTCACGCACCAAATATATATATATATGTGTGTTTTTTTTACACTGGTTCGACATAGTGACTAGAGAGTACCTGATGGTAAGTACAATGTAGTCCAAAAACGAAAGGGACTATCAAAGGATGAAAATCCATTGATAGTCTACATCGTCATGTCGGCCCGCATATACCACGACTGAAGGTCTCAAGGTATATGAGCTACTGGATATCCTGCCCAATTGACTATTTTCGCATATATTCATCAGCGAGCTTATTGATATTTAACGGACCTATCCTAAAAGTGACAGGATATGTCACAAAGGGTGTGGCACACCCGTCCACACCTCTTTGAAACATGTTAACAAGTTTCGATGGTGTAAAGTACCACCTGACTTTACAAAGGACAAGTAATTTTTACCAGCTATTTGTGTGTTTTACAATAAACTGGCAAGCTGATAACATTGGCGCGTTACCCTCGCCCGTGGTGACGGCGCCTGAAATTAATAATTCGAGCAACGTTGGGCAGTTAAACGCTAGAATACATTCAAAGTCTGGATATAGCTCTGTACGACAGGCCTGCCGTACACACAGTTGGTCAGACGAGCGTAAAATCTCGAATTACGTCCAAAACTTTGTTTATGGGTTTAGTTTTCGATTTGATTTAATAGATATAACCAGCTGCTGTGAAGTGGATACCCAAATGTAGAACAATGGTGCTTAGAAAAGTTAGGAATACGATATTATGCTTTGTGGAGTAACGTACCTCAAAAGTTAAAAATAAACTATGACCGGTGGTCGTGGGTGTGGTTGTAGAAAGACACGGATTTTGACGTTTTACTGTTTATTTGTACTTTAAGGCACACTGAACTGCGACGCACACGCACGTACTCTAGCCTCGGGTCTCGGTAGTCGACTGCTTTTGCTAGAGCATCCCTTGCGCGCGCGCACTCCTTACCCCGCACGTCTCGTAACACCCTAACGACCCTTAGGGCGTTTAATACCATTACGTATCGTGTGGCGTCTACATGCTATAAAGCTCTTGTAAGATCAATTCTTTGCTTATCTTTCTGTCTTTAAAAACCATTTCATGGGTACTTATATATATGGTATGTACGTGCATATGCTTAATATACTGAACAAAGTTTTTTTGTCCTGGATCCTACTTTCCAGGGTGCTAACGTACCAGTGGCTGATAGCCTCTAGCTTCGTGGCACGGAGCTGGAGGCTGAACTGCTGACCTTAACTTTGGCCGTTCGATTGAAGCTAAGGCAAAAACGGCGGCTCAGAAATTGGGGATTCTTTTCAAGGTTAAGCAGCATTTTACGCCGATCCAACTCCTCATTCTGTATCAATCACAAGTGCGTTCGTGTGTGGAGTATTGCCACCAGTTTTGGAACCCCTCCAGCAAACACCATTTAGCAACCTTGGGCTCAATCTATTGGCAAGCTCGGCGAATGATTGACGATATGGATCTTACATCACGTTTGGATCAGTGAGGTAGAGTGACTTGCTTTTTGGTTTTCTATAGACTATACTCTGGAGACTGTGTGACTGAGATGTACAATTGAATTCCCCCCTCCCCCTTCTACCTTAAATTGACTAGACGCCGTGTGGGCTTGCACCCTTATGTAGTTGATTTTCCATCTGCTCGCACGAAGCGATTTGCCTCATCTTTTTGCTGCGATCCATCAAGGAGTACAATTCTCTTTCTGCGTCTATTTTTCTACCATATTATGACATGGGTATCTTCAAACGAGGAGCGCACTTTTTCATCAGCTTTATCATCGGTTTCCATTAGGTGAAATTCAGGTCTAATACAAGCCTGTCGGTAATATATCAGTAAGAAAATGCTGATTCCGAAAATATATCTATTATGTTTTGATAACATACTGTATTTATTTGAGATGGTATCTCAATTTCCCGAACTGGGTCGTGACCACAGTACACGGGTGTAAAGACCGTATATATGTACAGTCTGATATATATATATATATATATATATATATATATATATATATATATATATATATATATATATGTTGGAGAGAGAGCGTTTTTAACTGTTATTAAATTGTTGTTAACTGTTATTAATTAAAACGTCAGGTTTAGTACCTGGACGGAATCAGAGATGGCGTTGCAATCGTGATTAACTATTCGGTTTAGTATAAAATGGAAACTAGTCATTTTTTTCGAGGCATTCAAATTCGGACGGTCGTAGCGATCGCACGTATCTCAGAGATCGTCGCGTTTCCTTGCTACAATGAGTGATGAAGACCGTACACGTGCCGCCCTGACGAGGCTGTGCCCCGTCATACATATTAGGTCCTTACATATGAAATTGGCGTTTTTCGTACTGGCCACTTTAATCACAAATTTCTCCTCTTTGGTAAGGAATTACAAATTCAAATTTGTACAGCTATAGACTCATGTATTTGTGCTTCGATGATCGTCATTCATTTGTTTTTTTCTTCTGTTTTTTTTCTGTTTGCGTCACTCATTTTACAAAATGGAAAACTTAAAATATCGCATTATTTACGAGTACGAGTTCCGCCGTGGCACTAGTGCTGGGGAAACAACTCGAAGGGTGAATGATGTGTATGGCGGTCGTGTTGCAAAAGAAAACACAGTTCGTTTTTTGTTCCAACGTTTTCGTTCTGGAAATTTCGACCTGCAGAACAAGCCCCGTGGACGGCCTGAGACTCAAGTTGATAATGAAGAGTTGAAGGCTATTGTGGAAGCGGATCCATCGCAAACCACGTCCGAGTTAGCTGCAGGCTGCGATGTTAGTGATAAAACTGTTTTAATTCACTTGAAGCAAATTGGGAAGATTAAAAAGCTTGAAAGGTGGGTACCTCACGAATTGACTGAAGCAAACCGGCAAACGCGCGTCGACTGCTGCGTTACATTACTAAACCGGCACAATAATGAAAGTATTTTAAACCGAATCATTACCTGTGATGAAAAATGGGTTCTTTACGATAATCGGAAGCGCTCAGCGCAATGGTTTGATCCTGGCCAGCCAGCCAAATCCTGCCCCAAGCGAAAATTAACCCCAAAAAAGTTACTTGTAAGCGTTTGGTGCACTAGTGCCGGTATTGTTCATTACAGTTTTCTCAAATCTGGCCAGACTATTACGGCTGATGTCTATTGTCAGCAATTGCAAACCATGATGGAAAAGCTAGCGGCTAAACAACCTAGGCTGGTCAATCGCTCCACGCCACTGCTGCTTCACGACAACGCTAGGCCACACACTGCGCAACAGACGGCTACTAAATTAGAAGAGCTTCAATTGGAAAGTCTAAGACATCCTCCGTACTCCCTGGACCTTGCTCCAACAGATTACCATTTTTTTCCAAATTTGGATAACTTCTTGCAAGGGAAAAAATTCAACTCCGATGGGGCAGTCCAAATCGCCTTCAAAGATTTTATTGATTCCCGTCAGACTGGTTTTTTTAGTAAAGGGATCAATGAACTACCTATGAGATGGCAAAAGTGCATAGAAAATAATGGTTCATACTTTGATTAATTAAATATATTATATTAAAAAATATTCGACTTTTTGTTCCTCCCATACAAAACGCCAATTTAATATGTAAGGACCTAATATATATCAATGTTACCCTTTACTCCTCAATATGGAATTAACATTTCGAAAGCTTATGTCAATATATTTGCAACTTTTCTAGACGCTATGCAGTCTTTTGCGACAACATGGAGGTTGTACGTTATATCTCTTGATCCCCGTATTATGGAAAGCGGGATCCTTGCTCCGAAGTTAGTTCCGTTCTAGTCTATTTGTGGCCGTGTTTATGGGCCATTAGTGAAGGAAAATTAACAGTTATAGTAATGAAAATGCAGTGGGGAACGCTGTTACTGGATAATCTTCAAGCAGTTACTGGATCAAGGAGCTTACTTTAAGCCGTAATTATCTAGTGACGTTATTATAAAACTAATATTATATTTAAAGCTGCACTAAAGAATTATTTATAGGCGTTATTACGATAGATATTTTTACCTATAATCTATATACAGAATGATTTTATAAACGAGGAAGATATTTCTAGATACAATATTTTGTACCTTTTTATAACTAAAAATACGTAAAGAACTGTATTTCTTAATAACAAAATTAATCTACCACCTGTAGGGAAAGCAGAATATAGGCGACAAGAAACTCCGGTAGTTGTAGTTTCAACATAAAATACATTGAGACCACGCACTTTTATCATTTAAAGTCAGTCATTGATGGAATAATATCCCCTATTTAACTATTTAGTTTTAATAGATTTTTATTTCAATCGTAATGACTCTAAGATGTCTTAAGGTATTGTGCTGTACAGGCGAATACTGAGCTCCTTGTAAGTAGCATGAACTTTTTTAAGCCGGTAACTAGTTAACACTAATTTGTGTTAATTTCTAGTATTTACACTATAAACATCACTACTTGTCCAAATGACTAAACTAGATTTATGACGGTTTTGTCAAATGACGATGATTAATCCTTTGATAAAATTATATTACATATAGAATGCAGGGAAAAATAGCATTTTAGAAAGCTTGAATACCTTAAACAATCCTTATCCCCCGTAATCCGACTGAAATTGACTCTAAATATGGATTTAGAGCGGTTGCAGACGCCTAGATGCGGATTTAGGATCGGGTTAATTTAAAACCTTACAATTTAATGCATTTATATTCTAGTTTAATTCTAACTCTGTTTTTTTTTAAACTGTATTTTGAGAATATGTGACGGGCAAAGCGGTATACAATTAATTATATTTATATGTTATCTAAATTTTTTTGTACTGTACTTATAAGTTACAATTAGGGCGGCTTGCACTAAAAATTAAATCTAGTTTAGAGTTATATAAAATGGTATTTAGCGCTGATCTGTACTTATTGTCTTGCACTAAATCAAAATCTAGTTGTAACAACACTTAAACTGAAATCATCATTAAGACGGAATCAAACCAATTTTTTTTTTTTTATAACTTATAGGCGAACGCTTGACCTCAATCACACCTGGTGGAAGGTGAAGATGAGTCCGATGATGAACCGCGTCCGCCTAACAAATGCCTATTCACTCTTCTTTTAAAGACTCCCAGGTCATAAGATCGTGGAAATATGGCCGCTGGTAGCATATTCCACTCAAATAAAATCAATAATAATCGTTTTATACAAGCTTAAACTAGATTAATTCGTTAGTGCAAGCCGCCCTTAGATTTAATTTGCTGGTGCAAGCCTCCCTAAAAGTAATTTTTTTCGCGCTTAAGACCGGCTTAAATATTTATAATGAGTACAATAAGCGAAAATTTAAAACATGTTGTACCTTGTATAGTAAGAAATGCAGACTATGTATTAAGTAGGAGAAATGCTGAGTTAATTAAAGAAAACTTCTTTAAGACACTTGGTGAGGTTGAAATCAAGTATAACTTAATTCCAACTTATAAACTAAAGTGGTTCCGTTGACTAATTTCATTAGACTAGACTGCGCAACGGGATTTTCTGTAACTTGTTTAATTTTTTTTTTATTACAAATACATTTGCGCTTGGCCTCAATCTCGCCAGATGGAAAGTGATGATGAGGCCGATGATGGAGTGCAGACATCCGACAATTACCGGTACACTCATAATTTGAAGATTACCATGTCGTAAGGATTTGTAAAACTAGATACAGAAAGCGAACTCCTCTCCTAAACGCTACGCAGCAAAAAAAAATGAGGCCAATGTCAACCACATAATAGTGAAATGCACACGGTGCGCTGTCAATTTATTGTAGTAGGAGGTGGGGGGGAATTAAATTGTACAACTCAGCTGCACACTTACCAGAATATAGTCTATAGAAAACCAAAAGGCAGGCCACTCTACTTCGGTCTTCCAAAATGAGTAGCTCACGCGATTAAGAGCTTTATCGGCAATCGGTGATCGAAAGAGTCCAAGGTTGCCAAAGGCGGAGCCGTCCCAAATATGGCGGCAAAACTTCACACGACCGCACTTGTGCTTGATACAAGTTTTATGTTCTTGTTTTTAAACTGACTCGACACAGTGACTGCACCACACCTGATGGTAAGCACGATGCAGTCCAGAAAACGCCAACGACTATCGAAAGGTAAGAAAAAACCCGTCGATAGTCGCAGCGATCATGCCGGCCTGCACAAATATCTCTACACGCTACGCTTAAAGGATCTCATATCATAGGAAGTCAAGCAGTTCGGTCGGTGTGAATAGTTCCCTTGAAAAAAAACACCAATTTCTGAGCAGCTGTTTGTGGTATATATCAACATTGGTTAAAGAGATGTGTTGTGACGCGAATACGTCGAGAGAAAAGAATAACAAAGCAAGGCGGTAGGCAAGAGGAAATTATAAAGTCGAAAACTCCAAGCCCAAGTTAAGGAAGTGCAGCGTACCGGCAGATGGCGCCTCTGAATTAAAACAATCTACGGGGAAGACAAACACTGGGTTTCTTCGCTGTTGACATTATTAAGTTTAGAGTTTTGTATAAACGGTTGTTTGAATTTTTGGCGAAATGAATTTCGGGGATAGTTAGGGAAGTTGCAGAACTGATTTGAATATCGGCGGGGTGTTGTCTCGTTGATTAATAATTTCTGTGGGTGCGATGGCCTTGTGGATACGGAGCTGGTAATCATGCACGGCAACACGAATGGTCGCTCAAAACCGGGGGCGTATCTCAGGTTTTTCCAGATTAACACTAAATCTAGTGTTTTTTTTGTGTCCGGAGGGAAAATCCTGCATAGGGTCATCAGGGACGCTGTCAGGGCAGCGACCCTGGTGTGTAAGACTCCTAGTGACTAAAAACCCCCGGGGTGTCCCTCTGATTGCTCCACCTGGGCCTAGGAAGACACCCAGAGAACAAGAAGCCTTGTTGAGGCTACGTCTCTGGGAGGAAAAGAAGTAAAGCCCACCCCTCCAAAAACCTCCCACCCAGGCGATGCGCCGGACACCGTACACTGCTTTCCTCTCATCCGGGCAGCAGACTCCCTCCAGTCTACTGCCCGGGGTATATCTAGTGTAGGACAATCGCCCTACATCATCATTTTGACTATTTTTAAAGTTTAGTTATATTAAAAAATATATCTTGGGAGTCGAAGCTGCTCGCGTCCGTAGGCTTTGACTTCTGTGACTCCTGGGTGGTGCTAAACGAGCAGCAGCGAGATGGTAGGGCGTCGGTGCCCGTCTGGATCGCGACCACAGTACATGGGTGTTAAGCCCGTCATAGTGACCAGTTTCCGCTTGTCGCGTTTCAGGATCAGCTTGTGTATATCCAGTAGCTCACATACCTAGAGACCTTCAGTCGTGGTATATGTGGGCCGACATGACGATGTAGACTATAAATGGATTTTCATCCTCTGATAGTCGCTTTCGTTTTTGGACTACACTGTACTTACCATCAGGTACTCTGTAGTCTGTTATGTAATATTATGTATGTATAATAGTAATATTATGACTTTTTATATATTATCTTCTAGCATTTATTAATAGTTGTACTTACCTAACCCCTCTCTTTATTTTCTACTAGGAAGGAACCTGGCCTTAATGCTATATGTATAAAAATTGACAAATACTGACATTAATATTTATACGTCACTCAATTGTTTTGTCTTCCCGGAACCCGTCCACTAACATTTAAACTTTATGGTATGGTGTTAAAGTTCAAATTGACTTTTAAATATTATTACGAATTTTTTGAATGAGAATATAGAAAAGTGTTGTTTTTAGACTTTTTCAGACAATTTTTTTAATATTTCTCACCGTAATAACCTTCCCCAGACTTCAACAAACACAACAAAAAAGAAATCAGCCAAATCGTTCGGCTATTCTCGAGTTTCGCGCTTATCAACACATTTTGCGATTCATTTTTATATTATAGATAGATATACGTACATATGTGCTATACCTATATTCAGTCTTTCTAGTGTTAAGTGTGGATATAGATTCCACATGCTCACCGATGAAGAAAAACATCGCAAGGAGACCCGCATGGCGCCTAGTTGAAACAAGGCTAGAACTAAGAGATTCTTTCAATCGTACTTTTGCTGAGTCCTTGAGCTTTGAAATGATCTTCTGGAAAGCGTGTTCCCACTGTCTTGTGATATTAGGTCTTTTAAATAAAGCAGCGACTGTACACAGATTTTTCTTTACTATCGATAATCGTAGTAACTTTTTGGTCTGCACCATGCTTATAATCTGGTGTGAGGTAATAAATAAAGAGAATCAGGTTAAAAAAAAATTCAACAATTTCACAGTATACTTATATCTCATACACTTCTTAAAACATTTGTTTTAACCCGGGGGCAATCCCTAACGGACCTTGAGGGCGGTGAGGGCCGCCCCCCGGTGTGTCGGACTTGCACCGACTAAAGCTCCCGGGATGTTCCACCTTCCACCTACTGGCATCGAGGGCACGACTCTACTCGTTTGGGGAGGAGTGGTGTAAAGAGCCAACCCTCTCATATATCTTTGTTGTATAGCGGCACGCGGGTACACATCGCGCGCCGCTCGCATCCTTGTTGGACGACACACCCCCTCAAATGTGAACTTTTTCAAACCAACAGCAACTGCTCTAGACCTAAAAAAAAGTCTTTCACACATCCAATCTCATTAAAACCAATCTCACTGGTACAGTGTACAATGTCCATGACTGTAGACTCCTAGAGGGTAATAATTTCAATGCTGTGCAGGGTCAGATTATACTGGGTACTGTATAGAGTTCGCCCAGGGTTGGCTCATTCACACTAATTACGTTTAAAACAACACTTTCCGTTCAAAGCGCGGCTCGGTGATGGATCTTGACCTAAATATACTGTGTTTTCTCGTATTCCAGCTAGCTACAAAGTGAAACAACATCCTGCAAAAGCCTCTCAAATATATAAATAACTTTTTTATGTGGATTGCCTGAATCGGGTCGTTGTGGTCGCATTACACAAGCATAAAGACCGTCTAGTGACTCGCTTTAGTTTGTCACGTTTCGAGATTAGCTTGTGTACGCCAGTTCTCATATAATTTGAGATTGTAGTGACATATATTATGCAAAGTAAGGCTAAAGGAAGTTTTATGCACGATATCCAGGTCAAATAAATAATAAATGGGATTTCAAGTAAACACTGCCTTTGCATCACCAGTCTTCTCCATAAGAAATAAACTAAAATCGGAACAAGCCTTTGTTTTGACGTTTTAAAAGTTAATTCAAAAGTCTCATAAGATATCGTCACTACGTTTGAAGTTATGCAAGGTCAAAGGTAGTTTTTTCATGAACATATCGCTTCTTATGCTATAAGTGGTATTTATAATTTTTACAAATTTATAGAAAAGGGAGGGGAGGACAGGCAGTAGTTTTTGCGAGGCCCGAAAAAGTACTAAATCTGGGGCCAACGGAGAATAATGTGATAAGTCCACGGAATACGGGAGAGTGTGCGAAGGGATTAATAAATGTCAAGGAAGTAAAAGAGGCTTTTTATTTATTATTTATAAGCGAACGCTTGACCTCAATCACACCTGGTGGAAGGTGAAGATGAGTCCGATGATGAACCACGTCCGCCAAATACATGCCTATTCACTCTTCTCTTAAAGAATCCCAAGGTCATAAGACCGTGGAAATAAGGCAACAGGAAGCATATTCAACTCCTTAGCCGTTCGCATGATGAATGTAGAAGCGAATCTTTTCGTGCTGATATAAGGAACATCCACCACATACGGATGGTATCCGACACGGCTTGCAAAGATAGACAGAAATGGCGTTTAATTCTGTATACCTAACCCAATTTAGATTCGGCGTGACAATAAATATATACTATAGCATGTAGACGCCGCCCGAAACGCGTTTGTGATAAACGCCCTAAAGGTCGTCAGGGTGTTTCAGGACGCGCGGGGTAAGGGGTGCGCGCGCGCAAGGGTTGCTCTAGCTAAGTTAGTCGACTAACGAGACCCGAGGCTAGAGTACGTGCGTGTGCGTCGCAGTTCGGTGTGCCTTAAAGTGCAAATAAGCAGTAAAACGCCAAAATCCGTGTCTTACTACCACCACACCCACGACCACTGGTCATAATACAATGTATTCTATCTAATTTTCTAATAGGATACAAGCGACTATTTAATTTAACAGATCTTCTAGGCGTATACAATTTTTATTTTAATCAATCGCGCCATGTCCTACGCGTCAAAGACAGAGTTGAGCTTGGATGCAATTAAAAATGTTTTGTAAGCACGGAGCGCGTGTGTCCCGGCCTTTACGGGATTAACGCGCGAAACCGACTGTGCTCTGAGGCCTTAATTAAATTTTAAAGCAGTGGGTACGTTGCGTACACGCTATACCAAGCGACATGCGATACCATGTGGCGTTATATTGCACGAGTCATCCTTATGCCGTCCTCGTAACGCACTCGGAGTTCAGTAGGCGACATTTTCATCTGAAAGAGTCAGAAATTCAGTTCTGCATAGTTACTCATAATTGTTATAAATAATAAAGAATTCTGACGTAGGGTATTATCAAAAGTACGTCGAAATGGCGAGAGTGCAAGAAGGGACTAATTAATGTTAAAGTAACGAACGAAGTTTGGAAGAACAGAGGGAAGTGGCGTCCCATTCTCTCTGCCTACCCCAATAGAGATTCGGTGTGTTGATAGGTAGATAGATAATTGTTATTCATAACAGAACCACGCGCGCTAGATTGCGGTGCCACAGTTTTATGGTGACTTCTATTTTAGCTAGAACAAAAAAGTTCTCTAGCTAGTATTTTGTCCGGTCATTGAATTTTGAAATGTTTTTACGGCGAGCATGTTCCCTTTGTCATATGACATTGTGTTCTTAAAAGGAAGCGTGAAAAGATATTTGTGTAGCCCGGCAAGATCGCGAAGACTACCAGCAGGTGATTGTTTATCTGTGCCTAGCTGTTTATATGTGGAATGTCGAGTGAAAGATCGATAAGCGATGCTTTATACATAACAAGACGCCTGTACATATAAATACGTACAGGCCGTTTTTGAGATGGTAGGGAGATTGTTCGAACTGGGTCATGACCACAGTGCTCAAGTACAAAGACCGTCATAGTGACTGGCTTCGGCCTGTCACGTTTCGGGATCAATTTGTATATATCTAGTTGTCCATATTATATATTTAGAAATCTTTCATCGTGGCATAACATATCTGAGCTAACATAGCGATGGCTATTATTAACTGTTTTTTTCCTTTTGACAGTCGTTTTTGAACTACGCCGTACTTTCCATGATAAATGCGAGTAAGAGCGAGATGCGAGGTGGTAGGGCGTCGGTGCCAGTCTGGATCGCGAGCACAGTGCATGGGTGTAAAGCCCGTCATAGTGACCAGTTTCGGCTTGTCGCGTTTCGGGATCAGCTTGCGTATATCCAGTAGCTCATATACCTAGAGACCTTCAGTCGTGGTATATGTAGGCCGACATGGCGATGGAGACTATCAATGGATTTTCATCCTTTGATAGTCGCTTTCGTTTTTGGACTACACTGTACTTACCATCAGGAACTCTGTAGTCACTATGTCGAGCCAGTGTAAAAAAAGAGCGACTTTCAGAATCCGGATCGTGCCTTTAGTCTGGGAAAGGTTAAAGTGAAACCGTTAAGGTTATGTTATGTTCATTTTCATTGGTCTTCTACCTACATGGGGTATAGTCGTGTAAGTGAAGTGTGTCCTTAATTCACGAATATCCACGGCTAGGCGGTTGGAGCAAGGATTGTCGCGTAAGTGGATGCATGCCCTTTGTTTTCTATTTCTCATTTTTTTAACGAGTACTTTTCTCTATAGCGAGCTATTCTTGCTAAGCGGTATACGATTTGAAATGTGACTCTATTTTTAAAACTCCAGCTATTTCACCTGAGAATTTTCTTTTAGCGCGTGGTTTTTATAATTATTTTAGCGTTAGTTGTAGCTAACGGTCTTTTCTTTTCAATAAAATACGGTCGCATTCAATTTGGAGAAATGTGTTTTCATAAGGTGTGTGTATTTTATAAATTGCATACGTGAAATTAATAAATATATCGAAGGGTAGTATAGTACGTGTGGATCAACATATAGCAACATATTTTCTATATTTACGTAAATTCAATCAAAATCATCTTGTTCTATCGTGCTTTTATTACTCTGTAGTATTTATTAATACAAATGCGACAAAGGTACAGGTAATTAGATTGAAATTGATCATTGAATTTATAGTTTTTTCTACAGGGTATAATTTTTTTTATACTAGCTCGATATTTTTTTTTACACTACTTCGACATTTTGACTACAGAGTATCTGACTATCAAAGGATGAAAATCCATTGATCGTCTACATCGTCATATCGGCCCATATATACCACGACTGAAGGTCTCTATATGAGCTACTGGATATACACTAGCTGATCTCGAAACGCGACAAGCCGAAGCTAGTCACTATGACGGGCTTTACACCCATGTACTGTGGTTGCGATCCAGACGGGCACCGGCGCCCTACCACCTCGCTGCTGCTCGTTTAGCACCACCCAGGAGTCACGTTTAGGGAAACTAGGGTAAAGCCTACGGACGCGAGCAGCTTCGACTCCCAAAAATTGACTACAGTGGACCTGATGGTAAGTAAAATGTATTCCAAAAACGACAAGGTATTTAGGTATACGAACAACTGGATATATACAAGCTGTCACAGTGACTCGCCTTAACCTTTCTCGTTTCGAAATCAATTTGTGTATGTCCAGTAATCCATATGCCTAAAGACCTCCATTCGTGATTTATGAAAGCCGACATAATAACAGAGACTCCATAGATTTTCATCCTTTAATAGTCGCTTTCATTTTTTGATCACTTACCGTCTGGTGTATTGCAGTCACATTGTTGAGCCAGTGTAAAAAAATGTTTACTTACCCTAAATACAACGTATGTATGAAATAAGCTCGCAAATTCGCGCGCGTGCCTTCAAATTTGCAAACACATCGGTAGTGTTGCGTCGCGGAGACGGATACATTTCCTCACTGCACTCAGACGGCACTCAGGAGCTCAGCGGGGCATAGTAAAGTTGCAAATAGTAGGTCAAGTCGTCCCACCTTCAAGGATTAATTTCATCTTACTATTTAGATGGTTTTACTCCCACACGCTTTGGTTGCGATTCAGTCGGATATAGACGTTTAACTTTTTTACTAGTCACTCGTTTCGTATCGTGCATTTAGGGTACTAAACGAAAATCCTCAAAAATACAAGCAAAATCAGGCCCCTATATTATTAATGTCTATATACTCGTATTATAAAATACATTTTGTATATTTTGTCTGTATGAACTAACGTATTAGGAGTTCGTGGGCAACGTTGTCAAGATGGCTGCGAGGAGATAAGTACGCGAGCTAAGTCGGGGAACAGAGGAACGGAGCAAACCATGCGAGAGGGAGAAGGAAGGTTAAAGAAGGGATTGTTTTAAGTAATAGTTTTAATGATAAAACGTAATCATAATTGTAATTGTTTAAAATTTTATAAAACAAAAAGGTCTCTGTCAGAGGAGTCCAAGTAAAAAAAAATATTAGTGAGGGGTGTCTCCCCCTGAGATAATATCTGGTAGGCGAGGCGTGGTTAGACTGTGATAAATTTATTCCAAAACCCGCAGGCCCTGTCAATACGCAGCGAGAATCACCTTGAAGCTTTAGCCAATACAAGTCTGGCACACCTCTGATGCCACCTCCCTCGTGAAGCTGGGACGGGATATGAGGATTGTGATTATGTAAAAAAAACAGCTTATATTTGATGCATATTAAGTACTTGCTCCTTCGGTCAGTGAAATTGTAAAGACCTTTCCAGGCCGACAGTAAATTGTTCTGCCAAAAAAAGCGGATTTCAAAAGCGACAGGCTAAAGCGAGTCGTTAAATTATGCTTTTAAATTTTAAAATAAATGTTATTATGACTATCAGGATCAGCTGATCAATTTCGCTGGATTTTAAATTGATACACCGCCGTAAGCTTTACACTGTGGATCATTTCGTAAGAGACAAAACTGGATGTCGTCAGAAGACAATGCAAAGCTTTAGAGTACGACTGGCTGCACGTGGAAACTTACAAGACAGACCTCTTTGAAATTTACACGCATTTTTACGTTACTCGGCACGTTTTTCCAGATATTAAGTGTCTGGATTTGATTTACCACAGTTTTTTGATGTGTGGTTTCAAGTGCTAATATATTAACATCTATACCAGGGATTCCAAAACTTTTAAGACAATGAGACATTCGTTGAAACCTTTTAACTTTATGGGATCCACGTAAAATTGTTTCAAATTAAAGACTAAAGGTTTGACAGAAACGAAAATTTTCTCACATTTTTGTTTTACACTAGTTCGACATAGTGACTACAGAGTATCTGATGGAAAGTACAGTGTAGTCCAAAAACGAAAGCGATTATCAAAGGATGAAAATCCGTTGATAGTCTACATCGTCATGTCGGCCCACATACACCACAACTGAAGGTCTCTAAGTGTATGAGCAAAAAATGTACATCTTTGGGATTATGATAAAAATGTAGCAGCAGGGGGTTCACCAAAATCTCTCTTCTCTTTGAGATGGGTAGCAGCACACAGGATACATGATGCGATGTTATATATGTAGAAAGACTTTAGTTTTTTCAAATCATTTATTCAGCACAATTAAAATTACAAGTACAGTTTTAAATATAAATATTTCACCACGACCGTCACAACAACTAACTATCTCCGCCATTCGTATCTATATCCCTCTCTCTTATACTTTCTATCCCTTTCACACTCTTACACTGTTCCTTATCATTTTATATTATTAGCATCATATGTTACATTCCACTCAGATTCCTACATGTATTCTTTCATTGTTGTTTTTATATAAATATGTTTGTTGTGTGTTGTTTCCTTTGCCTCAATAAACTTATTCTTTCTTTCTTTCTTTTCTTGTATTGCTGTTGCTCATAGGGGTCAGTAACTGCTTACTATAAGATGAGACGATCGAGCTCACTTGTTTTCACATTTAAAAAAATATATATTTGCTTAGTTTACATACGAGAATGAATTTGAAGCACTGTAGAGTCTGCCAGCAGTGAATATCTCTTGAAAACTAAAGGCTGCACTGTCTGAAAAGCTTCACGACCGAGCACACAAATAAAAACACCTCTAAATCTACGTTTTTAGTGTAACGAACGCATCTTTACCTTCCCTGCGTTTTTAACGATGTTGCTCGTAGATTTTGTTTGGATGTGTAAAGGTGTCAAATATGCTAACAGTTTTAAAGTTAATTTTTTATGATCTCATCAATGTCGAAACTACTCAAGTGACGTTAAAACGATAGATAATCCAAATTAAATTAGTTATTCTTGTCAAATTATGGTGTATATAAATTGCAATGATAAACCAACATCACAAGGTTTCGAATTTTTAAGACTTTATCATTAGATTATAGGCATTTAGCTTAAAAAAAATAAGGGCCTCCACTCTTGGAGGAAAACATCGTGAGAAAACCCGCATGGCATCTAATAGAAATGTCATGTGTACTAGTGCTCTGAGAACGGCGATCAGTTGCGCTACTGGTCACGTTGGGCACGACATATAAGCGTGATGTAGCCTCTAATATATCTCTGCTCACCTTGAAAGTGATATGTTTAATTATTGATGAGATTAAAAATATCCCATATAATTTTGGTATATGACCGGTGGTCGTGGGTGAGTTGGTAGAAAGGCATGGATTTTGGCGTTTTAGTGTTTATTGCACTTTATGACACACAGAACTGCGACGCACACGCACGTACTCTAGCTTTGGATCCCGGTAGTCGACTGCCTTAGCAAATATCCCTTGCGCGCGCGCACCCCTTACCCTGCGCGTCCCGTAACACCCTAACAACCCTTAGGATGCTTAACACAAGTACATATCGGGCGGCGTCCACATGCTATAGGTACTTATGATTTTGAAGACATCACTTGAGCTATTTAGTTTCTGATGATTTCCTCTTTAGTCTACATGCTGCAGTATACGCCAGGCCTATCCTGACCGCGCAGATCGCTTAGCAAGCGTGTCACGTAGACAATAATTCCGCGAGGAAGAAAGGCGTCGGTCGTGCAATTGCGGCCGCACTGTCCCGCTGTAATGAGACACGATGACTGTGGGGACCACCCTGGCGCTCTATTAAATGTTCTCGTACTCTCATAATTCTCTACCGTATACTATATTCATAGCATTGTATTGTAATACGAACTAAGTGTCAGCGATGTAAAATTCGCAGATGAATATACTGAGGGATTTTATAGACAAGGGATATACATATATCAGGATATTCGTATAATAATTTCTACCTTCTTGTAACTGACTAAAGATACCGTCTCCAATGTGTCCTGAGTGCGGAATTATAGACGATGTTCAGCATGTCCTGATTGAGTGTGTCCAGAACGCTAATGTAAGAAAGGATGTTATATGTGAATTGAAATTAAATAGATTGGATGTTGGTATGTTCCATAGCATTTTGGCGGTGCCTACTAAAGCAACTGCCGAAATGCTATGGAAACTGTATGAAAGGTTTTATTTCTATATGTTAGGCTACGATGGGGCTGATATGACGTAAGTTAAAAGCCCCTAATAAAGAATAAATTAAAAAAAAAAAACCTTCTTGTAACTAATAAAAATGTAAATATCTACATTCCCTAACAAATCATAAAGAAACATAGTGAACCAATGAGAATTCATCTGCTACAAGTGTGGACACCGTAACGAGTGTGGTACACGATTTATTGGCAAGTACAAAATATTCCTTTTAAGTAATATTAGGAAAACAGGTATTGACTCGTTTTCCTTTTTGTACTTTATCCTGGCTGAGGACAGGCAAAAATAGATACTTAATAATAGACTAGAAGTTACGGTTAAAATCAGAATGATCAAAGCAAAAAAAAACACTAAACAATACTTTAAAGCAGTGGTTCTCAAAATGGTCTGGTAGACTCGACGGAGGTCAAAATCGTCGTGAAAAAAACATGGAGATTCAAAAATTGTACTGATAGAATAGATACTGATAAAAACTCACAAACTTTCCAATTCGGGCAATCTTAGCTTAGATAATACTTGCGTGATCGCAAATATTATCAAAATAATCAATTGTAAGGCAAGCGGTATTTTTTGCTTGTATAAACAGCACGCTACTACTAAAATTTCACATTCTATCGACTGATTGCACTCGTTGCATTGTTTCGCATGCTCTGTTATTATCCATTCCATTTGATTTGTCGTTGTAATGCAAGATGAATACGCCATAAATACCACGCTAGAGCGAACCTTTTACATTGTCTGCTTTTAATGTTTATTGTTTTGAAACATACTCGTGTTATCACTTTGCTCCGCTCATGGCAGCTGTGACAGCAGCGAGCAGCTGTGTCAGTCTCCTACTGACTAAAAACTCCCAGGGTGTCCCTCTAACAACTCCACCCAGGCCTGGGAAAACCAAATTCATGCAATCGCCCTAGCAGCGAAAATATTTATTCAAGTTTCCTCTCCTCAACGGGTGGGTGTAAAGAGCTCACTCCTCCAAACCTCTCGCTGGACAATACGCGCCGCTTCAATCTCTTCAGGACAACAGACTTCTTCAAATTTACTGCGTGGTAATGGTACCGACTGCGCCAAGTGACATACTATAAAAGTTTTAAATTATTTTTTGTAGATAATCATAAAAAAACGTGTACAGCTTGAATAATTACATTTTATATTAAAAAAATAAACATTTTTGAAATATTCGCAACAAAATAACATCTGACCAAACACCGAAGTCTATTCATTCAACCCGTAAACGGTCTGCGCGATCCCAAAGACCCGAAGTTAAAACTTTCGCACTTAGAATATATTTTCCTCAGTGCCTTATTAATAAAGACGGTGATTAGTAACTTTTGATTTCGACTTCGAAAGTCTCGGATGAGGAGCAATTATTCGACACATTGATTTATTGTCTCGCCCCTCGGAAAGTTTTAGGTCCTTGCAAAGTTTCTCATCTACCCTCGGAGACTGTGATTCGTATAAAATATTGGTGCGACTTTATAACTTCGTCCGTTGATATGGAGTTTATCGCTTTTCGAGATAGAGCACGTTCCGTTTGATAGAACTTAAAATATTTTTTGTTTCACCAGAACAAACGCATGTGCGTGTCGTGACATAAAATATTACTTTTAGGAACAAATAATAATGATTATAGAGATAGGTCTATTTAAAATCTGAGATAATGGTGTTCATAATCTCAGTTCAAAATCAATTGTTCTAAAATTTACAAGAACGCAGCAAATGAGAAAGATATTTAAAATTATTTCGAAGAATTAAAAAATAATACATTAAAAAATTTGTTATTATAATATCTTATGTTTAAATAAAGGCATAAAATTATATTATTCCTGGACTTTTTAAAAGTTAATTTGCTTTACATTCGAGTAATTTAAAATCGTAATAGGCAATAATTAGTTTGGCATGTTTTGAAGAATTATTTTACCTTGTGCCACCATCTCCTTTCTATAAAAAAAACAAGCGCGTGTTTACGGAGTCACGGCTATACGGTATCTTATATCCTGGTTAGGACTAAGAGGTTCTCTAACTCTTAATTTTGCCAAGTCTTTAAGCTGTGGAATGGTTTTTCGGCGAACGTGTATCCACCGTCCTATGATATTGGTTGTAACGATACGTGAAGAGATATTTGTGTGGGCCACCATAATCACAGCAACTATCAATTGTTTTTCTTTACTGTTAATAGTTGGAGCCGTTTTTTCGACTGCACCATACTTACCATCAGTTGTTGTGCGGTCTATTTTCAGAGTTAGGATTAAAAAAGATTAACATTTGAATTCCTTATACGTCAAGCTTCAAAATGCTTCTAAAAATTTAAAACACTTAACAATAAACCCTGTATGCAATTCATAGCTCATTAGTGTTTAATAAATGTTTTAAATTGAAGGAGCATTTCTAAAACTGTGCGTAAAACACTCAAACAAAATTTTAATTTATTAGTCCGTATCTAGTTTTTTTTTACACTGGTTCGACATAGTGACTACAGAGTACCTGATGGTAAGTACAGTGTAGTCTAAATACGAAAGCCACTATCAAAAGATGAAAATCCATTTATAGCCTCCGTCGTCATGTCGGCCCACATATACCACGACTGAAGGTCTCTAGGTATATGAGCTACTGGATCTGCACAATCTGATCCCGAAACGCGACAAGCCGAAACTGGTCACTATGACGGGCTTTACACCCATGTACTGTGGTCGCGATCCAGACGGGCACCGACGCCCTACCACCTCGCGGCTGCTCGTTTAGCACCACCCAGGAGTCACGTGTAGGGAAACTAGGGTAAAGCCTACGGACGCGAGCAGCTTCGACTCTCAATAATAGTTGCAATAATGACTTCAAAACTTTTTTTTTTTATTTCAATACATTTCAAAGCACAAAATGCAAAATCACCGACTAATATATTTACAGCTAAGTATATTATTACCATATAAATTATTAAAGTTACAAATATAATCTGTTATAAGGCTACAAAGCTCAACGGATAGGGGCGTGGCAGCATTTGTCTTTCATCTATGCGTTTGTTTTACAACAAAGCCTCGAATTAAGGCGAGGACCTTTCATATAATTCATTAATTTAAGAAAACTCAACAGACAAGTAATATTTTTGAACACGGTTTATATATAGAAACAAATTTTATTTATTTATATATCACATTCATAACGTCTTTACATTTTAATACAAGCATAATATATACATTATAAGGTCTAAATAATTAATAATTATTATTTTATCAACACTCAAGATTTTGTCAAATTAGAAATCTTTTTTTTTTTAACTGACGATACATTAGTGACCGGGAAAGACCTTCACAACATAATCGGGCGGGTAGAAATCTGGTGGTAGACTGGTGGAAAAGACCACTCCCTCACTTGCCTCTGAAATTTTATTGGGGTGGAAGATTCCAAATTCTGACTGGTACGTTTATAATTTAATTTTTGAAGTTGGTTAATTTCTTTTAAACAAAAAGTAATAACAATTTTAAATATAATTTAAATTGTAGTATATTAAAATTTTATTGTAGGTTTTTTCAAGTAAAATGATGTATTTGTAAAATAAGTACGGTATTAGCATAAATAAATATTTAACAAAAGAGAAACGACATCGAATCCACCTTCGCCTTAACGCCGCACGCATCCTTAGTGTTGCCAGGAACAATGCAGCAAACTCATTATCTATGCAACGCATCGCGGGTCAGCCTGGTCCACAAAACGAACACAACCAACTCTCCATTCCTTCACAAATGTACAATAATTCTTGATGTTAGTCACCTGGACTTAGAATTTTAGAGTTATTTATAAGATATTACTCTTGACGTGCCGCGGAATTTTCGTCGGGGGCGTGAATTTACTTGCTCTACCCGCTTTTATTCTTGATAATTTTAATAGCCTCGACACACAGCTCTCACAGTATAAGTATTTTTAAAAGGCGACGAAAAAAGGAGGCTCTAGCTTTCAAATCACTGGATTTCGATTTCACGCCGATGTAAACTTAAAACCATCATCCCGATTAAAAGTTCTAGGCTTCTTAACCTCGATTGCTTCTCGAACCAGTCTAGGATAAGAGAACCGATCTCTGGAGAAGATTTTTGGCTTATGCAGCTCAATCCAGTGACCGGGACGTTCATTGACCAGGTATTCCGCAACGATTGATCTACGCACATGTTGGTTTTGGCCCTCTCTGAAATTAATCTCTTCGTTTGGACTATATAAAAATAACCAAAAATGCTCGACAACACCTAAAAAGTATTATCTATTGATTACGCTATACTTTCCATCAGCTGTGGAGTAGTTACTTTACTGTACAACTTTAACTTAAAAAAACATGTGTGTGTGCGATTCACACACGATAGAAGTGAAACTTCAGTAAATCATGCAAAAATTATAAGCACAAATGAGAAAATAAAACATCCTTCTATTTTTCTCGTATTCATTTGTTAAAGGTTTGAACTCGCGTCCAAGGATGCAGTTAGTGCGACGATTCTTGCTGTTAGATCCAATGCGCCAAACCTATCACAGTATAGCGTGTAGAAATAATCAATCAAATGGAACACTATATTTGGTCTCTCGCTCTGGCTCACTAATTTTTGTATTTGTGTCTCTTACCTGTCGTTATCCGTTGCATCCGGTTTGAAATCACAACGATTTTATAGAAGTTTCACTTAAAAAAAAGTAAATATTATCTCTGTTCATGAATTTGGGATTACCTTTGAGCGGGTGTTATTTAATACAGCGTGTATTTTGTCGTATTCACTTGTGTCATTCACACTCTATTATTAGCCTGGTAGGAAATAAAATCCGACATGAAAAGGGCACCGTTTTGACACAGAAACAGGATTAATCCGGTCCCTTACCCGCTGGCGACGACTGAAATATAATTTGAGTCCAAAGCGAATACACAATGAGAAGCGAAATTGAAGTTTTCCCGGTTAAGAACGAAATAAAACTGTGCGATAGAAGTTTGCATTAATATTTTCACGTCGAGCTATGTAAAATAGAGATGTCACGGGTGACTCTATATCGAAAACTATAAGATATCCGAAACTGAATATCCGTTATCGCACGGGCTGAACAGAGATACATTACACTTGTATCAACTTTTAGCTTATACGTCGTACACAACGTGACCAGTAGCGCAGTACATAACATTTCTATGAGATATCATGCGGGTTTCCTTGTTGTTTCCATCTACCGGTGATCATGTGGTTCCTAAATCCGTAATGTCTCTGGAAAAACCCAGATTTACGTACCGGGATACGAACCTATTAACATTTGCGTCGCCGTGCATAGATACCTGGCCCTTATCTACTAGACCATCACAGCCTCTAAAAAATATAGTCTTCATTATAATGACTACCTAATTGGCGTTTAAAATGAGTCAGGAACTACACAATTCTTAGTTAGTCCCGATAAATATTAATTTTCAATAAAAATAAATACGCTTTTATCATATTTTATTGTATTTATTAAATTAAATTTTAGTTTAATTTATTTAACCTTACTGTCGGCAGCAAGTGATCACACACAGATCACAGACACACATACATACAGCCAGATCACAGGTACAGATCGTATGACTTGCTGATTAATCGGAATAGGCATGCTCCATATAAATTTATACAAATCAGCCGCTGCTGTGTAAACACACCACCTTAGCAATCGATCTATCTCTCTTATGTCTAGTTTCAGAAACAATATCGACCACTGGGCGACCATTAGTACGTATAATTATCCGAAAGCTCATATTCCTGACATCCCTATTATAAAATATTTTATTTTTGCGCAAAATGCTTTGTTTAAAGTATACGTAAGTGGAGTTTCTTGACGCCGGATCCCTCATTGGACGCTATCGCACGATAAACTACAGTCCTGGATTAGTATAAAATTTAAGGATAAAATTCTCCTTTGTCAGCAATTGTGGTCAAAGGATTTGTACAAAAGATTTTCTTAAAACGCTCAGTCCAAAAAATATCGCGAATTATAAATTTTATAGTTTTATGTTCTTTAGGGCGTGGGGCATCATGAGTTCTTGCCACAGGATAGAATGGTCTATAAAGAATATTACCTGCAAGTTATGTGTAGTTTCTCGAAGCAGCCATGATTTGTGGAAGAACAAAAATTGTATCTTGTACCATAATAATGTCCTCGGTCATATATCGTTGCTTGTGCGCGAATTTTCGCCAAAAACAAAAAGTGGCTGTAGTAGTGACTTGGTGGATAATGAACCGGTCACCATGCGCGGCAACGAGAACGGTCGTAGGTTCGAATCCCGGCACATACCTCTGAGTTTTGAGACTGGTGAAGGAAAATATCGTGTGAACACCCACATGGTATGTAATAGAAATATCATGTATGCTAGTGCTGTGAGAACGACGATCAGCTGCGCCACTGGTCATGTTGGGCACGGCATATAAGTGCAAAGTGGATACTATTGTATCCCTGCTCACTCCGAAACGGATAATTCGTAACGATATATTGTTATTACCTTCAAAGACATTACAAAAAAAATCACGGTTCGTCGGATGATACGCTAAGAAATTAAATCACAAATCAAAAACACGAAGACTTGAAATATGGACATAAAACAAATCACCAAAAAGATTTTCAAATTATTTAAATTAATTTGACATGCATATCATAACCTGCCCGTGTTTTAATTTGACACAGTTATTTTCGTAAGCAATTCATTAAGGAGTGTCCACGACAAATCACTTCGGACTAGGGTTTACCTGGATCGCAATTCGAATCATGGGACCGGGATTTCGAGGCATAACAACACCTTGAAATTTACGGATAATTACTAAAAAAATTGAAATTTCTGTGGATGAAGGAAATCATTTTATGGATAAGGTATTTTGTTTTTGTTGTGTTTTGTTATATTTAAGAACTTTAATTATTTTAAATGAAAAGATCCAACTACACAGTGTGATTTTATTTCAAGATTATCAAGAATTCCCACCTTTTTGTATAAAAATGTAAATAACTATATTCCCTACCCAATTATAAAGAAAAACTTATGAACGCATGATAATTGATCTGTAAAAAGTGTGGACACCGTAGTGCGTGTAGCACACGATTGATTAGTAAGTAAATAAAGACAATTTTTCGTAATTTTGGGTAAAAAAAAAATATTGATTTCGGTTTCCTTCATATTTTCCCTGCCTTAGAACAGGCAAAATACCTACTTAATCATTATTTTTTTTATTAATAATTAATTGTCCCTATTGTGTTGTGTTGTGTTGTTGTTGTTGTTGTTAGACATGTTAAGTATAGTTTACTTTGTTTTAAAGGAAATATTAAGATATCACCATTTTTAGATATTTGGAATTAGAATCGAATGCTGAATCACCCTCGTCTATAAATCAGGCTATATATTATTTTATTTCCCAAATAACCCTATAGGCATGCCTGTCAGAACTTCATATTGACAATTTTAAAACTTTAAATATAGATTACTAGCTGATCCGGCAAACGTTGTTTTGCTATATAAGGTTTTGTAATATCGTCTGAAATGTTCATTGAAATTAAGTGATGTCAGAGACAATTTTGTTCACAATTAAATACTCTTAATCAACAACACATTTATTTGGATAAAGATTAATATTATTACGTTGATACAACTCTTAACAAATAATGCATTAATGTCGACCAAATTTGTTTACCATAAAAACGGTTCTAGTGACTTAATCTTAAAAGATAGACATATACTATCCGGGACATTTTTTTAGATCATTTCAAGTGGAATAATTCTCTCTTACATATATTTTTGGCATATTGAACCGTTTTCGCAGCGCACGCAATGGAAGCCCTCAAGGATGAATAATTTTGCCCGTTTTTTTCACATTTTCCATTATTTCTTCGCTCCTAATAATTGCATCGTGATGTTATATAGCCTAAAGCCTTCCTCGATAAATGGTCTATACAACTCAAAAAGAATTTTTCAATTCGAACCAGTAGTTCCTGAGATTAGCGCGTTCAAACAAACAAACAAACAATCAAACAAACTCTTCAGCTTTATAATATTAGTATAGATTAGTGAGAAACGTCAGTGTTTTAAAAAATAACTCTCGGAATATTGTTTAGTTCAAGAATTACAATCAGGTAATAATAACCTGAAAAGTCGTTTTATTGTTGTGATAAAATTTTGTTACTGGCTGTGTTGACCTTTTTTTTTTGTTAACCCGGTAGAAATCCCTTCGGACCGTCAGGGGAGTGGTGAGGGTCACTCC
Source organism: Automeris io (assembly GCA_036320925.1). Lineage (NCBI taxonomy): Eukaryota > Metazoa > Arthropoda > Insecta > Lepidoptera > Saturniidae > Automeris > Automeris io. The sequence goes on along the minus strand of JAUDJH010000009.1, from coordinate 1,107,471 downwards.
CCTGGTGTGTCGGACTTGCACCGACTAGAGCCACCGGGGTGCCAGCACTGCCTACTCTTCGCCTTCACCGGGCCTGGGGATCCAGATACTTCTGAGGGAGCTGTATTGACCTGCTATTGCCCAAATGTTCATCCCAAATTTTAACGCCTTGAGGACTAATTTTCCAAGCACACAAACACGTTTTTTTTTTTCATTTCTAACCACCACTAGCTTAATACAAGCTTACACGGTACATTTAAGTAAGTCACTTCAGATTTAAAAAAGTTTTAAATTAATTTTCAAATGCTATTTCACCCTTTCAGGGATGAAATATTAAACAGTCAAGCTTAGTGGCAGTCTACATCATATAAAAAGGTGTAATTTTTTTTTTTTTACTTCATTAGTTCAAGGTTTACTTTGATATGTGAGTCAATCAGAACAAGTCTTTGTTTAATTAAATTCTGGTATTCTTAGATAAATTTTGTTTCTTAGATAAATCTTCTTTTTCTGGTATTATTAAATTCTGGTAGTCTTAGAGAGTAGTCAATAGTAGTAGTTACTCAATAGATTATAGTCTTTTGATGGTCGCTTTCGATTTTGGACTACACTGTACTTTCCATCAGGTGCACTGTAGTTACTATGTCGAGCCAGTGTAAAAAAAAAAAACTCTATAGTCCCGGGAGTGTATGTTGAAATCTCGGGAACCCGGGATTTCGGGACTAAAGACTTGAAGAGGAAGCCCTACTTCGGACGGAGTGCGTTGATTTTATTTTCGTATTGGATTTATGGGCCACAACAGCGGCAGCCGAAGGGTTATTTCGCTCGAGCGACGTCGTGCATTATTAAAAAGTTTAAAATGAATATGACAGATGTTCTCGCTAATTAAGTGTCAAGTATTTGGATTTTGTCCAAGGATCAAAGAATGGGAGTTTTTGGACTGCAGCGATCAGCGTTCAAGAGGGATACAGTTATACTTGAAAGTGAACTATACTTTTGTAAAATAGATATTTTTAGCTTCAAGAGTAGTGGGAACTCTGTGTCTATTGCTTTCAGCCGGCCTCTATTTAGAGCTGACAGAAATTTGTCGAACTAGTTGGTTTCCATTAACTCTCATAACACCAGTACACGTGACATTTCTATTAAACGCCATGTTGGTCTCTTAACGGGTCTATCCACTAGGCTACAACAGCTCCATATCAACAGTCGCTCAGTGATATTCTTAATTGATTTATGCCCAATTACGGTTATAAATTTAGTATTTTTTGTCATAATTGATAGCTTTTCTACGATATCATAAACAAAATGCTCTATCTATCAGCCTCTAATAAATATTGTCCGTTATAATGAAACGATAAAAATGTGTCATCGTTTTTAAACGTAATGATATCCAAAGGTCATCTCGGCTCTCATAAAAGGATTGAGTTCATATTTTAATAACCTTTATAAGTATTCTGTAATCATGCGCTAGTAAAATGTAACATTTTTAATATTTCCCTAAGGGTTGCGTATTAAATAAAATGAATTAAGCTCCATTCTCCCCCTGTCTTCTCTCCAGAATATGTCGCTAGCAATACGCGATAGTCGAATGTCTTCTTTCAACATTTCCAGTAACCATCGGCTGTTCTAGTTTATTAGGGTATTTCTAGTTGTAGCCGTGGAGGCTTTTTTTTTGTTAACCCGGTGGATATCCCTACGGACCGTCAGGGGAAGTGGTGAGGGCCACTCCCCCCGGTGTGTCGGACCTGCCCCGACTAAAACCACCGGGGTGCCAGCACTGCCCTCTCTTCGCTTTCGCCGAGCCCGGGAATCCGGATACTTCCGAAGGCTCGGCGAGCGGTAGGCCTTGGGCAGGCCTCCTATCAGGGAGGGGAATTGAAACCCCTCACTTCCTCTCTATGGGAACGCTTAATGCACAATGGACTGGTTTTCATGTGCGGTACCACGAATGGTCAAAGGTTCGAATCCCGGCACATACCGCTGCGTTTTTGCAGATTACGCACGGACTTAGACACAAGATGCTCGGTTAAGGAAATCATCGCGAGGAAACCCGTAGGGAATGTAACAGAAATGTCATGTACAAGTGCCCTGAAAACGGTGATTGGCTGCGCTACTGGTCTCGTTGGGCACGTCATGCAAGCGGAAAATGGATACAGCCACTAATGTATCTCTGCTTGCCCCGAGAGGGATATAGTGTGATGGTATATTATTCTACCTGTATAGTCAAAAAACTCTATATTTGACGGAGGCTAATTTTTTAAGTATAAAATAATATGATGTGATTATTGTGTGTGTGTGTTTAAGTACGGTATATCTTTGTTAAGTACGCATCGTACAAGCAAAAGTTTAATTTGAGACTATATCAATTGTGTAATTGTTTGTAAATACAGTGTGCTATAAAAACTTTGTCCGATCCGAAAGAGAAAAATATTTATGTCGTGATAACTACCAAAATAAATTGAAAAACAATATTATTCGTGAACAGGTATTGTCCTGTAAAATTGAAGAAATTGAATTATTTTACTTGCAATCTAAACTCGGATTACTTACAAAAATCAGTTTAAAGACTACTGAAATTATTTAATTGATAAATGGTGCTTCGGATCTACGGGAATTATGAGCTTTTTGACCTACTAACACAATCCTTTGCTTTTCTTTCTTCCATTATTCTCTGGTTAAACACACTTCCCAGAATATGTAAGTTACCTCATTTAATAACATTTCATTTTATTTCTTTTCTTGTTTTTTTTTCTCTTCAAATAAATAGGATGTCGTAAATAGAATCTGATATCGATACCGAGTAACATTTTAATGGATCGGCATTTTTAAGCCGTGGTGGCTGCCGGCAGAATATAATAGCACCTCCCTCTTCTTGCTGAGGCGTCGTAAAAGGCGACTAAGGTATCTCTTGAACACCGCAATTCTACCAGGTGTGCAGAGAAGAAAAACTCGACTAAATCTGCATCCGGCTCCCTCCCGATCGTACTGGTTCTCCATTCCATCGGGCCTGAGGAAACTCGGACGAGAGTGCTTCTTTGGCAGCGCGTCCAGTTATGCACTTAAATATCTCCTGCGCAATTGACTGTTTCCGATAACTGGACCTCGAATTTCTTAATCGGTGTTGAAACAGTCACCGTGGCCGAAACCGGCTAGGACATCATCATCATCATCAATGGATCGGACAGTGTTTTTACAACATACTGTATAACATATCATTTATATAATGAGACTAGAAAATCGCTTCGCCCCGTCACGTATCAGCATCAGCTTGTCCACGATCAGGTGCCCATGTACCTAGAGATTAGGGATGTACCGGAGGCAGTTTTATCGGAACCGAAGTCGGAGTCGGAGTTTTTAAATTTAATTTATCGGAGTCGGAACGAAAGTCGGCATCGGAGCCGGTGCCAATGTCAGTCACAAGTGACGGCAGAATAAAATAGTTTTATTAAGGGACAAATAAAAACATTATTCAGTGAACCTTTTTAATTAGAAAGTGATAAATTTACACATACATACACAGACAATGAAAATAAAAATTGCTGTGTTTCTTATTAACATTATTCCATTAAGAATGCACAAATTAAAACAAATTTGCTCCAGGGTTGTTTTGTGTTAATTTCTATTTAATTTAATGTAAATGTAAAATAAAAAAGATCTTTTAGTAATAAATTAAAATGTACATTTAGATCTAAATTTAATAGTTTTAATCATACTTTTTTATCAAAATTTAAAAAAATGAGATCTTTAATTTAAGTAGCGCTGTTTGTTTCATTACATATACAATTAAATAAAATAAATTGACTACAATAGTGGTGGTGACCTCCGATGAATACCTCTGATTAAAAAGTTTCGGAACCGAAGTCGGAACCGGAGGTGTAATAACGATCGGAAGTTCCGACTTATCGGAGTCGGAGTCGAAGCTCCGTAACATCCCTGCTAGAGATCTTGGGTCGTGTATGTGGTCCAGAGACGGCGAATGTCAATGGTTTCTCGCATCTTAACAGTCGGCACTGTTCTTGGATACATACTTTCCATCAGGTGGCCCGTAAGCTCTTTATCGAGCTCGGATACAAAATGATTCAACATTCATACTTTCTGGAAATATGTAAATGAAGGTATTGTGAACAGTCTCGACAGTAAATGTAATATCCTGGGCGAACCTTTCCTTTGTCAGAACACAATGCGGAACAAACGAACATACAAATGTTTTTTACCAACAACCTAAAACGGTCAAAGTTCTTAAAGTATTGTTAAACTATATGTAAATAATGGAATATTAAAATGTAGTCGATTCACGCCATTGTGTTTAGTGAAATAGAGATTTTATGATTCTACTAGCTGTGCCCGCGACTTTGTTCGCGTGGAAAAAGTACTTTTGATATGATAATGATTATTTCAAGCTTGAATTCTTGTATGAGTGTTCATCGTAGTAGCTCCAAGCTTTAATTTCAGTTCAAATAGTCAAAATCCAAGAAGATTTATACAAACTTTCATCCCCTATTTTATCCCGTTGGGGATGTAATTTATCAAAATCCTTACTTAACGTATGCCTACGTCATAGTAGCTTTATGCATGCAAAGTCTGAGCCCAATGGGTTTAAAATTGACAAAGTTTCATACAAAATTTCATTCCCTTTTTTATCACCTGGGGGGTAGAATTGATCTAAATCCTTTCTTAGCGGATGCCAACGGTATAACATCTACCTGCATGGTCAATTTCAGCTCGATCCGTCCAGTGGTTTGGGCTGTGCGTTGATAGATCACTATGTCAGTCAGTCAGTCAGCCCGTCAACCACCTTTGAGTTATATATATTTAGATTTGCTAAGTACGCGTTTGATAATGGTTTGTGGTGATCGAGTATGTTCCCCGTGTTTAGCCAGTTCTAATTTGCGTCGCCCAGCACACGCTGAGCCGAGTGCTCTTTGAGATGGGTAGCAGCACACAGGATACATGATGTGGTGTTATGTACCTATTATTATTTCGTTTAGCCGTGGTGGCTGCCGGCAGAATAGAATAGCAACCCCCTCTTCTTGCTGAGGTGTCGTAAAAGGCGACTAAGGTATCTCTTTAACACCGCAATTCAACCAGGTGTTCAGAGAAGGAAAACTCGACCAAACCTGCATCCCGCTCCCTCCCGATCGTACTGGTTCTCCATTCCATCGGGCCTGAGGAAGCTCGGTCGAGAGAGTCCTTTTCTGGCTGCGCGTCCAGTTATGCACTTAAATATCTCCTGCGCAATTGACTGTTTCCGTAAACTGGACCTCCATTTTCTTAATCGGTGTTGAAACAGTCGCCGTGGCCGAACCCGGCTAGGACATCATCATCATTGTTTCGTTTTTTTTTATATAAATGTGTTTATTGTGTGTTGTTTCCTTTTTCTCAATAAACTCTTTCTTTCTTTCGTTTTTCTTTTAATTTGTAAAATAATAATAAAATATCGTCACGCTGTATCGCTCTCCGGGTGAGCAGAGATGTATTAGTGTTTGTATCCAGTTCGCGCTTACATGTTGTGCCCAACGTGACCAGTGGCGCAGCTGATCGCCGTTCTCACAGCACTAGTACTCATGACATTTCTATTAAACCTTAGTAGCCTGATTTACGAAAGTGATTTTTTTTTACTATTACTGTGTTTGCTTGAGTGTCTAGATGAAGGGAAAAATTGCTTAAAAAAATCACAATATTTATTTTACATATTTATGTTAAAAAAAAGCAGGTATCAATTTTGATACTTCAGGCATAAAAACTAATAGTAATGTGAATATTCGGTTTAAAAGATTGGTATCAAAATTGAAACTCTAGGTTATTAAGGGTTAATGTCATGTGGGTTTCCTCACAATGTTTTGCTTCACAGGTACTCCTGTGGTGCGTAAATCCATATTTAATCTGGAAAAATACAACGCTACGTGCCGGGATGTGCCGGGAACCTACTGGTCCCTTTTTTTTGACCAGGGGTTGGCAACCAGCGGCCCGTAAACCACTGCGGTGCGGCCCGCGCAAGCAAGAGCCAAAAATGAATTAAAAACACTTATAAAAATAAGTTTCTATTTCATTGTTTTGTGTGCGCGGAAGCCGGAAATTCAGTTCAAGCGATCATACTCAGTAAAATAAGAATAACAATATGGTTAAAAATTCCAAAATTAATTTTATCCAAAAAAATCGTGTTTATTAGATGAAATGTGGCCCGTACCAATATACTCATAACATTTGTGGCCCTTACATAAGAAAAGGTTGCCGACCCATGCTCTAGACCACAACAGCTTCCTTTGAAAATATACATAGTAAATTACATAGTTTATAGTAAATTAAAATAAATATAATCACGGTATAATAATAACGCCGTCATATAATTAAATAATGAGTTATAACAATAGAATAATACGTTATTACAATAACACTTTGACACAAACTGGCTAACTAGCTGCAGAAACTTTGAGGAACTCAGTTCTGCTTGGAACTATAGCGGCAAATGTCCCGGGGCGGTTTGGAAATAACCGAGCTGTGCGATTCAATAAGTTCTTATCCCTTAATGAATATATACTAAGATAAAGACAAAAAGTTTATATCACTGGATAAATACTGATCTGTAGAATAATGTAAAACACTTTTTAGATGTTTGCGTTTTTATCCTCCGAAGTGTTTTTTTTTGTATCCCGGGGTAAAATCGCGCATAGGACCATCAGGGACGCTGTGAGGGTAGTGACCCCGGGGTGTCCCTCTGATTGCTCCACCCGGGCCTGGAAAGCCAAATTCATCCAGACGCCCAGAAGAAGCCTTGTTGAGGCTACCTCTTTGGGAGGGGAAGGAGTAAAGCCCACCCCTCCAAAACCTCTCTCCCAGGCGATACGCCGGGCGCCATGCACCGCCTCCCTCTCATCCGGGCAGCAAACTCCCTCAGGTCTACCGCCCGGATCCTCCGATGCTAAAAGAGATAATACAAAACATACGCAACATCTCGTAAACCCAAGTATCATCTATAAATCTCATCTAATTCTAAATTTTAATGTGCGTTATATATTTTTTTATTTCTCTCACGACGGTATGGCGATTAAGGTTTTTTGTGAAACAAAACACGATCCATCAGTCAATCGATCGAGACCCATTAAATATAAAGGGTCCCTAATTTTAATAACCATGTTTATGATCAAAGCCTGTGATTATGTCGTAATTATATGCATTACAATAAAACGCCTAGACGTTTTATTATACACTTGCCTCTGCCCGCGACTTGGTTTGAGTTATGCTCCTGCTTGCCAGCTCAATCCTTGTGACTCTAATCAAAGGTGTATGTGAAAGTCTATGGAGACTCCACTAATAAGTTTCTGATTTAAGAAGACTGTGTTCTTGTGGACTGGTGGTGCGTGAGAGTTGACGAGGAATAAGAAGGAATAAAATTAATTTTGTTTTGCATAGTTATACCTTGATGAGGTATCTAACTTTAAAAAGGAGTTATATTTATAGAGTGGATGAAATTTTCAATTTTGCAGCATATACATTTAGGTACGGCGTTATTATTAACTACAAAAGTTTGTACGGAATTTTTATTTTCTATTTGTTGAGAGAATTTTGTATTATATTGAAATTTATTATGAGCATTTTTATAAAAAGGTATTGAGTTCGATATCGTTGGCAAATTGAGAATTTTACTTTGGCTTTTAATAAATTCTGTTAAGGAACTAAATGTAGGTATTTTAACACCTCGTTGAGTTTGTTCGAATAATGTGACAGTTTCGCGGTCGAGTTTTGTAGTAGCGATATATGTAATAAAAAATAAAATAAATGTAAATTAATAATAAACGGCGCAAACAACTGGTAAGGTTATTACAACCTATTACAAGCTCTAAAATGCACACAATCATTCAGACACATATGTATGGTTATTCCGATTACCTTTGCCACCGTGATGTCTCTCTGCCATAGTCCAGGAAAAGGCACTGGTGCGGCAAATCCTAGTTATGATCGTGCGCCCGACGAGAAATTGAAAAGTCCGTTTTACGTGAAGCTCACTCCGAGCCATAGGAAAGTTTCAGACACACAGAAAACATGCATCACGTAGGCTTCCGAATAAGTACAATGACCTAAGAAAAAAAGCATTCCGAAGCAGTAATTCGAAAACATAGGCTTCCTAAAGAATTCGGATGCATGATGCTTGGCAGTTCCAGAGTACGTATATGTCCGCAGAGTGCTGCATAGCACCATCTAGTGGTAGGTTTGCGAAAATAAAAATCTATAATGGCGCGGTCATCGTGCTTTTCATATTGTCTGCTAAAAACCGTTAAATCTACGCAGAAGTATCAGTTCCGGGGAGTCGAAGATGCTCGCGTCCGTAGGCTTTACCCTAGTTTCCCTACACGTGACTCCTGGGTGGTGCTAAACGAGCAGCAGCGAGGTGGTAAGGCGTCGGTGCCCGTCTGGATCGCGACCACAATACATGGGTGTAAAGCCCGTCATAGTGACCAGTTTCGGCTTGTCACGTTTCGGGATCAGCTTGTGTATATCCAGTAGCTCATATACCTAGAGACCTTCAGTCGTGGTATATGTGGGCCGACATGACGATGTAGACTATCAATGGATTTTCATCCTTTGATAGTCGCCTTCGTTTTTGGACTACACTGTACTTACCATCAGGTACCTTGTAGTCACTATGTCGAGCCAGTGTAAAAAAAAAATCACAAATCTTGGAGCGCACTTTACGCAATGACTATCGCCTCATAATCACACTTCAAAGGCCCATTAGCTCGCATCAAGAGTGCGATTCTCCAGAACTTTCGAGCTACACACTCTTAAGTTGTGGAATGGGTTTTCATGCGCAATATTTCCTCTGGATTTCGGCGTAGGCCTCTTCAAAAAAGGAGTGAAAGTCGCTATTTTAAGTCGGCAGCGTACTTAGGACAGTTCTTGCCTTGCAAGTGTCCACAAACAGCTGTAACCGCTAAATATCAGATACGATATACACCTACTTTCCGTCCTTTTTCATAAAAAAAATATACAGAGATAATTTAAAACGAAACTTCTGGCCATAATTAAAAGTAAGTTTCTTAGCACACAAGACCAATAAAACGGCTGTTTTTTCAATATTTAATAACGCTGTTATGTTGTTCATAAATGCTAAATCTTATAAATTATTATTCATTAATATAAACTTTATTGCTTAAACCTTAAAACTCAAAATTGTAATTGACAGTTTAAAAACGGTGAACACTAGCGTCATCTCTTATTAAAGTTACACAACTAATAACGATAAATGTATTGTGCTCACAACGTACATTCGTTGGGAATAGTGACCTCCCCCACACACACGTGCACGCAAACATACACGCGAAATGAACAAATTATTGACAGCTAATTTTTCAGTTAATAACATTGAATAAATCCATAAATTAAGAAAAAAAAACAAGTGTTGTGTTAGGGATGTAGAAAATGAAAAAAAATATCGATATTTATTAAAATATCAATATCGGCGTCGATATATTGAAGGAAAAATATCGATATATCGATTAAATCTCAATAAACACGAAAGTATTTTACCAGTATTCCATTTTATTAGACAAAATTACAAATATATCAAGAACTAAACGGCTATCTAACTTTAAGACCTATTTAAGATACCGAACAAAAATATATAATAAATAAATAAATGGCGGCAAATAATATACATTCAACAAATTCAGATGTCAATGTATGCAATGTGACAAAACAATACTCAACAGCCATAGACAATATAGTTCTCTTTCGTTCGGTCCTTCTTCTACAGTTTCAGATTTCAGCGACTTCACTGCCATAAGAATTAAAAAAATATCGTTTTCGTTTCAATTTTCGATACTAGTTATTTTATATCGATATATAATTACAAAATATATCGCCCAAAAATATCGATATATTAAATTAAAGATACCGATATATCGATGTAATGATATTTATTTGACAAGCCTGTGTTGAGTATCAGTAATGTGCTACATAGTCTGTTGTTGCAATAATAATCGATATTATTTTTTCAAGTTTTATACAATAATTACAGTGCACGGTCGGGTGACTGTAACCACGTCGGGCTGTTGGCGGCCGTTAATCACGCCCTGAGTCGACGAAGATCGATGCTGACGCTACCGTGGCGTTTAAAGCACGTTGTTAGGTTCTATTTGTGCTGTATTGGTATAAAATTACACACATATTATTTCCTTGGAAAATACACACTAAAGTTCACATAAAAGTTATTGAAATTTACTAATGTTTATCGTTACTGACAACTTTTATTGATTTGGATATCACACTTACATACTTTTCTTTGTACAAAGCCATACCTCATTTGTATAACAATTTGCTTAGTCGTAACTCAGCTATAAATTTTTAATATACCGTACGGTATGTATCGTCACGCTATATGCCTTACGAGGTTTGCAGAGATATATAAGTGCCTAAATGTCATGCCCAACGTGATCAACAGCGCAGATGATTGCCGTTCTCAGGACAAGTTACACAAGACATTTCTGTTAGATGTTATGTAGGTTTCATCACGATGTTTTTGTTCATCAGTGAGGATATGGCGCGTAAATCTGTACGTAATCTGGAAAAATCTTCAAGTATGTTCCGGAGTTCGAATTTACGACTATGCGTTGGGGCGCATGGGAACCGGTTCATTATTCGTTAGGTCACCACAGCCACAATTTATTTATTTATAATTAAATATTTAGTTGTTACTTAACTTGTTATGTTGTTGTTATGTTGTTGTTATACTGTTGTATATAATATAAAATGTTGTTATTAAGAAACAATAAGCAATAATATCTTACATTTAACATTGTCACTTAGTTATAATTAATAGCGGTATCTAATATTTAACTAAATATATCAGTAAATAATTTATAACGCTACTGATTTCGTATTTTGTATTGGTTTTGTATTTTGGGCGGGTGGAGTTTAGAGGATGTAGCTCTTGAGAAGAGTCTCCATTGCGCAATCGGTAAAAGATTGGACGCAAGCAAGTTTACCTTGATGCTTGATGTTCTGAATTTTAGTTATAGTCAAAAAATCATCGTCAACAAGCCTATGAACCCTACGATCAATTGAGTCCAGAGCGGCCAACTAATATTTGGCGTATCCGTCCCAAAAATAACAGCAGTACTCCAAACGCGACCGCACCAATGCCTAGAAGCTTAAAAATGTCGATGCACATCTCAATTTTTATTTAACATACGTTCCGCAAGATATATTGTAAAATGTCGATGGTTGCGACAATTTGGAACGGAATCTCTCGCGGTAGGTCGAGCGGTAAATTCAAATTTACATCTCATATCGCAAATATTTCTGTTCGGTACAAACGTTCATCGTTGAGATACCGTTGATCGATAATGTGTACAAAATAAAATCACTTACTCTTTCATATATAGGATGTTTTTTAAATTAAGAACCTCGCAGGGCTATATGCAGGTTTCTTAGGCAACACATATTTTTCTATGTACGGATTTAGGCACTACATGCTCACCGGTGAATGAAAATATCGTGAGGAAGACCGCATGGCATATGATAGAAATGTCACGTGTAATTGCTTAGAGAACAGCGGATCAGCTGTATTTCTGGCCGCCGAGATGGAGGACGAAAGTGGACTCCGCCCTGAATAGCAACAAATATATGGGCTCTTATAGCCATATGGATCTGGCACACTGGAACAGTTGTATTCACGGCGTTTCTGACAGACCTATGCAGGATTCCCCAGGTTACCAAAAAATTGACTAATATTATTGTGCTCATTTAAAAATACATATTATAGCATGTATACGCCGCCCGATACGCGTGTGGTAAACTCCGTAAAGGTCGTTAGGGTGTTTCAGGACGCGCGGGGTAAGGGGTACGCGCGCGCAAGGGATGCTCTAGCTAAATCAATCGACTACCGAGACCCAAGGCTAGAGTACGTGCGTGTGCGTCGCAGTTCGGTGTGCCTTAAAGTGCAAATAAACAGTAAAACGCCAAAACTCGTGTCTTTCTACCACCACACCCACGACCACCGGTCATAATATGTAATTAAAATGCTATGAGATTTAGCAACAGGTAAAAAAAGGTAAAGGAAATTAACATAGTAAATGCAGTGCCGGCGTAGGGTAGCTGCAATACTCGGAGCAAATTGAAACTACCCCCCGGACGCCTGATTCACACGCACGTCACGAACAGTACGGACAGCAAAGAAATGAGGAAAGTAATAAAATAACAAATTATTAGAGCTCTCATAGACTCGTAGTATTTGCTGAGTCAAATAGGCTTCAGGAGGCAGCATTTCAATGCAAGAGACTTTTCACTGTTTAAAGTCCATTAAAAATTATAAATATGTTAATAATACTTTTTTTTTCCACACATGTGTTATAATAAACGTTTATGTGATGTCGATATTCTGCCTTGTACATCTACTTCTTTTAGAAGAATAATGAAAAAAAAATGACGGTTGTTTTTACCTTATTGTATTTATTTTTCGTTATATAGTTAGTCAGATTCCTTTTATTATTTTGTGTCCCTATAGCTAATGTTTTTTTGCTGGAACTTTGATAGCTTAAGCATCATTTATGTGTATTTTTTTACTATTTATATATTGGCTGTATGTTTCCTTGAAAATAAAAATTAAAACAAGATACAAAAAACAACGTGAATGAACGAGAGCCAACGACATAGTCTAGAGGCTTAGCAATTTGAAATGGCAATGGGTAGTACACAGCTCGTAGAAAGGATAGCCGGTGGGGTAGGAAAGTTCTCAAGTGGAGTTTACCTGCTGGCAAGCGCAGTGGTGGACAAACGACCTGATCCAGATCGCAGGACGACGTTATATACAAGCTGCTTCTGATCGCTCGTTCTGGAAAACATTCGGGAAGGCCTATGGTTGATATAATAATAATTTAATTTGGATCAAAAATTTACATTATATAATTTAATTTACGTTGACGCCTGCATTAGTCGTGAGACTGTATCGCAGACGTCAGCGCCCACCATTACAGAGAATACAAATAATTACAAAAATATACAGACGTGTTGTGTATAGGGTGTGTTATGTGTAGAAAAGGGTGAGTAAAGAGTGTTGTGTGTGAGTGCAGATCATATATAAGTATTTAAAAGATTTTTAGTTTGTAAATAATCAAGCTGCAACAAGTAATCCTTGACTTTGATTTTAAGTTCATAAAGGGAGAGGGGATAGATATTGAGAATTACATATATAAACATATGTTTATATGATGATAAACAAAATTTTAATAACATTTATAGTTTTTTTTTTTTGTAAAATTCATTAAAAGTAGCTTTCTGCTATGCTAGATTTAGTTGTTTCATTCAGATTGCTTTATATGTCTTGTTATAATTCTAAAAAATGATCGGGTGTAAAGTACAAACTATTTTTCCTCCATTTTATAATTTGAAAGATTTCGAGCAAGGAACGAATCGATATTTCTTCAGCATACAACACTCTTTTTCAGTTTTCACCAGGTAAAATCAATTTTCAGTTTATATATAATAAAAATGGATATTGTTTAGCTATCGGTACTGAATCCGGCTGATCGCCGGCGCCCGGCATTGTCCGGCTGGACGAATTGGCATGCATTGCGCCTCGGCTTTTTACACGCCTATGCGAGACCCACCCACCTTGGTGCAAGCTACAAGAGCTGGCGATTGGCTGAGAGTTTTATCATAATGAGCATCTACGGGAAATTTAATATCTAATAGCAGCTCGAATCAGAAATGTTTTTGTCACTCCAGGTTTGAAGATTCCAATGTCATAAAATATTGGAAAAAGTGGAAGGACGCAGAAAGTGAATTCCAGTCCTTGACCGTTTGCAGCAAAAGAGAGGAGGTGAATTACCTCGTACGAACAGCTGGAACGTCAACCACATATTGTTAAATTCATCGAAATCAAACAGTCACTGTTCTGTGAAAAAGATCATCTCCAAGCATACCTCGCATTTAAAAACTACGTCGTCGTTAGTGCTAAGAAGCAACATAAATAAGCAGACAGAGATGGGGAAGAAGAAGATATCGAGAAGTAGATGTATTTGCATTAGGTTTTTTTTCGAAGTTTATTTTTGTGTACTGAAAATGTATAAGTATACTTAATAAATAAATGTTGATGATGATGTCCTAGCCGGATTCGGCCACGGCGACTGTTTCAACACCGATTAAGAAAATCGAGGTCCAGTTTTCGGAAACAGTCAATTGCGCAGGAGATATTTAAGTGCATAACTGGACGCGCTGCCAGAAAAGCACTCTCTCGCCCGAGCTCCCTCAGGCCCGATGAAATGGAGAACCAGTACGATCGGGAGGGAGCAGGATGCAGTTTTGGTCGAGTTTTCCTTCTCTGAACACCTGGTTGAATTGCGTTGTTAAAGGGATACCTTAGTTGCCTTTTACGACGCCTCAGCAAGAAGAGGGGGGTGCTATTCTATTCTGCCGGCAGCCACCACGGCTAATGTTGATATATAGTATGTAAAATTATTAAAAATAGTAATGTGAAGATAATAGATGAAAATGTCTTTGACCCTATGCCAGAAGAACCAATGTAAAAAAAACAACTATCACAGTAATTCGTTATAACTCAGGCTTAGCAGACTGAAGTGTTAGTGAGCTGGTCGTATTTGCCAACGAACCGAAATCTTAAGGAAGACTAGTGATGAAAATGCCCGGGAATTTTCCCAAAGTGCACAAAACTTGTATGGGGAATATTCCCGGGAATTTACGAAATGTTCGCGGAAGTGCTGGACATTTTGGGAAAATTCCCGGGCAGTTTCATCACTAGGGAAGACGTGTTCATGAATGTAGACCACGTCTCGGCAAGCGCAGAGCGGGATGCACTCTAGCTAGGTGGAACGGCGATTGCACAAAATGGTAAGTAATTATTGGGTGAGAAGAACTGAAGATCGGGCTTATTGGTAAACCTTGGGAGAGGCCTATGTTCAGCGTTGAACAGATACAGATTGATGATAATGATTGTTATTAGTGCCACTACCCTCATTGGCACAATAAACTCGCTACATCTTATGAACTACACCGCTTGATATCAAAACGGTTTTAGCCCTAATAAGCACGTTCGCCCAAAACGATATCTTGGGCTCATCTATTTATTTATATAAATTATACTATTTTATTATGAGACCCCGGCGTACTGTTGCCGTTTATTTTCGGGGGATTTGCGCACAAACAATTTTCTTGCTATATCTTTATCATAAATATTATTTTATTTCGGGTCGGATCTTTGAAAAAATCAATTTGTCACTGATTGATAACTATTTCTCTATCATCTTCATCACGGCAAGTATTCTATAGACCTTGTTCCACCCTCTCTTTTCCTTAAAAGAACCACGCGCGGATTTATGGAGTCACAGGCATACGGCAACTCACATCCTGGCTAGGACTAAATAGTTTTCTTACTCTTACTTTTGCAGTGTCGTTGACTGTGGAATAGTCTTTCGGCGAGCGTATTCCCACCGTTCTATGATATATCACAGTCATGTCAAGTGTGCTCCTCTCTGCTCCTTATGACCTAACAGTTAGAACTCTCTAATTGCAGACCCCAAACTTCACGGCATAAATGATTTAAACACTTGTCATAATTTCTATAAATTAAATTCATATGACATCTTTATCATCATTTATCTTTCCAATGTCTGCAAAGCAGAGCAGTTAAAGATGAATTTTCAATGCAACTATTTTAAGTATTCCTTCGATCTTTATTCTGTTAATAAATACCTATAACTAGTAAGTATGGAAGCACAAAGGGCCATTTAGAGATCACACGATTAATTGTGCAGATTGTGTGCTGTCGCTTGAACGTGTCCCGGCTCTCTGGGACACGGCAATTACATTAAATGATTAAGCGATCAACGTAGGTACTGATGAAGCGTATCCCTTGTTAGATCCTGAATTGTTCGTAGTACCTACTTTCAAAGTCATAATTCAATTCCATTTTTGTTTACAGAATTAGATTTCAATGCGATTCCTTACGTTAGAAGTCATGCTAAAAATTCAATGCTTCACTTTCTGAATTCAAGTACAACTCTTTATTTTCAAAATCATAACTCTTCATAATATTTCATTAGCTACTCTGAGTTTTAAGGTTACAGGTTTTAGGTTCAACTAATGTAAAAATATCCAGTCAATATATAACAAATAACATTATTTCATTTAAAATTGCAATACAACTAATACAACTAGAGAGGAGTTCAAACAAAGAGGGCGACTTCTAATAACTACAACTGTAGTAATGAATAGTAATAAAAACTTAAATATTAAATTGTTTGGTTTGAAATCATTTGTAATAACGCTAATAATAGTGTACTGGAAATACATTTAGGAAGCACTAAATCTAGATGTACCTGTAGTTGAGTATATGCAAGGATTACATCCTTTGGGACACGTCACGTAGCGTGGATCTAACGTCACGCATAGACATGCATAAGTAAACAGTTTACGGAGCAAAGGCTAAGATAACGCGTAATGAAAATATTCCATTGTGAGGAAATATTACCCTTTTGATTAAAAGGAAAAATCCAATGATCCTGATCTAACTGATCTAAGAATAAATTCCAGTAGAAGTCTCAAAAAATGCTTGCTCGATATAACGAATAAAATATTTTTTGAAGATGGACTCAGCAGTACAAATCTAAAGTCCAATTTGA
The DNA here is from genome assembly GCA_036320925.1 of Automeris io. Classification (NCBI taxonomy): domain Eukaryota; kingdom Metazoa; phylum Arthropoda; class Insecta; order Lepidoptera; family Saturniidae; genus Automeris; species Automeris io. The sequence goes on along the minus strand of JAUDJH010000009.1, from coordinate 1,090,861 downwards.
TGACTATTATCTACAACACTAATATAATTTTATAGCATGTAGACGCCGCCCGATACGTAATTGTATTAAACGCCCTAAGGGTCGTTAGCGTGTTACGGGACGCGCGGGGTAAGGGGTGCGCGCGCGCAAGGGATGCTCTAGCTAAAGCAGTCGACTACCGAGACTCGGGTCTCTAGAGTACGTGCGTGTGCGTCACAGTTCGGTATACCGTAAAGTGCAAATAAACAGTAAAACGGCAAAATCCGTGTCTCTCTACCAACACACACACAACCACCGGTCATAATTTGTAAATTATAATATGAAAAGTCTATAAAATGAATCTAATAAGTTAGAATAATTTTAATTTACTATAACACAGGATATACAAATTCTCCCGTTCATTCCGATACAAGCCAAACAAAGGGCAATTCAAAGGATTTCAATAGAAAAGTTCACAGTCTAGTCTAGACCAATTCATACTTAGGTGGGTGAATGTGCTAACTTATTTTACGACGTGGCAATTTTGTAGTTCTCGCTTCTTATTCGTTCTATACATTTTGTGTATTGAAATACTAAAACAGCGAGTGACATTAGATAATATTATTGTTAAGCATCTGCTAAAGTTAGGAAAATTTTAGACAAACCATCTCAGAAAATCAACTTTAGTGGCGAATGGACGGCTGGGCGTTTTGATGAATTAGTTTACGGGCTCGTAATGAATCAATTAATCATAATCAACGTTTCAAATCGTTTGACCGCAACTTCCGAGTTAAATTAATCTCTTAAAAAATAGTTTCAAAGATTATCTCAATATTTGTATTTTCTTTTTTTTATTTCTTTACGGGACTTTTATGCCGAGGCACATGCCAGCCTCATCCTAAAAAAAGACACTACTAGCATTATTGTGGTTGGAAGCCATCAGTCTGCACAATTCTTTTGCTTAAGCTGAATAAGGTTTCGTTGAAATTCCGCAGAACATGCCTACATCAAATTTATTCAGGTTAAAGGCTCCCATCAGAGAATCTCTTGCAGACTGAAATCGAACACATTCCATCAGCAAATGTTGTACGTCATTACACTTGCTCTTTGCTATTTTGACCACGTGCTACAGTTTTTTGACTCCACAAGCTTCATTAGATATTAGTATATTCACGTTTAAAAACTATTTTAATTCTATCAGGTATTTATCTACTTGTATGATTTTACGCGTTCAAAATATCTTTCTTTTATTAATAAATTTCATGGGTTAATGCAAACTTTAAAATTTTTGTTGATTTAAGAAAAATAATAATGACTTCTAAAGATTTAACAGACTTTGGACCTGTTTCATAATAAATTACAATCAAATGTTGATATTAAAAACGAAATCTTCATTAACCGCTCTCCCCATTGCAATCCGAAATTGAAAAGTTCCAAATTACCATTTCCGACCCTCTTAAATGGATTGATACGAAAAATTTTGCAACTTCTGCATTATTACTTCATCCCCTCTCGTGCAGTTATTCCGTTTCTTAAAATAACTTATCATCAAAATTTACTGTTTGTTCCGATGAAGCTTAACCCTTATGGTTTAGTCCAAGATACAAAACAAAGCGTTTGCTATATTTTTAAAATATTATATTTCCCTGTGATCAATAGTGTTATCAAATAAAGTGAATTAGTTTTCTTACTTTTTTTTTTAATCTTTACAGTTAATCTTACGTGACCACATTTAAAAAATATATATATTTTTATTCCGTTTGTAACAAGCATCAATTTTGAGTAAAGCTTTATTAATTCTGACTACGTTTGAGTGCCTTTTCCGAGGTATTCTGCTACTTGAAATCGTTTTTATGCTATGATATCATGTTTAGATTTTATTTGTTATACTGTGAAGTGTTAAGAAGGTCCCTCAAAGATTGATAGGTGTTATAGATTTAGATGTGTTAGTACATCATGACAATTTTTCTTTACTACAGATGCTTTGATGTAAATCAAGAATAAGCAGAAAAAACTTTATTTATTATTATCTACAATCAAATGCTTAACCTGAATCACACGTGGCGGAAAGTGAAAATAAAGCCGATCATGGAACGCACTTCCCGAATAAATATCTCTTCACTATTTTCTCAAAGGCTCCCAAATCACTAGAACGCGGAAGAATATTCAACTAGTTTGCCGTTTGCATTATGAATTCAGAACTTTTCATGTGGATAAATGAACACTCAACACATATTGGTTGTATCTAACACAGTGTATTGTGTTTCAGTGGTGAAATGAGGCTGGTGGAATTGGGGAACGTATTCAAATATAATGAGTTTGATATCTCATAACTTGGACCACACAAGACGCCTGTCTTTGTTATCCCCTTAGCGTTACTCGGCGTTTCGCTTAGACATCATTGTTAAAAAGGTATTTTAATTAAGCTTACACTTCAACATTTCTGCGAAGACGTAATTGTGTCTTCGAATTGACGACTCGATGCTTTCGTATCATCACTTCTAGCGACGCTATTAAGATTAAATTGCTTTCTTTATTAACTTTTAAGGTACATGAAAAACGCTATGTACACAGACTATATAAAGTGGAGCTAATTTTGTATTACCGTGGTCTCCTGAACTATGGCATTGAAAATAATTAGTTTCATTGTAATTTAAATAAGACCTTTAAAGTCTATCTTTACTAATTGGTTGTGAAACATTTATGCAAGAAAATAAAATTTACAAATTTGAAAAAGTGGAAATTTTATTTATTATTATATACTATAACTTTTGCTTGTGCATACACTTTTAATAATGGAGCATATGAATAATTGTAAAAAGTGTTTTTTTTTTCTTTGTATCTATTCAGATTTGGATCAGGGTCCGCTATCTTAATAAATATTTCCTAAAATTCTCCACTCTGTTTCCTCATTCTACTTCGTAATCCTTTCATTTGAATGCTCTTTAGCTCCTACCGTTAGTGTTTCAGTATTGAATTATCGTCATAGGTTCTCATCTTCATAATAAATTTTAGGGGTCAATAGGCAAACATTTTTGCAATCCCAGTGCGTTGTTAACAACGGGAAAGCTTGATCCGGTCCACTTTAAGAATGAAATCGAAAATATATTCATGCTTAGTTTATATACTATCGTGGAGTTGTTTCACAGAATTTCATTGACTGTATTTTTGAGAATATAAAAATTAGTTACACAAACTGATATCAACCTCTTTATTCCTACACTATTAAATCGTATGTAATATTTCTTTCTCTATTCACAATTTAAACTTCTAAAGAGTAGAATTCACTCTCGGTATGTATATAGTTTATGTCTTCTTATAACATGAATCTCTTTAAAAAGTAAGTTATTATTTATTGAAGAAATTTGCTCTATACCAATTGAGGTAAAGCGTGAGTCTGTTTTTAAAAAAATCACTAGCTTCCACAGCCTACAAATATCAGGACCAAATTATAAACCTATATAATAATATGCTGTTATAATGTAGGTGTACCTAAATATATAGTATAATAAATTATCCAAACCATTTCATATTAATATCTACTGCTTTATTTACATTATATTTCACAATTACAGGTATTAGCTTATTTTTCTATATACGCTTATTCTTTCGCCTTGTAAGGCTATTGGGGATACTCTTCTGATTTTTTAATATGGCTCTATATTACGATCTTCTCAACTCTACGCTGTGGTTTGATATTGTTAGCAATACTTGCTACCTGGCTATTTCAAATTCTTAAGGGAATTGAGAAATATAGCACCACTAAAGCTCCATTCATGTGCCCCTCGATAAATTAACGTCTTCAATGGCGACCCTGAGGGCTGAATGGGTTGAAGATACATAACCCCGTACATTACTTTAAAGTTCTCCCATAATATCTTACAATTATCACCCCATCTAGTCTACAAAACATTAATTCTAGAATAATTAAAGAAACGATTAAGCCCCCAAACCTTCCTCCGGGTTGGAAATTGTTAGCTCGAAACAGGGCTGTCTCAAGCAATAAACTTTGCAGAGGAATTTCATTAGTTTCGTTCAATAAATTAAGAGGTTATGCTCCGTGTGTGTCGGCCCTGCAATTACCTCGTCTGCTAGGTGTAATGAAGAAACGCTTGGTTATAATGCAGATGTGTTAATATTGGATAACCTATATTGCTTTTCTTTGTAATCACATTTCACATAGCAAAACACGAATATAATCAATGAAAAATTTTGTATGCATGTGTGTTCTTTACGCCATAATAGCTAGACTAATTGTAATAAAGTTGTCTGTAATTTATGGATTAGTAGTAGAATCCTGGAAATATAATCAGTTCACCTTGAAACATTTCTTCTGAATACGGGTGGGATCAGTTAGTGTAGCTAATCCTAGCGGCCCTCGAGAAGTTGGCAGGGCATTGTGGCGTGCTCTACCTAAATACAACGAGCAGTGTCGGGGAGGGTATCATCTTCCCCCGAGTTTGTGACCATCGGGCGCGGCGCGACGGGGCTGTGGCGAATTGATTACAGGACCCACAGTCCCCGCCAATGCGCAGAAGTAGTCACCTTGGGGGTTTTTAGTCGGTATAAGTCCGACATACCCCGGTCTCGCGCAACCCCCCTGTGCGGCTGAGACGGTCCTATGAGGATTTTCCCCAAGTAAAAAAAAAAGTGTAGCTAATCCTGAAACTACATGACCTATCAAACTTTATCATTTTTCTTGTTCGTATCGCTGAGGCCTTATAAGTATTATATTTAGTTTACCATCTAAGTAACGCTGATCTCTGCTAGTGATTCATAATCATCACACTGTGTCGCTTTTTTTTTTTTTTTTTTTTTTTTTTTTTTCGGTGTGTCCTACGTTGGTGGCCTGGGAAAGACCTTCACAACAAAACCGGGCTTGGTGGGCGAACGCAGAGGGCGCTCAGCCAGCGAAATTTATGGGTTGGGCGGCTACGCAAGGGCACCCCTGTGGGTACGGACCTCGACTTGGGCGGCCGGCCAATTGAAAAACGAACCTAACGGTGATCTACCAGCGTTTCGGAAGCGACTACCTTGAGAAGAAACGCCGAAAGAAACTCAAAGCTGCGTCGGAGTGAAACTGCGTTATTTAAACAACAATTGACGGACCTATCCTTAATCGTCGTCGTCGGCGCCGCCGGCGACGCCGGTGTCTCGGAATGTGACGAGTGCTTGTGTGTACCTCGTTGTTGATAGGATCGGCGGTCGCAAGGGCCGCGGTAATTGAATCGACGGGATCCAATAGGACATGACGCGGGCGGCGTAGTTTGCGCGCGATGCCGCTTTTCGGTGTGTAATCGCAGGCACTGCGGACTAAAGGATTAGGGTGATGCTGCGCCTTGTCGAAATATCGACGAGATGCATTTTGCATGAAACTGGCGAGCGTTTCCAGCTTAAGGTCGTCATGGAGATCTATGTTGCGCATGTACAGCGGGGCACCCACTGCTTTACGCAAGAATTTATTTTGGATGACCTGAAGGGAATCCAGAGAAGCGGACTGGCTCTGGGCGAATACTACGCTAGCGTAGGTCATCACCGGTCTTATTACGGTTTTGTAAAGAGTCAACTTATTTCTAAGCGACAGTTTACTACGTTTGCACAGCATAGGGTGCAAACGACCGAGAATGAAGGCGGCGCGGTCGCGCACAACCTTAACATGTGGTCCGAAGGTCAAGTGACGGTCGAGAGTGACTCCTAAGTACTTGACCTCATCGACCCAAGGGATGGGCTTGTCGTGGAGGAGGACGTTTCGCTTAGGCAAATCGCGTTTTGCCCGAGAGAAGAGTATTGCTACGCTTTTCTCGGGGTTGACGTCAATGCGCCATTTGCGAAACCAGTCTCCTAAGTCTCGCACTGCTTCCTGCAGGCGTAGACGTATGATATCTCGACGGAAATTTGAGACGTAGAGTGCGGTGTCATCCGCATAAAGAGCTAGCTCTACGTCCGGGTGTTTCGGGATGTCATTGGTGTACAGACTGTATAAGAGCGGGGCGAGGATTGAACCCTGCGGAACCCCCGCTCGAATCGGACGCGGACTGGAGAGATCGCCCTCGACACGATACTGAAAGTGTCGATTCGACAGATAGTCTCGCAGGATAAGCACGAGCCTATCTGGCACTTCATAAGTATGTAGCTTGTATATCAAGCCGTTATGCCAGACTCTATCGAAGGCTTTCGCCACGTCGAGGAAAATAGCTCCTGTGTAGGCTCCTTTCCTAGAAAGAGAGAATTGATTAAGGACGTGCTCCGTGATGCGGTGCACTTGGTTTACACACGAGTGTTTGGCGCGAAAACCAAACAGCTCGTCTATGAGAATCTTATTTGTCGTAACAAAGTCTTGAAGACGGTTGAGAAGCAACCGCTCGTACAGCTTACCCATCGTCTTGATGAGACTGATGGGTCTGTAGCTGGAAGGAAGGTTGCTAGGTTTCCCTGGTTTAGGGATCCCAACGACGCATGCGTCTTTCCATACATTCGGAAAGACGCAGTTTTTTATTGCCGCATTGAAAATGACGACGAGAAGTATAATTAACTGTTCGGGCAGTGACCTTAGGACACGGTTTGAAATACCGTCCAGGCCGGGAGCTTTTTTGATCGGGAGATATTTAATTATATCTGTGACTTCCTCAGCTGTAACGGGCGCCAGGTCGGTGGACGGAGGGAGTGCAGCTATACGTGTGACTTCAGCGTCTACACTAGCTATGAAATCGGGGTTCTCTACGTGAGTGCTGGGAGAACATTGACTTTCTAAGCTATTTGCCAGACATTCTGCCTTTTCGATGTCATCGAAAGCGACAGAGTTGTCTATCCCTACTAGAGGTGGCATAGAGCGGTCGTTATCGGTCTTAAGAGATCTCGCCAGGCCCCAGTAGGCCTGGTGGGAGGGCGAGATCTCGGACAGGTGGGCATCCCATTGATTATTACGGAGTTCGGATATGCGCTTCTTTACAGCCCTCTGTAAATAACGCAACCTCGCTCTGTGTTCTTCAGTGGGATACCGGTCATAGGCTCTAGTGGCAGCGTTTTTTGCAGTCAACAGTTCCCTTGTGTCGTCAGGGAGCCTCCAGCGGTGGAGATCACCAACTGGAGCCTCACTGGTGGCGTCGGCGAGGGCACCTTGGAGATGACTGGTGAGTGCATCAATCGCATTGTTGGTTTCTTCTATAGAGGAGAAAGAATCTGGAATCGATTCTAAGAGAGGTTTCGGATCGTCCGAGGCCAAGTTTGCACTAAGTCTCTTCCAGTCCGTGACCTTCTTGATGGTAAGTGCGGGCGGGTGTGAGGAGCCCAATTGCACTTGAACGGGTCTATGGTCAGAATCTAGTTCACTTATTGTTTCTATCAAACGTAGCGGTAAGGCTACGTTTTTTAGAAGCACAAGGTCCAGAATGTCGGGCCTGTGGGCAACGTTATACGGAAAATGAGTAGGAGATGTCGGAGCAACGACATCGAAATTTAATTGTTCGCTCAGATCATGCAGGCGAGTGCCATTCGAGTTGGTAAGATGGCAATTCCACTGCAAATGTTTGCAGTTTAGGTCGCCTGCAATGATCACTGAGTGTCCTAGGTCCAAGAGTGCTGTGAGATCACTCTGGAGAAGTACTTTGTCGGGTGGCAGGTACACCGACACTAAATATATAGGTGAGTGACCGCTCATGCCTATCCTGCAGACTGAAGCCTCGATGTTGGTGAGACTGGGCGGATCAATGGGCATGCAGTGTAGTCTCCTCCTATAGTATATGGCAGTGCCTCCGCCTCTGGCGTGGGTCCTGTCATTCCTAACCAGGTGGTAATTGGCCAAACGGGGCCCCTTAACACTCGGCTTGAGGAGGGTTTCTTGCACTAGCATGATATCGACCTGGTATTTGACAAGGAACTCGCCGACGAGATTCCTTTGCCTTTTCAAGCCGAAGGCGTTAAACGTGACGATGTTTAACGCAAACGGTTTGAACCTACTCGTATTAGAAAGCATTTTAACTACCTAACAAAATGAGAGAATCATAGCGTCTTTTAGACAGAAGCACGGTACTGTTGTAACGTGCATATTAGTTCGGCGTGCTCGGTGATGAGCGCGAGCCTAGCCTCCAGGTTGTTGTCCGATTGCCGGAGTTTATCTGCGAGAATAGAGACTTCGCTCATGTTGAAACATGACACGAAGCGCCAGACGACGGTGAGGTCGATAGCGCCTTTACCAGTGGGTGCGGGAGGTGCGGTTGGCACTGGAGCGCTGCGCACCCAGGCGTTCTGGGTGTGGGCAGGCCCCGCAGCAGGTGTTGCCACGGGGGCAGGAGAAATCACAGGAGCGGTAATTGAAGCAGGCTGAGCTGCGACATTGCCGGCGGCGCCGGTAGTTTGTGTCGGAGTGGCAGCATTGGCATCGTCGGTGCCGCCGCGGGTCGGTTGAGCCGAGGTGGCGTCAACGCCGACGGGCGCGACCGGGCCGCGAGGCGGGAGCAGCGCTCCACGTCTCGCGGGAAGAGGTGGGAAATTACCCGCATCGAGAGTAGGCCTAGGGGCCGTGTAACGATTAAGCGATGCGTGCGCACGCTGTGGCAGCCTCGCTTTAGGCCGCGTACTGCGCGGCGCTCGCGGACATCCACGATAATTTGCGGGATGCCCCTCGCTGCCACACAGCACGCAGCTAGGCGGTGTGGGTGCGTCCCTCGTACGCGCACATGCTTTGGTGCCATGGTCACCCAGGCACTTGACGCACCTAGGGCGCCCATAGCATTTTAGAGCTGAGTGGCCATATAATTGGCAATTGTGGCATTGCCCGGGCATGCCACGTCTATTGGGCGGTTCGATGTGAAGTCCGCTGAGACAGCAGACGGACTCAATCGAGAAAATCTCTTTTGCCTCGTTTGTAAGAGGTAGGATGGCGAGAACCATGTCATATGGTTCTCTTGTGGACGCGCGGTACATTCTGTGGACTTCCTCCACAGGAATGTTTTGCGCGAGAAGGTCATCCTTAACGAGATTGACGTCAATCTCCTTAGGGACGCCTTTAATGACGGCTCTCAGCTTCTTCTCGTCCTCGAGAGCGTATGTATAGTAACTAATTAACCGGACACGGAGGAATTCCGTTAACTTCCTATGGGAGTCCGGAGAAGAGACTTGAATGCGAATCCCGTTTGGCGTAGAGGTCGCCCGGGTATAATCTATTTGTTTGTTTTTAAGTGCGAAGGAGATGTTCTCCCAGGCACTCTTATCCCTAATAACAACGGGGGGCGGAGGGCCCGACCGTAAAATTTTTGGAAAAGGCTTTTTAGCCTTGGACTTAGCGGCGGCTGTAGTAGGCGCCTCTATCGGAGTGTCTAGTTTGGCGGCCTTAGATTGGCCGCCGGGAGACTTTTTCTTCCGCTTTCCTTGGACGAGAATGAACTCGTCGTCCGAGGGAGTAGCAGAGGCTGTATTCTCTGCGGGAGGGTCGACCGACATCTCAATTTGGTCGGCGGAATCTAATTGCTCGCTATCGAGTGTGCGAGCGAGAGTGTCGCTGTTAGAGCGAGACGCACGCAGCGGCGATCGGTCGCGGGTGGCGGCCGGCTCGCGCTGTGTGCGGAGCCCCTGCACATCTGGAGCGGTAGGTGCGGTGGGCGCGGTAGGCGCGGGGGGACGGGGTTCTGCGAAAGGCGCAGGTAGAACCGAGTCGGGGGACGCGGGGACATCTAGCTCAATGAGCTTTGCGCTTTCGCGTCGATTTAATGCGTCAACAAATGCAGCTAATTTTGATTTTTCGGCCTCGGACCAAGAGTCGAGGCCTTGCTGAATAGTTAACATGAGGTCCATCTCGAACGAGTTCGGGAGGGACCCTTCCTACCAGGGAGGCAGTCCCCCAGACCCGTTTAGGGCCCGAGGGGTGTGTGACCTAGCGTCCCTAGCAAGGGTTGTGTGCCTAACGTGTCACAGCAAGGCAGGAGCCCGCTGAGCAGGCTCAAACCAATTACTGTGACGGCAGGAAAGAGGATAGGAGGGTTGGGAAGGCGATAGCCGGGGTTGACTAGGGGGTCACTCCCAATGCCAACTTGTCCGACCCCAACCGGGAGTGCGGTTGCCAAAAGGGCAAACGCGAGCGCCCGGGACTCGCTCTAGGCCGGTTGTTTACACCGGTAGGTTTCCCCCGGCCTAACCACTGAAAAAGTGTGGCTTTTGCAAATGCGTTTGAAACATGCAGTTAACGAAACTATTCGCCACAGACGTAGCCTTGAAAAAGGCAGGCTGTGGCCGGATCGGGTGCGACAGGTGCGCGAGGCAATGCAAACACGTGCTGAACACGTGGCATAAAGCCGATCGAAATGTTCGAGAGAGGCGGAGGAAGGGAGCGCAAACGAAAAGCGTGCGCACTCTACCGCGACCAAAATCGAACTACTGTGTCGCCTTCGGGGTGAGTAGCAATAGATCATTGTGTACATTCGCTTCGCGCTTGTAGCCTAGCTGATTGCCGTTTTGAGCGCACTGTACATAATATTCAATAAATAATAAATTAATTTCCTCAAATGTTTCCTGTTACTGGTAAATCTTAAAACAAACGCTATTGAGGAATGAATATAGGGTCCTATTCCTGTAATTTTTTGTATCAAATAATATATTTCTTTGTTTGTTTTTATTGTATCCACTCTTTACCATCCCTCTTCGCATAAGAGCTCCATTACTTTTTTATAAATAATGATGAAATAGACCGCCTTGTCGTTATCAGTGATTTCTTTTAGCCAAACATAAAATTAAAGATTGATAATAACTGTAAAAGTCTACAAATATAGATAAAACTTACAAATATAAATTGAAAAAAAGCCCTATTAAAAATAAAATAAGATGCCACATCCAATTTTGTTAAATAATTAATGTGAAATATAATTCCACGTTAGACGCGTCAAAGTTTCTCATAATAGTTGGCTTGTCGCGTTATTACCCGACCTGAGCGATACGCTTCGTTCCGAGCCATATTTTTATAAGTGCCGGCAGTTTTAATTTCGTCGCGTTATAGTCTGGCTAATCCATGGCCCATAACCTATAAACAATCGAGAGAAATACTTTTTTATTAATTACACCTTGTTCATAATTAAGTTAAGGGAAACGCATATTCTAGGATTTTTTTGTTACTGAATAGTAATCTCGACTGATTAGTAATAAATTTTAATTATGTATCAACTGTTTTACAATGACATATAACATATATGTTTATATTTAGAACGCCAAACGAAGTGCCTGTGGTAGCCAAGTGGTTAAGGGACCGCATCCATGCGCAGCAACGCGAATGGTCTCAGATTCGTATCCCGGCAAATATCTCTGAGTGTTTCCACATTAAGTACGAATTTAGCCACTAGATGCTCACTGGTAGAGAGAAACAACAAGGAAACCCACATGGCGTCTAATAAAACTGTCCTGCATAAGTGCACCTTCCATTAGGTGTGATTGAGCTCAATCGGCGGACTGTTATAATCGTACAAAAATAAATCTTTCTTATTACTCTAGTTCTTTATAAAGTACGCACTATCGATTTAAAAAATGGTGAAACAAATTCGACGTTAGCGGCAGCTGATAATAAAGACTATTCTGAGAAAAAACAACAATGTTGGCAGACTAGATACAAAAATAAAAATTAAAACGTCATAATTCATATTATCTTGAGTTATTTGATAATTCTTGTCTCTTGCCCGTGATTTAAGGCAGGGGTCGCTCCCGGGTGGCTGGACGAGGTAAAAAAAGTTACACAAACGTCATAATGATAAATTATAGTCAGTTATCTCGTTGTAACTTTATACTTCGTATCAGCTGCGTGAATTACGTTCAGAGACTGTAGGAAAAGTATGCTAGCTTCGAGAATTTATGTCCACAATGTTATTTTATGCTACATTCGGCTAAATCATTGGCGATATGCTGGTCTTCTGCGGAGGAGAGGCAAAAGGTGGCCGCTGAATTAGAGAGGGGGAAAAATTACCTCCTTGAAATTTGGCGGCCTAGACAACGCTGCAGGAGAGATGACTTGGCACTCGACGAGTGATCCGTAACTCCGTAACACTGAACAAGCAAAAGACTTGAGGAACTCTGCTGCACGAAATAAGTAATGGCAATGCGTATGTCTCCTACTCTCCGTCAAATAGAGTCAAATAGAGAGAGAATACGTACTATAAAATGTCGCAAGTACAATATAGTAAAAGGTATGTTCACGAAATAACAAACGATCACATGTGCAAGTTGTTATCGAAAATTCAACATCGGGTCCAAATATTGTATTGAAATCTACTGAAGCCGCGGTAAGTCGGTGTAGGGTATCACTAACCGCGGTTTCAAATATATGTACATTGAAATATTCTTTACTTACTAATGCTTTTTAACCTTTAATTATCCATTTGTCAGAGTATAATTGTTAACTATATCTTATGGTTTTCACTATTAGGACTAACATAATAGGACGGTGGGAACACACCGGTGCTATGGTAGGCAGTTTATATGAAAATTTCGTTATCAATGATGTCGAAATTAAGGTTCTTTGAAACATTGTATTTTGATACTTTGTTATTACTATACAAGAACACTTTCGACTAATCTATCCCGGATTCGCTAGTACTTAACTATGATACTTTTTATATATAAAGTATTTTTCTACTTGTTGATTCTAAACTTTTTTTTTCTTGTAATAAAAAAATAGTACATATCTAGTCATATTTTAAACACATGATTCGTTAAACAATAATAGTATAATGAACACTAGAAAATGATTGTTAAAAGTGCCGCTGATAAAAAAGTAATAATTAACTAATAAATTATCGAAACCCTCCCTTGTTTTTTTTGACATATCAATTTAATTCTGGGCCTCTAGACAAAGTGACAATAGTTTAACGATGACATTTAACCTGATACATGTTTTTATACAAGCGTTATCGACAAAGGAAAATTATATCTTTCAGAGGTTTTATTTGTGGAGCGGCGCACACTGAATTGAATGTCAAATAAAATCTTTGAAAGCTCTTGGGAGCTCGCTAACACTGAGACCACACAATCGTTGGGAACAAGTTGTCTGCTGAACTGGTCCGCATTTGCGAGTTGTCGACTAATAATTAAACAGCTGTCGAGGCGCAGTTGTTTGAGGCGCACTTCATTCCTCGAGCTGATGCGAATTGATTTCGAGGTGTATTCGTTTAATTAGATTTCCCATTGACAGAAGATTGGAACTGATTTAGAAGTATTTCCGTATAGAGCGAAGACGACTGGTTTTTGGGAATATTATTCAAGTTTTGGCGTTACAGATCTTGAAATTTCTGTTTTTTTTTTCGACTTCATATTTTATATTTTACATAAAAATATCGCGTTGTACTTATAATAATATGTCACGCTATATCTCTTTCAGTGTAAGCAGAGATACGTTAGTGGCTGTATAAAAATTTACACTTATATATCGTGCCCAGTGTGACCAGTAGCGCATCTGATCGCCGTTCTCACAGTACTAGTACTCATGACATTTCTATTATATGCCATGCCGATTCTAAAAACTACCAATTCTATATAGCTAATATATTATACATGAAATTAAAAACAAGCACTCCACCTCGGCATTGGCGACAAATTTTCGCCACAATAATAGCAACACGTGCGTCTTGCGAAAATTTACTATATCTAATACAATAAGCTGCCACAATTCGGTCCTAGATCGTGCCATAGTTCATTGAGATGTAGTGATACAACTCAGATAAAATTTTCTATATTCTAGTATCAGGAATATTCGAGTTATCTACGTTTCGGAAACTTATATCTTGAAGCCACGTGCGCGGGTTTGCGGATTCACAGCTATACGGTAGCTCATATCCTGGCCAGGACTAAGAAGTTCTCTAACTCTTACTGCAGCCGAGTCATTGAGCAGGGTAATGGTCTTCTGGCGAGCGTGTTCCCACCATCCTATAACATTGGGTCCAGTAAATGAAACGTGTAGAGGTAAATATCTTTTCACAAATGTGTAGGCCGACATGATCACTGAGATTATCAATTCTTTTCTTTTACTTTTGATAGTTGTAATCGTTTTTTGGATTTCACAAAGCTTACTATTAGGCGTGGTGTGGGAAAGTATATTGCAGTTCCAAAACGGCAATGACCACCAACGAACGATAACCCGTTGACAGTCGCTATCGCTATTTCAGCTCACATATACTATGACGAAAGGTATGTTTTGGGAGTCGGAGCTGCTCGCGTCCGTTGGCTTTACCCTAGTTTCCCTACACGTGACTCCTAGGTGGTGCTAAACGAGCAGCAGCGAGGTGGTAGGGCGTCGGTGCCCGTCTGGATCGCGACCACAGTGCATGGGTGTAAAGCCCGTCATAGTGACTAGTTTCAACTGGTCGCGTTTCGGGATCAGCTTGTGTATATCCAGTAGCTCATATACCTAGGGACCTTCAGTCGTGGTATATGTGGGCCGACATGACGATGTAGACTATCAATGGATTTTCGTCCTTTGATAGTCGCTTTCGTTTTTGAACTACACTGTACTTGCCATCAGGTGTACTGTAGTCACTAGGACGAGCCAGTGTAAAAAAAAAAGAACGACTGGATATACACAAATTGATCCCGAAATGCGACAAGATAAAGCGAGTTACTATGACGGTCTTTACAGTCGTGTACTGTGGTCACGACCCAGTTCGGGCAATCGTTCTACCACCTTGATTAGCTGCAACAGTGCTATTGATTGATTGGAAGTCATGTCGTGGTCAATGAACGTATCGGTGACGTCACAAACCAGTATAGATGGGCTTTAATCAGTGGCTGTTTCTTCTTCGCGCTTGTATGTCGCGCCCAACGTGACCAATAACGCAGCTAATCGCCGTTCTCACAGCACTAGTACAGATGCCATTTCTATTGGATGCCACGCGAGCTTCCGCACGATGTTTTCCTTTAATGGTGAATACGTGGTGTCTAAATTAGATTTTGTAAAAATACAGTCACATGAAATATTTTTTTAGTTTACCCACTGAACTATAGTTGCACTAGGACAGTTTGGGACGTCGGCAGCGGGCGTTGGGGCTTAAATTATGTATTTTATTGTCGCGAGCTTCAATTTCATAACCCGAAGAGCGGCCGAGACGAGATACGGCCCGGTTTACAGCCACTCTATTGAATTTTGCAATACATATTGCTGTGGCGGGCTGTAATAAGATGATATTTGTAAGTTATAAATAACTCACCTTTTACACTGAATTTTTTGAAATAATAAATTCATACATACATATATTAAAATTAAAATATAAAAAAATTATAATAGTTACAAATTATAATAGTTATATATGTTACAACAATATGATCCAGGTGAAAAATTATTTGAGAATATCTATATATACCGTTTAACAGAAAAATTTCGCTCGCACGATGTATGTTAGAAAAAATTTATCGGAATCGTAAATCCAATACATGCCGCTAATCTCAAAAATAGCTTAACTGATTTACATGCGGTTTCTACTAATGCATTGTGGTAAGATCCATTTAACATTTCGTGTTAATTTTATTTCAATCGTTTCATAAATAAAATAATTATATTGAGTGTAGCTATTTATATAAGAATCGATGGTATTTATTTCAATTATACAAATATTTCAGTTTGAAATAATAATTATTATAATAAAAATAATACTTCCACGTAAACGAAGTTGCAGGCAGAGCTGGTAAATAATATTTTCTCGTTTTATACACAGTATTTTATAAAAAAAAAAAAAAACATTTTTTAGCAACCCAGGGTAAATTTCTAATTAGGACCATTAGAACCACTGTAAGGGTAGCAACCCCGGTGTTTCAGTCTCCTACTGACTAAAAACCCCCGGGGTGTCCCTCTAATCACTCTAGCTAGGCTGGGAAACCAAATTCGTCCAGTCGCATGGGGAACGAATAGCCTTATTAAAGCTTCCTCTTTGGGAGGGGCGACTGTAAATAGCCCTCGCCTCCAAAAATTTCTCACGGGCGGTGTGCCGGACACCGTGCACCACCTCCCTCTTATCCAAGCAGCAGATTCCCTCAAGTGCACTGCCCGGTATATTATCAAACCCTATCCAACCCGTGAAGACATTACTCGGTATCGGTATTAGATTTTACTTAGGTTATTATTTTTGGTGAAAGAGCAAAGAAATACGCATATAATTTAAAAATGAAATGGATAATCTTGGCAACACTGGAGGCTATAATACTGATCATGTTAGACACGAGGTATAAGCGCGAAGTGGATATAGCCACTAATCCATCTCTGCTCTCCCCGTAAGGGATATTGCGTGACAACATTATGATAAAAAAAAACAAATTACGCTTTTAATACGCCAGAAAAATAAAATTAAATAGGGTAACTGCCGCAAACAATGAACATCCGTATAATGCTCCTGATATAACGATACATACAACAACGTACGGAATAAAAGTTTAAAGACTCAATGGAATCGCTATCTGTGATCCATTTTTCCACGACCTAGATTTTACAATAAGAGTTGAATGGAAAAAATGGAAGCGCAATTATTTCTTCGCAAAAGATATTTTATTGTTTCGTTTAAAATTTTTATTGAAGTAAATACATTTTCCAGTATTTACTGAACAATTTTCATAAATCGTTTAAGAGTCCAATTTGTCATAAGCAATATTTAAAAATCGTATTAAATCAACTTCAAGCAGAACACAAGCATTGAGGAGAAACGGGAGGACCAATTTCGCCATGTTTATGTTTTTAGAATACTGAAAGAAAGAAAGAAAATGTTTATTGAGAGAAAAGAAGCAACACTCAACAAAGATATTTATATAAAACAATGAAAGAATAATACATAATATCACGATATTTATTTCGTGTGCAGTTACCAATATCAAAGCGCACTCGATTTATTTCTGTATGCTGTTCGAGTTTCTATATTTTTAATTTTTATTTTGAGGCATTTAATAAATATAATTCATTTCATTTCAAACACAATATTGAAAATAGTTGCAATAGTTAAAATAATATAGTAAAACTAAATAAAATATAATTTATAAATACACTTTAAATATATAATGTAGGGTACATTTTTCCTGCAGTAGAATATGTTCTTGGCCGGGAAAGCCTTTGCAACTTCAACAGGCAAGAGGGGTGTGCGCACCAGGGAAGTTACGGAGCTCCGACTCCGACTCCGATAAGTCGGAACTTCCGATCGTTATCACACCTTCGGTTCCGACTTCAGTTCCGAAACTTTTTAATCGGAGGTATTCATCGGAGGTCATCACCACTGTTGCAGTCAATTCATTTGATTTTACTTTATATGTTGTTGAGACATAATATCAATTAATCAAACAATCAGTGCTACTTAATTTGTACAAATATTTTTTTTAATTTAGATTTAAAAAATATGATGAAATTATTAAATTTAAAACTAAATGTACATTTAAATTTATTACTAAAAGGTTTTTTATTTTACATTTACATTAAATTAAGTAAAATAGAAATTAACACAAAAACAACCCTGCAGCAAATTTAATTTAATTTGTTCACTGGACAATGTTCACTGGAGGATAACGGTTTCTGATATATCCAATACTTTGTGAACAACAGCTTTTATTTGTCCAAGTTTGGTTGTGTTGTGTTGTGTTGGGTTGTGTTGTGTTGTGTTGTGTTGTGTTGTGTTCGGTTGTGTTCGGTTATGTTCGGTTGCGTTCGGTTTAGTTCGGTTGGGTTCGGTTAGGTTCGGTTGTGTTCGGTTGTGTTCGGTTGAGTTCGGTTGGGTTCGTTGTGTTCGGTTGTGTTCGGTTGAGTTCGGTTGGGTTCGGTTGGGTTCGGTTGTGTTCGGTTTTGTTCGGTTGTATTCGATTCTGTTCGGTTGTATTCGGTTGTGTTCGGTTGTGTTCGTTGTGATCGGTTGGGTTCGGTTGTGTTCGGTTGTGTTCGGTTGTGTGCGGTTGTGTTCGGTTGGGTTCGGTTGTGTTCGGTTGTGTTCGGTTGTGTTCGGTTGATTTCGGTTGGGTTCGGTTGGGTTCGGTTGTGTTCGGTTTTGTTCGGTTGTATTCAGTTGTGTTCGGTTGTGTTCGTTGTGATCGGTTGGGTTCGGTTGTGTTCGGTTCTGTTCGGTTGTGTTCGGTTGGGTTCGGTTGTGTTCGGTTCTGTTCTGTTGAGTTCGGTTGCGTTCGGTTGCGTTCGGTTGGGTTTGGTTGGGTTTGGTTGTGTTCGGTTGCGTTCGGTTGCGTTCGGTTCGGTTCGTTTGGGTTAGGTTAGGTTAGGTTGTGTTGTGTTTGGTTCCATAAACTGCCGCGAAGTAGGGAACCACCCGATTCGTGGATCAGAATAAGTGACGTACATATAAGGGTGGGCCGGTTCATTAAGTACCTCGGGCTCACCCTTGACGGTCGTTGGGGCTTCGAGGAACACATCGAGCGCCTCGTCCCCCGGGTTCAGAGGGTAGTGGGTGCCTTGCATCGACTCCTACCCAATCTCGGGGGACCGTCTGAGGGAGTGCGCCGCCTCTATGCCGGAGTCGTGCGGTCCGTGGCTCTCAACGGGGTGTCAGTATGGGGTCACAGACTGCGCGTCCGCCGCTGCAGGCAGAAGTTACACAGTCTGCAGCGGTTGATGGCCATACGGATCGCACGTGGCTATCGAACAATCTCCTATGAGGCGGCGACGATCCTGGCACGCTTTTTGCCCTTTAATATCCAGGCGGAAGTGGACTTGGCAGTCTTCAACCGGGTCCACGAATCCCGCCTGAGAGGCGAAAGCGTGCCTCCTATGGCGCTCGAGAGGCTGAAGGCGCTAGAGCGCCGATCAGCCGTAAATACGTGGCGCGTGCAGCTTAATGAGGAGCGCTGCATGCGCCAACGCGTGGTCGGCGCCATTTTGCCGAACCTCGAAGCCTGGCTTGATAGCAGAGATCACGTCACCTACCATCTGACACAGGTACTCACGGGTCATGGATGTTTCCCTGAGTACTTGTGCCGGTTTGGACGAGAAGCAACGACCCGGTGCTACCACTGCAGTTCGGACCTAGATTCCGCCCAGCATACGCTCGCACATTGTCCGGCGTGGGACAGCGAGCGGCGGGACCTGGTCCGATGGATCGGACACGACCTCTCCCTGCCGGCAGTGGTGTCGGCCATGCTGGCAGGGCATGACAACTGGAGGGCCGTGGCCTCCTTCTGTGAGGAAGTTATGTCCCAGAAGGAGGCTGCAGAGCGAGAACGGCAGAAGGCCGCTCGAAGAAGACGCCGGGCTGTCGACAACCGCCCCGGCATATCAGTCCCAGCGGATCGGTCGAACCACGACCGGCCAGCTGATGTCTTAGGGGTTGTGGCTGTTCAGGGTGGGGGCTCTGAACGACCGGTCAGCAACCCCCGAGAAGACGGCGGTGCGTTGTGACGCGCTCTGCTGAAGTATACTAGGTGATATCGGGGGAGGTGGCGTCTCCCCCCCGTGATTGTGCCTGTCAGGCGCGGCGTAGTGGGGCTGCGGCGATTTGATTACAGGACCCACAGTCCCCACTAATTCGCAGAAGTAGTCACCTTGGGGTTTTTAGCTGGTAAAAGTCCGGCACACCCCGGCTGCCTACCCCTTCGCGGCCGGGACGGTCCTATGAGGATTTTCCCCAAGTAAAAAAAAAAAAAAAAAAAGGTTGTGTTGTGTTGTGTTGACCCAACTTGATATACGCCGGCGATGCGCTTGAGGGAGCGTGCCGCCCAACTTATCCAGGCGAGAGCGCTGTGTGACCCCGGGGGTTTTAGTCGGTGCAAGTCCGACAACCAAAAAGCTACCTGAGGTCCGTCAACAATATCCCCCGGGCTATCAAAAAAAAAACCTGATATACGCTTGGAAACAGTCTCGATTCTCAACATCTGTCTACACACGAGGGAGATGTAGAGAGAAATGGATTATGCTGTTGTCAATTCAAAAGTTCTGGCTTATACTTTCGAATACATGTATCATTCCTGCACCATATTAAAATGGGATCAAATTTAAGATATAATAAATAACATATCTTCACGCTATCACGCTATGTGAGCAGACATACAATAGTGGTTTTATCCACTTTGCGCTTAAATGTGGTGGACTACGCGACCAGTAGCTCAGGTAATCGCTTTCTCACAGTACTATGAAAATGTTAATAAGAAACAGCAATTTTTATTCTCTGTGTATTTGTAAATTTATCACTTTCTAATTAAAAAGGTTCACTGAATAATGTTTTTATTTGTCCCTTAATAAAACTATTTTATTCTGCCGTCACTTGTGACTGACGTTGCCTCCGACTCCGATTCCGACTCCGAATCCGACTCCGATAAATCAAATTTAAAAACTCCGACTCCGACTTCGGTTCCGATAAAACTGCCTCCGTTACATCCCTAGTGTGCACTTTAGATGCACAGCCAGCGAGTTATGAGTTGGGTAGCAATGTAAAGGCACCTCTGATGATACGGATCTCGAGTTGGGACTCCAGCCAGGAAACGAACCTTACAGTCATCCATTAGCATCGAAAACAACTACATTGAGAAAAAACGCCATAAGAAACTCAAGGCTACGACGGAGTGAAAAGGATTTTGTTCCATAATTATCCAGGTAAAGGGAATAAAAATCGATTTCAGTAATCTATTATTAGCAATACCTTTTTTTTCTCCACTCACCGCTTGGTAATAACAAACAGGTAATAACGGTGGGTAAATAATAAACAGAGGTTAAAAGTTTCCGGGCAGCAAACGCACCCAAGTCTATTGATATAAGTGTAGATGAGAGGGAGGCGGCGCACAGTGTCCGGCGCTCTTTACACCCACCCCGCCCAGAGCTGGAGCCCTAACCAGTTGTTCGCTCTCCTGGCGTCAGGAAGGATCTGGATTCTCAGGCCCAGATGGTGTGATAAGAAGTACACCCTAGGGGTTTTTGTCAGTAGGAGTCTTGACACACCGAGGTCGCTGCCTTCACCGCAGACCTAATGGTTCTTTCCTGGATGTTTCCCCAGGTTATCAAAAAAAAGAGGTTAAAAGTTTGTACGAAAGCGGCCAGATTTGAATGTAAATCATATTTCGGCGGAACAGGTCGGATCCACTTGTATATGATAAAAACCCTTTTCTTTTTAATCCGTTTACAGATCTGCTTTAAACGCCTGTGAAAATGATGGTCATAGCTTAAAAAGTTTTACACAAATTTATATCTTAATCACCGTTTATCACCATCTAAAAATGCATTCCTTTTAAAACACTTTTCAGTTTTTAAAGGAAAACTGATTTAAATGTAAGGCAGTAAGGCTTGTTGCGTGAATGACTATTTTCACTTTCGTCCAGCGATTACGCTCTCAGCAGTAAAAGCGTTTTAAAGCGCTGCGCTGTTTTTAGTGCTAATTAATATTTTCCCTGCCGGATAGTCAGATGGCTCCAAATGTCAATTATTACACAATGTACCCTATAGTAACGAAAAAAGTATTATACAAAATATAACAAAAAAAACCTTCAAAGCATTCTAAAGAAACCAGCGAACAAATCGCATGGTGAATCGTTTTCTTTTGCAATGAAAGGTGTTCTTAAAATAAATATTTTTAAAAAATAAATCTACCCTTTATTCTTCCTTCTCGCATCCTATCACCTTTTTTGTAGTACTCAGTCGTGCCTGCATGAGTACAACCATTTAGTAGCATCTTATATGTCATTCCGGGCAGTTTCTTCACGAGTCCACTTGCCTACACCGCGACACATCCTCATTGTTCTGAGATTATTTGTATTCTCGTGGAATAAATCATCCATTAATCCATCTGCTACCATGCACACGAGAGTGTGGTAATAGTTACAATCTCGTCCATTTATTATGGTCGCGTCACAACCAGAAGAAGATAGAAGCTGATGCCACCAAATCATGATCATGCAATTAATGTGCGTCCTTTTATTCATTGTTCTTTCTATTTTAAATACCGCATGTACAGTCCATTTATCTTCTATTGGCACCACCATATGGTACCTTATGAATCAAGTTACCTTATAATGTGAAGCACACCGTTTCTGAGGAGAATAATATGCTATAACAAAAGAAAAGTGGCAAGGTAAAAAAGTATAGTTGATGATAAAAGCGAGAAAGAGAGACGATTGAAATTATATTTACTGAGAGAGCACGATCCATCATTGCCTTTATCATCACTTAGTGAGATCCATTTAGTGTGAATAAGGTCAAGCGTAAACCTCTCTATAATAATAAAAGGCTTGTGTCGTGTCGTGACTTCGTATGAACGACGTTATATAGAAAGAAATACAAGACTCGAAGCAAGAGAAGAGCGTGCCGGTAGCTTTTGAAAAAAATATTTATTTATTTATAAGAACACTTACACAGTCTACATTAACACATAAAATATATATAAGACATGAACAAGATACATTACAAATGCGATATGATATTTAAAAGTGTAGACTACATGCACAGAAGAGATCAATAGATCTCGACATAGAATTGTATAGCTTTGTCATTCTGCATAGGGGTGCATGTTGACCTAAATTTGTGGAATAATTTGGAATTCGAAACAAGTTAAGATTAGATGCTATGGGTAATCTAGTAGGAGCAGAAAATGCTATATATAGATGGTAAAATGGCAAAAGTATTTCAAAATTTTAATATTTTTTAGCTGTTCATTCGGTGTACCGGATCTTTGCCGAGCTCGTATAAAAAGGAAATGAAAAAGTGCTATCCAGTGAAGATTTTCTTAATTAATAATGTATTAATCAGGCACTCTGCCTCCGAAACTATGGCGCAGTCTAAACCAATTACCTCGGTAGCCGAAAACTCGGTGTTTTTCGTCGACTGCGCCAAATTGCTCACTACGGTGGGCTTTGAAGTGTTAAGCGCTTATTAAATTTTCGAAGCACAAAAGGGAAATATTGTGTGCGTGTAAAATGAATACATAGCTCTAATACATGTATTATTATAATAATCGACGGGCAATTTTCGACTTTGTAATTAGTGATATAAAGGTGAAAATTTAACGCCTTACAAGCTGTGTGTACTTTGTGGTCAATTTTGATTCAGCGGATGAAATTACAGTCTAAATTGTATTATGTGCTATTTCTCCCGTCAATGGTAGGACTGATGACATATATCTCCTTATATATTTTTTTTTAATCGTGATTCGGCATCATGTGCTCTCAACGCCTGATAGTAAGAAAAGACCACGACTTTCAATAGTAAAGTAAAACATATCGATAGTCGCAGCGATTATGCCGGCCTGCTCGAATATCCCTTCACTCTTTATTTAAAAGATTCCATATTATAGGACGGTGGGAACACGTTCGTCGGAAGATCACTCCACAGCCCAACGAGTCAGCGTAAGTAAAAGTCAGAAAATTTCTTTGTCCTAGCCGGGATGTGAGTTACCGTATAGAGACTCCGAAAAATAGCGTGCGTGGTTATATTATGGTAGGGAGAGGGTGGAACAAGGTTAAATAACTCTTCAGAGCACCATCTTCTTCACCTTCGCCATGATACAGACGTTAGAAAACACTTAGCGATGTGTCTGCGTAACTGGAGTGGTTCAAGATGCTTACTATCGTCTGGACCGTTCACAATGCGGGCAGCCTTCTGCTGTAATCTACCCAGGGCGTCGAGAAAGTACTGAGCAGAACCGTCTCAGATATATAAATCCGCTTTATTTTCTCATTATATTTGTAGAATCCATGAGAAGGGTTTTGGATATTAAACCCATCACGCTTGTCCAATGCGGGTTGGCGGGTGTGGACTATATGCAGAGAAGGTGCATGCAGCAGCTAAGATACTAACAACACAGATCTGCAAAAAATGGGTAGCGATTGTTGTTGACCAACTGAGGATCATTTAAGAAGTAACTTTTTGCGTAGAATCCGAATCCGTCCAAAATTGCTCTATCACGTCAGGCTTTCAAAATATCTTCACCTAAAAGTTTAAAAATCAGTATTTAATTAAATTAACATATTAGTTAACTTCAATTGCCGATATCTCAGAGGAAAGAAAATATTTTCCAAATATAAAATAAGGATTTTAAAGCGCAAGAATAGTATTTTAAACTGGTTCAACTTATTAAAAAAATATATTATATGCTAACCTAAATATATCAAAATATATATACATATATAACTCAAAAGTGACTGACTGACTCACATAGTGATCTATCAACGCACAGCCCAAACCACTGGGCGGATCGGGCTGAAATTTGGCATGCAGGTAGATGTTATGACGTAGGCATCCGCTAAGAAGATTTTGATAAATTCCAGCCCTAAGGGGATAAAATAGGGGATGAAATTTGATAGTTTTAGCGCTTAATGACAGATTAATTAAGAATATTGTGTACAAAGAAGTTTTGTAGGCCCTAATTGTTTACACACGCTAAACAAAAGTAAAACCGCAAAAACTGTACGTAATTAATAATAATACTAATTAACGCGAGCAAAGCCGCAGGCAAAAGCTAGTATAATAAAAAATCGCTTTTTTACAATTTATGGATGGAGCAATTATGATTTTATGCAAAAAAGTACTTCGAAAATGACCCTCACTGAGCCAACAACAATGCCTCGCAGATCTGTGCAATCTGCGTGCTGTTCTTTTCATAGATAATAAGATAGACAGGCGATAACGTAAATGTTACGAACAGCGAGCCCAGGGCGCCGGAGACGCAAGAATAGGGGTGCGGGAGAGGAGCACGTCGACCGGGGCGACAGCAGCGACAGCGGCGGCCGGACGTAGGAACTACGGCGGAATCCGGCGTCGCTATTGGCGAAGATCGAAGACTCGAAGAATTCCCTCGGAGCTACCCTCAAGAATAAAGAAGCGAACTACGAACGAAAAAGTGTTTTTATTGAAGAATCCCTGCTACTAGTCAACGAGTATTGTCCATCGTGTATATCCTGGTCCATCGGAAGCCGAATAGAAGAAAGAAAGTAGAACCAACGCATCGATTTATCGAAGATTGCATCAAGAATTGGGGAAAATGGTCAAAACTCGATCACAGGGGGCCGATACTACGGACGAGTGTGACATGTACGCACCGGCCTCGGTGCGTCATGTTGAACCACCACGCTCTCCGTCAGTGCGGCCTGCTGTTGAGACTACGACAGGGGGGTCAAACGCTACATTGACATGTGACAAGTCAAACGCTCGATTGTCAAACGCTCGATTGTCAAACGCTGAAACGTCAAACGCAGTTTCTTTCCCTACAGCAGCAAGACAACGTTCGCCAGCAAGGTCACGCCGCACAAGTACAAGCTCAGCTGCCAGATTACGGTTGCAGTTGGAGCTGCAAGCGCAGGAACGTCTCGCCGAGATCCAACGGCGGGAACTGCGCATGGAAGCGGACCTAGTCAGGAAGAGACTAGAAGTGGACCTCGAGAACATAGAAGAGGACGAACAGGGCAGCAACATGTCACAAACGAACGAACGCGTGAACAGTTGGCTGCAACAAGCGACCGAGGGGGATTCGACGTACCCGGCCGAGACACCATCAGCAGAACAGGGAGGCAGAACGGCCCTCCACACCTCCGACGATCAACGGGGGGAGCTGACCGCGGCCCGAGTGACCTTCGAAGAAGAAAGGTCACAGCAACGTGAGGCGACAGAACGGCGTCGCACACGTTCGCCCACGCCCACGAGGGGCAGATCGAGGGCGATCGAGGAGCTGGCCGAGGCGTTGAAGAGGATGACTGCACGGGAACGAGTGCCGCCACGTCAAGCCTCGGACCTACCAGTATTCACCGGGGCACCGAACGAGTGGTTGCCATTCAAGGCAGCTATGCGAGATAGCACGAAGATGTACCACTTCTCGGCGGCGGAGAACCTAGCCAGGCTACGGGTGTGTCTCCGGGGAGAAGCGAGGGACGCCGTGGCGCCTCTACTGCACACGGCGGAGAACCCGGATGCCATAATGCACACACTGGAGCGCTGTTATGGCCAGCCGGACACCATCATCAACGACGCCATGGAGAAGCTGCGCCAGCTGCCACAAGCAGGAATGACAGCGCAAGAGCTCAACGTGTTTGCAGTGCGAGTGCAGAACATAATCGCCGTGCTCAAGAACGTCGGCCACAGCGGTTATCTACGGAATCCACAGCTGGCGGGAGAAATCATGGAACGAATGAGCCCGCTGCTAGTCTCAAGGTGGAGAGACTACGCACATCTGCACCGAGGAATGGAAGAGTGCGAAGTGATCACTCTGTCTCGCTTCCTCACACGCGAAGCGGACTTGGCATTCAGCTACACGCGCCAATCCAGTACATCGGGCGCCGTCAGCACTGCAAAATACGCCGCGCCAGCAAGACCGAGGCAGCAGAACACGAAGCCAGCACGCCGAACGACGCGTGGGGCAGCCGTCTACACAACAGTAGAGGAGCGACGCGCACCACAAGGGTGCTTCTGCTGTGGAGCGGACCACGCTACGGACAAATGCAAGAAGATCAAGAATATGAAGATCAGCGCCCGCTGGGACTGGGCAAAGTCAGCGCGCGTTTGTTTTAAGTGCCTGAAGAAGAGGCATCGTCGGGCCGACTGCCAAGCTGACGCATGCGGTGTCAGCGGTTGCCGCCGGCCGCATCACCCGCTGTTGCACGACACCGAGCAAGTGCGAGCACAGCCAGAGGTGCGATCCAGCGACGAGGAAGAACCACCCCGCCCGGCCAGAGAAGAAGCAGTGATGTCAATAGCGACACCTAGTGAAGACAGCAGCGTGTTGCTAAAAGTCTGCAACGTCATCATTACAGGTCCTGGGGGAGAAGTAGCTACGTACGCGCTCCTGGATGAGGGGTCGTCAATAACCCTCATCGACCAAGAACTGGCAGACAGCATCGGCGTCAAGGGGACTCCGGCACCGCTGAGGCTGCGAGGTGTCAACGCGACGGAGCACGAGAGCAGCAGTCAGCGGGTCAGCATCAGCATCCGAGGGCGGCGAGAACGCGCCGCACACGAGATCACCGCTCGCACGGTCAAGAAGTTGGACCTGCGAGGACAGCGGGCGCCGCGGGAACTGACGCGGTACGCCCACCTGCAAGATCTCCGGGAGGCCTGCTTCGAGAACGCGAAGCCGAGGATCCTGATAGGTGTCGACAACTGGCACCTGATGGTCTCCCAGCAGATAAGGACCGGAAAAAAGAACGAGCCCGCCGCATCACTCACCAGCCTAGGGTGGGTCATCTACGGCATCGAGCCTCGCCTGCTCCATCGACGGGGGGAGAACACGGTGCTGCATCTGCACGCAGCGGAACGAGACTGCGGCAGCACCCCCTCGAGCACCGAGCAAGAAGACGACGAGCGTCTTCAAGAACTGGTGAAGAAGCACTTCACGTTGGAAGCACTTGGTGTGTCGCTGACCACCAAGGAGAAGCCAGAAGATCGACGAGCGATCGAGATTTTCAACAAAACGGCGCGCCGAGTGAACAATCGATTCGAAGTCGGGTTGCCGTGGCGCACCGATGACATCGTGCTGCCACCGAGCTACAGCGAAGCATATACGCGCCTCAGGGGCATAGAAAGGAAGATGGACCGCGACCCGGCATTTAAAGAAGAATACACGCGCCAGATTGAAAATTTGTTGAAAAAAGGATACGCAGAAAAGTATAGCGAGAGTGAACGAGACAGCGCTATACAGTGGTTTCTACCGCACTTCGCCGTACGAAACCCGAATAAGCCAAACAAGATACGGCTAGTGTTTGACGCAGCGCACCGCGTACAGAACAAAAGTTTGAACGACTTTTTACTCGAGGGACCGGACTTGTTACAATCACTTCCCGGAATATTATTTCGATTCCGGGAACGGCCGATCGCCGTAACAGCGGACATTTCTGAGATGTTTTTGCAGGTGAAGGTGCGAGCGGAAGATCAACCGGCGCAGTCATTCTTGTGGAGAGGCGACAACAGAAAGGACCCTCCGGAGCAGTTCAAGATGACTTCGATGATCTTCGGAGCAGCCAGCTCGCCCTTCCTGGCCCACAGCGTGCGGGACCGGAATGCGCAGGATCACGCGCATTCGCACGCCAGGGCACTGCCGGTCATCACCAGGAGCCATTACATGGACGACCTCGTGCACAGCTTCAAGACCATGGAAGAAGCAAAGAAGACAATAGAAGAGGTCATCACCGTCCACGCTCAAGCAGGCTTCACGTTGAGAAGCTGGAACTCCAACTGCCCGCTCCTGCTGAACACCGTCCCTCGAGAGCTGCGAGCCCGGGAGCCGACCGCTCTGGGCCACGAACACCACCAGGAGAAGACACTTGGCATGCTGTGGGACGCCGAGAAAGACGAGCTGGGCTTCAACACGACCCTGGCACGCGTTCCAGAACAAGTCCGTGAACGACAGCGGGCCCCGACGAAGCGAGAGGCTCTGGCGGCGGTCATGTCGATTTTCGACCCGCTGGGGCTACTCAGCTGTTACAGCATCACTGCCAAGATTGTGTTGCAGGATTTATGGCGCATCCAGATAGGATGGGATGAGCAGCTTCCGGGCGAGCAGGCGGATCGCTTCGACCAATGGCTGAGCACGCTGGACGACATAGCTCAGCTGCGCCTGCCGCGACGATACGTCACCGACGACGATGCTGCGGAACCGGAGAGGCAGCTTCACGTGTTCGTCGATGCCAGCGAACAGGCATACGCAGCGGCAGCATACTGGCGGCTGATGCACGAAGACGGTCGCGTCACGGTGACACTGGCCGCTGCTAAGGCCAGGGTGGCGCCGCTGCGCCCGCATACGATACCGCGGCTGGAGCTACAAGCAGCTGTCATCGGAACCCGGCTGGCTGGCATGATAAAGCAAGAACATCACTGGAAGGCTGACCGCGTGATCTACTGGAGCGACTCATCAACGGTGCTGCAGTGGATAAGGACGGACGCGCGGCGCTACACGCCTTACGTCGCGCACCGGCTCGGCGAGATAGCGGAGGCGACTGACATAGAACAATGGCGCTGGGTGCCGACCGCACACAACGTCGCGGATGACGCAACCCGCGACGGTAAGGCGCCAACCGACCAGCATGACCGCTGGTTCACCGGACCTTCTTTCCTGTACGGGCCTGAGAATACGTGGCCGCAGGAAAAGGCACGACCGAGCAGCACCGGCAGCATCGAGGAGGCCGCGTGCTGCGCAGCGAGCATCATCGACAACGCGAGCCCGTTGCCGGACATTAGCCGCTTCTCATCATATGAGCGGCTGATCCGGGCGACGGCAACGGTGCTCGCCTTCATCGACAAA
Source organism: Automeris io (assembly GCA_036320925.1). NCBI lineage: Eukaryota > Metazoa > Arthropoda > Insecta > Lepidoptera > Saturniidae > Automeris > Automeris io. Next base: position 1,061,765 of record JAUDJH010000009.1, on the reverse strand, counting down.
TGTCGCAAAAGAGCGACCCGACTTGGATTGCAGCACATCGAGCGAGCGGAGCACCTATGGCTACGCAGGGCGCAGGAGGAAGACTTCGGCGAGGAGATCGCGAGGCTGCGCGCTGGCCGAACCTTGCCAGCTGCCAGCCGCCTCGCCAAGCTGGACCCGATGCTGCAGGACGACCTGCTGCGTGTGCGCGGACGGATCGATGCCGCGCGCGCGCCGTACGAGACGAAGCGGCCGATCATACTAGGCGGCCGTCACCCGCTGACAAGACTCATCGTGCTACGAGAACACGCGGCTGCGGGACACGCCAGCAACGAGCGCGTCCTCAATGACATCAGGCAGCGCTTCTGGATACTGCGCGCGCGCCCCACTGTGCGCGCGGTTGCCCGGGCTTGCGCGCTCTGCCGGGTGCGCCGAGCGAAGCCCCGGGTGCCGCCGATGGGGGACCTGCCGCCGGCGCGCCTGGATCAGCATCACCGACCCTTCACCAACTGCGGGGTCGACTACTTCGGGCCGATGACCGTCACTATCGGCCGCCGACGTGAGAAGAGGTGGGGCGCGTTGTTCACGTGCCTCACTACCCGAGCTGTCCACATCGAGGTAGTGGGCAGCCTGTCTGCCGACTCCGCAATCATGGCGCTGCGACGGATGGCAGCGCGACGCGGATGGCCGCGTCAGCTCTGGAGCGACAACGGGACGAACTTCCGTGGAGCCGACGCGGAGCTACGGGCAGCATACAACGAGTGGGAGCCGGCGCTGCGTGACTACGCGCAGCTGCGCCGAATGGAGTGGCGCTTCATCCCTCCTGGCGCGCCGAATCAAGGCGGCGCGTGGGAGCGACTCGTGCGCTCAGTAAAAGCTGCGCTGAGCGCAACCCTACACGACCAAGCACCGCGAGAGGAGGTGCTGACGACGCTGCTGGCAGAAGCGGAACACGCGATCAATTCGCGACCGCTGACACACGTCTCCGTGGATCCGGCGGATCCGGAGGCGTTGACTCCGAACCACTTTCTCATCGGGACGTCGGCAGGGCTGCCCCAGACCGGGGCGTGCTCGCCGGCGGATAGGAGAGCATGGAAGGCGGCACAAGGGCTCGCCGACCAGTTCTGGCGACGGTGGGTCCGGGAGTACCTGCCGACGCTGGTGGCGCGCGGCGGAGCGCACGATCGACAGCGCCCGCTACGCCCCGGAGATCTAGTCATCGTGGTCGACGCTGCATTGCCCCGCAACACATGGCCTCGAGGCATCGTGGAGGCCGTGTACCCCGGGCCAGACGGCGACGTGCGCAGCGCTCTCATCCGCACCAGAGGTGGAACCTTCGTGCGCCCTGCAAGGAAGCTGGCTGTTCTCCGGCTGGGAAAAGAAGGCTTCGACGAGCTACGCCGGGGGGAGGATGTTACGAACAGCGAGCCCAGGGCGCCGGAGACGCAAGAATAGGGGTGCGGGAGAGGAGCACGTCGACCGGGGCGACAGCAGCGACAGCGGCGGCCGGACGTAGGAACTACGGCGGAATCCGGCGTCGCTATTGGCGAAGATCGAAGACTCGAAGAATTCCCTCGGAGCTACCCTCAAGAATAAAGAAGCGAACTACGAACGAAAAAGTGTTTTTATTGAAGAATCCCTGCTACTAGTCAACGAGTATTGTCCATCGTGTATAGTAAATAAAGTTGTAGATAGACGCTGGTATGGAATAAATTACCGGCTATTCGCTTTATCAAAACGACTTCTTAGCACCGAAGTGCAAGATTTATCTGCTAATCGGGTTTTAATCAGCGGCGCGGCGGCTGTATCGTCAATTAATTCCAAATTAACGTTGTTAGAACGCACAACGAGCCCTCGACAACGAACCAGTGAGAAATTGGCCCTTTTGCAAAATTATTTAAGCGCTCGGGGCGCTGGTACGTTCTCAAGATCATGCTAGTTTAGAATTTTCGAGTACCTTCAATATTCGAAAAGATTTGATAGTATAGTTATGAAAGTGTAATGAAAAATATTTATTTCGCCTTAATAGAAATAAAAAATACAAAACATTAACACTGATAGCACGTTTATAAGAGAGAATAAAAACACTGACTACCGATTTAAATAAAATAAAAATAATATTAATAATCTACGATTATTGTCCCGATAGTCGTATCGACTAATGGGCTGATCGCAAAACGCCTTGATTTCCATCTCAAGAGGCTCTCGCTAGGTTGTTGGATCAAGGTCCGGATACAGAAGGCAGTTCTACTCGATACGGCGCGCATTGTGAGGAGGTTCCTCGCTCTGAGCTCCTAACTACCGGTGGCTTGGGCTTTAGGCCTCGCCCCTGTAGGTCTACATGTTTTTATATTTTAAAAATTATATTTTGTTTATATGTATTTATTTTAAAATGTAATTATATTGTAATTATGTTGAATAAATGATAATAATAAAAACATTTATTTGGCACACAACATACAACACATCAGAATAGGTTAAAATAAAACAGAAAACAACAAAAGCAAATACCCTGTGTTGGGATGACGTGCCACAGGGAAGTCAGTCAGTTTCTTTGATAATGACGAATTGTCAGTGCCGCATTATAAGTTTAAAAGCTTAAAATCTTTAGCTAAAATGATGAAAACCAAACATAATATATAGCCTTTGTTTAAAGTATAATTGTTGGTTGTCTAGAGGTAGCCTAGAGGATAAGGGACTTGAATCCATGCGTCGCAATGTAAATGGTCGTAAAGTTTGGATCCCGGCTTGTACATCTGGGTTTTTTCAGATTGAGTATGGATTTAGACCCCACATGCTTACCGGTGGAAGAACACACCGTGATAAAACTCGCATAAAATCTAATAGAAATATTACATGTAAGTGCCCTGAGAACGGCGATCAGCTGCGCTACTGGTCACGGCGGGCACGACGTATAAGCGCAAAATGCATATAGCCACTGATGTATCTCTGCTCATCCCGAAAGTTATATAGCATAACGATATATCGGTATTATATATATATATATATAGTTCGAATAGTTGATTACCATTGCAACGCCATCTCTGATTCCATCCAGGCACTAATCCTGACGTTTCAGTTATATATATATATATCCATATATGTCGGAGTGAGAGCGTCTAAATTATTATTAATTATATATTTGTTTGTTATTAATTTTATATATTGTTATTAAATATATATATATGTCGGAGTGAAAGCGTCTAAATTGTTATTAATTGAAACGTCAGGTTTAGTGCCTGGATGGAATCAGAGATGACGTTGCAATCGTAATCAACTATGCGATTTGATACAAAATTGAATTATGCAATTGGCAACACTGAGTTAAGGAGATTTGGTCGGGTTTTCTTTCTACAATGCGTGGTGAAGACAGTGCACGTGGCGCCTTGATAGGCTCCATCCCGTCATATATATATATATATATATATATATATATATATATATATATATATATATATATATATGTGTGTGTGTGTATAAATTAGTCTTTCAAATAGTATGAATATACAGAGATCAAGTAAATTACAGTAAGAATAAAAAAACTAGATTTACGACAGTACTCCCATTTATCGTGGCAGACAAATTAATTTTCACTGAGAGACGCTATTCGGAGAAATCGCTGAAATCTCTAGCTCAGCAGTTTTAGATTTGTTTTATACTAAGTAATCATTTTTAGTGGTAAAAACTCAAATTAATTCCTAATATTAATTTGACGCAATCAGGTCAGATCTGGAGACCCTTGATAACTTTTAACGGCATTAAGTTTGACACTTAAGCCCAGATTTATAGACGCTAGTTTGATTTTGCTTAAACATAAGTTCGTCTTTATTAAAAAAATACCGTGGTGCCAAGTTTATGACTGAATATCTCTCTAGATTTTTCTCATAAATGCCGGTCTCCTGACGTACCGATTTAAATACCGGCCGGACTCGATTGCAGCACAGTTTCTGATTGGAAGCGACACAAGCGATATGTCTTATATCAAATACAAATTTATTTATTTATTTATTTTAAAGGGAAACATACAGCAATATAAAAATGATAATAATATACACAAAAAATGTTACATAAGCCAGCAAAGTTTCCACAAAAATTAGTACAAAAATAAAAATCAAGCTAATAAATAACAATAAAAAAATCAATCAAATATACATACATATATATGTTACATATAAATAGTACATTTATATTAAAAAAAAGTACATTATAGAACAAAATTGAACTTAGGAGAACTGAAATTTGGAGAACATACTGGATTTCTGCTATCTTCAGTGTTTGAATATTGGGATCATTCGGCTTCGAGACGTTTCGGTGGTGGCGTGTTAATATCGTACACATTCCTCGATTAATAAATCGATTATTCGTCAGCATCGTTGCCTTATTACCACACGCTCGTAACAATAACAAAATACTTTCGACGTCGGCGTATTCCTTGGAATCCTTGTCGCACCCTCTTGTGATGCACTAGATCCTTGTTCGTGTTGATGTCGTGAGTTTTTGTTAATATTTAATAACTTTCGTTTTATTATTTACGATATATTTTGTTAAGTATAACAGGGCTCGAGAAATCATGTTTTTTTTTACACTGGCACGACATAGTGATTACAGAGTACCTGATGGTAAATACAGTGTAGTCCAAAAACGAAAGCGACTATCAAAGGATGAAAATCCATTGATAGTCTACATCGCCATGTTGGCCCACATATACCACGACTGTAGGTCTCTAGGTATATGAGCTACTGGATATACACAAGCTGATCCCGAAACGCGAGAAGCCGAAACTGGTGACATCTATACTAATATTATAAAGCCGAAGAGTGTGTTTGTTTGTTTGCTTGTTTGTTTGAACGCGCTAATCTCAGGAACTACTGGTTCGAATTGAAAAAATATTTTTTAGTTGAATAGACCATTTATCGAGGAAGGCTTTAGGCTATATAACATCACGATGCAACTATTAGGAGCGAAGAAATAATGGAAAATGTGAAAAAAACGGGGAAAATTATTCATCCTTGAGGGCTTCCATAGCGTGCGCTGCGAAAACGGTTCAAGATACCAAAAATATATGTATGAAAGAATTATTCCTCTTGAAATGATCTAAACAAATGTCCACGACAGTATATGTCTATCTTTAAGATTAAGTCACTAGAACCGTTTTTATGGTAATCAAATTTGGTTGAAATTAATGCATTATTTGTTAAGAGTTGTATCAACGTAATAATATTAATCTTTATCCAAATAAATGTGTTGTTGATTAAGAGTATTTAATTGTGAACAAAATTGTCTTTGACATCACTTAATTTCAATGAACATCTTAGAAGATATTACAAAACCTTATATAGCAAAACAACGTTTGCCGGATCAGCTAGTGATTTATATGGCAGAACAACGTTTGCCGGATCAGCTAGTTATTGATAAAAAACACTTAATGCTTTTGAGGAATTACTCACTATGACATACCTTAAGCTCTCCTCTGGAATAACTTCAGTACCTGTAAATAATAATATTGTTAATATTTTACACCAAATTGAACATACTCTTGCAGTTATTGAGATATTTTGAACCTTCGATGCAACAAGAGCGATGTGACAAATTTAACGTACGTTTTATTTTTTACATAAGTATGTCAAAGTGACGGTACACTTGATGGTAAGTCCAGTATTGTCCAAAAACGATAGCGACTATCAAAGGACGAAACCATTGAATCTCCTTCGTCATGCCAGCCCACACATATCGTGACTGAAGGTCTTTAGGTAAATCAATTAATAGACATGCAGAAGCTGAACCTGAAACGCGCCAGGCCAAAACGAGTTACTACGACGGTCATTACACTTGTGCACTGAGGTTACGTCCCAGTGTGGGACGTATTTTTGTTTTATGTTTTGTTTGTTTGTATGTTTGTGGCATCCAAAAGTGATCATGCCGGGTTGCTCAAATATTTTAGTATTATCACAGTATCATTTTTACAAAGTGACATAATACGAGGTCATAATGAGGTTCTGGTAAGTTAATTTCCGCGTAAGTCCCAGTAAAGTAAATCAATAAATCATTAATTCCATTCATTCGTTCACATCGATTCATTTACGGACTTCTCGGAGAGGCCGCGTTACTTGAAAGAAATTTCTAGAGAGTTCGTCGAGACGCGTGCCTTTAGCGTAGGCTCATTAGGTTTTTCTTTGAATGCGACTGTGTTTATTACTCCATGTACGGTGCGCAGGTATTTTTCATTTGGCCTCACACGGAGCATTGCGGTATTGAAAGCTGAAATACTCGTTCTCAATTCCTTTTCAAGGTGTATTTAATTCAGAAAACGTATTTATAAGTATTACTTTACTCTGTTTTAATATTTAATTACAGAGGAATATAAGGAGATTAAGGTATTTGTAGAATTTTTTTATACTGGCTGGATTAAGTGACTAGAAAACGGTCCAAAAAGATAGCCACTTTAAAAGGATGAAAATCCATCGGTATTCTCCGTCGTCATGTCGGCCTACATATACTACGTCTGAAGGTTTCCAGGTATATGAGTTACTGGAAGTTCACAAGTTGATTCTCAAATGCGACAAGTCAAAGTGAGTCAATATGACTGGATTTAAAAAAATTTACTGTGGTAATGGACCCAGTTTAGACAATCCGCTTTACCAACTGAAAAAGATATTAAAATTATCGTTCATCAAAAGACAGCATGCACAAAGGCATACTTCGCGGGTTCAGAGACGTGGAGGAGAAGAATAATGGAGCGGCACAATATGAATATGAGTGGAAGCAAGAGCCAAAGTCTTACCTGCGTAGACCAAATATGGAGAATTCTGTTGGAGGGCAAGGTTTGGTGTACGCATAATCGGGGAGGCGAGCATAAAGCGATCAATGAATGTTACGAAAAGGAAAAAGGGTTGAAAAAAATGGAAAGAAGTGGCGTTCCAAACAGTCTGTCTACCCCACTATAGATATAATATTTTAGATGTCCACTCGACATAATTTCGTATCAACTTTACAGGAGTATTCCACTTTAAAATGTGGAAATAAGAAAGAAAAAGCCTTGATATGGCACTTAACATAACATACAAACCTGAAGGACAGGTTAATCCAGATAGAAAACAACAAAAGCAAGTACCCTGTGCTGTGATGCGCTAAAGGGAAGTCAGCTCAGCAAATACTAGGTGGTTAGCTGGGCCCATCCAGCGCTTATTTTCAGGTGACACCTATTTGTTGTGTCAACGCGCAAAAATAGCTAAGGAGTGAGTAATAGACTATACATTTAACATTTATTATTATAACGAATATTATATAATATATTATTTATATAATATATATATATTTTACACTGACACGGCACAGTGACTGCACCAAACCTGATGGTAACCATGGTGCAGTCCAAAGAAACGCCAACGACTATCGAAAGGTAAGAAAAAACCCATCGGTAGTCGCAGCGATCATGCCGGCCTGCACAAATATCTCTTCACGTTACGCTTAAAGGATCTCATATCATAGGATGGTGGGAACACGCTCGCCGGAAGACCATTCCACAGCTCAACAACACGGCAAAAGAAGGAGTTAGAGAACTTCTTAGTCCTAGTCGGGATGTGAGATATCGTATAGCTGTGACACCGTAAACCCGCGCGCGTGGTTCTATTCAGGAAGGGAGAGGGTGGAACAAGGAAGTATATATAATATATTAGTTATAATAATACCTGATTATTATAACGAATATACCTCATTTATGTTGAGGCGACGGGAAAGGATCAAATATTTCTATATAAAGTGCTGAATAATTGATACGATTATAGTTTTTTTACTTGGTGACTTTTCTTTTAAATGTCCCAGGCTATGTTCGCAATGTAATACTTTGTTTGATGTACCAGCCACAAAAACTAGGTATGTCGGCAATACATATTTATATTTCATTGGGTGACAGTTATAACACCTAAGTTTTACTCTCATATTGATTTTTTCAACTGTACCTTAGCAGGTTTCAAGTGATAGATGAGATTAGCTTATAATTCAATCATATTAGTACTTTGAGTTTTAAAGCATGTCTTGCCAGCATTGCTTATTTACTCATTTAATATTGCTTTAACTTTTTTTATATTATTGTCTTGTTTTTATTATTTTTCTGTTTGCTTCGATCTTATACATAAGCATACTGTGTATTATTTAAATATATTATAATATTGTTTGTTTTCCTTTAATAAATAAATAAACAGATATACAACTCTAAAAGCTATTTAAATGTTTCTTATTCACAGTATAGTATTGATAAAATTATATCCTAAAGCAATATATATTTCAGATTCTATTACGTCATTTGTGAAGGCAAATGGAAAACACCTTCCCATAGTATGAGGGGTTTAATGAACGCAGTCGAATTCAAAGAAAGTCGTAATGAGCTCGCTCTCAAAGCACGCGTCTCGTCAGGCTCTCTAGAAATTTCTTTTAAATATCTTAGCCTGAGGCCTAAGACATTTATAAATCGAGTCGAGACAGCCCGAATGAGTAACGGTAGATGAATGAAACGAATTAACACTTTTTTAGAGCTTGAGAAATATATATATATACGTTGGGAAATTTTCCTGTATGCTGAAATTATTGAAAGTGCATTTTTTGTTTCTGAGCTGCAAGCCAGCACTGACACTTGGCGACAGACATTCCTTGACCGTGCGCTCACGCATCTTTTTAATTCATGCGAATTTTCGAGAATCAATGATAAAGTAGTCCTACAAAATTAACTCTAAGTCGCCTGTAGTGCTTTACCGGTTTCACAATGAGTGTGTTCTCAAGAGCTACATTTTCTAACTCCAGCAGCTTTCTTCTGCATCATTCTCTCACTAGAAAAGATATTTGTAGGATGTACTTGGTTGCTAGCAAACGGTCGAAGGTATTGTAAGTCACAGGTTATTGGTTCTTGAAATCGGGTGATGTTACAGGACGCGAGATATTGCTTTCTGATAGGCTGTTAAAGGTAGCGCGATGTTAGGAGACGCGCTAGCGCACGGTCGAGCGGATTCCCTAACCACGCTTCAGTCTGTGCACGCCCCTAAGTAAACAAGCGCTAAATATTTAAATAATTTTTGAAAGTTTGAAAAATTTAACAGTTTTCTTCAAACTATAAAATTATTTTCTATATTGTGGTACTAAGGTTCTATCATTAAAACGAAGGCCGTAGTTATTGTGGCTAGACAGACTCTTTTTTACCGACGCCTTCTTCTTTCACTTTGTCGGATTTGGCTCAATTAACAAGCGTTGGCGATAATCAATACAAATTCGAACATGTTATACTTACATAATCGCGTAATAGATACAATTACCTATATTCAGCCATTGTTGTATTCTATTTAACAAAATATATCGTTCCTAAAGAGTATTGAAGCAATTGTCGTCTTTGTGTTTAATCTATACTAATATTATAAAGCTGAAGAGTTTGTTTGTTTGTTTGTTTGAACGCGCTAATCTCAGGAACTACTGGCTCGAATTAAAAATTTTTTTTTGAGTTGAATAGACCATTTATCGAGGAAGGCTTTAGGCTATATAACATCACGATGCAATTATTAGGAGAAGAAATAATGGAAAATGTGAAAATAACGGGGACAATTATTCATCCTTGAGGGCTTCCATTGCGTGCGCTGCAAAAACGGTTCAAGATACCAAAAATGTATGTACAAAAGAATTATTCCCCTTGAAATGATCTAAAAGAATGTCCGCGACAGTATATGTCTATCTTTTAAGATTAAGTTACTAGAACCGTTTTTATGGTAAACAAATTTGGTCGAAATTAATGCATTATTTGTTAAGAGTTGTATCAACGTAATAATATTAATCTTTATCCAAATAAATGTGTTGTTGATTAAGAGTATTTAATTGTGAACAAGATTGTCTTTGACATTACTTAATTTCAATGGACATCTTAGAAGATATTACAAAACCAAGTAGCGGTAAAACTGTAGTTTCATAAACCAAACTACGTAACTCTATTGTACAAGGGAGAAGGTGAAATAAGAGTTAAAATAAAAATAACGGTTAAAACGCTCATCTCTCACAACTTAGATCACAGCCTAATAGAACGTGATCTCTGAATAGCGAGATCGTTTTGAATATCCACCCGGGCTCAATTGAGGATGGAAGCGCTAAGCCAATGCGAATGTCTTTCGATAGTACAACTTTTTTTAGTTCGATTCTAGAAAATCCTTTGTTGCCTGAATTTTCACGTTTTAAAGTAATAGGTATACCTGTTTAATGTTCCAGGGGAATTTACTTCGTTCATAAAATCTTTAAAGTTTTTTAAGAATTTAATTCCAACGACTGTGACGTTTTGATGTGGTGTTCTAACAAAAAGTACAAAGGATTGTACAATGTGATCGCGGCAATCTAATAGCTTTCAAGACTAGGTATGGATTTAGGCTCCACATAATCACCGGAGTAAGGAAAACACCGTGAGGTAACCCACATGGCATCTAATAAAAATGTCTTTTGTAAGTGCCCTGAGAACGGCGATCAGCTGTGCTACTAGTCACGTTGGGCACGATTAGTGATGACAATGCCCGGGAATTTTCCCAAACGCCCAAAACTTCCAAGAACATTCCGTAAATTCCCGGGAATATTCCCAAGGAACCGCCAAGGAGTGGAATTCGTTTCCTGCGTCTGTTTCTCCAACATCATATGATATAGGAATCTTCAATCATCGGGTTAGTTTGCTGCATAGATGGGCAAAATGTAATCAGATTAATAAAAATGATTAACGATTACATTTTACGTTTTTTACCATTAATATGACTGCATTTTGCTCATTTATGTTTTAAACACTACAAAATCCCAGATTGTATACACGTTTATCATTTTTTAATGTTTTCAATGGATTTAATCATGATTATAGAGCAAGAAAATTAAAATGACGACTACATTTTGTAATCATTCATCATTAATCAGATTACATTTTCCCGTCTCTGGTTTGCTGAGTGAACGCGCTCCATCATCGGCCTCATCATCACTTTCCAATAGGTGAGATTGAGGTCAAGCGCAAGATATTGTAATAAAACAGCTATACGTATTATTTTTTAAGTATTAGGATTAACCGTTACACCACAAAGATTTCTTCTTAATGATCACAGTACTAACAGGATTTCAATGTCTAAGGTAATGCTTTAATGGTTGTCGATTTTTAGACTGTACCAAAACACTTTAAGATTGACGTAGTTTCGTCGTGCCAGCATAAAAAAAATCTCAAGGGTCGTATTCCTCACATTTCAGAATAAGAGCGTCTGGAGCGAATAACAATAAATACAGTGGAGTATTACGAGTAATAGAACAAATCGCCGACGCAGCCAGGCCGAAATGCGAGGGTGTCTGGCCGCAGGTGCGAGCGGCTCTAATATGTGAGCCTGAATATTGTGCTCGGTGAGGCGACTGTATGAAACTGCTTGACGTATTAGTTCTCTTGTATTTTGATTTTCGTGAGCGCTGATTTTGTAGTGTATTTTCAATTTTGAGCCCAATGTCCAGGTTGAATGAACGCGGAGCTTGTTTCCTAGTATTATTATAGAAGCGTAGTCTACCTATGTTAGTAACTTATTTTTATTTTACACAATAGGGTGTCCAACATGGGTAACATTAGACAAGAAAACAAAAGGATCATGGTACTTAAATAGAACATATAAATGCCCCCACAATTATAGGGCACCACAGCATGCAGTGATTAATATATTATAATGCTAGTTTACATTAAAGAATAATAATAAAATTCCAAAAAAAGAAAAAAGATTTACATATATAGATACAACACAAAAGGATAACATTGTAGATTGTATAAGCAACAACTTTAAACGAAACTGTGACTGATTCCAAGTAACACCAAAAGTAACACAAAAAAAAAAAGAAAAAAGAAATACAGTCACTTTCTTACTTTCTTACACGCTGTTCTAAATGTTGAAAGAGAAACAGTCAGGTCCAAGTCACCGAATCGCGAGAGTGCGTTGTAACTAGACAATTCTTTAAAGTCATATATGTGAGTGATATCGCTACGCTATTTATATTTTTGGGTGAGCAGAGAAATGTAGTGACTATAAATTTTGCGTTTATATGTCATGGCCAACGTGATCTAGCACAGCTGATCGCTTTTCTCATAGCACTAGTACACATAAAATTTCCATCAATTGGCATGTGGATTTCTTCACGACACTTTCCTTCATGAGTGAGGATATGTTGCCTAAATCCGTTCTTAATCTGGAAAAGCTTAGAGGTAAGTACCGGGATTCAAACCTATGTCCATACGCGATGCGGCGCATGGAAATCGGCACATTATCCACTACGCCACTACAATCCCGTGAAATACTACTATTATTAACGTAGATTAATACGTAGATTAGTTTTGGGAGTCGAAGCTGCTCGCGTCCGTAGGCTTTACCCTAGTTTCCCTACACGTGACTCCTGGGTAACTAAACGAGCAGCAGCGAGGTGGTAGGGCGTCGGTGCCCGTCTGGATCGCGACCACAGTACATGGGTGTAAAGCCCGTCATAGTGACCAGTTTCGGCTTGTCGCGTTTCGGGATCAGCTTGTGTATATCCAGTAGCTCATATACCTAGAGACGTTCAGTCGTGGTATATGTGGGCCGACATGACGATGTAGACTATCAATGGATTTTCATCCTTTGATAGTCGCTTTCGTTTTTGGACTACACTGTACTTACCATCAGGTACTCTGTAGTCAATATGTCGAGCCAGTGTAAAAAAAAAAATCATGAAATTGCAGGTAGTACGTAAAACAGGTGTAACTTCTTACTAAACTTATATAACACCTATGGCCCAGGTATGATCGATGTCTCTTAAATTAAATCGCGTTCAATCAATGCGAGCACATTTATTAATAGCGTTTAATAATTATTAAACTAAGTCTGCGGTGCTACGCGGCGTTAAATCAACCGTAAATCAACAGTAAAGTGCAGATAATTTCATCGCTAAGCCCGCATTTCACACTCGACTCAGCAATTAGACGTGATCTGTCTGATTAACATGCGTTGTTGGAGCGAAACGGGCCGGCCGCGGTCATACTGACAGCGATAAGCGATTCTATTCATTCAAAATGTTTAACTAACATTTGTATTCCTCGTCATACCACCACTGACCAACCATCTTAACACGTTTGTCGCTACTTCACCGAAATATAAATGCCGTTATTTTTGTTATAGTTCATTGGATTTGTAAAAGAAATTTAATGAAATATGCACTTATATGAAAATATAGGATAACATAAAAAAATATATTATAAAGCGTGTTTTTCGTTATAACACTCTAAATTCATTTGAGATGAAGAACAAAATTATTTGTGATAAATCGTAGGTAACGATATCAGAATAAAACAATAATACTCGAGTTGTATTGTTTATATATCACTTGTTTACATTACGACGTACCAAGTTGGATTTAGGTTCCGTGAGAAAAAAACGAATCACGCAGGGCATCGAACGTGTTAACCCCACCTAAATAGCCTTGTCAGGCGCCTCAATTAAATTTCACTGATCGATTTGCACAGAGATTCCCTCGTTAAGTGTGTTCTACCATCTGTATCACGAGGAGTGTTCTGATGAGTTATTTAACCTTGTTCCACCTTCTCCTTTCCATAAAAGAACCTCGCGCGCGGCTTTACAGAGTCACTCCTTTACGATCCTGAGTAGGAGGACTTAGAAGTTCTCTAGCTCTTACTTTTGCCAAGTCTTTGAGCTGTGGTGCGTGTGATGTGTGTGTGGTGAGTGTGTGGGGTTGTGTGTGTTGAGTTCTGGCGAGAATGTTCCCACCGTCATATGATATTGGGTTCTTTAAACGAAGCGCGAAGAGATATCCGTTCAGGCGGGTTTTATCGCTGTGACTATCGAGAGTTGTAGTTGTTGCTTGGACTTAACCAAGTTTACCATCAGACGTGGCGTGGTCACTATGCCCAATCAAGATAAAACATTCTTCTGCTAGACCTAAATCTCTTTTAAGAAGCATCATTGAGCCGAGCCTTTAATTACAACTCAAATAATTTTCAAGCACTTTATTTATCTCCGTTCTATGAAACTGTTTTTCGTAAACAGTTTCATCAAGTAGCTTAAAGCCTATTCAATGTTAAATATGTTTACGTTAATTAAAAATTAAACCGCTTTATTGACGCCTTCGTGAATAGAAGAGATTACGCTGGTGTTTTGGCAACTGAAGATTCTAACAACGTTGGCGCTAAAATTTGAAATAACGATTTAATTAAAATTAACTAAACTTTTATGATAATCCTAAAAGTGATGGAGGTAAAGCTTTTCAAAGCGGTGTAATAATTAATAAATAATACGTGTTCTTGACATGGCAAATGCTGTAACGTGCCGGGCCCTGCGAATTTACATGTATTATATAATAAGGTAGTGCTATACCGGGCAGTAGACTTGAGGGAGTCTGCTGTCCGGATGAGAGGGTGGCGGTGTGCAGTGTCCGGCGCGCCGCCTGTGAGATAGGTATTGGAAGGGTGGGCTCTTTACCCCTACCCCTCCCAGAGAGGCAGCCTCGACAAGGCATTTCGCTCTCCGGGCGTCTGGATGAATTTGGTTTCCCAGGCTCGGGTGGAGCGATTATAGGGACACCCCGGGGGTTTTTAATCAGTAGGAGTCTGACACACCGTGATTGCTGATCTCACAGCGGCCCTGATGGTCCTATGCAGGATTTTACCCCGGGACACGAAAAAAAAAGGTAGTGCTATAGCGAATAAATTAATTAAACAGTTGGTTGTTGTCTATGCGAATTGGTCTTTAAATTGTGTTACGATTTATCGATCTAAATGTATATATTAATTTTTTTTTTACACTGGCACGGGATAGTGACTACAGAGTACCTGATGGTAAGTATAGTGTAATCCAAAAACGAAAGCGACTATCAAAGGACGAAAATCCATTGATAGTCTACATCGTCATGTCGGCCCGCATATACCACGACTGAAGGTCTCGAGGTATATGAGCTACTGGATATACACAAACTGATCCCGAAACGCGACAAGCCGAAACTGGTCACTATGACGGGCTTCACACCCATATATTTTGGTCGTGATCCAGACGGGCCCTGACGTCCTACCACCTCGCTGCTGCTCGTTTAGCACCACCCAGAAGTCACGTGTAGGGAAACTAGGGTAAAGCCTACGGAAAACGCACCTTAAGTTTTGCTTTAGCAAAAAATTGTCTATAAGTTGCTTAAATTACATTAAAAAAGGCATTGTAGGAAGCCCCTGCATCCATTAGTTAAAAGAAACTAGTAATAAGTATGTAAATTTTTATAAGGGACATGGGTAATTAGATTAAGAAAGAATATCCATAGAAAATAGATAAAAAAGTATTGTAGTAAAGTAAAAACACAATTTATTGATTTTTAATGATTTAGAGGCTAACGCTTGACTTCAATCAGACCTGGTGGTAGATAAATATAAGGCTGATTGTGAACCACGATCACCCGACAAAGGCCTATTCACTCTGGTTTTAAAAGACCCCAAATCATAATTTCGTTGAAAAACAGATGTAGGAAACGTATTCCACTTCTTTACTGGTCGCATTATGGTTGATGAAGGGATTTTGTTAGTATGGCTATAGATGGTAGGAATATGGTATACATCACAGCGTTTAGTGGATTTGTGGTGAAAAGGGATCAGTGGGATTGGGGAATGAAGCTTTTACTAAAAAATCAAATATATCAATGCATTTATTTGGCATATAGCTTAATATACAATACAGAAAGTTAGGACAATCAAGATAGGAAACAACAAAAGCTGCGACGTTCCAAAGGGAAGTCAGCTCAGCAAGTGCTAGGTGACCCACTGAGTCATTCAGCGATGATTTTCAGCTGATACCCATTAATTATGTCATGTGCAGGAAACAGCGAGAAAGGCAATAATGCATACCCAGCTTCGAAGACTATCTCAAAGTATCATTGATATATACATGATGATGATGATGATGTCCTAGCCGGTTTCGGCCACGGCGACTGTTACAACACCGATTAAGAAAATCGAGGTCCAGTTTTCGGAAACAGACAATTGCGCAGGAGATATTTAAGTGCATAACTGGACGCGCAGCCAGAAAAACACTCTCTCGTCCGAGCTCCCCCAGGCCCGATGGAAAGGAGAACCAGTACGATCGGGAGGGAGCAGGATACAGGTTTGGTCGAGTTTTCCTTCTCTGCACACCTGGTAGAATTGCGATGTTCAAGAGATACCTTAGTCGCCTTTTACGACACCACAGCAAAAAGAGGGAGGTGCTATTCTATTCTGCCGGCAGCCACCACGGCTTAAATATACATATATATGTATATACACATGAACACACAATACGCACATACATATGAATGGAATTTAATATGACGACATATTGTAATATAATATGTTTGAAATGAAGCGTCGTTGCATAACCGCTAACCGCTGTCAATCGCACCGCGCCCGCTTCATAACACCAACTAACTACCGGCTGTGCGCAGGTGTCACGTGATCTTTCAGGAGCTGCCGTCACTGATTAAAGCTCATCTGTACTGATTTGTGACGTCATTGATACGTTTATCGACCTCGTCATGACTTCCAATCAATCAATAGCACTGTTGCAGATAATTAGTCTGGTAAAGCGATTGACTGAACTGAGTCGTGACCACAGTACACAAGTAGAAGGACCGTCATAGTGACTCACATCGGTCTGTCGTGCTCCGGGACCAGCTTATGTACATTCAGTTGTTCATATGCCTGGAGACCTTCTGCTGTTCAATGGATTTATCCGTTTTTGGCCTAGACTATCCATCATATTGATCAATCAGGTGTGGCGAGATCATTTTGTCGAGCCAATATAAGAAAAATGCAATTTGAAACCCTTTAAATAAGTCTTCTTTTTGTAATTATACACTTTAATCTAGCCTCAACAAAGCTTGCGCTTGTACTACTCGTACAGGTATTTAATTAATATATACATATCCAATACCCACTACAAATAAATCTGCTCACGACTGAAATGGGGTACCGGGACCTGAAATTAGGACCGTCTGCGATACAGACAGAGCTATTACAAATTACACTATCCGGCCGTCAGTTTGACAATTTTAAGCCAGCTCGATAAGCAAGATTTTTTTTTACAAGGAGAAATCCATCATAGGTCTTCTCGGCTACCATGAGGGCGTCGGCCGAGGCTGTGTCAGATTCTTACTGAGTAACAAGGGTGCGAGCGGCGCGCGATGTGTTCCCGCGTGCCGCTCTACAACAAAGATGTATGAGAGGGGTGGCGTTTTTCACCACTCCTCCTCAGACGAGTAGACTACTCAAGGCCGCACGCCTTGCCAGTCATCGAGGATGAGACCCCAGTCATCCCCTCGATGCCGGTAGGTGGAAGGAGGAACACCCCGGGGGTTTTAGTCGGTGGAAGTCCGACACACCGGGGGGCGGCCATCACCGCCCCCGAGTTACAAAAAAAAAAAGATTCCTACTGAGTAAAAGCCTCGGGGTGTTCTATCGCGTCGCGGAAAACCGGCCGTGGGAGCAAACTACGCAAACTACAAAACTAGACAGCGTGTGTGAGCACTTACACGTTTCTTCCTCATTCATGGGCTGTGGACTCCCTCGCGTACAATTGTCCATGTTAGTGTTAAGACGGAGGGTTGCGCCTGTCAGCATGTGCGAAAACCAACTGCCATTTCCGTCGTTTATCAGTGTAGAGATTGAGAGAACGGTTTCTAAACTCGGCGTTTTAATTTTGATTCCCACGTGAATATTTCGAAATAAGTTTGTTTTTGTGACTGCTACCTTTAACCCTGTTCTTGGCCTAAGTGTTCAAGGTAGAGTTATGAAGATTATCAGGATAAGTTTTTAGCAGGCTTTAGTAAATCAATTTATTTTCAAATTTCACATCTATTACATTCGACTACCTTTCATACTTCATTCTTTCATCCGTCCGCTGGTTGAGTGGGGTCGTTTATTTCTCAAAATTTACAATATATACTTAATCCTAACTTAAGCCTATATTATAAATTTACAAAAAAACAAAACTAAACATATTAGGGTTTAGTAAAACTTGAAAAAAGTCACATAGATAACGAACAGCGTCTGCCTTGAATCTGCTTACATAGTACTTTGGTCAGATTGTATGTAGGGAGACCGGTAATCCGGAACAGCTGATAATATCTGGGAAAAATAGAAGGAAAAAGATCTAGAGTCCGAGGTCGAAACCCTAAACAAGTATTCAGACTTTTTTCTCCGAACGGTAGTAGATTCTAGTTAGCGCCAAGCTCCACCAGACTGCAAAATGGAATCGATGATGAGAGCTAGATGATATAAGCTAAAACCCAAATGATTTGAGGTAACGATCCTGAATAGTGAAGGAATGATGAGAAATAAAGAAAAAACTTAGCAAAAGTCAGAATACACTGAGTTATCCATCAGATATCCTATTAGACTGTTAGTAGATAGTTACCTTTTGGTATAAAAAATAATGTACGATGAAAAATATTTGTCACCCCTAAGACGTATCATCGGTATAATTTATGTTGATACGTCCGTCTATATGTCGATGTTGGTAATAAAACTCATCGATAGACAATTTTGAAGACAGTACCGAATAAAAGCAAAGACCCACCCGCCTGAGGCACGAGTAAAAAGCGAAGGAGGGTTGATTGAAATCCGGGAGACTTCAGAGACTGTATCCGAAACGCCGAAATTCTGGCATGGCTGCTGTGTCTAGCGCTTGCTCATATGCTCTACTTTTTATTTTATAGAAACTAAATATATCATATCATACCATTTCATTTTAACGTAAGAGTATTTTCGCCTTTTAAAACTCTACATATAACATCTAATTATGTTGATAACAATTGAAACACTTAAATAAACTATCACCAAAAAATCAAATATACTAATCATAATAAAATGTGTAAAATGAACGTTGTAGGTGCGCAGTCAGCGAATTTATGGGTTTGGTGGCAATACAAGGGCACCTCTTTGGATAAGGACCTCGATTTTGACAGCCAGCCTGGGAAAAAACCTAAAAATCTACCAGCATTTCGAAAGCGACTACCTTGAGAAGAAACGCCGAAAGAAACCCAAGGCTGCGTCGAAGTGTAACTGCGTCTTGAAACGTTGGGATGAAATTAGCGCGTGTGTGTTCCTCGCTGTTATTCCGAGCGGCGGTTACCCGCATGCTTTTCAACAGTGGCGACGCTCTTTCCAAATCATTGAGAAGACCACGCATTCTTATAATATAACCAGTCATTGATGGAAAAATGCCCATGTTTTATCACTAATTAAACATTAATAATGAAAAATTAAGATGACACATGACCGTTTAATGAGATGCAATAATATAAAAATGATTTTGTACTTTATTAATTGATATTAATGAAGTCATTATGAAACAGTCTTTAAACTACAAAATTTAACAAATTTGGATAAGAAACTCACGTTTTAGTTTCTCAAAGTGATAGCAATTGTGAAAATACTGAAGCAGTACAGTTTTCTCAATTTCTGTCATTTTTTTTGTCTATGTTTTTTATGGACTTTGGATCAGGCTGACCATATCAGTCTCATAATCACACTATACTTATATACTATATAATATATCTATCCTATACTATTTCAATAATTTATATGTGAGTCTACAGAGCATCTCAGCTGCGCAAGATCTTTGCTCAGCTAAGACGCTCTGAAATAGACCTACATCAGACCTGATCAAACCAAATTGCTTACACATGATTTCTCTCATAGAAACGCTCCGAACACATTCCACCAAGAAATGGTGTATGTCTTCTGGGACTCCACATAGCTCACAATTAGGTGTATCGATTTTCCTCATCAAAAATTTGAATTTATTGAGTGGGATGTGTCCAGAACGCAATCTATGAGAGATAACAATAAGCTTTCTATTCCATCCCACATGGGGAAACCATCGTATCGCATATGAAGTTCATTTTGTATCGTTTTTTCTGTTATTTAGCATATATGCTATAATATTTAATGCAAGTAGAGCACCGTACCCAGCGCCCTGAATGCATTAGTTACGGCAAGTCTGCGATCTTCCATTTCGGTTTCGCGACGTAATCGCCTGTATTTGAACAGTGCACACTTCATCTAACTCTATCTCGTTTTAACTATCACTATCTCTTTCACAAGTTGCTGTATCCACTGAGCTGATACTATCTGGTGTATTTAACTTCAATATTTACTTAAAGAGGAAACTATCCAGTTTTACTCTCTTAGTGATATGAATAACCTTCATAGGATATTTAAAAAATATATACATATATACATCAGTAGCGTTAATTCCATAGATGCATAAAAGCATTGCATGCCCTGACGTTAAATAAGTTGGAAATAAAATGCTTAAAGTTATGCAAAAAATGAAACAATCAATGGTCATATCTATTCTATATTCACGCTGTCTATTTTTCCTATGAAAGCAATATAATATTTACTATGAAAATATAATATTCAAATTAATTACCCGAATTCTGCATACCCTATCCAAATATACTATGCAGGTCACTGATATATATGATATATAATATTAGCTGACTCGGCAAACTTTGTACCGCCCTGAATGTGGTATTAACTCATAGCTAAACGTACACCCTTTCTCCCTATCCTCCCTCCCTTCCATCATCTTTTGCCTATTAACATACAATCCCCTTTTCAGAATATGAATAAATTAATTTGTTTTTTGTTATATATGTTATAAAGTTAAGTAGCTTAGGAGTCCAACGCGGACAAACAACATGACACATAATTTATATATATTAAGATATATAGCTGTGGTGGCCTAGTGAATAAGGGGCCGGTATCCATGCGAGGTAACGCGAGTGGTTTGAGGTTCGTATCCCGGCATGTATCTCTGGATTTTAACGTGTTATCCAGTTTAAGTACGGATTTACGCCCCACAAGCTCACCGGTGAAGTAAACATAGCGAGAAAACGATCATGGCATCTAATACAAATATCACGTGTAAGTACCCTAAAAACGACGGTCAGCTGTGCTACTGGTCACGTTGGGCGACATATACGCGCAAAGTAGATACCGCTACTAATGTATCTCTGCTCACCCCGAAAGAAAGAAAGAAAGAAAAAGTTTATTGAGGCAAAGGAAACAACACACAACAAACATATTTATATAAAAACAACAATGAAAGAATACATAACATCGCATCATGTATCCTGTGTGCTGCTACCCATCTCAAAGAGCACTCAGCTCAGCGTGTGCTGGGCGACGCTGCACGCGCCATCCAGCGTATAAAGGCGTATAAAGCGTATAAAGGTATATAGCGTAATGATATATTATTATTATTTATTTCAAACATTAATTTTCTAAGTTCAGTGTTACAAAATTTATGATTTTCTCTAAGTAGTCATGTTAGTTTTTTGCCTCCGGAGCAAAGTTTAGATTTTGTGAGTTCCAATGTTCTGGCGTCGATCATCGATAAGTCTATTTACTGATTTGCTGATTGAATATTAGTTTAACTATCTCTTTTAAGCTTAAAGCGTGGCTGTGGCAGACGTGTGTTTCTGTTTACTGAGAATACAATGTCTTCTGGATCGTGCATCTGAATGCTTGCGGCCGCAGACGGGCCATAACTCACCGCAGCACTGGCCCGTTCGATACGAGGCTTAGTTTGACTACTGACAAATTTATGAGCACTCACCACGAAATGCGCTCAGCTGCACGCCGGGTGACCAAGTGTAACTTTGCGATTATATTCATTTAATTTTTACCTTATAATAGTGTATTTTTTAACACTTATTCAGAGGGCGTCGGTGGTCGTCTGGATCGCGACCACAGTGCATGGGTGTAAAGCCCGACATAGTGACTAGTTTCGGCTTGTCGCGTTTCGGGATCAGCTTGTGTATATCCAGTAGCGCATATACCTAGAGACCTTCAGTCGTGGTATATGTGGGCTGACATGACGATGTAGACTATCAGTGGAATTCGTTTTTGGACTGCACTGTACTTACCATCAGGTACTCTGTAGTCACTATGTCGTGCCAGTGTAAAAAAAAATATTTAAAGATTATAGTTGGTGCTGAGATTAAAATTTCCCGCCTTCCTTGTCAGTTGTTACATTTGTGAATTCACTATTTCAAATTATATCTTAATATAAATCTACTGAAACTCGTTTTATTCCTGAAAAATTACAAGAGTAGGTTAAGCTAAACCAATCACCCTAGAAAGATATATCGGCAAGTGTCCGGATGCCGAGGAAGACGGATCAGTCTTTTCCTTAGCACTCGGTAGGCGGGAGAAGGAACACCCCGGGGGCTTTAGTCGATGCAAGTCCGACACACCGGGGGTGGCCCTCACCATCTCCAGAAGGTCCGTTAGGGATTTCCCTCGGCTTACCAAAAAAAAAAAGATATTGGCAAGCGCAGTGTACAATCACTTACAAGGTGAACAGAGGAAATAATCCAGATGGCAGGAAGAAGTTCTGGGAAACATTAAAGAAGATCTATATCTAACAGTGGGCGTCCTTCGGCTTATATGATTCTGATGATGATATTGGTACTGAATTGATAGGTATTATAAAAGCTCACTGACACAGAGACAGCTATAGAGAGAACTATTCTTAGGATATCTCTACGTGATAAAATGAGAAATGAAGAATACCTTAGACTAACGACAGTCATCGACACAAGCCAGCGGATTAGCAAGTTGAAATGGCAGTGGGAAATAGAATGGTCGATGAGGCAGGAAACTTATCGGGTTCACCCACAAGATGGATAGGTTTCCTAATTTAGATTGCTGGACAAAGCTGGATACTAGTTGCTCCTGAACGACCGTTCTGGGAAATATTAAAAGAAGCTCATGTCCGGCAATGGCCGCCCAATGGCTGATGTGATAATGGGGACATTGGTGGCAATAAGATACGTTGATTTTGCAAATAAATCATTTTTTTAAACTAATAAAAATACTTGTGAACCTGGCACTAAATAGTAAAATTAATGCAGAGAGAATAGACATAAATTTTAATAATGTAAAGACGAACGTAAATTTCAAAATAAGACTAAAATATAAAATAAGTAACAAACATAAATATTAAAACTTCTGAAATAATTAATAATTTAATGGAAAAAACCAATTCAATTTCTATAATAGAATCTATCTAAAGTTTTTAACTAAATCATAAAACATTTCACGAAGAACCAAATATAATGAAATCTCCAAATGGCATTACACAGAAAACAGATTAATACCACTCCAAGTCCTAATTACTTAACGTTATTAAAATAATCTCTAAAAGTCTTAAATCTATAAATTAATAATCTCTTTTAATGAGTGAATTTGTTCAAGTTTTAAAATAAAAGTTTCGCTGATCGATTGGTTTGTAAAAGTTTCAAAGATGCCCAAAGTTGTTGGGTTGATGGCAAAGAGGGTGATTATGAAATCTTTTCATTAAGCCCTTTGAAATATTATTTTATCTTTTCAACTGACACTGGTTTAATGGCCACCGTTATTAAGCAGGAGATTTGTCAAGCAGTAACAATTATAGAACCTAGACTTGACAAATTCCTTTTGAAATTGAATCTTGTGCTTCAAATAAAATTTCTTAGTAGATGCTGATTAAAATATTTTTATTCTATTTTGCCACATTCATAATTGATATCTTATTGTCATGTATTGTATGTAATATGGATTAAAATTTATTGGTTAGTCTTTAAAATAACAAAGTCCATATATTGGTAACCACTGTTGAATAAGAAATATTTGTGTAAATACTACGTAGCGTGTTGCCACGGTAATTCAGCCTTGTAGAAATATTTTTCTATTCTAATATTTAAGGTAAAGTAAATATCTCCCTAATTTTAAGGTAATATTATACCGTCACACTACAACGCTTTTACAGCGAGAAGTGGTACATTAGTCGTTGTATTCACACTGCGCTTAAGGGCGGCTTGCACTAGCAAATTAAGTCTAGTTTAGACTTACATAAAATGCTATTTAGCGCTGAACTGTACTTATAGTCTTGCACTAAATAAAAACCCAGTTGTAACAACTCTTAAATTCAAATCATCATTAAAATGGAATTAATGTACTTCGATTAATTAGCGTCTATAAAAGCTTAAACTAGACTTAATTTGTTAGTGCAAGCCGCCCTAAATGTCGCACCTAACGTGACGAGTAGCACAGCTGATTCTCATTCTCAGGACACTCACACATGACAATTCTATTAGAGGCTATGCGGATTTCCTCACGATGCTTTTCATAACCAGTGCGCGTGTGGTGTCCGCACCAAATTTGTAAAACCCAAAGGTACGTGTCGAGATAGGAACCAACAATCACTGACGTGGCCGCGCTTCGTTCTGTTATGCACGAGGCCACACGGCCACAATATTAACCAGCTATTCATGATGATGTCCTAGCCGGATTCGGCCACGGCGACTGTTTCAACACCGGTTAAGAAAATCGAGGTCCAGTTTACGGAAACAGTCAATTGCGCAGGAGATATTTAAGTGCATAACTGGACGCGCAGCCAGAAAAGGACTCTCTCGTCCGAGCTCCCACAGGCCCGATGGAATGGAGAACCAGTACGATCGGGAGGGAGCAGGATGCAGGTTTGGTCGAGTTTTCCTTCTCTGAACACCTGGTTGAATTCCGTTGCTAAAGAGATACCTTAGTCGCCTTTTACGACGCCTCAGCAAGAAGCGGGGGGTGCTATTCTATTCTGCCAGCAGCCACCACGGCTAAACCAGCTATTATAGATGCTTTAAGTCCCTATTATTTTTAAATGTTTACTATCATCTGATATTAAGAAATTAAAAGTGACATGAATATTAAAGGCACATCGTAAAATTTTATCAAATTTACGTCATCGCGAATGTTAAATCTTTCAATCTCGATGTTTAGGAATTTTGTTTTTTTTTCTTTTACACTTTGCTGATTAGACATTGTAATTGCAAAAGTAGACTAGAAGATCGACGTGGTTATTGATAGGAGTAGTAGAACTGTAGAAAAATAGGAAGAGCTACTATAACAGTAATTAAATCAAGTACTGATGCTCCATTACAAAATAGTAACGATTGTCTTTACAAAGCTCTTTAGGTTAATTTCAATTTTACTTAAGGTATACTCAAAAGATAAGGTATGCTCTTCCACATGCCTAAATTTATAACAAGCGTTAATGATATTTTTTAAATAATCAACACGGAGAAGAAGCTTTGAATAGGCAGCAATTGTTAAATCTTAAATTATTGATTTACGAGATAAGCTGCGACAACCTAGTAGCCAGTAAAGGTCAATTTTATCAACGTTGTCCACAATTTTAAAAACCTCTCTAATATTCACCCGAAGAGCTCAATGAAACAAATGACATTGTAATTCGTTTAAAGGACAATTAACTGAAGGGCAAATGTAAAGTGGATTCAGATTTGGACCTCAGTCGATGGGCCCTCGAATAAATCATTAGGAGCGTGTCCTCATTAACGCTCGACGGAGGGTCTAATCTCTTTGAGAGTGCTCCACAGATCTGGACCATCCCGGGACTTTGGAAAAAACCTCGTTATCTTATTCTGTTCACTTAAAATGTAAGTGATTCTAGTTAATTATAATCTATTTATCTTGGCAACAGTTGCGGTACTACTTGAAAACAATACTATAATGGATATTGGGTTAAAATTTGATTGTAGAATACCAAAACATCTGGCCGTATCTTTCTCTATATTAGCTGTAATACCTCCCTTTAATGACTTAATAAATTGTATGCGTATTTAATTAAAAAAAAACTACTTTACCTGACCTCTATAGGTAATACGATTTCATAAATAGGTTCCAGTTGTATTACTATTTCTATCACATATTTTAATAAGTCTAATAATATTATAATGTAGAAACTATAAATATATTCTTATTTATAAGAAGCTCAATCATGAAATATAACTCATATCATATACAGGTCAACGTATTAACGTTTCCATTTAAAACAAATCCCACTATTTAGTCAGCTTATTAAAATCTGTTTTTTTTTTAAAGATCGAGTCTATACATAATTGATTCATAATCCGAAACCTCTTAATAGGGGATCGGGCAATGTTTTTTTAAATATCATGTAATAACAAATTTTGACACTTAACAGTTTAACAATAGAGGTCTTACTTTAAGCTAAAACATAATCAGAGTGTCAACAACTTGCCAAATCGACGGAATTATAGAAAAACTGTCACCAACACAGACCCTCGGTCTCAATGGGGGATCCCCTTCGACTGCCGTTCGTCGCGGGGGTTCCGAGCCTCATTATGTTACAATTGCTCCGGACACTAATTGTCTGAGAGTTTTTTGTCGTCTCCAAGAGTTCTTCTACTGAGAACAGAATAAAATTTTATTACCAGGTTTTATTAGAGTAGTATTTTGTTGTTCACTCATAAACATTGATGGATACAGTAATAGCCAAAATAAAAATTTCGTCAACAAATCTTGATATAGGAGTATCCTTCCGATAAGTTCTAATAAAATCTAATTAAATTCACTTTGCACGCCCGTTTCTACTGCATCCTCTAACTTGGAAATATTCAAGCAACGAGTGAGTTCGTAATTTTTGAGCGAGATAGCATCATATATAGGCTTTGTAATCACTGTCTATTAGCCATCAGGTGAGACTGAGAATAGATATAAGTCTGCTTGTAATTAAAAAATGTGACACAACTCATGGTGCTATAAATTGAACTCAGCTTTTTTAAATAATTGCTCTCTTTTAGGTATGATGTTGACCGACTTGAATTTAAGGATAAGGTACTTACTGGGATTTGGTGGTGATGAGGTTTTGCACTTGTGTTTGAACGATCGACATTTTTGCTGTAACGTTTTGTATAGAATGCGCCAGCGTTAGTGATGTGCGCGGAGCATGTTTCCTTGAATCGATTCTTAGTGAGGGGAACGGAAAGAAGGGAATAACAAGTCGTAGCACATGGCATAGTGTGACCTAGAGCTCTTCAAAAAGGTTTGAAAAACGTTTTTTTAAGTCAGCAGCACAATGATGACACTTCTTGTACTGCGGATAGCTATTGGCGACAATGACCGTTAATCATCCGTTCATAGCAGAGCCGCCAGAAAAGAAAGCCGTAGAAGCCGTGGTGGCTGCCGGCAGAATAGAATAGCACCCCCCTCTTCTTGCTGAGGTGTCGTAAGAGGCGACTAAGGTATCTCTTGAACACCGCAATACAACCAGGTGTTTAGAGAACGGAAAACTCGACCAAACTTGCATCCCGCTCCCTCCCGATCGTACTGGTTCTCCATTCCATCGGGCCTGAGGGAGCTCGGACGAGAGAGTGCTTTTCTGGCTGCGCGTCCAGTTATGCACTTAAATATCTCCTGCGCAATTTACTGTTTCCGAAAACAGGACCTCGAATTTCTTAACCGGTGTTGATACAGTCGCCGTGGCCGAAACCGGCTAAGTTATCATCATCATCATAGCACAGATAGGTATCTTTTTTTTTACTCGGTGGTAATCCTCATAGACTGTTAAGGCTGCCATAAGGGGGCGGCCCCATTGTGTTTAACTTTTACCAACTAAAACCATCGGGATATTTCTCCTCTCATTTACCGAATGCTCTGAGAAACCTCAGATACCTTTCGTAATGGTTTATACGTATATGAATATCTGGACGTACAGTATCTGATCCAGAAACGCAACAGGTTGATGTGAGGCAATATCATGGCCTTCCCACCCGTGTTTTGCGATCATGGTCCAGTTCAGGCGATCCTCCTATCCGATCTATAACTTGTGTATTTTGCGGTGAGCGAAGAAATTATTGATAACAGTCATTGTAAATGGTAAATTTGTAAAGTTAAAACAATGAAATTACGTTACAATTGATATAAAACTATAATATATCGATCTATGCCAAACAAACCCATCTCCATCCCGAAGCCGAAGTAAAAACACTCGTTATTCATACAATCCAGTAACTGGGCCGTAATCTTTTAAACTCCCGGGGTCCGGGAAATATTCCGGGACCTTCACACTTTCCCGCGTGCCCCATAAAAACTCCGCCGGGCTACTTTGAATAATTTTGTTAGTTCAACAGTCCATCATCGGCTGCCTATGTAAATGTGGGTAGATTGAGTTTGAGATCCTTTCTTCACGCCTTAGTAAACTAGAATTTCAATTGAACTACGACTTCAATGATTGTCTCAACATATTGCGTACTATCTCCCATCTTCAACTTCCTTCGTACAACAATGTAAGATATGAATTATTTTTAAGGTTTTTTTTTTTATAATTGGGATGGCTGGCTCCTGGGGAAATGTGACTTAACGGCACAGGAAAGGAAGAGAGTTTTTAAATATATAGAAATTCCAATTACTCGTTTTGAGTTATTAATCGGTTCTTTTTTATTTCGTACTATAGACAAAGGAAGTTTCTTCTAGTGTCTATGTTTTCATCATATAACATGGAAGTCTTTAAGAAACCAGTGATTTCATATTCATTGCAGCGAGCTTTATAATCAACTTTATGATCACAAAATTTTTACGATATAAATTCTACTGGTATCTAAATTAATATTAGTCAATAATAAACAAGGTATAATTCAGTAATATACGGATAACGAAGTTACGTTTTAAAGGTAAACCCTAAAAAGGAAAAGCACAGCAACGTGTGATAGCAAAAAAAGTTAGAAGGGAATCCTGAGAGAAAGTATTGAACGATTTTAAAGTTCGTACTCGTTTCACTGCTCGGTGACAATGAAGGTGCGGGATTGAACTTGTGAACAAAAGCAATATATTTGAAAAGTTTGCTGCGAAGTGCTGCGGAGACACTCGGCAATAGACTCGACTGATAACATTTGCTGTAGCTCACAACTCTACTATTTACGATTGAGACTGTCTTGTATAAAATTGTTAGTACATTAACTAATAACTCGTATTTCGACTAAGTATTACGTGCCTGTATATTCCTTTATTTATCGATTACTAGCTGTCCCGGCAGACCTTGTTCTGCCCTATTTCTCTAAAACAAAACTTATTGGCTTGTCGGCGGCTTTTTAAAAATTGTTTGGAGGAATCTGGCCTCAATGTTATATGTATAAAAATTGACAAATATTGACATTAATATTTATACATCACTCATTTGTTTTGCCTTCCCGGAACCTGTCCACTAAGACTTGAACTTTATGGTATGGTGTTAAAGCTCAAAATGACTTATATCGAATTTTTTGTATGAGAATACAGAAAAGTGTTATTTTTAGACAGTTGCAGGGAATTTTTACATTTTTTCTCTCCGTAATAACCTTCCTCAGACTTCATCAAACACAACAAAAAAAAAAAAAACAGCCAAATCGGTTCAGCCGTTCTCGAGTTTCGCGCTTATCAAGACATTTTGCGATTCATTTTTATATTATAGATAGATTACCTTCTGCTTTATGACCATACTTCACCAACTTTTATCCGAAAACTTTGTTTTTGGATCGGTGGAAAATCCATTCTTTTGAAGAGCTTTCTTTATAGGTCTATAATAACCGATTGAAGCATGACTTCCAGCCGAGTCTGATTATTCGGCTATTAAAACAACCTTAGGCTGAAGAACCTTTGACCCTGACGTGACTAAGCATCTTGAACCGCTTCAGTTGCGCTGAGGTGTTGCCTCACTGAGCGTTTTCTACCGTCTGTATCACGGCGAGTGTTCTGAAGAGTTGTTTAGCCTTGTTCCACCCTCTTCGTTCCTTAATAGAACTACGCGCGCGGGTTTGCGGAGTCACATCTTTACGGTATCTCACATCCCGGCTAGGACTAAGAAGTTCTCTAACTCCTTCTTTTGCCGTGTCGTTGTGCTGTGGAATGGTCTTCCGGCGAGCGTGTTCCCTCCATCCTATGATATGGGATCCTTTAAGCGTAACGTGAAGAGATATTTGTGCAGGCCGGCATGATCTCTGTGAATACCGATGGGTTTTTCTCACCAGTCAATAGTCGTTGGCGTTTTTTGGACTGCACCCTGCTTAACATCAGGTGCGGTACAGTCACTATGCCGTGTCAGAGTAAACAAAAAAAGAAGATGGAAACAGTTTAAGAATTCTAAAAAAATTAATTCAAGATTGACTTAGGGCGGCTTGCACTAAGAAATTAAATCTAGTTTAGAGTTATATAAAATGGTATTTAGCGCTGATCTGTACTTATTGTCTTGCACTAAATCAAAATCGAGTTGTAACAACTCTTAAACTGAAATCATCATTAAGATGGAATCAAACCAATTCAATTAATAAGCGTTTTATACAAGCTTAAACGAGATTAATTCGTTAGTGCAAGCCGCCCTTAAAGTGATACAACGACATTAAAACTTTTAAATTAAAGATTTATGTTGACTATGTCAAGGTAATATTGGGTCTGGGAAAAAGGTCGCGGCGTTTTTTCCGATGAATAGCGTTGGTCGCATATAACTAAAGAAACATAAATTACAGCAACATCAATGAGTGCACCTTTAAAGGTGACCTTTTGAACGTTAGTTAAATGTAAGAAACATTGCAATCTGTGGTTTGAAAGTGTTTCGCACTCGAAAATGGAGCTGAATAATGAAAAAATCCGGTATATTCTACAATATCATTATTACAACGGGAACTACGCTACGCAGGCTTACGAAAAAATATATGCTATATACGGTGAAGGTACTTTATCAAATTCTGCTGTATGGAAATGGTCTACCTAAAAAACATTATCGATAATAATGGAACATATTTAATAATACTTTTGTTTTTCGTGCCTGTGATCTATATAATAAACGTTTTTGCGATATAGATATACTGTCCTGTGCCTTTGGGCCCTTTAAACGAATGGTGAGAAAGAAAATATTAGCCTAAGTTCGATTTTGTTCTATAGTGTTTTTTTTTTAAATATAAATGTACTATTTATATGTAACATATATATGTATGTATATTTGATTGATTTTTTTATTGTTATTTATTAGTTTGATTTTTATTTTTGTACTAATTTTTGTGGAAACTTTGCTGGCTTATGTAACATTTTTTGTGTATATTATTATCATTTTTATATTGCTGTATGTTTCCCTTTAAAATAAATAAATAAATAAATAAATAAATATTTGGTTTAAATAAATTCATTCACGCGCTTAAGGAGACTAGTCGAATTTTACTGAAAAAACGCCACGAACTTTTTCCCAGACCTAATATATAGAAATAGATGTAATCAAGTTAATAAAAATGATTACGATTATATTTTTTACCATTAATATGACTGCATTTTGCTCATCTATGTTTTAAACACTACAGAATACCAGATTGCATACACATTTATGGTACGCAATCCCGAGGTATCCTTCTAATCGCTCGACCCGGGCCTGAGAAACCAAATTTATCCCGACACCCGGGGAACGAAAACCTTGTTGAGTCTACCTCTCTGGGAGGGGTGGGTGTTAAGATCACACCCTTGCAAAACCTCTCTATCAGGCGACGGGCTAGAGAATCCACATCGCACCTTTCTCATCCGGAGAGACTACAGGCTTTCTTAAGTAATGTTATATATATTTAATTTCATACCATAGAAGATAGTTGCATCTAACATAATGAATTCAAACCGATATTCTAAATATTTCTATATTGTTTTCCTATATTACAACTACGTCGCGTTTCACCCTCACCCTATAGGTCCGCCGTAATGAAGCGCCGTAACGAACCATAGCTGACGTCACCTGCTTCCACAGACAGCCAGCGCTGCTCAAACTTTTCATAATTATATTCCTGCGTTTTACCACTCATTGTAGTTAGTACAATACAGTCCAAAAACCTATAATTATCGAGAATCATGGTTTTGTTTATAGCTCTTTGTTATTTTATTTAAGACTAAAAATCCCCGGGGTGTCTTTGCAATCACTCCACTAGAGCCTGGGAATCCGGATTCTTCCAGACGCACGGGGAGCGTACAGCCTGTTTAGGCTTTGTAGGGCTTCATCTCTGGGAGGTGTGGGTGTAAAAAGCTCACCCCTCCAAACCTTGCTTACGGGCAGCGCACCTGCCCTCTCATCCGGGCAGCAGACTCCCATAAGTCTGCTGCCCGTTGGCAAAATACTTGCGTACATGTTTAACATTTTTGTAATACATAAAAACCTTTTTATAAAAAAATGACTTTAAAAAGTAAATAAAAATCCTAAATTTATACAATAGATTTTGTAGGTTTTGAAGTCTGCCGTGTAATATTTTACGTAAATAACGCACTGACTTAAAAAATGACGTATTCTAATTTATATATATATATATATATATATATATATATATATATATATATATATTTGTTACCATAGTATCAAATTCAAGTTAAGAAATATCTTCATCAGACTACCGCCATTTTGTTATCCTAACTTGGCACGGTGACCACATAACGCCTATGGTGGGTATGATACTGTCCAAAAACCGACAACGGTTACCAACAGAGAAGAAGAAGCTATTGCTATTCGCAGCGATCATGCTGGTCTGGACAAATATCTCTAAACGTTTCGGTTAAAGGACCTCATATCATGAGGTCGATGAGAACACGCCCACCAGAAGTCCATTCCACGAGCCAAAGTCACGGCATAAGTAAGAGTTAAAGAACTTCTTAGTTCTAGCCCGAATGTGCGTTAACGTACATATATCGTATATTACAACGCAATCAAGTTTATGACATACCTTATAGACTTGTAAAAAAATATATAAATAAGCAATTAATCAGGCGAAGTCGAATGAATAAACAAAAAAAAAGAAGTTTTTTTCATAATCATAGTCGAACACAGACCGTTTTCCATTTTGAAGCGGGTCAATAAAAAATATAGTCACTTACGTCAAGTTTCCGAAACGCAGCTTACATTTATAAACGTTATTAAACATCCATAAATTCTAACTTGCCTACTTTATAATTATTTTGAGTTTTAAAGCATTATTATTTTTAACACACTTTTCTTAATCTGATCGTTAAACATATTCTATTAATATGTTACACATGTAGTGATTCATCGCATGGATTTATCCACAAAAGTGACCTTCGAAAAGCAAAACGGTACAAAGAATAAAAATTCTTATTGTTACATAGAACTGGTAACCATTTGAAAATTTACGAAAGAATTGACCGGTAATGCCTTCGCTGAACGTAAACCGGACTTCCATTATATCGTGGAGGCGGACATAAAGCGCTCCTTTGTGCAAAGTTTGAGCAGCGCTCTCCTCCGGCCCGGTAAGAATCGTTTTGTAACACAATTTGTGGCGAATGCACTGGCTTTGTGTGCCTTGTTTCGTTTCAAGTACGCTCTGTACATACTCGTTCTATTTTCATCAATCAACCATTTGCTTTTTCTATTTTGGCATTGTAAGATAACCTCTGTGCACCGGATGATGAGAATAATTCCACCCAAGAATGACAGTGACCGCTAAGACATGAAGGCCCAATGACAGTCGTCTGCCGTTTAATACTTTGACTGAAGATCTCAACGTATACACATGACTGAATGTACCAGAGCTGATCAGAAGCCTAACAAATAGGTTAAAATCTTTTAAGAAGTATATAATTAATAATAAAATAATAATTATAAAAACATTTATTTGGCACACAACACAATATACAACACATCAGAATAGGTTAAAAAAACAGAAAACAACAAAAACAAATACCCTGTGTTGTGATGATGCGCCAAAGTGAAGTCAGCTCAGCAAATGCTAAGTGACCAGCCGAGCCACCCGGCGCTGATTTTCAGCTGACACCCATTTATTGCGTCGACGCGCAGAAAACAGCAAGGAAGGGATCAATAGAGTATAGATACACATCATTAGAGACTAAATTTATAGTGTCATAGATATATATCATAGATGAAAATATACATATACAAGAATACAAATATATAAGTATATCACATATACATTATCAGTGACGTGCATAGGATATTTGGACAGGGTAGGCAGAAATCGCGTTATTAATTTGAATATTATATTATGATAGTAAATATTATATTGCTTCCATAGGAAAGATAGATGGCGTGAATATATAATATATATTTGAATATAAATGGTTCCTTTTTTGTTTAACTTTAAGCAATGTATTCCATACCTATTTATCGTCAGAGCATGCAATGCTTTCATGCATCTATGGAATGAACGCTACTGTACATTATTATCATTAATTTACACACAAAAATAAATGCAAATAGAATAATAAATAAATTTAAACAACTATAAACAACTTAATAAAAGAGGCATCCATTTGTTGCACGGTATGCTGCTCATTCAGTAAGAAGGTTTTTAATTTATTTCTAAAAGTATTTATGCTTAAAGAAGACCTAATTGGAGGCGGTATATTGTTCCAGCATTTGGACGCAGCATTGGATATAAGCATCCACATTAATATTAAGATAAGAAATTGGAATTTAAAAGAATTAATGACACTTGATAAACTTGAAATATTAGAAAAAGGATTCGCGTGATGCTATACTCGTATTAATATCGGCGCATTGAATAGGGCACAGTTAACAAGTAATGTTTATTTTCTAAATACAGTTTAACCTTCATGTACCGTCACTCAATTTAACGACAAACTTCCTAAAGTGTCGATATCACTCGGCTTTAGTTGGTTTAACTTGTTTCCCATATAATGATACCCTCTATATAGGATTACATCCATTCTAAATAACGAGAGCAATTTAATAATATAAAGTACTTTCTTTGTCACCGAGATGCCTCAATATCGCAAGATATAAATAAAATAATTAAAAAAATACAACAAAATGACTGATGCAGCTAAAGACGTCAGACAATAATAGCAGAATATTTTTCAATAGCGATTAAATAAGAATTGTTTTTTATGTAATCACTAACACTGGTTTGAAATAAACCTTTTTTTGCTAATACAGATTTTTCTTCTCACCATTTAACGAAAACTCTTTATAACGTCAAAATATGAAAAGTCCCTTGAGGGTCGTTATATAGAGCTTACACTGTATATATTTATATTAGGTCCTTACATATGAAATTGGCGTTTTTCGTACTGGCCACTTTAATCACAAATTTCTCCTCTTTGGTAAGGAATTCCAAATTCACATTTGTACAGCTATAGACTCATGTATTTGTGCTTCGATGATCGTCATTCATTTGTTTTTTTCTTCTGTTTTTTTCTGTTTGCGTCACTAATTTTACAAAATGGAAAACTTAAAATATCGCATTATTTACGAGTACGAGTTCCGCCGTGGCACTAGTGCTGCGGAAACAACTCGAAGGGTGAATGATGTGTATGGCGGTCGTGTTGCAAAAGAAAACACAGTTCGTTTTTGGTTCCAACGTTTTCGTTCTGGAAATTTCGACCTGCAGAACAAGCCCCGTGGACGGCCTGAGACTCAAGTTAATAATGAAGAGTTGAAGGCTATTGTGGAAGCGGATCCATCGCAAACCACGTCCGAGTTAGCTGCAGGCTGTGATGTTAGTGATAAAACTGTTTTAATTCACTTGAAGCAAATTGGGAAGATTAAAAAGCTTGAAAGGTGGGTACTTCACGAATTGACTGAAGCAAACCGGCAAACGCGCGTCGACTGCTGCGTTACATTACTAAACCGGCACAATAATGAAGGTATTTTAAACCGAATCATTACCTGTGATGAAAAATGGGTTCTTTACGATAATCGGAAGCGCTCAGTGCAATGGTTGGATCCTGGCCAGCCAGCCAAATCCTGCCCCAAGCGAAAATTAACCCCCAAAAAGGTACTTGTAAGCGTTTGGTGGACTAGTGCCGGTATTGTTCATTACAGTTTTCTCAAATCTGGCCAGACTATTACAACTGATGTCTATTGTCAGCAATTGCAAACCATGATGGAAAAGCTAGCGGCTAAACAACCTAGGCTGGTCAATCGCTCCACGCCACTACTGCTTCACGACAGCGCTAGACCACACACTGCGCAACAGACGGCTACTAAATTAGAAGAGCTTCAATTGGAAAGTCTAAGACATCCTCCGTACTCCCCGGACCTTGCTCCAACAGATTACCATTTTTTTCGAAATTTGGATAACTTCTTGCAAGGGAAAAAATTCAACTCCGATGGGGCAGTCTAAATCGCCTTCAAAGATTTTATTGATTCCCGTCCGACTGGTTTTTTTAGTAAAGGGATCAATGAACTACCTATGAGATGGCAAAAGTGCATAGAAAATAATGGTTCATACTTTGATTAATTAAATATATTATATTAAAAAATATTCGACTTTTTGTTCCTCCAATACAAAACGCCAATTTCATATGTAAGTATATATTTGGATGCTTCCAAGAAATGAGTACTTTGAAGCTAGAACCTTTCCTCACGAACGGTGCTATATTTCATAGCAGCATAACAAATCAAGGTTATAAAGCAAACCTTCCAAGGAACAATAAAGGAGAAGGCAATAGCCCGGTTAAACGCGAGCGTTGTAATGAAAGCCATTTGTCTATCTAATGTTCCTCCAGGATATCGACTAATATGAAATAACGCTGTCTGTCCAACGATGGGGTCATTATTATTATCTCAGGCTGTACGTCTTCATTTCGCTTATCGGGAGATATGGTTCGCAATACTTGCTGTATAGCTTTCAGTGCACTATTGTATATCACTAGTACATCCTCATGCAATATCCTTTTTGAATGAGTAATGATACATTTTCCATGTTCATGTGATATGAGCTTTCAAAACAAAAGTGAAAAGGTATGTATGAAGATTCGTCCATCCCATAGGCACATAATAGCATTACCTTGGAAATTTAATGATTTTGGAACTCGTCGATGTTCTGAGTTTGATGCCAAGCGCGACATGTTTAAAGCCCGACCGCCAGTTACATTTTCCTATAATTGTCCTAACAGCGTGCTCACTTGCGTATATTGGTCAAATTCTTCACCAAGAAAATAGGAATAGCTTCATATACACCTGGCACCAGCTGTGATTAAGGAGAAGTGTTTTTGAAGTGAAACTTCTATAGAATAGTTCTGATTTCAAACCGGATGCAACCGATTTCCACAGGTAAGAGACACAAATACAAAAATTAGTGAGCCAGAGCGAGAGAGCAAATGTAAAACGACAGGTAAGAGACACAACTACAAAAATGATTGAACCAGAGCGAGAGAGCAAATGTCGGTGTGTTTGTGCGTATTACAGCTTTTTATTAGTAAGGAGTCAGCGTGGTGAGACACAACTACAAAAATTAGTGAGCCAGAGCGAGAGAGCACATGCCGGTGTGTATGCGCGAATTACAGCTTTTTAGTAAGAAGTCAGTGTATGTTTCATTTTTAAACAAATAAACTTTGTAATTATTCTACACTTGTTATATGTATTCATCTCCTTCTTTTGTCGATTAACTAAAGTTTCACTTCTGTCATGTCTGAATCGCACACACACCTTTTTTTCATTATAAATGTTACCTCAACATCTTTTGGAGAAATTTATCACACTTTCATTGCAGTCCTAAACATTATGACCAAACACGCTATCGGAATCGTTAGCTTGCAATAAATCAGATCCAATCCGAACTCAGCGTCAATAACTGCCGGTGAATGGTAATCAGTCAATATCGGAGGCCGTCAGGTCAGTCTTACTTGTTTGCATTACGCTTATCACTGCTCTGAGCTAACACGCCGAGTTCCGACTGACGTGGATCGACAAAGTTATGGACACAGTACTTTATATGTAAGTACTCCCATTTTGTATATAAACACAGAGTTCTAAATAGTTCGAATACATAAAATAATTGCAGAAATATGAGTATATAGCATTAAAAAAGATTGTGTAATAAAAAGTATTCAGGTTTGAAACAACACAAAATTTTGTAGGCAACGGCTGAAAATGATTTTGAGGTTGAATGTTATTTGAGGAGAGACCTCGTCAGAGGCCTTCCTTCCATAACAGGACATATGCGATGTGTTCCCGCACACCGCTTCAATGACAAATCAAGGAGATGAGGGGAGGGTGGCATTTACACCACTCTCACCGCCAAATGTGTTAGATGTACGCGGGGGTGGCGACTATTTAACCACCCTCTGCCAAGTAGGCGGGGCCTGCAGAAGGCTAGACGCCGCCGGGTGCCGAGGATGATGGCTCAGCCTTGCCCTTGGTACTCGGCAGGCGGGAGAAGGAACACCCCGGGGGTTTTAGTCGGTGCAAGTCGGATACACCGGGGGCTGGCCCTCACTGCCCCCTGAAGGGAAGGTCCGTTAGGGATTTCCCGTAGGCTACCAAAAAAAAAAGGATAAATGTTATTTAGTAACATTTTCGCCGGGGTTTAAGATGATTTTGAGGACAATTGTAGTTGTATTTAATAACATGTTCACTAAGGCTGTTGGTCATTTTTATATAAACCTTCGTATATTTGCATCATTTTCTGTGGTTCTACTTCCTTGTAAAGTTAAATAGCGTATACTCTTAATGTACATATATTAAAGAAAATAATGGAATCAAAGGAAAACTCGGTTAATTCAGCAAATATTATCCGGACAGATATTAAAGTCGACTAATGCCAGACATTTGCGTAGCTTCATATCGGCAGGGCCTAACACAACAGGAGATAGGGCACAATGTGACACCATTAGATTGGAGTGTTTGTCAAACATTTGACGTTGGCCGGCTGGTCAGCATTGGTAAACATTCATTAGCAGATTAATTGTTACCGTTAATGGATCACTTGTGTTCGAGTGTTCGTCAAATTTAACCGATAATCGTATCCAAATTAATTTTGTGTTATTTGTTTAAGTGTTGCTCCGTGATATTACTATATTAATTCTGATGTTACGTTAAAATATATAGTCCAAACATGTTCATACATATGCGCTATAAAGTTTCCATAATATTCGCAAAGCCAAGTCCACGTTCACAAAATTAGAGACTTGCCAAATCCTTTGACATTCAATATATTGTATAATATAAATTGCAATGTTTTAGTAAAATCTAAGTAAACTTAATTTTGCATCTATAAATTTCAGCCTTACTGACTATGATTGTATTCCTATTAATATATTTTTAATAAAAAATTGATTGTACCTTAAGTATGCGACTATATTAAATATATGCGACTGTATTAAAACAAGGAGACCATTCTTGCAATTAAAACAAATCATGAAATATATTGTCACAAGCTTCTCGAAAAATCCATTCAAGTCCATTGTCAGGGGTCAGAGAAAATGATCGATTGCATTGGCCACGGTCTATTAGTTCTGATCTCATCCAGATTTGGGCCTTCCTCCATTGTGAATCGCTCGTGTGAGACGAATCTGCTAGAGTGACTTGTTGTTTGGATTGAATTTATTATTGTATTTTGATAGTTTATGTTTTGAAGTGGATTTTCTATGAGAGGCTATTTTTCCTTTATTTTCTAGCCAAGGTAACCAGCGAGCTGACTGATCATCTTATGGCGAGTGGTTCCTGTAGATCAGTAGCGTGCATCCCATAGAAGCAAAAAAAAAATCATTATCTTGCTATATTTCGTTATTTATTAAATATAGTGACTTTGTAGCCTATTAACCATCTTTTTTTTATTTTTGTCTTACTTGTGATTGCTTATTCTTACTGTGCTTCATTAAATACCTATCTACTTGCTGTCTGGACTTTCTTCATTTCCTTCACTTCTTATCTTTACACGCTATTTTACGATATAGAACAGAGGCAAGTCGACTCACCACCATTGTATCAACCTTGTTTTAATTAAAAATATGGTGATTAATAGATTCAGAGTTTCAAAATCCAAATTGTATTAAAATGCTTTTTATGCCTCTATAGGATGAACACCACTGTTATCACTTATAAACAACTAAAACAGCAGTAGCGTTATGAGATCGGCTTTGAAGAAGGTTTTTTATTCCCTTTTTGAACAACCTCATAACAGCCCATGGACACTGTCGCAAGCAGCATATTTCTCAGCTTTAACGTGTGGAACAGAACGTTCTCAAACATCAAACTCTCTTTTTGAAGAGTCACATAACATAGCTCCAGGAAACTGTCGC
This sequence comes from Automeris io, assembly GCA_036320925.1. Lineage (NCBI taxonomy): Eukaryota > Metazoa > Arthropoda > Insecta > Lepidoptera > Saturniidae > Automeris > Automeris io. The sequence goes on along the minus strand of JAUDJH010000009.1, from coordinate 1,021,888 downwards.
ATAAGCTAAGCTTGTTAAAGTTTTTTTTTTTCTTTGATGTCGAAAGTATGATGGAAATACTTCTAATGTTATAGTCGTTTATGAATGATAGCAGTGCCGTGTAGCTTATAGAAGCTTACAATAGCATTGTCTCGTTATATTTATATATTTAATTGAAAATTGATTTACAATTTAGTCGGATGTGGATTCTGAGACTTTTATTTTAAGTCAATATTTTTATTAAACGCCCAAGTATACTAAGGTCAGTATCGTGTTCGAGTCTAAACGAACAAGACGTGGTTTGTGTTAATTTTCTGTCACAAACTTTTAGTGCTTATTTTTATTATTGCACGTTAAATTGCAGTAACGAGTGCACTGTTATTCTTCCGAGAAACTATGATATTCATATATCATGGAAGTTTCTGTACAACATGATTTAACCAATTGTGAGGGTAGTGATATAAGTATAGACGAAGCATCTACCTCCGAAGAAAATATAAATGTTGAATCTGTTCAGGCGCAGAAAAGAAAACGAGTCATGAGTGACGAGGAGGGTAAGTGGAATGTTGTATCGAGAAACAAAAAGAGAATAAACAATGAAGATAATTTTATTGAAGTATATATTACCCACAAAGATATGTTACCAAAACAATTTGCTTTAGCAAAAATCCTAAAAACTAATGGAATCACTAATATTTGCCAGGTTAAATATTTAAATCCATACAAAATATCCATTAAATTTGAGCAAGAGATCGATTTGAATAAACTATATAGTTGTCAGGCACTACTAGATCTTGGGTGGCGATTTCATAAACCATCTGTGGTAAACTTGTCCTATGGAATAATTAGAAACATTGAATTAGACTTGTCTGAAGAGGAGATTAAAGAACATTGCAAGAGCTCAATAAGTATCGTATACATAAAACGTCTTAAACGTAGAGCAAACGATGGATCGGATTGGACAGATAGCGAGACTATTAAAATATGCTTTAAAGGTCCCTTTTTACCACCTCACATATCCATCCAAGGAATGAGGGTAACAGTCTATCCATACATATTTCCCGTGACACAGTGTATACGTTGTTGGAAGTATGGGCATATGGTCAAAGTATGCCCATCTAAAAAAATAATTTGTCCACAATGTGGAGCTAATCATTCTTCTTGCGATAATAATCACTATAGTTGCGTTAATTGCTCCGGAAGTCATCCATCGACCGCTAAAGAATGTCCAGTGTATATAAAGGAGAAGAAAATACGCGATGTTATGGCAGATTTTAATTGCACGTATAAGAATGCCGCAGCCATGTGCGTTCAAACTTCTACGCCACCACATAGAGATAATTCTTCTTCTCACAATGAAACAGATAAGCCAGATAAGCCCCAGGAGCCTACTAGAATGGATAATGTAGTACACGACTCTGTATCATATTCAAGTGTACTCAAGAAAACTCCAAAAAAAGCTCTTATACAATCTAAACCCCAAAAACTACCGACACAAAAAAATAAAAAGGACAAAACGCGACTAGAGGACGCAGATTTATGGAGCTCCTCTTCTGATATAGACAATCATATAGAAGCAGAAACAAAAGTCGAGATAGAAGGCAGAACAAGGCAGAAAAGCAGTAATAGGGAACAGTCTTTTAGCACATTACTTTTAAAATTGAAAGACATTATTCTTGATAGGGATATTGCTGTAAGTAACAAAATCAAAGAAATTATTGTAGTTAGTTTTGAATGGTTAACAACTTGGATCGTCGAAAATATATGTGAAGGGTCTATACTTAACTACTTCCGTAATGGATAAAGGCTCCTTTATTAATTTAATGCAGTGGAATGCGCAGAGTATAAAACCTAAAAGTATAGCTTTTAACTCATTGTTAAACCAAGAAAATATACACGTAGCTTTAATAAGTGAATCCTGGTTAAACCCTGGATCGTCTTTCACTTTAAGTGATTATAATATTTTTAGAAAAGATAGAGTCGATGGATACGGTGGAGTAGCTATAATAGTACACAAATCGATAAAAGCTCTAATTCATCCATTGTCTATAAGGAATGAAGGGGTGGAACTTCTTCTTGTTAAATTGTTAAATATTGATGCGTTAAAGAACATTGTGGCTGTTTATTGTCCTTCATCGGTACACACCACTCAGGCAGACTGGGATAGTGTTTTTTCTATTTTTTCTACAAAAACCGTAATTGCAGGTGATTTTAATGGTCACCATCTAAACTGGTCGTATAAGATTAATAACAGAGGTACACAACTCTTAGATTCTTGTTTAGAATATGGTTTTATTTCAATTAATAACGGGGCTCCTACACGCGTGAAGTTAGTGAATCAATATCTGCAGCAATCTTCGCCTGATGTTTCTTTCGTTTCCTCAGATTTAGCAGTTAGTTTTGACTGGAAGGTTACTAATGAGAATTTAGGCAGTGACCACCTGATCATTAAAATGACAATGAACTATGTTTATAAAAATAGTTATCAGGTGAAATACAATTTCAAATTAGCAAAGTGGGATGAATTTAAGAAATTTTTGAGTGCTGCGTTGATTGAAAATATTGATTCTTTGAGTGTACAGGAGACATATGATTTTTTTATTAATAAAATTCAAACTGCTATTGATCTTTACGTACCAATTATTAAGATAAATAATAATCCTAATACTACTTTTAAACCAAAACCTTACTGGAATCCGATTATTTCGAAAAAAGTTGCTGAAAGAAGATTAGCTTTGAAAAATTTTCGTAAAAATCCTACGCCGCATTTTCTAAACTTGCTAGAAATTAAAGTAAAAGATGCACAATCCGCCATTAGAAAAGCAAAAAACTTAAGTTGGCAAAATTTTTGTAACCAATTAGATGAATGTGCATCTATAACTGAATTGTGGCAAAAAATGCGTTGGATTAAAGGAAAGAAATATTCCAAATTTTATGTCTCTGAGGAATCTAAACATGATTTACTTTGTAACTTAGCACCTGATTACGTGACAAATATTACTCCCACACTTAATTCTAAAAACATCGACCTTGAAAAAGAAATGAGTATTCAGGAAATTGAACATATTTTAAGAATTAAGAAGACAGACACTTCCCCAGGACATGATTTAATTACATATTCAGTGTTATCTAAACTTCCCTATGTAGGAAAGTTATTTTTGCTTAAATTATATAACCGGATTCTGGCTGAGGGATGTGTACCAGTACAATGGCGAACTATAATAATAGTTCCTATACCTAAAATAAATAATATATCCTATAATGTAAATCTTAAACTAAGGCCTATATCGTTATTATCCTGTATTTGTAAAATTTTTCACTCCATTATTGTAAAACGGATAGAATGGTATGCAGAACATAATAAATTACTCCCCTCTAATACTTCAGGCTTTCGGAGAGGTCAGTCTAGTCTCGATTGCTTAACTAGACTTATTACTCAAATTCAAAAAGGTTTCACAGACAACGTACCAACGGTAGCATGTTTTCTGGATATAGAGAATGCGTATAATAATGTTTTGCCCGAGGAAGCTTTAAAGATACTAGACAGCCTTGGTATTGGCACGAAAATTTGTAACTACCTATGGTCTTTCCTCAATCAAAGGCATTTGAAAATAAATAATGAACTTCCAGATGAATTTTTAACTAGATGGACTTACAAAGGTTTGGCCCAAGGAGACCCTATCTCTCCTCTAATATTTAATATTATTACATCTAATATTTGTAAAAGAATTAATAATGTCTTTATTGAACAATATGCGGATGATTTTGTACTATATTCAAGCCATACACTTTTAGATACAAGTCGAAATAGACTACAACAATCATTGGATACCATTGTAAATATATTAGGTAAATTAGGATTAGAACTTTCTGAAACGAAATCAAAATTCTGTATATTTAGTAGAGGCCATAGAAAACAGCAAATTAAACTATACGTTAATAATGTATTGCTTTCTTCAGAAAAGAACATTAAATATCTTGGTATGTGGTTGGACAGTTCACTTCGTTGGAGTAAGCATATTGATGAAACCTATTCAAAATGTTGTAAATTTCTTAATATACTAAAGGTTTTGGCAAGTTCTACTTGGGGAGTCCATCCTATTCATTTGAGAAGATTGTATGTATCACTAATTCGTAGCAGAATGGATTATGGTTGTTTTTTATATAATAATAGTGCCCAAACTCATGTATTTAAGCTGGACAAGATACAAAATCAAGCGCTTAGAATTGCGGGTAGTTTTATTAAAACTACTCCAATCCATGTCATGGAGTGCGAACTCGGCATCCCTCCCTTAAGTATTAGAAGAACATATTTGGCTTATAAATACTGCTTGAAAACGAACCTATTATCCGATAACTCATTAGTTTCTAAATTTAAAAATATCAACGAATGTCAATCTCGTTACTGGGTTAGGAACAAAAAACCCTTACTAACCATGGTTTCGAAAGATATAGAGGTCGATGATGTTTATAGGACGGATTTATTAGACATGTTCTCCTTAAACACATGGGTAACAAATATTAATACCTTTAGTATTATAAGGACCAATATAGACTGCGTTAAAAATAGTAAAAAAACTTACAATAATGATATTCTTAGATGTAACATATTAGAAGAGTTAGCTAATAAATACAATGACTGGTACAAGCTTTATACTGATGGATCTAAATGTAATAATGGTTTAGGAGCTGCTTTCTTTGATTCTTATAATAACTATAATGAAAAATTTAAAGTTAAAGCCAAAGTTTCTGTTATGACTCTAGAACTAATAGCTATCTTAAAAGCCTTATCATATGCTTATAGGTTAGGATGCCCGCGTACAGTAATCTTTACTGACAGTAAGAGTGCACTACAGCATTTAGCTCTCTCTGCCTCTGGTCAAAGAGGCACGCCGACAGCTTATGCCATTTTACATAAATTTCTTTATTTTAAGCATAATGGTTCAGAATTAGCGATTCAGTGGATACCTTCACACATAGGAATAAAGGGGAATGAAGAAGCTGATCGCTTAGCTAAGATAGCATGCGAGTCTGGCAGGGAATATTTTTGTAAACCAGTTCCTTCAGAAGTTATACCAAAATATAAGCAAATGTGTTTAGGGAAATGGAAGGAATATTTTGATTTAAGATCCAAAGACAAGGGTATTTGGTATAGAACGTTAGTTAGTGAGCCTCCGCATGTTCCATGGTTTTCAAAATTTCAATTATCTCGATCCCAAATTGTTATTGCCCACAGAGTACGGTCCGGCCACATGCCGCTTAATAATTTTTTAAGTTTAATGAAAATTAAGAGTACAGATAAATGCGAAATATGTAACGTTAAGGAAGACACGGAACACGTATTGATGGAATGCACTCGGATTAAGTCGGAAAGGGAGACTCTTTTTCGAGTCCTTAATATAAATATGATGGATCTGGGTGCATTCCATCAATACTTAACCGAGCCCGGGAGTGCCCAGGCGCTGTTAATTTACAAATTTGTTAAAAAATTTTTAGAAATTAGAACTTAAATTTGTATGTTTACGGGGCTGACATGACTGCGTAGTCAAAAGCCTCTTTTTTCTCAAGAATAAAAAAAAAAAAAAAAAAAAAGTATACTAAGGTAATGATGTTTATGCTTTTATAAAAGGAATGATGGCACTGAGAGACAGTAATATATTTCCATGAGGTATGCTGCGAAACTGCTTACTGTAGTGATTGTATGATTGGTTTTTAAAATAGGTTAGTTATATTTGGCACAATTCTCGGAATTGGCCATTTAATAAAAAAATAAGTTTATTTTTGGAAAAGGTTAGAATATCTAATTTTAAATAATGAAGTTTAATTTGAGGTTCTCAATTTTATTTTGTGACAGATTGAATGGAAAAATAGAATAGGAAGGTTGATATTGTAAAAATTACAAATATATATGTAAAACTTTACTTGAAATATACATAATAATACAGATTTAAAAAGTGTATCATTATAAAGCGAGTGAGCGACCAAACCCAAAAATAGAAAAGATAGGACGCGAGTAAGTGCGTACTACATTACCACCTTTTGAAATAAAAACAGAAAAAAAGATAATTATATTGTCACGTACCGTCAAACATGCCATTAATAATTTCGCAATAAAAATAATCCTTGTACATTTTGCCCCACCTCCCCTAAGCAAGTGACGAAGAGAATAGTGGGCTTGCAATGTTATTGATGACATTCAGAATTTTACCGTTGATGTCGTTTATAAAACTTTTTTGAAGCATTTTAACAACAGTGTCCAATTTAAAAAGCAAGTACAATCATGCTCAAATAATAACCTATCTTCATTTTTCTTTTCCTTCATCAATATCGTATTTCGAGTTTAGTCTTCAATTATTGACAGTCTCATAGCGTAGTGTGTAGTACGACAACTGGAGTGCCGTGGTCTCCTTCTGTGAGGATGTTGTGTCCCAGAAGGAGGCCGCAGAGCGAGAGCGGTAGAAAGCCGCTCGAAGGTGACACCAGGGTGCCGGCAACCGCCCTAGAACATCAGTCCCAGCCGATCGCTCGATCCACGACCGGTTGGCTGATGTCTTTGGGGTCGTGACTGCTCAGGGTGGGGGCCCTGAGCAACTGGTTTAGCGACCCTCGAGAACTTGGCAGGGTATTGTGACGTGCTCTGCTTAAATACAACGAGCAGTATTGGGGAAGGTACCAACTTCCCCCGAGTTTGTGCCCATCGGGCGCGGCGCGACGGGGCTGTGGTACATTGATTCCAGGACCCGCAGTCCCCGCTAATGCGCAGAAGTAGTCACCTTGGGGTTTTTAGTCGGTATAAATCCGACACGCGTCGGTCGCGCCAATCTCCCTGTGCGGCTGAAACGGACCAATGAGGATTTTCCCCAAGTTAAAAAAAAGTGTATAGTGAGCCTACTTGCAACGCTGATGGCTTAGAACGCCTAGACAAAGCAATATTCGATCAGCGAGAACGCCAACAGGACCGTATAAAATGAATGCAGTTTATATAAGCTCTCAAAATATTAATTTAATAAAAATAATGAATTAATTAATAATTCATTATTAATATTATTATTTTTAATTATTATTTAATTTATTAATTTAATTTAATTTTGGGAGTCGAAGTTGCTCGCGTCCGTAGGCTTTACTCTAGCTTCCCTACACGTGACTCCTGGGTGGTGCTAAACGAGCAGCAGCGAGGTGGTAGGACGTCGGTGCCCGTCTGGATCGCGACCACAATACATGGGTGTAAAGCCCATCATAGTGACCAGTTTCGGCTTGTCGCGTATCGGGATCAGCTTGTGCATATCCAGTAGCTCATATACCTAGAGACCTTCAGTCGTGGTATATGTGGGCCGACATGACGATGTAGACTATCAATGGATTTTCATCCTGTGATAGTCGCTTTCGTTTTTGGACTACACTGTACTTACCATCAGGTACTCTGTAGTCACTATGTCGAGCCAGTGTAAAAAAAAATACATTATGGACTACCATTACATACATTTTGAATTGTTTACCAGCGCTGAAGGTTATTAAATACTATTTGGTCTAAAGTGTCTGGATACGATTGCCAGTACTAGAAAATGTTCCTATGATAAGCAGATTACTTTGTCACGGTTTGTATAAATTGTGTTCTATACAAAAAGTGAAAATCAGTATCATGCACGTCAAAATACACGTTTACAAGTCCAAAATTATTGCACATTACGCCAGAGAGCCCAGTTTACCTGCAGCTTTAATATCAAATAAATGAATAATAATAGTGGAATATGCTCCCTGCGTCTGTTTTTCCACAGTCTTATGATCTAGGTGAATTTTCTACAATTTTTTCTAGTGATAGGATCTCATTTACTAACACATATGTGTTTACCGAGTCAAAAAAAAAATGTGCACTGAAGGGTTAATGTATTCAATTGTTTTTATTATATTAGCAATTTATATTAATTACAACTTGATACCTCGTGAGAAAAAGAGTCTTGACTGACAGACTGACAACAAAATTATATTATAAAAGTTCCGTTTTTCTTCTGAGATATGTAATTCTAAAAATATATTCAGTTACTATTTTCTCCTCAACTGTACTTTACCGCTGATCATTACACAAGGGTTGGATGTAACAATTTCAAAGTGCATCAAATTTGAACAGCAAATCTATTTTTCACTTGTGACATATCCTTTATCGAAACTTGTCAAACGATTGCAAGCATTACTTATCTTCACACCTCTTCATTGAGGTATTAGTATTTCATTGAAGTATAAGCAATTTCATAAATAACTATCCCTTTCCGCCGCCTTCTTTACCTCCATTACTTCTTCACAGTAAGAAAAGGTCCCGCCTTCTGTGTTCTCTTGCTACCGACAATTGCGTAAGTGTGTGTCGATAGCGACATATCGTGTGCAATTATATTGGAGGAATGGAATTCTTTATGGACCGTCAGGGTGCCGTGACCACCAAACCCTCCGGGGTGTCCCTTCTCCCGTCTGCCGGAGCTAAGGATACAGCTGGCCCAGCTTCCTCGGTACCGAGCGAATTCTGGCCTTCTACAGGCCACGCTTATTGTGCGGGGGGATGGTAAAGACGCCCACTCCCTCACTCCTAAGATAAATGTGAGGAGGGTGGTGTCAAATGCCATCGCCCCATCGACTCCGTGAGTTTTCGTTGAAGCGGTGTGTGAAATCACATCGCACACTGCTCACGCCTGGATATTGGGAGACGCACTCCCTCAAGTCCTCGCAGAAGGAATTAAATATACCCTAAAATTTGTTAAGTTACTGACGATATTTAAATAAGCAATGCTTTTCGTTTTCTCTGAGATGCACGTTACCGTGTTATTTATTTTCTTCCCGTTGCTGTTAGTGAGTATTTATTTATAAATATATAAAAATCTAGTCGAGTCGATACGACAGTGTTAATATCCCATTTCTCCGAAGCAACTCTGGACGGGAGCTTATTCAAATCCCTACTGAAACCGTTAAGCTAACTTCACACGAGCGACAAATCGCATAATGGTTACGCTGCGACTTATTGTCACGCAAAACTAAAACACACATTTTTTAAAGATTTACGTGAAAAAATATTTACGCACATAGTTATGCAGAAATAAATTAGTGGCTGTAATTACTTTGCGCTTATATGTTTTGCCCAATGTGACCAATAGCGCAGCTGATCGTATTTCTCAGGATAGTTGCACTTGACATTTTTAATGGATGCCTTGCGAGAATGTAAAAGAGAATCTTTTCGTGCGGATATACGGAACCTCCACCATATACAGATGTAATCCGACACGGTGCCCCGAATTATTGACGAGGTGCTGCGTAGAATCCACTAAATGTCCTTTTTTTTATAAAAAAACTCAAATATCATAAATATTAAGAAAATTTCTTCTAAAAATAAATAATGAACTGTATGCTAGTGATCTGTGGAAAAAACACAACGCGGGTCGTTCGTATGCGGCGAGCCTTATTCAAATCCAGAGCGACACGGCCGTGGCAGAGCCGTGAGACAGGCTAAATAGTGTAGATTACATAGAAACACCATCAGAGAAGAAATTTATCCTAGATCTTTGACACTCTAATCGCCCTATAGTGATGTGACTAATTTATAACCATCGATAAATGTTTTAGAATTCTGATTTTAATACTTTGACACATTTTGTCTTTCAATGTAAATACAATATAGCGTACGTCAGCACCATGAAGGAATATCGGCGTCATCTTGTTAAATAAATGAATGTAGGTAATCCACTGTTTTTGCTATCACCGCCACTGTATAAAAGCGTGTGGGTAGCAGACGGAGAGAGATATATTCTGTTGGCTCCTGACGGTCCAATTACCGTGGCTTTAACAGCCGCAGCGCCAAGGCATACACATTGAAAACAATGATGTACATACATGCACTAGTTTCATTCCACGACATCGGCGCCGAGCTAGGATAGTTCAGTCAACTATCGCTAACCGGAGCCTTAACGGAGTTCTACTCTAACATAGCCTTGAGTTCCTTTCAACGTTTCCGAAACGCTAGTGAATCACCGTTAGGTTTTATAGCCGCCCAAGTTGAGATTTGTACCCACAGGGGTGCCCTCGCGTTGCCACTCAAGCCATAACTCGCTAGCGGAGCACCTTAAGTCCCTGCCCCTCTTTAGCCAGTGAGCTTACAATGATCCTTCCTGGCCAAAACGACTGCCGAAAAACGGTTATTGACCCTGCTTCAGGTAGGCGATATTTGAGCTCTGTTCCCATTAAAGTCTGTTGGTTGTAATACAAAGCCTGCAGTACATGATTTACTGGTACTCCGTAATAAGCATATAATATGTTTTAAATGTATTACGTACAAGCATATTATGTAGGAGAAGCAAGCGGCTTTGAGCTAGCATATTTCCACGATCTTAGAAGCCTTTAAGGGAATCGTGAATAAGCATTTGTTGGACGGACGCGGTCCACCGTCTGATTCATCTTTACATTTCACTATGTGTGACTGAGGTCAAGCGTCCGCCTTTAAATAATAAAACATAGCGACGGAAAGAATCCGGGTGGGTATCCCCAGTTTGGACATCTGACGCTGAATGATCTTTACATAAAAATTAAACATATATCGATAAAGCGAAATATCGACAAAGCCCCGCATAAATCACAATGCTACATCAGAGCATTAGATATTGGTTACGGGTACCAAATTAAATAGCTTATGGTATGGTTTTTTTATAAATTATTAGATTTTGTATCGGAATTTATAAAGGATGCATGACGCAATGACGCTAATGGTTCCGGGAAACAAAATAATTAAAAAATACTAATGCCATAGTCTTCTTCTACGGCATTGGGCTGCCGGAGCCCATTTCGTTATGTTTATATGTTTTTGTCTCTTATACTCTTTTCCGTATTCTATTTTTTATTTTTATTAAGGTGCAATAAATGTTTTTAATTTTAATAAACATATTTTCAGAATCAATTTACTTACCAATATTTTTATATTCTATTAATAATCACATATTAAAAAAAACCGCTGCAACTAATTTAAAATAAAAAGGAACACAAGTATATAGGATTATATCTTTTATATACGTAGCAGGATAAAGGAGCTAATCAAAACCATTGTGTAAAGAATCTCAAATGAGAGCCAAAATATCCTTAAGTAAGGGGAATCAAGGAAAACGCATGGAAACAAAGCTTTCAGCAAACATAGTGCGTTCCGTCGTTTCAACATATTTACACATGTTGTTAGCTAAAGAAATGTTTTGATATGTTTACTGGTGTTGTACTAAGACTGACGTACGCTTACACATGCGTTATTTAAAAAATACATTTTTATAACAAAAAAGAAAACCGGCATCTAAAAGTAAGTAATAGTCCTAAATTTCAATCAGACTGTCACTTTTAATACATTATTATTATTAAATATATTACTAAAATAAATTGCCGAAAATCTTTGTTTATTAAGTCTATAAAATATAAAAATAAAATGGTAAACACACGAGACCAAAACGTCGACATGTCAAGCCTCTAAGCCGGTCTTAACGGCGCACGATTGGCAAAATCCCCCTTTATTGGGCAAATAAACAAGCGAAACGCTCACAAATCAATTGTCTATCGCTGCGACTTATAGAAATAAATCATATGTTCAGAGAGAAATCAATTCACCAAAAAAGCTACAAAGCTCATATAGGGTGCTTAAAAAAGACGACATAATTGAATTTTTGTTTTATTTTGATTTATTTATTTATGAAAACACTTACACAGTCTACCACCAAAAAGCCAACCAACCAAAATAAAAAAACCGACAAAAAAAAAAGACATGAATAAGATACATCATAAATACGACTATATTTAAAAGTGAAAACTACTTGCACAAAAAGAAATGAAAATGAAAATACGAGCAACACATGGGCAGGAGCAGTAACTAAAAGAAACCACTAATCTAATCTGCAAAAATTATAAAAAATAAAAAAGCAAACATACAATAGCAAACCATAACCTATTCCACAATCTTCTCGAATAACATTCTTTTTTTGAGTTTAAAAATATTTTCATTAAATATATCGAGAGCAATAGATCGCGACATAGAATTGTATTGTGTAAGCCTTGTCATTCTGCAGAATGGTACTATCGTATAGCACGTTGAAGCGTCCGTAGGCTCTACCCTAGTTTCCCTACACGTGACTCCTGGGTGGTGCTAAACGAGCAGCGGCGAGGTGGTAGGGCCTCGGTGCCCGTCTGGATCGCGACCGCAGTACATGAGTGTAAAGCCTGTCATAGTGACTAGTTTCGGCTTGTCGCGTTTCGGGATCAGCTTGTGTATATCCAGTAGCTCATACACCTAGAGACCTTCAGTCGTGGTATATGTGGGCCGACATGACGATGTTGACTATCAATGGATTTTCATTCTTTGATAGTCACTTTCGTTTTTGGGCTACATTGCGCTTACCATCAGGTACTCTGTAGTCACTATGTCAAGACAGTGTAAAAAAAAAGATGTTGATCACCGTCTTCTCGAAGAACTCCATGTCATAGCTGTGGTCCGCACTGGTTATTTAGTTTTTATTGATCGCGACCATGATTCGCGGGAAAGAAAATCAAGAATGATAGAAAGGCGCCCTCTCTTGAAATTCAGCGCAAGAGAGCTGGTTGGAGGTGAAGGGTTTGCTAGGGAAACTATGGCTTCGGTTCCCCTTACACACAAAACACTAACCATGGATAACTTATAGTGACGTACTTACTTTAATGATGGCTCGATATTTCTACTTAGTTACCTGGTCATATGACCCAGTAAAATATTTATAGTTAATACAAGACGCGAAATGTTAAATAATATCATTATCACAAGTATTTTTCAATTTTTTGCTTTTTTAAATCCTACATATGCTTTAAAATAATAGTCGTTAAAACTTGACGTCCAAGCCTGGAACGCGAGCGGTTGTGTTCTCTAATTGATCCATCGGATAATTGCTGATTTATTAAAGTAGTGTTCTTCGGACGTGTTATTCTTGTTTTTGGGCTGGTGTTATGAGACAGTGTCTGGACGGTGACGAGCAGCCCGGATGGCAAAGTGCTGCGAGGAATTAGAGATATCGCGTCGCTTGCGTCGTTGGTTTTGACGTCAATCGGAAACTACTGAATATTACAAATATTAATGTCGGGCTCAATAGGACCTGCATCCAGAGCCGTAAAACTTGATTTAAAAAATAAGTTGCTAAAGGATGCTTAAGAATTTTAAATATATAAATACACATTTGATTCGACCTTTAATCTTTTCAAGGACAATTAATTATTTTAATTATTATTTTATTTTTAATTATTTGAAGAGAAATTAGATAAAATTTTATCGGACAGCATTCATCTACAGAATCTCTCAACAAAAAAAAAATTGTTAAATACAACCGCAATGATAACGGAATACAATCAATGAAATAGTTCATTGATAGTGTTGTGATAACATTATAACGATAACTTGAAAAATTCGTTCCTGAAGAGGTTAAACTTCGATGCAAAAATATTGACTAACATCGTGAGTATCTCCGAAGATATAAATGGAATTAAAGCTTACAATAACAGTCTCTAATGGCTTCCCAAACATCGATCCGTAATGAATTTCAAGAACATTCCGAATAGAGATTTCTGTTTAGACTAGAGTCCGACCGAAGATTTCGGCTTTCGGCTAGGTAAAACATGAAAATGTACCGAAATTTTGTTAGTCATAACTTTTCTTGTAATCGTCAAACGAGGATTATTTTTGGGCAACCCTGGCGAAAATCTTGCATAGGATCATCAACGTTGGTTTGAGGACGGTGACCCTGGTGCATTATGCCCACACACACACACACACACACATATGACCCCACATGCTCATCGGTGAAGGAAAATATCGTGAGAAAACCTACATGATATCAAATTGAAATTTCATGTATACTAGTTTTGTGTGAAGGATGATCAGCTGCGCTAGTGGTCACATTGGGCACGTCATATAAGCACAAAGTCGATGCAAACACTAATGTATCTCTACTCACCCAGAAAGGGATATAACGTGGTGATATATTATTATATAATTCTGGCTAATACTAACTAAAACGATATAATATTGAGATTTTTAAAAATTTTAAATGTAAGGTTTATTAATATAGGTACATAAACAACTTGTAGAGTTTTTTTTTTTTTACAGGATATGTTTTGTGGGCCGGGAAAGGCCTCCACAACTAAACCGGGCGAGAACGTGTAGAGATTATCATAATTTTCTCCAAACTTCTCAAAGTTGGCTAAGACCGAAAAAGTGCCCGAAGCTTCGGCCCGACACTATATAATACATAAAACGGGCCAATATTATCGCAGCTCTTTTAGATGGTAATGAATGTAAATTCCATAGTTTGAGGGGGTAATTGCCCCTCGCTAGGGCAAATATTTATCTTTCGCGGTACTTGAAGTTTCAATTGGTAATTTTATTGGATGGCGCAGATAGATAATGTTATATCAAGATTTACCCAAGAACGGAGCTTTGTGCTTGTCTATTTTTGTTCCTGAGACAATTTTAAAATAAATATTTGACAACTAATCCTTTAATCTTCGTTTTTTATACTGGTTCGACAAAGTGTCTACATTACTTCTAATGGAAAGTACAGTTAAGTCCAAGAATGACAACGAAAATAATTGATTGATTGTTTATTGATAATTCTTATAAGATGTAACACGACCGGGGCCCTTCACGAAAATCAGTGCTGCAGACTACCTCTGTGGCTTTATGCTGATGGAGAGCCCATTTTCACCATGTTTGTATGTTTTTGTATTTTCTTTTGTTTCTGTTACTGTATTTAAATTCTTAGTATTTTGTAAGTTATGGTGAAATAAATACATTTCATTTCACTTTCATTTCCATTTCATTTCAAAATCCATTAACAGCCACCATCGGCATGTCGGCCTATATATATAGTGATCATCAAAGGATTTGCTAACATAGCGATTTTGTTAACACGGACTTGACTCTGTGAATACTATGGCAATACTCAAGTTTCTATTATATATTCAGTTTTTGTCAAAACTAATTTATTTTTGCGTACACTGCTTTACTTTTTTTTGGTTAATCTGCAGGAAAACCTTAGTTTACACGTCTTGGCTCCGCACATCGTAACTGGACGCATTGGTTGAAAACTTTGACCTTTAGAACGAACGCTGGACTTAAATAAAGCAGAGAGCGCTTTCGAAAAGGCTCCTCAACTACAGTGCAATGAATTACAAGTACTTTACATGTTTGGCATCCAACCTGCCCGAACGAAGATCTGGAAAGAATCCGGAACTGTCAAAGCTTTGTCGCATACCGGCCTTGCATACCGAATCGCATTTGTTTAGCCTCGCGAAATTCAAACTAGTTCCGAAGTCAGCTCACTCGCAGACGGCTCGCTGGGCAATCTTTGTGTCAAAAGAGTTTTTAGATTTACAGTTCTTGTTACATTTCAGTTTTAAGAGCGATGACCGAATGTTTAGAGAGAAAAAACTAACTTTGCGATTGTTTACGCCGTTTATTATATACTAGCAGATCCGGCAAACGTTGTTTTGGTATATAAGGCTTTGTAATATCTTCTAAGATGTTCATTGTAATTAAGTGATGTCAAAGACAATTTTGTTCACAATTAAATACTCTAAATCAACAACACATTTATTTGGATAAAGATTAATATTATTACATTCATACAATTCTTAACAAATAATGCATTAATTTCGACCAAATTTGATTACCATAAAAACGGTTCTAGTAAGTTAATCTTAAAAGGTAGACATATACTGTATGTATATTTTTTTAGATCATTTTAAGAGGAATAACTCTGTCATACATATATTTTTGGTATCTTGAACCGTTTTCGCAGCGCACGCAATGGAAGCCCTCAAGGATGAATAATTTTCCCCTTTTTTTTGCACATTTTCCATTATTTCTTCGCTCCTAATAGGTGCATCGTGATGTTATATAGCCTAAAGCCTTCCTCGATAAATAGTCTATTCAACACAAAAAGAATTTTTCAATTCGAACCAGTAGTTCCAGAGATTAGCGCGTTCAAACAAACAAACAAACAAACAAACTCTTCAGTTTTATAATATTAAGTATAGATTTTACATTTACATTAACGCAGCTGCAGCTGATTTGTTTTAAATATTTTGAACATAAGTAAGAAGAACTAAACACATCGACAAATATGAAGACTTGGGTGCTATTGATGCCTACTACAAAACCATTTTTCAAATAAACAATACTATAGAAATCAATGCATAATTTTACGCTTGTTTGTAATTTAAAATAAAATTGTAGTCAATTGAACCAAAAAATAAAAGTTTATAAATAAAAAATAAAGTTGAGTACAAGCAACACAAAAAAAAAAACTAATAATTCGGAGAATGTGCGCATATTTTTGGAAATTTTAAACAAACCATTAAAAACAAATGCATTTCTTTTCGTAGACATCAAAAGTATGCCCCAGTCTTAAACAGTGCTGAGGTGTATATATCAATTATATTTATTTCATTAATATTTTTTTATTTATTTCATTTAAAAAAATGAGATATTTTATTATTTTTATAACGAACTTAGACAGAGTTAAAAGTGATAAAAATAATTTTTATTTTATATCGTAACAGAAAATAATAATAATATCGTCACGCTATGTACCTTTCGGGGTGAGCAGAGGTGCAATAGTAGCTGTATCCACTTTATACATATATATCGTGCCCAACGTGACCAGTAGTGCAGCTGATCTCCGTTTTCACAGTACTAATACACATAACATTTTTATTAAATGCCATGCTGGTTTCCTCACAATATTTTCCCTCAGCACGCACCACTATGCTACCACAACAACATATACATAAATATACAGCCTTTTGTGTACATGTTTATAAAGTTTTAATATACTAAAATAAATGTCTAGACAGTCACCGAAAACTCAGACAAAACAATTTTAATTTAGATAAAGTAACAGATTCAGATAGATCCGTCGATAGCGTACGGTATTCTTTTGAGCCATCAAAACTTGTATCGGCCTGGCTTTTTGTTCGTGCATTGATACGCAATTAGTGTTGGCCAAACTTATATCGATAAAATTATCCCGAATATACATATAAATAGGCGCACTTGATCAACCTTCATTTTTCCTTAACAATTTGATTAATTATCGAATTTCATTGTTAGACCATTAACTATTGTCATTTTACAAAAGGATCATATAAAATGAACACTGTAAACGATTACATTACAATACGTGCACCGAATAACCGTTGCCGACCAAAAATTAATCAAGTGCAATGCATGAGTCCTTTAAACGATATAGTTAGAATGGTTGGGCCTTGCCTTTTCGCGTATGCTTCTCACTGTAATTAAGGACAGCGCTGCTAATTCTTCATGTTCCTATTTTAATGTTATTATTATGAACCACTATCAGATTTCGCTCGGTGAAAATCATATGCGATTAATTATACAAAAAAATATACTGAAAAACTAATGGATTTTCAAAGACACTTTCAAGCTTTTTAGAATTCCAACCTCTTAGAGACAATAAAAGAATCCCTATTGATTGCCTACGTCACAAAAAGAAGGCAATGTAAATATTTAATTATTCTGGCTTGAGTAGTTTTAAGTTCTACGACAATATCAGTCAGCCAGAACAATATCTTTTTATTTTCTATTATCTTTTAATTATTCTAAAAATCGCATAAACATACATGTGTTTTTATTTATTTAATAGTAACTACACAGCACATTATAAGAAAATTATATACAAAATAGAAAATAAAATAAAATCTAAAATGCCAATAACGTAGTTACACATACATATTAAATTTTGTTAAATGTTTGTGTCGCTCTCCGTATCGTATAGTGAGTGTTTTGGCAGACTAATTTTATTATCGTAAGAAATTTAGCTACCCGAGTGCGAACCCAGGGCCTATAGTGTTGCAGATAAGGTCCTACAAACTGGAATTAGTATAACGTATTGATTCATATCATTTTTGGAGTAAAAATAAATTACAGCAGATTTAATGGTAAAAATTATTAAATTAACACTTAGAAGAATTTAAAATGATGAAGTAGTTGAAACAACTAAAAATACATACAATAAAGTATATAAAAATGAGGGAGTGCGTCGCCCATCATATCGATGTGTGAGCGAAGCGTAATGTGTTTCCACGCACGACTCGAAGGTAATTAGGTAAATGAGGGCAACCCCTCCCGAAGGTAAAAGCATAAGGATTTCAGAAAACTTGACGTCGCCGAATGCCCTTGGACTCAATAAAAATAATTTGACAATTTAATAAACATTATTTAATCCAACGACTAATAATATTTTTTACAGCTAATTCATAGTTTTAAAATATTTTCGTCCGTCGACAACGTCCCGTCACTATGACAAGAGATCTCACAAGTTCAAACAGCAAGTTAGACAAAGAGGGTAGATATCAGAAGTAGTTTCACAGCGAGTTACCTTCGCCCCATCGTTTCAGTCCAAACTTTACCACTTTCGCGTTTCCTTTTGTACCGTACAAACGGCAACACAGTTAAATTATTATTTTACTTTTTTCTCAGTCAAGTTATACAAGTTTGCGACGCGTGCGCGATTCTGACGCACAGTTACGTAACCATTTGCGGCTTTCAATACCGCGTATGTATCTTTATTATGAAACCTGTATTGTCCCTTACGCGTAAAGTCGCATGCCTTGCAATTTTTTACCGGTTCCATTATGGAGAGCGTTTTCAGAATAGCATTATCAAATTCTACCGGCCCCATTCCATCATGGCACCAGTACACACCGTGTTGGATACCATCCGTATGTGGACGGCGTTCCTTATATCCGCACGAAGAGATTAACTTCTACATTCATTACGCGAACAGCTAAGGAGTGGGATATGTTTTCAGAAAGCATATTATAACGATATTATGATTTGAGAGTCTTTTAAAGAAAAATGAATAGGTGTTTATTGGGCGGAAGTGTCCATCTTCACTTTTCGCCAGGTTTGATTCAGGTTAAGAGTCCGTTTGTAAATTATAAAATAAGACAAAATAATATTATGACCGGTGGTCGTGGGTGTGGTGGTAGAAAGACACGGATTTTGGCGTTTTACTGTTTATTTGCACTTTAAGGCACACCGAACTGCGACGCACACGCACGTACTCTAGCTTCGGGTCTCGGTAGTCAACTAACTTGCCAAAGAGTACCTTGCGCGCGCGCATCCCTTACCCCGCGCGTCCCATAACACCCTAACGTCCTTTAGGGCGTTTACCACAAACGCGTATCGGGCGGCGTCTACATGCTATAATATTCTTTTATAGATATTTCTTATAGATTTTAGTAGAAAAATGTAAATATATTCATTTGGTAAAACATGTCAACGTGATATATTTATAGCTTATACCGATTTTGGACTTTTTAACAGCGTTATGGCTTATTGAAAGTTACATTATGTGTGTTGTTAGTTTTGGGTTTTAAGAGAAAGACGTCTAGCAGAAGCAATTTAGATTTAATATATTTTTATAGTAAGACAGAGTTTATATTACAGAGATAATTTTAGATTTTGGGAGTCGAAGCTGCTCGCGTCCGTAGGCTTTACCCTAGTTTCCCTACACGTGACTCCTGGGTGGTGCTAAACCAGCAGCAGCGAGGTGGTAGGGCCTCGGTGCCTGTCTGGATCGCGACCACAGTACATGTTTGTAAAGCCGATCAGCTTGTGTATATCCAGTAGCTCATATACCTAGAGACCTTCAGTCGTGGTATATGTGGGCCGACATGACGATGTAGTCTATCAATAAATTTTCATCCTTTGATAGTCGCATTCGTTTTTGGACTACACTGTACTTACTATCAGGTACTCTGTAGTCACTATGTCGAGCCAATATAAAAAAAAAGATTAATACGCAAAGGTAACTATTACATACAGCCTACAATGTGAACCCACTGCTTAGTAGCTGTATTCATAGAATTAAAAAATACACGAAGGGCAATAAACTCCACGTTACGACATGGTCACACAGCTCATTGTCACGAGCAGACAATCCCGCCGCGGTATCTTCGTCAGGGGCAAGAGATTACTTCCTCTACCCTCTTCAGTTCTTGATTATTAGAATAGTCTCGGCACACGCCACTCACAGTAGCAGTATTTTTACAAATCGACATAAACCTCACCTGGGTAATCAGGTAGAATTACCGAGCCATTGTTAAAAGTAAGTTAACACTTAACGGACCGGTCAATTCTGCTGTCTCTCCTAGTTTCCAGATAGTGCTAACTAATGGTATCAAGAAAAATCTGTAAAATAAAAATACTAACGCACGTTGCGTTTTCACCTAAAATTTAAGCAAAAACCTAGATTTACGTGGCCCGTCCTAGGAAGTCAAAATGGAAAAGCGTAAATCTACGGGGCTCGTGCTAGGAAGTCAGAATGGAAAAGCGTAAATCTACGGGGCTCGTCCTAGGTAGTCAGAATGAAAAAACGTAAATCTACGTGACCTGTCCTAGAAAGTCAGAATGGAAAAACGTAAATCTACGGGGCCCGTCCTAGGAAGTTAGAATGGAAAATCGTAAATGTGCGGGGCCCGTCCGTTAAGTTTTAATTCACACATAAGACTCGCTAAAGTATTTATTATTTAAGTTTTCCTCTACATATCCATCATGTCAGCCGTAGGAGATCCACTGTTGAACGTAGATCTCCCTTAATGTTTTTCAAAGCATTATCACCCTGTGATCTGGATTAGGATGTCTGCCCACCTTGTAGGCGGACGTCACACACTGCGCCTGCCAGTACGTGGTTTCCTCTCGAGAACTTTCTACCAAGGAGAATTTGATCAAGCATCAGCTGTACGAGTTATGTGTCCTGCTCACTACTACTTCAACTTGCTAAACCGTCCTCATTATATCATTGGTTGGGATAATTCTCTAAAGAAATCAATACAAAGGGCTCACACAGGCTGAACTGCAACCAAACTGTCCCTCAGTCTAACCCCCGTAATTTTTCGCTTCATTAAACCGTCTTATGGTGTAGAGAAGGCGCCTCTATAGATTTCGCATTACGCTTCAGAAGGAACACCAGCCCAATAAATTCCCTTTATTAAATATCTTTTGAACTATTTTTTGCGAGTTCTGTATGCAAGCAATGTGTTATCGTACTATTAGTGTACTTTTTATTATTTAAATAGAAAGAAAGAAAATGAATTAATGAGCAGGTGCCATAACAAAGGTAACGACATAATACAAATAAATGACAGTTAAAAAAGGAGAAATAAGAACATAAAAAAAATTTAGGCTACAGCCGATAAGGATCCTGTCTCAGGTTGTGCTACAGAGCACTAGACTCTTCAGCGCTCGTATTCTGACAGGGCCTTATGGATGACACAGATACGTCATCAAGATTGGCTTACATTTAACATTTATACTTGTTACATATTTAAAAGTCAATTAAGATAAGAAAAGAAAAAAAACGACAAAATGACACATGATTACTTACAAGAAACCTAATTTAATTAAACTTCTTGTCTCAATCGGTAAGAAACTTTGTATCGATTTGCCTTTACGATTCACATTGACAACCTATAGCTTATTATATCATAACCGTGTTATAAACGTCTTAGTTAAAAAACATACTTCTTTGTATTAAAATGTATAAGACCATGTATGCTTGACTGTGTCACCGACAAAGATCGTAGCGCGTCCATCGTGTAGCGTTTGCTTGTATCAGTATGTTCCAACTACCGCATGTGTTATCAAATTGATGCGCGCATTCTACTAGGCAGTGATAGAGACACGTGGATCTCCAATAATACTCTTTACAAACCGATATGAAATGCAATTGTTATGTTGTAGTGGGCGAGGTTAGACCGCATCGTTTTTTAACGTGCCTGATACATTTATAGAACGGTCATCATTTGACACGGTATAGTGGGTTAGGTCCAGATTTTATTTTTTATTTTTACCTATAACGGTAAAACATTAATCTACTAATTTATCAACGAATCTTTGAAACTACGGCAAATACAAATTATGTTTACAATTACTAATTCTTATTTCACGACGTAGAAACAAATATCTAGAAAGGCCTATGAGGTTTATTTTTTTACTTTATTAGGTTAGGTACAGAAGTTTCAAATAGTTACAAAGTCATTGAATATCTGAGAAAAGCCGCTGGAAATAGCTAGTAAGCAATTATTTTTAAAAACATGAATGCATCACAGAAAAATAATGACATAACGATTTGCAATGATATTTTTTGTGTTATATAATAGTTGATTATAAGCGGCATTGACCGCTTACAATAAGGCGGGATGTTGTCTGTCAGCCTACCTTTCAAATAAAAACTACAAAAAAAAGTCATTTCCTTTAAGGCACAAATTTAAATTAAAATATTGTCCCACGGAACCCCAAAATGTGAAATCAAACAAAACTAACATCAAACTCCCATACAGCATTGTCAAGATATAAAAAGAGACGTAGAAAATTCATATGAACCGGGAACCCCTACCGACGGAGCGTGGCGACTTGCTTGGGACTCTATGAATTTGTTGCTTGTATTAACTTATCGTTCGAATTATTGATTGTCATGCTTGGTAAACAATTTTTACATTCAATAGTAGGGTCAGAGCAAAGATTGTGTTAAAAGGTTTACTTTAGAAATCATTTCAGTGTCCAAGATCCGTCATACAGTGAATAAAACAAATACGATTTCTTATGAAACCACAAAAGTGGTTGACCAACTCTTATAGATAAATTATAAAAAAAATATATTAACATAAAAAACCTTACAAAAATACAGATTGTACTTACCAAAAATATCAGATACACAAAAATCAATGATAGCACAGAAAAAAATAAAAATATTGAATAAGATAATATTTCTTCACGCTATATCCCTATCGGGGTGAGCAGAGGTACATTAGTGGCTATATCCTCTTTGCGCTTATATGTCGTGCCCAACGTGACCAGTAGGTTTCCTCACGATGTGTTTTTCACCGGTGAACCTATATGCCTAAATCCGTACATAATCTGGAAAAACCCAGAAGTATGTGCCAGAATTCGAACCTACGACTATTTACGTTGTCACACATGAATACCAGTCGCTTATTCAATAAGCCACCACAAACTATGCTATAAAATATAAGTTTTCAAAATAGTCGCTTGTTTCATAACCTACAAAATTATTTTTACTTTCCTTCAACCTTCAGCCGCTCAATGCTGAGTGAAATTTTCTTCTATCCTTTTCTATAATATTTAAGACGATCATGAGCTTTGGTCAACCAGATTTTCCCTGTCACTTTCACCAGATCATCAGTCCATCTGATCGAATGACTCCCCTCATTCCTACAGCCGGTTTGTGGTTTCCACTAGAGCACTTTTTTCCCCACCTATTATCGGGCGTAAAACATATGTGGCCCGCCCTCCTCCTCTTTCTAACTGCTATTACATCAGCTATGTCTTAGTCCTCAAGTAAATTTCGGTGTTTACCTCACCATGTCACGAAAGGAACACCCTACGTTGGACATCTGGTCAACACAGGCTACTTCATGGCTATTTGTCTAACTTACATGCAGTGGATCGTCTCCTTAATGAGTGCCCAAGTTTCGATCGCATATGTCACGACCGGGAGAACGTATTGTTTGAATTTGCGGCGCTTCACAATACGACGCCTACAAAATTACATTATATTAAAGATTTAACTCTTTGCGATTCTAATTTTCCAACTGAAGCTCCAAAGCATAACTTAAATAACTTAAGCAACTTCCTCACCGCTTATTAAATCCAAAGATAACAATCAGAGGCGCTGTTATTAGTTTAGTTTGAGGGAAGATAGGTGCGGAGTGAAGGCGTCTCGTACGGTGTAGAATAATTAGGTAAATCGACGGCTTTTGATTCCGTGAGTAGACTCCACTGCCTTATGAGATATCAAGATATCTTCTAGAAATTCTGTAGTTTACATGCAATGACTCTGAATGAAGAAAGCTTATGGACTGTCTCGGGTAAATATTAGTTATATATTCTCCATTTCCTTCCCAGGGTGACGAATCTGATTCCCAAGTCGCAGGTGGAATGATTGGAAGGACGACCCAAGGGTTTTCAATGTGTAGGAGTCTGATAAACCAGGGTTGCTGCTCTAAAGGTTCTTTGTAGGATTTTCCTGCCTGCATGCTCCATGAAAATTGGTACTCACTCTCCCCGTTATAGTATGCTTTCAACTAACAATAACATAATTAACATAATTAATTACGTAATTTTGATATTTTCGATGATTCCATTTGCATTACTAAATTAAATTTATTCAAATTTTATTCTCAATTATAAATTGTTATTTTTACATTTTTAACTTTACATGGTGACATTTAATTATTTTTGGTTTTCGCTCTCGGATGTGGTTATTTCTTTTTGTGCGGTTACTTTTATTGTTATTGTTTTTGCATATCATAACATATTATATTCAGTTCTTGTAGTTTATTTCTCAAAAATGTATTATATGTTGCAAATGTTATAAATATATACAAGAGAGAATAGTAACCAATTTGTGGATTAAAAAATAAAATTCCAATTTTCCTTACCAAAGTCAGGTGAATCACTCCACAAAAGAATCTCGTAACTAAGCAATTCACCTCACATCCACTAAGAATTCCAATTTAAAAGCCCTCGCGTTATCCGAATCAATTACAAATAAAAAATAACCCGTCACTACGCTCCTTGCATGAGAATTACTTGATATCATTAAATCTCTCCCAAGAATCTATTTAAATAAGCGATTTTTAACTTCACCCTTGGTTGGGGTTAGGAAGTGTGTCGAATTTGTCATGGCGCTACAGAAAGGTGGCACACTTTTAATTGCATTTTTTCTATCTCCGATTTTTTTACAATCTTCCAGTATACTGGAAGTATTTTGGGAGTCGAAGCTGCTCGCGTCCGTAGGCTTTACCCTAGTTTCCCTACACGTGACTCCTGGGTGGTGCTAAACGAGCAGCAGCGAGGTGGTAGGGCGTCGGTGTCCGTCTGGATCGCGACCGCAGTGCACGGGTGTAAATCCCGTCATAGTGACCAGTTTCGGCTTGTCGCGTTTCGGAATCAGCTTGCGTATATCCAGTAGCTCATATACCTAGAAACCTTCAGTCGCGGTATATGTGGGCCGACATGACGATGTTGACTATCAATGGATTTTCATCCTTTGATAGTCACTTTCGTTTTTGGACTACATTGCACTTACCATCAGGTACTCTGTAGTCACTATGTCGAGCCAGTGTAAAAAAAATACTGCATTCTCAGGGTCCGAAAATATGATTTTATATGATTTGGTTACTTTTCTTTAAAATTGTAATTCCATAAATATTTTCATTATTTCAATATTACATTCATAACGATTTTCAGAATAGTATTGAGGGTTAAGAATTTATTAGAAATCGTCATCGACATGTCCTACCCAAACATTATAATAGCGACCTATTTTTTGACCCGGTGGAATTTCCCATGGACCTTCAGAGCAGCAGTGAGGGCCGTTGCCCCGGTGCATCGGACTCTCTCCGACTAAAGCCACCAGGGTGTCCCTCCTCCCGTCAGCCGAGTCCTGAAGGAGAGGCAGGTCCAGCTTTCTTATTTACGCAACTCGGCGACTATATGAGCGACCTAGTCTATCTTAGGCATGTGTCATGGTGGGTCTCATTATAAAGTTTGCTGTAACTGTAACACAGCGAGCTGTTACGAGGACTCTGCTTGGCGTTTCTCTACGTGATCGAATCAGCAAAGCCATCCGTCAGGATTTATGGAAAAACAAATATTGCCTTTTGCAATATGATAAATCTCACACATTGTTGCTTGTGCTGCAATTATTGTTCAAAAACAACCTACTAATAATCCCGCAGTTACCGTATTCCTCAGATCTAGCTCCTGCTTTGCACTGTGATATGGCTCACACATTGCTGCTTGTGCTCGAATTATTATTCAAAAACAACCTACTAATGATCCCGCAGTTACCGTATTCCTCAGATCTAGCTCCTTGTGACTTTGTCTTGTTCCCGAAACTGAAAAAGCCCAAGAAAAGACGATGCTACGCTACGATTGAAGAGATAAAGACGGCATCGAAGGAGGGGATGAACAAGATCACAAAATTTTTTTTTGAAGTGCTCCGTGTATTTTAAAAACTGAATTAATTTGAAGAGCATAAAATAGATATTCATGAATAAATCAATATTTTTTGGAAAACAATATATTTGCGATATTTTTGGCGAGCAGACTTCTTTTGCTATGCTTTAGCTATAATTATAATTCCAATTACCAGAGCTTCAGTTAATCGAATACCAGAAGGAAAATCAAACTCACAATAGAGAGTTTCCGATATAATCTGAACTTGTAACGGATAATTTTCAAAAAGCAATTACATTTGCCCGAGAGGTCTGTGCGCAGCCCCAGGCGCTGTAGCCAAGAATTAAAACGTTTCCAATAAAACTAATGGAACCCCAAGATTCCATTCTCAACAAAGAATTTTATCGCTCAGGATCGGGAGCTTCCCGCAAATTGTGAAACTTTTTTGTTATTCAAACAGAAATGAAGACGATGTTCGGTTTTGTTTGATTAATTAATTTAATTGGTTAGTTGATTAAGAAATTCATTGTTTCTATGTAAACTTCTCTATCTATATTTTTAGTTCCCTATTTTAATCTTTTATTTGCATACTATCGAATAGAATAATATATATTTTTGTTTTATCATTGACCGGTCCACTGAGCTGTAACAATTCATGTTTCTCGCCCACAGTCGGCTACGCTTCAAGTTTTTTTTTATCACAACTCATCATAGTGACCATACCAAACCTGATCATTAGATGGGGGTCCAAAAAACGACCATAACTACCAACAGCAAAAAAACCAACGATAGTCACAGTGATCATGCCACCAGCCTGCACAATTATCTCTTCACGCGTCGTTTAAAGGACCCCGTATCCTAAAACGGTGGGAACACGCTCGCTGGACGACCATTCCACATCACAACGACTTGACAAAGGTAAGAATTAGAGAAATTCTTAGTCCTAGCTGCGATGTGAGTTACCGTATAGCTATGACCCCGTAAACCCGCTCGCATGGTTCTACTATATATAAAAGAGAGAGGGGGAGAGGCAAAGGTTAAATAACTCTTCAGAACACATGACACAGACAGTAAAAAATGCTCAGTGACGCAACTGAAGCAATACAAGATGCTTAGTAAGGTCTGGATCATTCATAATGCGAATAGCCCTCCGCTGTAACCTATCCAGGGCGTCGAGTAAGTACTGGACAGATTCGATCCAGGGATGCGAAAAGTATTCCATGCAGGGCCTGACCTGGGCCTTACGATAGGCATAGATAGGCCTATAATAGACAAACTAAGCCGTGGTGGTTGCCGGCAGAATAGAATAGCACTCCCCTCTTCTTGCTGAGGTGTCGTAAAAGGCGACTAAGGTATCTCTTTAACACCGCAATTCAACCAGATGTTCAGAGAAGAAAAACTCGAACAAATCTGCATCCCGCTCCCTCCTGATCGTACTGGTTCTCCATTCCATCGGACCTGAAGGAGCTTAGACGAGAGAGTGCTTATTTGGGTGCGCGTCCAGTTATGCACTTAAATATCTCCTGCGCAATTGACTGTTTCCGAAAACTGGACCTCGATTTTCTTAATCGGCGTTGAAACAGTCGCCGTCGCCGAATCCGGCTAGGACATCATCATCAATAGATAAACTACAAAATAATCTTACACTGCAAGATTTTACATCAACGATTCCTCCACTCGAGGTATCTAATACTTTTTGCGGGGCGTTAGTACACGATAAAACACTTAAAGGTGCCGCAATCGAGGCAGCTGAGGTAACAGTTCCACCGTCTTGAGAATCTAATTCGCTCGATTCAAATGGAATTTAGATTTGCGGTCTCATAAATACTGAATTAGTACTAACAGGCATATGTTCTTACCTTGTTTTGTGCGGTGAATTCTGTTTAATTTTAAACGTGTAAAGATTCGTCTTAATACATTTGTCGAAATGAAATAAATCATAGCAAAGACAATGTTTATACTTTCTCTTATTTTGTACTTCTAATCCCATGGCTTGCCAGTGTTTTTGGGACTGAGAATTTCAACCACGCTTGCTCCCGGTATTTTTTTTTTACACTGGCTCGACATAGTGACTACAGAGTACCTGATGGTAAGTACAGTGTAGTCCAAAAACGAAAGCGACTATCAAAGGATGAAAATCCATTGATGGTCTACATCGTCATGTCGGCCCACATATACCACGACTGAAGGTCTCTAGGTATATGAGCTACTGGATATACACAAGCTGATCCCGAAACGCGACAAGCCGAAACTGGTCACTATGACGGGCTTTACACCCATGTACTGTGGTCGCGATCCAGACTGGCGCCGGCGCCCTACCACCTCGCTGCTGCTCGTTTAGCACCACCCAGGAGTCACGTATTTGCTGGATTTCGTATACAGAAGTTAACAATATTTACTTAATAGATATTAATACAGAAAAATATAAAAAACAATATTTCATTGATTTTTATTTATATGCTCACCGGTGAACGAAATACATAATGAGGAAAGCCGTATGACATCTAAAAAAATATCGTGTGTACTAGTGTAGTGAGAACGGCGAACAGCTGCGCTACTGGTCATGTTGGGCACCACATATAAGCACAAAGGCACTTATACATCTCTGCTGACCCTGAAAGAGTGCCGTACCGTGACAATATACTATTATTTTTATTATTATTTTTTTTTTTAGCCGTGGTGGCTGCCGCCAGAATAGAATAGCAATCTTCTTGCCGAGGTGTCGTAAAAGGCGACTAAGGTATCTAACACCGCAATTCAACCAGGTGTGCAGAGAAGGACAACTCGACCAAACCTGCATTCCGCTCCCTCCCGATCGTACTGGTTCTCCATTCCATCGGGCCCGAGGGAGCTCGGACGAGAGAATGCTTTTCTGGCAGCGCGTCCAGTTATGCACTTAAATATCTCCTGCGCAATTGACTGTTTCCGAAAACAGGGCCTTGATTTTCTTAATCGGCGTTGAAACAGTCGCCGTGGCCGAATCCGGCTAGGACATCATCATCATCATTTTTATTAATTTTAAGCAGGTGTATTGTTTTGAATTTCATGTTTTTCCTTT
This sequence comes from Automeris io, assembly GCA_036320925.1. NCBI lineage: Eukaryota > Metazoa > Arthropoda > Insecta > Lepidoptera > Saturniidae > Automeris > Automeris io. Next base: position 992,816 of record JAUDJH010000009.1, on the reverse strand, counting down.
TTTATTATATTTGCTCTCTATTATTTTTATTCTTTATTTTAAATATCCTAATGAGATGTAACGCGATCGAGGCTTTTCTCGAAAACCAGCTCCTCTGTGGCATTAAGCTACCAATGCTTATTTCACTAAGTTATACGTTTGCATCTCTTGTATTTTCTTCTTTTTTATACGTTATTTTATGTATTTTTTATTGTTATTGAGGCAAAATAAAAGTTTTTCACTTAATTTAGTTTTATTTAACTTCATAGTGATAAGTAGATCGATCTGTACCGTAACAGTTGCGTCCTCGGCAGCACCTTAAAAGTAAAATTCAGTCAACTGTCGCTAACCAGTGAGATTACGCTGTAAGAGGTAATTTCACTTCAACGTAGCCTGGAGTTCCTCTCGGAGAATTTTTTCCCAAGGTAGTCCCTTCTGAAACGCTAGAAGATCAGTATAGGTAGTACTTTCCCTGGTTGGCTGGCCAAGCTGAAGTTCGTATCTATAGGAGTACCCTTGTGTTACCACCAACCAACAAATTCGATGGCCGAGGGCCTTAAGCGCTCACCCTTCCCGCGCTATAAATTTGTCAACGTCCTTCAAGTCAGGATATTGTCCCGGCAAAAAAAAACTGAATCTAAATTCTAAAGAATAGAAATATGTTTTAACACGTTTTTTGATCAACGCGATTCGTTTGTATTTATTACGTGGCTGAAATCGAACTCTAAGTATGCCGTAAGGAGAACAAGCGATATAAAAACAATGTAATTCGAGTACTATGATTATATTAATATGATGTTATTATCTTCAATTTATCCCAAAGAAATGTGTTTCTCACCTCAAATGTGTTTAGAATGTTTCTCGCGAAAACCATGCGACATAGTATAATGTAATATGTTATCCTATATTTAATTAATAAAAGGTATTGTATAATTTCAATATTTTCAGTATTATAAGGTTGTATATAGTACATTAACATATAAATGCTTATACTATGAAATTTAAAAATCATATTAAGTTCAATAAGAAAAGTGTCACCCATATTTAGTTGACGAGGCGACACATGCGTTTAATTTTTTTTTAATATTAGAGAATATAATGTTACAAAAGTTGAATTGCAATGTCTAGCAATCTCACCTGCTTTAGATATGCAGGCAGGAGTAATTGCGAAGCGCTGCAGCCGGTAAATACATAAAAAGTCGTTCCAGAAAGCGCCTTGTTTCGCGTGGCCTCGAGTCCCATTGTCTGAAATTAATTTTCCTTTTCCCCCGATGCATTTTTTATGAGATAGTTGGTGGAAAGTGTTGGGAAACACTCGGCTATAATGTGAAATGATTTTAATTTTCAAGTTTTTCAATTTTTTTATTATTTACCTAGATTCGGGTAATCCGTATTGAGTTTTAATGAACTGGGTTTCGTTTGTGCGGAGTTGAAATTTTCCTGGTGTGATAATTGAATCCTCATCATTACATTATTTTACATTTACTTTTGTTTTTAAGGTTTAAAGGAAAAACGGAATGCCTTTGCCTACTGAGATATATATCTAGAGACATAGTATTTAGGGAATGTAATCAGACACGACCGTGGCTGATGGCATGTAATAACGGACAAGGGACTAAAAGTACTCATTGCTAGCTTACATCTATTTTATGACTACCTACATACCTTACACCTACCTTTTTTATATATATCCCGGGGGAAAATCCTGCATAGGACCATCAGGGATGCTGTGAGGGCAGTGACCCCGATGTGTCAGACTCCTACAGTCAGTCAAAAACCCCCGGGGTGTCCCTCTGATTGCTCCACCTGAGCCTGGGAAGCCAAATTCATCTAGACGCCCAGGGAACAAGAAACCTTGTTGAGGCTACCTCTCTGGGAGGGGAAGGAGTAAAGCCCACCCCTCCAAACATTACACCTACCTGGCTAGATTTTTTCTCATTACAGACAAGTTTGCACTTGACCTCAATCTCATCTGATAGAAAGTGATGAGACCGATGATAGAGCGCGTTCACACAAAAAATACCGATATTCTCGAAGTTTGAAGATTCCTAACGTAAGATGTTGAAAAAACACACGTTAGGAGCTAATTCAACTCCTTGGCGGTTCGCAGCAAAAAAGAAGAAGCTAAACGTGGCTAAATATATAAGGAAAATATAGAATCTTATATTTGTAAATAAGCAATAAAATCGTGGAAACGTTTAACAATCGTTTGTGACCAATAACACGTACAAAGAAGTTTCCCGGAAAGCTTTCACCTATTTTTGTATTTCTCAGGAATCCAGCCATCCTCCACTCAACTCTCAAAGAGTTTCGTGAATAAATCGCAATTGTCTGAAGAAATAGTGAAGTGGGAACGATAAATTGGATAAGGCGGCAATATTGCCGCGCTCAGGGCCCTGTAATAGGCAATTTTCGACATTCAATCCCCGGCAGAACGGTTGGAAGTTTGCCCATTTAAATATTTCGATGTGATTCTATTTTGGACTCCGTTGTTTGCGGGTTACAGGTAATGTGTTTTTATAAAACCCAAGATCCATTAAGATTTGGGGCAGATTTTGCCACAAAATTATAAACAACAGTATGTTTTAAAAACGCTGTCCTGCCTGATATCTCCGTAAGACGGTCAATCTTTTTCGCTATCTCTTCAGAACAAAGGTTTTAGGCATCAATTCTTTCGTAGCTAAAAAGATGAAATTATATAATAAATACTAGAGACTGGATTTTTTAAAAAACAGAGTGAATAAATTTAAATAATATTTTCTCAGTCTCTTTCCACTCTTCAATTTTAATTTTTCTTCGTTCTTTTTTCTATTCTTTATTAATTGTAATTTTTAATATATTATAATTGAATTAGTATTTTTTATTATTTTTGCTCACTTTATATATGTACACTAGGTTATAAGTTTATTCAGAACAACGCTTATGTTTTGATATTACAGTGAAAATAAATAAATAAATTTAACAAAATACACCGGAAAACTATATTATACATTCTATATTATACTATACTAGCAAACCCGGCGAACTTCGTTTCGCCACCAGATGGCTTCGTTTTGGTTTTTAGTTAGCGTTTGAAAGAACGTGCGCATAATAAATGTCACATGAAATTAACTGAGCAGAGTACAATGAGTAGCTGTCAAACAATGTATAACGCATCGGCGCCACCTACTTAAAATACTGGTGCGATCTGCTCTACCACCATGCAAAACCATATTGGTTTGTAGTACATACTATGTATCAGAGATGGCGCTGTATGTGAAAAAATATTTTCCCCGTTTTCCTGCTTTTCTGTGGAATTTTTCATGAATTTTGCTATAAGCCTCACGGAGCCCGAGACCTTTCTAACGAAAGCAAAACCGTGGAAATCGGTTCATGCGTTCTGGAGGTATAGCGTCAGGAAGGAAAATCGGACTTATTTTAAAATAGATTATTCATTAATATTAGAAAGTTATTTTCATACAAAATTTTAACCTTGTTTCACTCTCTCTCAAAAACAAGGTTTTTGGAGTCACGTGTATACAGTAACTCATAACGCACATACCGGCTAGGACTAAGAAGGTCTCTAAGTCTTACTTTTGCTGTGGAATAGTGTTCCAGCGAGCGTATTCCCACAGTCTTATGATTTTGGGTCCTTTAAACGAAGCGTGAACGGATAATTGAGCAGGCTAGTGGCACGATCACTGCGACCATCGATTATTTCTCTTTACTGATCGTGGTCGTACTTAGGACTACACCATGATTATCATCAGGTATGATGAGGTTACTTTGCCAACTCAGGGTAAAAAAACTTTTTCTTTTACACTGGCTCGACATAGTGACTACAGAGTACCTGATGGTAAGTACAGTGTAGTCCAAAAACGAAAGCGACTATCAAAGGATGAATATCCATTGATAGTCTACATCGTCATGTCGGCCCACATATACCGCGACTGAAGGTCTCTAGGTATATGAGCTACTGGACATAGACAAGCTGATCCCGAAACGCGACAAGCCGGAACTAGTCACTATAACGCGCTTTACACCCATGTACTGTGGTCGCGATCCAGACGGGCACCGACGCCCTACCACCTCGCTGCTGCTCGTTTAGCACCACCCAGGAGTTACGTGTAGGGAAACTAGGGTAAAGCCTACGGACGCGAGCAGCTTCGACTCCCCCTTCGACATTTCTCGACAATGAAATTAAATTTTCGAGAGAGTACATAGAGCCCATCATTTACGAATTCTCCGTAAACTCGTGCATCGCTTTCCTAAGAAGGTAGGCGATTAATTTTGCCCAGCCATATATTTTAAAACGGGCCCTGATGCTACATTTTAGGGGAAGGTGAGCATATATTGCGGCATCTTAATGGTGCAGATTGTTTTATAGCACTCATTATCACGGTATCTAGTGCTTACTATTAATTTATGTGTGGACTTCGGGTGTTAAATTGTCCTTTAGTTTTATTGGCTGAGTATCGGGGCAGTGTATATGTGTAAACATACGTTTTACTATACAACTAAAACAAAAAAATTATAATTTGAACGGTTGCTTATAACCTATGTCACACTCTTTTTTAATCTTTAATCTTCTTTTATTGTTATAAAATTTTCTAATTAGAGTAGTTTATTTCTTTTTGTGTTACTCGTATTTCTATTTTACTTTTCTTCTGTGCATGTAGTCTACACTTGTAAATATAGTCGCATTCATAATGTATCTTGTTCATGTCTTATATAGTTTTATGTGTTAATGTAGTATATGTAAGCGTACTTATAAATAAATAAATTTCGGTTAATATCAAACTTTTTTTTTTTTCACTGGCTCGACATAGTTACTACAGAGTACCTGATGGTAAGTACAGTGTAGTCCAAAAACGAAAGCGTCTATCAAAGGATGAAACTCCATTGATAGTCTCCGTCGTCATGTTGGCCCATATATACCACGACTGAAGGTCTCTAGGTATATGAGCTACTGGATATACACAAGCTGATCCCGAAACGCGACAAGCCGGAACTGATCACTATGACGGGCTTTACACCCATGTACTGCGGTCGCGATCCAGACGGACACCGACGCCCTACCACCTCGCAATACTATTGGATAAGTCACCGATTTCACCGACTTGAGACTTTGCTTAGCTTAACTCAGCACATGCTTAAGACACGACTATAAATTTCTTTTTTTGTAAAAATCGAGAATACAATATAAGCAAAATCAAAGAAGTGTTTACGAGTATAAATTTCAGCCTTAGACCTAATCGGATTATGAGTTACCGTATAGCTGAGTGCGTAAACTCTCGCGCGTGGTTCTACAATGAAAGAGAAGAGTTGGAATAAGATTAAATAACTCTCACAGAACACTTGGCATGATACAGACAGTAGAAAACGCTCAGAGAGGCAACACCTCAGCGCAACTGGAACGGTTCAAGATGCTTAGTCACGTCTGGATCATTCGCAATGTGGACAGCCCTCCGCTGCAACCTATCCAGGGCGTCAAGTGAGTACTGGGCAGAACCATCCCAGAGATGGGAACAGTATTAGTTTAGTACATGCATAGATGGGCAAAATGTAATCAGATTAATAAAAATGATTAACAATTACATTTTACGTTTTTTACCATTAATATGACTGAATTTTGCTCATTTATGTTTTAAACACTACAAAATCCCAGATTGTATACACATTTATGATTTCTTAATCTTTTAAATGGACTTATTTATGATTACAGAGTAAGAAAATTAAAATTATGACTACATTTTGTAATCGTTCATCATTAATTTTTGCCCATATCTGAGTACATGGAAATTCAAGGTCTGACCTATGGGCTTATATTTCGATTTCTTGGCTCATTAATGCCAGGTTACTATAAATTCACTGTACTCGAGAATAAACCTGGCATGACGTCAGGAATAGCTGCAAGCAGACCTAGGCAGAGGGCCGCAATATAGTTTAATTGACAGGCGCGCGGGTGCGCCCGGAACCCGGTCTTAACGTCTCCATCACTTCTGATATTTCACACACGGATTTCCAGCGGTTAGCTGCGTCGGAATACTGTGAATTGGCCTGTGTGAAATATGGAGTATATTTTCCACGTACTACGGCATACGTCGTACGTCATCTCGACTTGACAATTCTTTGGGCATTTAGCTCTCCATATTTCAAGATGTGGGCATATTGATTGATACAGATATTTGCTTCTATCTACCATATCTAGCTATTACGGTGGATTGGTTTTTATCTGCGTGTCTCCTTAATTGTGATTAAATTTTATAAAAAAGTACCAAGTTTTGACAATTTATGATATGTTAACATATGTAAAAATGAATTTTCTAATAACGTCTATCGTTAAAAAATATGCTTCTCTTCTTGATCTCAATTTTGATAAAACATTTGTAGCAATACATTTTGAACATATAAGCTGCAACATTTACAATAGTTTTAATAAGATACGCGGGATTATAAGTTTGTTTTTTGTTAGCTGTTAGTTTTCTGTACTAGCTTCATTCATGGCCGAATGGTGGCTGAGATCAAAATATAACAATCTATTAACAGTTTCCACCATCTATTAGTCCAGTTCATAGGTAAAATTTGAGAGAAATTTATTTAAAAGTTTGTTTTAAATACTAAATTGAGCGCTATGTTTTTGTTCTATAAGTTACATGTTTGATTTATGTAACATACTGGTAGCCATCTGGCTACAACTATGTTACATTATCTACAGTTCAAGTAGATCTTGAACTCGACTTACTGTAAACTATATCCCCAATTATCAGAAGAATAGAATATTGTCTGTCTCTTCATCATACTGAGGTATCGTAGAAGCCGACAAAGGTGTGCAGCGCGCCGAATTGCTGCATACACTTTCTCTGCACATAGAGCACACCCGCCCATTAGAGATGTGACTTGGAGTGGAAATAATCGATTACTAAATAAACGAAATTGCTCTTTTTAAATGAAGTCGTTTTGTTGAAAATCGATTAATAAAAATTAATTGATATTTGCATGTTTTTTGATTTATTTGTAACTATTTGAAAAGTTGCAGTTTTTGGTACATTACACAATAAAATTACCAAGTTGAAATTAATAATTTGTATAAAAGTTTGTAGTTTTCACTTTAAAAATAAAGAAACAGGGAGTAATTAATACAATCGATTTATTAATAATAGATTTATAATATTTAGAAAATCCTTAAAAAAATATCGAAAATATTGACTCCTCCAGTTAATAATGATGAGCAAAATAGAGGGAAAGCGACGCGCTGGAAGGAGAAAGAAGTCGTGGCTGCGCAACATCCGGGAGTGGACCAGTATTGCAAGCGTAGAACATCTGTTTCGCTTGGCTCAAGATAGAGGGAAGTTCGCTGAGCTGACGGCCAACCTCCGGTAGTGGAGAGGCACTCTAAGAAGAAGAAGAAGAAAATTATTTATCTAAAATCGATTATAAGAAAAAATAATCGAGTAATATAAAAATCAATTATGTTTCACATCCCAGCGCTGATCCCACGGATTTCACAAATATATTAGAAAAGGGAAGGGAGATCTTTGCCTTGCAATGGGACGGAACTGGCTAATAATAATAATCGTTAGTTAGTGATGATAATGCTGAGCTATCATTATTCTCTTAATATTTTGTCACAGAGGCCAATGCAACACGATCCGACTGCAAGTCTTAATAGTAGAAAACGTAATTAACTCAGGTAAATCGGATCGGGTGAAAGTTTTCGCACGATAACTGGGGCGGAAACCTTTGAGCCTGCGCCCTTGCGCCGTCTTAAGGGCGGTTTATGTGGCTCATCAATTTTAAGTCGAGAATTACGTCTACTTTAGTTTAAACTTTATTGTCTTGTGCTCTCAGACATTTTCTTGAACATATTTTACGTATTAAAATTTAACTTTTTCATATACAGAAAATATATTAACTAATTTATATAAAAATAAAGCCTCTCACACGTATCCCGGCGCGTACATCTAGATTAATGATGGATTTAAGCACCACATGTTAACCGGTGAAGGAAATTAGTGAAATGTCACGTGTACTCGTGCTGTGAGAACGGCGATCAGCTGCACCGCTGGTCACGTTGGGCACGACTACAAACGCAAAGTGGATACAGCCACTAATGTATCTTTGCTCACCCTAAAAAGGATACAGCGTAATTATATATTACCAGCTGTCCTGGCAGACCTTGTTCTGCCCTATTTCTCTAAAACAAAGTCACATTGTTTTTTTTTAATGTTAATAGCTCCCCCGTCAGATTTCATTCTTCCAAAACCTATAGGCCTGTCGGCTGTTTTTTGAAAATTGTTTGAAGGAACCTGACCTTAATGCTATATGTATAAAAATTTACAAATATTGAGATTAATATTTATACGTCACTCAATTGTTTTGCCTTCCCGGAACCCGTCCACTAACATCCAAACTTTATGGTATGGTGTTAAAGTTCAAATTGACTTTTAAATATTATTACGAATTTTTTTGTATGAGAATATAGAAAAGTGTTGTTTTTAGACTTTTTCAGACATTTTTTAAATTTTTCTCTCCGTAATAACCTTCCGCAGACTTCAATAAACACAACAAAAAAGAAATCAGCCAAATCGGTTCAGCCGTTCTCGAGTTTCGCGCTTATACACATTTCACGATTCATTTTTATGTTATAAAAAAAAGAGAGAATAGATAGATCATCAAAACCTGACGTCTCTATGTGTAGGTCCATTTGTATGTTAAAAACATTTCAAATTATTATTAGGGCTATTAATTAATTTTGTAAGAAAAAATATTTTTAGCGGGTTTTGAAATTAGACGCCCCATATATACTCGTATAGACGCTTTGAATTAGTTTGGCACGGCAGTCTGCTCGTGACCACGACTTGGATAACGAAGTCGCAACGTCAAGCCTTTATTATAGCCTGGTTTCCCTACACGAGACTCCTGAGTGGTACTAAACGAGCAGCAGCAAGGTAGGGCGTCGGTGCCCGTCTGGATCGCGACCACAGTACATGGGTGTAAAGCCCGTCATAGTGACCAGTTCCGGCTTGTCGCGTTTCGGGATCAGCTTGTGTATATCCAGTAACTCATATACCTAGAGACCTTCAGTCGCGGTATATGTAGGCCGACATGACGATGTAGACTATCAATGGATTTTTATCCTTTGATGGTCGCTTTCGTTTTTGGACTACACTGTACTTATCTTCAGGTACTCTGTAGTCACTATGTCGAGCCCGTGTAAAAAAAAAAAGCTAACATTGTATTAAGCCTAATGGAAAGCACAGCGTAGTCGAAGAACTGCACAAACGCAAACCGGCGAGAAACCGTTAACAGCCGATAGCGCTGTATCGACACACATATGCCTTGACGGAAAGTCTCCAGGTATATCAATAACTGGATATACATGAACTGATCCCGAAACGCGACAAGCCAAAGCATGTCACTGTGACGATCTTTACACTTGTGCACTGTGGACAGTTATTTAAAGTATTTATAATACGTATTTGAGAATGTTATTCGGTTATTTTTTGTTGCGACTTGTTTTTAACCCTTAAATGGACGATTTTTGTTTCACGTTTGAAAAAAAAAATTGTTAATAGACTATATTAACAAAAAATTAAAAGATGGTCAATTTTATCTGTGGTTTTTAGTATGTTGTTTAAAAACAACATTGTGCATTTAAGGGTTAAGGGAGAATTTATCTCCGATGACGCTCGGCTTATGAGAAAAGCCGAACCTACTTTCCTGATTTATGCACGATGTGTCTCCATTTTATTTGTACGATAAATCTCTTATTCTTTTAATGCCTCGATTTAAACATACGTTATTTACTTGAGGCCTAATGGATAAGGGACGAGTATCCATGCGCGGCGAAGTGAATGGTCGTGGGTTCGAACCCCGGCACGTACCTCTGGGTATTTCCAGGTTTCAGCACATGCTCACCGGTGGAGCAAAACACCGTGAGGAAGCCTACAGGCATCTCTTAAAAAAAAAATTTACGTGTACTACGACAATTAGCTGCGTTACGGGTCATGTTGGACACGAAATATAACCGCAAAGTGGTTACAGCCATTATTACATCTCTGCTCACCCGACAGGAATGGAAGGGAAAGGGGAAGGGTTTGTGATAATTTCAACTTCTGGGGAAAAACAGACAAACGAACAAACTGATTTTTTTTTCTCTATTTATTTAAGAGACTTTTGTGCCTCGGCACATGCCAGCCCCATCGTATCCTAAACATGCACTACTAACATTTATTTCTGGTGGGGAGCCATCAGCCTGAACAACTCCTCTGCTTCGACTGAGTAAGGTCTTGCTAAAATTCCGCAAAACATGCCTGCATCAAATTTGCTAACTGATATTATAAAGGTTTCTTTATAGTTACGAAATCCTTAAACATTGCTTATCAAGCTGTCAACAATGTTAATGTTAAGGAGGCGACATAGAGGGATCGAGAGGTACCTGTCAGCCCTAACGACTCAATCCACTGCCCAATTATGACTAGACGATGGAGGGGAGCCTTCGCCTCTTACATAACGTATTAAAGCCGTGCAGAACATTTGAAGGAGTGCGTTACCCAATTTCCAAGCCTCAACGGTGTACGCATTCCCTTCCACCGCTACAATGAAAACTCATTGAGATATGAGGAGAGAAGGCATTTTACACTATCCTCTCCTCACAATATTAAGGCGAGGCTTGAAGAAGGTCGGACGTCACGGGAGAAGGGATACCTCGGTAGTTGTATTTGGTGAAAGTCCAGCACACTGGGCGGCGGCCCTCACCGCTGCCTTGAGGGTTTTCAAGAAGATTTTCAACGAGATAATCGTTGAAATAAATCGTTGATCGTTGAATTTGATCGTTGTTGATCGTTTTTTTTCTTAAGGTCAAACTATGTTAATAATACTTTTGTTTTTCGGGTCTATGATCTATATAATAAACGTTTTTGCGATATAGATATACTGTCCTGTGCTTTGGGCCCTTTAAACGAATGGTGAGAAAGAAAATATTAGCCTAAGTTCAATTCTGTTCTATAATGTACTTTTTTTTAAATATAAATGTACTATTTATATGTAACATATATATGTATGTATATTTGATTGATTTTCTTTTATTGTTATTCAGTAGCTTGATTTTTATTTTTGTACCAATTTTTGTGGGAACTTTGCTGGCTTATGTAACATTTTTCGTGTATATTGTTATCATTTTTATATTGCTGTATGTTTCCCTTTAAAATAAATAAATACCAAAAAAGGAGCAGTAAACAACATTATTCATTTATATTTCGAGTCTGCTGTTAAAGATTGGGAATCTCTGATCGAGTACTAGCTATATATCCACGGCGCAGTGGGCCAAACCATAAAATTACCCTCACAAATACCACGGGGTCGTTAACCTTTATTTTTATTACGCTCTCTTAGCGAATGCTACGTTCTTACTTATGGAAGGATCTCCTGAATTACTTCTCTTTATTCCACTCTTAAATATTGTTGCACAGATTTTTCTAAGCGCTCGAGATGTACTCTTTACCTCGCTCAGGTACTGTGGACATCTAGCATAGCACTCTGACTGCAAATATTTTTTTATTTTTTACACTGGCTTGACGTAGTAACTACAGTGCATCAGATGGTAAGTATAGTGTAGGTATGGTTAGCCGTGGTGGGTGCAACAGAATAGAATAGCACCCCCCTCTTCTTGCTGAGGTGTCGTACAAGGCCACTAAGGTATCCCCTTAACACCGCAATTCAACCAGGTGTTTAGAGAAGGAAAACTCGAACGAATCTGCATCCTGCTCTCTCCCGATCGTACTGGTTCTCCATTCCATCGGGCCTGAGGGAGCTCGGACGAGAGAGTGCTTTTCTGGCTGCGCGTCCAGTTATGCACTTAAATATCTCCTGCGCAATTGACTGTTTCGGAAAACTGGGCCTTGATTTTCATAATCGGCGTTGAAACAGTCGCCGTGGCCGAAACTGGCTAGGACATCATCATAGCGTAGGTCAAAAACGAAAGCAACTACCAAAGGACCAAAATCCATTGATAGTCTACATCGTCATGTCCGCCCACATATACCACGACTGAAGGTCTCTAGGTATATGAGTTACTGGATATACGCAAGCTGATCCTGTAGCGTGAATCGTGATATATAGGAGATAGCATGGCAACGGCATTTGTCAATATATTCCCATCGTTTGACGGTCGCTGCCGTTATAAAATTACACTGTACTTTCCATCAGACGCGCTGTAGTTACTTAGTCAAGCGGGTATAAAAAAATAAAACATATATAATTCTAATGGGATAGACACATCGAATTTTTTTAAATTATCCCTATTTATATGTAAATGAAATGAAATGTATTTATTTCGCCACAAACTAACAAAAAACTAAAAATTTAAATACAGTAACAAAAACAAAAAAAAACAACATGGCGAAAATGGGCCCTCCGTAAGCTTAAAGCCACAGAGGAAGCCTGCAGCGCTGATTTTCGTGAAGGGCCCCGGTCGTGTTTCATCTTATTAAGCAATGGAAAACACAAGAAATAGCATAACATGTAGCTTAAATAATTTTAAGTATAATAATAAGTTTAGATAATAGCACTACACTCACTCAAAAATAAATAATACTAAAATAAACTAAACACATATCAATTTTCTTATATAATAAGCTTTTTAACATATAAAATCTACCAAGAAAACTCTTTTGAATAAAGAAAAACGTTTAGAAAAATATGGACCGCAAAGATTTGCTCGAAAAGTTCACATTTCGCATCTTTAAAGTGCATGCTCTAAATATATCGGCAATAAACAACTTAACCGTGTTACTCGATTAGCAACTGTAATGGCAACTGGTAAAGTTGATAATGGCATGGTAGGTGTAAAACGAAATAACGTTGAAGGAAAAATATGTTGCCGAGGCAGATAATGCAGGTCGTCTATCGTGAGTTGCGACAACTGTATGCTCTCAGGCTCCTGCACCTGCAATGTGGGCCCCCGGGGGCGTTTACAACAAATTTATTAACATCCTTTTAAATTATATACATTTTACGTTCTGTAAGGTACATTTTCCGGGTACAAATGAAAATATATAAGCTACTAGCTGTGTCCGTGACTTCGTTCGCATCTAAATAGTACCCGCAGTCCGCGTCACGCTTTATACAGACGTAGCTGCGGCCTATGTACCAGAGATGGGCAAAATGTGGTCTGATTAATGATTAACGACTACAAAATGTAGTCGTATTTTTAATTTTCTTGCTCTGCAATCATGATTAATTCCATTTAAAATATTAAGAAATCTTTTTTTTTTAAACTGTTTTTTTTTTTTTGGGTCTTTGGATCAGGCTGACCATGTCAGTCCCATAATCACACTATGTAAATGCTAATTCAACAATGTATATGTGAGTCTACGGAGCATCTCAGCTGCGCAAGATGTTTGCTCAGCTAAGACGCTCTGAAATAGACCCACATCAGACCTGTTCAAACCAAATTGTTTACACATGATTTCTCTCATAGAAACGCTCCGAACACATTCCACCAAGAAATGGCGTATGTCTTCTGGGACTCCACATTAAGAAATCATAAACGTATATGCAATCTGGGCTTCTGTAGTGTTTAAAACATAGATGAGCAAAATGCAGTCATATTAATGGTAAAAAACGTAAAATGTAATCGTAATCATTTTAATTAATCTGATTGTATTTTTCACATATATACTGTGTACGTACGTACAACCTATGTTGAACACTATTTTATATTATTCGCAATATAGATATGAGCTCAACTAATAATTAAAGGATGCAAATCTCCAAAACTGTCTTTTTTATTTTATATCATTCCTACAAACTTTCAATTGTCATTGTATTTTTTTTTTGATAACCCTGTGTAATCCCTAACGGACCTCAGGGGGCGGTGAGGGCTGCTCCTCGGCGTGTCGGGCTTGCACCGACTAAAACCCCAGGGGTGTTCCTTCTTCCCGTCTAACCGGGGCCGGAGGTACAGCGTCATCCACTTCTCCGACCCTCTCATCATCGTCTGGCCTTTTGTAAGGCCGCATCTCTGCACTGCGAGGAGTGGTGTAAGGAGCCCCCCTCGCCCACCTCATTGTATTAGACTACAACAGTTAAGTTTAACTAAATATTTAGTCAAATGGGCTGAACAGTTATTTTATGCGATTTTTTTAACAATTTATCGACGTGCTTTCTTAAGCCTTCGGTTAACGGTTATGCCGAAAAAAATGGAAGAAGGTCTAAATGTTAAAAGTTGAAAGTTATTATTCTAGCGGAATTCACAACAATACAAATCTCGCAGCAGACTGGAACACCAACTAGCTGCCAGTTAAACTTGCTAAACGCCGGTACCCTGGCAATTTTGCGCACCGCGCTCTCCACAATTTCAAAGTTGGCTTGGAAAAAGTTTCCCGACATGAATAATACCTGTTTAGATCCAGTTCAAGAGGTGCGGGTAGTTACAAACTTACCTGTAAATAAAAAACACATGTATTATTATAAAATCTTAATGTGGAAAATTATATTGTATTAAAATTAAAAGATTAACATATAACGCCTGGAAACTAAAGCTTTTATCCAGTGCGTACGTATACGTATGGAGCCGAGATGTGGACTCTAATGGTTGGATTGACCCGTCAGTTTAAAGTCTGATAGAGAACTATAGTTGTCGACATACAGCTCGCAAGCTGAAGTGGCAGTTAGCAAGCCATATACAACATTACTGGTAACTAACCTCTTAAAGGTAACTTAGGTATATCAAGACTAACAACTCTTGTTCTATGACTTTTGCCAAAACTTAACATATCCTAAGGTATATATTTTTTTTAGTTTTAGTAGGGATTTCTATCAATCGTTAGCTCTATGTTTAAAGTTCAGTCAGCTGATGCTACGAAATCGTCTGCCCCAGTTGCATCGCGCCGCCTTTCATAGTATTAAGAAGATCAGAACTGCAAATTTATTTATTTATTTATTGTATGGGGAATAAAGATTGAATTATAAAAAGTCGTAAAACAAAAGTTGTTAGTCTTGATATACCAAAGTCACCCTTAAGAGGTTTTGCGTTAGTTACCTGTATCCCTATATACCATATATTGTAGGTCGAAGAACCCATGATAATTGGAGCAGGTGATTTCTTGAGTGGAAATCGTAAACCGTAAGGGCAGCGTGGGAACCCCTTAACATGGTGATGCGACAATTTGTAGAAAGCGACTGAAAGGTATTGGATGAGAAAAGCCGAGTACCGGGCTCCATGTCGCTTGTTAGGAGAAATCCATGTCCAGCAGGAAACTTGGGTGGGCTTATGGTGATAGTAATTATTTATTTGAGTAATAATGAAATAAAAAACATAAAAACTTTACACTGAACTGCTAAACAAATTTTAATGATATTATCACAGTTTTAAATCATCATCATCAGCCCACTGTAGTCCACGGCTGGTTAGCGTCATAAAACCCGATATTTGGCTCTCCCTAGTCCTTTTCAAATATCTTCCGCAGGCCGTGTTCCACCTTGCTAATACGGAGAACTATATCGACTATTTTGGCTCTCAGCACATAGTTCATACTTTACAATATTAATGTACACCTTTGGCAGTTCCCAGGCAATTAATATTATACTAATACGTTGTTGGTTTGGCAGGATCTTTGCGATTTCATTGGGCGAGGTGAGCAGCCACTTAAAGTGCTCAGCCAGAGTTAATTGTGAGTTGGATGGCACCGCAAGGGCACCATGTGAGTACGAGCCTCTACTTGGACGGCCAGCCAGGAAAAAAAACCTAACGGTGATTACCTTCAGAAGGATTGCCGAAAGAAACTCAAGGCTACGTTGAAGAGAGTAATATAACGTACAATTATCAACGATAAGGGAATGTAAGATAAGGATATCCACTTGTTTTAAAGGCTCCTAAATATAAAAATGTGAGTTACATAACCTTTTTATTCAAAATTATTAAAGATCTCATCGACACGCCCTATTTGCTAAGCCACTAAGGTTTAAAAAAAAAATTGTTTATATTTTTTCTTTATGTAATTTACTTAGTAGATTTCTTTTATTGTTTTGTGTACCTTAGTTTGTGGAAACTTCGCTGGCTTATGTATCTTTTTATGTATTTATTATTGTTTATATATTGCTGTATATTTCCCTGTAAAAATATAAACATAATAATAAAAAAAACAAAAAAAAAACAGACCCAGGGAGCGTGTGCTTCCTCGCTGTCCGTATTGCGAGTGAGGAAAGGAATTAACTCCGGGTGTTTCTTTGTTAAATACAAAAAAACATGCCCCAATCACAGTGAAACAATATATAGCATGAATAAAATAACATAAATTTGAATATAATCACTACACGGACACATTAGCATAGCAAATGATTAATATTCTGTGATAATGCGTGTTCCTCTCCCCCCGCTCCCTGTACACTCACCCCCAGGGAGGGGATGGAATTTTAATAGGTTTTCTTACGTAAATCGTCTTCATCTTTACCGTACTACGAATACAGAATGTATGAGGTTTTTTCTGTAATTTTTATACTCGTTTTTCGTGTCTCCATATTAGCCGAAGTTGAGACGTGACTTACGAATTAGATGTTTTCGGTATCCTTTAGGTTTAATAAAACAATACCTATATAAAGTAAGTTTTTTTATACTGATTCGAGAAAATGCTGTATTCCTTATGGAGTATAAATGAAATAGTAAAATAAAAAGTCTTTATTAGTTCTTTTTTTAAATTAAATTAAACTTTAACTACTACTGATTCCTTTTGGAGTAAGCAGGGATAATTAAGTGGCAATACCCGATTATATTTCTATAAAATGCCCTCGGATTTTCTTACAAAGTGTATGTAATAAGACATTGCCGAAAATATCACAGTGTTCAAATCATACAGTCTTCGACGAAGTCTTCTCGATAGAGCAATAGTGTAGGGTATCAAAGACGAGACAGGAGAAGTTCGAGCCCAAGCTATATACGAGTACAGGCACCGCGTTAGTAGCTCTGGACACAAATATGAGGAATAACACAAATAATTTAAGAGCAATTTAACTTCTGGTTTTTTAATTGAAACGGTGTGCACGATTTCTACTGCTATACAGTAGCGTTCATTCCATAGATGCATGAAAGCATTGCATTATTTTTGTAACCCTGGTGAAATCCCTAACGGACCTCGGTGAGAGGTGAGGGCCACCCCCCGGTGTGTCGGGCTTGCACCGACTAAAACCCCCGGGGTGTTCCACCTTCCGCCTACCGGCATCGAGGGCACGGCTTGGGTTTCATCCTCAATGACCGCCTGGGCGTGCGGCCTCTACTCGTTTACGGAGGGGTGGTGTATAGAGCCACCCCTCTCATGCCTCTGTGTTGTAGAGCGGCACGCGGGAACACATCGCGCGCCGCTTGCACCCTTGTTGGATGAAAGCATTGCATGCCCTAACGATAAATAAATCTTGAATAAATTGCTTTAAGTTAAACAAAAAAAGGAACCCTTTATATTAATATCTATTCTATTTTCACGCCATCTGTCTTTCCTATGAAAGTAATATAATATTTAATATCATTATATAATATTCATATTAATTACGTGAGTCTGCTTACCCTGTCGAAATACCCTATGCACGTCACTGCTGCTATATGAAATACGTTTTAAAATCAGGCAGAGTAGCGGCATGCTCGCCTCACCTGATTGTAAGGATGGTGCGGTCCAAAAACCGATTACGACTATCAAAAGATATAAAAATCTATCGATAATCGTACTGATCATGCCGGCCTGCACAAATATCTTTTCATACTCCTTCTAAGAGACCCAAGGACCCAATTTTTTTTTATACTGGCTCTACATAGTGACTACAGAGTACCTGATGGTAAGCACAGTGTAGTCCAAAAACGAAAGCGACTATCAAAGGATGAAAATCCATTGATAGTCTAGATCGTCATGTCGGCCCACATATACCACGACTGAAGGTCTCTAGGTATATGAGCTACTGGATATACACAAGCTGATCCCGAAACGCGACAAGCCGAAACTGGTCACTATGACGGGCTTTACACCCATGCACTGCGGTCGCGATCCAGACGGGCACCGACGCCCTACCACCTCGCTGCTGCTCGTTTAGCACCACCCAGGAGTCACGTGTAGTGAAACTAGGGTAAAGCCTACCGACGCGAGCAGCTTCGACTCCCAATATCATAAGACAGCGAAAACTTACTCGCTGGAAGACCATTCCACAGCCCAATGACTCGGCTGCAGTAATAGTTAGAGAACTTCTTAATCATAGATGTGATGTGAGTTACCGTATAGCCGTGACTCCGTAAACCCACGCACCTAGGTTTACTATGAAAGGAAGAGGATGGAATAAGGTTGAACAACTTTTTAGAACACTTGCCGTGATACAGACGGTAGAAAACGCTTAGTAAGGCATTATGTCTGCGCAACTGGATTGATTCAAGATGATTAGTAAGGTCTGGATCATACACAATGCGGACAGCAACCTATCTAAAAAATGAAAAAAAAAGAAAAAGTATTTATTTCGCCACAAATATACAAAAAAAGCAGAAATTTAAATGTAGCAATACAAACAACACAAAAATCAAACAAAAGAAAATACAAAACATATAAACATGGCGAAAATGGGACCTTCATCAGCCTAAAGCCACAGAGGAAGCCTGCAGCGCTGATTTTCGTGAAGGGCCCCGGTCGTGATACATCTTATAAGAATTATCCATAAACAACAAAATACATATAGCTTAAATAATAAATACAAGTGATACTAAAATAAACTATTACATACAAAAAAAATCGACTACAAAATGTATTAGTGATAGATACTATAGTAAAAATATATGTAAATATATATATGTATATATCTAGTGCATTCAGTAAGTACTGAGCTAAATCAAGTCCGTGTGATATGCGAACAGTATTCCATACATGGCCTGACCTGGGTCTTATACAATAGGAACAGTTGATCCGGCGTGAAAAACCGTCACACTCTATTCGGTATACCAAGTCTATGTGATGTTGCGGACATGACTTATGATATAAAGAATAAAGAAACAATAGCCAAAAGAATGCGAAGGAAAATGAAGTCACATGAACGAGTAAATAAATCTGAGAACACTGTATACGCCACCCGTCGTACGTTTGATTTCGGACCTGTTTCATAAAAATATTGTAATAAATATGATATAACATATTTTAAGCACCCACGTTTCGAATTCTTTCTTAATTAATTTATTTTCAACGTACTTACACAAGTTATAGTCATCCAATAACTGGAATGAGTTGCATCAGCCAAAAATCCTATCAGAGGTCACCTTTATCATTTAAGACCAGACAATATTTTACCAGTTACTACTAAACTGAATTCTCTGATGAGTCTGCTCAGCACTTACCTGATATTAAAGATAAATAAAGATAAAATTAATACAGTTAATTATTAGACAAACAATTACAAAGCAGCACATTAAAGTCAGCTGACATCCAAACCAGGACTGCCTGTATCTGGATGTCAGCACATTTCACACAATTTGTTACATACTGTTAATAATCGTTGCGTAGTTTCAATCTTAACTTAAAACAATACAATAATAATATTACATACACTATACAATCAAAGTAAATAATAGTTTCACAATAATGTTAAACCCCAAGAACATATATTCCTGCAACAGTTCCTCAGTATCATCATATTTGAGATTCGACAACCAGTCTCTCAGCTTCATCTTACATTCGTAATTAAATAAGTTTGAGATATTTAATTCATGGTTAAATCGTTGTAAACCCTTGAACCAAGAATCCAAAATTAGGATAGGTTGCAGCGCAGGGCTGTCCGCATTATGAATGACCCTGATGTGACTAAGCATCTTAATCCGCTCCTGTTGCGCAAATATATTGTATGACCGGTGGTCGTGGGTATGGTTGTAGAAAAACACGGAGTTTGGTGTTTTACAGTTTATTTGCACTTTAAGGCACACCGAACTGCGACGTACACGCACGTACTCTAGCCTTGGGTCTCGGTAGTCGATTGATTTAGCTAGAGCATCCCTTGCGCGCGCGCACCCCTCACTCCGCACGTCTTGTATCACCCTAACGACCCTTAGGGCGTGTAATACGATTACGTATCGGGTGGCGTCTACATGCTATAATTGTCTCACTTAACTTTTCTACCATTTGTATCACGGCGCATGTTTTGAAGAGTTATTTAACTTTGTTCCACCATCTTCCTTCCATTATAGGATCATACGTGTGAGATACGGTGTAACAGCTATACGGTAACTCACATCCCGGCTAGGACTAAAAAGGTTTCTAACTTTTACTTTTGTTGTGTCGTTGGATTTTGCAATGATCTACCGGCGAACGTGATTCTATCGTCCTATGATATGCGGCCCTTTAAAGAAAGCATAAAGAGATATTTGTGCAGATCAGCAAGATCGCCTCGACTACCAATAGGTCTTTTTTACTGTTGATTGTCCTAATTTTGGACTGCACTCTGCTTACGATGAAGCGTGGTAGCGTCAGTATACCAAGTCACGATAAAAAACATGCAATCTCACAATTAAAACCTATAAAAAATATCACTGTAATAGTTTTATGAAACAGGACTGTGAAATAAACCTTCCAGCCGCCCTGTTGCATAAATAACGGTAAAATTGCTGCGTAGTTTGACAAACGACCAACATTACGACGAATTTTAGGGGATGAGTGCCATTCCGGACTCGCCGTGCGCACTTTATTCCAATTCCATTGTTTAACGATTTAACAATTATCGTGGAAATGCTTATATTGAATTTTAATCTAATTCGTAACATCATTTTTTGAGTACCTGACATTTTCTATCACAGATAGGCTTGCCCTTGAACTCAATCTCACTTGATTAAAAGTGATGATGAGGTTGGTGATGGAACGCGCTTACCCAAAAAATATAGATTCACTTGTCACTTGAAGATACCGTGTCATAAAAAGCTGGAAAAAACAGACCCAGCAAGCGAATTTGGCGGTTTGCAGCAAAGAAAAAGAGGCGAATCGAGCTCGAAAAAATATTATATGTGATTGAACGTGGCTTATGCGCGAACTAACTTACTTTTAATTCTGGGTTGACGTTTCAATGTGGCTATATAGGACACGGTCACGAACAAATTAACGCGCCGCGGAGTTTTCTTCGAGGACGAGAAGTTACTTCCTCTAACCATTTGTGTGTTTAATAATTTGAATAGCCCCGACACACAACACTGATAGTACCAGCATGTTTACAAGACGACATAAAACGAGCTGGTAACCAGGTGTAACCTAGTTTGAAGATGGCTCAGCCTTGCCCTTGGCACTCGGCAGGCGGTAGAAGGAACACCCCGGGGATTTTAGTCGGTGCAAGTCTGACACACCGGGGAGCAGCCCTCACCGCCCCCTGAAGGTCCGTTGTGGATTTCCCCCGGGTTAAAAAATAGGTGTAAACCGGTCTAAACGTCAAACTATAACTAAAAGTAATTTCACTTATAAGACTCGTTAAAAAATAATAAAAATGTAAATTATATTCATCGGTTATATAAAATTATTTTTGTC
Source organism: Automeris io (assembly GCA_036320925.1). Classification (NCBI taxonomy): domain Eukaryota; kingdom Metazoa; phylum Arthropoda; class Insecta; order Lepidoptera; family Saturniidae; genus Automeris; species Automeris io. The sequence continues at coordinate 971,337 of JAUDJH010000009.1, read as the reverse complement.
GAAACCGAACATACGCATTCACTTTCGAGAAATTTAAAAAAATGGTAAAGAACGTCATAATGACTCACTTCATCTCGTCGCGCTGTTACTTATACACCTAAAGACCTTCAGCCGTGGTATATGTGGGCCGACACCACGTCGGAGACTTTCAATAGATTTTCGTCCTTTCATAGTCGCTGCCGATTTTGACTTACCATAGGGTGAACTGTAGTGACTTTGTCAACCCAGTATTAAAAAAAAACTTGTTATTTTATATTAGTATCATAGAAAACTACAAAAACATGTTTAAATAAGCCACGACCGAATGTATGTTTGCAAAATGTATTCAGCGAGAACGATTCCTGAGCGTAGCTAAGCAAAATTTCCCTTTACACCAAAAACAAAACAACAAATCACTTTCGCCGATAAAACCCAATACCCTGGATGCCCTTCCACGAAATTTATAATATCATTCTCTATCAAAGATTTTATCTGGAGAAATATCAAAACGGCGCACACTGTTTGTCCAGATATACCAGCTTACTATTTTTACCACAAAATTAGGGAGTTTTAAAGACTTTTAAGCACCAGAATTTTTAAAGTATACAGTTTTTAAAGTAATTCTCTAACTTTTAATTTTGCCGAATCTTTGGGTTCTGAAATGATCTTTCAGCAAGCATGTCCCCACCGTTCTATATTATGAGGTCCTTTATACGAAGCGTGAAAAGATATCTGTGTAGGCCGGTACGATCACTGCTAATATAGATTATTTTTATTTACTGTTGTAGTTGTTTTTTAAAACTATGTTAAATTATTTTCAGGAATATTTATCACAATATTGTGACTGTGGTGAATAAAAGTCGAATAACCATGCACGGTAATGCGAATACATAGGTTCCCGGTACATATCTTCAGAATTTTCCATATTATGTACGGATTTACGCTCCACGTGCTCACGTGTTACGATGTATAAGCTCAAAGTGCATACGGCCATCAATCTATTTCTGCACACCACGAAAGGATTATAGTATGATGATATATAATTAAATAATTTTAGACAGATTTACTTAACCGCGGTTAGCAACACTGCGTTTGTCGCTCGAACAGACGCCGGCTCTAGTCCGGACTCGAACCCGCGCTATCGCGTCACATTTCACGGGTCACTTACCGCATGATATTCTGACCTTTAGCTAGTTCTGACGTAAAAATATATGGTGTTTGCATTTTTCGATAAAACGGGGTAATGTCCATTGTTTCAATAGAAACTTATGGATATTCCTATGTTATTAATAAATGCGGTATGTAGATTAGTCAGCAGCAGCTGATGGCAGCAGTATCGATATTGCTCCGAAGCAATTAAAGCCGCTGGTTTGTATAGATTCGTTGAGTCTGCCCCTTCGCCAAACATTCTTTTATAATAATAATAATAATATATCATATCGTACATCTCATGTTATTTTACTCTCTTAAAAAAATATATTTGCAGTTCTAATATTTTTAACTCCACATAAACTCTCTCCAAAATGACGCGCGATACAAAAGCGATCATATCTAGCGGGTAGATATACTTTTACATGGCACACGGTGTTTTGTGTGATGTGTCGGTATCTAGCAGAGATAGGGATTACGGTAATAAGGAATGGGCACTTATCCTCAACTCCAAGAAGTTACATATACAATAATCGCAAATAACGTCGATGTGATGCGATCGATTCACAAATTGTAATGTTAAATCGAGTCACTAATATCGAATACACCGCAATGGTGCATCCTTAAGGTACATTGTGTCTAAAGCTTGCTGTGAGTTCACGAGGCACTCAGCTGACTGCGCATACCTACGCCAGAATCGAATGAATGAATGTCGAAACATAGTTATTTACAAGACATAGAGCTAAGGATTTATAGAAATCCTCACTAAAACTAAAAAAATATTTCTTAGGTTGTATTACGTTTTGCCAAAAGTCAGAACAAAATGGTTAGCTTTAATATACTGGGGTCACTTTTAAGAGGTTATGCATAAGTTACCTGTAACCTTGTGTAAAAGAAAATAAATAGATTTACATATTTGCTTTAAAACAGTTTATTTCAAACATATGTTCGCAGAAAATAGATTCAATGCTTCACATCTGCCAGGTGCAATGACAGCTTATCTTTTATATAAGAAAAAGAGAAATCGAACCGCAATCACACGACAAAGAGTTATGGCGATGGGTAGAACGATTTTTTCTCTCACAGATACCTATTGATAGCACAATTTAAGTGTTTTCTCTGAGTAGATTTATAGCGGTCCACGACGAATGGCGATTGGGCAGGTGTTTGCCCGTTATCGTGGAAACAGAATATATTCGATCTTACAGCGCTGTTGGTGGGCCCTTTAGAATGAGGCAGTGCAGACTTCATGTTTAGTTCACACTTTACATTTTTATTTCTTACAGACATGCGTGCGCTTGATCTTAATATCACCCGATGGAAAGTAATGATGAGGCCAATGATGGAGCGCGCTCTTCCAACAAATACCGGCTCATTCATCGTTTGATGATTCCCATGTCGTAAATTATTGGAAAAGCAGAATCAGGAAGTGAATACTAACTACTCCTTGGCTGATTGTAGGGGGAAAAGGTGGCAAATAGCATCGTGCGAGCAGCTCGAATGTGAATCATATATAACGCTCGCATATAACGCTCGTATATAACGCTCACATATCACGCAATACACATTTCGGGATGTGCAAAAATATATTAGTAGCTGCATCCGCATTTCGGGAACAGCAGCTGACCGCCGCTCTCACAGCACTAGTTTTTTTTTGTTTTGTTAATTTATAGGTGAACGCTTGACCTCAATCACACCTGGTGGAAGGTTAAGATGAGTCCGATGATAAACCGCGTTAGCCCAACAAATGCCTATTCACTCTTCTCTTAAAGGCTCCCAGGTCATAAGATCGCGGAAATATATCCGCCGGAAGCATATTCCACTCCTTAGCCGTTCGCATGATCAATGTAGAAGCGAATCTTTTCGTACGGATAAAAGGAACATCCACCACACACACACACACATGACATTTCTCGGGCTACCTAACGATATTTTCCTTTGCCAGTGAGCATGTGGCACCCGTTGTTAATGTAGAAAAATCTAGGGATACACGATTTGTACCTACGACTATTTGTATATACCGGTCCCTTATCCACTAAACCGCCCCGGCGACAGAAATAAGAAATATAATCAAGAAAATTTTCAGCATTAATTAACAAAACAACATGTACTGTATATATGTATATTATGTTTGTCCACGATACACATCCCGCCAATAAATTAAACTCAATAATAAGGTAACGAGTTGGGTCGCATTCCGGACCGTACACTCAGGGGCGGAGTCCCCCGCGGATTAGTTTTTGCAACGTGTCCCCCAACTGGCACCGTCTTCCGCTGCCGCTCCAACCGCAGACAGACATCGGCTGGGGCCACGAAACCGGCGATAAAACTAGGACCCGATTAAAATAATAGAAAGCGACTGATTGTTTTACGATCTATTTTAATGTATATTTTTATTTGTAGAATTCTTGTAATTGTAGTCATTTGTAATAGATGTTTGCTCATTTTTTTGAATATTTGACTTCTTTTAGATTTTTTTTTTTAGTAGAAAGAACAATTTGATAAGTTTATTATGTAATTTTGTGAAATACAAAATTTTAATATTTTAATATACATATGTATAACTAAGACTGTGTTGCAATAATTGACATGTTATATCCCTTTCAAGGTGTGTGGAGATACTTTTGTAGCTGTATCCACTTTACGATTATATGCCGTGCCCAACGTGACCAGTAGCACAGCTGCTCACCGTTCTTAGGTCACATGACATATACATTAGATTCCCTGTGAGCTGCTACACAACGATTTCTTTCATCGGTCTACATGAGGCGCCTTCTCTGTCTTAATCTGAAAAAGTCCAGAGGCACGTGCCGATTTTCAAACATACAAAGTTCGCGTCACCGCACATGGATTACCATCCCTTATCCGCTTGGTCACCACAGCCACTAAAAAGATATTGTATGCATTATAAATATATTATTTATACCTCAAATACAAAAACAACCAAATGATAGATTTGTGTAATCAAGCCTTAATAAGAAACTCGCTAATTTAATGGCCCCACTTAACTATGAAATTTACAATAGTTTAAGGGCACAGTCGAAATAGTTGACGACCTCTGCTACAGTAACGGCGCGCGGCGACCTGTGTCGGCGGCGCTTGACATATTCATTGCTCGCCAACATTCGGCTCCGAGTGTATTTAATTTATTGTTTTAATTAACATTCACAACTGTTGGACGTTTCGGTTTTACAATTACGCGTATTGTTTATGACGTATTTTTGACATACGGTTGTCTAATTTAAGGGTTTAACTATCACACTGTAACTAGTATTTTGTCGTAATATAAAGACTGGTATGTGTAAAACCATTTTTTTTTCTTTCTTGTACATTTGACTACTTACTTACTACTATTTACTTTTTTGACAAGTTTCGGCTTGTCGCGTTTCGGGATCAGCTTGTGTATATCCAGTAGCTCATATACCTAGAGACCTTCAGTCGTGGTATATGTGGGCCGACATGAAGATGTAGACTATCAATGGATTTCATCCTTTGATAGTCGCTTTCGTTTTTGGACTACACTGTACTTACCATCAGGTACTCTGTAGTCACTTGGTCGAGCCAGTGTAAAAAAAAATTGGCTTTGTTGGTAGGACAGTAAGAAAAAAAAACACTGTTTATCTTTTATTTTTGTCTTTGTTGTATTTCTTTATCTTTATATAAGTAATAATAATATATCGTCAGCCTATATCCCTCACAGGGTGAACAGAAATACATTAGTAGTTGTATCCACTTTGCACCAATATGTCGTGCCAAACGTGACCAGTAGTGTAGATGATCGCTGTTCTCCCAGCACTAGCACACATAAAATTTTTATTAGCTGCCATGCGGGTCTCTTCACGCTATTTCCAGCTCTGTTGAACAGCGGATGGATTAATAAAGTACAGTGCAAGCTCTATATAATGACCCTGACTGTGCATATTTTGACGTTATAGAGAGTTATCGTTAAATGGAGAGAAGAAAAATTTGTATTAGTAAAAGAAAAAGTTTGAAACTCTTACTTGCCATGTTTACAGTTTGAAAGTTTGTGAGTAACTAAGAATATGATAACGTATAGATAATCCATGACTCCTACTAACAACAGTCAACACGTGCAAGCAATCCCAATTTGTAAACAAAAGAACGGATTTCTTAGAAAGTTCGGTATGTGTAAACCGATACGAGCTAGGATAATAAAGCGACAAAAGAACGTACACAGTTGCGCAGTTTTTACTAATTTTGGCAACTTAAAAAGTAATCTTAGCTAAAAACGTACTTTATATTATTAAATTGCTGTCGTTATTGAGAGTGGGTATAATGCTATATAGAGTGTATCATTGTATGGCAAACAAGCTAAACCAACCAAAGCTGAGTGACATCGACGCTTTAGGGAGTTTGCCGTTAAATCGAGTGACGTTACATGGAGTTTACACTGTATTTAAATTGTCAGCTCGTACGGTGTTGTCTGAGCTAAATCGAAGTTACCCGTTATACACATACTTGTGTACGGAATACCGGGGTCAGTGGCTATTTTTAGCAGAAGCCTATGTCCAGCGATGGACTAAGGTAGATTGATGATCATGAGACTGTTAATACAGTTGTCAATTACAATTTTTAATCGGTATGATGAGTTTAAGTTGTCATCGGCGTGGATCCCAGTGATTAGCACACTAGGACCTCGTTTTATGCCATCTTGTAAAAATGCTAACACTGTGGGTGTTGTATGTGGTGACTATTAAAATAATCTAGAATAAAAGATGTTAGAGGAAGTAATTTTCCGCCTCTGACGAAAGCCTGCGGCACGTTAGGCTGCTCGTGACCATAACCTGTGTAACCAGGTCGACACGTCAAGCGATAATTTAAATTAAGTTAATTCGTGCCTAAGACCCGTCAAAGTACAAATACAAATATTGCAAACAAAACGCGAATGTCAAAAATGTGTTACTAGACAAATGGCCGTCGTCTTATTCCTATAAAATTTCGTAGCAATGTAATAGCGTAGCGCTACGACGTAGACTTATATCCGTAGCAAGGGTCTACGGACTACAGTGTGCAAAAATTAGTTTTGTCTACGACAGATTCTCGGTGCGCTATATCGCTATAAAATATTCTATCATCGATAACACTAAATAAACAAATGCAAAAGAGAGCTGTTCGTGCTTTTGTTTATTTAAAGACTAGAGCGTCACTTAGAGAACGTTTCAATGAATTCGAAATTTTAACAGTTCCAATACTTATTTATTTATTTATTTATTCACTATCATTGAACAGCAAATATAAACATTTTACATACGGTACAGTTGACAAGCTGTGCCAATTACACAATGATAATATTTAAAAACTAACAAAGAAAAGGAAAATGAAAAAACAATGAACTCGCAACAATTAGAGATAGATGTGTGTGCGTGTATGCGTGTGTGTGTGTTTGTTGTGACAAGGTGAGTGTAAGAAAGCTACATATGATATGTACATGAATGCAGTGTGGCGTCTGTACCCTCCTATTGGCGTTTTAACTATAGCAAAGCTAAAACCGAGGCTATGAATTACAATATACTTACGCTTGTATTGTGAACATATAACAAAATTTGCATCTTTTTTTAATGTAATGTAATGATGTGTGTAATAGGCCTGTTTAAATACAGTTTATCTCAATTCCGGTCTCTTATCCACTAAGCCATTACAGCACCACATTTTTTAATATATATATTATTTTATTCCGTCCCTACGCAAACCTTGAATTCCAGGTGGGTGGAGCCCAGAGCACATCTACAATAAATATATTAAATTAAAAGGAATGAATTCAATTCTACATTTATTATCCGTTCCCCCTTGAGCTTTCATTTATAAGGTCATATAAAATTCGTTCGTTCGTCGCGTCTCTGTCTTCACGGCGGATGCACTCAGAGGGGCTCGCAGAGTTATTGTTTAAATTTTCATAAATTACTCATTCATACCTCCATTTGCACCCTTTGATGTATACGAAGGAAATGTCTGAAGCGTCTTCTAGAAATGCTGCTTTGGTTTGTAGTCAAGGGTTTTTGCATGAAATTAGAAATCTCAATCGACATGGGAAAATGGAGACTGTCAATGATAAAAACTTTTTAAAAAATGTGAACGATCTCCATTTTAGACATGTGAGACAAAGCAAGAAGCCACCGCAAGTTGTTGCGTGATAGAACATGCTGCAAACCCCCTAAACCAGGTTTCGCTCACGAGCCGACGTGTTTATAAGGGCGAGGCCGCTGCGTGCTGCAGTCACTAGGAGTCATTGGTGAAGAATCCGAAGAAACCAACGATTTCTGTCAACTCTTAATAGAAGCCAGCTGACAGACGCTGAGTTCTCATTATACCCCTGTGGACTTTAGTCAGATACCTCAAGTTTCAAAGTTACTTTATATATATCACATTTAGGAGTCGAAGCTGCTCGCGTCCGTAGGCTTTACCCTAGTTTCCCTACACGTGACTCCTGGGTGGTGCTAAACGAGCAGCAGCGAGGTGGTAGGGCGCCGGTGCCCGTCTGGATCGCGACCACAGTACATGGGTGTAAAGCTCGTCATAGTGACCAGTTTCAACTTGTCGCGTTTCGGGATCAGCTTGTGCATATCCAGTAGCTCATATACCTAGAGACCTTCAGTCGTGGTATGTGTGGGCCGATATGACGATGTAGAGTATCAATGGATTTTCGTCCTTTGATAGTCGCTTTCGTTTTGGACTACACTGTACTTACCATCAGTTACTCTGTAGTCACTATGTCGAGCCAGTGTAAAAAAAAAACATTTGCTGGTTCGAAAATGCATATTTTTCGCAAATACTGAAACCAATTTATTAAAAGCTTTGAGTACGTAAAATTAATGCACGTACGGATTCCATACGTCAATATTCATTTGGGAATTGTAAGCACAGCGGTGCATATTTAGCCAGCATAGTGACGCTAAAATAATAAAAACGCTGTACGGACGTATCACTCACTATCTCTTAAAGTAGCTATATTATTTTATATTGGCTGACACGGTGATTTCCTTTTCGCCTAATAGTCATTGAATCTCTTATTAACTTTTAGCTAAACCTACTCCCTTTCGCCCTTCCTCCCCCTCACGCCGCTCTCCTTCTTACCCCTTTTCCCCTCTGGTGTTAATATTCTTTTTGCATCTCTAACTTGAAACATAAGAATTTCCCCATAGTCAATTGCATCATATATTTCAACCTTTCTAAGTTTATTTTCGCTACGAAAGGTAACCAATGTCCGCTTCCAAAGTATAGTATATATATTAGGTCCTTACATATGAAATTGGCGTTTTGTATGGGAGGAACAAAAAGTCGAATATTTTTTAATATAATATATTTAATTAATCAAAGTATGCACCATTATTTTCTATGCACTTTTGCCATCTCATAGGTAGTTCAAAGATCCCTTTACTAAAAAAACCAGTCGGACGGGAATCAATAAAATCTTTGAAGGCGATTTGGACTGCCCCATCGGAGTTGAATTTTTTCCCTTGAAGAAGTTATCCAAATTTCGAAAAAAATGGTAATCTGTTGGAGCAAGGTCCGGGGAGTGCGGAGGATGTCTTAGACTTTCCAATTGAAGCTCTTCTAATTTAGTAGCCGTCTGTTGCGCAGTGTGTGGTCTAGCGTTGTCGTGAAGCAGCAGTGGCGTGGAGCGATTGACCAGCCTAGGTTGTTTAGCCGCTAGCTTTTCCATCATGGTTTGGAATTGCTGACAATAGACATCCGCCATAATAGTCTGGCCAGATTTGAGAAAACTGTAATGAACAATACCGACATTAGTCCACCAAACGCTTACAAGTAACTTTTTTGGGGTTAATTTTCGCTTGGGGCAGGATTTGGCTGGCTGGCCAGGATCCAACCATTGCGCTGAGCGCTTCCGATTATCGTAAAGAACCCATTTTTCATCACAGGTAATGATTCGGTTTAAAATACCTTCATTATTGTGCCGGTTTAGTAATGTAACGCAGCAGTCGACGCGCGTTTGCCGGTTTGCTTCAGTCAATTCGTGAGGTACTCACCTTTCAAGCTTTTTAATCTTCCCAATTTGCTTCAAGTGAATTAAAACAGTTTTATCACTAACATCGCAGCCTGCAGCTAACTCGGACGTGGTTTGCGATGGATCCGCATCCACAATAGCCTTCAACTCTTCATTATCAACTTGAGTCTCAGGCCGTCCACGGGGCTTGTTCTGCAGGTCGAAATTTCCAGAACGAAAACGTTGGAACCAAAAACGAACTGTGTTTTCTTTTGCAACACGACCGCCATACACATCATTCACCCTTCGAGTTGTTTCCGCAGCACTAGTGCCACGGCGGAACTCGTACTCGTAAATAATGCGATATTTTAAGTTTTCCATTTTGTAAAATGAGTGACGCAAACAGAAAAAAAACAGAAGAAAAAAACAAATGAATGACGATCATCGAAGCACAAATACATGAGTCTATAGCTGTACAAATTTGGATTTGGAATTCCTTACCAAAGAGGAGAAATTTGTGATTAAAGTGGCCAGTACGAAAAACGCCAATTTCATATGTAAGGACCTAATATATATATATATATATATATATATATATATATAATTATTATATTATATATATGCTGCAATAATCAAAATTGGTTCAGCCGTTTTGAGGTAAGAACGGATCATAAAAAATACACTTTTTCGAATTTATAAGATTGATAATTCTGTTAAAAAAAGAAAACACCAAAAAAATTATTTAAATAATACTTTTGTAATATAATATATGTGGGATCGAGGGAAGAGATATTTAGGCTCAAAACTATTTTATTTTAATTATAATACGGAAACCAAAGTAACACATCATTCTCCTTATAATACATTTTTCTACAATAATACTATAATACGTTTTACCTATACATAAAAATAATTTTCAGTATTTGTGCTCTATAATTGACTTTGAGCGTTTCTTTGATGATTAACTGAGGAAAAATTGGCGATTAAACTTTATATAAGTTAAGAAGTTGCTTTCTATTTTTTACGAAATTCTATGAATTTTAAAAAATGTATTTTATATTTTTCTATAAAGGTTATAATAGCAGTCTTATAGGTCTCCATCTAGTTATATATAATTATTTAATATTTATATATTGAATAATTTCGGTGAAGATGATCACGTCAGGGTCGAAATATAAGCGCAATGTCGATATAGGCACTATTATATTCCTGCTCACCTCGAAAGGAATATAGCGTAACGATATATCATTATTGCCTGATTACTATATTAGCGCTAGACTCGGCACAGTGACCACACCAAACCTGATGGTAAGCATAGCGCAGTCCAAAAATCGATAGTTGCTGCGATCATGCTGGCCTGCATAAATGTCTCTTCACGCTACACTTAAAGGACGATATATTATAGAACGATGGGAACTCGCTCGCTGGAATTCTATTCGACAGCCCGACCACTCGGCTGCAGTAAGAGATAGAGAACCCGAACTCGAGACTCGTTCGGGAGTCGAAGCTGCTCGCGTCCGTAGGCTTTACCCTAGTTTCCCTACACGTGACTCCTGGGTGGCGCTAAACGAGCAGCAGCGAGGTGGTAGGGCGTCGGTGCCCGTCTGGATCGCGACCGCAGTACATGGGTGTAAAGCCCGTCATAGTGACCAGTTTCGGCTTGCCGCGTTTCGGGATCAGCTTGTGTATATCCAGAAGCTCATATACCTAGAGACCTTCAGTCGTGGTATATGTGGGCCGAAATGACGATGTAGACTATCAATGGATTTTCATCCTTTGATAGTCGCTTTCGTTTTTGGACTACACTGTACTTACCATCAGGTACTCTGTAGTCACTATGTCGAGCAAGTGTAAAAAAAAAACTTCTTAGTCCTAGCCGGGATGTGAGTTACCGCAAAGCTGTGCCTCCACAAGCTCGCGTGCGTGGTTCTATTAAGAAAGGAAGAGAGTGGAACATGATTTAATAACTCTTCAAAACACTTTCCGTGATACAGATGGTAGAAAGCATTTAAAGAGGTAACATCTCTGCGCAACTGGAGCGGTTCAAGATGCTTAGTCACGTCAAGATCATTCACAATCCAGACAGCCCTCCGCTGTGACCTATCCAGGGCATCAAGTACTAAGCACAAACATCCCGAAGATGCGAAAAATATTCCATGCAGACCCTTACCTGTCCCTTATAGAATAGGAACAGTTAAACAGCTATTTTCATTTATTGTCAAATAAAAATGTAGAATAGAAATTATTATACACCCTACGTTTTATTAAACTGACGAAAGTTAAGACAATAATTTTGTGAATAAACATTTTAGGAGTGTAAACAAAAGCAATGCATTATCTAATGGATTTGTTTGAACTATTACTTCAGTTGGGACAAGGCCTTATTAAAACAGTCTCCGAAGGTTTATTCCGTATAAAAATATTTGCCCCGCTTTTACCGTAATTACATCATTCCGCTGAACTCTTCTTGGGAAACGTGCGGGCTCGTTACGACGAATTTTATATTAGTTATATTGTTTTAATTGAAAGGAATAAATATAGCAGTTGAAAATATAAATATAAAGTATGTAAACAGTTATATATATCTTGGACAAATGATTATGTTTAAAAACAGCATAAGCAACGAAATTCAGAGGAGAATAACCATAGCATGGAAAAAATACTGGAGCTTCCATGAAGTATTCCAAAATAAACGAGTACATATCAACACAACAACAAAACTCTACGAGATAACCATAAAAGCGCTGCCTACCATACGCCGTCGAAGTCGATCTTTGAAAAACGAAAATGAAAGTAAGGTAGCGGTTTATATAAGAAAAATGAAAAAGGGTACACTAGGAATAGGACAAAAGGAAAGGGTTCGAAATGATAGGATAAGAAGAAATGCGAAATTAAAAAATGTTATAGCAGTATTGAGATCTCTAAAATGAAACTGAGAAGGACATATATGTAGAATGAAAACAGCCTGTGTGCTAAAAAGCTATCAGAGTGAAGACTAGAGATGGTACAAGAAGTAAAAGTCGACCAAAAAGAAGATGGGCAGATACAGGGAAAGCAGAATCTCAACGGATTAATATAGCCAGAACTAGAGACCAATGGAGAATATCGGGGAATGCCAACACCGCGAAGGCGTTTGATACAGAACGATATAATTGTATGATAGATATGAAAAAAGATAATAAACGTAAATTAGATACAACCACTAATGTATCTGTGCTCACTCCGTAAAGGATATGGAGAATATGCTATAGGATTGAATGTCCAAATATAATGAGGTAATGCTTTTTAAGGTCTGGTAATTTTAGACTTTTCATTTCATGGTTATTTGCCTAGTTTATTAAAAAAATATCGCGTAATATTCGGGCAGTTTATGTTAAAAAATTAGTCAGTTATAGACCGCACGCGGTTGCAGCGGAGTCAGTACAGCCATATTAATCTGGCAACGAGCTCACTTGAAACACGTTACATGAAGTTGTTGCAACGCGTGCTGCCTACCAATGTGGAATTTATAATTATTAATTTACGCTCCGAGCATCGTCTTGCTAACAAAAATAACGTTAGCTCTATTCATTTAATTACACATTTTGCTGTTCGTTTATATATTGTCTATAGTTACATATTACTTTTTTGGTAACCCGGGCGAAAATCCTATATAGAACCGTTATGGTCGCTATGAGAGAAGCAACTCCGGTGTGTTAGATTCCTACTAACTAAAAATCCACGGAATGTCCTTCTAATTGTTCCGATCGGGCCTAGGGAACCAAGCTCATCCAGACACCCGGGCAGCAAAATGCAATGTTGAGGCAACCTCTCTAGGAGGGGTGGATGTAAAGAGGGATGTACAGGGGTGGGCTCTTTAAAACCTCTCCCTTAGATAGCGCCGGTCACTGTGTCTCTCTCTCATCAAGGCAGCAGAATCCATCAGGTCTACTGGCCGCATCAATAGACGTATCTAACTTACCTAAGTTAAAGGGAAATACTTGGAAATCACTGAGGGCCGTCTGAGTGTGACTTTTGAGTGTTAATATTTTTGTTTTAATATTGTTTTTACTATGATTTAATGTTATTGTACTAATTCTAGTTATTTTATACGCATATTATATATAAATGTGGGTTTCACAACCTTCTTTCTCTTTTTTAAAAATAAATAAATATCTTTTTTATAATCTTTCAGTTACAAGTAGTTTATTTCATTTTTTTTGTACCTTTCCTCTTGTTTTAGGTATATATTTTAATTGTAGTATTACTATTACACGTGTAGTCGATTTGTTTATTGAATGTAATAGCTCATTTAGTATTATTTAATTTTAAGCAGGTATATGGTTTTAATTAACATTTTTTTCTTTTTATTGCGTATTTTTTTATTATCTTAATAAGATGTAATACGACCGGAGCCCTCACAATCCAGCGCCACAGACTTTCCCTGGGGCATGAAGACATAGTAAATTATAATAAATATTGTTCCATAATAACTAAGGACAATTACACACATGAATGAATGAACAATTAATTATTAAGTAAGTATTTTCCTTGTCCTAACCCGGGATAAAGTATGAAGGGAAACAAGTCAACATCTGTTTACTTAAAATAGCTTGAAAGTAACTTTATCTATTCATCAAACAATCGCACGCCACACGCGCTACGGTGTCCACTCTTTTTGCGGATAAATTCTCTTTTGTTGATCATATTTTTCTTTATGATTTGTAAAGGAATACAATTATTGGGAATTTAATATTTTTGGGAGTCGAAGCTGCTCGCGTCCGTAGGCTTTACCCTAGTTTCCCTACACGTGACTCCTGGGTGGTGCTAAACGAGCAGCAGCGAGGTGGTAGGGCGTCGGTGCCCGTCTGGATCGTGACCACAGTGCATGGGTGTAAACCCCGTCATAGTGAGCAGTTTCGGGTTGTCGCGTTTCGGGATCAGCTTGTGCATATCCAGCAGCTCATATACCTAGAGACCTTCAGTCGTGGTATATGTGGGCCGACATGACGATGTAGACTATCAATGGATTTTCATCCTTTGATAGTCGCTTTCGTTTTTGGACTACACTGTACTTACCATCAGGTACGCTGTAGTCACTATGTCGAGGTAGTGTAAAAAAAATACATTTTTATTAATTACAAGAAGGTACAAATTAATGTAACCTGGTATATCTCCCTCGTCAGTAAAATAACTCTGTAGAAATATTTAATATATTTTTAACTTACCAAATACGACGCAACCGCCTATCGGTGTATCACTCAGCGGGTCATTCAATGTTCAGTTTGTAACACTAAAGAACGCGTGAAATATATGCGCGCATAAAAACTATTCCTACCACATAACTAGAGACTAACATACAAATCTACACATTCACAACCGCTTGAGTTAGCTTTTAAACACCTATTATCCTACCAACTAGACTGCTAGAGATAAATACAAATTCTATCTTACAAAAACTATATCAAACGTATATCAAAAATTCATACTCCTAGATGCACGTTAAAAAATCCTTGGAAATAGGATCTAAAGTGTTTGATTCAAAAATAAAGCTTTGAAAAGAGTTATCTAAATTTTGATAATATGTTACAGAAATCCGTCAGTTATTCGAGTTACGGAATTCGCAATTACTGTCTATAGTTCTGATGGTTTGAAGAAAAACTTGTTATAAACTTTCCGTGTGTACATTTGCGAAAGCTGAACGCGTGCTTCGTCCGGTGAACGTTGCAGTACTGAGCTTACTGCCTATCTGATACCGTAGGTCTAGAATAGTTATAGGTAGCCTGTGGACCTAACTTCGCGCTTGTATGGTATTCTAGACGAGACAAAAATCGGTTCTAATAAGATTTTTTGTAGAAAATTTATAATAATAAAGAAATGCTTAACACGTTCGTCGGTCAGTGCGATTCGTTTGTGTTTCTCACATGCCCCAAATCCGCGTAAACATGCCATATGCAGGATTATATACAATGTAGCTCGAATTATATGGTTATATTATGTTATTAATATCTGCGATGTATTGCTAATGATTTTGTTTCTTACCTTAAATGTGTTTAGATTGTTCTAACGAAAAACATGCGTCGCGACATAGTATATATAATGTAGTACTTTATCTATATATATAAAAATTAATTGCTGTTCGTTAGTCTCGCTAAAACTCGAGAACGGGTGAACCGATTTGGCAAATTTTTTTTTTGGTTTTGGTTTTGAATTAATCTTTGAAGTCCAGGGAAGGTTTGAAAGGTGAGTAAATATGAAAAAAATGCTAGGAATATAGTAAAAACAACAATTTCGTTTTCCCATACAAACCACTCTGTCCCCAGCTGTCAAACATATGATGTCAATCAAAACAAAACATAGGTATACCTTGAAATTGATTAGAGATTGCATGTCATTAATGAAAATTATAATTTATACACCAAGTGATCAAACAAAAAATAACCCAAAAATGTTCCATAAGGCATTATAGTAAAAGTATCATTACCTTAGATATGACGTCAGTCTTTCAATGCAATTTTATTTCTATTAGACTGCGACAAGCCAATAACTTTTGGCAGAATGAAATCAGACGGGGCAGATATTAACATAATAAAACAATGTAACTTTGTTTTAGAGAAATAGGGCAGAACAAGGTCTGCCTTAGGGCACCTATTCCTATATAAACTAATAAAAGGTATTGTATAATGTAAATAATTTCAGTATACTGAACATCTGATATTTTTATATAAGCACTTGTTCCAATAAATTTCTTTAAAAAATCTCATTAACTTTAACATAAAAAGCGTCATCCAGATATGGGTGACTTAGCATGAACGTGTTAAAAGCGTTACTATGGCTCACATTCTGTTTCAGGAGTGATCTTTAAATTTTAAAAGGGTTTTAAAAAATCAAGGAATACCAATTTACATGCAATACTGCATCCTGGGTGTTGAAAGCAGTTTTATAATTTAACGACCGTTTCTAATTTTTTTTTTACTTGGGGAAACTCCTCGTAGCTCTTTCGTGGCTGCAGACGTATAGCAACTGAGGTGCGCCGTACTTATATTGCCACGCTATATTCCTTTCAGGGTAATCAGAGGTTCATTAGTAGCTGTATCCACTCTGCGCTCATGTTATGCCCGACGTGACAAGTAGCGCTGCCGATCGCCGTTCTCAGGGCACTTACGTTTAACATTACTATTATATGCTGTGCTGATTACCTGACGATATTTTTTCTCCACCAGTGAGCATGCGGTGCCTAAATCCATACGGAATCTGAAAAAACCCAGAGGTACGTGTCGAGATTAGAACCGACGAACATTCCCGCCGCCGCGCATGGAAACTGGTCCTTTATCCACCGAGCCACCAAAGCAAATTACACAATTATTATTTGTTTTACTCATGCCCGTTTTCACCAACGACTCCTTAATCATTCCCTAACTAGGAGTCCCCTTGGCTAAGTATTCCCTAAATACAGCTCTTACCTTAAATTCGTTTTCACCACGCTAAGTGACACCTTAATAAGGAATCCCTAATTTATAGTGATGACCAAAACCGTATTTATATCGTTTCATTTTTTCAACGAAAATTTAATGATATCTTTCTACCTACTATTATAATATAATAATTAAAATTGCGTATTTTATTGAGTTTTGTAATCTTGCAAATATACATATGATTTTTGTGTTATTTAGTGGCTGTAAACATCTATTCTTTGACATGAAAAAAAGCTTCGTTCCGAATTACGAAGTATAAACTGTCAAAGTGAAAAGTGACTACAACCAGTAATACCAACTTAAGGCTTATATCATTAAATTTAGTCTTTTCTGGTTAGTGAGTTTTTAGTGGTAAGATTTGTTGTTTTAAATAGAGATATGCCTGATTTTATACCCATTATGCGATTTGTAATACTGTTGATTATTATGATAAGTACATTTAAATCAACGTTTTAGATTTCGTTGTACAATTGTTTTATGAATAATAAGTCTTTGATAATCCTAAAATTATTTTAAAAAACTGTTTTATAATGAATGTATTATTATAATTTAGGTTCTATTAGAAATCAAAAATATATATATAAGTATATATGTAAAATTAAATATTTTTCGGAGGATTTTGTTTTACCGAGTTTGGCATTACTACCACTGATGCCTCCTATATCAGCTATTGTCTGTACATGACTCCCTGTGGCATAAAATCTAAGAGCACACATTAATTGTTTCATGGGTGGCACTGATTTATTTCTGTAAGGGTGAAATTAATATTAATAACAGGCACTTAGTACAAAATAAAATATAACAGAAAAAAAGTGTTAAAAGTTTAACATAATGTATTCGTTATTCATATATGTAGCTATAATTATATTACCAAATTACTTACCTGTTATCAAGATATTCCAATATATGTTCAATTTTTTCTAATAAAAAGTGAGCACTGTTTTTGGTTAATCTGTATCTTGTAAAAAAATCTTTGTAGTCATAATTACTAAAGAAGTCTGGTCTTTTGCGATGTTTTCGCGGTCTAGATAAAAAACTACGACTGGTTAATAAATCTAAAGTTTCAATACTATCAATATCTATAATATATTATCTATAAAATCACCTAATACTCCTTCCATTTTAAACGTCACTTTGTTAGGGGTTAGTTAAAGAATGAACAATTGATCCCGTAACTCATAAGGGATACCTAAGCGATTAGGTGTCACCTAAACGTTGGTGAAAATAAAATGATCACTAAGGGCCACCTAAAATGTCTTAAGTGGCTCTTAAAATTTAGGGAACGTTGGTGAAAACGGGCATCAATATCTTAAAAAATAAGGCTGTAACATTTCCCATAAAATTACGGTATCTTTAGAAAAAAAAATAGAAAGGTATGTAATAAACCACGATATTACTTAGCGGAATCCCTTTGTCCTTTATTACAAGTCTTCGGCAAACGAGGAGAAAAATGTATCTGAATTGAAACACCAATCGAATTCCGATGGCGAACTTTTGTTTATGAACCGCCAGGATCGTACCGTATCCACAAACCGAGAAGTTCCTATTATTGCTTTCTGCGTCGACGCCCAAAGAAATTTAGGAAACATGTCCAAAGAGGCTCAAAGCGCTCGCCGGAAGGCCGCCCGGGCCATTTTCGTAATTTCGAAACTGACAAAGCGTGATTGCGCTGCCGGGGCTGCGATGGAAGAATTAGGTCGCCAACACATGCTAGCTGTGCGGGAGAATACTGTAGAATATCGGGACAGTTCAGGGATCAGGAATCATGTCAATCAAAAGAGTCAAAAATGAAAATTTACAAATTTTCAAAATTTAGAAAGTTTTTAAATGGCAACAAAATGTTTTCTTGGCAACAGTAAACAGTACTTACAAAAATAATATTATTTGATAAAAAAAAAACAATCTATTTATTCATCGACGCAGATCGATTTATGAATGTATTTTTTTTTTTTGTAAAATAAATAATTATTGCGTTCGAGACTAAAGAGCCGCATGTTGCTCGCGAGGCTCAGCTAGCCGTCTCCTGGGATACTGTACTATCCTTCCAAAGAACTGGAGCTTCCACAACAGCAACCTAAAGAAAACACTGCTATATTGAATATAGTAATCATTGTAAGCCTTTTGCATGCCCATTATCTACAAGCTCAAGCATTCTTCTTTTTAACCCTTCAGCTACCTAATGCTGAAGGTCTCTTCTATTGGCTTCCAGTCTTAGCGGTTTCGAAGTTTGAAACGAAATATAAATATTCAAATAGGTATACTTTCAAGCACTTTTGTTTCGTCAAGATATTTGGATTTGGTAAGCAAAATGTACCGGGAAGGGCCGGCAAAAGGCTCTGGTCAGTTTATTTTAACACAATGAGGTAATATATTCAAATAAATGTATAACCCGTGAGAAAAGTTGTTTATACATTAAGACCACGCAGTTTTATCATTTAAATAATAATTGATGGAATAATATATCTTATATATCAATTTAGTTTTAATAGTTTTATTATACTTCAACGGTGATAACTCTAAATTACCTTTACTTTATAAAAACTAGGATAGGATAGGCCGAAACTTATATAGGATTTTTTTTAAGCCGGTAATAATTAACACTAATTTGTTAGACAATCAACTTCGTTTAAGATAGCAAGATCATGTGCATTTTTTTCGACGAGGCATAATGCTGTTACCTTGGTAGTGCCTTCAAAACTTCACCAGACGACAGGGGCAAGCACTGAAGGAGCTCAGTCGGCAAATATGTGGGTTGGTAGCAACGCAAGGGCATTCCTATGGGTACACACCTGCGTGGCCAACCAGAGAAAGAACTACCTATTACAATCTACTAACATTTCGGAAGCGACTACCTTGTGAAGAAACGCTGAAAACGACATTGCATTGGTTTACAATCGGCTGACATGTATTACCGGCCTAATACCGGTGTAATAGTGACATCTAGCGTCGGATATAGGAACCGCTTACTCGCTTTACTCGTGATGAGCGCTGTGCCCTTGCAATTTGCACCCGTTTTGTTTAACTATGTCAAAATTAACGTGCTCCGTAGAAAGAATAAAAATTTTAATACCCAGAACTGAACGAATACCTGATTTTTACGTTTTATTAGTTGCTCTTATTGTGTTAGATTTCCACTATATGATTATTAAAAAATTTTTTTTTACTATTACGATCGTAAACATGTTTTAGACACTAGCGGTCCATGTTATAAAATAAAAATATCTTTTTTTATGTTATATTTTTTTAACGGTCAGCTCCAGTTCTGTTGAAAAGCATTTTGAGAAAATTTTGTTAATTTAAATTGTGGCTGTAGTGGTATAGTGAATAAGACCCCGGTATTCATGCCCGGTGACACGCAGGTTCCTAGGTTCAAATCAGATCAAGTTTATCTAGATATTTCCAAATTAAGTTCGAATTTAGGCATCATACGCTAACCGGTGAAGGAAAGCTACTGGTCACCTTGGGCCCGACACATACGCGCCAAGTGGATACAGTCACTGATGTATGTCTGCTCACCCCGAAAGAGATATAGCGTGACGGTATATAATTATTTATTTATTCTAATGTATCTTTAATATGTTATGTAAAATATGTAATAATCATTAATAGTTTTCCTGCGAATGAATAAATATCTGCAGGAAAACTAATAGTAAAACAATTTGCAGATGCGGCCGAGTCAGTTTCCATAACTAATTAAATTGCAGACGAAGTTGCGGCGCAGATGTCCGCAAGCCCCTGCATCCTCAGGTGTACGTTTGTCGGACTTCGCACTCTGGAACCCAATGCGGAAATAACTTCCCGCTTCCGGTGAGCCTTCTGTACGTTTTTTCACTTGCTCCTATAAAACTATCAAGGGTTACATTTTGTTATTTTGAGATATTAAAAGCCGAGCGGTTCAGTTACAAATATTATGTGTGTAGGATGGATGTTATTGTGTGAAATATTATCATATATGAAGTAATAAATGCGTATAATGGAAGGTATGTGAGTGAAAGGAAGGAAAGATAGAATGAGAGAGAGAGGATAAACGGTTTTTTGGACGAGAGCGCACGATAAGATAAAGACGTAGTAAAAGTGTGAAGACGAAAAATTAATTGGAAAAAGTGCAATAAAGGAGTTTTTGAAGTTTATACAGTGTTTATTCTGATCCAAAGATTCCTAAAACTACGTGTAATTTTATAGATTTGGAACACTACAACAGTTTGGTTTCTCTGTAAACAAAGTAATCGTTAACACGGTTAAGCATAATCTAACCTTTGAACAAAAAATCAACCATTAATGCTACCATTTTCTCCATTATAATGTTTTATATTGAAGTAAGCATCTATTGCTGCTTCCGTGAGATTTTGGTATGTATATAGGCTATTTAAGTTCTTTCATATTGACACTAGTGAAGACTGTCACTTTGATATCGATGAGCAGCGCCGATATGAGCCACCGTGATTAGAGCGGCCAGTGGCGGCAATTTTGACATAAATTATTTAAGTTCTGAAGTATAGAAAATGAAATACATGAGCAAAAAGTGTAGTTAATAAAATGTTCTTAAATAGAACAATCTGAAATGTTGACGATTTATTGCGAATTCCGTCGTGGTCTTGTCGTTATTTTAATTACGTCGTTTTGTTAAAAAGCTGATAATCTTACGAAAACATAGATAAAATGTTGCTTAACTTTTAATATATTGTATCTTTCTTTATATTTTCTGATTCCATGCTAAATGGGGTTTTTCCTTATAGCTTGCTTCAACAAAGTCGCAGTCGGAGGCTTGTCTGATATGTATATATCTAACTTTTTCTTCTATTCAAGAACAAATGCACGCTATTGAGATAAAAGCAATCGTAACAGAGGCATTTCAATATCTCTCTAGTACACTAGCGCACTCTATGGCAAATACCATATACAGTTAAACCAATACGGCAGCTTATCTCGAAGCCAGCATAACAATAAAATTTTATATCTGCCGTACCATCTGACCGGGATTATTGGCGTAAATTACTAAATTGTGATGAATTAAGGCTAATTGGGAATTAAACGTGTCCGTGATAGCAGTGGCAGCAACCAAAGCGACTAATTTAGTAGTCTTTTACTCTATTCTATTTTAGCACAGCGATTGCAGCGTACCTGAAGGAAACTAAATCATCATCAGCCCATCCTAGTATACTGCTGGCATCGACCTCTCCTATGAAGCGCCATTAAGCCCGGTCTTTGCCTCTTCTTCTTTCATTCCTTTCCACCTTCCGCAAGTTATCGCCTCACGCTGCGTCTGCCAATCAGTAATAGAGGTCACCGTAAAACTGTGGACCGCAATCCAAAGCGCGTGTTTCTGTTAAAAAAGAAATAAGTTAGAATGAGGCTAGATACTCCTTTAGAACACTCCCCAGGATATAATCTGACGGAAAACGCTCAGCGAAGCAATGTCCCTGCGCTGCTGAAACGGCTCAAGATTTTTAAAAGCATCTAGATCATGCTTAATGCGATTTTTTTTTGACTACACTTTATTTACCATCAGGTGCACTGTAGTCATTTTGCCATACCTTTAAGCTTTCATCAGTAAACAGGCTGTGGATACACTTAATAGTAAGCGGTTACCGTCAACCATGGACCGCTGCAACAAAAAGAGCCTTGTTATTGCCCTCGACCAAGAAGTACATTGTTTGCTCTCCTCTTGACCCCGATAGTCTACGTAGACCAGAACTTTCAATAGTAATCATAGAACTGTGAAATGTTTTTTCGGCGATGATGATGCTGATGATGCTGCCACTGTTCTGTGGTATTGGGTCCTTTAAACGAAGCGCCAAGAGATATATATGCAGACCGGTAAGACCACTGCGACTATCGATTGTTTTTTCTGCTGATATCTGAATTCTGATTTGGATTGGATTTGAATTCTAATATTGAACTGTCCAATCAATCACGTTAAGGACTTGAAACTTCCACTGGTTCGGACAGTAGAATCTACCGAGAAAAGCCAGCGAGAAACTCTGGTCAAGTTATAATTCCTCTCTTTTTGCGTCACAGGTTAAAACGCGACAAAATGACCTTTCTATGATGACTTTACAGAACAAGGACTTGCTTATAATAGTAGGTATTGATGAGACGCGCTTGACCAACATAGGCGATGCTAAATGCTCGATTACAGATGACAATATAGAGTAATGGAGGCTTAATTTCGAATTCATTTTATCGATACACGCATGCACTCAATAGGGCTCATTACGATAACGATTCAATCGGAACCGGTTATCCAGTTACTGTAACGATAATGAACCGGGTTTTAAATGATAATCGTCTAGGCCATCCGTAAGCCTGCCATTGCTGGAATTCAGTTCATCTAATTGATTGGCTATTTGTAGTACCTGAGCAATGCTTTGCCTTTGCTGTCTGTAAAAAAAACACCTTTTGCATGCATAGCTTTCGCCTTTGGCAAATAAGACCGTAATTTTGGCTGTGTTGGTAGGAGGTAATGCCGAAACTTTTAACTTTCTATCCTAGTTAAGAGGTGAAATGGTGAGGAGAAAAACTTAGCTGTTTTCGGCCTTGACTACATTTTCAAATAGCATGAAGTAGGCGCGGGCTGGAGGTCCATTAGGCTAAAGTGAGCTCACTGATGAATATATTCGGAAACGGTCAATTGCATAGGATACATTTAGGTGTGTGAATGCTAGCGCTTGCACCAACACCCCTCTCATCCAATCCCGTCTTAAATTAATGGACGGAGAACCAACACAACTAGGGAAAGGCAGGATGTAGCATTTGGGAACTGAAAACTGACTCTTAATAGAACTCCAGGCCTTTGACAATGCCTTGCTGCCTCGCCAGAATTCTCGGTAGACCAGGCTACCATTAGCATGATAGATGTTGAATGAGTAGACTGACTTTTGCACTGGGCAGGGAGTCTTCGCAACAGCTGGCGCGATAAAACATCGTCCAAGCTCCTTCAACCAGATGTGGTAACCAGGGTGTGGCTGCTTCGTGCTCCACAAATACTAGAAGCCACTGATTAGAGTTCATGGAAACCAAGGAGCTTAACTAATTACTGTCACCTCTAAACATACATACATAAACACCTCTTTACATTTTGTTCCGTATTCGAATAAGTGTGCGGACATCTTCGATTCTGCTCTGGCAACACCGTACGGGTTGTCGATTGAGTTTCGCACTCGCTCAACCGATCCGCCGAGTAAAGACTTAAAAACCATTCAAATATTCATAAAATTCACAAACAATTCGATTCCAAAGTGTACAAGTGTGCGAGGCAGATCCTTAAAGACACCAGTTTCCTGGAGGAGATGCAGGGGCCCCTGAGGAGTTGGCGAACTAGTGGTCGCGATAAGTGAGACTCTTTAGGCAGCCCGTGCCACTGTTGAGGAGCTATCGAAGTACCGAACACATTTATATATAAGATGGAAATGTAAAAATATTACCATTCTTTTTACAATAAAATATCAAAGTTTCCCCCTTACACATCTCTATGTCATACTTGATGAATATCGCGTGAAATTTGTTCAAACTAAATTCCGCATCCCTCGTAAGTTGCGACGAAATGCTCACAGCAGGGCGACGAGTGGTATTTTATTAAAATTTATCCTCTCTGCCTGTTCCCACACGACATAGCCACATAATAAGAACATTTGTTACTGACTCCAGACGATATTAATGACTAAGTTTTCCATTTAAATGCGTATGATACGGCGGGGGTGCATAATGTTACCATGGCTAAAGGTACTGTTCCGATGTTGGCAACCGCGGCTCGGCATCGGCGACACAGCTCCGGTAGTCAGATCGCAATGTACTTTCTTTATTTATTTACTTTATTTACTACCCAGATGTGCTTAACGGGATTCAAATGTATGACCGTACCCGTTGCCGCATGTGGATACCGGTCCTTTATCCAATAGGCTCTTTTTTGGTAACCCGGGTAACGCCGTGGGGGCAGCGACCCTGGTGCGTTTTTTTTACACTGGCTCGACATAGTGACCACAGAGTACCTGATGGCAAGTACAGTGTAGTCTAAAAACGACAGCGACTATCAAAGGATGAAAATCCATTGATAGTCTACATCGTCATGTCGGCCCACATATACCACGACTGAAGGTCTCTAGGTATATGCGCTACTGGATATACACAAGCTGATCCCGAAACGCGACAAGCCGAAACTGGTCACTATAACGGGCTTTACACCCACGTACTGTGGTCGCGATCCAGACGGGCACCGACGCCCTACCACCTCGCTGCTGCTCGTTTAGCACCGCCCAGGAGTCACGTGTAGGGAAACTAGGGACTCAGAGTCCTACTGACTAAAAATCCCTCTAAGCCCTCTAATGGCTCCATCCGGGCCCTAAAAAACCAAATTCATCCAGACGCTTGGGAAGCGAAAAGCTTTGTTGCGTCTACCTCTCTGGGACGGGTGGTAGTAAAGAGCACACCACTCCCAAACCTCTCTCTCAGGCGGCACGCCGGGCACTGCACACCCCCTCACCCTCATCCAGCAGCAGACTCCCTTAAGTCTACTGTCTGGTTATCCACCAGGCTAACACCAGGCCACACCCGTATCTAATAGTCTGAATAAACATCGAAAGATGGCGCCACCGTTTTATTTTCAGTGTATATATTTTTTCTATAAAAATCTCATATTGTGTTTTATTTTTAAAAGCTTAGTTATTAACATAGATTACATTTTTATTAGCCATGGTAGAGAATGAGGAATTGTTTTTTTTAATCTTGAATTAATTTATAAATTTATTTATTTATTAGAACACTTACATAGTCTACATTAACACACATATAAATATATAAGACATGAACAAGATACATTACAAATGCGACTGAATTTAAAAATGTAAGCTACTTACACAGAAAGTATGAGTAATGCAAATACGAGCAAAGCATGGACAAAAACATAAAAAGAAAACCAATACTTTAATTTGCAAACAAAAAGAAGGAAAAGAAAAAAATACATAACAGTTTATTCTATAATCCTCTCGAATAACATTTTTTGAGGTTCCAAAAAGTGGCAAATAATCTCGACGTAGCATGTACAGCCTTTTCATTCCGGATGCAATGAGGCCTAAATTTGTTGAGTAACTGTAGTTAAATTTAAAATAGTCTACATCGCACAAGCGAAGTTTTTTCTTCTAATGACATACATATATAAATACACACGCATTCGAACATAAATGTGTTTAGTATGTTTCTGAGAAATGTCTTTATTTATATGTACAACATAACTATGCATACAGAAGGCATAATGATTTGATATAAAGAAATGTACGTCAAAGGGAAGGTTTCAATTTATTAACGAAGGTACGGTCGAAACCTCATGGAAATCGACGCAGCACGCATGATGCCGTAATGGCATTGAATAAAAATCTATAGCGTGGAAATAATGAGCCTATTCCACTAATGAAACTACACCGGGCTGCGTTATCGGCGCACCGCGTGGAACCTTTACAGGATGACATACATATGCGGAAAAATATAAAATAAAAAATGTACAGTTCCTATTAAGGCATCCACAACATACATTAGAGCGGCCTGTTTAATACGAACATCAATAAAAGTCATTAAAAATAGCTTTAATAACAAAAGGAAAAGGTAAACTCGGAATATTACGAATATAAAATAAAAATAAGATGAAAACAACTGCACATTAAAAATATGAAACAATAGTGTAACCATAAATTCAACAAAATCAAAAACTCAATAAAGACAGATTAGTCACCATACAAGTGATGGACGTGAAACTTCTTCAATAATAATAATACATATTTTTGTGGTACTACAGCTATTTATATACACATTAAAGGCGTAAAAACTAAACTAAATCGTATGCATGTGCGATCGTATATGAGTAGCACATATATATGTGAAGAAGCTGGGACCAACCGACATTATTAATTAAAATAACAAAGTCTTCACAATCCACTTGTTTTTTTTTGTACTTTCTTTTGACAAATTGAATAACTATCGAATTTTATTGTTACCATATTAACTATCATAATTTAACAAAAGGGTCATATAATGAACACTGTATACGATTACTTTGCAACCCGTACCCCGGGTAACCTTTGCCAACCAAATGATCCCCTAATGCAGTGTGTGCAACCTTTATCTATTCTAATAGAATTTGAATGGTGGGGGCTTGCCCGTTGACAGCTGTTGCTGGCAATAATTGAGGATACGAGCGTGATTTATTCATTGTCTCTTGCTCTTAAAATACACCTTTCTTCTCCCTTATGTAACGAAATGTGCCTCAACGGTACAGATAAAAGTGAAATATAAAGCATAAAGGTATCTTTTGACTTGACCGTTACGTATTCCTGGGAAAAGTCTACAAAAAGCCGGGGAACAGTGTAATCTTAGAGTTTCTTTTATTGCTGAGGTGCGGAACCCTGACAACCCTCTTCGTGGTGATAAAATCGATTGTCTATTTAGGTATAGCTGAAAATAAACACAGACTAATAATATTGTGGACATGTCAAGCGTCCAAACGAGCCTCTACTCATTTTCATAATTTTCAATATGCAACGACGTTAAAAATGCTTTTTCAAATGTCAGTTCCAGCTTATAAGTGTAGGGTAAACAGCACTACTATTGACATATATTTTCTTATTTTACACGCTGTATAATATTATGTTACTTATATTTATGATTAAGGACACTGGGCAGAAGAAAATTACAAAGTGTTTTACATTTTTTGTTTGTAAAAGATTTAGAAATAAGTTGAAAACCTACTTAGTAATAAGAATGGTAACACATTTTATACTTTCGCGTTTTGCACTTTTTATAAATTCTTTAACAAGTATTATGCGTGAATTATCTTACTTTTAATTATGGCAAGTCGTTTCGACCTGGTTACTCAGGTCGTGGTTACGAGGAGACTGACGCGCCTGACTGAGGAGAATTTTCATCGGAGGTGAGAAGTTACTTCCTCTGGCAACTTTTACGGTAGCGGGGTACCATTCAACAGCTCTAAAACACGACAAAAGTAATAGTTAAAGAACTTCTTAGACTTAGCCGGGATGTGAGTATATATTAAAATACTTAAACTTTATATCCGCCTGAAAAACGTAATAAAAACTCTCCTTGTGTTGCAGTTGTCCAAAGGCAACGTTCACCAATTATCATCAGGAAGGCCGTCAGCCTATTTACTGATTTAAAAAAAAACTATGTTGAAACGTTTTATTATTCCTACTTTAATTGATTCAGTGTACCGATGATTGGGTCGTTTACCTGAAATACCGTATAGAGTATTTCCATGGCGTATGCGTCAGTAATGGCGGCCGGAAATGGCGGCACTGCCAATATCCGGTCTTGATGATGTCACGCTACGCTGCTCTCGAATTTACTAGAAAATTTAAAAATACTAAATAAACATGTTTTCTTATTTAAATCCCTTACGGAGTAAGCAGGAATACATTGAACTAAGAATCCAAAATTGCTTCTCTGCAAAATTAAACTTATGAATAGGCATAGGGCAAATATATCTCATCCTACGAGGTTTCATTTTACTCTCTTTCTCTGTGACGACCACTTTATGTTTGCGGAGGACAAGTTTCGAGACAAAAAGCTGTCTCTTACTGTTAAAACCTGACAATCAGAATATAACAGTTCAGTAGAAAGCCTTCTAGATTTTTTAAACATGATTTAAATTGACATAAATTGGACCTAATTTTTAATCAATATTACGCGTATTATTAAATGAACAAATACAAGATAAGGTATTTTATGCTTCTATGGGATATGCGCCTCTCCTCTCCACGTAATTGAACCAGTGAAACGTGCCTTCATGCATGCTGTCAATGAAATTATCTTTGAAACAATAATAATGTATCCTATTCCAGTATATTTATCATATTATCGATGTAATTAGTTACATATTTCGGGGCAAAGTCCTAACAGATAAAGCTCACTGGTCCCTGAGAGTCGATTATGTTTACCTTATCAGCTAAATTTATACCATTCTAGCGTTCCCCGCGGTTTCGCTTATGCTAGTTTAGTTTTTACTAAGTTGTCGGATTTATTCCAAGTTGTAATAATAATATATCATCACGCTATATCCCTTTCAGGGTGAGCAGAGATACATTCATACATGTATCTACTGAGCGCTTATATGCCGTACCCAACGTGACCAGTAGCGCAGTTGATCACCGTTCTCACAGCACTAATACACATACCGTTTCTATTAGATTCATGCGTGTTTACTCACGATATAATCTTTCACAGGTAAGCATGTGTTGCGTAAATTCGTACTTAACCTGGAAAAATACAGAGGTACGTGCCAAGATACGAACCGAGGACCATTTGTGAGTCGAAGCTGCTCACGGCCGTAGGCTTTACCCTAGTTTCCCTACACATGGCTCCTGGGTGGTGCTAAACGAGCAGCAGCGAGGTGGTAGGGCGTCGGTGCCCGTTTGGATCGCGACCACAGTATATGGGTGTAAAGCCCGTTACAATGAGCAGTTTCAGCTTGTCGTGTTTCGGGATCAGCTTGTGTATATCCAGTAACTCATATACCTAGAGACCTTCAGTCGTGGTATCTGTGGGCTGACATGACGATGGAGACTATCAAAGGATTTTTATCCTTTGATGGTCGCTTTCGTTTTTGGACTACACTATACTTACCATCAGGTACTCTGCTGTCAATTTGTCGAGCCAGTGTAAAAAAAAATTTGCGTTGCCGGCCATTCTAAGCTATATATACTAAATGTGAACGAGCCGCTTAGTCTTGAAGTTTGGTTTCATTATATGGGCCCGACCAACTGACTTCAACGCACCTAATGAGAAGTACAATGTGGTTTGCGAATGGCTGTGATTATTTTGAATTCGTAGACAGTCACCATGGTCATGTCGGCCCGTAGATACCACGAAAGAATGCAGGCGCAGGTCTCAGGAGTGGGGGAGAAGCCAAGGCCCGCGTCCCAGATACCAAATTCTAGGGGGCGGTAGACGAACACGTCACCTAGCGTACCCACGTAATAACAGATCTAAAAATGTGGACGGAAACGTACAAGTCTTTGATTTTGACATTTTAAAAGATACCTCAAAAGTCTCATAGGATATAGTTGTCACGACTTAAGTTCTACAACGTCAAAGATCGTTTTTCGTGACTATTTCGCTTCCTATGTGATAAATTATATTTATGTTTTCACATAGTTGTAGAACACCAAATCTTTAAAAATTCTGCTGTAAAAATGTGTTTTATTGAATTAGTTCATATAGAAGAACCCAATATCGTACGACGGTGGGAACACGCTCGCCTATAGACACACACCACACACACACACACACAGGCACAGCTCAACGAATCGGCAACAGTAAGTGCTAGCAAACTTTTTAGTCCTAGCCGGGATATGATTTACCGTATAGTCGTGAAAACTGCGCGGAGAAGCAGGTGTAACCAGGTTGTTGGAGGAATGCGGATGTCAAGCCCCGGGGATTTTTAGCCACTAGGAGTTCTGTACAGGATTTCCCCCTGTTTAGTAAAAAATTGACACTAGAAATAAATATCAAATTGGTTTTACATGTATGGTCTCATTCATCGAGCCGCCTTCTGCCGCCATCAAATGACAGCGCACTTCGTCTGTAGCCTAGCCGATGGCCAATTGGGCGAAATTGCACGAGATGGCTGGTTCGAGGGAATTTATAGAGCGGCGCCGACGGACGGACAGACCGACAAAAGGCGCATTTACATAACAAATTGAAGGGCCTCGCCGCTGGAGCGCCGCGCCGGCTGCGACGTAGCCACGGCACGGCGGTTCCGCTCTGCTGGCTGATTTTATTTACATGAGTTTGTTTTATTGCGATCAACATATTCCTTTTTGTATGCTAAATTTTTAGTTTTTAATTTTACGTATGCACAAATAAAGTCTTCTTTGACAGCCTCGCGCTTAGTTAAACCAATTCCATGATGTCGTTATCTAAAAACAAAAGACGTAGCCGTACAATTTTAACACATGGAAATCAGTTATTGGAAACAACAGTGGACTTAATAAAATGGGAATGTTTGGCTTCTAATAATGTATAAAGATTACAATGCTTTTTTAAGTTGAAAAAAATCCTCATAGGACCTAGGAGCTGCAGACGAGCTCAAAACCCGGCCTACCCACTGAATAATATGAGAAAAAAACTGTGTCACATTCCATAAAATTTGGCTGAAAAGTAAAAGCCTTTGTTTTGACGTTGCAAAAGTTAACTCAAAAGTCTCATAAGATATCGTTATCACGTCTTAAGTTATGCCTAAGATTGATTTTGTTAAATGATATTTACATTTTCACAACGTTGTACTATAAATATGGTCTTAAGACCCTTTAAGAGAAGAGTGAATAGGCATATGTTGGGCGAACGCGGTCCATTCTTTCTCTCTTCCACTCTTTTCACCTTCCACCAGGTGTGATGAAGGTCAAGCGTCCGCCTGTAGTTCTGGATTAATCTACATATCGTCCGGTGAAAGGCTATTTGGTTTAAGCGACATTCTTTGGTGATATAGTAATATATATAATATATTTTTGGAATCAGTAAAAAACGCCGATATATATATTACTATAGGACTGGCAAGGAGCGGACAGACAGTAGGATTTGCCTTTCATCGAAAAATTTAAAAATTCGGGGCTGTATAAGCGCTCCAATAGAAAAGGAAACCTATCTAACAAGTAGACAAAAGGCAAAGCTAAAATTAAAGAAAGAAGTTGTTAAAGAAACAAATTAGAATTCAAATGAATAATCCTGAGCACTGTTTTGAGAGCATTCTCGGGTTTATTTGAGAATAACGATTAATTTATTATTCAGAATGCAAATTGTTTGCCGACTTCTTAAATCGAAATGTACGTCGTTCGGTTCTTACTTCGCGGAAAAACTTCCATTTTTCTCCTCCCTCATACCGACGATATAAAGTTTGCCATTAATATCTTTTCAAGTTTGAATTAACATGAAAATGTCTTTATCGTTTGTCTTTCATTTTAATATATATTTAATGTATTTCGTACAGCAATTTTTATTTGTATTCCGATACAAAGAATTTATTCTTGAGGGAATTATGTTTTATTTATTTCATAGGACAAAAGAAGAAAATGTGTTAAGACAAAAGAAATAAAATCTTATGACAACAATTTGCGTAATAATATTGTCACGCTGTATCCATTACGGGGTGTACAGAGATACTATTTGCGCCGTTTATTATTAATTTACATTTATTTTATTTTTTATTCTTTATTTATAATATTTTAATATATATTCTCTTATATAATCTATTCATACACTAGCAACACTTACTCGACATTTTTTATCCCCCTACCTACCGCATCCGTTTCCTCTCTGGGTTCGAACGCTTCGAAAACTACAACGCGCTCGCTGTAATAATCTCTCTAAAAATATATAAAACGCTACAACGCTGTGTAATACAATTGGTATCAACTCGAACGCTCTGCTTACCCCAATAACGCGTGAAATTGTGGTGTGGACGCCTGAACCAGCGCCGCGGACCGGGACAATATACAAATAAGTTCGTTCCCGGAATTCCTTCTTATTCCTCGTCAACTCTCACGCACCAGATACATTAGTGTATGTACCCATTTTGCGCTTAAATGTCGTGCACAACGTGGCAATTACACATGACTATTCTATTAGATGTCATGCGAGCTTCCATATTATGTTTTCTTTCACTGATGAGCATGTGTTACATAAGCCCGTACTTAGTATGGAAAAATCCAGAGGTGCGTGCTGGGATTCGAACCTAGGACCTCTCGCGATGAGAACTAGGTCACTACAAGTATTTTATATTATAAATTATCTATATCAAATTTTTTTGTGATACTAGCAAACCCGGCGAACTTCGTTTCGCCACCAGATGGCTTCGTTTTGGTTTTTAGTTAGCATTTGACGTGCGCATAATAAATGTCACATGAAATTAACTGAGCAGAGTACAATGAGTAGCTGTCAAACAATGTATAACGCATCGGCGCCATCTACTTAAAATACTGGTGCGATCTGCTCTACCACCATGCAAAACCATATTGGTTTGTAGTACATGCTATGTATCAGAGATGGCGCTGTATGTGAAAAATGATTTTCCCAGTTTTCCTGCTTTTCTGTTGAAAAATTTCCTGAATTTTGTTTGCTATAATCCTCATGGAGCCCGAGACCTTTCCAACGAATGCAAAACCGTGGAAGTCGGTTCGTGCGTTCTGGAGTTATAGCGTCAGGAAGGAAAACCGGACTTATTTTTATATAATAGAATAACTCTCGATAAACTTTAAGCTCACTCTTAACATAGCCACCGTTGAGTTTACACATTCTTTTTTTATTCTACTCGGTATAGTCATCACATCACGCGTGATGGTAAGGTTTCTGGAGTCCATAAATACTACGGCTATCAACGGTAATGAAAAACCTATGGAATGTCGCTGTGGTTATACCAGCCTGCTCAAATATATATTCACGCTTCTTTAAGGAGTCAATATCATAGGAGGATGGGAACACGCTGCACAGCAAAAGGACTCAATTTTCGTAATTTTAAAAACATTGATCGTATGAACGTTCTAGAATAAGTAAGACTGAATAAATAAAATCATACAAATGGTCTTTATAACTTTTGTAAGAGAAAAAATCCAATATTAGCTTCCTTTACAAGAATGAGATAAAAAAAATTAACACTTTTACTTCTTTGTTCTATTTCTTTTTCTTTATATTTCGTTTATAGTTATGTAGTTTTCTCTTATTGTTTTGTGTCCTGTAGCTTCATTTCTGTTTTGTATGTTTTTGCTGGTAATTTTGTTAGCTTAGGTATCCTTTTTGTATGTGTTTTTATTGTTTATATATTGCTATGTTTTAATAAAAATATATTTAATTATGACGCACCGAACTACGTAGTACATTTTTCGCAGCAAACTCTTCAATATAGCAAAATGTTCACTTTAAACGTTCTAGCTTGACGTTTTCATTACAATTTTGTTATTGGAGATATTATTTCACCTCGACAAGATTATGATCCATGTTTTTTCTCATTGCGAATGTACGAAGAGATCGGTGGACTCATTATAGAGGCTAACCGACCAAATCAACCTCGCTCGACGAACTGGATTACGTTTCTCACAAAATAAGTCTATAATTTCACGGGTCATCAAAGTAAGGCTCATTTAGTATCACATAACACAGAAAATTAGAAACATTATCTCTCTCTACTATTTATTAAAAAAACGTATATAGTCTATGTATATAGTATGTTTTGAAAGCCCTGTCCGATTCGAAAGAGGCATATCGATGACATGTTAATGTTATCAAAATATAATAGAAAATTATAGGTATTATTCGTGGACATTGAAAAGTTGTTTTCATATGAAATTGAAGAAATTAAATGGTTTTACATGCAATCATTGCTCGGATTACTTACAACAATCAGTTTAAAGATGAATGAAACGATTTAATTGGAGGAGAAAGGAACTTGGAACCAACGGTAATCATGACTCTTTTGACGTAATGATCTACTAGCACGATTATTTGCTTTCTATTCACGAGCTACGTCCACTCCCAGTGTTGCTATATCCTTGTTTAATTATTTTTTATATTATATTATTTAGACTTTTACGATTAAAACCCAATACCGACTGATAAGTTATTTAACCTGAGAGTCATTGCGTTCAATGCGTAATTTCGACTAATATCCAATTTTGACTACAGCGTAGTTTGGAATATTTTAGTTTAAAAAGATACATTTTTTTTCCAAAATGTACCTTGATTGTATTAGCCGTGCCTAGAATAAAGTAAAAGTTTGGATATATTAAATGAATACAATTATTCACAAAATCAGTGACCTGAGACGAATCTAGAATCGTGTATGGCCGATGCTATTTCAAAAATATCCCCGGCAATATATCTCGTGTTGTTTGCCAGGCGCTGTCCAGTCCGGGATCTTTAACAATAAATCCTTCGGAGTCCGAAGGGGCTCAAAGCCCCGGTCCTGCTGCCTGGCTATCTTTTCGCTCCACCGAAGCCTTTATCTCGCCCCGTATTGACTTCGATGGAAAATGTACAGCGTGGAGTTAATGCTCGTACAATTGCTGCCTGTGGTGACCCGGCGTTGCTTGGGAGAAATTTCTTTTTATACTTGGGGAGGATTTAAAAAAAAAAACATCGAAATACCCATTTTTTATTTTTACCTGATACGTGTGAGTCAATAAAGGAAGAACACTGAAACGCTATAATAGCTAATAATAATAAATAAATAATAAAATATACATATATATATATATATATACATATATGTGTGTGTAGGATGGATGTTATTGTGTGAAATATTATTATCTATGAAGTAGTAAATGCGTAGATCGGAACGTATGGGAGTGAAAGACAGAAAGATAGAAAGAGAGAGAGAGAGAGAGGATAAACGGTTTTTTTCGATGCGAGCGATCTGTAATTTTAAGACGTAAGATTAAGGGTGGCTTACACTAACAAATTAAATCTAGTTTAGAGTTATATAAAATGCTATGTAACGCTGATCTGTACTTATTGTCTTGCACTAAATCAAAATCTAGTTGTAACAACACTTAAACTGAAATCATCATTAAGACGGAATCAAGCCAATTCAATTAATTGGCGTTTTATACAAGCTTAAACTAGATTAATTCGTTAGTGCAAGCCGCCCTAAGTGTTAAGACGAAAAATTAATTTAGAAAGTGAAATAAAGAAGTTTTCAAGGTTTATTTTGGTTTTTATTTGATCTGAAGATCCCCAAAACTACATATATAGAAAAACATATATTATTATTTTTTAACCTGACACGGCACAGTGACCACATCACGCCTGATGGTAAGCATAGAGCAGACCAAAAACAACAATGACTATCAAAAGTAAAAAAATGTATCCGATAGTCGCAAGGATCATTGACCTGTATAAATATCTCTTCATGCTTCGCTTAAAAGACGCCATATCATAGGACAATGGGGACAAGCTCGCCGGAAGACCATTCCACATCCCAACAACTCGGCTGCAGTAAGAGTTAGAGAACTTCTTAGTCCTAGCCGGGATGTGGGATACCATATAGGGTGGAACAGGGTTGAATAGCTCTTCAGAACACTCGCTGTAATGCAAACGATAGGAAACGGTCCATTAGTCAATATCTGTCAATCTATACTAATATTATAAAGCTGAAGAGTTTGTTTGTTTGTTTGTTTGAACGCGCTAACCTCTGGAACTACTGGTTCGAATTGAAAAATTCTTTTTGTGTTGAATAGACTATTTATCGAGGAAGGCTTTAGGCTATATAAAATCACGATGCAATTATTAGGAGCGAAGAAATAATGGAAAATGTGAAAAAAACGGGGAAAATTATTCATCCTTGAGTGCTTCCATTGCGTGCGCTGCGAAAACGGTTCAAGATACCAAAAATATATGTATGACAGAGTTATTCTTCTTAAAATGATCTAAAAAAATGTCCGCGACAGTATATGTCTATCTTTTAAGATTAAGTCACTAGAACCGTTTTTATGGTAATCAAATTTGGTCGAAATTAATGCATTATTTGTTAAGAGTTGTATCAACGTAATAATATTAATCTTTATCCAAATAAATGTGTTGTTGATTAAGAGTATTTAATTGTGAACAAAATTGTCTTTGACATCACTTAATTTCAATGAACATCTTAGAAGATATTACAATAACTTATATAGCAAAACAACGTTTGCCGGATCAGCTAGTATATAATAATGGCATTGAACATGGGAAATACTTTTTAGGGTATTTAAATGTATTTGTAATGTCTGGAATAAAGAATGGCTACTTAAGCATCATTGATCATTTAAAAGATAAAACGAGGACTGTAGTTGGAAGTTATAGCTTACAAATGTGTTAAAAAAATCGTTTATCCTTAACAAGAATGAGTTACTGAAAGCTTGTCTAGATCAGAATTCAACTAACACCTGGCTATTCCGAGCCGTATTGAAATTCAAATGCGCCGAGGGATAATGCAAATATTCTAACGTGTGCTGTCTGAGCTGATATTTGTCCAGAGTTGGAATTTATTTAAATAACTAGCCTCTGCCCGTGTCTTCGTTTGCAATAGAGAAATATCCATGTTCTTATTCCACTTTCTGTCTTCCGTTACAGAACCACGCAGGCTGATGGACGCTACAATTTTACCGTTACTTCTATTTCGTCACATACTACAAACTTTTTCAATTCTTAGCTCCGTCGTTTTATGATGCTATAATATGACAGTGACTATGCTATATTTCGGATTTTGCCAAAATAATAAATAAATAATACCATCCGAATAAAGACCACCCTTAAGTTATAAAATATGTATTAATACTGAGAAAATTTCATCCAAATTTGTTCAGTAGTTTCAGCGTAATGCGATCGTAAACATCAAGACTCATTATGAAACCGATAATTGAGCCGATTATCAACTGAGCGTCTGGACGAATTTGGCTTCCCAGGCCCGGGTGGAGTAATCAGAGGGGCACCCCGGGGGTTTTTAGTCAGTTAGAGTCTGACACACCGGGGTTACTGCCCTCGCAGCGTTCCTGATGGTCCTATGTAGGATTTTCACCCGGGACACAAAAAAAAAGATTATCAACTGAGTATGACAGGGTTTACTTTTATGTACTGTGGTCACGAGTTAACTCAATTCGAGCAATAGCTGTGCCTTTCGACAATGGTTTTGAAATTATGGAATTTGATCTCTATACAGTCATATAATAATAGAGATATAGGTGGAACAGGAAAAAGAACGGAAACAATTTTCACATAGGAAAATATACAAATAGCAAGTTTCAATAGTGATGTGGAGAAAAAACTGGGTCAATTGCATGCTAGGGCTATCAAAGTGCGAAGAGCGATCGCTTCCCGTTTGGAAACACGCTTTTACGACTATATTCACGCCTTGTTTTACATTTGAGGGTGTGGTAGAGAAAGCGTTTGTTCTTTTTAAGGTTTCGTCTCTCAAAACGAAAAACGAAACCATTAAGGGTATATTGTTACCCGTTTGTCTGCCTGTCGAGACTCTTTATCTCAGGAACACGCGTAGGTATCAAGTTTAAATTATTTCCACTTAGTCAGGTCTGAGATGCCTTGTGGCTCTGAAAAACATATACTCGAAAAGATATATCCCTTTGTCTTATGTTTATATAGTATATCCAGTGGCGTGCGTAAGTTATTTGGACAGGGTATGCAGATTCACATAATGAATTTGAATACTATATAATCATAACAAATATTATATTACTTTCATATGGAAAATAGTTGGCATGAAAATAAAATAGATATGAATATAATGGATTCCATTTTTTGTTTAAATTAAAGGAATTTATTCGACTTATTTCTTGTAAGGGCATGCAATGCTTTCAGGCATTTATGGAATGAACGCTACCGAGTATATCCTAATTTCAAATACTTATCTTGTAGGCCCTTGAGAAAAGGATAGTGTCGAACCCATAACTTGACTTAGACACCTTACTTCGCTCGGTCAACGATAAAAGCACACAGTTTCAGCTTGTACAGTCGTGATTGGTGAATTTAAAGTCTGCAATTGCTCCAATTCCGCCCTCCATGGAAGAGCGCGCAAACTTATTAACGCCGGCATGGAGACTCGATCTCGTGTCTTTCTTTACTTTTTGCAACTAGATTGAACGTGTCGATTAATCGGTCGCGCTGCGCATTCGTTTCCTAGTTCCGATCATAATCACTGCCCTAAATCGGTATGTCGAGTTCGATCGATCGCATTTTTATACGTGTTTTTATACATCACTGGCTTTTTTCCTGATTTTGTCTGCTGTAGGAATTGTCACACTCGTTTAAGACGAATTAAACACGTGTGACCATTATGTCATAGAAACGGCCATTTCACTAATAAATAAATAAGGTTATTTATTAGACAAATAACTACAAAGCAGCACATTAAAGTCAGCTGACCCAAACTAGGACAACCTGTGTCTTGGATGTCAGCACATTTCACACAATTTGTTACAGTTTATTACCGCTGCGTAGCTCCAATTTTAATTCAAAACAATACAATAATAATATTACATACTAAACAATAGACTATACAAAAAATAAAATAAAAAGTGCATAACAATTTCAAAAGAATGTTAATGCTAAAGCCCAAACACATCTATTCCTGCAACAGTTCCTCAGTATCATTATAATTTAGATTCGGCAACCAGTCTCTCGGCTTCATCTTACATTCGAATTTAGTTCAAGATATTTAATTCATGATTAACCTTATTGTAAATCCTTGAACCAAGAACCCAAAATTGTTTCTCAGCAAAATGAGACTTGTGAATCGGCATATGGCAAACATATCTCAAGTAAGTATCTCATATTAATGTAAGGAGTTAGGTCAAGTTTTTGTTTTATTCGGGTTTTTGGGAGTTGAAGCTGCTCGCGTCCGTAGGCTACCCTACCATAGTTTCCTACACGTGACTCCTGGGTGGACCACAGTGCATGGGTGTAAAGCCCGTCATAGTGACCAGTTTCGGCTTATCGCGTTAGGGGATCAGCTTGTGTATATCCAGTAGCTCATATACCTAGAGACCTTCAGTCGTGGTATATGTGGGCCGACATGACGATGTAGACAATATATGGATTTTCATCCTTTGATAGTCGCTTTCGTTTTTGGACTACATTGTACTTACCATCAGGTACTCTGCAGTCACTATGTCGAGCCACTGTAAAAAAAATGCTCACTCGATATAGTAACCACAGCACGCGTGATGGGAAGCGAGGGATATAGCGTGATATAATATTATTATTATTTTAATTAAATAACACACGAGCTTTTCTTG
Organism: Automeris io; assembly: GCA_036320925.1. NCBI lineage: Eukaryota > Metazoa > Arthropoda > Insecta > Lepidoptera > Saturniidae > Automeris > Automeris io. The sequence continues at coordinate 932,017 of JAUDJH010000009.1, read as the reverse complement.
AACTGGCGTAACTTTATTTTTTTATCAACCGATTGATATAAATTAACACAATGTTAAATGAAACGTTTGCCTGAGTCTTAAACTTCGTTGATGTGTTTACTTGAAGTACTCAAGATACTACATAAGTCGTAGTATGCAGTAACAGAGGGGTTTTCGACCTGGGGGGGAGGGGTTGACGTAAGCACAAGAGAACGTATGGGCGAAGTAACGAATATGTTCCCCACAGGCTCGTTAGGTAAAAATTGTAGATTGAAGCACAAATGTGCACACGTCTCTGCCAACAACATTAGAATAATTGATTAACTAAACGCAAAGAGAAATAATCGCAATTCAGCGTTTTATCAACTAAAGCCGACTGCATATTGCGCGATTTCAAAATTATTTATAAATGTTATTTTTGAAAACTATGACCGGTGGTCGTGGGTTTGGTGGTAGAAAGACATGGATTTTGGCGTTTTACTGTTTATTTGCACTTTAAAGCACACGGAAATGCGACGCTCACGTACTCTACACGTACTCTAGCCTTGGATCTCGGTAGTCAACAGAACTAGCAAGCATCCCGTGCGCGCGCGCATCCTCTTACCCCGTGCGTCCCTTAACACCCTAACGACCATTAGGGCGTTTAACACATGCACGTATCGAGCGGCGTCTAGATGCTATAAAACTCATTTTGATGGAATGTGACAGTGACAAGGATAAAAAAGAAAAATCCCTTCTTATAAATAGGCTGAAGCTTAGTTTGTATGATGTAGGTTTGCGAGTGAGTGGTTGTGGTGGTCTAGTGGACAATGGACCGGTTTCCATGCACGGGAACGTGAATGGACGTAGGCTCGAATCCCGCCGCGTACCTTTTTTTATAATTTATAGACAAACGCTTGACCTCAATCACACCTGGTGGAAGGTGAAGATGAGTTCGATGATGAAACTCGATCGCCTAGCAAATGCCATTCACTCTTCTCTTAAGACTCCCAGGTCATAAGATCGCGGAAATATGGCCGCTGGAAGCATATTCAACTCCTTAGCCGTTCGCATGATAAATGTAGAAACGAATCTTTTGGTACCTCTGGGTTTTTCTAAATTACGTACGATTTAGTCACCACACGCTTACCAATAAAGGATAACCTCATGAAAACATGCATAGCATCTAATAGAAATGTCGCAGCAACACAGCTGATCTCCGTCAGGTTGTGCCCGATATATGAGCGCAAAGTGGGTTCAACCGGTAATGTATATCTATTCACCCCTTAAGGGATATAGCGTGACGATATCTTATTATTATTAATAGACATCAGACTATTATAGCGAAATCAACCTTTGTTGCCACAGGAATGATATGATGGCGCATGTAGATTAATTTTTAGCTATTTATTTAGCGCTGATTTTTACGAAGATCGGCGCTGCAGACTTCCTCTGTGGCTTTAGGCTGATGAAGGGCCCATTTTCGCCATGTTTATATGTTCTGTATTTTCTTTTGTTTTTGTGTGTTGTTTGTATTGCTACATTAAAATTTCTGTTTTTTTTTTGTATATTTGTGGCGAAATAAATACTTTTTCATTTTCATTTTTTTTACTTTTTTCTTACATTTACTGTTATTTTGTATACGTAGTAGTAATTTTGAATGAAAAAACAAGGCTGTGAAGCCAAACCGATGTAACTAGAATGTTGCAGAGCGAGTGTATTATCTCCGAATGCTGAATAACGCCATCTAGCGGTCAGCTTCCGGAATTATCATATATATGTACATTAATAGTGTATACAATAGTTGTATGTAATATTTTATTCAACATCAATTTTATAACCAAAACGTTTCAATAACTCTGAACGCCAATATTGGAAAAAAATTTGGTAACCGTATCGTTAGTTTACAATCTGCCTAAATCTCCGCCGTGCCGGGAAAAATGATTTATAAAAGCTCGCATACTACTCCCTCCCTTTCGTTCGCAAACCATTCATGTATATGCATCCCTGTCGTTTCTAGTCCAATTTCACAGCCTGTTGGATTCTTCCACAGGACCTCAGTAATGCCTCTATTGATTAAGAATCTTGAATATTCATTCAATTATATGCGAACGTGGTTCGCTGATGGAATCGTCCCAGTTTACCGGCTTATTAAGATCTTGTGTTTATTTATTGTTAGCTACCAAGCGAGACTTTGCGCATATAAAATTTATTACACGTAGCAAATATTATATTTTAATAAAACAGCAATAATAAGCAATAATAATTAACTCTTTTAACAAAAGCGGCTTACGGCTTGCCTTTATTTTAGAGAATTTTTTACATCTTACAGCAAGTACTTACTTGCTCTTATAATGCGTCCAAGTATGTGGAGACGAAGGGAAAGGGATCAAATATTTTTATATAAAGTTCTAAATAATGGATATAACAATAATTTCTTACTTGGTAGGTTTCGTTTTTAATGTCCTAGGTTGTGTTCGCGATGCAATATTTTACCTTTTACCAGTCACAAAAACTAGGTATGCGGCAATACATCTTTATTCAGATTGGGGGAAAATTATTATTATTATCTATTTGCCTACTAGTCGACGACTAATCGAAACATCACTATATATATATATATATATAAATTTATATCTTTATTGTTTAAAAGGAAACCGAGCAATTACTATAATACATTTAAAACGCTGATGTACAAGATTGAAACAGACAGACAGATATAAAAAAAATTACATTATTATAAAAAAAGAAAACAACGTTAAATGAGTAAGTGGACAATGTAGGCAGCACATGCTGTACCACTCAAGGCGCTAATGTGAGTTACTATGACGGAATTGTGAACTAATCTTACTTGTCTCTTGAAACCTGCCAGGGTGGATTTGAAAATATTAATATGCGAGTAAAATTTAAAAATTTCTAAAAATATAATAATCCAATATAAATCCATTAGCGAAATATATACTGAAGCTAATCTATAAAATCCCAACGTCCATGAAACGAATTTGGATATAAACTCGTCCGTATGGTACGTCATAAATTGAATGAAATTGGTAATGCTTTGTTAACATTTTCAATGACTTTGTTGGTAAACCTATAGAATAGTTTAATTTAGCTATAAATAACGTTATCATTATTAGCCTGTAGTATTTCCCTGCAAAGTTTGTTTGCTTTACAGCATGTAGACGCCACCCGATACGTGCTTGTGTTAAAGGGGATGCTCTTGCTAAAGCAGTCGACTACCGGGACCCGAAGCTAGAGTACGTGCGTGTGCGTCTCAGTTCTGTGTGTCCCGACGTGGGGCGCCAGATATGACCGGTGGTGGTATTTGAGTTGGTAGAAAGACACGAATTTTGAGTTTTGTTTTTAATTGCACTTTATGACACAGAGAACTGTAACGCACACGCACGTATTCTAGCTTTGTGTCCCGGTAGTCGTCTGCTTTAGCAAGAGCATCCCCTGCGCGCGTGCACCTCTTAACCCGTGCGTCCCGTAATACCCTAACGACACTTAGGGCGTTTAACACAAGCACGTATCGGGCAGGGTTTACATGCTATAGCTTTCATTTCACCTCATTTTGGTATTTCACTCTTATTTGGCTTTATATGACAATTCCTTTTAAGGTGTTTAGCCAGTCCAGTCATATCTATTTAAGTTTGGGTTTTAAAACTTCTTTGATCTGGTGCCCTCATCATCATTCCTGGTGCGCATGCTAGGTTGTTTATCGGCTCATCTCAACACAAAAGGCTCTTCACTTTGCAACTAGAGTATGTTTTTGTTCTCTACAACAAAGTTCGACAGAGCAATGACGATACTTCTTGTGTGTTTCAACCGTCCAAAGGCATCAGTAGCAGTGAAACAAACTACAATAAATATATCACAAAATAAAATTTCAATTTATGTGAATGAACATTTTTATTGGTAGCTAGTATAGGCTAGAGTCTACTAAAGTTAAGCAAACATTCGATCAATATGAACACAGAGGTAAACAAAATATTCATAGCGTACAGAGATTTCTTCGGCAACGGGAGGGTCGTCGGATGCGCTCAATCTATCGTACAGTATAATAGAGCTGTTAAAGACAATGTGCCGGGTAACATATTGGATGCAGTTGGACGATTGTGTAAGCGAGAGACTACACCCAAATGCTTGGGGTATAATGAGAGCAAATAAATACTAAACCAGTACTCCAATTGAATGCTGTAGGGCAGGAACTGAAGGCATTGTCAGTATTTAACTAACTAGATAACTTTGGACTAGATCAACAGATAGCTTGGACCTACTGCGTGAGAAAGAGGTAGGATTGCTAGTTCGTTCTGCTCGCGTAAGAAGATTTAACCCTTTACACTCTGCACGAGATCACCAGGTAAACAAGACAATGATGTTCTCGGGCGACTGTATGTGACTTAATCGCGTTCACATTACATGGGTATAAAAGCTGTCACATTGACGTAAGTTTTGAATTCAGCTTGTGGAAATACAGTTGTCCATATACCTAGAAGCCTTCTGTCGTGATATATGAAAATTGTATGTCTTGGTATATCTTGATTATCTCTTTTGTTATTATTCTGTACTACGTTAATCCCTAGATGTGAAGCAATAGTTTCACTAAGGTAGCAGCTAAAGAGGGCTATATCAAACAATACTAATATGCAGTAAATTCTAAGTTTATGGAGTGTGGACAAATAAAGAATTTCTAACGATTGTTTTTTCTTTCAATTTGCAAGCTAACGCACATGCGTACACATGTACGGTACTTCGATAGCTCCGCAAGTGGCACGGGCTGCCTAAAGAGTCTCACTTACCGCGATTACCAGTTCGCCAACTCCTCAGGGGCCCCTGCTTCTCCTCCAGGATACTGGTGTCTTTGAGGATCTTCCAAGCACACTTATACACTTTGGAATCGGATAATTTGTCGAATTTTATGTATATTTGTATGTTTTATGTCGTTACTCGGCGGATCGGTTCGAGCGAGAGCAAAACTCAATTGACAACCCGTACGGTGTTGCCAGAGCATAACCGAAGTTGTCCGCACACTTATTCGAATACGGAACAGCATGGTTAAAGTTAATATTGAAATTCATTTGTCTAATCAAGTCATTGTAAAATCAGGAGAAAATGAAAAATAAAGGAGAGGAGTAAAGAATCGAATCTTTAAATATAGACATAGGAAATATCTACTATACAAAGTGTGATATTCAACATAGCAATTAGTGATTTTGTCCATTTTGGATATACAAAATCAGCGATAGTTCTTTAAGTGCTCAGTATGTCCCCAGCCGAGTCCGATAAATCTTCAGATCGGTGTTGCGAGGCGCTCTCCGTTCAATTTTATTACAATTCTGCTAGCGACTTATTTGATTCGCCGTCAAAGCGTCCCGTTCGGAACTCTCGGCTACATTATCGTCTCCTACTTATCTTATCCGCTCTCTATATTCACTTTATGCATTGAAACCATTACAGTAACTGCAGATATATCGACCTTCTTTACTTACTTAGATGCACGTAAATTTCGATTTATTTTAGTATTGGTTTTACAATCAATATCCTGTTATATTGCCTTCAGGTGTTGCTAAATGGTTAGAATTTAGGTGATAAGACTTTGGAATGCAAACACAATACATAGTTGCAAAGATTGTCTTAGTAACTTGCCTCAGTTAATCGCGTTTTGAAAACAGCCCAAGTGTGTTTATTTCAAATTGTTTCTTATCCTTTAAGGAGCATTTATAGTACTGCGTTCATTGTCAGTGGGACTTTCACTTCAGGAAGGAAATCAGCTTATTCGGCACTTTTTGGTATAAAATAGTTAGGTCGATAATCATAATCATGCTTTGTTGATATTTATTGGGATTATTGTAAATGTAATTCATATTTCAAAATACCTTTACTGCATCATGTTACAAAAACTCATTTGAATGTTTGTGGAGACCTTATAATAAATGTTATTCTTGGGTAATTCAATCTTTACTTAGAATATATTAAAGGTCAGTATATAGAGGAATAATAAAAAAGTAGATAAAAAAAACATAGTACTAAAAACTACAACATATATATGACAACATTATATTATGATAAAGAATATTATGTTGCTTTCATAGGAAAGATAGATAACGTGAATATAGAATAGATATGAATATAAATAGTTCCTTTTCTTTTGTTTAACTTTAAGCAATGTATTCCAGACTTATTTATCACAAGGGCATGCAATGCTTTCGTGCATCTATGATATGAACGCTACTGCTTCACAACATTTCATATCAACAGGTAACCAATAAAATATGTTATGTTTTACATCAACTCTTTTATAGATTCCGTCAACACAGTGTTTGCGTAATATTACGTCGAGTTAAAATATGCTTGTTACAAACAGTAGTGAGTTATTTAGAAATCGCTTTATAATTTCGTTACATTTTTTTACTTTAATAAGGAAATGCTTTTCAAGATCGATAAAAAATATAACTATAATATATTACATAATCAACCAGTATCTGTCCAGTGCATGACATAGATGGGCAAAATGTAATCTGATTAATAAAAATGATTACGATTACATTTTACGTTTTTTTCCATTAATATGACTGCATTCTGCTCATCTATGTTTTAAACACTACAGAATTCCAGATTGCATACATATTTATGATTTCTTAATGTTTTAAATTGATTTAATCCTGATTACGGAGCAAGAAAGTTAAAATGACGACAACTTTTTGTAATTGTTAATCATTAATCAGATTATATTTTGCCCATCTCTGCTGCATGGCATAGACCTCTCCCAAGCTTCGCCACTGGGCTCTATCTTCGACTTTTCACATCCAACAATTTCCTGCCCCTTTATGCAAATCGTCGCTCCTCCTAGATAGAGTGCGTCTCACACTACTCTTATCGAGACGTGGTCTCCACTCAAGAACCTCGACCCCAACGGTTATCAGCAGTAGCGTTCATTCCATAAATGCCTGAAAGCATTGCATGCCCTTACGATAAATATGTTTGGAATAATTTCCTTTAATTTAAACAAAAAAAAAGGATCCCTATGTATTAATATGTATTCTATTTTCACGCCATCTATTTTCCATATGAAGGTAATATAATATTTATTATCATTATATAGTATGGAAGTATCCGGATTCCCAGGCTCGGCGAAAGAGGCAGGCAGGGCAGTGCTGGCACCCCGGTGGTTTTAGTCGGGGCAGGTCCGACACACCGGGGGGAGTGGCCCTCACCACTTCCCCTGACGGTCCGTAAGGACTTCCACCGGGTTAACAAAAAAAAAAAACATTATATAGTATTCAAATCCATTATGTGAATCTGCCTACCCTGCCAAAATACCCACTGCACGCCACTGGTTACAAGTTCCTCGGAAATATGACAGGACCCAGTACCATTTCAGCCTACTTATCGTCTGAGCTATGTCAACAACTTTATATTTCTGATGAACCACCCCATTTTTGATACGATCCTTCAGAGTAACACCGAGCACAGCGCGTTCCATAGCACGCTGAGCGACTTTGAATTTGTAAAGTAGTCGTACCGTGAGGGTCCACCAGTAGCGTCCATTTCATAGATGCATACCCTTGCATACCCTTACTATAAATAAGTCTTATGACCGGTGGTCGTGGGCGTGGTTGTAGGAAGACACGAATTTGACGTTTTACAGTTTATTTGCACTTTAAGGCACACCGAACTGCGACGTACACGCACGTACTCCCGCCTTGGGTCTCGGTAGTCGACTGACTTACAAGCGTCCCGTGCGCGCGCGCATCCTCTTACCCCGCACGTCTCGTAGCACCCTAACGACCCTTAGGGCGACAACTCCGTATCGGGTTACGTCTACATGCTATAGTCTGGAATAAATTGCTTGAGGTTAAACAAAAAAGAGAACCATTTATATTCACATCTATTCTATATTCACGCCATCTATCTTTCCTATGAAAGCAATATAATATTAACTATTATAATATAATATTCAAATTAATAACGCGAGTTCTGCCTACCCTGTCCAAGTATCCTATGCACGTCACAGGGGTCCACGTTTCAGCCGAATAACTTTATCAGCACTTTGCACTCGAGGCCTTGCCCGCGCGCACACGAGTATAATGTAACGGGCGAGAGTCACCTTTCAACTGCAAAAATAACAGTTAACAATTCAAAAATAATACATTTCCTTATCAGGACTATTTGAGGTGTTTTCGCTTAATGTTACTTCAATTAACTCAAAACTGTATAGATTCAACAGATTAAATCTTTAGAAATCAAACTAATGTATTGAACTATTATAAAATTGTATAAATTTTCAGTATTTCTCCCTTTGTCATTCTTCTTATACGGACTTGGGATAAGTTATCAGACAACAAATAGCTTGCAGAGAAAATTAGCTCTGGTATGTTACATTTTTTAACCCCTTTTAGCTGTAATATTAAACACACAAAATATGTTATTAAAAAAAAGTTCTTCAAATAAAAGGGAGATGTGGATGAAGCAATATAAGAAATTTTGTATAATAGTTGTATATGTTCGGAAACTGTTATTTAAAATGGGCTTTGGAATTTCCAGGAAGTTATCCGAAGCATGAACAATCAAAGTATGGTAGTGTCTACCTTTCCAGTAAAACTTTCATTATGCAAGCTAGCTTCAGTGGCGAAGGGTCATGCTAAAGAAGAATTATTATCTGTTTTAGGTTTCAACAGTGAGAGTATGGTAAGTGATATACATTATGTAGATACAATTTTACGCAAAATCAATTTATAATCAAGCAAAAAAGAGGTCGATGATGTGAGTAATCTTCATAAAAAGGGACATTCAAATTTTGAGGAAAAATAAAAGTTTTATAATATTCTCAGCAAATTCCTGTTGTTATAGTGGATAGAAGTTAAAAGAGAATTCGTTTTCTATATATATTTGATGGAATTAAAAACATTCCAAATTTATAAAAGCACAATTATATTATTACATTATAAATTATTGGAAATACAGAGTAGATGGACAATGTGGTCAACTTTAGAGGTTTATCTGGATGAAATTGGCACTGGATCGATGGATCAAGGAAGGTGGTATAAAACGACGGAGGTCTATATCTAGTAGAGTGCAGAATCGGGCTGCAAATTATGACAACGATGATTTTATTAACGAGTAACTTACAAACGTTAGTAATAGAAAACAGAAGAAGTAAAAAATACGGTAGACAGAAAAATTAAAATAAAATTTCAAAACTGAGCACTTAAAATCATTATAAAAATATTTTACACATTTTAGATTGAAAATTGCTACAATAATATCAAAAATATAATAGAACCCTTGAAAAAAGCAGATTTCTTATTAGTGAATAAAATATACCTTAACTACACCAATGATATAAGGAATGATTTCATCGCCAACTCGAGTGTGATTTATGGAGTGCAAGTAGATAAAGTTGGGTTCAACTATCCTGCAAGTGCAATTTCCTTTATTAATCGTTGGGTAAAGTAGTCATTTATCTCTATATAAATAACTTTAGTGCAGTGGAGATGCGATCTCTTCGTTCTATAGGCGAAGGAAAGCTTGCGGATCGCGTTAGGAGCGAAGATATACGTGGAACGGTTGCTGTGAAATATAGTGTCCTCAACAGCATGCACAAAAGCATGTTTCTATAGTTTGGGCTCGTGGAGAGCATGAATGATAAAAGTTTGACAAAAAAGATATACAAAATAAACGTGAGTAAGACCGACCACTTACGCAGACCAAATAAAAAGTATCCTGATGGAGGGTCATGTCAAAAGCACGCTGAATCCGTTAGAGTGGATGAAGGGACTAATGAATCTAAAGGAAGCGAAAGAAGTTTGCAAGAGTAGAAAGAAGTGGAGGTCCAATCTCTATGCCTTTTTTTTACTTGGGAAAAATCATCATAGGATCGTCTCGGCCGCACAGGGGGGTTGCGCGAGACCGAGGTGTGTCGGACTTGTACCAACTAAAAACCCCAAGGTGATTACTTCTGCGCATTGGCTGGGACTGCGGCGGGGACATGACGTCCTCACAGAAGGAGACCACGGCCCTCCAGTTGTCATGCACCTTTGCACCGGGTCCCGCCGCTCGCTATCCCACGCCGGGCATCAATTTCTATGCCTACTCCAATAGGGATTCAGCGTGATTAAAGCTAGATAGATAGAAATATCCTTAGTCACTGAGATTTTGGATTTAATGCATACTGCAGATCTAATGAAAGTGATTGATGACAAATAACAATAGCTAATAAATAATATATATCTTCAGTGACTCCTAAATACAATGTATGTAATAAGAAATCAACTCAATTTCTTTCGAGTCCAGAGAGACATCTAAGCTTTACTAAGCATCTAGACAAAATATACTATCCAAAAATTATCATCACCAAAAAATTCAAATATTTTAACAGATAGGTTATAACTACGTCGTCTTTTAGAATAAGAGATATTTATAACGAGCTTTCCATCATGATTAAGCTTAGATTTATCTTCTAGGTCTTAGGCTTTTAAGAGTATTGGTTTAACGAGTGAGTGTCAATTGCTGTAACCCAAAAAATTAGTTCTACGTTTTCAGATCGAAACAGCGACGTACCGGAGGTTAAGGGATCTCGTCACCCGAAATGATATAAATAAAGAGACCACTATGGTTTTAGTAAGCGCAGCTCATTTTAAAGTTAAGTTTCGCTAAATATTCTAGACTTTATAATAACGTTAAGATTCGTTTTACCGAAATTTGCATACATAAAATCATGAAAAATATAATTAATAATAATAAAAAACTAACTTAAAATAAGCAATCTTCGGGTTAATACAATGATAGATATATATATGTCGGCTCGACATATGTTTTCGGTTTAAAATATATTTAAAATACAGTAATTATATTGTAGTCGCGCCAAAAGGCACACCCCCCGAACATACAATAAAAATATAAACGTACTCAAACGCAAACGCCATCTGGCGGACACACATTCACTCCTTCTTAATGTTCTCGCTTTCAAACTAAAAACATCGCATCGCATTCTTTTAAAATGTACGAACATCGCATCGCATTATTTTTCCCTCACAATCGCATCTAATAATTATTTTAACCTCGTTAATATATATCATAAATTCTTACACCATACTCCACATCATACACATCCAAAATACATACAAAGTGAGTGATTTTGTGAATTGCCTGAATACCACTGCCCACCGGTAAGGACTTTTCTCATTGTCTCAAATATCGCAACCTTTATTTTATAAAAATCATCCCGCCTACGAGGGTACATTTTGTGCAACAGCATAAGTACAATACTTGTCCCGGCCCGCGTAAATCATTTTAATTTTCTAAAAATCCAATGCGCAGGTATTTACTGAAGCCGCTATGTACCTCTCACTTGCTACTCATACTATTCTCGTTATTGTTATTTGTTTTTTTTTTAATTATTATTGTGTTGTGTACTTCATTGCTACTTGGCGTGACATGCTTGTGTTTCGTTATTTCTACTGTGACTGCTTACTGTGCTTCATTATACGCTTAGAAAGCTCTAGAAAGCAAGTAGATCTTGCTTACTAGTCTATCTTCACTTCCTTCACTTCTCATTTCTACGCGCTAACTTGTGCTATAGACCTTAGGTAGGTAGGTCTACTCTCCATCATCGTTCCTACCTTACTATAGATACATCATAACTCTTAGTTTGTAATAAATGTGTCTGTAAGCTAGCCTAGAAGTCCTCGGGAAAGATAATTTTAATCTTGACGACAATGAGCGAGCAATAAATGTGGCATACATATTGAATGCTCGTAACTGTAAATAAAAATATATTTTTAGGGTACCTGGGAGACTCCATTCGACATAAGACATACGACAAATAAAAAGTTCTATTTTATGAATAAAAAAAGATCCTTGATACCCATGATGAATAGCAATGATGAATATCTATTCTTTGAAGACGATATAAATGAGTTGAAGGTATATAATTAACTTAATTATTATGTCACTTAAAGGCAAAGAAGTTCTACTTATATAAAGGAAAAGTTTAATGAAATTTTAGAGGTGTTAAGAATATAAATGTAGGCTTTTGTGAGGTATTCAGAAGGCCAGACGTTTCCGGGACCTGAGGAAATTGGCGTGGCCATCCTCTTGATCCTGGTGGATGAGTAAGATGAGCACCACAGTGGTTTTAGCCGCTAAGAGTCTGACACACCAAAGTCGCTGTCCTGACGGCTCCTAAAGAGTTTCCACCGAGTCAAAAAAATGGCTTTGCATTGACAAAACAATGATCCTTTAAGTTTTACTTGCAGATGCTTAAAATACATTTCGGAAGTGTAGGCAATAGTATCACATTCGTAGTTCCCAACAGCGCTCAAGGATTGCCGATCTTTCTAAACAAGCTATACAAGAACCCCAACTTAGTGAAAGACAGCAGTAAGCTGATGTCCTGGAGACGATTAAAAATCTTTCTACCGAGGATGAAAATAAAGACGCATGTGGATTTGACGGACTTCCTCAAAAAGGTAATAACAAATTAGAACTTAAAGATTTAATAAATGTTTATTAATAAATGCTAAATTTCTAGATCGGTGTAAATAAGATATTTGACACCAACGATTCAGGGCTTGAAAAGATTTTGAAGGAAAACAACGGGACGAGAACTATATGTTTGAATAAAGCAAAACAGAAAGTGTTTTTGGAAATCGATGAAATGGGGTTGTCGCGGCATCAGAGGATATCGGGTAAGTTCTTAGTCAACCAGAATGATACTTTTGCATTTGTTTTCTTCTAATTTCATTTTCACTTCCTGATAATCTTACTTAAAATCAAAGTCAGGGATTACGTGATGTAGCTTGATTATTTACAAACTGAAAATCTTTTAAATACTTATATAATCTACACTCACACACAACACTTACTCTTTACTCACCCTTTTCTACTCATACACACACCCATACACAACACGTCTGTATATTTTGTAATTATATGTATGTATGCTCTGTAATGGTGGGCGCTGACGCCTGCGATACAGTCGTTAGCGTAACTTCAATTATCTAAATTTAAATTTTGATCCAATAAAATTATTATGATTATGAATCTAGTCAAATTCTACCATCCATAATTTTGAAGATTAAAAATTTTCCTAACCTCCTCTTATTTTAAAAATTTTCAAATTTTTTATAATCGATTTAGTAAAACCATTCACCATCAAGCAACGTTTTTAACATAATTCACTTAAGTTGTGAATTCATAATTATATTATAAAAAGAATTACCGAAAAAAAAAAAAAAAACTGTCCTATTTAGTAAACAGGAAATATAGTTTTGTTATGTCGTAATCAGTGTTAGATTTGTCAGGACAGTTTCAATGATATGCCAGCCAGTGCACTTTCCTTTCTAACGATTTTAAATTATTTAAAAGAAGGGAGAAGAGACTTTTGTGTAATTCAGCATAATCATAATGATTGTTAGTTGTTTCTAGTTATATGATAGTTACATTTAATATTTACACTAAAATAAGTAAATTCACTGTACATACAAAGAAGTGAATTATAGATTATTAATCATTTTTCGAAAAACTTTTAATGATGCGTGAAATTTTAAAGCCTTTTAGACTAAATTTGTACTTTTTCTTCGCCTGTACTCCTACTGTCCTTACAGATCCAGAATATTTCAACTTTTAAATATGCCATTTTCTTGTATTATTTTTTGTTTGTCATCTTTATTTTCAGATCCAGAATTCTTAAACCGTATCCGCACGGGCCCTGGGATAAGTCTTCTGGAATTCGCCGCTGATCGTCCATTCTATTTCACCATTACCTTGGAACAGGATTTCATAATGCAGGACCTGTTCAACGGTGTTTACTATGGACCTCAATAAATATCTTACATCAAATTTCCTTATGAATGCTTTTTTAAGGAATCTAAATTTAATAAAGTCTAAAGTTGATAACAGTGCCAATAGATGGCACTGACATATTGGCTATTTACAACATGGGAGTCTGGAAACGACGAATGAATCGGTATTTTTATAGGGTGAGCGCTCTACATCATCGACCTCATCATCACTTTGCATTAGGCGAAATAGAGGTCAAACGTGAGCCTGTCTGGAATAGGAAAATAGAATCTTCTAAAGTTATTATTGCAATACTTAACACTGGTGCTATAAAATTTGATAAGTACCGTCTAGACCAGCGCTTCTTAAACTTTTGTCATTCACGACCCCATTTATGATTGCGAGTTTCTTGATGACCCCATACAAATATAAAAGAAAAAAATGTTTTTTTTTTGATGATTTATTTATTAGGTAACAATATACATATACATATGAAAATATATAGTTTTAGAATTCGTTTTGAAACATAGAAAAATCTAAAATTAAAAATTGCACAATAAATTATAAAATTGTATTTATTATAATTTCAAAAATAAAAGTGGATTCTGACCGTCTTAATGCGCATGTCTAGACGCTGCTCCTAGACTCCACTGTATTCCGCCAACTCTAGTGATGTTATAAAATGGTATATATAAATATTTGACATTAAAATCTCTCGGGACCCCAGAATTTTGTTACGCGACCCCATTTGAGGCCGCGACCCATAGTTTAAGAAGCCCTGGTCTAGACTAACATGGCCTGTTATAAATGCTACACAAGCAGAACATGAACAGGCGAGGCGGAGGCCTAACCGCACCTACGTCAGGCGGTCGGGCACGGTGGGCAGAAAAATCGCGCGTCGCGCTCCCACTGACACGAAGTCATTTGTTAATTCGTTGAAATACGGCGGCGCGCTACGGCCATTCATTATAACGCTCGTTTGGGCCGCACGTGTGCTTGTACCGCCAGCATATGCGCAATTCGGATTCTCATAACATGTTTTTTTTTAAATAATAATAATACGTCGTCACGCTATATCTCTTTCCGCTATATGTCTATCAAATGCCGTACGGGTTTTGGGAGTCGAAGTTGCTCGCGTCCGTAGGCTTTACCCTAGTTTCCTTACACGTGACTCCTGGGTGGTGCTAAACGAGCAGCAGCGAGGTGGTAGGGCGTCGGTGCCCGTCTGGATCGCGACCACAGTACATGGGTGTGAAGCTTGTCACAGTGACCAGTTTCGGCTTGTCGCGTTTCGGGATCAGCTTGTGTATATCCAGTAGCTCATATACCTAGAGGCCTTCAGTCGTGGTATATGTGGGCCGACATGGCGATGTAGACTATCAATGGATTTTCATCCTTTGATAGTCGCTTTCGTTTTTGGACTACACTGTACTTACCATCAGGTACTCTGTAGTCACTATGTCGAGCCAGTATAAAAAAAAACGGGTTTCCTCGTAATGGTTTCCTTCACCGGTATACATGTGTTGCCTACATCCGTACGTAATCTAGAGAAACCCAGAGGTATGTACCGGTTTTTTTTTAATGTGAAACGTAGTCAAACGGGCAAACAGCTCATCTGATAGTAACTGGTCACTGTCGCCTACGGACTACTGCGACACAAGGAGTGTCATCATTACGCTGCCGACCCTATTGGGGGTCAGGCGTTTAAAGATTACACGAGCAACATTTTTTTATATTTCACGTTTAATTTCAAACTAAAGCACCCGGCATACTTGATACGATACAATTTTATAATTGGTCCGCTTAGCACACTTGTGTCAGACTGTACTATTCATGTAATCGTTAAAAAAACATTTTGACATCAGTGGCGTTCATTCCATAGATGCATGAAAGCATTGCATGCCCTTACGATAAATAAGTCGGGAATAAAATTCTTTAATTTAAACAATAAAAGGAACCCTTTATATTCATATCTTTTCTATTTTCACGCCATTTATATTCCCTATGAAAGTAATATAATATTTATTATTATTATATAATATTTACATTAATTATGTGACTTTGCCTACCCTGTCCAAATATCCTATGCACGTCACTGGTTGACAATGATTTGATCGGACAACAAGAGGGTAATTTTTGTACCTAAAACCGCTCCGATGACCGCTCGATATACAACAAATGGTTACACAAGCTCATCTTGATTTCGATAGACTGTAGCCAGTCACTATATTGTCTCTGCTGCCCACCCTTTTTAGTCTGTGTCAATCTGTTTTCCAGTTTTATATATAGGAACCTTTAAACAATAAGTGACTTGGTTTTGTCGTGTGAACGCTTTATAATCGACCTTATCATCGCTTACTATTAAGTGTGATTGAGGTTTTAGTTCAAGTGTAAGCATTATTATAATAAAATAATATAATAATAGGTTAAATCTATACTAATATTATAAAGCTGAAGAGTTTGTTTGTTTGTTTGTTTGTTTGAACGCGCTAATCTCAGGAACTACTGGTTCGAATTGAAAAATTCTTTTTGAGTTGAATAGACCATTTATCGAGGAAGGCTTTAGGCTATATAACATCACGATGCAATTATTAGGAGCGAAGAAATAATGGAAAATGTGAAAAAAACGGGGAAAATTATTCATCCTTGAGGGCTTCCATTGCGTGCGTTGCAAAAACGGTTCAAGATACCAAAAATATATGTAAGAAAGAATTATTCCTCTTGAAATGATCTAAAAAAATGTCCGCGACAGTATATGTCTATCTTTTAAGATTAAGTCACTAGAACCGTTTTTATGGTAAACAAATTTGGTCGAAATTAATGCATTATTTGTTAAGTGTTGTATCAACGTAATAATATTAATCTTTATCCAAATAAATGTGTTGATGATTAAGAGTATTTAATTGTGAACAAAATTGTCTGTGACTTCACTTAATTTCAATGAACATCTTAGATTATTACAAAACCTTATATAGCAAAACAACGTTTGCCGGATCAGCTAGTATAATATAAATGGTTATGCTGTCGGTCCTCACCCGGTGCATTCGATCGTGCAACTGCGTCGTACTACGTTTAACATACTCCTCTCGCTCTGTCATACAAGATTGATGTATATACCTCTCTCACTCGCACACTGAACCTGCAATATTTCACGGCGCCTATAACATATGGTGTGGATTTCGTGAAACTACCGAAAGTATGATGTATATGAATAATATAAAGTTTGGAAAGAGTTTGACAACCGACTCTGTTTTACTCAAAAACACTCCATGCAGCGTGTGTCTGTATGGGCGACATATATCCAAAAGAGCGTATAGTAATAAATGGCAAATCATGACAAGTGAAGTGAACACAACGACTGCTGTTATTGTACAACATCATCAACAAATGACTTACACTAGTTTTTTCAAAGTCCTGTTGTGGAAATCCCAAATATATTAAGCTCGCCTGCCCGCCCACTGAGTAAATACTAAGTAAATAACATTATATTTCAACAATCCCGGTTCCACTATCTATCTATAAGCCATTGATTAAAATCATATCAGTCAACTCAAATACGATACTTCTACTGTAATCTGATGAAGACTTACATATTCTGCTGATTACAGATGATGCTAGAGTATCAGATTAACATTACCATATTATTGTAATACTGAAGTCACAGGACACTCTATTTCAAATAAATTAAACCATTAGAAGTGATTTACATTCTATCAAAAACAAGAACAGAGCTGATTATCTTCAAGCAGCTAATTAAATGTTCTTCAATCATATCTAAGACACTCGCAATCAAGTCACATTTGAAATAAAAATAACTAAATCAAGATCGATTGATCCGTTTACCAGCCACCATGGCACAGACAGATATAGAATTACACAGAACCGTAGATGCGTGAGTTAAAGTTTTAACATCCCTGTTTTTTTAATTTGAGACTAATAAACAAAGAGGAATATTTCATAAATAATGGAGGTGAATGAGTTAGCAAACATTGAAGGACCATTATTGAAGTGAAAAGTTCCGGGATACTCGCACGGGCTAAACCAACCTTTAATCGAATTTGCTCGTATTGACTCGAGGATTAGCAAGTTTGAGTATTATTTAGAAAACACCCTCCACGTATGTATTTTGAATACATGTTGAAATACAAAATACGAAGAAATCTGTGTGTTGTTATAATTAATGCAAAGAATCTGAAATAATATTAAATTAATGTTTATTAGTTTTTCTAACGATCTATATAGCTTTTCTGTCAATATTTATGAATAGATAAATTTACACTAGTTATTATTTTTTTTCTATTTATTTAAGGGAATTTTGTGCCTCGGCACATGTCAGCGCCATCGTATCCTAAACATGCACTACTAACATTTATTTCTGGTGGGGAGCTATCAGCCTGAACAACTCCTTTGCTTCGACTGAGTAAGGTCTTGCTAAATTCCGCGGAACATGCCTACATCAAATTTATTCAGGCTGAAGGCTCTTATCAGAAAATCTTTTGCAAACTGAGTTCGGACACACTCCAACAGCAAATGTTGTATGTCATCTACTTTCAATTCGGTGTCTCCACAAGCTTCATCAGATGTTTAAATTTGCCTGATGGAATGCGACCCGACCTCAACCTGTATGCTATCACTATAAGTTGTCTGCTAATGAATTCATTAGCAAACCATGGCGCATGAAGATTATAGACTAGTCATATAATAGAACATTATGAAATTTTTTAATATTTGAATAACTATCGGTAAATTAAAAACAGCATAACTCGATCAGCATAAAGCTTTCTTTAACTGGAGCCAGCTATTGGTGACTGTTAATCCTCATAAAAGTGTGCAGCAGTGCTCAAAAGACACGAGAGTAATTACCATATATCATGGTTTCCGTTATGTTCGTACATTGCTAAAAAATATAAAAAGAAAACAATAACAAATAGTAGAAGACGAAATTAAAGATACCAAAACTGCAGTAGACACAGATCCGTGACAATCCGTTCTATGCAGTCGCAATAGACTATACCGGTAGACTCCTGCTCGCTGCGGTTAAATCCGGTTTATACCGGCTCAATCTAGCGTCGGGCGGTCGCGTGCAGCTCGCTAATTGGCTCTCGAAGGACCGCTCACCTGTCAGATAACTTTCTCCTGAGATTTTCATTTACTAAGGCTTTGTAAGGGCGATGATGTGTCTTAAGAAGATCTTACGCTTTAATAAGAATTGAAGATTTAAATATTTTATTCACATTAAAGCAAATTGAATTGCAGCAATTGAGTGTAAAACATTTAACGTTGCCAGGGTTATAGATTTAATTTGTAGAGGTGCATGCATAAGATAAATTAAAAAAGAGATTAAAAGCGAAGCCATTAGAAAGAAAATCAAGATCGCAGACGTTTTGCAACAGGTACTCCATTTTAAGTGATAATAGGCAGGCCATATTTTTAGATACAAAGACAAAAGGTGATCAATAGAAACAACAAAATGATTTGAACCAGAAGGCAATTGAAAATGGGGTAGACCTAAAATGAAATGGGGGACGATAATTTTTCGGTGCTAGAAACAAAGTGAGCAGAGTTAGTGCAAGATGGGGTTAACTGAAGGAAGTTAGAGGAAGATTACGATACTAATCCTAACTACACTATTTTTTTTTGTATCCCGGGGGAAAATCCTACATAATACCGTCAGGGACGCTATGAGGGCAGCGACCCCGGTGTGTCAGACTCTTACTGACTAAAAACCCCCGGAGTGTCCCTCTGATTGCTCCACCCGGGCCTGGGAAGCCAAATTCGTCCAGACGCCCAGGGAACAAAAGGCCTTGTTGAGGCTTCTTCTCTGGGGAGGGGTGGGAGTAAATCTTAACTACACTACAACAATAAGAATTAAGAAAAAAAACTAATAATACTAGCAGATATTTCAGTTATAAAAATAGAATATGGAATAATAAAGGCTTAATTATTATTCTTCAAAAAGAATAAATAAAAAGTCATCTCATTGTCGGACTGTCTATCATGACCCTTTTTGTCATGAATACTCGGAGGTATCAATTTGATATTAATATCGAATACATATCTTAATTGTAGCTCTGAAAAAATTATATTCTTAAGTCAACGCAATCAAAAGATACATCTGTTTATATCGTATTCTTTATCGTATTTTTTATCGTTTTAGCCGTTTTCCCAAGATAATCCAAACCTTTAGAATACTTTCGATGATTTAGATTCATGAAATTATGCAAAAAGCAAAGTCTTATATAACAAATATAAGAAATCGTTCGAAAACAGGGAAGTGGGCAAGATAGTAAGTAAGTAGTTCATTGCAAAAAAATTAATAATTTATCGATAATTAATTTATATCAACAATTTTGTACAGAGCTCTCGGTGTGCAAGTACAAATCGTACTAGGCCGAATTTTATTTTATGCCTAAGATGTCCAGCAAGCTGATAACCCATCTGATAGAGAGTGGTTATTGTAGCCTGTGGACAACTCCTACTCCTTTAATTTGGGATACAAAAATATTTTGTCAAACTGTTAAACCATTGATCATTATTTGTTATTTTGACCACCATCATCAACACCTCCACCAGATACCGTATCGGGTATTATCCGTATGTGATGGATATTTGATTCTTTGTTTATAATGCGAACAGCAAAGGAATGGAGTATCCTATCGACAATATTTAATGATTGGGATTGACAAGTTATAATGATTGGGTAGCTTTGAAGAGTACAGTGAACAATTTGTTAGACAAGTGCGTTCCATCAACGGTCTCGTCCTTGGCTTTCTCCCAGGTGAGAATGAAATCAATCGTTTCCTTGCAGATAATATAAAATCCGAAATGGGCATATACATGTGCCAATAACATTACAAAAACATCAGAAATTTTAATTTTTCAAATTAATAACTTATAGCTATCTAAACTTAAAGGAACTGAATTATCATACATGCGATCGAAGCTTGGTTAGTTTATTTTATTTTATTTTATTTTACATATTAGGGTGCCCAACATGGGTAACATTAGACAAGAAAACAAAAGGATCATGGTACTTAAATAGAACATATAAATGCCCCCACAATTATAGGGCACCACAGCATTCACAGTGATTAATATATAAAGCTAGTTTGCATTAAAGAATAATAATAAAATTAAAAAAAAAACATATACATACATACATAGACACAACACAAAAGGATAATATTGTAGAATGTATAAATAACAACTTTAAACGAAACTGTGACAGATTCCAAGTAACACAAAAAGTAACACAAAAAAAAGAAAAAATAAATACAGTCACTCTCTACACGCTGTTCTAAATTTTGAAAAAGAAACAGTCAGGTCCAAATCACCGAGTCGCGAGAGTGCGTTGTACTGCCTGCAGATCCTTAGCATGGTAGAAAACTGTCCAAGATTAGTTTTAAAGAAGGGTATAGAAAAAAATGGAAAGCTGTTTTGCGGGGCAAACGAGATGGAGCATTAATTTTTAGATTATTGATAAGTTCTGCACAATCTAGATATCCATTGAATATTTTAAATTAAAATATTAGGTCAGATATTTTCCTGCGACTAGCTAAAGATTGCATTTTATAAAAAACCAATCTATCATGATAGCTCAAGATTTTATGCGCCACATTATCACCGTAGGAGAGATGGTAAACAAAACGTCGTTGCACACTCTCCAAGCGTTTATTGTAGACCTCGTAATTGGGATTCCATACAACCGAGCCATACTCCATAACAGGACGTACAAGGCTCTCAAATACCCTAATTTTAGTATACGGAAGCTTGAAGCTTTTGCAAATACGTGTGATGAAACCAAGTAATTTAAAACTTTTGGATACTATTTCCAGTATATGCAAATCAAATTTAAGTTTTGAGTCAATCGTAATGCCTAAATCCTTCACTGAGTTAACAACTTTTAGTAGTTAAAAAAATCAATTTAAAACTAATCACACGATTTAACTGGGAAACGGTATTGGGCATTTTTGGGAGTCATTACAACTAAGACGTCATGGACCTAGACTAGACCTTGCACAATTGTATGCTTTACTTTTTTCCATGGTTTATGGGCTACGCATGCTCAAATGTCGCCATGTAAGGTTTCTTTATTAATCATGTTTTATTTTATTCGTTTTCGGTGCTCTTTAACTAAAATAATAAACTAAATAGATTTTAATATCGATACCGAGTAACGTCTTCACGGATTGAACAAGGCTCATATTATATACCGGAGACGTTACAAATAACATCGAATTTATTAAAATAGATCACAATCTAGCGTGTTCCTCCACAACATTTAATAATGCTCGAACAATTCAGTAGCATTCTGTATGCATGACCAATTTACACTTTAACAATATTCAAATGGACCAGTATAACAATCAGTGGCAATTATCAACGCCCGGGGAGGTGAGATACCCTCGATCCTCGAATATGCTAATGTAAATAGAATTTTGACATGGTACGCAAAATTGCTATGAGGTTTTACGAAACTTTGATTAATTTCCTAAATTTCAAGAATATCAAGATACAAATCAAAGTATATTTACACGCAGAAATTATGTTTCATTCTGCGAAAGACTGATAGCATTAACTTAGTCTATTAAGGTTTCAAATTATTCTACGAATTAATTTTTGTATGAAACAAATCAGACAAGGAATAAGAAATATAAAAGCTATAATTTCTTAATTTTAATATTTAAAATTTTTACGGTCTATAAGTAATTGCTTTATCCATTTGTTGATGGAATGTGTCCGATCTGAATCTGTGAGAGAAGCGATGTGAGTGCCTGGGACTCGAAGTCGAGACTGGACATCGGGATGCTTAACAAAGTTTTAACAGAACTATTATCTGATGAGGCGTCTGGCCTGTTCAGATCACTGGTCCCATATGAAATGTTAGGTATTTTTGTATAAGGGTACGATAGAACTGACATATGTACACACGTAAAAGTCACATAAACAAATAGAATTAAAAAAGTAATTGCTTTACCTGAATCATATTTCGATGAAGGTAAAGATGAGGCCAATAATAAAACGCGTGTGGATGCGTTAATAGGCACTGTACATTTATAATAGCAATTATGTATGTATTATACGAATGGAATAGTGTATTGGGCCACTGGCAACCCCTGTATGAATAAAATAAATCTTTCAAATGTAGTACTCAAAATGAGAAATTTAAATACTCGTTTATGTAAATCTACAAAATAAAATCATGATCGTAAAATGAAATTTAACGATAATGTAGAAGAAATAGTAACCAATATTACTTCAAACTTTGAAATTTAAAAAGGTAAATTAGAAATAACAGTTGAATTAATCATTGAAAGTTTTTTTTTCCAAAGTGTTGTTGCCGGGAATGGCCGGGAAAGAGCTTTACAACTATACCGCGCTCGAGTGTGCGAGCACTGAAGTTGCTCAGCCAGCGATTTATGAGTTGGGTGACAACGCATGGGCACCTCTGTGGGTACAGACCTTAACTTGGGCGATCAGCCAGGGAATATGAACCTAATGGTGATCTAGTAGCGTTTCGGAAGCGACTACCTTGAGAAGAAACGCCGAAAGAAACTCAAAGCTGCGTCGGAGAGGCACTGCGTCTCGGGCCGATACCGACCCAGTTAACAACAGTCGAATTAACTATCCTTTTTTTTTTACTTGGGGAAAATCCTCATAGGACCGTCCCGGCCGCGAAGGGGGTGGTAGCCGGGGTGTGCCGGACTTTTACCAGCTAAAAACCCCAAGGTGACTACTTCTCCGAATTAGTGGGGACTGCGGGTCCTGTAATCATATCGCCGTAGCCCCACTACGCTGCGCCCGACAGGCACAATCACGGGGGGAGACGCAGCCTGCCCCGATGCCACCTAGTATACTTCGGCAGAGCGCGTCACAACGCACCGCCGACTCCTCGGGGGTCGCTGACCGGTCGCTCTGAGCGCCCACCCTCAACAGCCACAACCCCTAAGGCGTCAGCTGGCCGGTCATGGTTCGACCGATCCGCTGGGAAATTAACTATCCTTGTGCTAAGGCGCCACTGGCGGCTCCTGGTGTCGAGGAATGTATCTAGTGCTTGTGTCATTGAAAGAACTGATTGTATAGATTTTAAACGAAATATGAATGTGGGGAAAGATGGCATAGCTTTCATTAGTACAAGAATCATGTTCATTTAGTTTAATTTCCCATTTTTCAAATAATCCATCTGTAATTGCCATTCTAACCCTTTCTGAACAACCCCTTCGCTTTGGAGAATATTTATTATCAATCAAAAGACGCGTGGCACACACGTGGCTTGACACATTGGTATTATTGCTAACAATTGTGCTTAATATTTGACATCAGGCACATTTTCAAATTCTAATTATTACACTGAGATCTTTAATACAGATGAACGAGTATTCGACTTGATTAAATTCAAAAACTGTGTGTTCGGCTATGGTGTTCTAGTGGGTAAGGTACCGATAATCATGTTTGGCGACGTGAATGGTTGACTCAAATCCGGGCACGTAGAGTTGGATTTTACAGGTTAAGGGATATAGGCACCACATGCTCAGCGGTGAAGGATAAATTTAGGAACCCCTCATGGTATCTAATAGAAATTTCATGTGTAGTAGTGCTGTGAGAATGGTGATCACCTGGGCTATTGATCACGATGGTATGACATATAATAACAAAAGGGATACAGCCACTAATGTATCTCTGCTCACCCAGTAAAGGATACAGCGTGATGATATATTAGTACTGGAACCATAATACTCGGGTTGTCGTGCATGAAGACATCCCTTATCAATTAGAAGCCATTTTAGTTACATTAATATAAATACACAAATAAACACTTTAAGAAATTAAATACGACGGAATAGCGATCAGTAATCCAACCCTAAATATACTAAGTACTATGTTTAGCAACCACAACAATTCTACCAACTAACAACCGGGAAATGGACATAAATTAAATGGATTGCAACCCGACACTGCCGTCTGCATAGTTCGTTGTTTGTCTTCAAATTTAAACGCCGTGAAGAGGTTTTCGGTAAGGTGCGGTTGGACAAGTGGCAGGGTGATTTTCCTGAATGAACAATTGGAATCTTCCTTTTAATGTTGACTTTAATTAATGGTAAATTCAAATTTAAAATCCACATTGATTAAGCGATTAAGTTGTTTTGGATCTTTCCTTTTCTACAAGTTTTTTTGTATATCGACCAGGCAAATATCAGTAAAAGACAGATTGATTAGTTTAGAAATCCTTCGCTTTTCCGTTTATGATTTAAAAAAATGAGAAACTCTAAAATAAATTACAAAGTGTTGCACAATATTAGAATCTACATAAATTACTGTAGTTATTTAAATATCAGGACACACCAAGTGCCTTACAACTTTTAAGGATATTGGCTTTTGAACTTTAACAAATCTTTAAATCAAGTGATAATTTTTCACAGCTTTTGCTTATAACTTTACTAATAAATTGTTTTCATTGATAAAACTATGCTTCTTATATTTATAATTTATCTAAAAATATAGTAATAAACAATTTACAGCCTAAAACTTTGTGTATTTACAGCCTAAAACTTTGTGTATTTATAGAAACCTTAAATTTAAAGTGATACCGTATTTCTCAAAAAAAATTCAAGTATCTTCTAAACGCGCTGCAATTGGAGAATTTTACTTACAGTAAGCTATAGAGGTACCGTTCCTTTATCAGCACTTTAGCTTTGGACTTTGGCTTGCAGGACACCCTGTATAGTTGAAATTTTAGCTGTTTGGTCGAATTAATGTTTTGAGATGAGTCGTGTGCCAAATATTTTCTCATAATAAGCTCTCATGTTTCCCATGTGCTTAACGTAAGGCTGTTTATTTATACATGAAAACAGGTAAAATATATATTAGGTCCTTACATATGAAATTGGCGTTTTGTATGGGAGGAACAAAAAGTCGAATATTTTTTAATATAATATATTTAATTAATCAAAGTATGAACCATTATTTTCTATGCACTTTTGCCATCTCATAGGTAGTTCATTGATCCCTTTACTAAAAAAACCAGTCGGACGGGAATCAATAAAATCTTTGAAGGCGATTTGGACTGCCCCATCGGAGTTGAATTTTTTCCCTTGCAAGAAGTTATCCAAATTTCGAAAAAAATGGTAATCTGTTGGAGCAAGGTCCGGGGAGTACGGAGGATGTCTTAGACTTTCCAATTGAAGCTCTTCTAATTTAGTAGCCGTCTGTTGCGCAGTGTGTGGTCTAGCGTTGTCGTGAAGCAGCAGTGGCGTGGAGCGATTGACCAGCCTAGCTTGTTTAGCCGCTAGCTTTTCCATCATGGTTTGCAATTGCTGACAATAGACATCAGCCGTAATAGTCTGGCCAGATTTGAGAAAACTGTAATGAACAATACCGGCACTAGTCCACCAAACGCTTACAAGTAACTTTTTTGGGGTTAATTTTCGCTTGGGGCAGGATTTGGCTGGCTGGCCAGGATCCAACCATTGCGCTGAGTGCTTCCGATTATCGTAAAGAACCCATTTTTCATCACAGGTAATGAATTCGGTTTAAAATACCTTCATTATTGTGCCGGTTTAGTAATGTAACGCAGCAGTCGACGCGCGTTTGCCGGTTTGCTTCAGTCAATTCGTGAGGTACCCACCTTTCAAGCTTTTTAATCTTCCCAATTTGCTTAAGTGAATTAAAACAGTTTTATCACTAACATCGCAGCCTGCAGCTAACTCGGACGTGGTTTGCGATGGATCCGCTTCCACAATAGCCTTCAACTCTTCATTATCAACTTGAGTCTCAGGCCGTCCACGGGGCTTGTTCTGCAGGTCGAAATTTCCAGAACGAAAACATTGGAACCAAAAACGAACTGTGTTTTCTTTTGCAACACGACCGCCATACACATCATTCACCCTTCGAGTTGTTTCCGCAGCACTAGTGCCACGGCGGAACTCGTACTCGTAAATAATGCGATATTTTAAGTTTTCCATTTTGTAAAATGAGTGACGCAAACAGAAAAAAACAGAAGAAAAAAACAAATGAATGACGATCATCGAAGCACAAATACATGAGTCTATAGCTGTACAAATTTGAATTTAGAATTCCTTACCAAAGAGGAGAAATTTGTGATTAAAGTGGCCAGTACCAAAAACGCCAATTTCATATGTAAGGACCTAATATAATAAAATAAGTCTTTGAAAATGTCAGCCTGCCCTATACCTGGTTTGACATTTTATTCGCTTAAAAACACATTTAATCACAAACAGAAAAGAAACAAGAACAAATTACTACATAAAACAAAAATATGGTACATCATTTAAAAATATATGACTAGACGGTAGTCTAATAATAGTCAAAACGAGATGATATGCAGCAGGACTAGCACATTCAACAAGGCGGTAGAACTTAGAAAAAAGTAATAATTATGAATGTTAGAATACGAATAAAGGCAACTCCAATCTTTCTTTCTATAGTAGAAACATGGACAAGAGATAAAATTAAGCTGTATTTAAATATTTTCAGTGTTGATGAGATTTTTTATACAAAGGCAAACGAATATGATTGCGAACGGGACATATGCCTGTTTCATATTCAATGTTTGCGGGCGCTAACTAGTCGAGAGGCGTGTTGACATGGTTGCGGTGTGCACCATACGTGATATATGGGTAAGCAAAGATCAATATTTAACAAAACATCAACTTAACCTATTCTTTTGACTGGGGTTTTATTATTATATGCAAGCAAATACCCTCAATCAACCTGGCGGAAGGTGGAGATGAGTTCGATATAAACTGCGTTCACTCAACAACTGTCACTATTACCTTAAAGGCTCCTAAATCATAAGTAAAGGGAAATATAGTCGCTGAAAGCATGTGCCGCTCTATCGCTGTTTGCATTATGAATGAAGAAGCGAATCGTTTAATGCCGATAAAGAAAATACCCGCAATATAAGAATGGTATAGCTTTTATCGATTACACATTGAATAGTATTCTCAATGACTACATTCTCTAATTCCACCAGCTTTATTTCTTCTTCATAGTTCCCGAACTGCCGAGGATTGTGACTCCAAATCCTGCTTTCTGTTAGAGCGCGACGCTAATGGGAATCTCGAACTGTTCGGTAACTTGGTCTAACCAACGCTTAGGGCTTCGGCCTCTTGGTGATTCCATTCTATCCTCCTGATTATTATCAGCCGTTCCCAGGTACTAGTCTCTCAAGTGCAACATAAACAAAGAACTATACTCTACGGGTAAACTGAAAACAGACGCTGTACGTTTTCTAGCCCCATTTTACCATAAAACTACAAGTCGGTATTTCGAATATCATCGGTATGTGGTGGATATTCCTTATATCCGCAAAAATATTCGCTTTTACATTCATCATGCGAACAGTTGAGGTCGGATATGCTTCCAACGTCCACATTTCCATGATCCTTATGATTTAGGAGCCTTTAAGAAACGATTGAATATGCGTTTGTTGGGCGAACACGGTACATCATCAGACTTATCTTTACCCTCCACTAAGTGTGATTGAGTTCAAGCATTCGCTAGTAAAAATCATATAAAAAACTTGTAGAGCATACAAAAATACATTTTATTTATACATTCATAAATATTAAAAGGAATTTAAAATTAAGACATACGTCATCGAAATTAATAACTGAATAATAAACGCTAAAAAAGCAACGTTAACATGTTGAAAATAGCCGTTAAATGGTATTCAGCTATTCGGATCACGTTCCCAGTCGAGCGTTCAAAAACGAATGAGCAATTATGATTTACGAAATCAAATGAACCGGTTTTGAGTGGTGCAGTGTTGCGAATACTAAGCAGATTGATTATTTAACACTTTTAACCAATTATTTGGCTGTTGTATTGTAAAATGAAAATCATCAACTTACAGGCTTTACCTTAACCACGCCTGCTGATAAGTGAAGATAAAATCGTTGATGAAGCGCGTATATGTAACACGTGCTTATACACTCTCTTTTTAAAGGTTTCCGGATTGTAAGGTTATGAAAAAACTCCCAAGAAGCGTATTCCACTCAGTAAGAATTTGGAGAGTATCCACGATATAAGGATGGTCTTTATCACAGCGTCTAGTGGTTTTGTGGTAAAACAGGGATGGTGGAATCAAAGAATAAAGCTCATGAGCTCACTCCTCAGAGTGCAGATGGTTAATAACTGCGAGACATGCGACTTTTTGTTGATGCTCGCCATTTTCGCCCTAGTTAGAGAGTCACTACCAACAGGCTTCTATTTCAGCTAGAACTAAGAAATTTTCTGACTCTTTCCTTTGTCTGGCCATTGGATTGAGGAATGACCGTCCTGCGAGCGTATTCCCTTTGGTTTTTGGATTGGATTCTTTAAGCAAAACGTGAGGAGATATTTCTGTAGACTTGATCGCAGCGATTATTGCCATGGCTGTCTCACCATAATCGTACACGGTTCTTGGATTACGCTGTAATTTCGATCAAGTAAGATGTAATGATTGTGCAGAATCAGAATAAAATAAGCTCATTAGTTGTTAAATTATATTTTAACATAAATAATATTGGTCAAATTAAAACATAAACTCGCCACACTGAAAATGTTAGCAACATTATAATGTGGCAAATGTTCATTCCGTTTTCCGTAACAATGCCTTCTGGCTATAAAGATTGTGTTCGATTAATTATTAATTATTATAATACAGTTCATTATTCTAGAACTGCATTTTTATTTTAACATGCAGTAGCGAAGTGGTCCTTCGAAAATAATAGGCGAGTGATACTACAAAATAATGAAGATAAAGTGTCAAATATACACTTCTTCAGAAAAATCCTGCGCCGGCGCGGCTACGCCGCCACTATAGTGTCGATTTGCAGGTTTGTAAAAAATAATAACTTTGTTCAGTACAAAAAATATACAAAGAGTGTAGTGGATCATGGCAGAAACATTAAGGCGATTGCGACTCGAACGAGCGCATTTAAAAGGCACCATTACACGAATAGAGCACTTTGTAGGTGACTATAAAAATTTAAAAGGGAAATTGGAATCATTAGAAGCAAGAAAAGACAAACTCATAGCAACGTTCTCACAATATGAAAAATTACAAATAGACATTTTACTATTAGATGAAGAGGATGACGAAAAAATAGAAATTTTAGAAGAAAAATACTATAAAATATTATCGAAATTAAATGCGGCTATAAATTGTTTAACTACCACCACGATACAAAAAACTAGTACAACATCTTCGAAATTGCCAAATCTAGAGATACCTACATTCGACGGAAAGGATTTTACGAAATATATACCATTTATTAATGTTTTCTTAGCAGTCATAGATAAGGATATATCACTCTCAGACATCCAGAAGTTGGTATATTTACGAAAATTTTTAACTGACCAGGCATTAGCAATTATAGTCAACTTGCCGCTTATTACTGAATCATATAAGGAAGCATTGGAAATTTTAAAAAGGCGTTATGATAACAAATCCAGATTAATCGCCAATCACATATGTACTATATTAGATATACCGTCAATGCAAAAAGGTACTGCAGTGGCAATCAGAGCCTTCGTTGCAGAATTTCAACAACAGCTGGCAGCTTTAAAAAACTTAGATCAACCTATCAAACAATGGGACATGCTCCTCATTGCTATATTATCAAAAAAGCTAGACAAGTACACAAGTAGGATTTACCACCATGAGAAGAGTCAGGATGAGTTACCAACTTTGGACAGTTTTATTGCATTTTTGGAAAAACGGGCGACCACATTAGAAGACAGCGGTGAGCACAGCAATACAGATAATATTAATAACACATACAAAAAACCGTATAACAAGGTTATTAACTTAGGTATGAAAAATATTAAAAGTTGTTTATTTTGTAAGGCTGACAACCATGCTATACATGGTTGCCCAGAATTTAAAACAGCCTCCATAGATAACCGCATCAATTTTGTAAGTAAAGAAAACTTATGTAATATCTGTTTAAAATTACATTCTGGGAAATGTAAATTTCACTTTATATGCATTTTTATTTTAACATTAGTAAAAGTTCAACCGATAACAACGGAATTTATTCTTATACCGTAAACCTGCCCGCCCTACGATTGATTCAATCCAAACTAGCTAGTGTATTTCATCTTACCTTTGTCCTGTAGCTTGTTGCTGTTAACAACTCCTTCTTTTGCCGTGTCGTTGGGCTGTGTAATGGTCTTCCGGCGAGCGTGTTCCCACCATCCTATGATATGGGATCCTTTAAGCGTAACGTGAAGAGATGTTTGTGCGGGCCGGCATGATCGCTGCGACTACCGATGGGTTTTTCTTACCTTTCGATAGTCGTTGGTGTTTTTTTGCACTGCACCATGCTTACTATCAGGTTTGGTGCAGTCACTGTGCCGTGTCAGTGTAAAAAAAAAACATGTAATTTAAAAAAGGCAAAGGCCATAGTAATGCAGATAAAATCGTTTACTACCGTCTGTATCACGGTGAGTTTTCTTAAGAATTGTTTAACCGTGTTCCACTTTCCTTAATAGAACTACGCGCGCGTATTTACGGAGTCACAGCTATAGGGTAATTCACATCCCGGCTAGAACTAAGTTATCTAACTCTTACTGCAGTCGTTGGGCTGTGGAATCTGTCTTCCAGCGTGCGTGTTTCCACTGGCCTATGATATTGGGTTCTTTAAACGATGCGTGAAAGATATTTATGCAGAACGATGCGATCGCTGCGACCACCGATAGGTGTTTCTTAACTTTTGATAGTCGTTGTGGTTTTTTGGACTACGTCATTACCATCAGGCGTGGTGTACTCACTGTACCGAGCCAGGATAAAAAATAAAATAAAGTACAACTTTACAACAAACAATATAACAAACCCTAGCAACGCAATCTCGGATTATGTATTATCATAAAACATACTTTATGAAACTGGCAAATCTCACACGAGGGGCTATAATCTCGCGTGGGAAGCGGAGCCGGGTGAAACGCTTTCACAAAAATGTAATCGAGTTGTGTACTTTTTGATTGCATATCTCTTTAAACATTCATCTTTATGTTTCGTATATTTATAAATTCACATAACTTGAGCTCTTTGGATAAAAGTTGCTTAAGACGGAACAATGAAATCATATAAATATCGGCATCAAACATAGGTCATCAACGCATCTAAGTTAGCACTAAACGTATATTTGCGCAAATGAGTTTGAACATCTCGACCCTCGTGAGGCATATAACTTCAACTTAAGCTTTAACTTACAACTTAGATTGCGGTGCAGTGGAATTGCTTTCAAGCACTATGCGATCAGTGCATTATGTATAATTGAATTTCAAGTTATACCACAGTGTAATATAAATGTAGTGGTTCTAATTTGCGTATTATTCTGAAGGTACACAGAACGCGTTAATTTCACTTGGCTTTAATTACGTGTTTATGTTTTAGAAATGCATTTGTAAATTAGATTCATTTTTAACAATATTCTAAGAGTAATAGCCAGTAATTACCTTTTTTTCTGTACTGGCTCGCGAAACTGACTGTATCGGACCTGATAGAAAGTACATGGTAGTCGAAGAACGATAACGATCACCCAGGGATGAAGATCAGTTGGCAGTCACCAACGCTATGCCGGCCCGCATATACTACGATGAAAGGTCTTTAGGTATATTAACAACTGGGTATAAACAAACTGACCCCAAAACGCTGCAGGACGAACGAAGCAAATCACGTAGTCGGTCTTTACACTTGTGTACTGTGATCAAGTAGTAGGGATTCACAGGTTCTAGCTCACTGATCACGGCGGCAACCCTAAAAAAAAAAAAAAAAAAAAAAAAAAAAAAAAAAAAAAAAAAAAAAAAGGTTTTCAGGGTCGCTGAATCGAATACAAGTATTTAAAATTGCGTAGCTTTAACCGTTTCAGAGATAGCATAACATTAACTAGCCTATAATAATACAAAAGCAATGGGGTACAATTAACAATGGATCATCCGAGCAAGGGTCGTCTATTGTTCGGCTCGAACGCTATTGTTGTGTTACGGTCGGGGGGTCTCAGGTACTTTTTCTATGTATAATAAAAAGCCGTCTACATTCCTTCATTAGTCATATTCATTTATTTTAAAACAGTAATTAAACAAATTCCATAATAACATATCATTGTACATGGTATCGATGTCAAATTGATTAATAAAGTAATTCATTGTACAGTTGTGCAACTTGTAGTACAAATACATTAAACAGTATTGACCACATACTGAAGTCCAATTGTTTTGCAATATTTTTTTATTGAAACTCCATCGGTGGCTATTTCTCTTTAAGAATGCATAGTGATATCCAGAAGGTGGTCGTCCATAGGAGTCGAAAAATTCACCAAAACCATTTTTGTCTATATGTAGTGCAACCCAATGTGATCCAGGTTTTGTATCGGGGTCCAAATTACTAATTAAATAAGTAGGAGTTTCCATGTATATCGGTAATCTATTTGCAGCATACACATTATACCGCAAACTTGGATGTATTTCGTTCAAATATTTCTGTAGTTCTATTGTATTCATATTTATTTAAAAATACAACTTTCCAACCCCAGAGATCGCAAACATGTGTGCGATTGTAATTACAGTAACTTATTATATATCGAAAGGGTGATTATTAAAAATAATACAAAGTAAGTTCATTTTAATTAATTTATTCAAAAATGTACACACAAACAGATACATACAAATATTACAAAGTTAATATTTTTACAATATATATATATTCAACTATTATAATCGACGGATACATTGCGGTTTTTATCTATTTCAATAACATTATCAAATTCGGCGTAAACAATACAGTTAATAGTTTGTACAAGCGTTGACTCAAATCGAACTTCTAATCTTACAGTGCCATGTCTTATAAGATTCCAATGACCTGAAGAGTTGGCTGATAAATCCGGAGTTAAATCAAAAGCTAACAAACAGTAACCGTTCGAATATTGTTCTCTCGAAATTCCATTCCCTTCATTTAAAAAATGTATACCCGTACCCGAAAATAATGTATGATAAGCCGTGGTGAAAATATGGTTTTCAAACGAAGGTTGTAAAGCTTTCGAAGGTATTTGTTGACCATCAATATATAAACAAAATGTGTTAATGTTGTAATTTTCGAAATTAAATGGATTTTTAGTGAGATTACCGTTAAATGCCCCGTTATCAACAAACCCAATAATACATCTTTTTGGGACTTGCCCCAAAAAAATGTTGTCAAGTGTTTTGCCTTGAATCCCAGATGGTATAGTTAAAACTTTCACTTCAGCTCGAGTGACGGGATATTTTGCTGTAGAAAAAGCCAATGCTTTTTGATGTGCAAGTAAAACAGTTGGATTGATTCGTGCTTTACGAACGATAAGTGTTGCATCTGTAATGCATACTTTAAACTTTGAATCACTTGAAGGGGCCATTAAGTTAAATGTTTCTCTAGAGCGAACTAATTTAACTGACATTTCTACACCATTGATCAAGAACTTTTCTTGGTTAAATATATCGCCATGTAAGTGTCCAATCATTTCAATTTCTTGACTTTCAGAAGCTAATTTTTGTCTTTTAACAAATCCTCCATTTTCCTCGCCGGTTTCATTCATTTTGTTGGCTGTATCTTCATACCAAAGGCCACACGTAAGATGAGATTCTTTAGCTGGTTTAGCATAATTCAACAAAGTTTCCATGTAGGCACGATACGCATATGTATTATTTGGAGGTGATATAAGTTTTTGATTTAAATAGACATCAAGTTGACTGAAGATTGAATGCAACCAATTATTAACCGGAGCCACTACCGTTGAGGCAGCTACCTTAGAGGAATCTTGATGCAATATCCTGGCTTTTATATGAATCAAAGTATGAGACAGATCTATATAATCTTCACCAGTTCCTGGTACTTGAAATTCGAGGGGCCCATCATCAGCTAGAGATGATATAGGTTTATAATGTATCCATATTCCATTTTCTATACTAGTTTGTGTTGAGGGTAATGCAAATAAATCTAACTCTGATTTAATGCACTCACATGATTTGTTATGTAGAAATGACATTTTATGAAAATATGTCTTTGATTTTAGTATGACTTGACTTTGATTTTTTGATACCTTTCACCTTGACATTCGGTGCTGAAATGAGAGAATTCAAACGGTTCCTCTTTTTTATATATCCTGAACCGGACATGTTAATTCGATTAATTTTATCTTGAGCTTTTTTGTGTAAATTTGAGCTGGCCTCTTTCAATCTAGTTCTTATTGAATCTTCCATGGGGCGTGCATTAACCATATCCGATAATAGACCCACACCGGCATTTAAAGCCTCTTTACCCACTACTTTAGCACCACTAGAGAGCAATGGTAAAACAGATCTAAATAAGCCTCCTAAAAAACTACCAATTCCATGTCCACGCTGATACGGTGCTCCTCGATAAATCACACCAATACCGTGACCAGCTTGATGTGAATAATAGTGCTCATAAGGACAAATTTCATTATATTCTTTGGAATACATTATAGTTTCATAAAGTGGAGTTTAATGCACAATGTCCCAAACTGGAATGGTATTTTTTGTCCTGTGCCTGATCTTATATTTATTTCAATCGTATCAAACTCCCTGCGCATAACAGGTATGTAGTGAGGTGGTGAGAAAACATGCATTTTATTAGCTCCATATATGTATTTTGAAGGGTCTAGTGGTATTATTCTTAATAATTGTGTCATCACATCCCCAACAATTTGCGGTTCAATAATATCACTATAAACAAATAACTGGGATGGTAGCCCTAGATGTAAATTCGCTGAACATTTTCCAAAACCACCCCTGTGTGCTAAGTTTCTAGTTGGTTCAAATCCTAGTTGAAGACTTAAGCTAGGTGCTAACGTAACTGATCTTATTGATTCATCCATTACAGTTACAGATACAAACTTTGAAATTTCATCATATCGAAATATAACTTTATCATCAATGCTGTTTAATGCTGTTAAAATTTGATTAATATCATCATAGTTGGTGGCTGGTATATAATGTTTGTAGTATATTAGTGAAGGTTTATCCTCATGGGGCATTACAGCCCATTTTGTTATATAAACAATATTTTCATGTTCCTGAACTGTAAACATCGTGCATGGATATTGAAATTCAACGACACCAACAGACCATCTACCTTCAAGTATAATAGGTTTCGGTAATTTGGTTGAAAACTGGGTTGTCGTATTTTCTGGGAAGTATTCCATGGAGCTATTACTCAACAATGTTAAATAAAAACTTTCCTTCATCATATTTTCTTTAAACTAGAAGCCAATATCCAACTATTAAATTTATCCGGATAACCTTTCCACTTGACCAACACTTGCTTTCTGTTACCGGAATAGCGGGAACCGATAATTTTATCTATTTTATAACTTGAAGTAGGATCATAAGATATTTTTTGTAACTCTTTCTCATAAAAAGTTCCTGTTATTGGTTCATTTTGTAAATCTTTTAATGTGTATACTACCCACGGTGATCTATCTATTATAGATGATATAATAAAAATTTCATCACTCCAATTGGATTCATATCCCTTTTGAAAGATATGTTTGTGTTTGGTGATTCTTACATAGTCACCAATATGAAATTTTGGAAGTGGAATATTTGTAGGTTGACTAACTTTTTCTCTGTCATACAAATTATTCCAAACAGTCATTA
This sequence comes from Automeris io, assembly GCA_036320925.1. Classification (NCBI taxonomy): domain Eukaryota; kingdom Metazoa; phylum Arthropoda; class Insecta; order Lepidoptera; family Saturniidae; genus Automeris; species Automeris io. Next base: position 895,615 of record JAUDJH010000009.1, on the reverse strand, counting down.
TATTATCAAAATTTACATCGCAAGGACACATCTTAATACTAGAATGATAGCTATGGTTATATGCGTATATTAAGTTCTGTAGGATATCTATATACCTATGGGTATTTTTGTGAGTGAAATAACGCCACATTCTCATTTTTAGTGTCCTTTGGAATCTTTCTACAATGCTGGCTTTAATATCAGGGTTATTTGTTGTATAATAATTTATATTTTTACTCTTTAAATAACCCTTTACATCTTTTGAAAGGAATTCACTTCCTTTATCAGATTGTATATGTGTTGGTGTGGTATTAGCTTCACTAAAAATACTATCAAAACATGATTTAACTGTTTCAGAATTTTTATTTTTCATAGGTCTAGCATAAGCATATTTAGTAAACACATCAATAACACAAAGTATATAATTAAATCCGTCATTATGTGTAGAATAAGATCTCATATCACTTAAGTCTACCTGCCAAAGTTCATTTAGGTTGGACAAAATATATTTGTTTCGAGGAAATTTCCTATGTACTGGTTTATGCAACGTGTATGTTTCTTGTAACCGTAGCCACTTTTTAACGTCTTCCTTAGTCATTTTACCTTTCATAGCTTTCGACAATTTTTCAATACTACTGTAACCAGCAGGATGTGATGGATCATAATAAATCTTAGTTATCTCTAGTATGGGGTCCATTTTTCCCAACTATTTTTTTTTCTTATAGGTTTTTTTATCTTTTCTAGATTGTTTTTTTTATCATTAAACTCTTCATCTGTAGATACTTGGTCAATATCCTTTAATTGAAGCCGGTGTATGTATTCACTTCTAGCTGGATTCCCAACGTAAGTCAACGGTACTTTAATATCCTTCAATGCTGTTGCAAACTTTTCCCAACCTATTGGATCACTTTTTTTTAACGGTCTAATTGCATCATTTAACAAATCTACTATATTACTTCCAAGAATTTTTTCGTTATCTATAATGACTGTACCATCATCATTCCAATGAATTTTATTTGTACTTAGAGTTAGCAATTCCAATAAAGACCCACCTTTCTTTACATAGGTTTTTGGTATTAAACTAAGAATTTGATCTTTCGTGTAAGGAAGTTTTTCATAAGATATAGTACTCTCCTGATTTTTATCTTCAGTGTTTGGTGGCAGAGCTGTAACTAAACTCTTGTCGTCGGTATAATTACTTTTATTAGACGTATTTACTTTTACTTCTGGAGTGGTAGTATCAATACTTTTAGTTATTATTGGTATTTCATGAGGTTGACGGTCTTCTCCAGTAAAGTGTAAATATCTTTGTAAAATTTGTAGATATAGAATACATTTTTTCCTATCATCCATATTACTATTCAAAATATTTTTCATCTCAGCATCTAATCTAGAAGTGGGTCTATCAGGAACTTGGTTGTATTTTAGTTTGTCCATCAAACTTGGTTCAATGAGCAACATTTTCTTAGCTTGCTCCATTTTTATTACATAAAATAATTAACTAAGCCACTCAAAATTGAACCCAATATTATTGGTAGAAATGCACCACCTTTTTGAATAATAATATTTTTTCTTATTTTATTAGAACTTTTATGTAACAATTTCCGCAGTATAGATTTATATCGTTTAAGTTTTTTTTTCTCTTTTTCTGGTAGTTCCACTTTACCTTGGAGGACGTTATGTATACATTCACAAATACAGTTAATTTCCTTTTCGTCACACGATTGTAAAAGAGCTTTCTTATATTTAGGTTTAAGCTTATGTAGTGCTCTCAGTAAGTCTTTATGCGTGTTTAGACTTCGCGGCATTATGTGTAAATGACAGGAATTTGTTGATTCTTGCTATATTTAAAGCCTTTGGTGGGGACATAAACAACGCAATGTACATCTGGAGGAAATATTTTTGTTTTAATTCGACACATTTCATCAGTGTTTTGTTTAAGATCTATCATTAAATATCCATGTGCTTCCATAGTTGCATTACGATAGGCATCTTCAAGAAATTTTGGATTTTCTGGAGATACTTGGCGTGCTAAGTATCGTATTTGAGTTTTATCTCGGGGATTTTTAAAATAAACAATATAATTTGAATTTAAAGAAATGTCTCTTTGTCCTTTACCTTGGTGAAATAAATTTTGTGTGATGTAAAATACACTTAAGTTTCTATGGTGGCTTCCTTTGGTAAAAATATCAACAATGCGACCATCAGACTCTCTCATAAGATCATCAATTATTACAAGGTTTGCATTCTTCCCATCAAACATATTAAGATCTGGTATACCTTGATGATAATTTACATTTGGCAAGTTATATAAAGGTTGCATTTCATCAAAGCACCAAGTAATTTGTGTAAACTCCCTACTACATATGTCATTAATATATTTAATGAAGTTTGTAACAAAATTTGATTTTCCACAGCCACTTGGACCTGCAACTATTGCAGTAAATGGATGAATAAAGTGAAACATCACGTTGCACGTGTGTAAATGCTTGAGAGTTACAGAGAGAAATAAAACATTTCGTTCAATTGTTGGTTTATATATTCACTTACTACATGCATATTAAAAAATAAACATAAGAAAAAGTATTTACAAATATTAACTATTTATTGACAATAATAATTGAATAAAAGATACATCTTAAGACTAGTATACAAATACAGCAGTGTACAGCAACATATTTACAAATATTATATTCATAAACTAATCGAAATACATACATATTTTAGTTAACATTAAGGTACTTAATTAGAACATTGAATAGAAATATATATTAACAAAGAAATATTTACATACAGATTTTTCTATAATCTATTTTAATTTGTAATGACCCCACGCCAGTGTATCCATATTATTGGGTAGAATATAACGCTTTGTGTCGTTATAAGACAAACATCTTTTGTTTATTTGCTGGGTGAAAATTGTGTGTTTAATTGATTTGAATCTGTACATGTTGCAAAATTGGATATTTTTAGTGAAGAGACAAGTCTTATAATTTTCCATGGTCATTTTTTTTGTAACACATTTATTAACACCCTTTGCTTTTGCTGTCAATTTATTTTCGACGTCAAATGCATACATTTTAGATCTTAGACCTACAAACTCTTTTAAAATTTTTCCATTATTTTCATCTTTGAAAAATCCTAGTTTCTTTTTGTTGATTTTTGGATAACCATATGTATTATCTGATGGATAATCGGATGTATCAAATCGATAAACGAGGTCGGTTTTAATATCATTGTAAAAGTTGTCTGTAAAAATCTGATATATTAAACTATCTGTGTCAGTATACAATAATTTTAATTTATTATCAAACTTCCTCATCATGTAGTTGTAGTGAAAGTCATACATAAGAGTTTTTGAAATATCCAATATACAAAATCCTAAATAAATGGGTTTATTATGAACCAACTTTGTTTTTCGCAATTGTACTGCAACTAAGTTTTCTGCAAAAATCGATAAACTGTGAAATTCCGGTTTTGCAATCAAATCTTGTACACCTAGAGTTTTACCGTTATTTTCCCAATGCGTTAACAATTTCACATTAACCCTTTTTTCAATGTTTTCCATAGTTTTCCCAAACACGGAATTATTCATTAATTTATAAAAATCCTTTTCAAAATCCGAGACTGCCTCTATTCTACGTTTTGTATTTAAATCAATGTATTTTTGCAGCCATGAGCTCTGTCTAAATTTTAGTATTCTATGAACTTTTGTTATTTTCATTCCCATATTCAGACACTGTTTAAGATTTCTATAATGAATTTTATATCTGATCTTATTATAAAGATTTGGTATTAATTTGGTTTCTTTAGAATCACTACTTATACATATTTTCTCAGGGCAAAGTGGAAAATCAGAGTGTAAATCGTGAAGTTCAACTGGGTACTCTAAATCTACTTCTAAAATAAAACCGAATTCAGACGTGTCGGGTATATCAAAACTTGTATTTGGACTGACCCATTCAAATCCTCCTTCAGGTAAATATTGAGACATAGCCCAACCGTAAAGGTTATTTGCATCGAAATAAGCAAGATATGATGTAGGTTTATTTTCATCATAATTATCTAAAAATTTATTATTAGCTTTAGCATAACGATTGCTGCATTGTGATACTCCCCCTCTAATACCTGCCTTGATGAAAGCAATTTTATCAAAGTCTGTTAATAATTCTAACTCTATTTTTGTATATTTTAACATAGCATCCCAGCTCAAGCCCGGTGCTGTATAATAATGAGCAGGATCTAATCCATAAGTTGTTATACAAATATTTCTAAAGTTTTCGAATACATCAGTTAACAATATAACATCTGTTTTCAGATATAAGTTAGAGTAATCCAGCATATTTTGACAACCAAAATGTTGCCAAACATTCTGTGCATGATTATAATCATCATTAGATACATTTGAATCAGTTAATGAACTGTAAAATTGATTTTTAGTGGGAATAGATGTTAATTTTAAACAGTCGTATGATGTCATAAATTCATAAGGATAAATACCTTTTCTCCTAACATACCTGAAATCTTCATTTCTTGGAAAACTATTTTTTAAAGTAATAAATTGTTCATCGTTGAGATTTTTAGCTAATTGCTCAAGACTACATGGTAAAAATTTTAGGGAATCAAGAAATCTTAAATTCAAAATTTGGCTATTTATTATTAATGTTTTAGAAAAAGATATGTATCTTTCTTTGTTTTGGGGAATGACATCCACATCACCCTCTACAAAGTTTAATGCATGAACAATGAAATGTGCATCATAGTGGCTGAGATTATGTAGGAATACTGGAACATGACGTGGTATCCTAAATTTGCTTATACAAACATCGTGTGCAACACCTCTAAAATTACCTGTATACCAATCAAAATATGAAATCTTTTTATCATCAGAAAATTCTATTTCACATATACAACAGAGTTTAGAATTCGCAATTTCCTTTTCATTTTCTGCAGTCAATGGTTTGGGGCATTTTTGAAAACTATTTTTCTTACTTATTATTTTTAAATCATCATATAAACGATTCATAAATATCTGTACACAATCTGGACCGCTATACGTTACATATTTTGACAAACTATTATCATATGAACATTTAATATAATATCCAAAACTATAAACTTCATGTTTGTGAACATTTTTAGTATACGGTTTATTTGGATCGTTAGAACACGTTTTTATTGGATTTAAAAAGGCTTCAAAATCTGCATATATAACGAAGGGTATCTTTAACTTTTTATGAAAATTTTCAAATTTTAATTGAGTATTTGACACTAGTTGTCCAAACCAATTTTTATATCTTTTATCTATATTTGGTAGTTCTACAGTAATATGTGAACAATCATATTGTTGATGGTTATTCAACCTTTCCTTTGTGGGGAAATGCAATAAACATCCATCGCATATATAAACCGCATGATTTTGATTTGAAATTTGTTTACTGACCAATCTTGATAAGTTTTTAATATAACAATAGTGGTAAGTCCTTTCTCTATTTATGAGTAATAAATTAATGTGACTATTTCTACGACATTTTGTTAAATATAGTGGACCCACTACACTATGCCTTTTCATTTCTTTATTAAATTCTAAACCGAATACACTGATACTAATATTATTTAATTTTTCAACTTTTGATATATCATTTAATTTAACGGGAAAAGATACACCATTAAATTTTAGTTTATTTACATGCATGCTATAGGACGATACTCGATTTGCGTTCTTACTCACTGGATATAATGCCGAAAGTAATGCCCATTGAAAACATAAATTGTCAGAGTTTTTTACGTTTATCACAGCTTTTTTATTACTAATATCTTTAGGTAAATCAATATATGACGTACCACGTAGCGGATTAAATTTATTAATATTCATGTCTAAGCAATTAATTTGTTTAAGACTCCACCCACTGTCTTTTTGTTCAAAAGCACTTATTTTATTTGTTATAGCATCACATAATGAAGAAAAGAAAATATTTAAGTCATCACCTCGAAAAATTATATAATTACATGTTTGAAAATCAAATGAATTTAGAATATCTTTAGTTTGTTGTATAAAATCTGCGTGTAGTATAAAATTTACTTTAAAAGCAGTATGTTTCTGCATAGATTCTTCAATCAAAAATAGCACATCATCTTTTATAGAACTTAAAAACAATTCCGGCGTTTCAAAATCTAACATAGATGATAAATCAGATTTATTTTTAATTTTATATGTAATTATTCTATTTCCAAAGGCTGTTTCAGCAATTGATACATTTTTAAGAGATGTGTGAGAAGTTAAAACATTATTATTATGAATTTTGCTTTTCAAATGATTGGTAAAGTATTTTCTAGTTATCAAAATTTTACACGTGTTACATTGCACCTTGTCGGCATCGAGGTCTGCTGATATCCCGATCGATGATAATGAAGTTGATGGCCTATCTTCATATCTAGTCTTTTTCTTATTATTGTCATCATCCTTCGTACTACAAAGTTTCTTAGACCCCATCCCGATTTGATATGATTGTTTTGATTGTCTAAAACAAAGAAGAAACATATTTATAGAAGAAGAACAAAACAATTCTGTAAATTTTGAGATAATTTAAGAAGGCATACTCACGCTATGTTTTCCTCAACTACTGCACAAATATTGTACAATTCTTCATCATATGTGGAGTCTTTCAATCCACTCTCTGGAACTATTCCCCACAAATTATACATTCCATATTAGATTTGCGTTGAAGAAAGGTACAGATATAATTTTAGATTATGTTTCAATAAAATGGAAATATATGACACGAACTTATTTAAAGAAAGTACTAATAAAAATTTGTATTTACAAAAATAGTTTTTTTATATTCTAGCTATAAAATACACATGATTATTATATTCAGAAACTATAAGTAAATAATATATACACGAATATTAATTGAATGGAATGCGTTTATTACTTATTACTAAAGTGAGATTTTTTACAATTTTCAGTCTTAGAAATTTCTTTAGTTATTTCGTAAACAATGTTTCTAACGTTTGCAGAATTTTTGTGTTTATCATTTGTGTAATATTTAACTCTAAAATCTGCGTGCTTCCAATGTTCTGTGGAGGGTATTTTTGCAATCTTTTTCATGTCATATATTTCTATTTTAATAAGTTTACTTGAGCTGGAACCATCATCAACGTTTGTTGATAAACAGACGGTATTACCTTCTTCATCGATTCGAGATACAGTGGATGAAAGTTTTTTTCGTTTTATTATAGGACCTTCAAAGAATTCATCTAAATTCTTGGTAATAATATTTTGCTCCCTCTTTTTCTTTAGTTTTGATTGTAAATTACTAAGTAAATCCTGACTACCTTCATCCGATAGAGGATAGTAGTAATTTTTAAAAGTATTTTCTTCATCAATAATTTCCAGTGAGTTCTGTAAAAATATTTTATAAATTTAAATCTGAATTGACGGATGTTCGTAGTGTAGCGATGGTTTTTTAGTGTATATAAGTGTGGTATAAAGTAATAACAAAATTACTTACATTCATTGTTGTATGAATCTATGTCACTAATACTTTGTAAATTAAATTTATACTTGTATTTCACTTCACTTAGAAATACACGAAATATAACAAACTAAATGTTCACTATAGAAATGACAGTTTCACAATGTAACTTAAACAGTTCCAACCCTATATATATAGAAAATATCGCTCCTACACCATGACTCATGGGTCCAATGCACAAAAGGTTTGTGATAATGAATTCCGGCTTCGATATGAACAAAAGATATGAACAAAAGATATGAATAGGTTTATAACATTTTGTAAGGTGTCTTTGTTAGTCATCTTTCCATTAACTATTGTTAAAAATATTTTGACTCATTGTTTAGAAATTTTTGAAATACTTTGGAACTTTTTTCTGTTATCAGACAATGAAACAAGTTGTAACATGAAACTGTTAGAAATGTTTGAGTCATAACTAACAAATTTTGGAATGCATTCGTCAAAACGATAAGAAGATATGACGATTATATAGATCTGTCTCATACTTTGATTCATATAAAAGCCAGGATATTGCATCAAGATTCCTCTAAGGTAGCTGCCTCAACGGTAGTGGCTCCGGTTAATAATTGGTTGCATTCAATCTTCAGTCAACTTGATGTCTATTTAAATCAAAAACTTATATCACCTCCAAATAATACATATGCGTATCGTGCCTACATGGAAACTTTGTTGAATTATGCTAAACCAGCTAAAGAATCTCATCTTACGTGTGGCCTTTGGTATGAAGATACAGCCAACAAAATGAATGAAACCGGCGAGGAAAATGGAGGATTTGTTAAAAGACAAAAATTAGCTTCTGAAAGTCAAGAAATTGAAATGATTGGACACTTACATGGCGATATATTTAACCAAGAAAAGTTCTTGATCAATGGTGTAGAAATGTCAGTTAAATTAGTTCGCTCTAGAGAAACATTTAACTTAATGGCCCCTTCAAGTGATTCAAAGTTTAAAGTATGCATTACAGATGCAACACTTATCGTTCGTAAAGCACGAATCAATCCAACTGTTTTACTTGCACATCAAAAAGCATTGGCTTTTTCTACAGCAAAATATCCCGTCACTCGAGCTGAAGTGAAAGTTTTAACTATACCATCTGGGATTCAAGGCAAAACACTTGACAACATTTTTTTGGGGCAAGTCCCAAAAAGATGTATTATTGGGTTTGTTGATAACGGGGCATTTAACGGTAATCTCACTAAAAATCCATTTAATTTCGAAAATTACAACATTAACACATTTTGTTTATATATTGATGGTCAACAAATACCTTCGAAAGCTTTACAACCTTCGTTTGAAAACCATATTTTCACCACGGCTTATCATACATTATTTTCGGGTACGGGTATACATTTTTTAAATGAAGGGAATGGAATTTCGAGAGAACAATATTCGAACGGTTACTGTTTGTTAGCTTTTGATTTAACTCCGGATTTATCAGCCAACTCTTCAGGTCATTGGAATCTTATAAGACATGGCACTGTAAGATTAGAAGTTCGATTTGAGTCAACGCTTGTACAAACTATTAACTGTATTGTTTACGCCGAATTTGATAATGTTATTGAAATAGATAAAAACCGCAATGTATCCGTCGATTATAATAGTTGAATATATATATATTGTAAAAATATTAACTTTGTAATATTTGTATGTATCTGTTTGTGTGTACATTTTTGAATAAATTAATTAAAATGAACTTACTTTGTATTATTTTTAATAATCACCCTTTCGATATATAATAAGTTACTGTAATTACAATCGCACACATGTTTGCGATCTCTGGGGTTGGAAAGTTGTATTTTTAAATAAATATGAATACAATAGAACTACAGAAATATTTGAACGAAATACATCCAAGTTTGCGGTATAATGTGTATGCTGCAAATAGATTACCGATATACATGGAAACTCCTACTTATTTAATTAGTAATTTGGACCCCGATACAAAACCTGGATCACATTGGGTTGCACTACATATAGACAAAAATGGTTTTGGTGAATTTTTCGACTCCTATGGACGACCACCTTCTGGATATCACTATGCATTCTTAAAGAGAAATAGCCACCGATGGAGTTTCAATAAAAAAATATTGCAAAACAATTGGACTTCAGTATGTGGTCAATACTGTTTAATGTATTTGTACTACAAGTTGCACAACTGTACAATGAATTACTTTATTAATCAATTTGACATCGATACCATGTACAATGATATGTTATTATGGAATTTGTTTAATTACTGTTTTAAAATAAATGAATATGACTAATGAAGGAATGTAGACGGCTTTTTATTATACATAGAAAAAGTACCTGAGACCCCCCGACCGTAACACAACAATAGCGTTCGAGCCGAACAATAGACGACCCTTGCTCGGATGATCCATTGTTAATTGTACCCCATTGCTTTTGTATTATTATAGGCTAGTTAATGTTATGCTATCTCTGAAACGGTTAAAGCTACGCAATTTTAAATACTTGTATTCGATTCAGCGACCCTGAAAACCTTTTTTTTTTTTTTTTTTTTTTTTTTTTTTTTAGGGTTGCCGCCGTGATCAGTGAGCTAGAACCTGTGAATCCCTACTACTTGATCACGAGCTAGTTTGGGCAAACACCAAACCACAAAAAAAAAAAGTTTAAGGAATTGTTACGTAGACACCTTCACAGCGATTTATTGCTGTGTCTGCACAATAGACTGAGAGATGGCAACATAAAAAAGGTGATTAAAGTGATAAGTGAGGAAGCAAGAAAATTAAAGTTACGACTACATTTTGTAATCGTTAATCATTAATTAGATTACATTTTACCCATCCCTGCACTCCACAATGTATACAGGTATGTCTTTTTTTATTAGTATCAACTATGGACTGTTTTGGGCATAGCATTTGTGTAGGCAAGAGGGCTTCAGTATTGGTAGGGCACCATACCATTTTCTATATTTTTTTTTCCTTTATATTCACGCACGCGATACAATTTTAAAAATCTATAATATATAGATAATTAATCCTTTTTTAACATATAATTTACAAGCGGATGCCTGACCTGAATCAAACCTAGTGGAAGGTTAATCAAATTAATCAAAATATAAAACAACAAAAACTAATGCCCTGTTCTGTGATGTTGCGCGAAAGGTAAGTCAGCTCAGCAAATGCTAAGTGACTAGCTGAGGCACCCAGCGCTGATCTTCAAATAAAAGAAACGTCCGCCATAAACGGCTGGTATCCGACACGGCATCTAGTGGTTTTATGGGGAATGGGGCTGAAGGAATTAGAAAATGTAGCTCCTGAGAACATTCCATTGTGTGAATTTGACTTTTTATTTTTATTTATATATAGTTAAACGAAGACACGGGCTTTAGTTAGCTTTCATATAATAGGAGAATATCGAACAAAGAGTGTGCGATACGTCTCTGGCAGGCTCCCGGACGCGAGCGACCTCTTCAATTACACCTGGACAAAGATAATAAAGACCCGGGCGGACGTGCGTCCAGCCTGTTTCTTTCAACTCCACACTAGCCGATTATTACGGCCAAATGACCGTCTTAGGAGTTTGTGTGTGGTGCAAGACATAAGATTTCTGCATTTGATTATACTTTTATATGTGAATCGCAATATTGTGATTATACACCCGGATACGGAGGGGGAGCAAATCTGGGACCGTGCCCTGGGTACCGCATGTAGGGGTAACAGACGTGTACATCCTACTGCGTAATCGCTGAGCAATACATCTAAAAAAGGAGTTCATGAAAAAAAACAACTTAAGTATAAACAAATCAAATCGGCCAACTGAAATGGAAATGGACTGAACGCAGGCTTCGCTGTAGCGGGGAAAAAAAATGCAAATAGAGAACGCTCTGGTACCCTATAGATAGCAATAGACACAGAGGATGTTAAACAACAAAATGGGAAGACAATTTGACTAACCCTTGGACCTTCTTAAACAAGAATTACGGCTGACAGAACCCAGAGAAAGGAACTGAAGGAGGCATATGCCGTTAGATTCGCCGCACTTGAGGATCTAATACTAATTGAAGGTTAATGATAACGATATTAATTATTTTGTGAATATTTTCCGTTAAATCCTGCATAAGACCATCAGGGTTAACGTGGGAGCGAAACCACGGTGAGCAAGACTTCTATTGACTATAAAGCAAGGGGTTATCCCCAACTCGTTGCCAACCGGGCTTGGGAACCTGTATTCCTTCAACTATCAGGCCAGTGATATCTTTTCTCAGTCTCCCTCTTCGAAGACTGAGTGTGAAGAGCTCGTCCCTCAGGAACTCTCTACTAGGCTGTGGATACATACGCACCACCTGCGCTTCATTTAGGCAGAGCCCATCAACTCTACTACCCGGTCATGAAAAGAAATCCTACGTTAACCATGCTTATTGATAAAAGAAAGAAGGAATTTATACATTTCGATGAAATTTAAACAAAAAGAAATCGCTAACAGCTTATAAATTAAACTAGGATGTATAGAGTACGAGAGGGGCTCGATATTGTCATCATTATGGCAACTCATCTCTCGATATAGAGAACAGATAACTGGACCGTTTTACTAAAAGAAATCGTTTGATAGTTAGGGAGTTGAAAAGAATCCATTTTTAGAAAAAAGAGTTTACGCTTACCTAAATAATTTTTATTGCTCCATTCTACGGATAGAGTATTTTAATGGTTTTGAAGTATTAGTGGCAGATTGAATCACCGAACTGGGTCGTAACCAGAGTAGGCAAGTGCGAAGCCCGTCATAGTGGCTCGCTTCGGCATGTCGCGTTTTAGGATCAGCTTGTGTATATCCAGTTGTTCATATACCTATAGTAAAGATGATCAGATCTTGCAAGCTCAGCATTTTTTTTTCTTTTTTTTAACACATAAGCAAAAAATTGGGAATACTGACTGTCACAAAGATTCAAATGCAATTATACAAAGAGTACACAAAATAAAAATCCAGTTTTGATTTTGTATGAATTTGTACTAGTACTTGTACATTTTTGTCCAAATTTTGTTCGTATCCAAATTCATATTTGAGTGAGATCGTGCTCCATACAATACTATCCTTTCTCATTTATCATCATCAGCCTACTCTGCTACTACTGCTGCATATAGGCCTCTCTGAATAACAACCATTCAGCTCGGTCTAGGACTCTTTATTCAATCCACACCGACTAGTTTCAGTAGGCCGTTGTGGGCCGCTGGAGCTCCGCACGCTACATCTGCCGATCCATGGTCTCCACTCAAGAACCCGCCAGCGCTTACGATCATCGGTCCTTGGGCATATATGGCATGCTATGTTGACAAGCGATATATAATATAAAAAATGTGACTCAAGCATTATGATATTATCTTCGATTTATTACAACGAATTTTGCTCTTCACCTCAAATGTATTTAGAGTGTTTTAACGAAAGCGTCATAGTATATACATATAATGAATGGAATATGTTATCTTATATAAATTAATAAAAGATATTGTATATTAGATATATTTTTAATATTTTGATGTTGTATATTCTCTATTTACATATAAGTCCTTATTCAATTAAATTCCTTCTAAAATCCTATTAACTTCAACCAAAAAAAATGTCACTCATATTTGGGCAACTTGGCGACGAAGGTGTTAATCGATTATTTTTTTATTTTATTGGATTAATTGTTAAATTATTTTAGTACAATTTTTCTATATATTCAACGAACCCTTTAGTCGTGGAGTTAATTCACCCTTTCATAGGTTGACCGCGCAGGGACCCTTCGGACCTTCCGTCACTAGCCAGTTATTACGCGTCACTGCCCTTATTAGAAGGGCCAGGGTTGATTGCCTTCCGACAAATTCCTTTCCTGACCTTTTGCAATTTGTACTTATTTAATTTTATTTTCGACCCCCGAGCACGTGAGTTCACTCCTGACTTTTCTTTGAGAAACTAAATAATAACAAATCGTTATTTCAGATAATTACCCAAAATACCACGTGTGAGTTGAGAAAGGAAAAAGAAGGAGATAAGGGCACGAACCTACTTGCAAATCAGCCCCATCTACAACACTGGTTCAGCCCCCACACACCACAATTTCACGCATTTGAGGTTGAGCAACAATTTCTTAGCATAGAACGTTTGCATTTGCCCTGAATATTGTACAGCCCAACGAGATGGTGTATTTTAAAGAAATTTACAGTGTGCGCGTTGTCAGTGGAAGCAAAGTATTCGAACCTAGAAAGGAAAGATGATGTAGTTAGGGGGAAAAAAGGGTGAAAATGTGTTACTAATGTAAAAATAAATAATATAGAACATAAACTAAATGTTATAATTTAAGAAATAAAATAAATATAAGCTAAATAATAAATGGCGTAAACAAATAGTAATAATAATACATCGTCACGCTGTATTCCTATCAGGGTGAGCAGAGATACAATGCTATAACAGGTAGAAACCCTGGCCCCCCTCTCATATGTAATATATGTAATTCACAAGACCGGGCGCTAACAAAGGCAACGCTCGCCGGATTAATGTCTCAATTTCAATGATAAGATCAAACAATGCACCGAAAACTTAAAGATACAAACACGGGCTTATGTTAATTTAAATCTGATTTCATATTCAAATCCGGCACTCGAGTCTGCGATCGGACCCTCTTGTCTGCGAAACCCGCCCTCGACTTACGTCCCAATAAATCGCCTAAAATAACTAACTCCGATACTGAGTAAGCTGTGCTGTTTCCAATTCAATTTACCATGCAAAGATCTAGCTTTTTCACTTTTTTTATAACGGCTTGGCAGAACTAAACGGTATGCGGCGAGAATACAAAGATGAGCAAAACACTTTTTTTTTTCTGACTCGAAAAGTCAGAAAGAAGGAGGAGGTTCGGGAGTCGAAGCTGCTCGCGTCCGTAGACTTTACCCTAGTTTCCCTACACGTGACTCCTGGGTGGTGCTAAACGAGCAGCAGCGAGGTGGTAGGGCGTCGGTGCCCGTCTGGATCGCGACCACAGTACACGAGTGTAAAGCCCGTCATAGTGACCAGTTCCGGTTTGTTGCATTCGGAATCAGCTTGTGTATATCCAGTAGCTCATATACCTAGAGACCTTCAGTCGTGGTATATGTGGGCCGACATGACGATGTAGACTATCAATGGATTTTCATCCTTTGATAGTCGCTTTCGTTTTTGGACTACACTGTACTTACCATCAGGTTCTCTGTAGTCACTATGTCGATCCAGTGTAAAAAACAGCAACGATAGACAAAGTGCAAAAATTCGTGGACAATTGCCATCGCTATGTCGGTCCACAAACATGATGACGGATGGTCTTTTGGTATATGAAAATAACTAGATCGCGAAAAATAATACACAACATAATTTACGAAAGCTGATCAGATTTCTCCGATCAGTATTATAAAACGTTTCTTAGTATTTCCAACACAAGATGACAGTTTTACAAAATCAAAGACCTAGTTGGAATTCTCCGGGACAATTTATTTCTCAGTCAATTGTATTACAGGTCATAGAGGGGCTAGTCCCTCGTTTGAATCGGACGTTTGTTTGAAATCCCCTTTCGCTCGGACCTCGGACGCGGACGGTGCCATACAATTCGATTTTCTATGGCTGATTGAACACTGTAAAAGAGAATTTGTAGGTGCATTTTATATAAAAAAATCATTATTTACATGCATTACGAGTATTTATAAAACACTAGCAAACCCGTCGAACTTCGTTTCGCCACCAGATGGCTTCGTTTTGGTTTTTAGTTAGCGTTTGAAAGAACGTGCGCATAATAAATGTCACATGAAATTAACTGAGCAAAGTACAATGAGTAGCTGTCAAACAATGTATAACGCATCGGCACCATCTACTTAAACTACTGCTGCGATCTGCTCCACCACCATGCAAAACCATATTGGTTTGTAGTACATGCTATGTATCAGAGATGGCGCTGTACGTGAAAAATGATTTTCCCCGTTTTCCTGCTTTTCTGTTGATATTTTTCCTGAATTTTGTTTGCTATAAACGTCATGGAGCCCGAGACCTTTCCAACGAATGCAAAACCGTGGAAATCGGTTCGTCCGTTCTGGAGTTATAGCGTCAGGAAGGAAAACCGGACTTATTTTTATATAATAGATTACACATTATTTGTGACGCAACCGCAAATGGTTTTCAATAACAAATCATAGGTACACAAGAAATATTTATTATATTTTATTTTTATGCGTTTATGTTTATTACTTCATAGAAGTATACTCACTACAGATAAAGTTCCTAACTAAGCGTTTTCTACCAGCTGTATCACGACGAGCGTTTTGAAGAGTTATTTAAACTTCTTACCACCTCTTCTTTCCATAAAAAAAAACTATGC
This sequence comes from Automeris io, assembly GCA_036320925.1. NCBI lineage: Eukaryota > Metazoa > Arthropoda > Insecta > Lepidoptera > Saturniidae > Automeris > Automeris io. The sequence goes on along the minus strand of JAUDJH010000009.1, from coordinate 879,766 downwards.
GTGCAGATTAACAGAGTCACAGCTATAAGGTAACTCATATCCCGGCTGGGAATAAGAAATCCTCTAACTCTTACTGCAGAAGAGCGTTGACTTGTGGAATGGTCATCCTGCGAGCGTGTTCCAACCGTCCTACGATATTGGGTACTTTAAATGAAACGTAAAGAAATATTAGTGCAGGCCGGCATGGTTACTGCGACTATCGATTGTTTTTCTTTACTGTTGATAGTTGCAGTCCTTTTTTGGACTGCACCATGCTTACCATCAGGCTTAATGTGGTCACTATAATAAGTCAGGATAAAAAAGAAGTAAATTGTGTTCTTTTGTTTACAACATTCTAAGCGTAATTGCCTTCTAGCAATAGCCAGTATCTTTAAAAATTTTTTATGGAGAACATCTTAGTCCTAGCCGGGATATGGATTACCGTGTAGCTATTATATACCAGTAGCGTTCATTCCATAGATGTTTGAAAGCATTGCATGCCCTTACAATAAATAATACTGGAATAAATTGCTTAAGCTTCAACAAAAAAAGGAGCCATTTATATTCACATCTATTCTATATTCACGCCATCTATCTTTACTATGAAAGCAAATAAATATTTACTGCCATAATATAATATTGAAATTATTAACGAGAGTTCTGCCTACCCTCTCCAAGTACCCTACGCACGTCACTGTTATATACATACATACATGTCATATATACGTATATACATTAAAGGTAACTGTAATCGATTTATCTCAAGAAAACGATTTAGAGTTTGGATCAATGTAAATATTATTTTAAAAATACATGGCTGAAGGTGTTTCACCCAACAGAGGGTATTCAGACAAAAAGTTTGACAGCTCGTTACTAGGGTAGCTGTCTAGGGGCCAGGACTCTAATTGGCTACCTGGGGTGCGTACTCCTACTGTCACTCCTGTTGTTTATGTTTGTTAGGGTTCCGTACTAAAAAAGAGATCCTTATAGCTTTGTTATCGACTATTTTTCGGTTCCTATATTACAAGAATTATATTATTTATGGAAATACAGCATGTTATAAAAACCCTGCCCGTTTCTTGAATACGTTACACAGCAAAGATGGGCAAAATGTAATCTGATTAATGATTAACGAATACAAAATTTAGTCTTAATTTTAATTTTCTTGCTCTGCAATCATGACTAAATCCATTTAAAACATTAAGAAATCATAAATGTGTATGCAATCTGGGATTCTGTAGTGTTTTAAACATAGATGAGCTAAATGCAGTCATATTAATGGTAAAAAACGTAAAATGTAATCGTAATCATTTGAATTAATCTGATTACATTTTGCAGATCTATGTTACACGGTATCAGTATTCGATTCTATTTAGGTTATCTTTATATAATAGTTAAAGTAAAAAGATCTATATATAATAAAAATTGTTTGTAATAATAATATAATATATCATCACAATATATCCGTTTTATGGTGAGCAGAAATACATTAATGGTTGTATCCGTTTTGCACAAACAGCCTAGACGTCGAAATGTTTTACAAAGTCTTCACAAAACTGTTAACTGATGAGGCGTGAGCTCTGTTCATATCAATGGCCCCACATTTGATATGTTAGGTATATCTGTATTAGGGTACGATAAGGCTGACGTACGTACACATGTAAAAGTCCCCTAAATAAATAGGATTAAAAAAACACTTTGCGCTTATATGTCATGGCCAACCTGACCAGTAGCGCTGCTGATCGCCGTTCTCAAGGCTCTAACACATGATTTTTGTTTAGATACCATGCTGGTTTCCTCACGATTTTTTCCTTCACCAGTGAGCATATGGTCCCTAAATCCGTACTCCGAAAAAAGCCTGATAAATGTGTCGAGATTCAAACCTACGCCCACTCACGTTGCTGTGCACTGGTCCATTGTCCACTAGGCTTTTTTTGGTAACCCAGGGGAAATTCTCATGGATCGTCAGGGGGTGGTGCGAGCCGCCTCCTGGTATACCGGACTCCTACCGACTAAAACCCCTGGGATGCTCCTTAAGTCGCGCGTGCACCAGCCCTCGGGTGCACCGAAAGTTTCCAAAAGGGCTGGTGCGCGATCCGCCCTGTGGACTCCTCCACATATCGGGAGAGGCAAAGCCTCACTTATCCACTACGCTACTACAGCCACAGCTAATCCCACTTTATATGAACATCTTTTTTATGCATGTCTTTTTCTAAAGCTATATAAAGTTATTATATTTTTTCTGTTCTTATATTTGTGATTCTCGCGTGCCCGCTCGTCTTCTCTCCTCTCTAACACTGACCAGCTGTTTAAGCAACGTCATCTACAAATTCAATGAAAGCTTGGATCTAGCTCCGTACCTATTTTCGTTCCGTCTCCGTTTATCATATATTATGTGTCGTTATATATATGCAAATGGTGCGATCAAGTCAGCGCTTCCCAAACATTATGATAAACTTGGAGCTCGCACGCAGCTTATGCAAAAACACATTAAGAAGGCTCCCGTCGGTACCTATTTAATCTCGGTAATTGGCCCAAAAGCTTATCAAACTTGTTTCAAAGTTTGCTTATTACGATTTGAACTACGGGAACTGTGGCCCCTACCACGAGCTCTAATATTAACTATTCTATTATATAATTGGCTAGAGTAGCCCAATAGATAAAGGACTAGTATACATGCGCGGCAACACAAATGATAGTATGTTTTACAGATTAAGCATGGATTTAGGAACCAGATCCGTACCTGTGACGGAAAAGCAGCTTTATTATTAATTATTATTTTTTTTTTTTTTTGTGTAGCTTTATATATTAATCACTGTGCATGCTGTGGTGCCCTATAATTGTGGGGGCATTTATATGTTCTACTTAAGTACCATGATCCTTTTGTATTCTTGTCTAATGTTACCCATGTTGGGCACCCTAATATGTAAAATAAAATAAATAAAATAAAATAATAAAACGTCGTGAGGATCCCGGATGGCATCTAATAGAAATATTATGTATACTGGTGCTGTCAGAATGGCAATTACCTGGCGCTGCTTGTCATGTTAGGCACAACATATAAGCGCGAAATGGATACAGGCGTTAATGTATCACTGCTCATCACAAAAGGAATAAGTGTAACGGTGTGCTATAAGGAAGTCGTCAGCGTGCCGGTACCGTTAATTTCGCTGGCTGAGCACCTTCTGTGCTCGCCCCCTAAGCCCGGTTGAACTGAAAATGCCTTTCCCGGCAATCAGTAGATAGTCCGCTTCAAAAAAAAAAAACAAAAAAAAAGCTGGTACCGTGGCAGATAGCGCAGTACACTCCCTTGGCCGGATTTCCGCGGCGCGAAAGGAACACTTAGGGATTTTAGTCAATAGGAGTCTGACAAAACCCTCATACCGACCAGCAATTTGTGGATGGATTACTGCTGGTAAATTAAACAATAAACCCCTTATTAATATTTTCTATCGGAAGCATCTCTACTAGCGGCGAAAGGTGACATTTAGTAACTATTGTATCTTTTTTTTTATTTATTTCTTTTAAATTTCATAGAAAAATAAATCGCAAATCAAAGACTGTGAAGCAATATGTCAGGCTTATGGGCAATCAGTGCATTCGGAGCAAACAATTTAACAAACATAGACTACTTAACTAATAAAATTGATATAATTAGCTTAAATCAATCATATAACCTTATTATATATAATATTGTTGTTTTTCGGTAGCAAAAATAGTCTTTTGTACTCCAGTGTACCTAAATTGTTAGGCCGTTCCTTGTAGCCAGATTGGTTATTGAATCGTACTCTTCTTTTAATATTGATAGTTACAGTAAATTTTGTATACGCATTAACCCATTACCGCCCTCTGTACCTGCACAGGTACAACTACTTAATCGATAAATTATTTTGGGCGTTAATGGGTTAAGGTACAGTGTATAAATAAATTGGGAAAATGAACTAAAACGTCATTTTCTAAACATCAATAAAGACACATTTTTGGATATGTTTTTTACACTTATTTTTTAGATTAGCCACCACCATACACAAAATTGTGTATCGCAACTTTGCGGCATCTTCCTATCTACACAAATAGAATCCATCGCTTATGGTCTAAATATTTTGAAATAGATCGTTCGTTAGCTGGTCAACCCTAAGCTTCCTTGAAATACTTGCACTATAATAGATGGCGCTAAATGTTTAATGATCTAGAATGATTACTTGTCTCTGATTGGTGAAATGATACTCGACTGTACTCGTGACTCTCGACCCATGGTAGGGACCACCGGTAGGCCACTCATGAAATTACATCGAACCGCCGCCGGTACTTAGGCTCGCTAAACTCAGCTCGTTTTAAAAAGCAAAGTCCAAAAATCTTTCACACACAAACCTTACTATAACATATATTTATGCCTACATGTCAATAGACAGTAAGAAATAACTGACAAAAGGTTTGGATTCCACTACGTCGTAGTTTAGAGTCTCTTTCGATGTTTTTGCTCAAGGCAGTCGCTTCCAAAACGCTGATAGATTACCGTTGCGTTCATTTGTTCTGGCTAGCCGTCAAAGTTGATGTCAGCACCAACAGTGATGTTCTTGCGTTGCTACCGAACCCACAAATCACTGACTGAAGACCCTATTCCACGTCCTCTTTAGCCCGCGGTGAAGTTGCAAAGATCAAGGTAAAAAAACTGTTGAAGTGGTAGGGCAGTGGCTCGAACTGGGTCGTGATGACCATTAAATACTGTTAGGACCTTCACAGTGACTCGATTCGGCCTGACGCGTTTTGAGATCAGATTGTGTACGTCCTGTAACTCGTATACCTAGAGACCTTTAGTCGCGGTATATATATATGCCAACTTGACGATGGACACAGCCAATGGATTTTCTCCCTATGTTAGACGCTGTCGTTCTTGGATTATACTGTACTTTCCATAAGCTTCACCGTAGTCTCGTTGTCAAGCCAGTAAAAAAAATATTCGGTGATTTAACCAGTCTAGTCTAGAACTAGTCAGTCTGTATCGAGCCCTCGACTGAGCTCCATCAAGTTAATCACGTTGGTATTCATTCAGAACGACATAATCACTCGCAAAATTTTGAAAATAGTTTTTCCCTGTCGTAATTACTTAATAATGCCGCGAGGTCTCAGTTCGCCGGAAGCAACTAGTATTTCCCAATACAAAGGTCGGATTCTATACTATTAAAACAAGAGGTGTCGATTATGCCTACTGCATTATTATCGACTCTTTGATCGGAGTAGTTGCTAACATATTTATGTTAATAGGATTCGAGAAGAAAAGTTTAGCATTTGCGCACACCGCTCCACGAGCTGCGACGTACGACTGTTAGGGTGAAAACTTGTGTTTTAAAACAACTCGAGACGTATCCATGATGCTTTTAAGTGCTTTAAAAATACTGTGGAATTCGTTTACAATTTGTGTAAGAAATTGCAATACCTACTAAGCTTTCCTGTTGTTATATTTGTTTGTTCCGGTTTGCTTCTTCATTCATAAGGTAAACAACAAAGATGTCGAAAGCACGATCGGCGTTTCTTCTTAAAAAAAAACTTTATTCCAAAATAATATTTAATTTACATTTTTTTTTTTTTTTTTACATCGTAGTAATTTACAAAAAAAAAAACACTTTTAATATATGTGGATATTTTCCACGAGAGCTGCGGGTCCTTCAGGAAGAAAGTAGTCGAGGCTATCGGGCCGTTTTCAGACAGGGACAGTTAACATACACATTTATACACACACACTAAGTCACATACACAAAGCACACAACCAAACTACACATTTCACATATACATTTTACTAGGTTAATAACATTTAATAACTTTTTATTTCATAACAATTATTTGAATCGCATTTAATACTTTCATATAACCTTGTTACACAAATCATCTTGGTTAATCCGATTTTTTGTACGTTTTCCTGTTTTAAATTATAAAATTATATACTGTAGATTTGTGAATGAATAAAATAAAATAAATAAATATGTCATTATAAAACATAAATTAATATCTTCATGCTGTCCATCTTATATTTTATCATCGTTTTTTCTACAATACCACGACAATGTGACTACAGTGCACCTGATTGTAAGTACAGAGAAGTCCAAAAACGAAAGCGATTGTCAAGGGACAAAAATCTATCGAGTCTCTGACGTTATGTCGGCCCACATATACCGCGACTGAAGATCTCTAGGTATATGATATACTGGGCATATACATGCTCATCTCGAAACGCAATAGGCCAAAATGAGTCACTATGACAGTCTTTACACTCGTGTAATGTGGTCACGACCCAGTTAGGCCAATCGCCTTACTATCACAAATGATCATATAAAGTATAAGTTTAAATAGTTTTTGAATCACTCCTTAAATTTAAAAATACTTTGTTTTTTCAAAGCACTAAAGAATTCTCAATTGTGTATCACTTTATGAGTAAATAGTATTCAAAATTTAAACCATCAGAGCAAGTGATATCCAGAATTACCCAAACTTAAATTATTTTAACTTAATTTCTACAAATAACCTATCCATAACTATACATGAAACCAAAAAGCAATAACTTTTATTATCAAAATTCTGACCAAAAATCTACCCCCATGGAAGTAAAATTAATACAAAAACGCTTTTTGAAAAAACAACTCTGCGGCCGCACCTCATTGGCCAGACACGCTCGCTTCCAGCCAAATGACACACACGTTCAATAACAGGCGCCAATCATGCGACGTTCGCAATTTAAAAAAGCAAAATGGCCGCCTGACCGTTACTAATTTGACGTGTGACGTCAGACATGTAGTGCGGCCGTCGGGGACAGTTGCATTGCTGAAAGATTAATTGACCGTTAAACTGTATTTTTGTTGGTCTGTATTCAAAATAATTTTGTATTGTTTTACTTACTTGTACCGTTTTAATCTAACTCAATTTTTTGGACTTTGAGTGTTTGCATTTTGTAAAATCTCCATCAGGGCAATAGTAGAATTAAATTTCGGTTAATACTAAAACATCCTAAGAAAACCTGCATGGCATATGTAAACGTTCTGAGATTGTCGATCAGCTTTGGGTACAACATATAAGAATAAACTGGATACAGCTTTTATATGCCTCACATAAGTCGCAGTGTCCACTTTACGCTTATATGTCGTGCTAACGTGACAAGTAGCGCAGCTGAAAGCCAAAAGAATTCAGTAAAATCAACAGGTTATTATAATATCTACCTTAATAGGGTTGCCCATTAGTAATGGGAAGTGCCATTGTAGCACCTCTATTGTCTGACTGTCAGAAGCGGTGTCGCCATTAAGCACGGAAAGTCAATAGGGTTGACACCAATTATCAACTCGGGCGCAGTTCGCACGGCTAATGGAAATTTAAATACTTGCTTCCGCGAACGCCGCACAATGCCCTCCGCGCGGTAACATCCCTAATTGCTGCTACTTTTTAGGGATCCTCAAACGCGCCCGGTTCATTGATAATTATTTTAAATTAGTTTCTTGTTTTCCGAAGAAATATTTTATGGTAAGTCGGGGGAAAATCTTACTCAGGGCCTCTTTGTGGGTACTAAGCAGGCATGACAAACTCCTACTAACTAAAAACCCATCGGGGGTTCCTTCAAATTAGTCTGCTTGGGCCTAGAAATCCTAATTCTTAAGACCTCAGTGTCAGGCGGCGCGCCGTCTCCATCTCATCCTAGTAACAGACTCCATCAAATATACTGCCCGATAACTACAAAAATACTATTTTAGCTCGAAGCAGCCAAATTCAAGGAAAAAATATAAAAATATAAATCTATAATATAAAAATGAATCGCAAAATGTCTTGATAAGCGCGAAACTCGAGAACGGCTGAACCGATTTGGCTGATTTCTTTTTTGTTGTGTTTATTGAAGTCTGGGGAAGGTTATTACGGAGAGAAAAATTAAAAAAAATTGTCTGAGAAACTCTAAAAACAACACTTTTCTATATTCTCATACAAAAAATTCGTAATAATATTTAAAAGTCAATTTGAACTTTAACACTATACCATAATATTTAAATGTTAGTGGACGGGTTCCGGGAAGGCAAAACAATTGAGTGACGTATAAATATTAATGTCAATATATGTCAATTTTTATACATATAGCATTAAGGCCAAGTTCCTTCAAACAATTTAAAAAAAACAGCCGACAGGCCAATAGGTTTTGGCAGAATAAAATCTCACGGGGATGCTATTAACATTAAAAAAACAATGTGACTTTGTTTTAGAGAAATAGGGCAGAACAAGGTCTGCCGGGACTAGTATTAAATAATTCCACTAAAAATATGCCTTATTTATGATATTTCCAGAAAAAAAAAACTCCATAATGTATTTAGTGTGATAATATATCATTAAGTATTTCATCTTTTTGCGCTCTTTTGTCGTGCCCAACGTGACCCGTAGTGCAGCTGATCTCACAACACTAGTACACAGGACATTTATAGTATATGCCAAGCAGGTTGCCATACTATGTTGCCTTCCCCGGTGAGCATGTGGTGCCTAAACCGCACGGGTAAATCTGAAAAAACCCAGAGGTACGTGCGGGATTCGATCATACGACCAGTTGCGTTGCCGCGTATGGATGCCGGTCCATTATCCACTTTTTTTTTTACTTGGGGAAAATCCTCATAGGACCGTCCCAGCCACAAAAGGGGTAGCAGCCGGGTTGTGCCGGACTTTTACCAGCTAAAAACCCCAAGGTGACTACTTCTGCGAATTAGTGGAGACTGCGGGTCCTGTAATCAATTCGCCGCAGCCCCACTACGCCGCGCCTGACAGGCACAATCACGGGGGGGGGAGACACCGCCTCCCCTGATACCACCTGGTGTACTTCGACAGAGCGCGTCACAACGCACCCGTCTACTAAAACATCTATTAAAGAATTTACTAATATAAAAGCGTGAACCCTGCGCGATTGTTCATGACACACTTTACCGAATTGTCGTCCTTTTTTTCCCAAATTGCCAAATTGGCCATTGTGCCGGCGCGGTGGCGTGGACTCAGTGTAACACGGTGCCTGCTCCCTGCTCCCTGCTCCCTTTGACTGTCCAGGACACGTTTAGGGCTTCGTTACAGTTCGCACTTGCTTTGTCGATGTCGCTCGACCAGTTTTCATCGTTTTTTAGCTCTCAATAATAGCATAACAAAGATACTTCTCCTGCAAAAGATTTTTTCCGTTTTTTTATATGTCAAAGTGACATAAGCCTTTATTAAGTTAGAAAAATGAAAATATTTTGACTCCAAATTTGATTTTAAATACAGTGTAGAGCAAAGAATGAGAATTCATTGACAGTTGACGTTCAAATTATAGGATATACTAACTTTGCCTGCGACCTCTTTCGCGTGAATATAGTGCTTTTATTATGTAATTTCAAGCTAAAATTTTAGTATACATTTGATAAATGTCATCGATTTTTTTTCTTATATAAGTTACTCTCTTAACGTACTCTAAACTTTTTTTTTTTTTTTGGTAACCCGGGGGAAAATCCTACATTGGACCATCAGGGTCACTGTGAGGGCAGCGACCCTGGTGTGTCAGACTCCTACTGACTAAAAACCCCCGGGGTGTCCCTCTAATCACTCCACCCAGGCCTGGGAAACCAAATTCGTCCAGTCGCCCGGGGAGCGAACAGCCTTATTCAGGCTTCCTCTCTGGGAGGAATGGGAATAAAGAGCCCACGCCTCCAGTACCTCGCGTACGTAACGTACTCTAAACTAACGTAACTACTCTTAACGTACCTTTTTTATTTATGAATTTATTTAAATAAAATAAACATTAAATATTAAGTGAATCTTTCCAAGCAAAAAGCAGCATCTAAACCGGTTAAGCCGTTTATGAAATTAGCGGACACAAACACGTACAGATATAGTGATTAACGATTCTGACACATTTTAATTATCCTATATGGCGCAAGTGAAAAACTTCTGTTAAGTGGTATATATTAAAGCTCTCAAATAATTGTTTATAGTATTATGCAGACGGCTAAGTGGAGGATTTATTATATGTATTGATAATTTTGTTCAAGTAGGATCATTTACAAGTACTTTTAAATAGTCAGAAGAAATCAAGGAAATAAATCTGCCGCCGGCTTGGAAATCACAGTATACTGAGAACAGCCAGCTAGAAACGTATAGATATACATAGATTACATACTTATTTAGGCTTCACATAGTCAATGATGAAGGAAAACACAGCGAGAAATCCTGTATGTCATTTAATGGATGGTTTTATAGTTTGTGTGATAATTTTTAATTTTAATTTAGATTGTAGGTGTTATTGTCTGTTATTTTTTTTCTTCTTTTTGGTTTTATTTTTCTGTTTTGATATTGTTAGTATTTAGTTAATGCTTTTGAGCCATGCTGTGGATGTCTTTCATTAGTATCCGTTGCAGACATTTCGCTTGTGCATGTGATCTCATTGTGAATGTAAAATGTAATGGAACTGTCGATAGCCCATACATAAATAAATAATAATGGAAACAACGTGTGTAAAAGCCACATTGGACACGACATTTAAGAGGAAACTGGCTGCACCAATTAATTTATCTTTGCTCACCCTGTAAGAGATAAAGCGTGTTGATATATTATTATTACAATTAAAACCAAGTTCTACAAAATATATACGAATAATTTTGATTCAATTCAATTAATGAAGACTCTTGTTGGATATTAATAAGTTTATCGGAGCATCCAAAACCCTGTCTGATTAATTAATCAGCTCAACAGAAACGCTTGAACAAATCAAACAGCAGGCGTTGAGTCAACAGGCACGTCTGCGCTTTGAGGTATCTAACGTAGTTTGTGAAAGAGGGGCGAGGGTTGCCACGTTCTACTCCCAGGTCCGATTAGCCATGAGAAAAGAAAGAAAAAGCATCTATTTGGCACGCAACGCAGTACGCTAATGTAATTTTGCTCACCCGGAAAGGAATAAAGTATGACGATATGTGTATTATTATTAATTAAAAATATAGAAAAGGCTACAAAATCCGTCTTGTTCGATCGAAATTTGACTAATAGCAACCCTAAGCGAGTCTCCTATATAATGATAATTGCAATTAAACGTTTTCTTATATCGCTTTTGGTTCTCATTCGCTTTTATTACAACTGATTGCATATCAAACACTTTCTCTGTAACAATTTTACGCAAAAACTGTTGTATAAATAAATCTGAAATGGAATAATATTGAATCTACTCTATATCACCTCTTTATTTTTATTGCATTCGGCTAATCTGTTGAAGATTAATTATTTAAAACTAGCTGTCCCGGCAGACCTTGTTCTGCCCTATTTCTCTAAAACAAAGTCATATTGTTTTTTTTAATGTTAATAGCCTCCCCGTCAGATTTTTTTGAAAATTGTTTGAAAGAACCTGGCCTTAATGCTATATGTATAAAAATTGACAAATATTGACATTAATATTTATACGTCACTCAATTGTTTTGCCTTCCCGGAACCCGTCCACTGACATTTAAACTTTATGGTATGGTGTTAAAGTTCAAATTGACTTTTAAATATTATTACGAATTTTTTGTATGAGAATATAGAAAAGTGTTGTTTTTAGACTTTTTCAGACAATTTTTTAAATTTTTCTCTCCGTAATAACCTTTCCCAGACTTCAACAAACACAACAAAAAAGAAATAAGTCAAATCGGTTTAGTCGTTCTCGAGTTTCGCGCTTATCAAGACATAGCTGATCCGGCAAACGTAGTTTTGCTATATAAGTTATTGTAATATCTTCTATGATGTTCATTGAAATTAAGTGATGTCAAAGATAATTTTGTTCATAATTAAATACTCTTTATCAACAAAACATTTATTTGGATAAAGATTAACATTATTACGTTGATACAACTCTTAACAAATAATACATTAATTTCGACCAAATTTGTTTACCATAAAAACGGTTCTAGTGACTTAATCTTAAAAGATAAACATATACTGTCGCGGACATTTTTTTAGATCATCTCAAGAGGAATAATTCTTTCTTACATATATTTTTGGTATCTTGAACCGTTTTTGCAGCGCACGCAATGGAAGCCCTCAAGGATGAAAAATTTTGCCCGTTTTTTTCACATTTTCCATTATTTCTTCGCTTCTAATAATTGCATCGTGATGCTATATAGCCTATAGCCTTCCTCGATAAATGGTCTATTCAACTCAAAAAGAATTTTTCAATTCGAACCAGTAGTTCCAGAGATTAGCGCGTTCAAACAAACAAACAAACAAACAAACAAACAAACTCTTCAGCTTTATAATATTAGTATAGATAAATTGACAATTGAAGTTCAATTTAAATTGTATTATCGTTGATACAAATTTTTAAATATGACTGACGAACAATCGTTTTTTTTTCACGCTCATGTAAATTGATTAAATAAAAAGTTCAAACGTAATCATTTTGTGTAAAAAAAAAACTTTATAGTAATCTATTTTAAACAATTTTTTTGTTTAAATAAATTTATAGAAATATCTTTCATTTATTTTTTAGTAGTGTAATACCTAGAAAACTATAGTATATTAGTAATCATTGTTTAAAAAAATAGACAGGTCGATTGATTTCATCATATCCAGGCGTGAGCGGCGACATCTGTTTTCAAGCCCATCTCCAAGAGAAATGAAATGAACAAAGGGTAGTCTTTTAAACCACCTCTTCCAAATGTAAAAGAGACCTGCAGAAGGCTCGACGTCACCGGGTGCTGAGGAAGCTGGCATAGCTATACTACTGGTCCCGGCAGACGGATCTGAGGAGCACCCCAGTGGTTTTAGTCAGTAAGAATCTGATACATCAGGACAGTTGAACTCACAGCGGCCAATCCATGAGGATTTCCACAGGGTTACCAAAAAAGGGCGATTGATTAAATTTTTTCTCATATATATGTACCCCATAAATGACAATGATTGTTTACTCTCGAAAAGCCGTACACATTGATTAAAATCAATGTTCACTGAAGATCATTCTCAACCCCAACATGTTGCTATCTAAATCCTTGATAATCCGCGAATTGTTTTCCACTATTGTGCTAAGATTCCATTATAGATACTTGGATAATCCCATATTAGTTTTAACGAAGCTGTCAATCAGTAGCATAGAAATCAATGTAACTTACAGGGCGATCGAAGACCGAGTTTTGTTTATGTGGTGACGTATATCTTGCAACGTGGGTTATTTTTAGCAAATACACGATATCTAAGTCACGCGCATCATATATAATGCGCGCTAAATAAATAAAAAAGGGGCTCGACCGATCAAACAGTGAGGTACACACACACACTACTTTCACTCCACGACACCGGCGTCGCCGAAAAACGATAGTTCAGTCAACTGCTGCTAACCGGTGCGAGAACGCACCGAGGCGCAGTTCTACTCCGACGCAGTCTTGAGTTTCATTCGGCGTTTCTTCTCAAGGTAGTCACTTCCGAAACGCTGGTAGATCACCCGTAGGGTTAGTACTTTATTTGGCTGGCGGTTCAAGTCGAGGTTCGTACCCACAGGGGTGCCCTTGCATTGCCACCCAACCCAAAAATTTCGCTGGCTGAGCACCTTCTGTGCTCGCCCCCTAAGCCCGGTTGAACTGAAAATGCCTTTCCCGGCAATCAGTAGTTAGTCCTCTTCAAAAAAAATTAAAAATGAAAAAGGGGATTCAAGTAAGGACTGTCTTTGAGCAACAAGCCTCCCACAAGCGGTAGAGACTAAATTTCCTTCACACCTGTCGACCCCGACGTGGTCGGTGCGGTCCACGGCAGGCGCCAAGTCTCTCACTTAGCTGGAGGCTCTTACCCCACATTTTTTTTAAATATACAAATTTTGAGGACTTTATTATATCAAAATGTTGCAAACACAATGCAGGTTTTCTTATGATCTTTCGTTTCATTGGTTAGCATGAAGTGCGTAAGCACATACTTAATCTGAACAAAATTCCCCCAAATTCTCAAAATGAATTTTTGGGAGTCGAAGCTGCTCGCGTCCGTAGGCTTTACCCTAGTTTCCCTACACGTGACTCCTGGGTGGTGCTAAACGAGCAGCAGCGAGGTGGTAGGGCGCTGGTGCCGTCTGGCTCGCGACCACAGTACATGGGTGTAAAGCCCGTCATAGTGACCAGTTCCGGCTTGTCGCGTTTCGGGATCAGCTTGTGTATATCCAGTAGCTCATATACCTAAAGACCTTCAGTCGTGGTATGTGTGGGCCGACTTGGCGATGGAGACTATCAATGGATTTTCATCCTTTGATAGTCGCTTTCGTATTTGGACTACACTGTACTTACCATCAGGTACTCTGTAGTCACTATGTTGAGCCAGTGTAAAAAAAATCCAGGAGTACGTGCCGGGATTCGAACCTAGAACGATTTGCGTTGCCACACATGGATATCGGTCCTTGCTACACACTAGACCACACCAGAGATGGGCAAAATGTAATCTGATTAATGATGAAAGATTACAAAATGTAGTCGTAATTTTAATTTTCTTGCTCTGTAATCATGATTAAATCCATTTAAAACATTAAGAAATCATAAATGTGTATGCAATCTGGGATTTTGTAGTGTTTAAATTATAAATGGGATAAATGCACTCATATTAACGGCAAAAAACGTAAAATCTAATCGTTAATGATTTTTATTAATCCGATTACATTTTGCCCAACTATGGACCACACTATATTTATTATATATTTGCAATTAGAATCGAATGCTAAATATCCTTCTGAATATCTCTCGTCGATAAAATCATACATACAGGATATAACTAACAATAGTATTGATTTATGAAATTCCGAACTGAATCCAATTTTATTTCAGTGCAAACTGGAAGGAAGGTCCTCCGCCGTCCAGACGGAAGGGACTATTTATTCATCAATGGATAACCCTTGGCCAGTCGACAATGGCAGCCTGCTTAACCCTTGTACCGTGTCCATGCTAACTTGACCTCTTATTGAGCCTCACCTCTATCTAAATATAGATTTATTTTCTTTAGCTCATCGGCAGACTTTGATTTGCTCAAATATACGTGATATTATAATGTAAACCTTACTCTGGACCAAAATAATATACGGTGACAATATGTTCTCTATCGAATAAATCATCAAAAGGTTTTTTATATTAGTTTAAGAAAAAAATATATATACTCAGTTTCGGAAACCCTTTTCAAATTTTAAAACACAAATGAGATTTTAATTACCAATTGAAATTAAAAAGAAAAATGTCTAGGTCGTTAAATGAAGGATGCTTCTTCTACACATTGTTACGGAATAGGTGTGAGATATGTGGCGACCTCTATTGTCCAGTAGATTAACCACCGTTCGTAGTGTCATCTTGTGGCGAATAGCATAACTACAGCTACTAGTGGTGTCATCTATTAGAGAACAGAAAGCGATTTCAAGAAGTGTCTAGATTTAACCGCAAATTTTGTAATAGTAGGGCCGAGAATTATATACGCCACTTTTACTTCACTTACTCTTTAATAAAATTATATAAATTTGACTAATGCCAATGTTTACGGTAAGTCATTGATTTTTGTCAACTTGGACTTGGCTTGGTGGTTACTTATGCTATACTCAAGTTCCTCTTATATATTACGTTTTTATTTTGAAATGAATTTATTTTCTGAGCAAGGTCTAAGCAAAAAGTGGCGTCTATACATCTGAGCCTAGAAATTGTATCATAGCGCACGCACAGGCAGAATTTTTTTTCATTAAAATGAGATACGGCGCCGTCTAAAATTTTCGCAGAACGCTTTAATGCACTTGTATGAAACTAACAATTCTGTGATGATAAAAATCACACGTAACTAGCTTCGCAGTGCAAGATAGTTGAACCTTCGTTTGCGAATAAAATTCACGCGATATTGTCCCCCGCGGTGAAAATCCGCTGTACGGTCCACGCTTAGCAGGCCAAAAAACCCAAATTGACGACTGCGCGATACGTCATAGAGCTTTAATTACTTGCAGCTCACTATACCACTTCTTTATTTAGTAAAATAAATTAATAAACAACGCGTAGACTTGGTATCCTGAATAGAGTGCGATGGTTTTTCATGCGTCATCTGCACCTATTGTATAAAGCCCAGGTCAAGCCCTGCATGGAATCTGCTCGCATCTTTGGATCGATCTTCCTCATCACTTACGTGACGCTCTGGATAGCTTGCAGCGGAGGGCTGTCCGCATTGCGAATGATCCAGACGTGACTAAGTACAAGATACTTACCGCTCCAGTTACATGGATATATCCTCATTAAGCGTTTTCTACCGTTTGTATCACGGCGGATGTTTTAAAGAACTATTTAACCTTGTTCCACCCTCTCCCTTCAATAAAAGAACCACGTGCGCGGGTTTACAGAGTCACGGCTATACAGTAACCCAGTGACGTGAATTGGATATTTGGACAGGGTATTTTAAGGGGTAAGGTATTTTAGGTAAGTATAACATTTGGGCAGAATACACGTAATTAATTTGAATATTATATTATGATAGTAAATACTATATTGCTGTCATAGGAAAGGTAAATGGCGTGAATATAGATTAGATATGAATATAAATGGTTCCTTTTTTTGTTTAACTTTAAGCAATTTAGTCAAGACTTATTTATCGTCAGGGCATGCAGTGCTTGCATGCATCTATGGAATGAACGCTACTGTAGTTGGGCTATAGAAGTGTGTTTCCACTCTCCTATAACATCGGGTCTTTTAAACAAAGCTTAAAGATATATTTGTGCAGGCATGTTGTTATCGTTTTTTGGATTGCACCATGCTTTCCATCAGGCGAGGTGTGGTCTTTATACCGAGTCTCTTAAATAAAAATAATAATAATAAAAACATTTATTTGGCACACAACATACAACACATCAGAATAGGTAAATAAAAACATAAAACAATAAAAGCATATACCCTGTGTTGTGAAGATGCGCCAAAGGGAAGTCAGCTCAGCAAATGCTAAGTGACCAACAGAGCCACCCGGCGCTGATTTTCAGCTGACACCCATTTATTGCGTAGACGCGCAGAAAACAGCAAGGAAGGGATCAATATAATACAGATACACAGCATTAGAGACTAAATTCAAAGTATCATAGACGGATTCACTCGTATATCATAGATGAAAATACACATATACAAGAACACAAATATATAAGTATATTACATATACATATCATATACATTATTATCATTAATATACAGACACACACAAAATAAATCCATATAGAATAATAAATAAATTTAAATTTAAACAACTATAAACAACTTAATAAAAGAGGTATCCATTTGTTACACGGTATGCTGCTCATTCAGCAAGAAGGGTTTTAATTTCTTTTTAAAAGTATTTATGCTCTTCGGATTCTTTCTATGGAAATATAGAATTTAAAAACATGAGCATTTTCAGATTATGTGTCTAAACTTTTAGTAACGCAGAATATTTAAACAAGCTATTCGGATGTACTAAAGACAATTCAATGATTTTGTTTATACGAAAAATTAGGTTTTCTTTGCTAAACATTTTTATATTGAAAAAGCTCGGAGCCAGCTTACACTGGTCGCCAGTACAAACAGAATAGAAGGGTCCCTTGAGGTCTCTAGGGGCAACCTTTTGATACTACTAATGAAATTCGTGACCTTACTATGGTTACAGTAAGCATTAGTTGTTTAATACCTTCTTATCTACAAAGTAATAATTTTTTTATGAACGATTTAAAATCTTTTAATTATTTATCTATAGGAATTTTGATTTACTTACAAATCTATTAATTTAATTTTTTAATTTTAAATTGAAATAAATATTTATCGTCACGCTATGATGATGATGATGTCCTAGCCGGTTTCGGCCACGGCGACTGTTTCAACACCGGTTAAGAAATTCGAGGTCCAGTTTTCGGAAACAGTCAATTGCGCAGGAGATATTTAAGTGCATAACTGGACGCGCTGCCAGAAAAGCACTCTCTCGTCCGAGCTCCCTCAGGCCCGATGAAATGGAGAACCAGTACGATCGGGAGGGAGCAGGATGCAGGTTTGGTCTAGTTTTCCCTTCTCTAAACACCTGGTTGAACTGCGGTGTTCAAGAGATACCTTAGTCGCCTTTTACGACACCTCACCAAGAAGAGGGGGGTGCTATTCTATTCTGCCGGCAGCTTACCACGGCTTACCACGGCTTACGTCACGCTATATACCTATTGGAGTAAGCAGATATTAGAGGCTACACCAATTTTGCGCTTATTTGTCTTGCGCAACGTGGCCGGTAGCAATTAATAGCCGTTCTCACAGCACCAGTACACATGACGGTTCTATTAGATATCATGCAAGCTTCCTCACGATGTTTTCTTTCATCGGTGAGCATGTGTTGCCAAAATCCGTACGTAATCTAAAAGAATCTAGAGGTAAGTGCCGGGATTCGAACCAATGATCACTTGCGTTGGCGCACATCGAAACCGGTCCATTTTCACTACGCCATTACAGCCACATTGTATTTATTATAGTACCTTAATGCTCCCTTTTAATTATTATTTAATTATATTCTTTCCGTATTTTTTAATATTGGGAACACCTTTTATAGATTTATGAGAATACATTCATTCATTGAGTGATAATATTATTTTAATTTCAAAAGTGCTAATTTTATAGTAAATCCACCATTTTTACCTCTCAGGACAAATGTTCTTTAAATAAATAAACAATATTTACAGTATGTTTTAAAAGCCCTGTCCGACGGATGTAGGCTTGACTTTCTAACGATATTAGATTCTAGTTAGGTTATCTATTTTAATTAACGACCATGAAAAAGTTATATGGAGCAAACTTATATAGCAACACTGGAAGCATGGTTACCTTATGAACGAAAAGGGAAAGTAAATGATCACGCTAGTAGGTCATGACGTAAAAGGGTCATGATCCACGTTGATTTCTTGCACTGTTTATGAATTAAATCGTTTCTTTAAACTGATTTTATAAGTAATCCGATCATAGAGAGCATTTCAAATAATTAAATTGATGTTTAAGGCAATAAACTTTTTAATGTTCTTGAATAATATAATTTTTTTGATGCATTTTGATAATTTTATCGTGTCACCGATTTCCCAGTTTGGGTCGGACAGTGGTTTTAAAATATACTGTTTGGTATATCTATTAATAAATAAAATAGAAAAGTAGAAAACAGCCAACTCGCTTATTAGGAATAATTGCGAGCTCCCCCAACAAGGGGTGGGTGGGACGAGTCGTCAGGCCGTCGCGTTGTGACCAATCGCACCGCGTGACACGTGTCATTTCGCACCCCTTTTTGAGCGGATTCCTTTGATTCCAGACTTATGCAGACGAAAGTTTTTTATTATTAATCATAATTATTTTTATTTGTTAAAAAAGCTTACGATTTTTACATCAAAAGATGCCAAATAACCTGACAACTCGGTCTGGCCTAGAATCTATATAATCTATTTCCTACAATCGAGTGCAACACCCGAAGAATCAAAATTCTCACTATTTATTCAACCAGGATAAAAATCCGTTATGAACTGTCAGGGGGCGGTGAAGGTCGGCCCTTGGTGTGTCGGATTCTCACCGAGTAAAAAACCCAGAAAGGGATATGTTAAGAATTTTTTCATAATCATTTATTTCCTAGTAATTATTGTCAAATTATAAAAAATATCTGTGTTATAATATTAACATATCGTCGCATCACAATTTCAGGGTGAATTGAGATCTAGGTGTCGCACTAGAGGGAGTGCGTCGACAACATATCCAGGCGTGAGCGAAGCGTGATGCCTTCCCGTGCACTGCTCCAGAAGAATGAAGTGAAATGAAATGAAATGAATATATTTATTTTCACCACAAACTAACAAAATACTAGAAATTCAAAAGCAGTAACATTTCTGTTACAAGACAACAACATACAGAAACAAAAGAAAAAACAAAAACATATTAACATGGCGAAAATGGGACCTCCATCAGCTTAAAGCCACAGAGGAAGTCTGCAGCGCTGATTTTCGTGGAGAGCCCCGGTCGTGTTACATCTTATTAAGCAATAAAAAACATAAGAAACAAGAAATAGGATAACATATAGCTTAAATAATTTTAAGTATATAGTATAATAATAAGTTTATAATAATAACAATACACGTGTGAAGTGAGCGTTTTTTACACCATGCCTTGTAAATGCAGAAGAGAGGAGGCCTGCAGAAGGCACGATGTTGCCAGCTGCTCAGGAAACTGGTAAAGCTGTACCCTTGGCCCCGGCATAAGGATAGAACACCATGCTGACTTAAGTCAATAAGAGTCCAGCACACCGGAGCTCCGCCATCACGAGGCCCTGACGATCCATGAGGATTTCCACTGGATTACAAAAAAAAAGTGAATAGAGATACATTAGTGGATGTATCCACTTTGCGTTTATATATCGTGCCCAACGTGACCAGTATCGCAGCTGATCACTATTCTCAGGGCACTTACACATGCCATCACTATCTTATGATAACATGCAAGTTCCCGGTGATGGCTCACTTAACAGATGGTCAGCGTTTAAACGCCTTTTGAGAGTAAAAACGCCCGTCTACGTCGGCCCAAAAGCCCCGTGGGACGGCGCGCGTACGTATGGCATGGAAAGGATTAACATTATCATTTGACACTGCATTTATTTAACGGGAGCTTTTTGTTTACAGTAACACCATGAGTAAATATATTTATTACTTCTACCTTCAGTAAAAATAGTGGGTGACTTAAATCTGTTGTTCATTTGGTTCGGTTATTACACAGGCAAAAGTTGTACCTTTAAAAAGTAAATGTAGAATTAATCTATACTAATATTATAAAGCTGAAGAGCTTGTTTGTTTGTTTGAACGCGCTAATCTCAGGAACTACCGGTTCGAATCGAAAAATTATTTTTGTGTTGAATAGACCATTTATCGAGGGAGGCTTGAGGCTATATAACATCACAATGCAACTATTAGGAGCGAAGAAATAATGGAAAATGTGAAAAAAAACGGGGAAAATTATTCATCCTTGAGGGCTTCCATTGCATGCGCTGCGAAAACGGTTCAAGATATCAAAAATATATGTATGAAAGAATTATTCCTCTTGAAATGATCTAAAAAAATGTCCTGGACAGTATATGTCTATCTTTTAAGATTAACTCACTAGAACCGTTTTTATGGTAATCGAATTTGGTCGAAATTAATGCATTATTTCTTAAGAGTTGTATCAACATAATAATATTAATCTTTATCCAAATAAATGTGTTGTTGATTAAGAGTATTTAATTGTCAACAAAATTGTCTTGACATCACTTAATTTCAATGAACATCTTAGAAGATATTACAATTTTAAAATAAATAACAACTAAAATTCCCAAAATAACTATTCCACGCGGACGAAGTCGTGGACACAGCTAGTTAATAATAATAGACTTTGAATAAATTATTACTGGTGTCATAGACTCGTCCTATTTGCAAGGCCGAATAGGTTCCAGATGTCCGCATTCCAATGCCAGAGATTTTTCGTTGTTTAAATTTTAATTTATGAAGTCAAATTAAGTTAACAAAACTTCTATTTTGCCTGCTATATGTGTAGCACAAGTTTTTGTGACGTCGACATTCTGTTTAGTACATTTGGCTCTTTTAGAAGTATTCTGATATAAAAATAGTTACTATATAATTTTTTTTCTTTGTAATTATTTGCTTTTCTTTATATCGATGGGTGAAAGGCTATTTAGCTTAAACGACAATTTTTGGTGATATAGTAATATATATTTTTGGAATCGGTAAAAAACGCTGATTCCGAAAATATATATATATTACTATATCACCAAAAAATGTCGCTTAAGCCAAATAGCCTTTCACCCCTCGATATATACCACAACTGAAGATCTCTAGGTACATGAGTTACTTTTAACTTTAAGACATATATCGTCTGCGTCCTGCATTTCAAAAATTTACACTCTATGCTTATTTAATATGGGATATATATATATATGTACGTACGGGGGATTTTAAAGAGTGGCTATTGTATTTGTGTTTGGGGTACAACCCGAGTATTTTCAGATCAGAAGTCAGATGGGGCCGCCGTCTTACGATCCTATAAGACATGATCTAACTCGCAAAAATTTAACTTTGAAATGTAAAATTATTGTTAGCACTCAAGCTAATCGTAGTAATTAAAATGTCGAAAACCCCAAAAAGTGCACGCAGCAAATATGTTTGACATCGAGGACGGTAGAAAATGAGTTAATTACTCAACAAAATGATATCAGGGAAGACTAATAAAAGCGAAACTGAATTCAGAATTAACCAGGAAACTACTGCAAGCAACTTTCGGAAATCCCATTGAATATTTCCTCGAATTTCGGCAAATCCCCGGAGCGCTGTCTGAATGTTGCTTTTTGCAATGGCTTCTTGGAAATGTAATGTCGGCTTGTTTCTATTACAGAAGTGTGCCAGACTTATACCGCGTAAAAAACTCTAGGTGACTTATACGCAATTACGGGAATTGTGTCGCCTGTAATCAATTCACCATAGCCCTGTGGTGCCGCGCCTACTAGGCACAATCTCAGGGTGAGATACTGCCTCTGACGATACTACACGATTAAAAAAAGAAACAACATAAACATTTATATGAAACGACGAATGGTGAGAAAAAATAATCTTAGTTTGAATTTTATTTTTTCTTTCTTGCATTTGTTTTTTTTTTATATATATGTGTAATTGGTTTGTTTTCTTTAATTGTTTCGTGTCTCTAAGCTTGATATTTGTTTTCAATTTTTTTTGTGGAAACTGCAAACCTATGTATGTTTTTTTGTGTACTTTTAATTGTTTATATATTGCTATATGTTTTCTTGTAAATATAAAAAATAAATCAATGGAAGAATAATACATAACATCACATAATGTAGCTTGTGGGAATTTCGGCAGAACGACTCATGACGTTCCACCGACTTCTCGAAGGTCGGCAGTCGGTTCAAACTGTTTAGTAACGATTACCATATGAAAGTTCTTTTTGCTTATTCAGCACTAGCTGATCCGGCAAACGTTGTTTTGCTATATAAGTTATTGTAATATCTTCTAATATGTTCATTGAAATTAAGTGATGTCAAAGACAATTTTATTCACAATTAAATACTCTTAATCAACAACACATTTATTTGGATAAAGATTAATATTATTACGTTGATACAACTCTTAACAAATAATGCATTAATTTCGAACAATTTGATTACCATAAAAACGGTTCTAGTAAGTTAATCTTAAAAGATAGACATATACTGTTCGGGACATTTTTTTAGATCATTTCAAGAGGAATAATTCTTTCATACATATATTTTTGGTATCTTGAACCGTTTTCGCAGCGCACGCAATGGAAGCACTCAAGGATTAATAATTTTCCCCATTTTTTTCACATTTACCATTATTTCTTCGCTCCTAATAGTTGCATCGTGATGTTATATAGCCTAAAGCCTTCCTCGATAAATGGTCTATTCATCACAAAAAAAATTTCAATTCGAACCAGTAGTCCTTGAGATTAGCGCGTTCAAACAAACAAACAAACTCTTCAGCTTTATAATATTAGTATAGATTAACTTATTTTCTGAGTAAATTGTAAATAAAGTTTTCTGTTAACCTATTGAGGTTGATATTGATCAAAGAGGTTACTTTCAAACAATACCTAAAATATAGAAGAAATGTCTTCAATCATAACTTTAAACCGGTTAAAATTCCCCGGCTTTGAATATGAAAATAGCCGGATAATTTTTACACGCTCGACGGCGTATCATTTAATCAGCCGGGCGGCTTCATCCGGTTGGGAACCGGCACACCCGTTGTTTAACCGGCCCGGTACTCCTGTGACTTGGGTGTGATTGTTCTTGACTTTCTGTCGCTAATACCTTTTTGAGGGTACACTGCACAACTCCATTTCGTTGACTATCATGTGTGCCAAATGAGAAGGTAGTTCTTAAAAGAATATATTATACCATTTTTAGACGTTTAGAACATTTCTTTTTAATCAAGGCTGTGGGGTCCTAATGAACAAGGGACCAGTGTTCATGCTCAGCGATGTAAATGGTCGTAGGTTCAAATCGTGGTACTTAAATCTGAGTATTTCCAGTTTATGCACCATACGCTCACCGGTTAATGAAAACATCATGAGAAAATCTACATGACATGCAATAGAAATGTCATGTGTATCACAATGCTTACCATCAGTGACGCGCATAAGGTATTTTGACAGAGTAGGTAGAATTCGCGTAATTAATTCGTATATTATATTATGATAGTAAATATTATATTGCTTTCATAGGAAATAATATGGTAAAATAATATGGTAGATATGAATATAAATCCTTTGTTTTTGTTTAACTTCAAGCCATTTATTCCAGACTTATTTATCACAAGGGTATGCAATGCTTGCATGCATCTATGGAATGAACGCTACTGCTTACCGTCAAGCATAGTATGGTCACTACGCCAAATCACGATAAAATATTTGCCGATAAGTAAGTAACAAATATATAATTCAAAGTTAAATCGTAAAATTGCCGTTTAATTTGCAACAATTTCGTTTTGAGGGTTAATTAAAATACAGGGCAGGAAATCAGAGGGTTAAGACTTTCGCCAAGTGCCCGAAATACTGGTAAACGACTTATTAATTTCTTGTTTGTATCCACCTCTGATATAACTCGCATCTACGAAATGGTGGATACGGTAATTTAATTTTTATTTTTGTTAAAGCACATGTTAATAATTATGGCCGTGATCGCTTAGTGGACATGAGATCGGTAAGCATGTGCGGTAACGCGATTGTTCGTGGGTTCGTATTCCAGCACATACATTGAGTTTTTCCATATTAACCACGGATTTACGCACCACGTGCTCACCGATGAAGAAAAATATCTTGAGGAAACCCACATGACATCTAATAGAAATGCTTTATGTATATGCCCTGAAATCAATTGTCAGATGCGCTACTGGTCACGTTGGGCGCAACATGTAAGTGCAAAGTGGATACACCCACTAATGTATCTCTGCTCACTCCGAAAAAGATATAGCATGACGATGGGTCATTATTATTATTAGTTTTGTTCTTCATCTCTAATGTGTTTAGTGTTTTAACGAAACACATGTGTCACAGTTTAATGTAATAAGTTATACTATATCTATAATATAAAAATGAATCGTTAAATGTGTATAAGCGCGAAACTCAAGAACGGCTGCACCGATTTGGCTGATTTTTTTTTTGTTGTGTTTCTTGAAGTCTGGGGAAGGTTATTACGGAGAGAAATTTTTTAAAAATTCCTTGTTACTGTCTAATAATAACACTTTTCTGTATTCTCATACAAAAAATTCGTTATAAGTCAATTTGAACTTTAACACCATAATATAAAGTTTAAGTGTCAGTGGACGGGTTCCGGGAAGGCAAAACAATTGAGTGACGTATAAATATTACTGTCAATATTTGTCAATTTTTATACATATAGCATTAAGGCCAGGTTCCTTCAAACAATTTTCAAAAAACAGCCGACAGGCCAATAGGTTTTGGCAGAATAAAATCTGACGGTGAAACTATTAACATTTAAAAAAAACAATGTAACTTTGTTTAAGAGAAATAGGGCAGAACAAGGTCTGCTGGGACAGCTAGTCTATATATATAAATGAATCGCTAAATGTGTTGCTAAGCGCAAAAATCGAGAACGGCTGAACCGATTTGGCTGATTTCTTTTTTACTGTGTTTGATGAAGTCTGAAAAAGGTTCTTATGGAGAGGTAAAACGCAAAAAATACGTGAAATTCATTAAATTCCTTTTAGAAATCTATCTAATTATCCTGTTCCGTATTTGAATAAGTGTGCGGACAACTTCGATTATGCTGTGGCAACACCGTACGGGTTGACAATTGAGTTTTGCTCTCGTTCGAACCGAACCGCCAAGTAACGACATAAAACACACAAATATACATAAAATACAAAGAAATAATCCGATTTCAAAAGGTATAAGTGTGCTTGGAAGATCCTCAAAGACACCAGTATCCTGGAGGAGAAGCAGGGGCCCCTGAGGAGTTGGTGAACTGGTGATCTCGGTAAGTCTCTGGTGGCGCTCTTTAGGCAGCCCGTGCCACTTGTGGAGCTATCGAAGTACCGTAAAATCCTATTAACTAGAATAAGAAAAACGTCACCTATATTCGGGTAATATGGAGACGAACGCGTTAAGAACGAGCAGTCAATATTTATGCCACATTCTAGCATTA
This sequence comes from Automeris io, assembly GCA_036320925.1. Lineage (NCBI taxonomy): Eukaryota > Metazoa > Arthropoda > Insecta > Lepidoptera > Saturniidae > Automeris > Automeris io. Next base: position 853,591 of record JAUDJH010000009.1, on the reverse strand, counting down.
CTACATCAATGTTTTCAAAGTAATCAAGGCATGCAAAACCCTTTTGCGAAGTGCACCGATTGGACCGAGGTGTATTGTTTCTATTTATTAAAGTTTATACGTTTTATTAAATCCTTTCAAGCGAATCGTGTTAACTGAAGGGTTGTTTCGTGAAGAGATTTTGAAATTAATTAATTTCTACCACAAATTAAATTTCAATCGGAAACTGCAGTTTCTAAAGGCAGCATTTCCCTTTGCTTTATCAGGTACGGCTGTTTATGGTACCAGTGGTGGAATAGTGGATAAGCGACCGGTGTCCATGCACGCCGACATGCATGATCGTAGGTTCGAATCCTGGCACACACCTCTGGCTTTTTTCCGTGTAACGGATTACGCACCACAGACTTGTTTGTAACAGTCCTATGTAAGGATAATTGAATTTATATGAAGTTTATTCACTTAAATACATTATATAAGATTATTTGAAGTTCAATGCACGATAAACGTCAATTCTAGGTCACGTGAATTATTATTAACACCCATGCCAAATAAATAATAAGAGGATTTAAGTAAAGACTGCCTTTCGATCAATAAGCCTCCCACAAGCGGTAGAGGTTTCGAAACTCGCATGGTATCTAATAGAAATATCATGTAATAATGCTGTGAGAACGCTCATCAGCTGCGCTACTGGTCACACTGGGCATGAAATAGAAGACAGATCTAAGTAAAGATGAGAAGCATTGTAGAGTCTCTTTTCCTCAGATAGGGGGCGTAGGATACTTATTACATACAAAGTTTGTAATGGAAAACTGGTAGTCGTCAAAAGCGGATGATGTATGCAGACGGTCCCGTTTAATCAAGGCGGGCACACACTGGCGGGCCTCATGCTATTAATTATTCATCGGATATCCAGCGGATAAACCAATTTCACGCTTCTTTGAACGCGTATCGTATCCGCCGACTGTACAGGTTGGGTGAAAATATAAGCTTTAAAATATTGAAACTTTTAAAATATATATTTTTTTAATAATAAGCTGTTTGATTCATAATACTTATTGATTGATTGGTTTTGGCGTTACAGGTCTCTAGGTCGATTCCCGGACAGAAGAAATATTTATAAGAACTATGAGTCGTAGTTTCGAAGTCGAATATTCCTACATATATGAATAATAAATCTTGATGCAGTTTACATCGTTATTTAGTTATAGTATTCCGAATTTTTATTTGTATAATGAATTTGTATTTTTGAAAAGAGAAGCATTTGTTGAAAAATGTTAGGGGAATGCCCCGAATATAAAAAGTTATCGAGACGGGACATGTTTCACAATTACTGCATAGATCAATTCAATAAAATACATTTACACCACATTTTTGTTGTCTATAAGTTTGTAAAAATGTTGATGTATAGAAATCAAAATATTCACAAAAAATGTCCTTTGACTTTGTATAATTTAAGACATGGTAACAGAGTATCATAGGAAACTTTTTAGTCAACTCTTAAAATGCAAAACAACGCCTTTTTACGGTAAAATTCAATCAATTTCAGTGAAGATGTTGCGCTATTTTTTTTTAAATATTCAGTGAGTTCGCTGAGTGATGTGCTCGTCTTTCGCCTCATTTAATTTAGCGCCCGGGCACGAGTTTTTTTTTTTGTTTACCTGGTGGAAATCCTCTTGGACCGCTATGAGGATAACTGCCCCCATGTGTCAGACTCGTACTGACTAAAAACTCCCTGAGTGTTCTTCAAATCATTCTGCCCAGGACCGGGAATCCTAATTCTTCTAATAGCCCGAGGAACGAGCGATATCTTACCAATCCGGGGCTGATAGGAGAAATCGCTCTCAAGTGAAGCGATTCCGGTCTGCTAGCTTGTAATAAATACGTAAAAAAAAATTTTTTTTGAGAGCATCCTGTAGGACAATAACTAAACGTATCCTGTAAGCGGGAAGCGCGATCAAATTTGCCGCGTCAGCGCACCCGCGACCGCTGCAAGCGATGCGAGCGCTTTCATCCCGCGCAATTATAGCTTTTGTCTAATTGACGCGTTTACTGCCTGCCTAGCGCTGTAACAATAATATATCAACACAATTTATGCCTTTCCAGGCGATCATGGATCCATCAAGAGCTATATCCACTACTAAAATATTTCTTATTTGTTCGGCCAAGGGCAAATCCTGCATATAATCGTCAGGGCAGTCGATAAAGTGGTTGATACCTACCAAACTAAAAATCGCTGTTAGTCAAGGCTAGGCACCCGTACTCCTCTAATGATCTAGTGAGCAAATAGCCTTTTTCAAGTTCCATTTCAGTGAGGAGTGGGTGTAAGAGCCCATCCCTCAGGACAGTGCATAGACCGACTAGTACTTACACCTATTGTAAGTATTGTCTGAAATGTATCTATGTGAAACCTATATACCTACCTATATAATGAATCATCTACAAATAAAATAATGAGGAGATATTCCACACCTTGTCCTATTCAAATAGCAGTAGCGTTCATTCCATAAATGCATGGAAGCACTGACGATAAATAAGTCTTGACTAAATTTCTTACAGTTAAACAAAAAAGGAACTTTTATATTCAAATGTAATCTATATTCACGCCACCTATATTTTCTATGAAAGCAATATAATATGTTATATTATAGATATTAATCTACGATCATAATATAATATTCATATTCATTACGCGAATCTGCATACCCTGTCTAAATACCCTATGCACGTCACTGTCAAATAGCGTTTATTTATTTTTTATAACATTAAGGGCGACCATTGTCCAATACATTACACAACAATAAAAAACAGTCAAATATATTAGGTCCTTACATATGAAATTGGCGTTTTGTATGGCAGGAACAAAAAGTCGAATATTTTTTAATATAATATATTTAATTAATCAAAGTATGAACCATTATTTTCTATGCACTTTTGCCATCTCATAGGTAGTTCATTGATCCCTTTACTAAAAAAACCAGTCGGACGGGAATCAATAAAATCTTTGAAGGCGATTTGGACTGCCCCATCGGAGTTGAATTTTTTCCCTTGCAAGAAGTTATCCAAATTTCGAAAAAAATGGTAATCTGTTGGAGCAAGGTCCGGGGAGTACGGAGGATGTCTTAGACTTTCCAATTGAAGCTCTTCTAATTTAGTAGCCGTCTGTTGCGCAGTGTGTGGTCTAGCGTTGTCGTGAAGCAGCAGTGGCGTGGAGCGATTGACCAGCCTAGGTTGTTTAGCCGCTAGCTTTTCCATCATGGTTTGCAATTGCTGACAATAGACATCAGCCGTAATAGTCTGGCCAGATTTGAGAAAACTGTAATGAACAATACCGGCACTAATCCACCAAACGCTTACAAGTAACTTTTTTGGGGTTAATTTTCGCTTGGGGCAGGATTTGGCTGGCTGGCCAGGATCCAACCATTGCGCTGAGCGCTTCCGATTATCGTAAAGAACCCATTTTTCATCACAGGTAATGATTCGGTTTAAAATACCTTCATTATTGTGCCGGTTTAGTAATGTAACGCAGCAGTCGACGCGGGTTTGCCGGTTTGCTTCAGTCAATTCGTGAGGTACCCACCTTTCAAGCTTTTTAATCTTCCCAATTTGCTTCAAGTGAATTAAAACAGTTTTATCACTAACATCGCAGCCTGGAGCTAACTCGGACGTGGTTTGCGATGGATCCGCTTCCACAATAGCCTTCAACTCTTCATTATCAACTTGAGTCTCAGGCCGTCCACGGGGCTTGTTCTGCAGGTCGAAATTTCCAGAACGAAAACGTTGGAACCAAAAACGAACTGTGTTTTCTTTTGCAACACGACCCCCATACACATCATTCACCCTTCGAGTTGTTTCCGCACCACTAGTGCCACGGCGGAACTCGTACTCGTAAATAATGCGATATTTTAAGTTTTCCATTTTGTAAAATGAGTGACGCAGACAGAAAAAAACAGAAGAAAAAAACAAATGAATGATGATCATCGAAGCACAAATACATGAGTCTATAGCTGTACAAATTTGAATTTGGGATTCCTTACCAAAGAGGAGAAATTTTATGATTAAAGTGGCCAGTACGAAAAACGCCAATTTCATATGTAAGGACCTAATATTTCCCCAAATCATCCTCCTAGGGAATCCTTCTACATAATTATTATCAATAATAATATATCGTAACGCCATATATCTTTTGGGATGAGCAGAGATGCAATAGAAGCTTTATCTACTTTGCGCTTATATTTCGTGCCAATATCATATATATAATTATCATATATTAGATTATATCATATATAATCAATTGCGCAACCGATTGCCGTACTCGCAGCACTAGTACTCATCAGATTTCTATTAAATCCGTACATAATCTGAAAAAGCTCAGCGGTATGTGCTAGGATTGTTTTTTTACACTGGCTCGACATAGTGACTACGGAGTACCTGATGGTAAGTACAGTGTAGTCCAAAAACGAAAGCGACTCTCAAAGGATGAAAATACATTGATAGTCTACATCGTCATGTCGGCCCACATATACCGCGACTGAAGGTCTCTAGGTATATGAGCTACTGGATATACACAAGCTGATTCCGAAACGCGACAAGCCGAAACTGGTCACTATGGCGGGCGTTACACCCATGTACTGTGGTCGCGATCCAGACGGGCACCGACGCCCTACCACCTCGCTGCTGCTCGTTTAGTACCACCCAGGAGTCACGTGTAGGGGAACTAGTGTAAAGCCTACGGACGCGAGCAGCTTCGACTCCCAAAAGCAGCTTCGATTCGAACCTAAGACCGTTCGCGTCGCCAAGAATAGATATCGGTCGCTTATCCACTTGGCCACTACACCGATAAATTTAATTATTTAATATACATGAATGGATTTCAATATGAGTGACATTGTAAAGAAAAATAAAGGTCAGACCATTTATAAACCAGAAAGCAATAAAATATCTTAAACACTTATAATACTAGTTAACAATAGTTACTGTTATGATAATTGAAAAGACACATAAATACAACAAAAGATATTAATAATTTTAGACAAGGCAAAAGAAATAAGTACATTCTATATTCCCTAATACAATTTACAATACAATTATGTTTAACCTTAGATGCAGTTATTTCCGTAACAAATCCCCAGTATCATTACATACCAGATTTAACATCAATTCGCTTAGATTCACCTTACATTCGTAACTAGATAGATTTGAAATACTTAAAATATTGTATATTTAAATAAAACGTGTGCCTAAATTATTAAACGCTTATTTAACCGCTTTTGTTTCACGAAATATTCAATATAAAAACATGACAAATATCATGAAAACGTCTAACAAGACCCACTTTCACAAATAGAGATGTCCCATTCAAATATTCCTTTGTAAATCTCATAAAAATCCAATGAAAGTGAACTAGAGTCGCGCAGGTAGCGCCGCGGCCTCGGAGGTGACAATATTATTCGAGCCAAAATTGGGGATCGGCCGCATTTATTAAAGAGAAAACCGGCAACAAAGGGATCATATTGAATTGTAAGGAAAAGTGGCAACGAGCTACGAAGATCTTGCGGTCTTTGGATACGGCCTGGCTTTATTAGCCTGACTTGGCATAGTCACTACAATAAGTCTGACGGTAAGCAAGGTACAGTCCAAGAAATAACTAAGAATATGAACGGTAAAGAAAACATATCGATGGTTGCAGTGATCATGCCAGCCTTCCACAATATCTATTCAAGCTTCGTTTGAAGGACCTAATATCGTGAGACGGTGGGAATACGCTCTCCGAAAGACCATTCCATATCTCAACGACTTTGCAAAAGTAATAGTTAAAGAACTTCTTAATCCTTGCCAGGATATGAGTTACCACAATCCTGCGCGCGTTCTTCTTTTATGGAAGAGTGAGGGTGTGACAAAGTTAAATAGCTCTTCAAAACACTCACCGTAATACAGACCGTAGGAAACGCAAAGTGAAGGAATCAAGTAGATTTTATTTTGCAAAATAGACACTGATAAGGATATTTTCCGGCTCTCACGTACAAAAAATTGTAGAAAAAGTTGTATAAAATTTTTAAAATACATTACTAAGCATCTCGAACCGCTCCGGTTGCGCAGATATATTGCCTCATCAAGCTTTTCTACCTTCTCTATCACGGCGAGTGCTCTGAAGGGTTACTTAGCCTTGTTCTACCCTTTCCTTTCAATAAAACAACCACGCGCGTGAGTTTACGGAGTCACGGCTATATGATAATTCATATCCTGGCTAGAAATAAGAAATTCTGTAACTCTTACTTTTGCCGAGTCGATAAGCTGTAGAATGGTCTTTCCGTGAGCGTGTTCCCACCGTTATATGATATCGGGACTGGGGCCGACATGATCACTACGATAATTGATTGGTTTTCCATTACTGTTGTTACTTTTTTGAACAGCGTCATGTTTGCAATAAGGCGAGATGTGCTCCTTATGCTGAGTCAAAATAAGAAAAACCAAGATCTGGAGACCCTCATTGCTATAAAAAATCAGTAATTGGACAAACAATGGCTAATCCCAAAACACGTCAGACCAAAGCAACTCACTATAAAGGACTTGACAGCAAAACGCTTTCTAATAATCTAGAAACAAAGTCTAAAGTTAGAATAAAAATAAAAGAGAAAAATGACAATAAGGATAGAATATCAGTCAATTGTGATTTCGTAGCTCCACCGCTCGGTTCGCAGCAGAGGCGGAGGGTCGGCGGTAGGTGACACGCACAAAGAACCTCAAACTTCTTTCATTGTAGATTAAATTCTTTGCTTCCCGCACATCTAGCTATGCGGCTGTCGTCCACGGAAAGCTAAGTTTTTTTTTTTTTTTTTTTTTGAAGCGGACTAACTACTGATTGCCGGGAAAGGCATTTTCAGCTCAACCGGGCTTAGGGGGCGAGCACAGAAGGTGCTCAGCCAGCGAAATTTTTGGGTTGGGTGGCAATGCAAGGGCACCCCTGTGGGTACGAACCTCGACTTGGACCGCCAGCCAAATAAAGTACTAACCCTATGGGTGATCTACCAGCGTTTCGGAAGTGACTACCTTGAGAAGAAACGCCGAAAGAAACTCAAGGCTGCGTCGGAGTAGAAAAGCTAAGTTATAAACCATCATCTCTTCTTATATTCCTATTTGGATGTTGGATGATATAATACTAAGCACATAGAACTAAATTATAACAAGTATCAGAATTCTCAAACAGCCTCATCAAATAAAATCAATACTACATCATGACGTCATTTTTGTTTCTGGGTGAGCAGAGTTTTACATAAGTGGCTGTATCCAATTTGCGCTTATATGTCGTGCCCAACATAACCATCAGTGCCGCTTATCCCCGTTGTGAAAGCACTTACACGTGACATTTCTAATATATTTATAAAACACTAAATAAACTAAAATATACTTATGATTAGAAAAAAAAAACTGACTTAAACCGTAAAATTTGAAATTATTGTGATATACTAGGTTAGCGAAGATCTGCAGAAAATGGCCAGAAAGCATTGATTGAGAGGAGTCAAAGACTGTCTTGCACTAGACTAATGAGTTAGCAATATCGGCTGAAAGCTACGATTCCGCATAGTGTAGCTACCGATGGACCTCCAGCCCGTTAATATCCGATGTAACCGTCACTCGCTTAATCCCAGCCGTCCTGATTTAATACATATTTCATTGGAATATTTCACGAGGTATTACTTTCTCTTTTGCCACTTATTTGTCAAATAGCAGTTTATTAAGAAACGACTTCGCTCCTTGCTATAAAACGGTGTCAGGTAGCTTTTATTTCTCTTTTATCAGCCGAGTATAATCATCTGATGGGTTAAGGTGTGACGGCGCAACTAAATTAATTTAAGGGTTGAACTGATTTGAATTACTTTTTTACAAGCTTGACAAAGTGACTATTTGTACCTGAGGGAAAGGACAGTGTAGCCCGTGAACAGCAACGGCCGCCAAGGGACGACAATCCGTTGACAGTCGCCGTCGCTATACCGGCACACATGTACCACGACGGAAGGGCTCGAAGTGCTGACCCCGGAATACGGCAGGTTGAAGCAAGTTATTATGACAGTTGTTCCGTATTCGAATTTATGTGCGGGTAACTTTCGACAGCTCTGGCAACACCGTACGGGTTGTTAATTGCGTTTTGCTCTCGTTCGAACCGATCCGCCGAGTAACGACATAAAACATACAAATATTCCTAAGTTCAACAAATTATCCAATTCCAAAATGTACAAGTGTGCTTGGAAGATCCTCAAAGACACCAGTATCCTGGAGGAGAAGCAGGGGCCCCTGAGGAGTTGGCGAACTGGTGATCGCGGTAAGTGAGACTCTTTAGGCAGCCCGTGCCACTTGCGGAGCTATCGAAGTATCGTACAACAGTCTTTACACTTGTGTGCTGTACTCACGACCCAGTTCGTGTAGTAAGACGCCTCTACCATCACACAGCCATATCATGAAGCCATCGCAGCCTCGCTGTATCCTGAAATATCTCCCTCGCCTATTAAATCACTCTGTATAATTAATTAGTTAGTTGGGAGTCGAAGCTGCTCGCGTCCGTAGGCTTTACTCTAGCTTCCCTACACGTGACTACTGGGTGGCGTTAAACGAGCAGCAGCGAGGTGGTAGGGCGTCGGTGCCCGTCTGGATCGCGACCACAGTACATGGGTGTAAAGCCCGTCGTAATGACCAGTTTCGGCCTGTCGCGTTCCGAGATCAGCTTGTGTATATCCAGTAGCTCATATACCTAGAGACCTTCAGTCGTGGTATATGTGGGCCGACATGACTATGTAGACTATCAATGGATTTTCATTCTTTGATAGTCGCTTTCGTTTTTGGACTACACTGTACTTACCATCAGGTACTCTGTAGTCACTATGTCGAGCCAGTGTAAAAAGTTAGTTTTCTCTTATTGTATTATCCTTTAGCTCGATTTTTGTTTTGCTTTTTTTTGGGAAGACCTTGTTATTTTAAGAAGACTGCAGTCTAACTTTTTAAAATATTTATTTTCAAGTTTATTAACTTTTTTTGTTTTAATCAAACTAATTCAAGTTTATTCTTTTGAAGCTAAGCTAAAACAGATTTACGAACTAAAAGCTCCGAGCATCTCGGCGTGATCCTGCCCCGGCTGTCGCGCCATATCTAGTGCGGACTAAGAACACCCTGTTTACGGTGTTGGGACAGAAACACTATGTCGCTACTTGAAGGGAGCAAGGTGGAAGGTGTACCTTTTTTTTGTTAACCCGGTGGAAATCCCTCCAGACCGTCAGGGGAGCGGTGACGGCCACTCCCCCGGTGCGTCAGACCTGCCCCGACTAAAACCACCGGGGTGTTCCTTCTCCCGTCTGCCGGATGCTAAGGGCAAAGCCGAGCCATTATCCTCGGCATCCAGCGGTGGAAGGTGTACCTACCTTGTTTCTTATTTATGTGTGTTTGTTATTGTTTATATATTGCTGTGTGCTTTCCTGAAAATATAAAAAAAAATACTAAGCGGTATATCGCGACCTTAGCACCCACTATTTAGTTGGAGTTGCTGAGCCGTAATCATCAGAATCTGAAACGTGCCTACCAACCGCTACTTCGTCGATATATTGCCTCAAGAGTCATGTGTATTGCCAAGTTGCCACATTCCCCTCTGTCGTGCACCCAAACCATTACCCAAATCAAGCCATTAGCGGGCCGTTAAGTGTCTAAACGCAAGGTAAAGTGGTAAAATATAGAATCATAAACACAATATTTGCGACTTTAAATCAAAGAGTTCGCGCAGTCATTACAAACACGTGCGACTCGCAGCCGCGCCGCTTGTTTGCGCATGTCCATTGCTGAAGACGTCACGATTTACAAGCTATATCACCAAAACAAGAGAGCTTTTATTTACCCACATGTATTATATGATGAAGTCTTGAGTTTCCATTACGACGTAGCCTAAAGTTTATTTCTCTCCTCAAGATAGTCGCTTCCGAAAAAAGGAGGATTCTGATGGAAGGTAAAGTCTTGGAGTACGCGGAATCGGTGGGAGTGCCTGAAAAAATTAAGAAATGGCAAAGAACCAAAAAATGTTTGCAACAATAGAGGAAGGTTTGTTCAATTCTGTATACACCAATAGAGAATGGGCGTGATGATAAATTGAGATTAATGAAATGAAATGTATTTATATTACCACAAAGTAACAAAAAAAAAAAATTTTAATTCGGTAATATAAACAACATACAGAAAAGAAGAATATACAAAACATATAAACATGAACACATACGAAGTCTTAAGTCTAAGATTAAAGTATTTTATAAAGTAATTACTTATCAATAAATATAAACATATCTTATATTTGGATAATTAATAAAAACATTCGAGTTAATTAAGACAGATGGCCACTCTGATGCAGCCTTGAGTATCTTTCGGCGTTTCTTCTCAAGGTAGTCGCTTCAGAAACGCTAGTAGATCGCCGTCACGTTCTCTCCCTGTTTGCTTAGCCAACTCAAGGCTCGGTCCCACAGGAGTGACCTTGCGTTGCCACCCAACCCATAACTCGCTGGCTGAGCACCTCCTGTGCTCACCTCTCTCGCTCGGTGAAGCTGTAAAGGTCTTTCCCGGCCAACAGAATATTGCCCTCTTTTCAAAAACAAGTAAGAAACATGAAGATTTTTTTTTTATTCTTGAGATAAAAAAGGCTTTTGGCTACGCAGTCATGTCAGCCCCGTAAACATAACAATTTAAGTTCTACTTTCTAAAATTTTTTTAACAAATTTGTAAATTAACAGTGCCTGGGTCCTCTCGGGCTCGGTTAAGTATTGATGGAATGCACCGAGATCCATCATAGAAGAAAATATAATACCATGATTAAACTGAGTTTTCTTTAAAACATCAAGGACTTCTTCAGTCGTCACTGTTCATCGCTACCACCGTATTTTTGTAAGATCTTACATGCTCATTTTGTTCTATAAATAATTCTTTGACACAAACACTACACAGAAATGGCGTAATTTTGTTCCGGACCTGATCAATAATATAAATTTGCTTGTTTCCAGAGTATTACCTCATTTCCCTATTAGGAGAACATTTGACAAAAGGTTACTCAAAACGAATATATGTTCACTTTTTGATCGAATGAAAAAGACATTGACAACAAAGTTAGTGATATTGACATCTTTCACTGCTCCCTATCAAGATTTCGGTCGGCTTCGATTGCACTATTCTCATCTGAATTCACTTGAGTGTAGCAGGGTTACCTAATATGTATTTTTTTTTTATTTTGTTTATTAATAAACAATTACAAAATGTAGTCGTAATTTTAAATTTCTTGCTCTGTAATCATGATTAAATCCATCTAAGACATTAAGAAATCATAAATGTGTATACAATCTGAGATTTTGTAGTGTTTAAAACATAAATAAGCAAAATGTAGTAATAATAAAGTAATAATAATAAATAAATGTAAATGTAGTAATAAATATTAATGCTAAAAAACGTAAAATGTAATCGTTAATCATTTTCATTAATCTGATTACATTTTGCCCATCTATGCCTGTAATAATGTAACACTCGGTCTTAGAAACTATATGTATGTCTCTTTTTAATTACGTGTTATATGGATAGTATATTAAATAAATAAATAAATAGTATATTTTTGATGTATGTATTTTGTTATTTCTATATTTCTTAATTTTATAGTAGTACGGAAGAGAACCATTCTCGTGTCGTGTGTATAATGTGAACGCGCTTGAAGAATAATGAAAGTACAAGTGAACGGACACCCCGTCGTAATTATCTGTAAGTTTGCCCCCTTGCTCCGTAATTTATCGTCTCGGGATCGCGTTCCACCTTCCACTCCTCGAAATTTCAAGATGATAAACAGATACCGGCGACTTGTTTGTGATTATATCCGCACCTAACTTTGACTTCTTATTAGAATATTATAAATGTTCTGGAATTTAAAATAGCAACTTAATAAAAAAAAAATGATTTTTAGAGTTTTTGTACTCAGCAACAACTCCGTGAAAATGTAAAATATCATTTATCGCATAAGAAGCACAAGATCTTTGACCTATATCTTAAGTCATGGTAACGATATCTTGTGAGGCTTCTGAGTTAACTTTTATAACGTCAAAATCAAAGACTTTTATTTTTCGGTCAATTTTTTATGGAGAGGTGTAATATCAAATCCATCCATACATAGATTGACCTACATAATGTATAGGGCGTGAGACTCACAATGTTTTCCTACAAGACAAACGCTCACAACCTGGACCTGCGTTCGAATCTCAGTCTGATGCGAGCATGAGAACAGACATCTATAATATCAGGGCTGGTTCCAGGCCTTGCCGCGAGGTGCAGTGGTTGACAAAATTTATTCAGTGCGCCAGCCAACCAATCACTCAAACGGAGGTAAACCCAAGGGCACACACAAATTATAAGTCCGATAAAGGGAAACTTGTTTATTTGATCATTATACAACTTATTCTATTGATTAAAGGTTGTAAACTTAAGATCTATTGAGAGGCAAACTTCCACATTAAAGCATGTTTCTTTGTTTTAACACAAAAAACCCGAGGGTATGCTAATTTATTGATTTTAATATTAAAAGATTATGAACTTAATATCCGATCATTATATATATATAACACCGCCCGCTGATGCGACACGGCGATACCTTCAATTGGACCCCACGGAATCGTCCCTGAAGCGATCCAGTGGTCCTGAAGAAAACTTCCTAGGCTGCAGGGGGTTGAAGAGCGCACTTAGTATCCCCATCAAACTCTACAGCTTCACACGTCGAAGGCCTTATCGACAAACCGCAGTTAAAAAGTACTTCCTAATTTCTTAGGGACAAACTGAAACCCTGGAACATGAAAACACTCACATTCAGGTCCAGACAAAGAAGATTTCGTGACGTGAAATCAATCAGGTCACAAAACACTAATTTTATATACTTACCACAATGGTGGACATATTTAGTATGTTTTGAGAACCAACGGGACCCAAATATTTTCTAAAAATTAATTTAGCGTTGGCCGAGATTGGAACAGCTACGGCTTGAACTCCATCTTTTTCCAAAGTGTCATATATCTATAATCTAAGCATATATCATGCAACGGATACTTTCATTGACGACGTCATATCTCAAACGGCAAAGATACGGCTATCGTTCAGCCATTAAAAAAAATATCGACTAAGATAGACGTGGTTTAGTGGTTGCATCGTTAGATGGCGCTAAAAGTATTGGTGCAACAAAAAAATTCCTGTTACAGAGGTTAGCCTACTTTTTTGTGTTATTCAGTGGGTACCCTGGGTTATGCTCTCCTCTGCCGCCCCTGGAATTTGGCACCCCCTAGATCCTGGCATAATACTTTCATGAATTTTCTAATTCCATGTTATGATCGGTGGTCGTGGGTGTGGTTGTAGAAAGACACGGATTTTGGAGTTTTACTGTTTATTTGCACTTTAGGGCACACCGAACTGCGACGCACACGCACGTACTCTAGCCTTGCGTCTCTGTAGTCGACTGAATTTGCTAGAGCATCCCTTGCGCGCGCGCATCCCTTACCCTGTGCGTCCCATAACACCCTAAAGTCCTTTAGGGCGTTTATTACAGACGCGTATCGGGCGGCGTCTACATGCTATAATGTCTTCTTTAAATATGCTATTCTATGAAATTGCAATACTAGAATAACTGTCGATAGTAACTCTAATAGAAGTGAGCTTAAAATAAATGTAATCCAGTGGACCCTGCTGATTGTTTAACAACAAAAATCAATACGACAATGGACGGACTGAAACACAATTACACGGGCAACAATCAAAGGGTCGAAAACTGTCGCGTTCCAAATAATCTGATTACCTTAATTTGGAATGCAAATAATTGACCGTCCGGTTTACGTGCGCACAGAATAAAAATGAATATAATAAACTAAAGTTACAACATTCTTATATGGGAAGAAACTTACTTATAATTAATGGTCGGAATTTTCGTCAATGGCGCTAAGGTAATAGTGGAAAAGATTCGCTTCTACATTCATCATGCGAACGGCTAAGGAGTGGAATATGCTACCAGCGGCCATATTTCCGCGATCTTATGACCTGGGAGTCTTCAAGAGAAGAGTGAATAGGCATTTGCTGCGCGATCGCGTTTCATCATCGGACTCATCTTCACCTTCCACCAGGTGTGATTGAGGTCAAGCGTTCGTCTATAAATAATAGCTCATCCGGCAAACGTTGTTCTGCCATATAATTCATTCATTCATATATTTTTGGTATCTTGAACCGTTTTCGCAGCGCACGCAATGGAAGCCCTCAAGGATGAATAATTTTCCCCGTTTTTTTCACATTTTCCATTATTTCTTCGCTCCTGATAGTTGCATCGTGATGTTATATAGCCTAAAACCTTTCTCGATAAATAGTCTATTCAACGCAAAATATTTTTTCTATTCGAACCAGTAGTTCCTGAGATTAGCGCGTTCAAACAAACAAACAGACTCTTCATCTTTATAATATTAAGTATAGAAGTATAGATAATAATTTAAAAAAAAAGTCGCTTCCTCTACCACAGCACTCTCAGTATCAGCATGTTTACAAGGAGACATAAAACGAACTCCTAGTTGTCTGATCACTGAGTTCCACGCTGATCGTAAGTTAAACCCATCATCGCTATTTAAAGTTTTGTACTTCCTAATCACATCTCTCGATCGCTTCTGGAACCAATCTTGAAAATAAGTTTCTTCGTATATGAGACCAGTAAAAGTATTTGTAACGAGTACAAAATTAGAGTATTGTGTATAAATAAAACAGGATAGCGATATTGACTTTTCTCTTGCAAGCAAGCCCGGATATATATTTTTTTATTTTTTTATTAATTTATGGGTGAACGCTTGACCTCAATCACACCTGATGGAAGGTGAAGATGAGTCCGATGATGAACCGCGTCCGCCTAACAAATGCCTATTCACTCTTCTCTTAAAGACTCCCAGGTCAGAGCGTCAGAGCCTGGAATCATTTCAACTGATTTTTTTTTATATTATAAAGTTTATCAGTAATAAAAAAAACAGACGTACTAAGAGCTTATCTAAACATTAATTGAATGAAATTTTCGATTCAATTTATTCAATCAAATGTCGTATCTGTGCTGTATTAGGCAATAATCTATGAGCAATTGTTATGATAATATGGCAAATCTGTCACAGTCGGCCCGCCTGACCATCCACTGCCTATTTGCTTTACCAATAAGCTGTGATTGAACAGTCTTGTCTAATCCAGCTACTGTTCAAACTATCTTCTAAATATTTGACGTTTACTAAATTCCGCTCTGTTCAGAGCCCTTTTATAGATGGCTAGTGAACCCGGCTAACGTTGTTTTGCCATATAAACTATTTTACTGTGGGCTATCCCTTAGAGATAAATATATATCATCGCGGACTAGTTTATCGAGCTTTTTAAGATATTCTAATCCGTAGTATATTAATTTCATCTATCTCGTAAGGTTTTGCTAGCGTTTGCGATTTAAGCGCACAAATATATGTTTGTTACGACATCACATTACAAATCTTAGAATTTTTAGACTTTTTTATATTATAATATATATGTATTATACATACAAATCTTCCTCGTCAATCACTCTATCTATTGCTGTAAACTGCATTAAAATCCGTTAAATAGTTTAAAAGATAAAGTGAACAGACAGCGGAAGCGACTTCATTTTTTACTGTGTAAAGATGCAGTAAAATATTTTTACTCAAAGTTACTTTATTCAATTAGGAATGGCTTAAGGCGTCCATTTTTTTAATCGATAAAGGAAATCATAGTGAAGAAACCCGCATAGCATCTAATAGAAATGTCATGTGTACTAGTGCCGTGAGAACGGCGATCAGCTGCGCTACTGGTCATGTTGGGCACGACATACACGCGCAAAGTGGATACAGCCACTAATGTATCACTGCTCACCTCGAAAGGGATACAGCGTGACTATATATTATCTATACTAATATTATAAAGCTGAAGAGTTTGTTTGTTTGAACGCGCTAATCTCTGGAACTACTGGTTCGAATTGAAAAATTCTTTTCGAGTTGAATAGACCATTTATCGAGGAAGGCTATAGGCTATATAGCATCACGATGCAATTATTAGAAGCGAAGAAATAATGGAAAATGTGAAAAAAACGGGCAAAAATTTTCATACTTGAGGGCTTCCATTGCGTGCGCTGCAAAAACGGTTCAAGATACCAAAAATATATGTAAGAAAGAATTATTCCTCTTGAGATGATCTAAAAAAATGTCCGCGACAGTATATGTTTATCTTTTAAGATTAAGTCACTAGAACCGTTTTTATGGTAAACAAATTTGGTCGAAATTAATGTATTATTTGTTAAGAGTTGTATCAACGTAATAATGTTAATCTTTATCCAAATCAATGTTTTGTTGATAAAGAGTATTTAATTATGAACAAAATTGTCTTTGAAATCACTTAATTTCAATGAACATCATAGAAGATATTACAATAACTTATATAGCAAAACTACGTTTGCCGGATCAGCTATGTCTTGATAAGCGCGAAACTCGAGAACGACTAAACCGATTTCACTGATTTCTTTTTTGTTGTGTTTGTTGAAGTCTGGGAAAGGTTACTACGGAGAGAAAAATTAAAAAAATTGTCTGAAAAAGTCTAAAAACAACACTTTTCTATATTCTCATACAAAAAATTCGTAATAATATTTAAAAGTCAATTTGAACTTTAACACCATACCATAAAGTTTAAATGTCAGTGGACGGGTTCCGGGAAGGCAAAACAATTGAGTGACGTATAAATATTAATGTCCATATTTGTCAATTTTTATACATATAGCATTAAGGCCAGGTTCTTTCAAACAATTTTCAAAAAAATCTGACGGGGAGGCTATTAACATTAAAAAAAACAATATGACTTTGTTTTAGAGAAATAGGGCAGAACAAGGTCTGCCGGGACAGCTAGTCACTAATAAACTGGATTTAATCTGAGGTGTACGTCGCCCTAAAAGCAAATTAATTCGCGCTCAAGACTCGATACATAGATGGGCAAAATATAATCACATTAATAAAAATGATAAACGATTACATTTTACGTTTTGTACCATTAATATGACTGCATTTTGCTAATCTATGTTTTAAACGTTACCGAATCCCAGATTACATATACATTTATCATTTCTTAATGTTTTAAAAGGATTTAATCATGATAACAGAGCAAGAAAATTAATATTACGACTAAATTTGTAATCGTTAATCATTCATCAGATTACATTTTACCCATCTCTGACTCGATAAAATATTTGAAAAGGAATATATTAAAATCCGTCTATACTTTACGTTTTCTTATCACATCCAAAGTGACTACCCCACAGCTGATAATAAATAAAGCTGCAATAAGGCCGTAAATAAATAGAATTAAAAGGAATATCTTTAATTTTGTCAGAGACAGTATTTACGTTGGCTCGAGTACAAGTTTGGTGAACACCCACAGCCGCGCGGTAATGAACTCACTTGGCACGGGAGTTGTCTCCGTGCATTTTGGGGTTTAGCCTCTACAGTACGTGATACGTTTGTAAACGCAACATTCTGAAGAAAATTCTCGAAAATATATCGAAACTCATTATAAACACTTGGCGGGTCTTATGAGCGAATTACCTTTTTTATGGCTCGACGTTTCGACCAGGGGCCTAATTCTCTAAGACAATTTAGTGATTCCTTGCTTTGATATCACGTCAATTTTGTAAAAAGTTACGATATTTGCAAAAATCGTATTCTCTATGATACTTTGTTGTAATGAATCAGATTCGTTACCATGACATGATGTAGACAAGACACGATGTTAACGTGGTTTTTGAATGGTAAGATTTGAGTGTGAAATCGAATCATACAGAATTAAACCCCTAGTTGGTTAACCAGGTCACGGTCACGAGCAGACGCGACGCGGAATGTTTGTCGGGGGTGGGAAGTTACTTCCTCTCTACCTTTTTGGTGCTTGATAATTAAAATAGGTGTTACAAGATCTTAATTTATTAAAAATAAATTAATTCGCGCATAAGACCCGTTAAAGTATTTGTAATGAGTACAAAACGCGAAAATGTAATACTAATAATATCGACACTGATGGGGCGTTCGCAGTAATCATAACACGGATTTTTGATGGTTAAAGGTCTTTTATTGCACACTCAAATATTAATAACATTACATAGCCATATTTTTGCAAGTGACAAGTGACATAACCTAAAAACTATAGACTCATGTCATCCTTACTCTTTTATACATAGACAATATAAAGATCATATTCACTAATCAACAGAGACGTTATACACCTTTGGGAGTGAGCAGAGATGCGTTAGTGGTTGTATTTTCCGTTTATATGCTGTACCCAAGGTGACCAGAATCGCAGCTGATAGCCGGTCTCACAGCAACACTACATATGAAATTTTTATCAGACGCCATGTGGGTTTCCTCGTATTTTCTTTCACCAGTGAGCATGTAGGGCCTAAGAACATACTTAATATAAAAAAATCCAGATGTATGGTACGTGCAGGGATTCGAACCTACCACCATTTGTGTTGCCGCACATTGTTACTCGTTGTTTAAGCACTAGACCACCACAGTTATAAGTATTTAAAATGAGTACAAAAGGAGAAAGTTTTAAATGTGTTATATTAAAAGGCGAGTATATTGGTTTTATTGTTTTTTTTATTATCTTAATAAGTTATAATAGCCGGTGGCGATTAGCGTCCGGAGGCTTCATGCAAACCAGCGCCCCAGAACTCCTCTGTGTCATTAAGCTGCCGGAGCCCATTTCGCTATGTTTATATATTTTAGTCTTTTGTATTTTCTATTGTTCCGTGTGTTTTTAATGATTTTATATTATTTTTGTATTTGTAGCGAAATAAATGTCAAACCTAACCTTAATAATAATAAAAATATATAAATACCGTTTAAAAAGAATATACCAAAGATATCATAGACAAAACAAAGCCGGCACACATTTAAAAGAGCCTTTATGTAACTTGCTGAAGTTTTCCATACAATCCCCGTGTATCGGCTCTCCGGGGCGCGATCGCGATTTCTTATTCCTTACTGTAATCAAAGGATAAAACCTTCTGCATCGCAGTCAAGTGGCTGCATAAAGCGGGAAATTCACTTACTGCTACGGCGGACGCAGCTCCAAACATTCACGAAGGGGGGCACTCGCTGTAATGCTAACGTATTCGGGCGTAGAATGAGCAAAATATTATTACCATTAACGTAGATTCGAGGCAACGTTTAGGAATTGTGGCTGTTCAGGGTGGGAGCTCTGAGCGACCGGTTAGCGACCCCCGAGAAGTCGACGGTGCGTTGTGATACGCTCTGCCGAAGTACACTAGGTGGCATCGGGGGAGGCGGTGTCTCCCCCCCCCCCCCCGTGATTGTGCCTGGCAGGCACGGCGTAGTGGGGCTGCGGCGAATTGATTACAGGACCCACAGTCCTCATTAATTCGCAGAAGTGGTCACCTTGGGGGTTTTAGCCGGTAAAAGTCTAGCATACCCTGGCTGCTAGCCCCTTGTGTGGCCGGGACGGCCCTATGATGATATTCCCCAAGTAAAAAAAAAAGGTTAGAGGCAACGTATAAGCCGTAAACAGCTGTACCGAATCATTGTAAATCAAAGCCCCAGTTACGTCTGTCTGTATGTTTGCGATGAACTCAAAAACTATTGAACATAGTTTAATGCAATTTTCACCAATAGACAGAGTGATTCACGAGGAAGTTTTTGTGTAAGTGGATTGAAATACGACGATAATTGTTGGAAATGTCGGTAAAGTTAAGCTGCCTGATAGTTTTCATCGATAACGCTGTATGATCCCTTTGAGATATAGCAAATCAATGTATGATCGCATATTTCCTCTTTATAGGTCTATAGACAAGTCCGCAATGGCATTATTTATCTTTTAAGGATAACTTACTGTACCTATCCTAACTTTAATTGTAATCTTGAATTTAATTGTAATATGTTAATTTAATTCTACTTTTTAATTACTTCAGCGGGCCTTATACGCGAATTAACTTATTTTTAATTATGGCTCGACGTTTCAACCTGGTCACACAGGATGGGAAGTTAATTTCTCTACCCTCTTAATATTTTAATTAGTCAAGACCTGTTAAAGTAATATATTTATAATGAGTGCGAAACGTGATGGTTTAAAATTTGTTATTGTAATCTTTAATTTAATTGTAATCTATTAATTTAATTGAAATCTAATCTATTTTTTATTTTATTTCGAATAATGTGTAGTTCTTTTTTATTTATGCCTAAGGAATGTTTTGGTTATTTTCTTTTCTTTCAAATCTAATATATATAAAATGTGAAGGTTTTAAAAATAAATAAATATGTCGAATTGATATCTAAAACTACTGAAGCTATTGACGTTAACGAGAATGCGGGCCCTTATATAAAGCCATAGTTGGTTCAGCGAGCGAATTTGCATAGGAATGGCTGATTACAGAACCATAGTATAGGCAGTGGCGGACCTAGGTTTAGCCAGGTAGTCTGAATGGCTCCAGCGCCAAACTAGATTTTAAACTTGCCGGCAATGTCCCTTAGTTATCGCTGTTGCGCGTTACTGCATAATGGTGATGGGAACTCGCGATGAAAACTTTTAGACGAGCAGTTATAGTTTAGTTTACATGTTACCACTAGGAAGATACAAACACTATCCCACTATACCCCTTTCGGGATGAGCAGAGATTTATTGGTCCCTGTATCAATTTTGCACTTACATGTCTTGCCCAACGTGACCAGCTTTCTCACAGCACTAGTACACATGACATTTTTATTAGATACATTGAGGGTTTCACTGATGGGCCTAAATTTGCTCTCAATTTGAAAATTCTTACATATACGTTAAGGGATTCGACCCTACGACCCCTTGCATTACTCCGCATGGATACCGGTATCTTATCCATTAGGCTACCAAAAGCATTTTTATGCAGTCTCAACAAAGTCACTACAATGCACCTGATGGGAAGTACAGTTTAGTCCAAGAACGATAACGACCGCCAAGGGACAAAAATCCATTGACAGTCACCATGGTGATGTCGACCCAGATATACCACGGCGAAAGGCCTCTAGGTATATAAACAACTATGTATCCACAAACTAAGCCAACGGAAGGCCAGACGACACAAGGACCCAAGGACGGTGGCGTGGCAGTACCCTTTTGCCCCGGCATATGAGTAAGGGGCAGTAGCGTTCATTCCATAGATGCATGAAAGCATTGCATGCCCTTACGATAAATAAGTCTGAAATAAATTTGTTTAATTGAAATAAAAAAGGAACCCTTTACATTCATATCTATTATATTTTCACACCATCTATCTTCCCTATGACAGTAATATAATATTTATTATCATTATATAATATTCCATTAATTATGTGAATCTGCTTACCCTGTTCGAACGCCCTATGCACGTCACTGGTGGGGGTACAACCCGGTGGTTTAGTAGGTAAGAATTAAATATGTATATGTAACTACGTTATTGGCATTTTAGATTTTTATTTTATTTCCTATTTTGTATATATATTTTTATAATGTACTGTGTAGTTACAGAAATAAATAAATAAAGAATGAGACACACCGGAACTGCTGCCCATACGGCAGCCCTGACGATCCAAGAGGAATTCCACCGCCTCAAAAGAAAGTTCTCTGTTTTTTCAGTGTACATATGCAGCTTTGCCAAACAAACAATCACAGACGCATAACTACTGTAGTGATTGTAAAATAGGTTAGTTATTGTCGGAATTGGCCGATAAATAGAAAAATAAGTTTATTTGAAAGGGTTAGAATATCGAATTAAAAAAAAATATAAAGTTTGTTTTGGGAGATTGATTGAAAAAATAGAAAGGGAAGATTCAGATTGCATACAATTATATTAATAAGATTAGAAAAATACATGTAAACTTTATTTGAAATATATGGGAGTTCAGATATAAAGAAAGAGTTATTATTTTCAAGCGAGTGACCAAACTCATAATAAGCACATAGGGAATGTAGACACGACGCCTGCAAGCGTGTCAAAGTTCCTTACTTACTTACGATAATTTTACTTTAATTTAGACCATCAAAAGCTTAGATATATGTTACATAAAGGCACATGAAGACAACTGACTATTGTGGTAATAATACATGTGTTTTGATAATAGAAACGGCGCTTCATCAGTATTCATGCAGTGTGTAGTTAACAGTTTGATTAGAGCCGCGACTCCAGCGCTGTTTGCTCCCGTCGCGTCTCCATTTGTCGCTGAAACAAGCTATAGCTTCTACAGCTCGCGCGCCGGAATAATAACAATGCTAGAATCGTGTTTCCGCGCCCTATTCTATGTACTTCTAGCGGAAATTTTGTCTGCGACTTCGATTTATAAACAAATTAGATTTTATATAGATTATAAATACTTTATCGGGTCTTATGTGCGAATGTAATAGCTTATTTAGTAATATTTAATTTTAAATGAGTATATTGTTTCAGTTATATGTTTTTTTTAATGTGTTTTACTTTTTTCCATTTTGATCATTTACTCGTTTTAGAATGAGCGCTTTTTGTTCGCAGCGATAAGTAATATCACATCTCAAATAATAAAAGAATATCGTTTTTAACTTATGGCTTTTATTTATTTTGATAAAGTGTTTAATATTATATATTACGATTAATATTCATGACGAAAAATATCGTCATGCCCATTGCAGTAGGCTTTTATGTATGACGAAATATTTCGCCATACACAGTTATCAGGTTAATAGGATGTAACAAGACCGGGTCCCTTCAGGCAAACCAGCGCCACAGCCTTCCTCTGCGGCCGGAGCCCTCTTCGCCGTGTTTGTATGTTATCATCTGTTGTACTTTCTTCTTTACCGTATGTAGTTTATTACTGTTTTTAATTTTTAGTTTGAGGCGAAATAAATGTATTGTATTTCTTTTCAATTAACTTGCTTTTAATCATGGATCGCCGTTTCGATTTGAATACATGGGGCATGCTCACCAGCGGATAGAAGCTTTGTCAGGCGGAGCTTTTGTCAGGTGGTTATTATTGAATGGTTATTAATTATCCACTTTTGGAGGTCGATTGAATTTTCATCAAAATATATTTTTATGTTGTCGCGGCATACAATTCAGTTTTTTCTGTTCCTAGTAACAAAATCTTAATTGATAAAACACCCAAACATGATTATTTTACTGTATCAAGGGAGATATATATTTTTTTACACTGGCTCGACATAGTGTCTACAGAGTACCTGATGATAAATACAATGTAGTCCAAAAACGAAAGCGACTATCAAAGGATGAAAATCCATTGATTGTCTATATCGTTATGTCGGCCCACATATACCACGACTGAAGGTCTCTAGGTATATGAGCTACTGGATATAAACAAGCTGATCCCGAAACACGACAAGCTGAAACTGGTCACTATGACGGGCTTTTCACCTATGTACTGTGGTCGCGATCCAGACGGGCACCGACGCCCTACCACCTCACTGCTGCTCGTTTAGCACCACCCAGGAGTCACGTGTAGGGAAACTAGGGTAAAGCCTACGGACGCGAGCAGCTTCGAATCCCACAGTCTGACTCCGTGAAACTTATAATAATATTAATTATAAATCATGCTATACCCTCCATCGTCCTTTTCAAGGTAAGCAGGGGTATATTACTGGCTGTATCCACTTTGCGCTTATATTTCGTTCCCAAAGTGACTATGTAGATGTCATGTGGTTGTCCTCACGATGTTTGCCTTCCCCGGTGAACATCTGGAGCCTAAATCTGTATTTGATCAAGAAAAAATTAGAGTTACGTGCCGGGACACGAACCATCACCAAACCTGCACCATATAAAGCCTAAACTAATCTTAGCGTATATATATGTAAATAATCCTCGAGTTCTATGTAAACACGACGCAGATATAGAGGTAAAATCATGCATTTTGCTGTTATAAGGCGACAGTAATATAAAAATTACAAACTAAGGTAAACATACACAAAACTCACAGATACAGCACCAAACTATATATAATACAATACAAAAAGTAGATAGAACCAGTGCAATAAAATACTCATGTTGAGACTGGAAGCGTTATACATATATTAGAATTAAAGAATTCTAGCTCACATCTCCGAAGACCTACATAAAACCTGCATCATATCAAAACGGGGCCGTCTTTAGAATTAATTCTATTAATTACAAATTAAATTATCCAAATTGTTCAATAAATCGCGGAGCTATGGGCGAAAATACATAAAAAGATTCATACAATTTATTGCGGCATCTCCTCGTTTTGAAGTCAGTAGAAAATAAAAGCTAGGAATAAAAATACAAGTTCGTTTTATTATAAAAATCAGTCTAGAGATCCTAGACAATCTAGACCGTTTGAAGTCCCAATAGATACCAGTCAAGTCGCAGAGACGCTCCTCATACCCTTCCCTATAAAGGGAATAAGGAAGAGCCCCCATTTGCATCCGGATAACTTTTTTCACGGTAACTTGAGCTTTAATTAAAAATAGAATTACTTAAGATCGAGCGTTCTACCTGATGTATATTTACACTGCATTACAAAATTATTGATCTATTTTTTAATTGTAATTAGCCATATGTTTTAATCACACCAAACAGAGAGAGAGAGAGGGGCTAAGCTGTTTTAATAAGAGACTAGATACACCGAAGACGTGCAAGAATCAGCTGGATTTTTTTTCTATGCGAACTCAGAACAGCGATAAGCGAGCTTTGAGAGAAGATATGATTTTTTAATAAATAAAATAAAAACCTAACACGTTCATGCGAATACTCGATTTTATAATATAGAATAATCAATAATATACATAGTTTATGTCAGTAAATTCCCTTTCTAAACATAATCAAATAATAAAATCAGCAAAAATTGAAAAATAGTGCAACTAAAAATAAAACGTAATAAATGGATATTTTAAGGTAAGCTTCAAAAAATATTTAAAAAAGCTGTCAGAAGTGGGATTCGAACCCACGCCCACAGAAGTGGACTGCGACCTGAACGCAGCGCCTTAGACCGCTCGGCCATCCTGACTCTCACGATGGAGTGTAAATTTTGTGTCTTTTTACATAAATTCATCATTTTATACAATTCCATTTCAGTGGTATTTTAATGTATTTACTGGATAGTAGAGAGAGCAGTACAAACACTATTCACATTTATCGAGATTAATATCTGTTGCAATTGATAGGTTTTAACGTTTCTTTGTACTATTTATTTTAATTTAGAACTACACATGACATTAATGAATTGTTGAAGTATTTTTATGTTTATATATTGTATTGTAAGCGATATTTATATAGGCTGATTTTACAGAGGAAGGAGATATCCAGAGAGGGGTATTCACCATTCGATTCTAATTCCAGATATATAAGAATAGTGATACGTTAATATTTCCTTTAAAACAAAGTAAATTATAGTCAACACATTTAGGGACAATTACACACAAGAGTGAATGGATGAGTGAACATTAAAAGGTTATTGTTATATGAAATTGAAGAAATGATTTCGTTTTACATGAGATCTAAAAATCGGTTTCAAGACTAATGTAACGATTTAATTAATAATAATATTAAGCATGATCCTTTGCTTTTCTTTTTTCACGAGCTACGTTCGCTTCTAGTGTTGCCATGAAAGTTTTGCACATTTAATTACTGTAATGTTTATTGTATTACATTTGAAACTAATATTTATTTATATTCTAAATGAATTCATCATTTTATCATGGTTATGAACGAATGAAATATAACTTTATTCAAATAGGCCTACTTCCAGGCACTTTTAAATAGTCAAAAAAAAAGAATCTACCACCGGTTCTAAAAGCAAAATCTACCGAGAAGAGCCGGCAAGAAACTCTGGTACTTGCTCTTTTCAATATAATGGGGTTCAATAACAGATATAATATACAAAGGAATATTAGTTCCACGAGAAAGATTGCATATATTAAAACTACGCACTTTTATCATTCAAACAATCATTGATGGAATAATATCTCTTTTTTAGCAATTTAGTTTCAATACTTTTTTAAAGTTCAATGGCGATACCTCTATAAATATATATATATATACGTCTTTTATATGGCTTTAGGTATTGTATTATATAAGCGACTACCGAGCCATATGTAAGAACCATGAACTTTTTTAAGCCAGTAATTATGTAACAGTAATTTGTATTTGTTTCTAGTATTAACGCTATGAACATCACTACTGGCCAAAAATAGACGAAGATTTTGTCGTATGTACATGATAGAGATATAGAATCTTGCTTACTATTTATAGTATATTAAAAAAAACACGTCACAAAATCGACTGTGAATGTTGTGATTAAAAAAAAACTCAAAATATAATAATTATCCCAGTAATAATGGGCGACAGTGTATGGGACCGAACGCAGCGAAGCCCTAGCAAGCACTTTATCTATCCCGGGCAACCTCGCTCTAGTCTCGAGAGGCTACCGGAGGATCGAAACCATTGTCTAACGGCCTCATCTGTTGATTGGACACGTAATTAAATATACTATAATATATTATATATTTGATCCATTATATTCTTGTGTATTTCACAGAAAGAATACATTGCTCCTGTACCATAATCGTTAAATATTTATTTTTGAAGTAATATTTTGATACAACCAACTTGCAGATGATTCTATTGGCTCGTCAATGAGTATATGGCTCTAGTGACCTAGTGGATAAGGCACCGGTATCCATGCGTGGCGTGCGAATGATCATAGTTTCGAATCCCGGCACGTACATCTGGGTTTTTTCCATGATAAAAAACTTATTCAGGCACCACAAGCTAACCGGTGAAGGATTTCATCGTGGAGAAACCCGTATAATCTTATAGAAATGTCATCAACACCGTCTAGGGATATTTTGTATAAAGTTCTTAAACTCAAAAAATACTGGCCAGTCTTAAAATCTTTTGATGAAAGACTATTTTGTAAACCTTTTTGGACGATTCTAAATTTGAACACGCTGTATGACTACCGCATATGATTTGTAACATATACAATGGTACTGTTGAGAGCCCATTAATAAATAAATAAACGTCATAAGACCCATCGTATTTTTTGCGTTTATGAATAATAATACGGATTAACCGTATAAACAAACGACTGAAACATCTAATTTCATAAACATGCGTCGTCTTTTCGTAAACCGTTCAGACCCTAGGCAGAATTACACCTTAGACGATAATCGTAAAATTCACACCAATTTGGATTCCCTCGAGTCCGAAGCGCTGTTTTAACAAACGTCGCCGTATAATAAGTCGGTAAAACGTGTGTTTTATGACGACTAGACAGCCCTGTGTTTACTCTCTTACTCATATATAGTGTACACTTGTTACCAAAAAATACGTACACTAAAAAAATATATATTTTTTACAATTACTTTTCACTTATTTTTCAATGATATTTTATTATTTGTTATAAAATACATCTCGCTTATAAAAAAATAGAACTAAAAACACAACGAATATTGAAATGTATATCATCAATAGGCCTTTTTCAACTTTGTGACAGGAAATAAATTCGAGACGTTAGTTTTAAAGACGATCATGTCATCTTTTTAAAAAAAGGAAATAAATTGAAATAAATGTAATTATAATTACCAAAATATATATGTATATAAGACAAATGAATTATTGACATAATGTTATTCTATAGGTTTTGAAAATAATAATAGTTAGATTTTTCTGTAAAGAAAACTATAGTTCAGTCTACACATAGTTAAGCACAATTTTACCTATAAACAAAAAACAATATTTCTTATATATTGAAGTAAACATTTTGTTATTTTTTGAGAGTTCGTTATTTGCATAGGCATTTGTACTAACGACGCTTCGTTTCCATTGATATAATAGACTTGATTTTATTATTATTTTAAGACAATTAAGAATAATTCATTACTGAAGAAGAATTGTGTCGACCTTGTTTATTAACAAAAAGACTAGTAATATGCATAGTATTAAAACCATTTCATCTTATAAATCCACTAATTTTAAATACATTTCATTGTTTTTTAAAGTGCGCTTTCTTTGCTGTCGAGTGTAGATAAAATTATCTTGAGCATTGTAGATACGAAAAAAAATGGGACTTTTAAAATTACTTCAATTTGAAGAACATTTTCTTTAATTTAACTTTAAAATGACACAAAGTATCTTCAAATTTTTCATTCTCGCGTTAACTTCTTTTTGCACACGGTAAAGATGATTCAAAATGAGTTACAAATAGCTTTCGAAGTTGTATTGATAGAAAAATTGTTAGTATCTTTACTGAGATAGGAAAAATCTAAAATTCACAACTTTTTCATCGCCTGCTATGCAACTCCACCTACCTTTTTTAGTAACTCAGGTGTAATTCCTTCATATTATAGCCAGAACCACTTTGCATTTTGCAATCATTAATCAAATTACATTTTGCCCATCTATGGTCGTGAGGCAAACTATTTATTAACCTATGTAACAGTTATTGACGGAGTCTCATTCCATATATACTGATGTATTTCGGTAGCAGACATGATGTTTACACATCCGTATACGTCAATTGATAAGTCATTCTTTCTTAGTCAGATTGGTTATTAAATTATACGTTTCTTTTAATATTGAAAATTTAGTATGTAAACTTTCAGGAAATAGTTTTGCCCCAATACCCGTCCGCGATAACGCAAAAGGTCGTCCATCAACAAAATCGAGGCAACAATCATAGAAACAATCGCCGTCCACACATGCCCAGCCAAATTACATTTCCAATTCATGAAGGCAGTTATCCAAGTATTCCTTTCTTCCCTTGTACCCTCCCCGCGCCCCGTACGCCGCACCCCGCGCTCCCTAACACCTCAAGAAGGTTTTTCTATGAATAATTTTTCGAAGGAACTTGTCGACTTAATTTTATATATTTTTCCATCTTTATCGTTTGAATGTGTTTTACAGGAAAATTAAAAGTTGTTATTTTGTTTTATTTCCCTAATAATAATATATACGCGCATTTAATAGAAATATTATGTGTAAGTGACTTGAGACTGGCAATCCACTGGGCACGACATATCAGTGCAAAGTGGATACAGCCATTAATGTATCTCTGCTCACCCCATGAGGAGTATAGCTTGACGATACATTATTATTGTATATACACTAGAAAATATTATATATTATATAAACAAATAAAAACACAAACTGTATACATTTCAAAATAAATTGTAAAAAAAAATCACATACATTTTAAAACATAAAAATATGTGGACCCACGGGAACGAAGTCTGAGACCCAAGCCACTAGTTAGGAGCTCAGAGTGAGGAACCTGTGCTGCGCCTTCTGTATCCAGCTCTTGGTTCTTCAACCAAGCGAGAGCCTCTTGATATGGAAATCGAGGCTCTTTGCGATCAGCCCATTAGCCAGTATAACTATCTTAGCTATCGATACATTAATCGTTGAATCCAAATCCCACATGCTGGTAATCTCGTTACTTAATCTCCACATATTTCTACAACTAGTTTTTATGTTTTTAATATAATGTATGTTGTAAATCATCAATTATGTGGATCAACAACAACTGAAAACAAATACCCTTTTTAACCTGTGTCAAGCACAGGTCATAGATGGGCAAAATGTAATCAGATTAATGAAAATGATTAACTATTACATTTTACGTTTTTTAACATTATTATGACTGCATTTTGCTCATTTATATTTTAAACACTACAAAATCCCAGATATATACACGTTTATGATTTCTAAATGTTTTAAATGGATTTAATCATGATTACAGAGTTAGAAAATTAAAATTACGACTACATTTTGTAATCGTTCATCATTAATCAGATTACATTTTGCCTATCTCTGTTTCCTTCTATACAACGCTTTAGTTCGTACCTTACTGGAATACGCCTCTAGCGTTTGAAACACATAATACAAAAAGTCTAAAAAGTTTTCTCGAGGACGTTTAAACTGAGTTATTTAAGCATTTGAAATATAAATATGAGTTACACAAACTTCCTTCTAATACAATTTGTATTTTAAAAAATTGTAGAATTGAGAAAAATCTACTTTTTTATTCATAATTATTAAAGATCTCCTAGACTCGTCCTATTCGGTAAGCTAAATAGGTTTCAGGTGTCCGCATTCAAATGCAAGATTTTCGATTTGAAAAATATCATTTGTAAAGTCAAATTATGTTAATAACACTTTTATATTTCGTATCTGTGATATGTATAGCAAACGTTTTTGTGATGTCGATAATCTGTTTTATACATATCGATATAGATGTCGATATACTACATTTGGCCCCTATACAAGAATGCCGACAAAAATATGTGAATTTAAAATGTATTTTCTTTTTTAGGGCGGCTTGCACTAACAAATTAAATCTAGTGTAAGCTTGTATAGACGCTAATTAATTGAAGCGCATTAATTCCATCTTAATGATGATTTGAGTTTAAGAGTTGTTACAACCTGATTTTGATTCTGTACTAGACAATAAGAACAGTTTAGCGCTAATTAGCATTTTATGTAACTCTAAACTAGATTTAATTTGCTAGTGCAAGCCGCCCTTATTGTATTTGATTTTCTTTATAAAATTAGTTAGTTTTCTCTTATTGTTTTGTGGAAACTTTCCTGGGTTGTATATATTTTTTGTGTATTTATTATACATTGCTGTATGTTTCCCTAAAATGTAAAAAATAAAAATAAAACAAATCTATCAATAGCTTGACTTAAACTCTGATATTTTATCTCTGTTTACATAGACGGAGTTCCAGATAGAATCTAAGGAACATTGCAGATAAAATATTCGGTTCAGTTAGGGTTATTTAAAGAATATTGAAATGTTTTGGAAGTAGCGAGTATTTTCTGTCCAATTACCGTCGGCCCCAGCCACGGGCTCTCGAGACCTCTGTGTGCAGACTGGGCGGCAGGATTTGTATATTTTCCTGGTTTTCCTGCAGAATGTTGCAATTCTGCATGTTGACTCCGACTGCATATCGTTACATATCAGACACACTTGTGATTCTTAGAATTTCTCCAACGTTTATACCTTCAAATCCGAGTATAAGTTTGAAGAAAATTTCTTTGAACGCGAAGAGATTAATCAAGAATGGTTGCCTACCAAATAAACTGTTATAAAAAACGTTAATAAAAATACTTTTTTATAAAACAATCTTTTATTTAAATGCGCGAATAGAACAAAATAAACATTTCCTTTAAAACTGTAACCATATAACGTCATTACACAGTTTATATGATACAAAAGCTTGCGAGATTTAAGTATGTGTATTAACTTAGAAAATTGTTAAAATCAATGAACTCAAGTTATGTAATTTACTTGTATGTCTACATAGGTAAATCTCGCGATAAGCGCTCATCTTTTGATTATTTTGACTAAGAATAACGCTTTTTTCAGTGTCTCATACTGGCTCGATAAAGTGAGTGCATTGCACCTGATAAAAAGTACAGTGTAGTCCAGAAATTTCAATGACCGTCACGGGACGAAAATCCATTAACAGCCGCCATCGCTATGTCAGATACATATTTCACGACGGAAGGTCTCTAGGTCAGTAGCGTTCATTCCATAGATGCATGAAAGCATTGCATGCCCTTACAATAAATAATACTGGAATAAATTGCTTAAACTTAAACAAAAAAAGGAGCCATTTATATTCACATCTATTCTATATTCACGCCATCTATCTTTCCTATGATAATATAATATTATAATTATTAACGAGAGTTCTGCCTACCCTCTCCAAGTATCCTATGCACGTCACTGCTCTATGTATATGAACACCTGGATACATATATATACATATATATACAAGCTGATAGTGAAACGCGATAAGCCGAAGTATGTCACTGTAAAGGCCTTTAAACTCACGTTCTATGGTCATGACCCGATTTGGATATTCGCCCAAGAACTACAGATCTAAGTATTTAATATTAATGTCAACTTGATTCCTGCACCCGTTCCTAAGAAAAAGGATATTGGCAGACGCACAAAAGTCATCCTATAATGATTCCTTTTGAGATACGAAAACCTAAAATTGTTTTCTTTAACCTTCTTTGGAAAACACAGTGACAGCCCTCTTAATATAGTAGTATGTGGTTACCGCCGCATTTATATACCTGCAAGACATAGAGCATTGTTATTGCGTTCCTGACAATAAGACCATTGCTGAAAAAAAACCCGATTACTGACAAAAATCCCGTTACAAGCAAATACTTGTAGGATGGATGTTATTGTGTGATATATTATTATGTATGAAGTAGTAAATGCGTAGATCGGAACGTATGGCAGTGAAAGACAGAAAGATAGAAAGAGAGAGAGGATAAACGATTTTTTTTCGACGCGAGTGCTCTGTAATTTTAAGACGACAAAAAAGTGTTAATACGAAAAAGGTTTTTTTAAAAGTGCAATAAAGAAGTTTATAAAGTTTATTTTGCTATTTATTTGATCTGAAGATCCCCAAAACTACATTTTGGGAGCTCGTCCTAAAGAGAACCAAGGATTAAGGTGGATACACGAGCCAAGCGAAGAGATAACGACGTACTACAAAAGATGGCTGACGCGCTTATGAATACGTTGGAGATGACGAAATTTAATGGAGAGGATCACACGTATACGTCGACGAAATGGGCACAGGATATTGATGACAATGCCGAAATTTTTGGATGGAGTGCTCAACAACGTCTAATCATTGCCCAAAGATCCTTAACAGGTACTGCAGAGCTGTGGTTAAGAACTGAAAAAGTGCACAGGACCTACGAGGAGTTGAAGGCGGCCGTGATTAAAGAGTTTCCCGATACTATAAACTGTAAAGATATGCACGAACTAATGGCAGCGCGTAGTAAACGAAATGACGAATCGTACTATCAGTATATGCTCGTAATGAAAGAGATGGGTAGACGCGCAAAATTCCCAGATTATGTCACTATCCAGTACATAATAGATGGGATTGCAGACATAGAAACGAATAAAGCTATTTTGTACGGCGCATCAACGTATTCTGTGTTAAAAGAAAAATTACATATGTACGAGACAATAAAAACAAAAGCAGCAAAACAGCAAGACGAACAATCTGTAATACAAGCGGAGGCATTCAGAAACAAGGTATCTGCTGATTCACAAGGTATTTTGTGCTATATGGTAAAAGTCCGTATTATGAGACACATTTTCAGGTTGGTCGTACATTACCGCTATTATATAATCTGTTTAAGTCAAAAATACTATTTAAATCGTATCATACAATTGTCTTATGATTATTTAATTAATATATCTAGTTTTTATTGAATATTAATTTGTAAAAATAATATTAATAGCCTTTTATGAGAGGAACCTCTATGTCCCTATTTATGAGACACTTAAAAAGTAGATGGCCCCAATGTCTCATGATGTATGTCCCTATTTTTGAGACAGTTTAGAAATCAATAAGACTGATTTTAAAATAACTATTTATTAATTTTAAATCACAATACTTATAAAATAGATAATAAACTTGAATCTGAAATAACAAATAATTAGTCTTTACTAAATTAAATGAGAAATAAATGAAAATTATAAAAATATTTAATTCACTTTTATTCTTTAATTTTCTTTTGCAGTTCTTTTACTTTGTCCATCAGTTTTTTATTTTCTTCTTGTAACTTTTTTTTATTACTTATAGGCGAACGCTTGACCTCAATCACACCTGGTGGAAGGTGAAGATGAGTCCGACGATGAAACGTGTTCGCCCAGCAATTGCCTATTCACTCTTCTCTTAAAGACTCCCAGCTCATAACATCGCGAAAATACTGCCTCTGGAAGCGTATTCCATTCTTTAGCCGTTCGCATGAAGAATGTAGAAGCGAATCTTTTCGTGCTGATATAAGGAACATCCACCACATACGGATGTTATCCCACACGATGTCTAGTGGTTTCGCGGTGGAATGGTGATCCTTTTTATGCCAACACGCTCTCTGCTTCAGGACAGAGGAGTCATCTTTCATCACAGTTAAAAAAAATTGTAGGAGAAATATTACATACATTTTTACTTTCAAAATATGCTCCAGACTTTTTAAACCACTCTTGCAATTCTACACAAGTGACAGCTGCTCTTGTAACACTCAAATGTTGGGGTTTCCTTATAGCTAATTCTGAATGACGTTTTCTAAACCCTTCATACCAGTGGCGACTAGGACGACTCTGTAAACGGAGTTTTTACAGCTAATTTTTGGACATATTTTTTGAACACAATCCAATAACTCAGTTTTGTTACAGGTGCTCCTATTGCAGCCCTGTCTAGCACCCATTTGACAATATCATCTTCTTCCTGAGACGATAAGACTGTTTCTGGTTTAGATTTTTTTTTATCTCATCTAGCCCAATACTTTTTTTCTGCCTAGAGTAGCCACAGATACTTCGAAGGCAACAGCTACTCTCCGTAATGATGACGCGGTATCTTTTATTGCTTTTAAAGCATTTTCTACATCTATTGGGTCATATTTAAGTCTTTTATCAAGCACTTTTGAACACAACACTTTCTTTTTTGCTGATTGAGACGGCTGTTGTCCCCATTACTCCGATTTTCAATAATTTGTTTTTTGTTGTTCACTGTTGACACGTAACCTAAAATATCGAGAGATATGTCGATGAGGGGAGTCGAAGCTGCTCGCGTCCGTAGGCTTTACCCTAGTTTCCCTACACGTGACTCCTGGGTGGTGCTAAACGAGCAGCAGCGAGGTGGTAGGGCGTCGGTGCCTGGATCGCGACCACATTACATGGGTGTAAAGCCCGTCATAGTGACCAGTTTCGGCTTGTCGCGTTTCGGGATCAGCTTGTGTATATCCAGTAGCTCATATACCTAGAGACCTTCAGTCGTGGTATATATGGGCCGACATGACGTTGGAGACTATCAATGGATTTTCATCCTTTGATAGTCGCTTTCGTTTTTGGATTACACTGTACTTACCATCAGGTACTCTGTAGTCACTATGTCGAGCCAGAGTAAAAAAAAAAATTTCACTAATTAATAAAAGTATAAAAAAACATATTTTAAATATTTCAATAATATCAAATAAAAAATTAAGAAAAAAAAACTTGCAAAATTAATGTTTTGATTTTAGGTTAAGTTTTGAAATTAACGTAATTAAATTGAAAATACTTACTCAGAAATAACTATTTGAAGTTATGCTGATAAATAATTTGTTATATTTAATCATTTTACTTTTTTAATACTAAAAATTATTGATATTTTAATTAAAAACGCATAACAGTACACTGTCTCATTAATGGGGACAATCATAAGACTTGATGTCCGTATTGAGTGATACGCGGTGTAAAGTGTTCCATATACCGGTACGTCTACGTTAACAAGTGTCGGTATTGTGAGACACTCAAAAATAAAATAATATTGCTATAAATTAACATAAATGCAAATAACATACAATATCTATAATTTATAAGCTTTTAGATTACACTTACATTATGTATATGAATATAATAAAATATATAATTTCATCCAAGTAAAAAACTGTACAGTAGTTATCGTTCAACTCTTTTAAGCCACGGTTTTGAATACCAACAACAAACCTCATGCTTTTATAATTTTTTTTCAAAACATACAAGTAATAATTAACAATTAGACTTGTTAATTTCATTCAAAAATGATAAAATTATGTGTTTATTATATTTTTTAAAAGTATAATTTGGTATTCTTTTTATAAATGATTATATTCACATTGTGTATCATAAATAGGGACAGTGTCCCATAATATGGACTTCTACCATAATTGTGGAAGAAAAGGTCATCGAGCCAGTTTATGTTGCAACGGGATGAAGTGTTTTAGATGCAACCAATTCGGCCATATCAGTCCACATTGCACCAATCACAGCGCAGGAGACGGAATTTCCGTTAAATCAAGAACGACTGCGACAACAAATCAGCTGCATGCGCCGGCGTCGCCGAAAAAACACGAATCAGAAACAAGGAAGCACTCGGCTATGTTCGGAGCGGTAACGGTAGCCAATGACAGCGCGTCAGGTGGCCATGATGAAACCTGTCAGTGTCATTCGGCGAAGGACGCATACGTCATGCAAATCGTAAACAAACCGAGCGACCGGTATAGTAAAGCGATGAAAGAAGTAAAAGTATATGATAAAACAATAAATGCGCTAGTGGATACAGGAAGCGATGTGAACGTAATATCAGAGGATTTATGGAACGAAATTAAAGTGCCGTGTGACGTTGATAATACGATATTTTCTGGACTAGGACTCTGTAAAATAAGGTCGTTCGGAAAATGTTTTGTAACCTTAAATATTGATATTTTTTTTTATAAAAATGTAGTTTTTCACATTGTACCTAATGGTGTAATGCCTTATAGATTGGTATTAGGTCATGAGTTTTTAAACAATGTTATAATGGTAGTTCATGGGGGTACAGTGTTATCGTTGACACAAGAGGATGAGTGTTTAGGAGGAGTGAATTGTTGTGAAACTGGTTTGGATACGGGTACGATTACGGGTAATATCTCTGACAGCAACATTAAGACGGAAGTTATGCAGCTGGTTAGGGAATATAGGCCTGTTCAGACAAAAGAAGCACCATATAAGACGAGAATAATGGTAAAAGACGACGTGATAGCAGCACAGCGACCTCGCAGAATTTCATATAAAGAGGAAAATATCGTAGAAGAACAGGTAGAAGACGAGGGGGTAAAAAATGGAATATTACATGAGAGTTTGTCTGAGTATTCTAGTCCTATTCAGGAAAAAGTAAATTCAAAATTTCTAGGACCGAACCAGATTACTAAAATAAAAAGAAGAGATAGATATCATATTAGAAAGCTGTATAATAACATTACAGAGGGGCCAAAAAAGACTTCCAACTCAGCTGATAGCGTAATTGATGAGAGATGACCCGGTATGGATGAGTGATAGTATGTAGTACAGGATAATTGTGTGTTTGTATGTGACTTGTGTCAACAATACTGCTCCTATCCTCATCTATCATATATAATGATTATTGTTTGTGTATTTTTAGTTTATATTCTTTGGTTTTAAGTACTTTAAGTTTTGTTATTGTAAAGTAGAATAAGTATTACTGTTATGTGAATGGGTACTGTATGGAAGAGTATTGTAAGGTAGTGTAGAGCATATCTGGGGGCAGATATGAGTGCAGGACGGCCGAGTGTAGGATGGATGTTATTGTGTGAAATATTATTATGTATGAAGTAGTAAATGCGTAGATCGGAACGTATGGCAGTGAAAGACAGAAAGAGCGAGAAGATAAACGGTTTTTTTTCGATGCGAGTGCTCTGTAATTTTAAGACGACAAAAAAGTGTTAATACGAAAAAGGTTTTTTTAAAAGTGCAATAAAGAAGTTTATAAAGTTTATTTTGCTATTTATTTGATCTGAAGATCCCCAAAACTACATACTAGTTGCTGCTGATAAACCAGTTCCTGACAAAAAACTAGTTGCCGACAAATAAAAATGTTGTTGTATAAAAACCCATTGCCGCTTCAAATATTGTCAAGTACCTACTTATTATAAAAATATAGTGCCAATTAGCATAATAAATAGAAACAATTGTAAATGATTTACCGGAATTAAAATAAGCCATGAGTGCTGTGACGCCGGTTAAATGAACTGCGAACTTTTAATCCAACAATTGTATTTACGCTTTGCTGTTTAATCTCCATATTGGATTACAAATTAAAACCCCTCTCGATTGGGGGCTCAGGGACGGACTTGGAAAAATTTTGTGACTAAAAATAGTGGGTGTGGTTGCCTCTAGACCACCTATATAAATGCTATTTATTTCCACATATTAATGATTTTCTAATATATCATTACCAATAATTACGTTATAACATATTTTTTTTACTATTAATAAACGTTTTTGACCATATATGTGATGAAATAGCTTGATGGTAGCAAAACGCATTCCATCGACAACGGAAACATAGAGGGGTCAGGGACGGACTTGTAAAAATTTTGTGACTAAAAATAGTGGGTGTGGTTGCCTCTAGACCACCTATATAAATGCTATTTATTTCCACATATTAATGATTTTCTAATATATCATTACCAATAATTACGTTATGACATATTTTTTTTTACTATTAATAAACGTTTTTGACCATATATATGATGAAATAGCTTGATGGTAGTAAAACACATTCCATCGACAACGGAAACATAGGTTGAGGGGTCAGGGACGGACTTGTAAAAATTTTGTGACTAAAGATAGTGGGTGTGGTCGCCTCTAGGCCACCTATATACATGATATATATATACATACCTATATCCATTGGTATATATAGTATACCTACTGGGTATACTCTAGTATAAAGGGCTGTGACCAGGCGCGGCAACCCAAACGATCTTAGTTGAGAAGCCCGGCACGTACCTCTGCATTTTCCAGATCAAGTACAGATTTCGGCACCACATACTCACTGCTGAAAGAAAACAACGTGAGGAATGGCTTCTAATAGAAATGTCATGTGTACTAGTGCTGCGAGAACGGCGATCTGCTGCGCTACTGGTCATAGCATGACATATAAGTGCGAAGTGGGCGCAGCAAATAATGCATCTCTATTCACTCCGAAAGGCGCGATATAAGACGGATGCGCAACGATTTAACCCATTCTCCCCACACTTCCTCTTTACCATAAATTGATTGGGCACAGTGCAGGCTTACATCCTTATGTGGTTGATACTTCAACTGCAATTTTTTGTTGCGAACCGTCAAGGATTGGAATTCACTTCCTGCGTCTGTTTTTCCTACATATTTCGACATGGGAATCTTCAAATGAGTGAGTTGGTATTTATTGGGTGAGCGCGTTTCATCACTGGCCTCTATCACTCTTCATCAGGTAAGATTGAGGTCAAGCGCAGTCCTATCGGTAATAAAAAAAGTATAACGTCTATTTCTTAAGTGTTAGTTCGTGTAACCTAAAAAGGCGATTGGCAGGGGGAAACGAGTCCACCAGGTGATGATAAAGCTGGCACAGCGTTTCCCTTTGGCTCTGGCAGACGGGAGAAGGAATACCCGGGGGCTTTAGTCGGTGCGAGTCCGACACACCGGGGGGCGCCATAACGGGTTTCCACCGGGTTACAAAAAAAGGGGGATACGAGTCCCGTGACGTCCTGAGTACAAACAAGGCATAAATAGTCGCGCCGACGGTGTGTGCCGTCATGTTGTTAATTTTAACTTGTTTATTGTTTAAAAATTAACGATAAACGACTACGTTAAAATATTAGCTCCCTTGTAATTGAATAAACAATTAATAATGAAGGAATTATTATAAATTAACTAGTTGACCTTTCTTACTCAGCTTACTTACCACAACGCCGCAGAGCGGCATTCTTCAGGAACTCTAGCGGCGGCACCGGGCGGCACGCTTGAGAGAGTGGGTCGTCCAAAAAGGGTGCGAGCGGCGCGCGATGTGTTCCCGCGTGCCACACTACAACAGAGAGGCACGAGAGGGGTGGCTCTATACACCACCCCTGCCTGCCTGCTTATAATGCTTATATAATGCTGTGGACTGCTTACGGCCGCACGCCCAGCCGGTTATTTTTTTTACACTGGCTCGACATAGTGACTACAGAGTACCTGATGGCAAGTACAGTGTAGTCCAAAAACGAAAGCGACTATCAAAGGATGAAAATCTATTGATAGTCTACATCGTCATGTCGGCCCGCATATACCACGACTGAAGGTCTCTACTCGGGATACGGACCTACGATTACCCGCATTGCCCAGCGTGGATATCGCTCCCTTATCCACTTGGCCACAAGTCCCCTTCAATTTTCTTTTTAAGAATTTCAAAATGCTTAAAAGTAGGTATATTTGTAACAATATTTGTATTTCTTGCCCATATCAACTGTTTACTCTATCACAAATTGTCGTAAATAAAGGTAGACCGGAGATAAACCGCGTGACGCAGCAGGTATAGAATAACAATTGTGAGGAGCCGCATCCCTGCTTCGTTTGTATTCAATCCTCTTAATGTTAATAGGATTCGGGGAATTCTGATGAAGCTCTTATTTTACGCTTCAAAATATTTTAGAAGAGACAATTCACAATTACGCTTTATATGTGTTCATTTAGTATCACAATCTCCTATGGCAGTATAAATTAATACAGTGTGTTGCGGACAGCGAGCTTCGGACGGTGTAGGTTGGAGGAATCGCGATTAGTGATGAAAATGCCCGGGAATTTTCCCAAAGTGCCCAAAAACTTCCTTGGGAATATTCCCGGGAATTTACGAAATGTTCTCGGAAGTTTTGGGCACTTTGGGAAAATTCCCGGGCATTTTCATCACTAGTCGCGATACCGCGGAACCTGGCCACGAGATTGGCCGATTATGACATATTTTTGACACCTGTTGTAAGGCTAAAACTAGTCCGACGATGGACCGCGTTCGCCCAACAAATGCATAATCACTCTTCTCTTAAAGGCTCCCAAGTCATAAAAACATGAACATATGGTCGCTGGAAGCATATTCTACTCCTTAGCTGTTTGCATGATGAATGTAGAAGCAAATCTATTCGTGCAGATACAAGAAATAGCCACCACATACAGA
Source organism: Automeris io (assembly GCA_036320925.1). Taxonomy (NCBI): domain Eukaryota; kingdom Metazoa; phylum Arthropoda; class Insecta; order Lepidoptera; family Saturniidae; genus Automeris; species Automeris io. The sequence goes on along the minus strand of JAUDJH010000009.1, from coordinate 813,022 downwards.
TGGTACCTAACACTCCGTCTGTAGATTTTATGGTGAAATGGGGCATTTTTAATGGTGATATTGTAAATAGTGAATGACGTTTTATTGAAATAGAATTAAAGTTTATAAATAAAAAAAACAAGGCACATAACATACAACACAGAAGGATAGGTTAATCAATATTATGGGGTTGGGTAATTAGATCAGCTTCTGTATGATAAAACGCCACACTATTTAATATCACTTATATTGCACACACCATCTTTACATGCGGTCGACGGAAGGAAAAAAAAGCATAGACAACAAACTTCTATATATAACACTATGGTGCATTTTATTGCCATAACAATAATCACGATAGAAAACAACAAAAGCAAATGCCCTGTGCTGTGATGCGCCAAAGGGAAGTCAGCTCAGCATATGTTAGGTGTCCAGCTAAGACTCCCAGCGCTGAAATGCGTACTGAAAAAATAATAAATTATGTAGAATGATAAGGCTATATAATTCTAATTCGATTTCTATTAATCTCGATATTTTCAACGATAACATTATAATACTTAAAAAAAGGATGTTAATCGGAGTATTGTGAAATAGATTGTTAATTGTTTTTTTTTCTTTTTCTTCTATTTTATATTATATATTTATATCTTTTTACAAATTAGATTTGGTGTTTTTCTTTTTGTTAAGGTTCATATCCATGTGTTGCTCGTGTTATTATTTTTCTTTTCTTCCGAGCAAGCAGTATTCACTTTCTAATGTCTTTGCACTTGTAATGCACCCTGTTCGTGTTTTGTAAATGTGTTTATGTGTTAATGTAGACTATAGAAGTGTACTAATAAATAAATAAATAAACACGTAACTTGTTTAGATAAAACGAGGTAAGTCAAAGTATTGTAAACCGGTGTTATTCCTAGTCGGGCAGTGAAAGGCAAACGAAACTTAGCAATTTATTCTATTCGAATATAACAAGGGATCGCGCCCCGCGGCCCAATAAACCCGCTTTAGGTCTAGATTTATGTGAGTGTGGGTAATCATACGCGGGAACACGGCGCGGGGCACACTCGCGTCACAACCAGAATGACGTCGTCAGCATTTACCAGAAGTATATCGAAAACGACCCTTTGTAGAAGGATATTTGTTATTCTAGATTCCTTTTAAAATATTAATGATATTTTATGATAGGTACTTTTTTGAAATGTAATTTCTACCATATACCATACATATCGTCGGGTTAAAGGCTATTTGGTTTAAGCGACATTTTTGGTGATATAGTAATATAAATAAATATATTTGGAATCAGCGTTTTTTATCGATTCCTTTTATATATCACCAACTATACAACTATATATATTACTATATCACCAAAAAATGTCGCTTAAAGCAAATAGCCTTTCACCGGACGATATAATAAATCCGTTTTTCAGTCCCCTACATACTATAATTTTAATGAAAAATTATTTGAGAGCTTCAGTATATACCGCTCCACAGAAAATTTCACTTTCGCGATGTAGATGACTAGGAATACAATATATCAGTATCATTAATCGTGCATTTGATACGGTCATTTTTTTGGGGTGAGGATAGATACATCAGTGGCACTTTGCGCTTATATTTCATGCCAAAATTGACCACTAGCTCAGCATGTTTTCACAGCACTGGAACACATGACGTTTCCATTATATGCGGGTTTTTACGGTGTTTCCCATCACCGATGAGCATGTGCTGCTTAAATTTGTACATAACCTGGGAAAAGCCATTGCAGTGCTTGGCTACCAGTCTCTTATCCCCAGCTACGATGCAATTAAAAATAAGGTATAGTTTAATATAAAAAATGAGAATGTAGACCGGCCTAATAGTTTACGACCTCACGGCGTCGTTTCAACAACTCCACCAGTTTATTTGCATATTATTCCTTTATTACTATCTCAGAATTCATATGCTAATGTCAACGTGGATATTTCTGGTCCCCAGGGTTAGCCCGATGAGTCCCGAGGGCACATTAACTGTTAGCTTTCATTCAAGCAGTACAAAACTTTACTGTTTAAAACATTCAACACACAATTTACTAAAAGATTTTTAGTTTTTTACAATCATCTCAATATTCCTAGTTATTTATCATGTGTAACGTATTCTGCGCCTATCAGATTGTCTATTTTTTGGTAACCTGGATGAAAATCCTGCATAGACCCATCTGGGCAGTCGCCATCGGCAACCCCAATGTGTTAGACTTCTGCTAACTGAAAACCCCCGGGGTGACGCTCAAATCTCTGCTAGCCAAGCCTAGATATCCGTATTCCTCCAACAACCCGATAAGTAAATAGCCTTTTACGTTCCATCTCTTGGAGAAGTAGGTTTAATGAGCTCACCCCTCAAGATCTTTCTTTTAGGTGGTGTGCTTGATACATATGCTCCGCCTTCCCTTTGTTCGGGCGGCAGACATCCTCTATTTTAGTGCCCTGCGTAATAGATTGCCTAAAACATATACAATTAATTTATTCCGAACTCCTAATTACACGTCGAATTTAGGTCACAACGTACCCTTATGCGGAATGATAAAGCGGTGTAATTCTAAGTCGAAATCTAGTAAACTCTATTAAACGATAACATTTTGTAATTAAACAAAACTATGCTCAGATGCCATCTGTATTACGGCGAGTATTCTGAAGAGTTTTTTTTTTGTTTTACCCTGGCTCGACATAGTGACTACAGAGTACCTGATTGTAAGTACAGTGTAGTCCAAAAACGAAAGCGACTATCAAAGGATGAAAATCCATTGATAGTCTACATCGTCATGTCGGCCCACATATACCACGACTGAAGGTCTCTAGGTATATGAGCCACTGGATATACACAAGCTGATCCCGAAACGCGACAAGCCGAAACTGGTCACTATGACGAGCTTTACACCCATGTACTGTGGTCGTAATCCAGCCGGGCACCGACGCCCTACCACCTCACTGCTGCTCGTTTAGACCCACCCTGGAGTCACGTGTAGGGAAACTAGGGTAAAGCCTACGGACGCGAGCAGCTTCGACTCCCAAACCTCAACTTTATTTAACCTTGTTCCATCCTCTTCCTTCCATAAAAGAACACACGCGCGGGCTTGTTAGGTCCTGGGACTACTTACCTGCCTTACTTACAGCCTGTATGTACGTATATGTATTTTATTATCAATCTACCCTATCTCTATTATATTTTATTTAGTATTCTAAATTTTTGTATACAACTTAAAAGTATTCTATGTATTTATTGTCATACTTGTTTATTGTACGTTATAAGGTATGTTTTTGTATATCTGGTTAGGTTCTAATATTGAAATAGCACCGTGACGTCCGCGCAATCGTTTCCCCTGAGCGTCGGCTGATAATCAGCGCTGGATGGCGCGTACAGCGTCGCTCAGCACACGCTGAGCCGAGTGCTCTTTGAGATGGGTAGCAGCACAGAGAGTACATGATGCGATGTTATGTATTCTTTCATTGTTGTTTTTATATAAATATGTTTGTTGTGTGTTGTTTCCTTTGCTTCAATAAACTTTTTCTTTCTTTCTTTTCTTTCTTACAGTAACGTATATCCCGGCTGGGATTAAAAAGTTTTCTAACTATTACTTTTGCCGAGTCGTTAGGCTGTGGGTTGTCTTCCAGCGAGCGTGTTCCCATATTGGATCAGCTAAACGCAGCGTTAAGAAATATTTGTACAAGCCGGCTTATAACTGCGTCTGTCGATTGTTTTTTTTTTTTGCTTTTGACAGTTGCTGTCGTTTTTTAAACTGCACCGTGCTTACCATCAGGCATAGTGTGGTCACTATGCCGAGTCACAATAATAAAATGTTTTTCGAGAGGATTAAGAAATAGGTTGTTGTTTGTTTCTATTTTTTCTTTTCTTCTCTTTTACGTATTTTTATTATGCAATTGTATGATATATTTTTCTTTCTGTTGGTGCTCATGCGCGTGTGTTCCTCATATTTTTATTATTCTTTCTTCTGAGCAAGTAGTCTACCCCTTTATGTTTTATGTATTTATACAAGTTTCGATGTAGACTATGTGAGCACTGTAACTGGTCTTAAGCGCGAATTAATTTACATTTAAGTATGGCTCGACGTTTCGACCTGGTTATACAAGCCATTGGCGACGAGCCGACTGATGCGCCAGTTTTGAGGATTTTAGTCTTTACTGATTCACGGCCGCGGTACCAAAACCACTCACTTGTTTGGTCTTTTATATAGCGACTTTCAAAGAATTCACGTCCCTTAGTAGACAAATCTTGTACAACAATATACTTTCCAACAGGTGATCTGTATCCCCTTTGCCTAGCCAGTATAGCAAATATAAAAAAATCTAGAGAAGTTTCAACCTGAAACAGCCGTTGGAATTTCAAAGGCCGAAAATCTCGCTGCAAATTGTGCCCGTGTACCAGGTCGGTCGGTCCGGTTATCCGGTATACGACGCTGGTTAATACCCGGATATACGGCGGCATTGGCGCGTGAAATTGGGCAGTGTCGGGCTGCGCCACTCGGCTGCCTCATAAAATATAACTGGCAGCTAATGATGAATGGCCGACGCACAGCGTACGTGACAAATGCCTTTCGAAATAAAATGTACAAGGATCTATATCAAAGTTCTGGGCATCTGAATGTTAAGTGGATACGAATATATTTAAAAAACTTATACATCTTCATCTACGTATCTCTGATTTTTCTGGATTAAGTGCGGATTTAGGCAGCTCTCGCTTACCAGTGATGCAAATCATCGTGAAGAAACCCGCATGGCGTCTAATAAAATTATCAGTGTACTGGTGCTGTGTACTAGTGCTGTGTACTAGTGCTGTGAGAACGGCGATCAGCTGTGCTACTGGTCACGTTGAGCAAGGCACATAAGTGCAAAATGGACTAATATATCTCTGTTCATCCCGATAGGGCTATAGCGTGGCGGTATATTATTATTTCTTAAGTTTTGATAAAAATTTATATAGAATAAAACCGAAACAAATTTAAACAAATAAATATAAGAGGCATCCAGTTGTTGCGTTGTATCCTGCTCATTGAACAGAAAGGTCTTAATTTTAAAAGTAAAATACTTGTATAATAAGCCCCCAAAATCATATAATTATTTAATTCCTCATTCTGAACCTAGAACACGTTTTAACTTGTCGTTATTTACAACACTAATCCGTTCGTAAGCGGGAGATCTTAATCAAAGTCCAAGTATCCTGCTCACCCTCACGGCTGCTACCGTGATGATATTAGTCTTGATTACGCGTCGCGATAAAGCCCTATTCGTCTTTTGATTCATTATTTTTATCTTACGACAACGACATATCAACACGATATTTTTTTAGAACTTAGTGACACGACAGAATTTATACCATTTAAATAGACTTAATATATCTTTATGTCTTCACGTATGGAAGACAATATTATTATATTTAAAAAAAGGATAATCATAAAATTAATGTTTGTGTCATAAAAAAACTATTATTATACACGAGTATCTAACCCTCTTCTACAATAAACTGACAAGATGCCGTGCGGGTTTGCACATATATGTATGTGGTTGACATTCCAGCTGCTCGCACAAAGCGATTCGCCTCCTCTTTTTGCTGCGAACCGCCAAGGAGTGGAATTCGCTTCCTGCGTCTGATTTTGCTACGCCTTATGACACGGTAATCTTCAAACATCGAGTGTATCGGTATTTGCTGGGTAAGCGTGCTCTATCGTCAGCCACGTCGTCACTCTCCAACAGGTAAGATTGAGGTTAAGCGCAAACCTATCAGTTATAAAAAAACATAGTAGAAAAAATACTTTAGTAAAGAAAGCTATTGTCATTTTATAATAAAATACTAATTAGAGCTCAAAAATTTTTATAATATTTTTACAGTACAAAGTAGATACAGTTATCATATATGCTCACCCTAAAAGGAATATAGTGTGATGATATATTACAATATATTATTAAACAGATTTATTGAATTTGCAAAAGTTAAATAAAATATACTACGGTAATATTTATAAAACAGGGCACGACATCGTCAAATAATCGTGACATCGGATTTCAAAAATAAATTGTTACTAAAAATTTAAATCGTGATGTGTAAAACTCTCACGTACAGTGCCGGTCTAATTATCGGATTTTCAAGGAGTTTTCTTGTTAACTGCAACACCTATTAATGATTCTCTTGGGAGATCATGAATTGATGGAAAACAAGAGTTAATATAATCATTATTTACTTTAAAGCTATTAAATCTTTTGACCTTTTTGGCGGTTGTGACCTAATGGATAAGGTATTGGTATCAATGTGGGGCGATTGGTATGGTCGTAGGTGCTAATTCCGACTCGTGTATCTTGGTGGGGGGAGGGTTATTCTTCGACGCGTTATTCAAACTTTTTTTTTTTCGTCAAGTTCGTTTGCTATTGTTTGGGAAAGGTCTTTATAACTTCACCGAGTGTGAGAGGGCAGCGAATTTATGGGTTGAGCGGTCAACCAGAAAAACCGAAACCTAACAATGATCTACTAGAGCTTCGGAAGCGACTACTTTGAGAAGAAACGCCGATGAAGAAAGCCTGAATCTGAGTGCTCAAAGCCTTAATTTAGTCGATCCAACGTAGCGGAGATATTCCAAGAGACCTGACTCCATCCACTCTTCTCTACACAACCTGGCGTTTCATGGCATCATTACAACGCTACACATGACCAAGGTAACGAACAATCCTGTGTTCCTATTTATTTCAATAATATAGAATATAACTCTAAATCCATTTCCACGTAATCGTGAATAGCTATGCAATCCCAGACACATTAGGGCACTCCAAGCGCCTGCATTTGAGTTTTCAAGCTGACCGCTTCGTAAACTTAGCCCGAAATCGAACCTGCGGCCCGTCTCGACTCTCAAGTGATCATATGCTAATGTCTGAATATATGAAGTCAACTGAAGTAGACTGTCTCTATAAAAAATATATTATTTTATTTATACAAGGAAAGAAACTATACATATAATAAACTAGCTGATCCGGCAAACGTTGTTTTGCTATATAAGTTATTGTAATATCTTCTAAGATGTTCATTGAAATTAAATTATGGCAAAGACAATTTTGTTCACAATTAAATACTCTTAATCAATAACACATTTATTTGGATAAAGATTAATATTATTACGTTGATACAACTCTTAACAAATAATGCATTAATTTCGACCAAATTTGATTACCATAAAAACAATTCTAGTGACTTAATCTTAAAAGATAGACATATACTGTCGGGTAAATTTTTTTAGATCATTTCAAGAGGAATAATTTTTTCATACGTATATTTTTGGTATCTTGAACCGTTTTCGCAGTGCACGCAATGGAAGCCCTCAAGGATGAATAATTTTCCCCGTTTTTTTTCACATTTTCCATTATTTCTTCGCTCCTAATAGTTGCATCGTAATGTTATATAGCCTAAAGCCTTCCTCGATAAATGGTCTATTCAACACAAAAATAATTTTTCAATTCGAACCAGTAGTTCCTGTGATTACCGCGTTCAAACAAACAAATAAACTCTTCAGCTTTATAATAACAGTACCTATACGTAGATGAGTTCTACATTCTGTTCCACAGAGTATTTCATAAATTCGATTCATTCCGCAACCAAGGACATATGGGACTGGATAAAAAAAACTTAACTTGCAACATGTACTTTGTTTATAATTTCCAAAAAAAATATATCGATAATAAAAAATGTTAATAACTAAAAACATAATATTATTTTTTTATTACAATTTAAAGCATGGGTCGGAAACCTTTGGGCCACAAATATTATGAGTATATTGGTGCGGGCCACATTTCATCTAATAAACACGATTGTTTTTAGATAAAGCTATATTTTGCATTTTTAACAATATTTATTGCTACTCTCATTTTACTGAGTGTGATCGCTTGAACTGAATTTCCGGCTTCCGCGCACACAAAACAATGAAATAGAAACTTATTTTTATAAGTGTTCTTAATTTATTGCCTGCGGGGCGGAGTTCTGTGCAACGGCTTTTAATTGCGCGGGCCGCACCGCAGTGGCTTAGCGTAGTGAGCCGCAGGTTGCCAACCCCTGATTTAAAGGAAGCATATGTATATATATATATGATAGTGCCATTTATCGATATTCAATACCTCATATAATTTATATTTACCTATGCATGGTTGTTCTTGCTAAACTCAGAAATGGCATAACCGATTTGAATACCGTTTTTTTTTTACACTGGCTCGACATAGGGACTACAGAGTACCTGATGGTAAGTACAATGTAGTCCAAAAACGAAAGCGACTATCAAAGGATAAATATCCGTTGATAGTCTACATCGTCATGTCGGCCCACATATACCGTGACTGAAGGTCTCTAGGTATATGAGCAACTGGATATATACAAGCTGATCCCGAAACGCGACAAGCCGAAACTGATCACTATGACGGGCTTTACACCCATGCACTGTGGTCGCGATCTAGACGGGCACCGACGCCCTACCACCTCGCTGCTGCTCGTTTAGGACCACCCAGGAGTCACGTGTAGGGAAACTAGGGTAAAGCCTACGGACGCGAGCAGCTTCGACTCCTAAAAACGGTTGTCACTTTTTTTTGTAACCCAGTGGAAATCCTCATGGACCGTCAGGAGGCTGTGAGAGCCCGCCCCATGGTGTGCTGGATCCTTACCAACTAAGACCGCCTGGATGTCCCTCCTACCCGTCTGCCGGGACCAAGGGGAAAGCAGGGCCGCTTTTTCAGTACTCAACGACATTAACTTAAAAATGTTATGTTAATTTGAAAAACACGTTGATTATTTATTGGCAAAATTGGTATAACGTAACTGCTGATATAAGAAACACTCGATGGCATTAGTATCACTTAAACTAAGATTTCAGCTTGAAATAATTACAATTACACTGGTAGTACTACCCCGCGAACGAAATCACAGACACAGCTAGTCTATAATATAAAAATGAATCGCTAAATGTGTTGATAAGCGCAAAACTCGAGAACGGCTGAACCGATTTGGCTGATTTCCTTTTTGTTGTGTTTGTTGAAGTCTGGGGAAGGTTATTACGGAGAGAAAAATTAAAAAAATTGTCTGAAAAGTCTAAAAACACCACTTTTCTATATTCTCATACAAAAAATTCGTAATAATATTTAAAAGTCAATTTGAACTTTAACACCATGCCATATAGTTTAAATGTCAGTGGACGGGTTCCGGGAAGGCAAAACAATTATTGTGTGACGTTTAAATATTAATGTCAATATTTGTCAATTTTTATACATATAGCATTAAGGCCAAGTTCCTTCAAACAATTTTCAAAAAACAGCCGACAGGCTAATAGGTTTTGGCAGAATAAAATCTGACGGGGAAGCTATTAACATTAAAAAAAACAATGTGACTTTGTTTTAGAGAAATAGGGCAGAACAAGGTCTGCCGTGACAGCTAGGATTGTACATTGTACACAATGAAAATACACAAGCCACGAAATTCATTTCATTCTCATGTCAGTTTCAACGTAAAATCGCTATAAAATAAAATGGATGGAAAATAATTCTAGAAACTTCTGTAATAACTGTTCAGCAAATGTTTTGATATGAGATAAATTCTCAATTTGCAAGTTGATCGGCCCAGCCCCTGGCTGCGTAAACAGCCTATCAAGGAGACGTTTGGTTAAAAAGTTTCTCTGTATGGAGACAATCACAAGTTTCGAGCTGCCTTGTTATCATGTTGTGGTGTTCGTAATCAAGTTCTAACGAGATGCTTCCACTAAGAGGGACTTCACACAATCCAATACTTATGCTTTTTTTACAGCCAGTCGCTTTCATTTTTGGACTACACTCTTCTTACCATCAAGTGCCCTGTAGTCACATTATCGAGCCAGTGTAAAAAAATTAACATAACAAACTAATCTGCTCATCACAGTGCAGTTTGCCGCTACCGGGACTCGGATCCAGGACCTTAGCATAGTAAGTAGGGCCACTACAAACTGAGCTATCAGGCTGTAATATTGTTCCTTGTTCTTCCTTTTTTTTCATGTTGTTGATGTCAGGCCTGGGAAGCCGGGGGGCACGTACCCCGGGCGCCAATTCTAGGGACGGGAGACGAGGACATCATGCAGTGTAGCCACTGAATAACATATCTAAAAACGCGTGCCAATATTTACATAAAAGATACATAGACCGAATATTTATAAAATCCTTTTTTTGTGACGGTTTTAAAAGTGAACTCAAAAGTTTCATAAGACACCGTTACCACGTCTTAAGTCCTACAAGGTCAAAGGTTGATTATTGTGAAAATTTCGCTTTGTATGCGATAAAGTCGTAAAGCACGAATCTCTAACAATTGTCCTGTAAACATTTTTTCATTTGATTAATCGGCATAATTGATATAAGTACTGGTTTTGTATTCGGTAGGTAGTACATATTCCCCGGTTAGAAAAATTTTAAAATTCAGGGTCTTGGAGGTCCATAGCTTAGAATAACAAATAATAAGGAAAGTGTGTAAGGCCTTTAAAAGATCGCGTAATGAAGTGTTCAAAGCAAATAATACGAACCATCCCTCGAGAGGGAGACGCTGTATCGCGAAGGGCTCGGTTTAAATTACTCCTGACCTTTCAAATTATAACTGACATTGCACAAAAAGTTGTGATTGGGCTATCAATGCGCGAACAGTAGACGTCTCTCCCTCTGATAGTCTTCAGGGGAATATGATAATAAAAAACAAAAAAAAAACGTTAATATTAACTTTCTGTTGCTTCTTAGGTTAAATAATTTTACCGATCGGAAAAAAGAAAGAAAGATTCTATTACAGAAGTCTTGAACAAAGTAACACAGCCGCTGATCTTGGTTTTTATCGAGTTAGGGCAAAAACTACTATCTAGAGCAGTGATTCCCAAAGTGGTCTATATCGACCCTTAGGGGTCTATGACAACCTGCCAGGAGTCTACGTCAGCGAAAAAAATTTGGGGGTCTATGAAATGAAAATGGGGGTCCACGATAGTGGATCTCAACACATACACTGATAGTACCTATTTACTTACATCATACTATCTTATAATATCAAAACATATACATTATTTATAAAAGTACCTATGAAGTAAAAAAAATATTATATATGTGTTAGCGCTAGTCAATAGTCGCACAGACCAGGGATGTTACGGAGCTTCGACTCCGACTCCGATAAGTCGGAACTTCCGATTGTTATTACACCTCCGGTTCCGACTTCGGTTCCGAAACTTTTTAATCGGAGGTGGTATTCATCGGAGGTCACCACCACTGTTGTAGTCAATTCATTTGATTTCATTTTATATGTTGTTGAAACATAATATCAATTAATCAAATAATCACTGCTACTTAATTAGTAGAAGACATTTTTATAAAATTATTTATAGATTAAAAAAATATGATTAAAATTATTAAATTTAAAACTAAATCCACATTTAAATTTATTACTAAAAGGTTTTTTTTTTATTTTACATTTACATTAAATTAAGTAAAATAGAGATTAACACAAAACAACCCTGGAGCAAATTTGATTTAATTTGTTCACTGTTAATGGGAAAATGTTAATAAGAAACACAGCAATTTTTATTGTCTGTGTATTTGTAAATTTATCACTTTCTAATTAAAAAGGTTCACTTAATAATGTTTTTATTTGTCCCTTAATAAAACTATTTTATTCTGCCGTCACTTGTGACTGGCATTGCCTCCGACTCCGATTCAGACTTCGGTTCCGACTCCGATAAATCAAATTTAAAAACTCCGACTCCGACTTCGGTTCCGATAAAACTGCCTCCGTTACATCCCTAGCACAGACTATCTCTAGCGCCATGGCATAGAAACACGAAGGACAGGGAGTAAAGGGGGAGACGGGGAGGGGAAATGGCTGCTTTAAACTGACACGTCACACGGCGCGGGAACACACTTTGGGCCAATTAGCTTTAAGTTTTTAACACTAAACTTCACTACAGTTAGAAATTTACAGGAAATCAATATCAGGCAAGTAGGGGGTCTACCCAACACGGAAGAACATGGCAAGGGGTCTACGATACAAAAAAGTTTGGGGAACTCTGATCTAGAGCAACTCACTGGGGGTCCCTTTTCTCAATTATATGAATTAGTCTAATAAAAAAACTTTGTGAAAATCATTTATACCATAGAAAGCGAAATATTCACAAAAAAAGCCCTTGACTTTGCATAATTTCAGATGTGGTGACGGTACCTTGTGAGAATTTTGAGCTCACTTTTAAAACGTCAAAACTAGGGCTTCTTCAAGTTTTGAGCTTATTTTTTGTGGAGAAGTTGGCCCCCTTTTTTAGATATGCTATTCAGTGGGTACACTCGGGGATTTGCTAGTCAGCCGCCCCTGGAATATGGCGCCCGGGGCGTGTTCCCCGGCTTGTCCTGTACTTGCTCTCAGGTGCATTGTAATCAATTTGTCGAGACAGTGTAAAAAAACGTTAATTTGTCGATATTTAATTTAATAAAACTTAAATAAAAAAGAAATTAGCTTGTTTAATTATTTGTTTCATTTTCCATAAAAATAATCTAAATTTCTGTGTGCGGGATCCCGCAAATACCGGGAAGCCGTGGGATTGAAAACTTGGAATACCAGAATTAAACTATTGTTATAAAAAACGATTGTATTGAAATATAATGTTTAACAAAGCGAACACGCGTAAATCTACCGGCCGATTCAATGGGCCAGTTTAATGGCAGCGGCTGCACGTACCGACCGATAAAAATGCGAAATCCTCTTGCAACGAATGGAATTACGTATCGAGGCTCAGACGGGGTGTAATCTGCCTGCCTGCGGAGCCCCAGCGCTCCCGGGGGCTCGACGGCGCTGTTCCGAACATTCTGCACTTGCCGGCATAGACTAGATCACCCACAAACGTAACAGAGTTGCAACCATAATTTCAGCTCCAGCCAGCAGTATTCCGTTGGACTAGGCAGCATTCATAGACGCCCAAAATGTAATTGGATTCATGATTACGATTGCATTATGTAATCGTTAATCATGATTATAGATTAACGTAATCTATACTAATATTATAAAGCTGAAGAGTTTGTTTGTTTGTTTGAACGCGCTAATCTCAGGAACTACTGGTTCGAATTGAAAAATTATTGTACTGTATTGAATAGACCATTTATCGAGGAAGGTTTTAGGCTATATAACATCACGGTGCAACTATTAGGAGCGAAGAAATGATGGAAAATGTGAAAAAAAATGGGGAAAATTATTTATCCTTGTGGGCTTCCATTGCGTGCGCTGCGAATACGGTTCAAGATACGAAAAATATATGTATGAAAGAATTATTCCTCTTGAAATGATCTAAAAAAAATGTACCAGACAGTATATGTCTATCTTATAAGATTAAGTCACTAAAACCGTTTTTATAGTAACAAAGTTTGGTCGAAATTAATGCATTATTTGTTAAGAATTATATCAAGGTAATAATATTAATCTTTAGCCAAATATATGTGTTTTTGATTAAGAGTATTTAATTGTGAACAAAATTGCCTTTGACATCACTTAATTTCAATGAACATCTTAGAAGATATTACAATACCTTATATAGCAAAACAATGTTTGCCGGATCAGCTAGTTAAACTATAAAAGGTAATCATATTCAGTAATTAAAGGATTATTATAGATTGTATTTTTTTTAATAATATATCGTTACGCTATACTTTTTACGCGGTGAGTAATATACATTAGTGGCTGTTTCCACGTTGCGCTTATATGTCTAGCCCAATGTGACCAGTAGCGCAGCTGATAGCCGCTCTTACAGCACTGATACACAGGACATTTCTATTAGCTTTCATGTGAGTTTCCTCACCATCTTGTCCTTTAACAAGGAACAAATGGTACCTAAAATTCGTAATTAATCTAGAAAAATTCAGAGGTACAAGCCGGGATTCGAATCAACGACCATTCGCATTTCCATACCGATCATATATCAACTATGCAACCACTGTCATTCCTTAATAAATCATTAAAAAATTGATGAACAAATGAGAACTGATCCGTAAAAAGTGCGGTCACCGTAGCGCGTGTGACGCACGATTGATTGATAAGTAAATAAAGTTTCTTTTACGTAATTTTATTTAAACAGATATGGACTCGTTTTCCCTTCGTTCTTTTTCCTGGCTTAGAATAGGCAAAATACCTACTTAATCATTTGTTTTTATTCATTCATGTGTGTAATTTTGTCCCAACAAATGTTGTCTATTATTTAGTTTGTTTCAATGGATATATTAAGATATCACTATTTTTACATATTTGGAATCGGATTCGAATGCTGAATATACTCCTTAAATATCTACGTCGTCTATAAAATCATTCCTGTATAGAAACAATACCTTTGTGATTATTTTTTGTATGTATTTATTGTTGACACAAAGCAAAAACATAAAGTAATACGTTAGTTATAACTGAAAAAGCTTTTTAAGTCATTTATCGTCACTTCAGTTCTTCAAAGTTCAGAGCAGTGTCACCTCTGCCGCTTTTAAGTTAGCCAAGTCTATGGCCAGTGCATGGAATCGCGCCAGAACTAAATGAAATTGAAATTAGCTTTCCCTCCCTGGAGCCACTCGCGGAATTTTCCAAAATAAAAGCGTATTATATTTTAAAATACGATTCCAGTCGCTCTCGTAATGGGAAAGTCCGGAAAACTTAGCTGCACGGGAGATGATAAAAAAATGCTATTTCACTTCATTTAAAGAATTGCTAGTTCCTATATCTGTTTCATAAATAAAAATAATCTATTCCTACGGTCCTATGATATTGGGCCTTTGAAACGAAACGTTTAGGGATATTTGCGCAGTGTGATGCGATCACAGAGACTATCGATAGGATTTTTCTTAATATTGATATCTGTTTACGCCGGTTATTGTATATTTTATACCTTTATATTATTTTATATTTTAAAATATTCGTATGTTCTTTTATATTATATATATTTTTACGCTAGCAACACTCACTTTACATTTTTATCCCCGTACATTCCTCATCCGTTTCCTTTCTCTGGGTTCGAACGCTTCAAAACTTGTAACGCGCTCGCTTTATAAAACTCTTTAAAAATTCTATATAAACTATAATACAACCCTGTGTTATACAACTGTAAAAAACACGAACGCTCTGCTGACCCATCAACGCGTGAAATTGTGGTGTGGACGCCTGAACCAGCGCCGTGGACCGGGATATAAACAAGTAAGTTCGTTCCCGGAATTCCTTCTTATTCCTCGTCAACTCTCACGCACCAATATCTGTAGTGGTTTTTTGGACGACACTATCTTTACCGTCAGACTTAATATGGTCATGATGCCGAGTCGGGATAAAATAATTTGAAAGCATCGATTATCATTTTTATTGAAATACCATTGCTCCGTTAGTAACGTGTCATTTTGCTCTCTCATGTACCTTTGCTCAGCCAGTAAGCGATATAGCGTAACGATACATTATCATAATTAATTAACATCGAAATTCCATTTATAACATAGCGTTATTTTAATCAAATATTGTCTGTTTTTATGCCTATAGAGGCAAGTAGACTGCCAGCCATTTGATGACAATAGGCTTTAAAAAACAGAAAATGTGTTGATTAGCTTTTCTTCACGCGTTTTATACTAGGTTATGATTTCATGTATTTGTTTTTTTTTTATTACAGATTTACTTGCGCTTGACCTCAGTCTCACCCGATGCTAAGTGATGATAAGGCCGATGATGGAGTGCGTTCACCCAATAAATACTGATTCACGTTAAGCCGCTGGAAAAATAGAGGAAACAAATTCCAGTCCTTGGCAGTTCCCAGCAAAAAAGAGGAGGCGAATCTCCTCGCACGCGCAGCTGGAATGTCAATCACATAAGGGCGCAAGCCCCACGGCGCGCAGTCAATTTACTGTAGAAAAGAGAAGGGCGAATTGAGTTGTACAACTCAGCCACACACTCTTCAAAGCAGAAATAGGCAAAATGTAATCTGATTAATGATGAACGAATACAAAATGTAGTCGTAATATTAATTTTCTCGCTCTGTAATTATGATTAAATCCATTTAAAACATTAAGAAATCATAAATGTGTATACAATCTGGGATTTTGTAGTGTTTAAGATATAAATGAGCAAAATGCAGTCATATTAATGGTAAAAAAAAAATGTAATCGTTAATCATTTTCATTAATCTGATTACATTTTACCCATCTATGCTTCAGAGCATAGTTTTGTAGGAAACCGAAAAGCAGGTCACTCTGCGTCGCTGTTCTAAATTTACCCAATGTAATCCCGTGATTACGAAAGTATCGTTTTTTTTTCCTTCAGCCTTTTATTTCCTCATATATCCTCTAGTCCGTGTTGTTTATGGTAGAACGGGCTATGCTCCCCAGGCTGTGTTACCATCGCACGAATGCGCTAAAAACGGCACGCGGCGCAAACAGTCTATTTGACGAGCGTTCGTGCCCGTTGAATTGACTCCCTCATCCGCTAATGGATACGGCAGTGTATCTATTGAAAATAATTTCAAACGCTTTTATAAAAGCATTCCGCATCACATAATGAATGGAATAGAAAAAATCTTTATACGATACCAAACGCACAAAACATAAATAATTTAACGAGTTTTATTCACAAATTTTCTATCGTCTGTAACACGGTGTATTCTAAAGAGATATTTTGGGAGTCGAAGCTGCTCGCGTCCGTAGCTTTACCCTAGTTTCCCTACACGTGACTCCTGGGTGGTGCTAAACGAGCAGCAGCGAGGTGGTAGGGCGTCGGTGCCCGTCTGAATCGCGACCACGGTACATGGGTGTGAAGCCCGTCATAGTGACCAGTTTAGGCTTGTCGCGTTTCGGGATCAGCTTGTGCATATCCAGTAGCTCATATACCTAGAGACCTTCAGTCGTGGTATATGTGGGCCGACATGACGATGTAGACTATCAATGGATTTTCATCCTTTGATAGTCGCTTTCGTTTTTGGACTACAGTGTACTTACCATCAGGTACTCTGTAGTCAGTATGTCGAGCCAGTGTAAAAAAAAATTAACCTTGTTCCACCCTCTCTCTTCCATAACAGAACTAGGCGCGCGGTCTTACGGAGGCACGGCTATACGGTAACTCACATCCCGGATAGGACTAATGGTTCTCTAACTCTTACTGCAGCCGAGTCGTTGAGCTATGGATGCTCTTCTGGTGGAAACACTCCACCGTCCTATATTGGGTTCTTTAAGCGAAACGTGCAGATATATTCGTGCATGCCGGCATGGTCGCTGCGACTATAGATTAGAGATGCCACGAATATTCTGCAACTATTCGGTATTCGGCCTATTCGGCCACTTTTTTTGCTATTCGGTATTCGGCCGAATAATACGTACTATTCGGCCGAATACCGAATACCAAATCATATAAAAAAGACACGTTATATTACTCAAAGTTATGTATTTATTTCCAAGCTACAACACTTTAGTAATTAAAATTGATCAGTGGTAAGTTGTGATAGATAAAAACAAGCTTTTCAGCATTTTTTGGTAGCAGCCTCAGAAAATAACCTCTCACACACACACTCTCTCTCTCGCTCACACACATATTAATAAACTTATACCGTGAATATCCATATAAAAACACAAAACACCCTTAAATAACCCGAACGGAAGTGCGAGTCTCACCAGAGACAAGATTTACTTAATTGGTGAGACTTATCACCCTGTGTATATGTATAAGTTTTGTGTTGAAATAAAGATTATTATGATTATTACTAAACACGCTACTTTCAGGAATATTCGGCGGCCGAATATTCGGCGCTTCGGCCGACAGCGTTGCCGAATATTCGGTATTCGGCCAATTCACTATTCGTGGCTTCACGACTATAGATAGGTTTTTTTACTGTTGATAATCATTGTCTTTTTGGACTGCACCATGCTTAGCAACAAGCGCGACATGGTGGCTGTGCCTTGTCAAGATAAAAAAAAAAGTAAACCCGCCTGTTGTCAAAAACAATCAAACAAAAATGGCGTGTGAGAACGACGGAAACTGGCGTTACTGGGCACGTTGGATATGGTAAGGGCATAGTGACTCTAGTTACTTTAGAAGAGATACTGCGTAAAGATATAAATGCTATGTCATTATTACAAGCAAAAAAAATTCCCAAATAAATAAATAAAACCGATTGTTCCCTTTTATTCAAGATGGCGGCAGCGGGAAACGGTTTAATTTTATACTCACTCCCTTGATATCTATAATATAAAATCTCGTTCTTGTGCTAGCTTAGCAAAGTGACTACAGTGTGTACAGTACCTGTTGGTAAATATAATGTCGTCCAAAAATATAAGCGACTTTCAAAGGACGAAATTCCATTGACAGTCTCCGTCATCATTTCGCCCCACATACACCACGACAGAAGATCTCTAGGTATCTCTAGGTAGTTTCTGGTTATACACAAGCTGATCCCGAAACGCGACAAGTCGAAGCCAGCCATTATGACGATCATTACAATAATGTACTGTGGTCACGACTTAATTCGGGTAACCAACTACCTCAGTGCGTTCTCTGACTAATGCAACCCTAATTGTAACTTTACAATGGACCACTTTTAATATTTTTGAGTTAAATGGCAATAAATTAGATATTCAAATTTACTTAAATATTGCAATTGTCATAATTCTTATATAATATATCCGAGAAATAAAAACGGTGGAACAAATTCAAGTAAACACTTGAATGATTTTCTTAAGGTTACATAAGTCTGAATAATCTAACTGTCATCTCATTGCAACTGGCGTTCGTATCTCAAGTAGGTTGATAACGATGGTTTATAAATAGCAAGATCGTTAACGATACTGGCAGTATCTTAAACGCAGTGTTTGTGAAGAATATTCAATATAAGTCACTATGAAGTTGTTACAATTCTCTTATAAGGATAGTGATGAAATACGCTTAGGTATTTTGGACGGTAATAATATTATAGACGTCAATAAAGAAGATTCAACAATACCATCTACTCTATTAGAAGTTTTACGGCAGGGTTACATTGATAAAATAAAGAATCTTCAAGCTAAAAACCCCATTCCATTGAACACCGTGACACTAAGGGCCCCTATACACGGCAATGATAAAGTTCTGTGTGTTGGACTTAACTACAAAGATCACTGTGAGGAACAAAAGTTACCAGCGCCAGAGAGGCCTTTCATTTTTAACAAATTCCCAAGCACAATTATCGGGCCAAATGATGCGATAAAACTGAGGACTGATGTCAGCAAAGCGGTCGTTTGTGAAATAGAAGTAACAATTGTTATTGGGAAGAAGGCGAGCCGTGTTGAACCAAGCAAGGCTTATGACTATGTTTTGGGTTACACTATAGCCCAGGACATCGGCGCTACGGATTGGGAGAAGAACCCAAATATCAATCAATTGTTGCTAGGCAAAGCTATGGATACCTTCTGTCCTATAGGCCCATGGATTGTGACTCACGATGAAATAGGAGACCCTCAAAATTTAAGCGTCAGATGTTGTGTGAATGGAGTCCAAAAACAAAAGAGCAACACGAATCAGTTCATTCACAAAATCCCTGATGTAATAGCTAGATTGTCAAGAGTAATGACGCTCTTACCTGGCGATATCATCCTGACAGGAACGCCTGGAGGTGTAGGTGTGTACAGAAACCCGCCAGAATTCCTGAAACGAGGCGATGTTATTGAGAGCGAAGTAGAGAAAATCGGTACCTTCAGTATTAAGGTTGAAGAATTTTAAAAAAGAGTTCACAAAATATAGTGACTAAATATTATAACTAAATTGTTAAGATATAAAAAATCAATTTATGCAATATATTTCATGATTTTTATCTTCTAGTAATTAATCATCATTATCCACTGCCTATTTCATCCTAATCTTGATTTAAGGCCTCCCTTATACTGTACCATATCCTCGATCCTGTGCCAATACCATGTACCCAGGCTCACCCCAAGTCGTACACACCAACACGAAAACCTGTGCCATATCGTCAGCCTAACACGCCGAAGGACGTTCCATGCCTTGCTTACCCAATCTGAGCAACCACTCGTTTATTATGTAATTCCATTTTTCATCACCTCGTCTAGCCAAGTTCCGTGCTCAATTCCATTTTAGAACAGCTACTCGATCACCGACATCGAAAATGTTAATACGAAAATGGATTTCAAGGTTAGATATACAGTCTAGAAATTATATACCGAGCATTGAGCACTCCTAGTAATTACATTGGCTATTTTTTTTCTTTCTATTTCGTTATGTTCTACAGGGTTCGTCTTACATTTTGAGCACTATATCTAAGCCTGTTTCTAGGTGCAACACTTCTTGTATTGGAGTTGCTCATAGTTGACAGTAACCGCTTACCATCAGGTTGGCTGTTCGCCTTTTTGCCTTCGTTTTCATCATCATCAGCCCGATTGTGACCAGTGCTGGGCATTGGCCTCACTGCTACGACTTGTCTTAATCCTTTGCATCCATTCCCCTCACTAACTATCGATACGCGCAAGCACACGCCGCGCGCATCACTAGCGCCGGCGCATTCTATCAAAAACGTAACAGCAAAACGGTCGGCTGTAAAAGCGTGGTATGGTGGAACGCAGTACCACAAACCTCATCACCACCAAATCCCACTAAGTACCTTCTCCTTCAATTCAAGTCCGTCAACACCCTACACGAAAGAAATCAAATTAAAGTAAAAACTTAGTTCAATTTATAACTCTCAATTTATGCCACCATCCTCAATCTTGTGCTAAGATCAACCACTCCCGGACATCCACGGTCCACAAGCCTGACCACATCGACCATCTATCTTGAAATCAGACGTCCCGTCTCACGCTTATACAAGCGTGAATATTACTATATTGTAATAGTCCAATCTGGCCCATCATACGAACCTCGTGTCGGATACCATCCGTATGTGGTGGATGTTCCTTATATTCGCACGAAAATATTCGCTTCTACATTTATCATGCGAACGGCTAAGGAGTGGAATATGCTTCCAGCGGCCATATTTCCGCGATCTTATGACCTGGGAGTCTTTAAGAGAAGAGTGAATAGGCATTTGCTAGGCGATCGCGTTTCATCATCGAACTCATCTTCACTTTCACCAGGTGTGATTGAGGTCAAGCGTTCGTCTATAAATTATAAAAAAAACATCCAAGCTCCATCTACCATTTTCGTCCTATATACCTCGTCTATCCAGATGACCTGTCCTATTCTACTCGCAAACCACTGGACATCCGAGATCTTGAATCTTGGTGCGATGTCGGATTTCAAAGTCAGACGTGATCTTGTAGCTGAATTCCGAGCAGAAAGAAATACTTTTTTCTTATCTTGGCTCGCCATAGTAACCACACCACAAGCAAAAGCAAAGTAAGCATGGTACAGACCAAAAAACGAAAACTATCGACAGTAAAGAAAATTAATCGATAGTCGCAGTGATCGCGGAGGCCCGCACGAATATCTCTTCACGCCTCTATTATAGGAACTAATATCCTAGGACTGTAGATACACGTTCTTCAGAAGACCATTCCACAGCTCAATGATTTGGCCAAAGTAGGAGTTAGAGAAGTTCTTAAAACCTTTTTTTTTTGGTAACCCGGGGAAAATCCCTAACGGACCTTCAGGGGGTAGTAAGGGCCACCCCCCGGTGTGTCGGACTTGCACTGAAAAAACGCCTGGGGTGTTTCTTCTCCCGCCTGCCGAGTGCCAAGGGCAAGGCTGAGCCATCTTCTTCGACACCCGGCGAAGTCTAGCCTTCTTGGCAGGGGGAACTTCTTAGAACCTTCCTTCCTTTTAGATAAAAAATAATGCAACACGGTTGAAGTTTAAATGACGTTTGAAATGTTCAATTTCCAACGCATTTTTCATAATAAATCGGACGGTTGAATGCTACTATAGCCTTTGTAGAATGAAAGTAAAAAAATGCCTTATCCAATCGCAAGCGATATCTCCACAAACAATACGAGCCTCGAGTTAAATTAGCTCCATTTTGTGTATTCGAGGCGCGTTGGTGGTTTTTTCGACGCCGCGGTGTGTCCAGCCGTGCGTGGACGGGCGAGTCGAGGCCGTTTACCTTGTCTAAACACTTTTTCCGATGGTACCTACTTGATTAGAATCCTTAAACAACTTTAGCCTTTACACTAGTGTCTGACCGGATTGTTCAGTTTCGGCCAAAAAACCACATTCGGTAAAACTTTTAAATGGGCCGAAATTTTATCTGAAGCGGTTTCTGGTAAGCTACTAACTAAGACTGATTGATCACATTGTGATTGATAAATTATTTTAATAAGTATTCAATTGTAGATCGAAACCTAGCAGAAGCCGAAAGTCTAAAAATTCTAAAAAAAACATAGTTTAAGATAGGCTACAAGTGAATAATATAATTATTTTTAAAACTTTAACACGTTTATCACCTCATCACCCAAATATGAGGCGTCTAATTTCAAAACCCGCTTATACGATTTTTCGTATAAAGTTACTTAATAGTCCTTATAGTAATTTGAAATGTTTTTATCAAAGCAAATATTATAGATGATTTTTTTCTTCTTTGCTTTTTCACTCTAGAATAATAATTTAAATACCTTATAAGAATGTGATTGTTAAGTCCAAGATTAATTAAAAGTTTTTATAAATTTATGGGATTTGAAAAAAATATGTTGTAGTAGGTTTTGAAATTAGACCCCTCATATATGTGACGCTCTTCTTGTTGAAATTGATAGGATTTTTAATTGGATTAATAAAGGAATTTATTGTAATAAGCACTTATATGTAAATATAGATTATACAATATTAAAATACTTAAAATATACACCTTATATAATATATTTTATTAATTTATATAAAAGACATTATCTGTACAGGACCGGTTTCCAGAACGTACCTCTGGGATTTTTATTGCATTACATGCTCATCGGTAAAGGAAAACTTTGTGAGGAATCCCGCGTGGCATCAATAGAAATGACATGTGTACTAGTGCTGTGAGAAAGGCGATTAGATGCGCTACCAGTCACGATAGGTACGATATATAAGCGCAATGGATACAGCCACTAATGTACATCAGCTCACCCCGTGAGGGATATATCGTCACGGCATTATAGTATGTCACATGTTATTCCTTAAAATATCCTAAATATATTAGAGGTGAGAGACAAAATTATTTGCGGTAAAACGAAGATTATCTTAATATATATAAATCTCCTGTCACGATGTTTGTCCGCGATGGACTCCTAAACTACTAAACCGATTTTAATGAAATTTACACACCACGTGAAGTTTGATCTAATTTAAAAGATAGGATAGTTTTCATCTCAATTCATAGTCGCAATATTATTTTATTGCAAATTATTTGTTTATTATTTAGCAGACATAATTTACAGTTAGCTCCAACCGATTCTAAAAGATGGCGCTATCCGTTGACTGGATTGAGTAATTATTCAAAAACCAGTCACAGCAAAGCGTGGCTGGTCTGCTATAATTTATATGGCAGAACAACGTTTGCCGAGTCAGCTAGTATAATAATATAATCATAATATGCACTTGAGTTCCATTGGTAACAGTGACGTGCATAGGATATTTGAACAGGGTGTGCAGAATTCGCGCAATCAATTTGAATATTATATTATGATAGTAAATATTTTATTGCTTTCGTAGGAAAGATAGATGGCGTGAATATAGAATAAATATGACTATAAATAAATTTGTTTAACTTTAAACAATTTATTCAAGATTTATTTATCGTCAGGGCATGCAATGCTTTCATGCATCAATGTAATGAACGCTACTGATTGCTAATATGCATCTTACATATCACTTGTTTACGTTACAGCGTGCCGAGAGTAGGATTTAGGCCCCGTGTGAAACACATTCGAATCATATTGGTCGACGTACGTGTTAGAGGTATATGTATGTATGATACATGTAAACAATATGTAAAGGCTATAAAAAATATTTTACAACTTATTAAGAGCGGGATAAAGCCGAAAAGGAAAATCAAAGCTTCAGTCACGCACTATTTTCCAGGTAAATGCCAAAAACGTATTTTTTTATGTTTCACAAACAAACGGTTCGTCTCAATCACACCTGATGGACGGTGATGAGACCAATAATAGACTGTATTTCTTCAACAAATGATTATCCGCTCTAGTTCTAAACGTCCAGTTTTATAAATCACAATCACTTCATTTACTGTGGTGTTGAGTACTGTCATCTTTGGAAAGGGGTCTGACCAATATCAATTGGTCAGTCTGAACTCAATTGGTCATAGTTCTCGTAGACTTTTTGGCAATGACTCTTTAGCTGAGGCTAAAATGCAAAACATAGAGCACCGCGTAATGTCGCCGGCCTCAGTCTTTTACCGGTTGCCCAATGGAGAGTGCTCTCAAGGGAATCAAGCTGTAATCCCACCAGCCCCATGTCACCATAAAACCACTAGACACCGTGTCGCATACCATCCATATGTGGTGGATGCAGGAGAACGCATTAGATTTTGAAACAAGGCAAGCAATCGTAAAATCAAATTAATTCAACGTCTTCTACAGCACACCAGCGTAGTGTTATGAAGGCTAGTGCTATCCAGGAAGTTAGGGGTAATAAAAGGCTCGTCGAACACATATCCAAAAAACGGCCTTGATTTACTTATTATGTAGCATAGATTAGCAAAATGTAATCAGAAAAAAAGCAGTAAAAATGATTACGATTACATTTTACGTTCTTTACTATTAATATGACTGCATTTTGCTCATCTATGTTTTAAACACTACGGAATCCCAGATTGTATACATATTTTGTAAACGTTAATCATTAATCAGATTACATTTTGCCCATCTCTGTTATGTAGAAGTGTTTGCCCAAAAATATATACATAGTTTCACTATACATAGATTGTAAATACATTTTCTTGTTAGTATATGTATAGATATGATGTAATAGAAAATACGGTGATCCACCAGCGTTTCGGAAGCGACTACCTTGAGAAGAAACGCCGAAAGAAACGCAAGGCTGCGTCGGAATGAACTGTACTATACGACTCAATTCCCTAAGAACAAATATAATATGGCGAACTGCCATAATTGACTACGGAAATTGTAAATCCTTCCTATTTTTTTTTCAAAGTTTAATATTTGACACTGAATTCAGATTGTAATGTTAATAAATCACAATTTATTTTTAATTACTATTCATTTTTATAAAAAACTAGCAAACCCGGCGAACTTCGTTTCGCCCCCAGATGGCTTCGTTTTGGTTTTTAGTTAGCGTTTGAAAGAACGTGCGCATAATAAATGTCACATGAAATTAACTGTGCAGAGTACAATGAGTAGCTGTCAAACAATGTATAACGCATCGGCGCCATCTACTTAAAATACTGGTGTGATCTGCGCTACCACCATGCAAAACCATATTGGTTTGTAGTACATGCTATGTATCAGAGATGGTGCTGTATGTGAAAAATGATTTTCCCCGTTTTCCTGTTCAATTTTTTTCTGAATTTTGTTTGCTATAAGCCTCACGAAGCCCGAGACCTTTCAAACAAATGCAAAACTGTGGAAATCGGTTCGTGCGTTCTGGAGTTATAGCGTCAGGAAGGAAAACCGAACTTATTTTTATATAATAGAATTATAAAGCTACTTTTTTACATTCAAAGCATACTTGCCTTGATTCGTAAGTCAAACTCAATAAAACCTATTACCTAGTAGCTTTAAGTAAACATTTTGAAAAAAAATAATAATTGTGTAACCAATTAAAATTTGCTGTATTTGAACTTAATATTTCGTTACGTACCATTTTAATGGATTTACGAAATACTTCAATTAACTGGACTTTCTTTTTTCCTGTCCAGTTGTTCAAAATTTTTAATTTTTTTAAACAGGTGGAAACCCTTATAGTCCGTCAAGGAACGGTGAGGGCCGCCCCCCGGTGTGTCATAGTCGCACCGACTAAAGCCCCCGGGGTGTACCTTCTCCCGTCTGCCAGGGCCAAAGGCAAGGCTGTGCCAGCTTCCTCAGCACCCGGCGAAGTTATTCAAATACCTAGCTGTCATGGTATATGTGGGCTGTCATGGCGACGGCGACTGTCATTATTATTCCTTGATGGTCGCGGTCGTTCTTGGACTGCGATGTGCTTACCATCAAGTGCAGCGTAGTTACTTTAATCAGTGTAAAAATGGTAGATTCAGTAATGAAATAAAACTTAGATTTCTTCATGAGTATTTTACTTAGAAAAAATAACTTAATAAATAAAATACAACTGAACTATTTATACAGCGTTACTGTTAACTAGCGCATAACCTCTTAAGAGGGACTTTATCAATACACACAACTTTTGTTGTACAATACGACTTTTTGTAATTCAATGGCTATTTCCCATACAAAAAAACATCAGCCCGGTATAGTTGTGAAGACCTTTCCCGGTATTGTCGGGTCGGTATTTTGATTGCAACACGCGACAAACTCGAAAAAAAAGGAAACAAAACAAAAAAAAACACAAATTTGCAGCTCTAATCTTCTTAACTCCACGGGGGGTCAACTCTCGCCAAGGCGGCGCGTGATATAAAAGCGATCATATCTAGCGGACGGATAGACTTTTACGTGGCACGCGGCGCCTTGTGTGATGTCTCAGTATCGGCAGAGAAAGGGGTTGCGGTGAGGGGTGCGGGGGGGGGGGGGGGGCACAAGTCCTAGGAGTTACATACACGACAATCGCAAATTTTCACACACGCGCGCCCTTTGTGACGTGTTAGTGATTCCTGTGACGCGATCGATTCACAAATATTTTTTTCGGCAGGTCCTACGTTGGTGGCCTGGGTTAGACCTTCACAACAAAAACGGGCTTGGTGGGTGAACGCAGAGGGCGTTTAGCCAGCGAAATTTATGGGTTGGGCGGCTACGCAAGGGCACCCCTCTGAGTACGGACCTTGACTTGGGCGGCCGGCCAGTTGATCACAAATCGCAATGTCAAATCGATATACTAACATTGAATACACCAAAAAGGTGTGTATCTATGCTAAGTATGGTGACAATGTGTCTTAAAGTTTGCCGTGAGTTCGCGAGCCACTCAGCTGACTGTGCATACCTACGTCAGAATCGAATGAATGAAAGTTAAAACATAATTATTTACGGGACATAGAGCTAGCGACTGATAGAAATCCCCACTAAAACTAAAAACAACTTAGGACATATTAAGTTTTGGCAAAAGTCATAGAACAAAAGTTGTTATTCTTGATGTACTTAAGTCACTTTTAAGAAGTTATGCGTTAGTCACCAGTAACCTTGTAGAATTTAATGCAAATAAATAATACATACGAGTATGTATTATTTATTACACATATACATACGCAAATAAACAAATAAACAAATAAATAATATATGAGAGCGTGTTATACAATTTATTGGAAAGTCAAAATATTACAATTTCCTTCAATAACTTTATGCGTCATTTTCAAAAATAAAGTGGTAATATAGACTACAAAATAGACAAATATTAGTACATTTTTCGCTGTGATTATTATCATAAGAACGACTTCTAATAGCGCAAAAGTACAAGATTTTTGTTTGACACCTTCGAAACTACTAATTGAGAGAACAAGACTATTTTCTTCTGTCGGAAGTATGATAAGAATTGTCGTACAACATGCGTGTGCATTTTGACCATTACAAATTCTGCATTCTGTCGGCCTTTCGCCTTACAATTCGGCCATAATATCACGTTTATAATGATCAACTTCGCACACTTGTATCACAATGTTCTATTTTTACATACATCACGATAATTCCGGCTATAAACATATATACTATGTAGATTGTAACATTTTCATTATAAATAACCGGGTTCAGGTCACAAACTCTTCGCCTTCCTGTCCCTCAGCAAACTGGATATGAAGAACTCTCCAGCTCTGTACGAGGACCTGACTAGGGGTCCGCTGGCCGTGTACAGGAACCCCAGCTCGTTACCTCGGACCTCCCATTGCTTGAATTTAGCCGGAGTTACGTATTCAAACACTTTCAGGTGCTTCTTCGTTGGCTGCATATACTGACCTAAGGTGACGCAGTCCACGCCAGCGTCCCGTAGATCTGTAAATGGATAAACAAATAAAGCTAATGTATTTCATAACACGTTCGTCGGGCAGCGCGATTCGTTTGTTTCTCCCGGGGCATAAATCCGACTGTCGGTACGCCGTATCGTAAACATACGGTATATAAACAAAGGGCCCCAGTGTTATGATTATATTATGATACTAGCTTTACCCCCAGCGCCGCTCGCGTTAAGAAGTATTATTATTAATTAGGTATAGTTTTTGCGGCTTTACTTTTGTTTAGCGAGTGTAAAAAATTAGGACATAATCTGTAATTAGGCGCTAAAACTATCAAGCTATTATATTATATTATATTATAGCCGAAAATCTGAGAAGATTTATACAAATTTTCATCCCCTATTTTATCCCCTTAGGGGGAAATTTATCAAAATATTTTCTTAGGGAATGCCTACGTCATAGTAGCTTAATGCGTGCAAAGTCTCAGCCCGATTGGTTTAAAATTGACAAGTTTCATACAAAATTTCATCCCCTATTTTATCCCCTTGGGGGTGGAATTTCTCAAAATCCTTTCTTAGCGGATGCCTACGTCATAACATCTACCTGCATGCCAAATTTCAGCCCGATCCGTGCAGTGGTTTGGGCTGTGCGTTGATAGATCACTATGTCAGTCAGTCACCCATGAGTTATATATATTTAGATTATTATCTTCAATTCACCGCAAATAATTGTATTCTTCACCAGTGTTAAGAGTGTTCTAACGAGAAACATGCATCATAGAATATGTTAACCTATACAGGGATACAGGTAACTAACGCAAAACCTGTTAAGGGTGACTTTGATATATGAAGACTGACAACTTTTGTTTTACGACTTTTTATAATTCTATCTTTTTTTCCCAAAAAAAAAAAATCAAATTTGCAGTTCTGATCTTCTTAATACTCTGAAAGGCGGCGCGATGCAGCTGGAGCGGACGGTTTCGTAGCATCTGCTGACTGAACTTTAAACATAGAGAAATAACGATTAATAGAAATCCCTACTAAAACTAAAAAAATATATATCTTAGGATGTGTTAAGTTTTGGCAAAAGTCATAGAACAAAAGTTGTCAGTCTTGGTGTACCTAAGTTACCTTTAAGAGGTATTGCGTTAGTTACCAGTAACGTTGTATAAAGTGATAAAAGGTAGTATAGAATGTTATTTTTATTATTTTAGTGTTATATTTACGTATAAATGCTTATTCCTTTATAAAATGATATTAACTTCCAAGAAAAGCGCAGAAGAAGAAGAGAATCGTAGAAAAGGTCACGCGTAGTCACGTTGTCGAGCAAGTATAAGGAAAAATAAAAATAGTTTCACTCGACCTCTCTACAGTTACATTGCGTCTACTACAGAGAGATCAAACTGTATCTGTATCCCTATCACACCGATTAGAGACTAGAGTTACACTACAGCTAGATTTTAAATGAACTATTCAAATACCTCTCATAGTTTGTTCCACCTGCTGGTCAGATTCCCCCAGCCCGAGCATTATCGAAGACTTTGTGATCAAATCTGGATTGATCTCTTTTGCTGTCTGCAGGACCTTCAGTGTTTGGCGGTATCTTTAAAAAATGGTTTTTGAGTTTTTTTTTTTAATAGTGGCTGTGGTGGCTAATTGAATAAATATATCTATGCGATTCGACGCGAATGCTCATAGGTCAGAATCCTGGCGCGTACTTCTGGGGTTTTCTAGATTAAGTATGGATTAAAGCACCAGATGCTTACCAATGAAGGAAAACATCGTGAGGAAGCCTGCATGACGTCTAATAGAAATGTCATGCGTACTAGTGCTGTGAGGACGGCGATCAGCTGCGCTACTGGTCACGTTGGGCATGGCATATACCGCAAACCGACGAGGAGTGGAATTCGCTTTCTGCGTCTGTTTCCCAACATCTTACTATATGGAAATCTTCGGAAGACGAGTGAATCGGTATTTATTGAGTGAGCGCGCTCCATCGTGGGCTTCATTATCACTCTTCATCGGGTGATATTGAGGTCAAGCACAAGCTTTTTTGTAATAAAAAACAAAAAATCTGCTGAATAAATGTTATCTCAATCACAAAAATATATAATTAAAAAAATATATAGAATAGCAATATGATACTTATCAGTTATTTCAACTGCTTGCCCGATAATAAATAAAATAAATTATATTGTAGCGCGCACAGTTAATAATAATGCGTGCGGGCAGCGGCGATGCCTACGGCACTCGCCCCGCACCGCGCCGCGCCAGTCTTAATTTGATAACTGCATGGGCGGCCGCGCGCCCCACGCTCCGCGATCGCGCTCCGAATTTCGCTTTAAACTGCACCGCGCCGCGCGAACGGTATAATATAAAGCAATGTCCAACTCACCCAGCTCTGGGATCTCTTACGAATGGAGTCAATCGTTCAACCGTCTCTATATTGTGAGCGAACACATCCAGCCCGCTGTTGGCTATAGCCACAATGCAATCCCGCTTCCCTCTAAAGTCTGGCACTAGACACTCGACCAGTATATCTTTATTCCTAAAATTGATAACACTAAATCAACAGACATACATTTTTGTTGGACTTCTTGAAGATTTTTGATCTTTTTTTATATGGGAAATTAGCAGATATTCAAAAGATTCTAGTATATAATATTACCAGCTAATGAGTTATATCTCATAATATTGTGTAAGTGAGCAAGGCATTTTTTGTCACTGACCGAGGAGATTTGATATTAATCCTAACTAAACAGATGCCAATTACTGAAAATGTATTGTCAAAACATGAGGTTCATCCCTCCCACTAAAAGGCAATTAAATACATACATACGTAATACATTTTAATTTGGTTTTACTTGTTTGAATTTCATTAATAAATGTATACAACTTATTGTGTATTTTGTGTTATTTTTCCACTATAATAGGGCTCGTAGACTTATTGGCTATGACTGAGACTAAAATCTAGAACATCGAGTATCTACGAAAGGTCACTTGCTTCAGTCTTTTACCGATTGCAGACTGGAGAGTGAGTTCAAGAGTTACATTCTCTAACTCCACCAGCGCTGTTTCACCATAAAACCACTATACGCGTACTATGTGACAGTTTCCGTGGAAGGTTCAGAAAATTCACGAACAGATTCGCTTCTACATTTATCATGCGAACAGCTAAAGAGTGATATATGCTCCCAGAGACCATATTTCCACGTTTTTATGACTAGGGAGCCTTTAAGAAGAGTGGATAGGCATTTGTTTGCGGACGTGATCCATCGTCGGGCTTTTTTTACCTTTCACCAGGTGTGATGGAGGTCTACATCCGTCCTACATCCATGCTGTGCTACATTTAATGCTACTACTTACTGCCGTTTAATCTCATTAACTGTTTCGGCAAAGTGTGCAGACCCACCGTCTGGTAAATCTGTAATAGAAAAGTGTAAAGATAATTATTATTACCCAGTTCCGTCTCACTGTGAGGCAAAGGCCTCCCTTCCCTCTTCCCACTATATTTGTGGAATCCATGGGAAGGGGTTTGGAGATGTAACCAAACACACAATGTCCAATGCGGGTTGGCGGGTGTGAGCTATGTGCAGAGAAGGTGCATGCAGCAGCTTTTTTCTTACACTGGCTCGACATAGTGACTACAGATTACCTGATGGTAAGTACAGTGTAGTCCAAGAACGAAAGCGACTATCAAAGGATGAAAATCCGTTGATAGTCTACATCGTCATGTCGGCATACATATACCACGACTGAAGGTCTCTAGGTATATGAGCTACTGGATATACACAAAGTGATCCCGAAACGCGACAAGCCGAAACTGGTCACTATGACTGGCTTTACACCCATGTACTGTGGTCGCGATCCAGACGGGCACCGACGCCCTACCACCTCGCTGCTTCAATAGTTACATTAAATAGTTTTCAATAGTTTACATGATGTCGAGTGTTCTGAAGAATTGTATAACCTCAATCCACTCTCTCCCTTTCAGAACACAGCCTCGCGCTGAGTTACAGAGCCACAGTTTTGCGTTTACTTCTATTTCAGCTGTAACTCAAGTTCTCTCTTACCTTTGTCGCGTCATTGGATTGTAGAATGTCCTTTCGGCGAAGCGTGAAGAGATATTTGTGTGGCCGGTAAGGTCGCGGCTATGATTGGCACGCCATTGTCTCTCGTTAGCCGTACTCGGTTTTTGGATTGCACTGTACTTTTTATCAGGTACAATGTACACTCACTGTGGTATTATGCATTTCTTAATAGTTGTAATTACTCCACTCACCATCTCTATCGACTGAAGTGAGTACAATATATCCAAGACCCCATTGGTTAATGGCATGAGCAGTATTTCTGGGCTCGTCTGGATCCAAGGGCGGTGGAGTTCGGGATGTCTTCACTGAGCAAAACATACAGCCTCGTGTGCATGTATCACCCATCAGCTATGAAACAGTAATGTTTTATTTATTATTTTATTTTATTTTACATAATAGGGTGCCCAACATGGGTAACATTAGACAAGAAAACAAAAGGATCATGGTACTTAAATAGAACATATAAATGCCCCCACAATTATAGGGCACCACAGCATGCACAGTGATTAATTTATAAAGCTAGTTTGCATTAAAGAATAATAATACAATTCAAAAAAAAGAAAAAACATATACATTCATACATAGACACAACACAAAAGGAATAACACAATGTTCATATTTATATAATATATCGTCACACCATATCTCTTTCAGGGTGAGCAGAGATGCGTTAATAACTATATCCACTTCGCACTAGTATGTTGTGCTCAATGTGGCCAGTAGCGCAGCTGATCAATATTCTCTTAACACTAGTACACATGGCATTTCTACGAAATGCTATGCAGGTTTTCAGACAATGTTTTCCTTTACGGGTGAGCATGTAGTGCTTAAATCCATACTTTATCTGGAAAAGCCCAGAGGTACCTGCCAGAAATCTACCCTACTGATGATCATGCGCATTGCTGCAAATTAATGCCTTTTATCAAATGAGCACTATGGCCTTGAATTTTTTGAAAAAATGTTTAAACTCAGTAGCAGCACCCATCTCAGAGACCATCAGCTTAAGCTATGTGCCAGTTGATCAATGACAACTGGAGGGCCGTGGTCTCCTTCTGTGAAGACGTCATGTCCCAGAAGGAGGCCGCTCGAAGAAGACACCGGGGTGCCGGCAACCGCTCCGGCACATCAGTACCAGCCGATCGGTCGATCCACGACCGGTTGGCTGATGCCTTTGGGGTCGCGGCCGCTCAGGGTGGGGGGCCCTGAACGACTGGTTAGCGACCCTCGAGAAGTAGGCAGAGCATTGTGACCTGCCTAAATACAATGAGCAATGTCGGGGAAGATATCTTCCTCCGAGTTTGTGCCCAGCGGGCGCGGCGCGACGGGGCTGCGGCGAATTGATTACAGGTCCCGCGGTCCCCGTCAATGCGCAGAAGAAGTCACCTTTGGGGTTTTTAGTGGGTACAAGTCCGACACACCTCGGTTTCGCGCAACCCCCCAGTGCGACCAAGACGGTCCAATGAGTATTTTCCCCAAATAAAAAAAAAAATGTGCCAGTTGATCAAACAACAACCCACACAAACATTTTCTAAGCAACATGATTGTCAGAGTGTGGATTGATCTCCCAGAATACATGATCTCAACTTAAAATGTGATCCAATTAAAAAATCACCTGGACAAATACTATCTCAATCACAAAAAAACAAATAATTATAAATAAAACGTGAAATAGCAGGATACATGTACTTGTAAATTGTTTCAACTGCATGCCTAACAATCCCTAATGCTCACTTCAGAAGGTATATTATTGCTTGAGCTATTTTGAGGATATATTATTATCATATTAATGAACATAAAAATATGTAAACCAAATATACCATTATAGTTGCGGTTGATGTGCCATGTTTGCCGCCGCTCCAGCACTCCCCAATGTTGGGACATCTGGCCTCCTCGCAGACAGTGCTCAACTTTAAACTGCGCAGTTGCTGCTTCAGTTCACTGAACTTTGATCCTGGAAAGAACAACTATTACATCATTAGGTAATTACACTGAGGTATCTTGTAATGTATTTGCCATAAAAAAATAATAATAAATAATATATCATCAGGCTATATCGCTTTTGGGGTGAGTAGGGATATATCAGTAGCTGTATCCAGTGGCGTGCATATCGTTTTGACACTAGGCAAGCAATCAGTAACAAACCTTACTTTGACTCTTCTATTACTCTTTCTTTATTAGAGGACTGAAAACACGTTATATTTCATTAATTTCGATAATCACGTATTCCCATCACAATCACTATGGTGAAATTATCTATTATTGATTGATTCATTCATGTTAGAATTAGATGCTCGTGAAGCGTAGGGTAAGCATTGATTTAATGCTTGTATGAGATGAACGCCACTGCCTGTATCCACTTTGTGCATATATGTTGTTTCTAATGTGACCAGTAGTGCAGCTGATCTCCATTCTCTGTGCACTTACACATGACATTTCTATTAGATGTCATGCATGTTTCCTCTTGATATTTTCGTTCACTGGTGAGCATGGGGTACCTAAATCAATACATAATCTGGAAAAACCCAGAGGTTGGTGCCGTGATTTAAGCCTAGGACCATTTGCAGTGTTGTACAAGGAAACTGGTTCATTACCTTCTAGGACACCACAGCACTACAGGTAGCACACAGGCATTATTTATTATACCATAAATAATATAATTTTTGTGAATTATGGGGAGTCCTAGAAGACATACACCATTTCTTAGGGGAATGTATCCTGAGCAATAACATAGAGTATATTTAATCAATTTAACTTGAACAGGTCTGATGTGGGTATATTACAGAACATCTTTGCTGAGTAAACATCTTGCACACCAGAGATGATCTACACACTCAAATCAAACTGTTTAAGTAGACTATAACTTAAGCAAATAGCATTGTGTAATTATAGTGCTAATAAAATCAACTTGACCCTTGATATGTTTGTCTACAACCTTTAATCAAACCTAAGGCCCTCATATAATGATAACGTTTAAAAACATTGTTTTGCTTAGATAAAATGATTTATAAAGGCCACATGTAAAGTTGTCAACAATAAAAATTGTTTTTAACACATGTTTATTGAAATAATATATTTTCTTAGTTAAAATATTGAATTATTAAAGCCCACAAAGTTACAGCCCCTGTATCACACAAGGTATGTATGTCAAGAGAAAGATAATTTCAGTGGGTAAAGTTTCCAGGTGTGATTTATAAAATGGTTATCTTACATTTTTTAAAATATACATCATTTTATACTAGTTCAACAAAGTGACTAGATTGCAGCTAGTACAATGTAGTCCAAGAATGTCAACAGCTACTAAGGGATGAAAATCTATTGAGTCACCTTTGCTATATCAGCCCCCATACACCATGATGAAAGGTCTTTATGTATATGAACAACTGGATATACCCAAGTGGTTTCCAAAACACGACAGACTGAAGTGAGACACTATGACGATCACAACACTTATGTACTATGGTCACGATACAGTCCAGGAAATCATCCTACAACCCTAAATTTTTTTTTATATATTTAGTTTATAAAGATCTACAAATGCTGGAACATAATTTGAATCAATTACATGCTAATATAAAAGCGGAAGAACCCTCTCTAGACTGTAAGAGGAATATGGATCCTACAAGATGCATCTAAAAGGGAGGAAACCAATGGAGGTTTTTAGCCTGTAGGAGTCTGTGAGATCAGAATCGTTGCTCTTACGGCAACTCTGACGGCCCTATGCAGGATTTTCCTCCAGATTATCCAACAAGTAGAGAAAAACTACTCTCATTTCAGTTACAATATTTTTGCCGATCTTAACTAAGCTTAAACATAAAATTATATTTTACCTGTAGGTATGGTGGTCTTCAGCCATGGTGGGAGTCTTAGCCTTTCTGCTTCCCCTTTCTCTCTTTTAAGCTTCCCTTCGTAATCATCCCAGTCTTTTGGACGATCTTCCGAAACAAAATCCGCAAGACTCGGCCCTTCCCGAAGCTTTTCCCTTATTGCATCGAGTTTACTGGTATGGTTACATCGCTGAAACTAAACAGAAATTGTTTTAATCGAAGATATCATTTATTTTACAATTGAATAGATATTTTCTTCGTAACAAGGTTGTGTATCAAAATACTAACATTAAAATTCCTACACACATATTGACACTTAACTGTACCACGAATCATGATTTAAAAGTACTTAACTATATACAGAAACTATAATTTGTGTGAAATTAAAAAATAAATTCACAAGTGAAATTAAATAAACAAGTCAAGAATGGAAAATCTTTTCAAACTTTGACCTTGAGAGCTACATCTGTCAAAATCAGCTTGTAATGGATTTCATATAATCGTATCTCACTGTTGAGTAAGTTTTTAATCTATTATTAAAAATATCTTGTCTATAGTCTACTATTTTTATTCTATAATCTATTTCTCAAACCAAAATTTTTTTTAAATGCTGAAAGATTATATGATTCCTTAAATACTTGGATAACAAAGCGGACCTCAAGTTCAACTTTTTAAATTTGTATTAATAAAAAAACAATGTTTACTACTTGAAAATGTCTCTTTGCTTATGCTATCATTTTGCTACATCGAATACTCTTTTAGTCATCTCAGTCTAAATCTTTCATTTTTTTACGTTAATAATTTAAATAAATATTTCAGAAAACGTACGATTAACTACATAAGCTGTTTACTATAGATTTACATCTTTCTTCGAAGCCATCCGGATATACAAATCTTTATTTCTAATGATTTACATCTTTTTACCAAATCATTTGGATGTACAAATCTTTACTCAAAAACAAAAGTAAAATGTCAATTGTCTGTTTTCAATTTTGTTATTAATTATTGTTTAATTTCTCTCTTATGTTTGTACATATTTTCTTGTATGTGATTTTGTTTGTAAAATGTAATCAATTATATGAAAGTATTTTATACTGTGCCCAGATTATGATATAAACCATTTTAATAGAAAATACTAATTGACCTTGAGATACAGCTGTCAAGCAAAATAACCTAAACGTATTTCGTAAAAATATGTAATAAACAAGTGGTTGAATTACGAAATTATACCAAGGAACATCGGCCCTGATCTTTAAAATATATAAAATGGACGAAGCTGTGACGCAATATATAAATTCTCATCAAGCTAACGAGGTATGTCAATTTATGGTTAACGAGTTGTAAACATTCCTTTGTTGACTTCTTTAATTATATATTTTTAAATATATTCTACTGATAATTTAATGAACAATTAAAGTAAAAAAAAAAAACAGTTCCGGTTAGAATTTAGTTATTTTGTACGTAATTTTATGAATATATAAGATATGATATTATAAGACCTTTCTTTGTATTACTGTTTACTAATTCATTACTTGTGTAATGTTATATTAATTCAAGGCATATTATTCAATTAATAAAAA
This sequence comes from Automeris io, assembly GCA_036320925.1. Lineage (NCBI taxonomy): Eukaryota > Metazoa > Arthropoda > Insecta > Lepidoptera > Saturniidae > Automeris > Automeris io. Next base: position 775,531 of record JAUDJH010000009.1, on the reverse strand, counting down.
AGTTTATCTCAATTTGAAGTAGTATTTATTAAAAATACATCAATTTTTGTGTATGTTGTTGTGTAACTATCCTCGATAAAAAAAAGGATAATTTACAACAGGCTGACATGCTTAACACCATAAAGTAAATAAAATATATTGTGGCTATGGAGGATAACAGACCAAAATCCATGCACGGTGACATGAATGGTCATAGGTTCCAATTCATACATTTGAGTTTTTCTAGATAAATTTAGGCCCCAAATGTTTACCAGTGATGGAAAACATTGTGAGGAAACCCACAAGGCATATAAGAAAGTGTCATGTGTAAGTGCCCTTAATATGGTAATCAGTGGTGCTTCTAGTCATGTTGGAAACGACATATAAGCACAAAGTGGATACAGCCACTAATGTACCTCTAATCACCCCGAAAGGGATATAGCACTATGATATATTGTTTTTAATGTATTTCTTGAATTTTAACTTAATTTGTGCCATAAACAAAATTACATTTTATTTAAATCTGATATTAGGTACTGTTATTATAACTGGAAATCCTTTTAGATTCACCAGTGAGTCTCAGGGTCCTGTAAAGCAGCCCACTTGAGGACACCAGTGGTCTCTATAATGTGTCATCTGCCATTACAATTATACTTTTCTTATATATTACTCTCCTTAACTTCTGATCTGTCATATGCCTCAACAATAGTGTTATTACTTTCCAGCATCAAGTTCACGTGAATAGTAATACATTAGCTCTCAATGTGCAAGATGAGGGAGTTGGAAGAGTTACTGTTATGCACAGTCAAAGTTTTTCTTCACCTTTATGCAGGTTTGACTGTTTTTTTTTTATTGCTACACATTTTTCACATATTAATATTATCAAATAATAGAAGAGAACCTTTTTTTTTTGCCAAAGTGGATAGTATCATTTTGCTGCAAATTACATGGTCCAGGCTGCCATCGTGTATTTGATTGCTGTCATTGTGAAATTTTAAAGCTATGTTGAATTCAGATTCATAGCTCTTGAGGAATGTCTATTGTGAAATTATAAAATGAATTGTTATGTCCAAATCAGAAACTAAAAATTCTCAAAAAATACTACACAATTCTTTCGGAGGCCGAGTGTGTTCCATTATTACTAATTATGTAATATGTGCACTTAATCACAAATACACTATTAAACTTATTTTTAATATACTTTAAATAACTAAAATCTCAAAAAATTTATCCACCACTGCCACCATGTAATGAAACAGCGGACCTCGGTTTAGACTGATTAATTTAAGAATACCCACGAATGCGTATATTACACAAAGGATGAATCTTGATATTGATATAAAAAAAAGGAAAAGTTCATCATTGAGATTATTTAACACTATTGAGACTGTGGTGGCCTTGTATATAATGGACAGGTTTCCATAGGCGGCAAAGGGAATATTCATAATTTTGAATCCCAACACATGTACTTCTTGGTTGTTGGGTACCACATGTTCACCTGTGAAAAAAATATCATGAGGAAAACTGAGAATGGTAATCAGCTCCACTACTGATCTCATTGGGCATAACATATATTTATACACCGGCGTCGCCGGCGGCGCCATCGCTAACGAGTAAGGTTAAATTCGTCAACTGCTGTCTAAACGATGCAGTTACACTCCGACGTAGCCTTGAGTTTCTTTCGGCGTTTCTTCTCAAGGTAGTCGCTTCCGAAACGCTAGTAGATCACCGTTAGGTTTCGTATTTTTTGGCTGTCGGTCCAAGTTGAGGTTCGTACCCACAGGTGCCCTTGCATTGTTACCCAACTCATAAATTCCCGGCTGAGCACCTTCAGTGTTCGCCCTCCCGACCGGTTGAGTTGTGAAGACCTTTCCTGGTCAATCAACGCGCGACAATCAAAAAAAAAAACAAATTTATTTATTATTATTAAAGACTATTCTTTGCAGTCTGTGATTTACAGTAGATGTAGAAAGATACACTTTGTTTGATATACATTCATACATTTTTTCTACTTGCCCAAAAAAACTGATTACATCACTCCTAATGAAAAATACAGTGTAATCCAAGAATGGCGAAAATGACCAAGGAGTGAGTATCCATTGACAGTCACCGTTGTCATGCTAGCCCACACATATCATGACTGAAGACTATAAGATTTATTAATAACTGGATTTACACAAGCTGATCTCTGAAACACGACAGGCTGAAGCTAATGACTAAAACGGTCTTTGCATTTGTGTAATGACCAGATTACTTTCAGTTCGGGTAATTGTCTTATCACTAAGTATTTATTGTAAAAGTTACATGTTTTATCAAAAATGATATCACCAGGCAAGTGTCTGTTGGGGAACAAGTTGGAGATGGCCCTTGGGGAGAGGACATCCTGGACCCTGACTGCAGGATTGCCGCCATAGTGGCACAGCTGGCGCAGAACTCTCGTGCTTCCCATCACCAACAAGTCCACCATAAGATGACCTCTGTTCGAACTGATGTTGACCCTTCTGTGATATTGGATGGTTCTATGAGGTTGATGAATGGTCCAGCAATAGTAAGTGTTTTCAAGATTTATGAAAAAAAAAAAATATCTAAAGGTTTCAGTGATCATATGGACTTGCAGAAATAATTTTATCCAGCTTCATTTGAAGAACCAAATATCAATCTAGGCTAGTTCTTTTTAGATTCCTGGGGAAAGTCTTTCATAGGACCACCAGGGCCTATGTGAGCGTCGCAACCCTGATGCATCAAACTCCAACTAACTAAATATCCTGTGATTGCACTCAAATCGTCCTCCCGAGCCCAGGAAACCTTATTCTTCTAGTTACCTGTTTAGGCTCCTCTGGGAGAGGTGAGTGTAACACCCCACATCTCCGGATCTCTCTATCAGGCGGCGGGAAATGTACGGTACGCTGGGTAGCTGACCCCTCAAGTCTTCTGGCCCTAATTGCTGTCTAATCCAACTATCGCTTAAGACTGTGACCTCTAGCTTTTTGCCCTTCTATCTCCCCAGATATTATCATCTGTTCCTTGTTTTTTTTTTTAATAATTTACAGGCGGAGGCTTGACGTCAATTACACGTGATGGTAAATGAAGATGAGTCCGACGAAGGACCATGTCTGCTTACAAATGCCTATTCACTTTTATATTAAAAGCTCTCAAATCATGAGAATGTGGAAATATGGTCGCTGGGAGCATATTCCACTCTTTAGCTGTTCGCATGATTTTTTTTACACTGGCTTGACACAGTGACTACAGAGTACCTGATGGTAAGTACAGTGTAGTCCAAAAGCGAAAGCGACTATCAAAGGATGAAAATCCATTGATAGTCTACATCATCATGTCGGCCCACATACACCACGACTGAAGGTCTCTAGGTATATGAGCTACTGGATATGCATAAGCTGATCCCGGAACGCGACAAGCCGAAACTGGTCACTATGACGGGCTTTACACCCATGCACTGTGGTCGCGATCCAGAGGGGCACCGGCGCCCTACCACCTCGCTGCTGCTCGTTTAGCACCACCCAGGAGTCCCGTGTAGGGAAACTAGGGTAAAGCCTACGGACGCGAGCAGCTTCAACTCCCAAAAATGATTAATGTAGAAGCGAATCTTACTCTTCCTTATATATTCTAAAAGGTTGTACTATACATTTTAGGTAGACTGAGATTCTTTAGGACTGCAGACATTGGTGAGGTGACGTATCCAGAGAATTCTTAATATCTCAAGTACTTATGTATGTTTCCTCTGAATTGCAGGATCAACATGAGCAAATAGTAGTTCACGTGCCGGCTCTGACGCCGCTGCCTCCCTTGCAAGACATGAAGCGGTGTCCAGACACAGATTGGTTCAGCAAAACGAGAACAATGCCTCCCATCAAAGTAACTCTTTTGGTCTACTTTTACCCAGATTTTGTTTATGACTCCAACAGGAGGGGCTGTGGTGGCCTGGTGGATGTGGGACCGGGATTTATACGCAGAACCGCGAATGATCATACATCGGAATCCCGCCACGTACATCTGGGTTTTTCCTGATTGGATATAGATTTAGGCATCACATGCTCACCGGCGAAGGAAATTCGCAAGGCATCTAATAGAAATATTATAAGACAGTCTTAATGCGTGTGAATTACTAATTATACGTCGCAACCAGTAGCGATCATTCCATATAACCGTGAAAGCATTGCATGTCCTGACGATAAATAAGTCTGGAATAAATTGAAATGAAAATTTATTTATTTTGGCACAAACCAACAAAAAACCAGAAATTAAAAAAAAACAGCAACACAAACAACACACAGAAACAAAAGAATATATAAAATGAAAGGCCCCGGTCGTGTTAAAATAATTGCTTAAAATTGAACAAAAAAAGGAACCATTTATAATCATATCTATTCTATATTTACGCCATTTATCTATCCTGTGAAAGTAATATAATATTTACTATTATAATATAATATTCAAATTGACTGCGCGAATTCTGCCTACCATGTTCAAATATCCTATGCACGTCACTGGTCGCAACGCATCGTTAGCACCAGCTCTTATATATGAAAAATGCATTTCTTTAAGAGCAGGGCAAAGCGTCAAACGGATATAAAGTAATATTTTCAGGATGATTCGCCGATATGTGATGAGTCGCACAGTCCAGACCTGGAAATGGTGGACAGCCCCTCTCCGGCTCCGAGTAAACAACACAGCAAGAAAAGTCTGCCTCACAAGAAGAGGATATCTAAAAAATTAAAGAAGAATGGATGCAGCAACTCGCAGCAGGTGAAAAGGAACTTGTCATTTTCTTTACAGTTACCTCACAAAGGAAGGAAAAGATAATAACTTCATACTTTTAATTTACTTTCAATAACGCTTCGCCCATTATTACGGGTTTTAATTATAGTTTTTGCAATTTCTGCATAAGATTTATTTTGATTGTGCAAATTCAATATAGTTGTTATCTCGGACAATGTCGTTTCTTTACCTTTACGTGCCATTGTTATATTTTTTACTTCTTTTTACTATACTACATAGATAATTCCTATAGCTATGATACTGAGATTGCCCCCTAGTTAGTTACACTTGCCTACCGACAGGATATAGCAACGTGCTAACTTAAGTTATATACTGTACCAATACTTTTGTTCCGACCAAAATATATGATGCCATTTATTTAATTTTTTTCCTGAACTACGAAATTGTTTTAATTGATTTTTTTAGATATGATAAAGTATCAAGGATGGAAGTATTGTTATAATAAATTAAAAAGATATTATTTGTATTCTTATAATTGCTAGCACTATAATAGTTTTGTTAACCTAACTGTGCCAATACTTATGTTCGTTACTGTATATTTAAACTTAAAATACGAAACGGTATTTTTATTTGGATGGCTTAATAGTTTTGATTTGTTGCGGAAGACAATAAAAAAACTCATGTTCTTAATAATTTCAAGGACATAGTCGTCATAAATTGCACAGAGGATGTTCATCATGAGGAGATACTGCCAGACAACTTCGTCACCGGTGTGCAGCACCAGGAACAGCTGCCGGAGGACACTCATCATCACATCGCACATCAGGTACGAACGTAGTGATGGCGACGTTTTATGGATAATTAACATGAATTTTAAACTCGGGATATTTACAGAAAATTTAAATACAGTTTTCCAATATGCCAATGTTGGCGATTTATCTTGTTTTTTTTTTTGATCTGGTTGTTTTTTAATTTCATTTTGTCTTTGTATTGTTTGTTTTTGATACACGATGTGTTTACCGTAACGGCGCAGCACATTAACATTTCGTCTGTAAACGGGAGTCTATCGCGTCTTGCCGCTTTTTCCCCATTAGCCGATGTGGACGCGTGATCAGGTCAAAATTAAAGCGCACGATCGTGAGAAAACCTCCCTCCGGCGTATCAATGTGGTAAGGCGGCTGATGGCCTGGGAAGACAGAGAGGAGAATTGCTCTCTTTCCGCCGCCTCTTTCAAGGCCAGTACATTCTCACGAAATAGTGGCCGCAAATCTGACACCGTCACCTGCAGTCTCGACATCAAATTTGACTTCACCACCACGCCTGCCCCGCTTCACATCCTTCACCCCGGCGCGCCCTCTCCCCTTTAGCATTGCGTCGTATACATAATCAATATTTTAGCCTGTCCCGTGTTACAGGTTCGTCCGATCCTCCTGTGCAGTTTGTGCGGAGAGTTCTACGGAGAGGAACAGCTCAAGTTTTACCAGCATCTCAAGCAGCATTACGAGCCCCACGCCACCATCATCATAGAGAACCCAGTGCCTGATCTATCCATTGATAAGGTACACAAACTATTTATCTATCTTTCTTAAATCAAATCAACCCTGAGTGATCAGATAATTTTTTGGTAACTTCGTGGGGAGATCCTACAAAGGACCGTAAGGGAGGCGGTCGTGTTGTGCTAGACTCCTACTGGCTAAAACCCCATGATGTGTCCCTCAATTAGCTGACAGCCGGGCTTTGGGATCCGTAGTCTTACGACTAGGCGAGCGAATGGCTTGTGCTTGGCTCCATCTCTGGAGCGGCGTGGGTGTAGAGCTCTCCCCCAAGGATCTCTGTCAGACAGCGCACAGGACACATACGCAACATCTACGTCTTGTCTTGGCAGCAGATTCCTTAAAGTCTATTCTATCTTTGCAAATTTTGTTTCGTTTTCTCAACTTTCGTTGGTCACTTTATGCATTCTCGCTGACTGCGTACAGTTGGCATTACCCTCCACCAGAACTCTCTTTATCTGGACTGTATAGGCAAAACTTGGTCGGCCTAGGCCTCTACTTCCACTCATATTCTGTATGTTTTTCATCGTCCTACATAAAAAGGTAACATTTACTGACGTATTTGTATTTATAATGAATACTACAAAAAAGTTACCAGCGAATTCATATCTCATCAAAGAAAACATCCTTGTTTTTTTTCTGTTTTTTTATGTAGCTCACAATAATTTATTTTGAAAATTAATATTGTTAAAATAAAAACTATTATTAAAAACAGTGATTCCAAGCGATTATTTCACTTTGTGCATAATATTTCATTAAAAAACTTGACAAAAAATAAAAAGATATGACAAAAGTGAAACTTCTTTAACACGTGCGTCGGCCAGCGCGATTCGTTTGAGTTTCTGTGTATTTCTGAGTATGCTGGAATATAAGTAATCTACCTCGAATATTATATCTAAATTGTGATAACTTGACTGAAACTAGAATAGGAAAATTGTTCCTCTGATTTCAAAGTGAGTTGGTTACTTAGTTCTATGTTTATGACATTAAACTATATTAAGATTAAAATTAAACTTACTATCCTATGACTCTACTGCCAGTTCGGAAATCAGCCAACTGAGAAGAACTGGTAAGAAACTCAGTTGGTTCTCTTACCACATAACTTTTTTTAAACTTTGAATAATACAATCAATTTTCGGCGTATCGGCCGCGAGTATGCGCTCATACCAAATACGTGACAATTATGAGTGATTCCTATGGGTGTCTCTTATAAGTGACATTGAGAGTGACATTATTTTTATTGTTACGGCTTTATCCGAGACTCTGGTCCTTTGTGAGATCGTCAATATCAACACATCGACTTAAAAACCAGGAAAGTTGGCCGGCTATGTACTCTTAAATGTGATTATTATACTGATCGGTTTTCTACCTGTAAACTATTTGCATTGACGATGTCTGGTACCCAGGACTAAATATAGTATAATTAGAAAGAAAGAAAGAAAGAAAACGTTTTATTAGCAGCAGCCAGACAGAAGTGACAACATGCTACAATAAATTACATGAAAAACCAGAAAAAAAAACATAAAAATAAATTAAAAAAATCAAAAACAATACACGAGAAAATCTAGGCCGCTGCCAATAAGGACCCTGTCTCAGCTTGACATTAGTTGAACTAACATTAAAAACCGCGAAAATTTTCAAGAAAATTAAAGTTAACTTGGAAATACAGGTTAGAGAAATTGTTTGGCATTAAATGTCAACTAAGCTGACATAACCTCAGTAACTGAATCTTGTAAGTGTGACAATTATGAATGACACTTTTCGGACTTACTTATGCGTGAAACTTATGAAGGCCGTTTATAACTTAACCGTGACACTTATGGATTTATGAGTACAATTTATGAGCGTTACTTATGAATACAGTATCGATTTAAAACACTATTAATATCTAAACTGTAGGAGGCTAATGATGTAAGACGTTATAACCCCAGCAAAGCCGAGGGTAGTCTGCAGGTTCATAGGGTAGTTGGGCCACAGGACAAACTCTACTCCATACACTTCGATATAATCCAATGTGTCATACAAAGCGAGCCGCAGCTGGGAATCTGAAACAAAAAGTAACTTTAGTCAAAGATCTCTACGTCCATGCATTTTTGAAACGTCAAATTAAAAGGAAAATGTATCTACAACCGGATACGAAAGCAGAATCTACCGAGAAGAAACTTGAAAAAACTCATATTGGGTACGACATATTAGTGCAAAGTGAATTCAACACTGATGTATCTGTCCAACCCAAAAATAATATAGCGTGACGGTTTTCCTACTTTTTTACTTATAATCTGAAATATGAAATTAGCCCCTAGACATGACACTTCTTTTCGAAAAAATTGTGATGATGGGATTTGAGCGGTCTTGTCGCTTGGCGGTCGATACCGATACTAGACTCTCTACTTTTCATCAGGAGCACTTGAGCCACTTTCTTGAGCTATTATAAAAAAATAATCCAAAAACATTAAATCTGTAGTACCCTTTTATGCTAAATCAAGCATATTTGCAGTTGGTAAACTGAACTGTATCTATCTCGGGGTATTGGGACAGCTGTTTTCTAACGATAATTTTAATTTTGTCGCTCAATCCTGTATATCTTTTCATTAAAACAATGTTAAGTCCTTTTTTTAGACTGGTTTGAGAAAGTGACTAAAGTGCACTTGATGCAGTGACGTGCATAGGATATTTGGACGGGGTAGGCAGAATTCGCGTTATTAATTTGAATATTATATTATGATATGAAATACTATATTGCTTTCCTAGGAATGATAGATGGCGTGAATATAAAATAGATATAAATATAAATTTTTTGTTTAACTTTAAGCTATTTATTCCTGACTTATCTATGGTAAGGGCATGCAATGCTTTCATGCATCTATGGAATAAACACTACTGACTGATGGTAAGTAAAATGTAGTCCAAACACGTAAGCGATTATAAAAGAACGAAAATCTATTGCGTCGCCGTCATGTCGACCCACATATACCACGACTGAAGGTCTCTAGGTATATAAGTCACTGGATATACACAAGCTGATCCCCTAACGCGATAAGCCGTAACTGGTCACTATGACAGTCTTTACAATGGTCTACTTTGCTCACGATTTCAAAGTTTATTTAGACGGAACCCTCGGTGCGCGAGTACGACACTTCACTGGTTTTTCTATGTTAATAAAAGACACATATTAAAGGTTATATGTACGTACCTACGCATTCAAGAATTTCCTTGGCCAGTAAAGTCTTTACTTTGTCAATTTCATTGGCAGTCGCTTCCATAACTAAAGCGGGCAGTAACGTGATCAGGTTCTCAGTAATAAGCCACAGTATCCAAAATACAACTTGGGCGGGGCCCTAAAAAATATCAACATTAATGATGAGGAAGACCGGCCCAATTTCGGCCTTGGCGACGTTTCAAATCACAACAAGTATGCGCGGGCTGCAGACACATTCGGCGAAGGGGACCTCGCTGATGAATATATACAGTTAATTGCGCAGGATATATTTGATGCTCGAATGCTAGCGCTACAAACATTCCTCTCGTCCAACCTCTTAATCTAATGGGCCGGGGAACCGACGCAATTGGAGAGAGCCAGGATGCAGTGTCTGGGAACTGAGAACCCCCTATCAGCATCCTAGACCTTCCACAATGCCTTGCTGCCTCGACTAGAATCGTCTAGTAAACTAGCCTTTCATTATCACGACAGATGAGGAGTAAGTAGGTAGACCTTTGCGCTAAGCGGGGAGTCCCCGCAACAACTTGCGTTGTAAAACATCGCGTAAGCCCCCTCAACCCGGTTTCGCTCACGAGCCGGCGTAGTTACCAGTGTGTGGCTGCTGCATGTTTCACAGCTACTAGGAGCCACTAGTGAGAGCTCATGGAAATCAGAGTTTAACTACTTTCTGTCACCTCTAAATAGAGGCCGGCGGACAGAAATAGATGCTGAATTCTCACTACACCCGCACATTATTATATAAATGGTTGTATAATAATGTGAAGCTGATGGTGGCCTTGTAGATAATGGGCCGATTTTCATGCGCAGCGTGTGTGGTCGTAGGTTCAATCTCGACAAGTCCCTCAGGGTTTTTCCAAATTACGTTTGGATTTATGCACCACATGCTCTCCGGTGAATGAAAACATAGTAAGGGATTCTCATGGCATCTAATATATATTATGTGCACTAGTGCTATGAAAACGGTGATGAGTTGCGTTATGGTTACATTGGGCACGACATATTAGCGGAAAGTATAAGCGCATATACAGGTATAAGAAAAAAATATAAGTGGCATTCTCTCTACCCGCCCAATGAGGATTCGGCGTAATGAAAAATAGAAAAAAAAGGGTTAAAAATAACCGATTCGATAGTATAATCATAGAAAGTAAAATATCCTTGGCCTTTATAACATGTAATCTAATCGAACACAAATAGAAACATCAATATCATGGACTTACCATATTAATTCTGACCGTAATACGGAGGTAGATAAAGATCAGTACTTTGTAACAGTTACAAATGTGACTTAGGATTACCTGAAAGAAGAAAACAACAATTCATTGATTAAATAACATATATACAGTATGTTATAAAAACTCTGCCTAATTCGTGAAGGCGTTACTGTTATATCTGATTCTATTTAGGTTAAATAATAAGTTTTTGTCTATTGATAATCGCTTTCGTATTTGGACTACACTATACTTATCATCAAGTGCCCTGTAGCAACTTTGTCGAGCCAGTTAAAAAAAAAACGGTTTGCCCATCTATGGAGCCTAAACTGTTAAAGTTGTATAGGTGACATTTGGACATTGTGTCCTTTTTATGACTTAGGCATCCACTAAGGGTGGTGTGTTTAGATTACACCCCTAAGACCATGAAATAGGGGTCGGAAGTTTGAAAAACTGCCAATTTCGAGCGTCAATCGAACCGAGGCGAATCAAACAGATTATCTAATTAACTTTTTCGCTACGTCAGGCCTCGCTGCAAATGTTTCACAGGGAACGGAGCTCCGTACTGAAGGAGCAGACATCAAACGCGCGCAGTCTTCGGCATTCAGGGCCAAAGTTTTGGCACAAAACGATTTTCATTGATTTTCAGAACAAAAATAATATGGGTGAATAAAATATCACCTGTATATGCGGTGTTTTTTAGCTGGTGACTATAGTCACCGATGGTAGCGAAAGGGTTATAATAAAATAACTCACCAAAACATTGACATCCTTGCGTACTGATTGTAAAATGTTGACAAGACGTTGATGTAAACGCATGTAACTTTCAAGACATTCGATTTTATCATAGTCATTTATACCTGCGATTTGGAATTTAGCTACGAGCGCATTGCTCAAATTCTTAAACGCTTTGTAAATCCATTCGATCATAATTATGACTGGGAGATACCCGGTATTAATGGACAGGAAGTAAATGATCTCTGCCGAAAAGAAATATATACATTCGAACCATCCATCTGTGAAACAGTCGTGAATAAAATCAGCAGCGTCAATTATGAATCCGAATATACATAGACAAAACGGTATCAGACTGTTAGGTTCAGTAATTGGCGTCCCCAATTCGTTGGCAATCAATTCAATGGCAGAGCGGTATTTAAAGAAGTAGTCTTGTTTCGTTATTAGTGAAAATACAAGAGAGATCATAAAATGGACGGTGATTCCATAGTAATGCAGGGATAGTTGATACTCGATATCGACGTATGTTACACCAAATAAACTGAATAGAACATTCGAGAGTAAAAAGATGGCGCAGTAAGATTTAGCGAGGAAACGAATGAATCTCGAAGCATGGCAGTCGTAATAATGCCCGAAACATAAACGCAGGAACATGACAAATTTAACCGATGACAATTGATGCAGTATGATCGACATTTTTAAATATAATATTGTAGACGGTCGCACTGTGAAACTGGTTGAATAAAACTGCCTTCGTAAAAGAGGATCGAAAGTAGGCTATTTTCTAGGACCAGTGCCTTAGTAACTGTGGCAATAAAATCGATACTGCTGCAGCTAATTTTGGGTTAAGCTATCGATTTTTGTAGATTGTCCTCGCCTTTAAGCCTCGTGCTGCAATAGCTTTGAATATATTTTTTATTATCGTTATTTTTATTGCTCTTCAGCTTTCCTTAAATATAAAATGAAAAGCATTTATTTTGCCTGGATAAAAATTAAAAAATACAGAAATAGTAAAAAGTACAAGAGACAAAAATATATAAACATGTCGAAATGAGCTCCAGCTGCTTAACGCCGCAGAGGAAGTCTGCGCTGGTTTGCGTGAAGGACCCCTTATTATGGTAACCCGGGTAAAAATCCTGCATAGGACCATTAGGAAACGCGGTGTTTCAGACTCCTATTGACTAAAAACCCCGGGGTGTCCTTCCAATCACTCCACCCGGGCCTTGGAATCCAGATTCTTCCAGACGCTATGGGAGCGAATAGCCTGTTTAGGCTTCACCTCTGGGAGGGGTGTGTGTAAAGAGCCCACCCCTGCTAACCTATCAGACGAGCAGCAGACTCAAGTCTACCGTCCGGTGCGTGAAGGGCCCGGTCGTGTTTTATCTTATTAAGATAAAACAAAAACGAATTAGACAAGTAACACAATGAAGAAAAAAAATATGAAACTTAAAACAATGATAATATCATCTCAGAACGTAAATAAATTATTATTATTAAATAATAGGCGAGCAGCTATTTGCTGATATGCCTATGTCTTAGCTGGTATGTTCAACTTAAAAAGACTGACTGAGATGAGAGCCATCTATCCAGTGCATAGATGGGCAAAATGTAATCAGATTAATGAAAATGATTAACGATTACATTTTACGTTTTTTACCATTAATATGACTGCATTTTGCTCGTTTAAACACTACAGAATCCCAGATTGTATACACATTTATCATTTCTTAATGTTTTAAATGGATTTAATCATGATTACAGAGCAAGAAAATTAAAATGACGACTACATTTTGTAATCGTTAATAATTAATCAGATTACATTTTGTCCATCTCTGATCCAGTGTAACTTTGAAACTATTCGTCGATGGCGCGTTAACAATGTCCTGAGGCAATTTATTCCAAACATGCAATATTCTGTTATTAAGTGAGCGGTAACCAATATTCGTTTTTGAGTTCCAACGAACCAGCTGCACATCATTCACGCAGCGAGCTCGGGGACAACTATTGACTTGAGAAGTATTGCATACCTTTTTTTTAACCCAAAGGAAATCCCTAACGGACCGTCAGGGGGGTGGTGAGGTCCACTCCCCGGTGTGCCGGACTTGCACCAGCTAAAACCTCTGGGGTGCTCCTTCGGTCGCGTCTGCACCAGTCCCCGGGTTCACCGAGGACTTTCAATGGGGCTGGTGTCCACAGCCGGGAGGGGTAGACCCCTCTACCATCGCCTAGTGGTGCGTGAGAGCACGCACGCCACCACTGGAGCTCTTGTGTCAGGCAACGGCCCCCTCAGGCTCGTTAAGTATTGCATAGCTTGGAGCAGCTTGAAATTGACAGTTTTTTTTTTTAAATCTATACTAATATTATAAAGCTGAAGAGTTTGTTGTTTCTTTGTTTGTTTGAACGCGCTAATCTCAGGAACTACTGGTTCGAATTGAAAAATTCTTTTTGAGTTGAATAAACCATTTATCGAGGAAGGCTTTAGGCTATATAACATTACGATGCAATTATTAGGAACGAAGAAATAATGGAAAATGTGAAAAAAAAAAACGGAGAAAATTATTCATCCTTGAGGGCTTCCATTGCGTGCGCTGCAAAAACGGTTCAAGATACCAAAAATATATGTAAGAAAGAATTATTCCTCTTGAAATGATCTAAAAAAATGTCCGCGACAGTATATGTCTATCTTTTAACATTAAGTCACTAGAACCGTTTTTATGGTAAACAAATTTGGTCGAAATTAATGCATTATTTGTTAAGAGTTGTATCAACGTAATAATATTAATCTTTATCCAAATGTGTTGTTGATTAAGAGTATTTAATTGTGAACAAAATTGTCTTTAACATCACTTAATTTCAATGAACATCTTAGAAGATATTACAAAACCTTATATAGCAAAACAACGTTTGCCGGATCAGCTAGTAGCTTGATAAAATGTCCCACATTTCCAGCACTTACGTCTGGATTTTTCAAGATTAAGTATGGATTTAGGCAACACAAACACACCGGTGAAGGAATGCACGAAAGAAAACACGCGCGGCGTCTTATAGAAATGTCATGTGTAAGTATCCTGAGGACGGCGATCAACTGCGCTACTGGTCACGTTGGGCATTTTTTTTTTGTTGTTGACCCGGTGGACATCCCTACGGACCGTCAGGGGAAATGGTGAGAGCCACTCCCCCCGGTGTGTCGGACCCCGAGTAAAACCACCGGGGTGCCAGCACTGCCTCTCCACGCCTTCGCCGAGCCTGGGAATCCGTATACTCCCGAGGGCTCGGCTAGCGTTGGCCTATGGGCAAGCCTCTCTTGGAGGGGGATTTCAACCCATCCGTACCTCTCTACGCGAAGGTCACGTTAGGCATAACATATACGCGTAAACTGAATGTAACCACTAAAGTACTGCTTACCCTGAAAATAATATAGTGAGATGATATATTATTATTTTTAATTGTTTCAGATGGCAAACACATGCATTGTAGATAACGTCGCGTCACTACCGGACTCGATAGTAGAGCTGTCCCTGGAGAACACGGTACCGAAAACAATGTACCAGAATATCGATAAACACATCATGTACACGCCGAGCGACAAAACACTGAATTATTCGAATAGAGGTATCCAGTACTCGATGGATAAGGAGCCGCCGCCCCCGAGCGACGTGGAGAAGAGTATTCTCTACGACACTCTGAATAAACTGGAGCTGTACAGTTGCGTTAAGTGTAACAAGTCCTTCAGGAAACAGAAGCAATGCGAAGCTCATATAAAAGAGATGCATGCTAATCCGAAGGTTCGTGGAAATAATTTATTAAAAAGGAAAGACTATATAGACCAAGTTGGAAAAGTCCGTCGACTGCGGCTGGGTATAAAGCCATCCCACACTCACATTTCTTTAAATTAACTGTTACGTGCATATTGGCAAACGTTAATTATTGATCTCTTGCTAACAAAATTTACTTACATAATATTCATTTAAATTGGGTGTATTCGCGTAGCAAAAAAATTGAAAATAGGTTTCGCGCAATAGGTGATATTCATCCTTACATAGTATAAAATAAAGTCGCTTCCACTGTCTGTTCGCTTAGGTCTTTTATACTATTCACTGGATTTTAGTGCAGTTTTCAGCTATAGATAGAATGATTCACGAAGAAACAATTGTAATATAACTATAATAGTATATATGTGTTATACATATCGTCGGGTGAAAAGCTATTTGCTTTAAGCGACATTTTTTGGTGATATAGTAATATATATTTTTGGATTTTTTTTTTTGCCGTGGTGGCTGCCGGCAGAATAGAATAGCACCCCCCTCTTCTTGCTGAGGTGTCGTAAAAGGCGACTAAGGTATCTCATGAACACCGCAATTCAACCAGGTGTTCAGAGAAGGAAAACTCGACCAAACCTGCATCCTGCTCCCTCCCGATCGTACTGGTTCTCCATTCCATCGGGCCTGAGGGAGTTTGGACGAGAGAGTGCTTTTCTGGCTGCGCGTCCAGTTATGTACTTAAATATCTCCTGCGCAATTGACTGTTTCCGTAAACTGGACCTCGATTTTCTTAATCGGTGTTGAAACAGTCGCCGTGGCCGAATTCGGCTAGGACATCATCATCATATTTTTGGAACCTGCGTTTTTTACCGATTCCATATTCCTTTCACCCGACGATATAAACCTTCTTAAAAAGAAAACAAAAGCTTTTTAAGAAAGGCCAAAAATTCAAAGTTTTGTAATGTGATGTCGGTACTTACATATTTTAGTGCGTTTGAATCGCAAACATTGTCTTAACCTAACAAGATTACTCGAAGCACGAGGAGATGTTCGGGATACATTTTTGTGGTTTTTTTTGTCTTTGGTTCTTTGATATAATGAGAGAAATAGACCGTGTTGTGGAGGAAAAGGGGGAGAAAGGGTTCGAGAGAATAGGCGTGAGAGAGAGGGAGTTGGTTAGCTAAAAGTTAATGCGATGTTATTTGCATGTTTAGGCGGTACGAAGTTCGTCGGGTCAGCTAGTCTTTCATAATTCACGGCATTTTTTTTTACACTGGCTCGACATAGTGACTACAGAGTACCAATACCAGAGTACCTTACCCGATGGTAAGTACAGTGTAGTCCAAAAACGAAAGCGACTATCAAAGGATGAAAATCCATTGATAGTCTACATCGTCATGTCGGCCCTCGTATACCACGACTGAAGGTCTCTAGGTATATGAGTATACCATATTTACTATGCTAATTGAACATCAGTTCCTCGAAAAAAAAAACGAATAATACAGTCAAACTTCCAGCTGGAGGACATGGGGGAGTTCAGCGAACCGGAGGACTTGATGGAAGGAATACACGTGTCGGTGGAAGAAGGCGGGGAGCAGTTCGACCACTCGCTGCTGCCGCATCTCACCGTGGAGAACGGGCACGTGCACCAGGATCACGTCAGGATGTGGTAAGAAGCACGACCGGTATTCAAATTCTTCTCTTTCCTTCTACTTCTTCCCTGCTGGGTAGTCTCTATTCCGAGCCATTTATTTCGATGTTGGAATTTTCTAAACATCACGTTCCATCGTGAGGAAGCCCCCACAGCATCTAATAAAAATGTCAAATTTACTAATGATGTGAGAACGGCGATCTGATGAGCTACTGGTCACGTTGGGCTCGTACACATACATATAAGCGTAAAATGAATATAGTCATTTATGTATCTTTGCTCACCCTGTAGCAGATATAACGTGATGATATATTGTTTATTTTTAAATCGTCAAAAGAAAAGAACAAAAAATGAATAAACTTACCGGTTTGGATAGGGAAATGTACTGAAATCTCTACAAAAACTTTTTTTTAATAACTTTTTCCAATATAATGAGGCTAGTTTTATACAATGTAATGTTCGGTGAGACACTACAACCGCGCATTTCTTACAGGTATTTACGCAATAACACTAGTGTCGCGCAGACGTGCGCCTCAGATGGCGCTTACTGTCCCGTCTGCCCTGCCCCGGTGTCCGCGTCCGCACCTGTGCCTACATCAGTACCCGCGGCTGTGTCCGCGCCCGCACCCGCACCCGTACCCGTCTCCGCGCCCGCACCGGTGCCCGTGTCCGTGTCGGCGGCAGCTGCACCACTCGCGCGGGACACGCACGAGTCGCAGCCACTCAAAGTGCTCAAAGGTGAGTCAATAATAAAAGCATGTATTTGGCATACAACACAACATCCAACACATCAGGATAGGTTAATAAACACAGAAAACAACAAAAGCAAATACCCTGTGTTGTGATGATGCGCCAAAGGAAGTCAGCTCAGCAAATGCTAAGTGATCAGCCGAGCCACCCAGCGCTGATTTTCAGCTGACACCCATTTATTGCGTCGACGCGCTGACAACAGCGAGGAAGAGATCAATATAGTACAGATACACAGCATTATAGGCTAATTTCAAAGTATTATAGATAATGATATGTACATACATAAGAACACACAGTTACCCCTGCAAATATATAAGTATATTACATATACATACCATATACATTACATATTATCATTAATATACAGATACACGCAAAAATAAATGTAAATAGAATAATAAACAAAATTATACAACTATAAACCACTAAATAAAAGACCAGAAAAACCATTAAAACATAAAACCAGTTTTTGCACAGTATGCTGCACAATATGGTAGGAATTTACTGAATAACGCGAACATTGTACAGACACCCACATCAGGTGCATACTGTCCTACATGACTCGCCTCCGCGTCCGCGTCCGCGTCCGCACCTGTGACTACATCTGTACCTGCGCCTGTAACATTACAATAATGCCTGATAATGAAATTCAAATTTCCACAGAAGAGGTGCTGCAAGGCATTCTAGACACGGAGGTGGTGCCTCAAGGACAAATGATCACTGACAGCATGATAGTGGACAGGGAGCCGGTGCCCCCCGCGCCGGTCTCCCCGCTGCAGACGAACAAAGAAGAGAAGAAGAAGTCTGGGAAGCAGTACGAGTGTATGCAGTGCGAGCGTATATTCCCGCACCGCAGCAGCTTGCTGTACCACGTCCTGTCACACGGAGCTAAGCAGCACGTTTGCAGGGAGTGCGGGAAGAGTTTCTACACGTCGAATGCCCTCAAGGTACGTGTTGTTTTATCTACCCCTGTGTGCGCAGGATAGCGCAGGGAGACCGAAGCTATCAAAAGTTTTGTGTAGCCGCCGGAGAGCGTCGCTGGTCTGGATTTCCACGTAGAGAATTAGGGAACAAAGAGCTCGTTCAGGCACAGTGACAATGAAATATTCAAAAGGCACTTACCTGGAAACTGGATGATGAGAACAGGCTACTGCAGCTCCGCACCGTTCACCGTATACAATCAATTAGATGTTCCGCCGTAATGTCCAAAGCAACTGACTATTCCGTAGTGTGACCGAGTTCGCCGCCAATGATAAGTGTAGCGATACCGCCGTGCGTACACATGTATCACCGTTAAGGACCGAGCGTGGAATGGTAATGTAATGGAATGTAGGGAGACGGAAGGGAATTTCAAGTACCTTTTTTATACCCATGCCCTGTGCCCAAACAACCCCCATACGTCTGTTCCGTCCCGCGCTTACTACCGATGCGGTTTTCTTAACTGTCGATAGTCATTTTTTGGACTGCACTATGATTACCATCGGATTTCGTGTGGTTACTATGACGAGCCCGAATAAAAAAAAGTAACTACCATACCCCAGATAGAGCTGGGATGCGTTCATTAGCTTATTATTTTAATAGCTCTGGCGTTGCGCCTTTTGGCGCGACTAAAGAGGAATGGAAAAGATGACCATATTTTGGGAGTCGAAGCTGCTCGCGTCCGTAGGCTTTACCCTAGTTTCCCTACACGTGACTCCTGGGTGGTGCTAAACGAGCAGCAGCGAGGTGCTAGGGCGTCGGGGCCCGTCTGGATCGCGACCACAGTGCATGGGTGTAAAGCCCGTCATAGTAACCAGTTTCGGCTTGTCGCGTTTCGGGATCAGCTTGTGTATATCCAGTAGCTCATATACCTAGAGACCTTCAGTCGTGGTATACGTGGGCCGACATGACGATGTAGACTATCAATGGATTTTCATCCTTTGATAGTCGCTTTCGTTTTTGGACTACACTGTACTTACCATCAGGTACTCTGTAGTCACTATGTCGAGCCAGTGTAAAAAAAAAATGTTGTATGTAGCCAGCATTCATAGTTTTATTTTTGTTCGTTTGTCTGGCACAGATCCACAAACGAGTTCACAACGACGAACGTCCGTACAAGTGCGAGATATGTGGACGCGACTTCCGCCAGTGGAGCGACCTCAAGTACCATAAGGTCATCCATACAACACAGGTCAGTGTGGCTACCGGTAGAAAAAGAAAACTGTCCAAGTGCGAGTCAGGGCCGCGCACCGTGAGTTCCGTATAAACTTAAAATATATGATAAAAAGTTATCATTGAATTGGACAAACTTCGACTGCTGCTACCTCACGTGAAGCTGTGTTCATTATTGCAAAAAAAAATCTTCGAGTTTGTTGATTTTCGTTGAAACGCTTTACCATAATTCTAACTTTAACGATTTTATTTTCAGATACACAACACTAAAGTTTCCTAACACTGTATTATTATATCTCTTGTACTTTGGGATTTTCCCATACTGTCGTTCTTAAAAATAGGATATCAGCAATTAATTTTTATATGTTACCATATATTAGCTACTTTTGTAATTTTTCCTATAGTTGTGATAAAAGATCTTGCTTCTTTCCAGATTTCAAGTTTTTAGGTCAACGGGAAATGTTCTAAGTTTTGATTCTCTTGCAAAAACGTTAATAAATACGACATAAACAGCCACAAGGGACCTACGGCATGAGCATTTAATAATAATTGAACATTTAAAAATAATAAAAATTTCAACTTGATTACCCCACACCGTAATTTTGAGAAAAAGGTTATTGCGATCTTGAGAGGCATACAGATAGTTAGGCAATAAAGTGATTTTATAACGATTCTGTTTTACTTTTTAACGTACGGAACCCTAAAAGGAAATGTAGAAAGAATGAAAAGATTTTTGAAGTGTTAGGATAAACGAATTTGACCTTAACCACAGTAACCAGGTTATTTGATTCGCTTCAGTCTGTCGGGCTTCGAGTTCGGCTTGCATGCGTTCAGTTGTTGCGGGCCAATATGACGACGGCTACTGACAAGTGGTTGTCAGATCTTGGTGGCAACCCTGAGACAAATTATAACGAGGCGTGCTTGCTCTATCTCTTCCATACGCATGGTTTCATCGTAGTGCCATCTTACTCTTAGTACGTACGATTTTTATTTATCACCGTTAAATCGCCAGTGATTTCACGTTTTGTTCCCACTTCTGATATGCAGAAGCGGTTTAAATGCGATTTCTGCGGGAAGGAGTTCGCCCGCAAGTACTCACTGAATGTACACCGGCGCATACACACCGGCGAGCGCAACTACAAGTGCGACTACTGCACCAAAAGCTTCAGCGCCTCCTCCTACAGGCTCACGCACATGAAAACGCACACAGGTAATGGCTGCTCGACATTGTTTCTATATTTTTCCCAGAACGGCTTAATAGTGATTACTGCGCTAAGAAGTTCGCTGAACTCGTAAATCGAACCTAGGGGGAGCTAGGATCCGTTAGTCTGCTTATAAAAATTTATTATTTTCAGGTGATAAACCCCACAAATGCGACCAATGCGATAAATGCTTTCGCGTCGCTTTCGACCTGCGACGCCACATCCTCACGCACGAGAAAGCGAAATTACGCTTCGAGCAACAAAAACTCAAAATCAAAGAGGAGAAAGCTCTCGAAACAGTTTCATCAGAAGAGCTCAAAGATTCTGGTAAAATAAAAAAAGAAGATTCATCTACGGGTGATAAACAATCAGTAGTCACAAAAGTTGATAAAAAACCTAAACCCAATAAAAAGAATTCAAAAAAAGGTGCTCCTAATGTTACAGTTAGTGAAACTAACGGACAGTTTAAAATAAATAATATTTATGCTAACAATGTTGAAGTTTTCGATACTAGGCAAGAAGGTTATGGAAAATTTAAAGAAGTTTATAGCGAAACGTTAGATTATAACAAGGATATAGAATTAAAAATTATATACAAAGATCACAGCGAAAGAGATTTCGCAACGTTAAAACATAATATACAAAGAAATGTATTAGAGGACTCGGATAATAAGCCAGTTTACAGGGAGAATACTGATGGGAAGTTGCAAATATTCACTCAAGTGGAAAAGAGTAAGAAATATACCAGTCCAATAGTGCAGAACACGCAAGCTGTAGCTGATGTCAGGCTAGATCGGGAAGTTATTAGAGAAGTGAGGAATGATGTGGGTGGGGAGGTGATCGAGAATGTATTCTTTGAACGGTTGAACGCTTTGTACAACATACCGGCTGTTTGAGATCGAATCTCACTAGGAATGGTTAAAAAAAATGGATACAAAACGTATGTTAATATAGCATGTCAGACTTTTTGTAAAACTGTCTATAACAGTTTTCAAAGATTATAATAAATACTTTAACGAGACTTATGCACGAATTAACTTACTTTATTAAACTTGACATTTTGACCTGGTTGATCATGGTCACGAGCGAACTGACGCACCGCAGTGTCTTCGTTGCGGGCGGGAAATACTTCCTCTACCCTCTTTTGTTCTTGATAATTTTAATAGTCACTAAAACTTCTTGACTAAACAGTTATTATTGTCGTTGTCGTTTAAACATCAAACCATAATTAAAATTAAGTAAATTCGCATATAAGACCCGCTAAAGTATAATGAGTACAAAACCCGAAAGCTTAAAATGTGTTAAAGATATTTATATTGCCAAAGTGTTGACCATAGACAAACGCGTAGTTTCAGAAACGTTGCTTAAATTTTTAAACGCTTTTAAACGCCAATGAATCTTCTATTGCAATTTTTTTCCTGACTTGGCAGTAATCACGCATGATAGTAAGCACGGTGCAGACTAAAAAATGACTATAACTATCGACAGTAAAAATAAGATAAACCTATCGATAGTCGCAGTGATCATACCGGCCTGCACAAATATCTCTTTTACGTTTCATTTAAAGAACCCAATATCTCAACAAAAGTAAGCGTTTGAGAATTCCTCAGATCTAGCCGGGATGTGAGTTACCGTATAGCCGTGACCCGCAAACCTGCGCGCGTGGTTCTATTAAGGAATGGAGAGAGTGGGACAAGGTTAAATGACTCTTCAGAACACTCGCCGTGATACAGACGGTAGGAAACGCTGAGTGAGGATCTTTGCGCAACTGGAGCGGTTCAAGATGCTCAGTAACATCAGGATCATTCACAATGTGGACAGCTCCCCGCTCCAACCTGTCCAGGGCGTCCTTTGAGTACTGGGCAGAACCGTCCTAGAGATGCGAACAGTATTCCGTGCAGGTCCTGACCTGGTTTTTTAATTTAAGAAGCATTTCTGAAATTGGACGTAAGTCAGGCAGACAAACGATCTGTTAAATAATTTGGTGGGCTAGTTTGATTATGACGGTAAAAAATGCATTAATTATTGAAGTGACATAAAATGAACTGCGACATGAGCACTTTAAAATAAGTGTATAGACCGTGATAGTGACTAGCTTTCGCCTGTCTAGTATCTGGATCAGCTTGTGTATGTCCAGCAGTGGCGTGCATATCGTTTTCACACAAGGCAAGCAATCAGTAAGACAAATTACTTCGACTCTTCTATTACTCTTTCTTTATTAGAAAACTGTGAAAACACGTTATGTTTTATTTATTTTGATAAGCACACATTTCCTTCACAATGTATCTAGTATTGATTAATTAATTCATAATGTTAGAAATATATGCTCGTAGAACCTAGGGCAAGTATTGCTTTTATGCTTGTATGAGATGAACGCCACTGATGTCCAGTATCTTAGAGACTCTCAGTTGTAGTATATGTGGTCCGTCATCACGGAGACTCAATAGATTTTTCGTCTTTTGATAGTCGCTTTAGTTTTTGGTCTACACTGTACTTACCATCAGGTGCACAGCAGTCACATTAACGAGCCAGTGTAAAAAAAGGTTTAGTATATTTAACTGATCTTAAATGTCTACGTTGTACTTAAGATTATGTTTTTCCAGAAAATTGTGTGGTATCTACAAAACTTTCAGCTTGATTTGGTACAATAAAGGCAATAAATAGAACAGGCAAATTTATCTGGGCAGTGTCGTGTCTACTTAAAATTAACAATTTTTTTTTTAATGAATCAAAATTATGTGTCGTTTTTATGTGAAGCTATTTTATAGAGCAATATTTCCTTTGATATACTAAGCATTATAGGATGTTATTTACATTTTTACAATTTTCGTTCCTTCGAATACTTTTGGTCCTTCGATCCCTTTTGGTCCTTCGATCGGTATAATCCGATCATACTCATAATTAGCAATATGTTAAAATGTATGCATAATTTGAAGTAAATACTTCTATTATATTTAAAATAGTGCTTTATTCGTTGTTAACATTATGGCAATATTTAAATAAATACGAGGGTTTCGGTTGGCGTCCAAGGTTGGAGCGTGGGCGGGTGTATTCATTGTTTTTTTCTATCGGAGGGTTACTGTGCTTGCCTAGACAACGACAGGATACCCGCATGGCAAAGTGCTGCGGTCAATCTGTGATTTTATTGATTGAGTGAGGAAATTGCGTGTCGATTGCGTCGTTTGACAGAGACTATTGAATACTTTAAATGCAGACGGCCTCAAAGGGCTTAGATGCGGAGCCGTAAACCTTAACATTTAAAAACATACGGGAATTTCATAGCTTTATAAAGTACTCGAAGAATGTTAATTAAGTTGTATTAATCAGTTTTCAATTATATTTTAAATTAAATTATTATCAACTTTTTAAACAGATGTAAAAGTTTAGGTTATACTTTATTGGTACGTTAAACAAGAAAAACTCACTTTAATTTCGGTTTGATCTTCACTGTTTCATTACAGTTATGGACCGTAATGTATTTCTGACCTCCAAAACCAGAGTGACCAAATTATGGCATCAAAATGATAGTAACCCAATTTAAATTCTGATCTATGTAAAAACTACGTTTGTTTACTTTAAAAGACAATTTAAATGCTAAACAACTCGCAAGTAAAGGTTCTCTAGAACCATCTTTTCGTAGACTTTTATTGACGTTTTATAAGCCTTGTTATGAATGAAACAGCAATTCTTTGCCAAAAGTAATGATTTCGTTTAAATCATTTTTCAATATACTCGCGCGGAGACGAACATATTTTTTAAAGGTAACGAATGAATTGACATTAATGACATTTACAGGATCCGTTTTAGGTTGCGTTCATAATTACATTAATTTTTAAGTTGTAGAAAGGGTTTCCAGGCGCAGTGTTTCTTCTAGAATACAACATGGGATTTAAAACAAAAAAGGAATGTAAACGCTCTTTTAGATTGGCAGCGAAATTATGACTTCTTGTGTTACAGACGTGGATAAACCAGAGATGGGCAAAATGTAATCTGATTAATGATGAACGATTACAAAATGTAGTCGTAATTTTAATTTTATTGCTCTGTAATCATGATTAAATCCATTTAAAACATTAAGAAAACATGAATGAGCAAAATGCAGGCATATTAATGGTAAAAAACGTAAAATGTAATCGATAATCATTTTCTAGTGCAGGCGTCAACGTAAATTAAATTATACAATGTAAAATTTTTGATCCAATAAAATTATTATTATTATCATTTATTCATTATTTATATACAATATAGTTACATTTTAAAATAAATACATATAAAAAACATATAAATTTTAAAATATAAAAATATGTAGACCTACTGGGGCGAGGCCTAAGGCCCAAGCCACCGGTAGTTAGGAGCTTAAAGTGAGGAACCTCCTAACAATGCGTGCCGTATCGAGTAGCACTGCCTTCTGTATCCGGCCCTTGATCCAACAACCAAGCGAGAGCCTCTTAAGGTGGTAATCAAGGCTCTTTGCGATCAGCCCATTAGTCGATACGACTATCGGGACAATAATCGTAGAATCTACATCCCACATGCTGGTAATCTCGTGTGCGAGGTCTAAATATTTTGATAGTTTTTCTTTCTCAGCTTTTACGAGATTTTCATCATGTGGTATGGTGATATCAACGAGTATTGCCCGGCGCGCCGACCGATCTACTACCACAATGTCAGGTCTATTAGCAAAAATAGTCCTATCAGTGATAACAGATCGATCCCAGTACAGCATTGCACGACCATTTTCAAGAACTGGCTGAGGTACATACTGATAGTACGGTACCTCATAGTCCACAAGACCATATGAAAGAGCAAGTTGCTGGTGTATGATCTTGGCCACTTGATTATGTCTGTGTAAGTACTCGCCGTTAGCAAGAAACGAACAACCAGAAACCACATGCCTCAAAGATTCTCCAGGACGGTGGCATGCCCGACATATGTCGACCGTACCGTCCTTGAGGATATACTTTCTGTAGTTGTTTGTCTTGATAACCTCGTCCATAATTGCACAGACAAAACCTTCGGTTTCCCCAAAAAGGTCACCGAAACGCAGCCAAGAAACGGAGGCAATCGAATCTACATCAGGCGCATGAAGAGCCCGATAAAACCGTCCATGAAGCTCTTTGCTCTTCCATATATCCCTGCGATCCAAGGTACTCAGTACCTTTGGATTTTCCCAGTTCCTATTTGCCAGATAAAGCGGAGTTAGTCCTTTATCCACCTTTACTACATCCATATGCATATCCACTTCACTGTGAAGGAAATAACTCCTGAGATTGCATATCTCACGGTTATGTAGGTCCTTAGCATTAAGCATGCCACGGCCCCCACATTTCCGCGGGATATACAATCTCATCACCGATGAACGTGGATGATGCATACGATATGCAGTAAGTAGAGTACGGACTTTTCGATCCAGGGCATCCAATTCGGTTTGAGTCCATTTGAGTATGCCAAAGGAGTATAGCAGCAAAGGCATAACCCAGCCGTTAAAGGCGCGGATCTTATTTCCACCTGACAAAAGACTCTTTAAGACCTTGGACAGGCGGTTAAAGAACCGTTCCACCAACGCCCGTTTTACGTCTCTGTCTGCTATACCTAAAGCTTCAGACATACCCAAATATTTGTAAGTTTCTGTCCCAGAGATAGATCTGATTCGTGTGTTCTCTGATAATATGACATCATCAGAGACTACAACTCTACCTCGCTCCACATGGATGACCGCACACTTGTCTACACCAAACTCCATATTGATAGAATTACTGAAATTTTTAGTTATTTTCAGTAATTCCATCAAATGTACTTTATTTTGTGCAAACAACTTGAGATCATCCATGTAAAGCAAGTGAGAGATTGGTTCAGATCGTCTCTGTAGATGGTAGCCTAACTTTGAATGCCTTAGTAATGTACTAAGAGGATTTAAAGCTAGACAAAACCACAAAGGACTCAAACTGTCGCCCTGGAAAATACCCCGCCTTATTTTAATTGGTTCTTCACAACCGGAGAACTCCACACCACCTGGATACCTAAGAATGGTGGTCCACTGCCCCATACACGACCCAAGAAAGGTAGTGACATTTGTATTAATTTTATACAAATCCAACACTCTCCTGAGCCATGCATGAGGCACCGAATCATATGCCTTCTTATAGTCAATCCAGGCAGCAGACAAATTTCTACGATTGCGTCGAACCTGCTGACAAATGGTCATGTCAATGAGAAGGGAATCTTTCGTACCACAGGATCCAGTCTTACATCCACTTTGAGTAGCAGCCATAATTTTACTTCTATTAACGTGGTCCGAAATTTTTGCTCTCAAAATGGATGTAAGAAGCTTATAGATGGTGGGTAAGCACGTGATGGGTCTGTAGTTTTTAGGATCTGTGGTACTACCCGATTTAAAAAGAAGGTGTGTGACTCCTGTAGTCATAAACATTGGAAGTGTACCATTAGAAATGGCTTCTTGGAACTGTGCTGCTAAACGAGCATGCGAACTGGAGAAACGTTTTAACCAAAAATTGTGCAATCCGTCCAAGCCAGGAGATTTCCAATTTTGTGTTGAACGGATCGCAACAATTATGTCGTTTTGGTTAATGTCAATGTTCTCCATTGGTGTAATAGTTTCACAAGCCCGTTCAACAACGCTACACCAATCGCCCTCAGAATGAGTGACCGGCAGCGACCAGATATTCGACCAATACCTATGCATTTCTCGTCCATCCGGAAACTGCCGCCCACACAAACTAACTTTGGGACACTCCCACTGTCTATACACCTTCTTTTGATCTCTTTGGAAGATACAATTTTGGCGGAATCTATCAACCCGCATTCTATATCGGCGAATACGGTTTGCCCATGCATAAACTTTCTGTTTCCAAAAATCGATACGTTCTGTTACACAAAGCCTGTAATCTTGGTATTTAATACCAGTTCCTGCAAAAGCTTGTGTAACAAAACGCATCACCTTCGGTCGGGTGTTGCCCGACTGGAAGCAGATTAGCTTACTGATGAGGGTTCGAGCCCTATTAATACGCCCCTGAATCCTACTCTGCCAAGCAGGTACAGTTGCTTCACCTCGCATGATCTTGTCTTCATTAGGAAAATAGACATTAGCCACACGACACGAAGCAACAGCCGCACAGTATAGGATTAAGTGCGTATCAACAAGGTCCCGACTGGACTCCATATAATCTATTAATATAGAGTTCAGCGCCCCCACCAGTGCCAAATTCCGTTTATGCATCGGCAGACGTGGTATCCGCGGTCTATAGGATGCAGGAATAGAGCAGAATTCCGTCAATGCATCTTCCAAAGACCTTCTCAACCGCTGTTTATCCTGGTTACATACAATACTATCCAAAGCCATGTCCACTTCCTCAGCAACCAAATCAGATGAAATTCCCACAATCGGTGCATCTTCAGTATGTTGGTTGCGTTGGTCTGGAATATCTTGGACAATATGTATAGTAGAGCGCAGCCGTTCAAGTACTACATCATCCAACAATTTATTCCGTTGAATGACTCGTACCTGATCCGATAACCGTTGGGCGGACACTGTAATTGTTGGTTCAAGTGTCTGAAACAAAGAAAGCATTCGAACACGATACGCAGTCAGGTTAGTTCCCCCCTCCGTCGCTCCATAGTAGGCCCGCATGACATTTTCATTTATTGCTTTTGTCCATCTCATGCGGCGCACTACTCCACCGGTGACGGGGGCCACAGGCGGGACACTAGGCCCCGTAGGTCCCAAGTCGACCGATGTAGGTGGTCGCCTTCTACGCCGCACAGGTCTTAGTGGCGGCGGAGGCGACAGAGGCTCGTCGCGCAGGCTCGACGCATCACCGCTGGGCGACAACGGTGGAGTCGCTGTCGCCGACGCCCACGATGCGGAGCTCGACGAGCTCTCAAGGGGTGTTACGCGTGCGTTTCGTCTTCTGGCTGTGCGCTTCATTCTTTTGACTTATTTCTATTGATTCATTTTTGAATTGACATTTGTTCGTGTCACATTTTTATGTTGAATTTTTATATCGTTTAATGAATGTTTCTATTAACGGATATGAAATATTATTTAAAATAACATATTTGAAAAGCAATAAATAGTAGAAGAAAATATATATACTCAAGAAAATAATTATTGAAAAAAATTTTTAAGTCAAAAAGACATGCAGCCGAAAAAATTATTATTATTATTGTTTTCAGTAATCTGATTACATTTTGCCTATCTATGACTATAACTATAGTCTTATAATTTTAATGTCAAACAGCTGTAACTATTATCACGCCAAATCCTTAAAGGGGTAGGCAGAGAGAATGGATCACCATTTCACTATTTTTGTAAGCTTCATTAACATTAATTAATCGCTTCATACACTCTCGCCGATTCCCAGTACTTTAAACCGTACCCTCCATCGGAACTTATTTGGCCTGTGTAAGTAAGTCTCGGTTATTCCTCACTCATATTCATATTGTATAATATTTTTTAGTCATCCTGTCATAATTCCCGAACAATCGTGGCAAATTTTTGTACATGGTATCGATGACGCTATTGTTTAAACCGAATATTCTGCGTCTCCTCGTTCCTAACGTGATCTGCAAACGTCATTCCTCATACAGAACGAAGAGATCACATCTCCACTGCATTAATTCTACTTTCATGCTTCTCCGGGCATACCCAGGTCTCAATGCCGAACAATAAAGTGAACACCAGATATAATAAAAGCATATTTATAATTGTTTGTTAATATCTGTAAGTATTAGCTTCTTAGGCAACGGATTTTTATAAAAAACGGCTGGAACTTATAAAAAATATTTTTCTATAAAACTCAGTTAAAAACATCGGTAATACACTTAAATAGTCGTAATTTTAGGACCAATATTGTATAGTATCATGTACATAAATAATTATTTTTTATTAATAATCGACTGATATTATGTAAATAATACTAATTAATTATATATGCTGAATGTACCTGCAGATATAGTTTTACTGCGCAGAGTAAGGGTGGCTTGCACACAGCCAATTGAATTTTAACTATAGTCAAAATTAAATCGAGTTTTATACAATTAAATAGGGTTTTATACAAGCTTAAACTAGATTTTATTTCTTAGTGCAAGCCGCTCTTAGAGTACCTTTATTATACCTTTTAAAATGTGTTTTGCTATGCGGGGAGTGTAATGAATAATAAAAAAGGAATCCGGTATAGTCAGACATTTAGTTCAGAGGTTATCAAACTTTTTTCTCGTATACCACTCTAAAAATGTTACTGGTTTCTATGAAACTACAACTGGCTCGGAAAGCAGAATCTACCGAGGAAAGCCGGCAAGAAATTTTGGTAGTTGCTGTGCCCAACATAATGAGGGACAAATATATAATACACAAAGAAATGAATATCCCGTGAGAAAGATTGTATACATCAAGACCACGCACTTTTATAATTTAAACAGTCATTGAAATAATAATATCCCTTATTTAGCCATTTAGACTGACTATTCTGACTGTACCTACTTCCTTTTTTGCTTACACTGCATGAATGTGGCAATTGAATGTGCCTATTTATCAATATGGGTTAAGAGTTTTCATGATGACTTCTACAAAAAACGAGCTAAGAGATAACGACTCTTTGTTACAAAACATTGTTTAATTATATTCTAACTTGAGTTTGTTCTACTGTACTATGTATAAATAAACGGTTTAAAGGGTCTTATGCGCGAATTAATATACTTTTATTTATGGCTCGACGTTTCGACCCGGTGACACAAGTCACGGTCATGAGCAGACCGGCGCGACGCGGTATTTTCGTCGAGGGCGGGAATTTGCTTCGTCTACCCTCTTTCGTTCTTGGTAATTTGAATCCCGACACATAACACTCACAGTATCAGCATGTTTACAAGGCTACATAAAACGAACTCATAGTTATCTAATCACTGGATTCCACGCCGATGGCAACTTAAACCAATCATCCCGATTAAAAGTTTTATGCTTCTTAATCTCGAACGCATCACGAATCAGTCTTGGATAATAGAAACGATCTCCGGAGAGGATGTTTTGGCTTAAGCAGCTCAATCCAGTAATTTTATTTCTCTTTTCATGTTCTACTACCAACGTAGAGTCATAATTGAAAGTTATTTGGCGCATAAGACCCCTTAAAGTATTTATAATGAGTACAAAACGCAAGTTTAAAATGTGTTATATATAAATAAACTCTAATGAACTTTGAAAAATATTGTAATTGTTTTTATTAACCTTTATTTTTTTTTTTCACTGGCTCGACATAGTGACTACAGAGTACCTGATGGCAAGTACAGTGTAGTCCAAAAACGAAAGCGACTATCAAAGGATGAAAAGCCATTGATAGTCTATATCGTCATGTCGGCCCACATATACCACGACTGAAGGTCTCTAGGTATATGAGCTACTGGATATACACAAGCTGATCCCGAAACGCGACAAGCCGAAACTGGTCACTATGACGGGCTTTACCACCCATGTACTGTGGTCGCGATCCAGACGGGCACCGACGCCCTACCACCTCGCTGCTGCTCGCTTAGCACCACCCAGGAGTCACGTGTAGGGAAACTAGGGTAAAGCTTACGGACGCGAGCAACTTCGAATCCCAAACTCCCTTTATTAACGTAGTAGAAACATTCTTCAATGATATTAATTATTACCTAAGATAAAACGTTCTTTTCCATATAATAGGGACCTAGATACCCCATTATATGCATATGAGTTAATATAGTGGCCTGCCGTTTAGTTTTTTATAGACTACTCTTGAGAGTGTGCGGCTGAGTTGTACAATTTAATTCCACCCTCACCCGTCTACGCGTGATTGGTTGACGTTTCAGCAGCTCGCTCAGGCAATCCGCCTCTGTTTTAAACCGCTCAGGAGTGCAATTCGCTTCCTGCGTCAATTTTTTCAACATCTCACAACATGTTAACCTTCAGACGAGGAGTAAATCGGTATTTGTTGGGTGTGCGCGCTCCATTAGCAGCCTTAGAACTTCCCATCGGGTAAGATTGAGGTTAATTGCAAGCCTGTCTGCTTTAAAAAGAAACAATATTCTGCTACTGGGCCTTAGTCGTTAATAATACGTAACTATTTTAAATAAAGTTTTGTAAATATTTTGTAATTTATAAAAATATTAAATCAAGTTTTAGTTAATTTGTATTGTCTTATTTTATTATCTTACAGGTTTAAAAAAACTGTTTTTTTAACCTGTACGCTATAACTTGCTACCACGGTCCATTACCTACTAAAAGATAAACATTGCTTAAGTATTCATTATTTATTCGAGATCGTTACAAACACACTGAAATACTCTAAATAACTATTTCTCGCTCTCTTCCACCCTTGTGAAACTTGACAGCTCCCTGCCCGGGGTGTCTAAACTCCGCGTTGCCAATAAAACTATATCTTTTACTTTTAATAGATTTTTTACGTCTATACCTTTTGTATAGATCCCAAGTTTGGTTAGAAAGCGAAGGATCATGCTAGTAAATTGTGACGTCATGATGGCCATAGGTACCGTTTATTAATTATTTCATTAGTCGTGTCACGGATTTTTCTAATTCGAGCTTAGATCGCATGTAAAATAATAGATTTTTTTTTAATTTTTATATTACAATATTTTGTTAATATTCCTAAATAATATAACTTTTAAATGTAATATTACCACGTGTAAATAGTGAATGTATGTAGTAAGACTGCCGTGACATTAGTATATCCCTTTCGGGTTAGACAGGCTTTCAAAATATGATGATGATGTCCTAGCCGAATTCGGCCACGGCAACTGTTTCAACACCGATTATGAAAATCGAGGTCCAGTTTACGGAAACAGTCAATTGCGCAGGAGATATTTAAGTGCATAGCTGGACGCACTGCCAGAAAAGCACTCTCTCGTCCGAGCACCCTCAGGCCCGATGGAATGGAGAACCAGTACGATCGGGAGGGAGCAAGATGCAGGTTTGGTCGAGTTTTCCTTCTCTGAACACTTGGTTGAATTGCGGTGTTAAAGAGATACATTAGTCGTCTTTTACGACACCTCAGCAAGAAGAGGGGGGTGCTATTCTATTCTGCCGGCAGCCACCACGGCTTATAAAAATATACTGTATAACGGAGTAATCCATTTATTTAGCCTCACTGGTATAAAACTGGAGAGATCAAGAACTAAAATTGTATCTAACATTTTATCTTAGGAAAAGCTTTTGTACTCATAAAATCCCTTACGACCGCATTCTTGAAATATCCAGTTGACTTATTTATAAAGAATGTCGTTTAGCTAAAAAGGGGGAATATTTGGAATTCTTGGCTGGACTTCAAAACGGATGTTGACCGGATGTTCTGAAATCTTTCAGTATAGATCATCATCTGTGACCAATCGAGTGTGTATTGTGTCTTAACTCTAATTGGTTTGTATTCTCTTTGGTGTATCATTAAGGTCTATACGCTACAGTGTAGCTACGGGCGGCGTGCTCTAACAAATTAAATCTAGTTTATGAATGTATAAAACGCGATTTAATTCGACCCCAATGAGGATTTAAATTTACAGTTGTTAATATTGGGTAATGCCCCCGAGTAAGGAAATAAGTACAGTTTCATGATAAACAGTGTTTTGTACATGCTTAAATCTGATTAACTTCGGTGTTGCAAGCGTTCCCAAGGAGGGGTAGATGTAAAGAGCTCACCTCTTTAAGGAATAGTTAATATTCTGTGCTAACCTTTCGTCAGTGACGCATCCCTTTATAGGAAAAAAAAATCCTTATTAGGTACCTACACTTATATTATTTCTCATAGAACTGTTCCAATGCCATTCAAAGTTAATTATAGTCTATGAAATCACAAAAAGAAATATATTTTATTGATAAAACTAATTAGAGTTATACAAAACTCCAATCAAATTTAAAGAAAACCAACCTTTGTCTGTGGAAAGTCCTGTAATGGGATTCTACGAAAGAGACGTTAAGGGTGACTGGCGCCAACAAATTAAAACTAGTTAAACTTATATAAAACGCTATTTATCATTAAACTATATTTATTATCTTGCACGGGAACATTAAAGAGTTTTAACGCAATAGAATTTAAATTGCTATTGGGTCGAATTAAACCGCTTCAATTAAATAACGTTTTCTTCAAGCTTAAACTAGTTTTAATTTGAGGGGCAAGCCGCCCTTAGTTAACTAAAATTGGAAAGACACAATTGTTTTTGAATAACCTGCAAAGATCTGTCGGCATGCAAAGGCTTTTACAACTTCATCGGACGCGAGGGGCAAGCATTTTAGGTACTCAGCCAACGAGTTGTAAGTTGAGTGGAGATGTGAGGACACTCCTGTGGGTGCGTACTTCGATTTATGTGGCCAGCCAAGGGGAGGACCAAAGGTCATATACTGGCGTTTTGAAATCAGCTACCTTGAGAAGAAATACCGAAAAAAATCTAAGGCTACGCCGGAGTATAACTGCGCCTAGGAGAATAAACACACCGGTTAGCGACACTCGACTGAACTATCTTCGGCGACGGTGTCATGGAAGGAATCTACGAAATCGTGTTACGGAGTTTTTTTAATTTACAGGAGAACGCTTGCGTTCAATCACAACTGGTGAAGATGAGCTCGATGATGAACCGCGTCCGTCCAAAAAATGCCTTTTTATTAAATACTCTTCTATTAAAGAGTCCCAAGTCTTATGATGATGATGTCCTAGCCGGATTCGGCCACGGCGACTGTTTCAACGCCGATTAAGAAAATCAAGGCCCAGTTTATGGAAACAGTGAATTGCGCAGGAGATATTTAAGTGCATAACTGGACGCGCTGCCAGAAAAGCACTCTCTCGTCCGAGCTCCCTCAGGCCCGATGGAATGGAGAACCAGTACGATCGGGAGGGAGCGGGATGCAGGGTTGGTCGAGTTGTCCTTCTCTGAACACCTGGTTGAATTGCGGTGTTAAAGAGATACCTTAGTCGCCTTTTACGACACCTCAGCAAGAAGAGGGGGGTGCTATTCTATTCTGCCGGCAGCCACCACGGCTAAATATATCGTATACGTCTTATGATAGTGGAAATATGGCCGCTGGAAGCATATCCCACTTCACAGCTGTTCGCATGATGAATGTAGAAGCGAATATTTTCTTGTAAATATAGAACGTTAACTACATACAGGTGGTATCCAACACGGTGTCTACTTGTTTAATGGAATGGGGCTGGTGAAATATGGTGGGAAATGGTGAATAGGGCTGGTGTAGCTCCTGAGAACACTCCATTATGTTACCGATAAAAGACTGCGAGGCGAGTGATCGTACCTCGATGCTTGAACTTTTTTTTGGCCTAAAACATTGAATCGAAACTTTCCATTCGTATTTACAAGCTTATAAACAAAGGTTTAACCATATCTACTGCGCCATTCGGTCTTGTTTTTCACCTACCCTCAACTTTTTACGGTGCCATTACCCTATTTCTTGTGACCGGATTAAAAATTAAACTTTTGTATTTAAAAATAACGCTGTACAAAGAAACTATGTTTTATCAAAGCTGCCGAATAGATGTGTCGTGGGCGAGGTTTAAAATTAATTTGTGTGTATTTACATTTCACCTGATGGAATTTGTTTCTGGTTTACTGAGTAACACCCAAACTATGTGCTTGGAACGGCCGCGTGCGCAACTCCAGAGAGATTCTTTTGAGAATCTGTGCAACTTTCCGCAACATTGTCAAATGTTGCATAATATTTTCATTTCACCAACCTTGTGGTCAAAATAAAATTCTATCAGCGATACTGCCAGTAGAAAATTTTATTGTATAGATGTTTGCGATGACTCTTTGACAGGATAAAATACAGAACATCGAGCATCACAGTAAAGTCGCTTGTCTCGCAGTCTTCTACCGGCTGCACAATGGAGCGTATTCTTAAAAGCTACGTTCTCTAATTCCACCAGACCTATTTCACTATTAAACCATTAGACGCTGTATCGGATACCATTCGTACGTGGTGGACGTTCCTTATCATGGAAACAGCTAAGGAGTTGAATATTCCACTTGACTTGGGACTTTTTAATAGAAGGGTAAATAGACATTTTTTGGGCGGATGCGGTTCATCGTCCAGCTCATCTTCACTTATCATCAGGTGTGATTGAGGTCTAACGGATGCTTGTAAATTATTTACTTTGTGTCTATCTGTATATCTACTATCTTTTAAAGGGTCTCAAAACAGCTATATGTTATAATTTGATTTAGCGGCCTAGTGGATAAAGGACCGGTATTCGTGTGCGACAACGAGAATGTACGAATGACTTTTGGGAGTCGAATCTGCTCGCGTCTGTAGGCTTTACCCTAGTTTCCCTACACGCGACTCCTGGGTGGTGCTAAACGAGCAGCAGCGAAGTGGTAGGGCGTCGGTGCCCGTCTGGATCGCGACCACAGTGCATGGGTGTAAAGCCCGTCATAGTGACCAGTTTCGGCTTGTCGCGTTTCGGGATCAGCTTGTGCATATCCAGTAGCTCATATACCTAGAGACCTTCAGTCGTGGTATATGTGGGCCGACATGACGTTGTAGACTATTAATGGATTTTCATCCTTTGATAGTCGCTTTCGTTTTTGGACTACACTGTACTTACCATCAGGTACCCTGTAGTCACTATGTCGAGCCAGTGTAAAAAAAAATGGTCGTAGGTTCGTATCCGGGCACGGACCTATGGGATTTTCCAGGTTAAGTACGGAATTAAGTACCACATCCCCACCGGTAGTGGATCCCCCCATCGTGAGGAAACCCGCATGGCTACTGGTAACGTTGGTCACATAAGCGCATAAACAGCCAATAATATACCTCAACTCACCCCGAAAGGGATATAGCATGATGATATAATATTATTAATTAGATTAAACGTGCACAGAAAAGAGCAACGTGTAACGGTGCGAAAATATGACACGGTAGACCCTTAGTGGTAGTCTCTGCCTACCTCAAAGGAGATATAGAATGGTGATATTAATGAGAATAATAAAAAAATAAGTTCCATGTTTACCGCAAGGCATAGTCACGTATTACCCGGTAGGCATTCCATTCGCAATAATTACAAGTGAATTATAGGGGTCAGGTTTCCACGTTGGCCGGTATTTTCCATTCGGTTAATTTCCACGGGCACTTCATACAAATATTTCCTCATGTTTTAAAGAATAAATAATTTAATATTCCTTCATTAATTAATAAGGCGTATACACCTCAGTGTTATATAGTTCACCTCCCCTATTAGCGCAGAAGTAAGTATATTTATTTATCATCTCTCGTGCTAATGGTAGTCTAGTCTACCCCAGCTGTCGAGAGAGCAAGGCATAGTAAAAGACCTAGGGGGCTGAAAGAGGTCAGTTATCAGCACCCAGACACTGCATCCTGCCTCTTCCTAGCTGTGTCGGCTCTCCGTCCCATCAGGTTGAGAAGGATTTGGATGAGAGAGTATGATTATGCCAGCACCAGTGTTCACACACTAAATATACCCGGAGCAAATGACTGTTTCCAAATATTTTCATCATCGATTTCACCTTCGCCATATGGAGTTACAACCTACTCCTACTTGATGTGATTTAGAATCGTCGCCAAGGCCGAAATCGGCCAGGTTATTATCTTCATCATCGTAGTTCAACCTTAAGAAATAAGGCTGAAATTTATAAAAAATATTTTGTATTTTCTTAGATTTAATCATTTATAGTCACGCTATATACCTTCCATGGTGAGCAGAGATAAGTGCTATACAACCCGCAAGGCATCTAATAGAAATGTCACGAGTAAACGCTCTGAGAACGGCGATCAGCTGCGCTACCGGTTACGTCGCGCACGACATGAAAGCGCAAAGTCGATACAGCCACAAATCTATCTCTGCTCATTACAAAAGGGGTATAGCTAGATGATATATTGTATTCACTTGTAATTAATACCGAACAAAATTATCTGGGGTTTTAAATCCTCGATTTCGCTTATGGCGAAAGGTGTGGCAAGCGGGGGTTAACCGGCTCCGGCGAGATATCGGCCTATAATCGGATACTTGTTACAGGTAATGTAACAATCACAATGAAATCAATTTGTCTTAGTATGACGCCTGCGACAGACCTTAGAATTTACCGAATATAGTATTTTAGTTCAATGTAGTCATTTCAAACAAGTTCATGGTTTACATGGAGCTCGGTATTTGCTTATATAATACAATACCTAGAAGCAACCTGAATTTATCGCCATTGAAATATAAAAAACTATTATAACTAAATTACTAAAAAAAGGGATATTATTCATCAATGACCGTTTAAATGATAAAAGCGCGTGGTCTTACTGTATACAATCTCACGGGACTTTTATTCCTTTATGTATTACATATCTGTACCTCGTGTACCTTAAGCCGTGGTGGCTGCCGGCAGAATAGAATAGCACCCCCCTCTTCTTGCCGAGGTGTCGTAAAAGGCGACTAAGGTATCTCTTGAACACCGCAATTCAACCAGGTGTTTAGAGAAGGGAAACTCGACCAAACCTGCATCCCGCTCCCTCCCGATCGTACTGGTTCTCCTTTCCATCGGGCCTGGGGGAGCTCGGACGAGAGAGTGCTTTTCTGGCTGCGCGTCCAGTTATGCACTTAAATATCTCCTGCGCAATTGACTGTTTCCGAAAACTGGACCTCGAATTTCTTAACCGGTGTTGAAACAGTCGCCGTGGCCGAAACCGGCTAGGACATCATCATCATCATCATCTGTACCTCATTATGACAAAAAGAGCGACTATCAGAGTTTCTTGCCAGCTCTTCTCGGTAGATTCTACTTTTTGAACAGATGGTAGATTACTTTTACTTTGTGATGATTGAAAAGTGCTTGAAAGTTTTTGTGTTGAGTATTTGACTAAAGTTGTATTTCCTTCATTCGTAAACCATTCCAATATGTATTTATAATTAAAGTCGTCATTAGATAATGACGGTAATCTCTAATCAACTCAAATAAACTCAGAAATCCAGGACTGATTCATTTGTTTTCTATTCCAGAAAAATGTAGTTCAAAGATCTTGCGAAATTGCCTTAAAATTTTCCAATGGAATGCAGGTAAAGTTATTTCGAACGATCATCTTAATTTAGAACATCTGTTTTCTATTTAGGAACGTTAAAAATATCTAAAATTTCTTTAATAACTAACATGAGTGCAATCTCCGTATTAACTGTTTGATCTATTCTTATATAAAGTTGTAAAGGGGTGTGTCTGTACGTTGCATCAATTAAAAACAGTTTTGATAATCGAGAGTACTACGTTAATGGATGGTACGATGGCGATATCCGCTATGATCTCAACCTGAGGGACCATATAGAGCGTGTCGCCTCTTCAACATCACGTGGACTTGGTATTCTAAACAGACTGCGATAATTTTTCATACCGGGTCATTATACTTATTGTACAAGGCCCAGGTCAGACGCTGCATGGAATACTGTTCGCATTTCTGGACGGTTTTGCTCAGCACTTACTTAATGCCCTGGATAGGTTGCAGCGAAAGGCTGTAGCATTGTGGATGATCCAGACGTTACTGTGTATCTCCAACCGCTCCAGTTGGGTAGAGATATTTCCTTACTCAGCGTTTTCTACTGTCTGTATCGCGGCGAGTGTTCTGAAGAGTTATTTAACCTTATTCCACGCTCTCACTTCCATAATAGAACCTCGCGCCGGTTTCCGGAGTCACCGCCGTACCGCCTCACAGCGGCCCTGATGGTTGTATGCAGGACTTTGCCCCGAGTTTCCAAAAAACAGGAGTAATACTTTTTTTTTACACTGGCTCGACATAGTGACTACAGAGTACCTGATGGTAAGTACAGTGTAGTCCAAAAACGAAAGCGACTATCAATGGATGAAAATCCATTGATAGTTTCCATCATCATGTCGGCCCGCATATACCACGACTGAAGGTCTCTAGGTATATGAACTACTGGATATATACAAGCCGATCTCGAAACGCGATAAGCCGAAACTGGTCACTATGACGGGCTTTACACCCATGTACTGTGGTCGCGATCCAGATGGGCACCGACGCCCTCGCTGCTGCTCGTTTAGCACCACCCAGGAGTCACGTGTAGGGAAACTAGGGTAAAGCCTACGAACACGAGCAGCTTCGACTCCCAAAAACTACTTAAAAATACTTGTTGAATAATGCAAAATGTGTCATATTGACATAAGTTTTCGTAATATGACGTCAGGTTATGTCAATTTTGTCTATTTTGCATTCATATACAGTATGTTTTAAAAACTAGAAAAATCTAGAGGAACTGTCGGAATTCGAACGTACGATTGTTCACGATTCTCTGCATGTATATCTTATCTACCAGGTCAATACAGTCATATAAGACGGCCTGATAGCGCAGTTTGTAGCGACCCTACTTACCATGCTAAGGTCCTGGGTTCGGGTCCCGGTAGTGGTGAACTTTTCTGTGGTGAGCAGATGAGTTTATCACGAGTCATGGTTGTATATACATATGTATTTAAGTATGTATATCGTTGTCTAATGATGATGATGTCCTGGCCGGTTTCGGCCACGGCGACTGTTTCAACACCGATTAAGAAATTCGAGGTCCAGTTTTCGGAAACAGTCAATTGCGCAGGAGATATTTAAGTGCATAACTGGACGCGCTGCCAGAAAAGCACTCTCTCGTCCGAACTCCCTCTGGCCCGATGGAAAAGAGAACCAGTACGATCGGGAGGGAGCGGGATACAGGTTTGGTCGAGTTTTCCTTCTCTGAACACCTGGTTGAATTGCGGTGTTAAAGAGATACCTTAGTCACCTCTTACGACACCTCAGCAAGAAGAGGGGCGTGCTATTCTATTCTGCCGGCAGCCACCACGGCTTGTCTAATACCCATAGTACAAGCACAAGCTTAATTTTGGGACTAGGTCAATGTGTGTAATTGTTAATAAATATTATTATAATATTATTATAATATTATTATAAGAAATGAAGAATGAAACAGAGATGATAGGGTTATTGCTCGAACAGAGCCGTGATGACAGCAAGTGCAAAGACCATCATAGTGCTTTGCTTTTGCATGTCGCGTTTTGGAATCAACTTATTCATGATACTTCCAGTTCTTCAATTATCCTTCCATCGGGTGTAGGTATGTGAGCTGTCCCGACGATGAACGATATAAATTCCCGTCTTTTGGCAGTTGAAATTCTTGGATGACAGTGTACTCTCGATCAGGTAATATATAATCACATTGAAAAAAGAATTTCCAATGAATGAACCCAAGTAAAAAGCTAGTAGGATTTGAATATGGCAATAGGATAGCAATCAGAATGGCTCATCTGTCAGCGAGCGGAGTGAATCGAAACTGGGAAAACAAACAAGTCGCTGGTGTAAAGTTAAGATGAAAACATATCAGGCGGCCATCTATCTGGTGCGGCGTCCCACGCGTATGCGTTGCTGTTGAACTGTTCCTAATTAGATTCGTGTTTACATCGGCAGCCGTTATAACTGCGAACTGAACTAAATCTGAGGCTGCAGTCTAAATATAGTTCCACTCGCGCATTCCGTCTTCACTACGTACTATTGCCTTTTTTGGTAATCTATATTCACTCACGACCAGAAAACCTTCATCCTTTTGATATTTTCTCGAATATATAATCCACAAACGCTTTAATGGTTTTTGGTTATTGAGATAACATGACAAATCAGTTCATGTTATAAATTTATTAAGAAATTGGTTTTCTTTCATCCTGACATGTCACAGTGACCACACCATACCTGATGGTAAGCATTGTGCAGTCTAAAAACAACAACAACTACCAACAGCAAAGAAAATCATTGATAGCTGCAGTGATCATGCCGGCCTGCACAAATATATCTTTACGCTTCACTTAAAAGACCCAATGTCATAGAACGATGGGAACACACTCGCCGGAAGACCATTTCATCGCCCAGCAATTCGGCATAAGAGTTAGAGAACTTCTTAGTATAATAATTAATCAGTTTTGTGAACCAATATAATATATTCGCTTCTACATTCATTATGCGAACGGCTAGGGAGTGGAATATGCTTCCAGCCGCCATATTTCCGCGGTCTTATGACCTGGGAGTCTTTAAGAGAAGAGTGAATATGCATTTGTTGGGCGGACGCGGTTCATCATCGGACTCATCTTCACCTTCCACCAGGTGTGATTGAGGTCAAGTTATTGCCTAGTTACGACCGCCAGAATCCAACGGATACCTTTAGAGGCCAGAAATTCATATGCCAAGTCAATTCCACGTCACGGTAACGTCAAAGATAATGATACAGTATTTAGCGTCATTCCACAAATAAATAACGCACGCGTTACTGTATACACACAGTAAACTTTATGATTTTTCAGCTAAACATTGATTCATGAACGGTCACGCTTTGCAAGTCAGATGTGGTGAATGACGTCGCATAATTTCGTCACTCACACTTGTATACCCACATAAGGATATCCTGGACTTTCGATGAAATGTGACATCTTTAACGGTGTGTTTGAATTAGGGATGTAACGGAGGCAGTTTTATCGGAACCGAAGTCGGAGTCGGAGTTTTTAAATTTGATTTATCGGAGTCGGAACCGGAGTCGGAATCGGAGAGGCAATGTCAGTCACAAGTGACGGCAGAATAAAATAGTTTTATTAAAGGACAAATGAAAACATTATTTAGTGGA
This sequence comes from Automeris io, assembly GCA_036320925.1. NCBI lineage: Eukaryota > Metazoa > Arthropoda > Insecta > Lepidoptera > Saturniidae > Automeris > Automeris io. The sequence continues at coordinate 732,934 of JAUDJH010000009.1, read as the reverse complement.
CCTTTTTAATTAGAAAGTGATAAATTTACAAATAAACAATCAATAAAAATTGCTGCGTTTCGTATTAAAATTTTGCCATTAACAGTGAACAAATTAAATCAAATTTGCTGCAGGGTTGTTTTTGTGTTAATCTATATTTTACTTAATTTAATGTTAATGTAAAATAAAAAAAAACTTTTAGTAATAAATTTAAATGTACATTTAGTTTTAAATTTAATAAGTTTAATCATATTTTTTTAATCTAATTTAAATAAATTTTTAAAAATGTCTTCTACAAATTAAGTAGCACTGATTGTTTGATTAATTGATATTATGTTTCAACAACATATAAAGTAAAATCAAATTAATTGACTGCAACAGTGGTGGTGACCTCCGATGAATACCTCCGATTAAAAAGTTTCGGAACCGAAGGTGTAATAACGATCGGAAGTTCCGACTTATCGGAGTCGGAGTCGAAGCTCCGTAACATCCCTGGTTTGAATGCCTTAAATGAACTTAGATTGTGTTCAAATGTGTTTGGATTACATAACCTCATTCTACCCTCACCATTATATAATAAAACTGGTTTGGATCAAGGGGTGGAGACAAGCTGGGGCTGACACCCCGGGTGCCATATTCTTGCGGCGGTAGACGAGCACATCACTCAGCGTACCCACTGACTAATATCGTATAACTAATAAAGTAAGCCAACTCCTCCATAAGAAACAGAGTGAAAAAAATGCAGATGCCTTTATTTTGACCTTTTAAAAGTTAACTCAAAAGTATCATAAGATATCGTTACCACATCTTAAGGTATGTATGGTCGGTATTTGCAAATATATTTGTGAATAGTTTTAGATAAAAAAAACAACACAGTGTCGTTTCCATAAATAATCTCTAATATGTTATGTAAAATTTCATGAAAAATCCTTGATTCTTTCAACGTGACAGCAATGCAATTAGGTAAAATTTACCTAAAGTTAAAATAAACCTAAAATATGCACGCTGCGATATCCCCAACGTTATGATTTAGGTGTAGTATTTGTTTATAATAGCCATCAACTATCCAAGTTACCCCAAATATAGGGACACACATTTGAGCACGGTATCGTTGCCGGCAGCATTTTTCTTTACAGCGTGCTTGGAGGCCCGCTCTACCATAAGCAAAGGTCGGGAGGTGTCCCGCAGCAGGACGGAGATCATAATTGGTCCCCTGGACGCGCCAAACTTCTGAGCTATCGAATGCATTATACCGCTATCTTCCCGCTCGCTCATTTGTTTTTACGTTTATTCCATCAATAAATTAATGTATAAGGGCTAGTGTCTTATTATTTCTAACATATGAACTCCTTGTTACACTATGTAAAGCTTGAGTTATTCAAGATAATCATTGAATTTGTCGGCACTTTGAATGACGTCTGAACCAATAGGTACGCGATCGCGTGGCGTGCTGTAGGCAAGTGACTTGCACTTGCTATCATTTGTTCTAAACACGTGCTTAAGACAAAAACGAGCAAGGCCGAACAACGGAATTACCTGCTGCAGTTCCGGCCAGTACATACACTATTATTATAAAAATAGGTACCTACTTGTATACAAATACACAGATTCTTGCTGTAGTTGCTAAGTGAATAAAAACCCGTATCCATTCGCTAAAACTCTAATACCAGCACGGGCGGTAATGGCAGGGCGGCAGGTCAGGGGCCCGCGTCCTGGACGTCAAGTTCTAGGGGTGACAAACGAGTACGTCACCCCGCATACCCACTGGATATGTCAAAAGATATGGGTCATCCTCTACATAAAAAAATTGAAAGAAAGTAAAAGAAAGAGACGTTTATTGAGTTCAAAAGAAACAACGCACATACACATTTAAATAAAACAATGAAAGAATAATACCGCATCATGTATCCTGTGCTGCACTTCACCTCACAAAGGTCTCGACTTAGCGTTTGCTGAGCGACGTTACCCAGCCTTTGCTTTAACAGTTTAATAGTCAATTCAAAAGTCTCATAAGATATCGTTACCACAACTTATTGTTACAATAATAGAGAAACCCAACAGCAAATATCACTAATAAGCTATTATGAATAAAACATAAATAACTATTATTAAATACTATACATTCTTGCAAATACTATTAACAATATAAGTATTTATAATCCGTATTTATATTTTGAGTTGGCAACAATATAAAGTGACAGAATGGTTACTGAAGGGTGACAGGAGGTCGTAAGGGCAGCGGCTTAGGTAAAAATTTGTGATGTTGTAGTTAGTTTGTGCTGTTTTGTTTTAGGTACCGGACAATCTCAAGACAAATAGTACAATTTGACAACCGACCAATGTCTTAATCACATTTGAAATAGCATAACCGGCCAACTTTCCTCGATTTTAAGCCATCACACTGACACTGGCGAATTCACAAAGGAATAAAGCCTTAAAATAAATAATTAAAAGTATTGTGCAGAGAAGATGTTGATCTTCTTATATATAAAAATGAATCGCTAAATGTGTTGATAAGCGCGAAACTCGAGAACGGCTGAACCGATTTGGCTGATTTCTTTTTTTTTTGTTGTGTTTGTTGAAGTCTGGGGAAGGTTATTACGGAGAGTAAAATTAAAAAAATTGTCTGAAAAAGTCTAAAAACAACACTTTTCTATATTCTCATACAAAAAATTCGTAATAATATATAAAAGTCAATTTGTACTTTAACACCATACCATAAAGTTTAAATGTTAGTGGACGGGTTCCGGGAAGGCAAAACAATTGAGTGACGTATAAATATTAATGTCAATATTTGTCAATTTTTATACATATAGCATTAAGGCCAGGTTCCTTCAAACAATTTTCAAAAAACAGCCGACAGGCCAATAGGTTTTGGCAGAATAAAATCTGACGGGGAAGCTATTAACATTAAAAAAAACAATGTGACTTTGTTTTAGATAAATAGGGCAGAACAAGGTCTGCCGGGACAGCTAGTATTAAATATAAATATCCTGTGAATGAATAACAAATATTTGCGAATCCAAGGGTTGACACAATTATCAGTACAGGTGCCCATCGATTCAGTACGAGGCAGGAAGAGTACCTAAATATAAAATTTGTTGTACGGCGTGTGGTAACCAGATAAGTTAAAGAGTTTTAGGAGTGTAATAATCTATCTATTTATATTATGTAATTTCAAAGAAAGTTTTTCGTATTTCGCTTCCAATGCGATATCTAACATAAGCGAGTAAAATCTTTAAAACGTGCGCTGTAAACATGTTTTTGTTTAATTAATCCATATAATCGAGAAAGAAGGATAAAAGAACTAGCCGGGGGTAGGGGGACGAGAGGCTAGTTTGTAACCAGGAGGAAAATATTGCATTGGCCCGTCAGGTCGGCGGCCACAGTTTACCAGACTCTAACTTAGTAAAACCCCTCGGGATGTCCCTCAACACGCTGCCAGCTGGACCTGGGGTTCCGTATTCTACCAACGACATGACAATCAAATAGCCTTTTTCAAATTTCATCTCTCCCACCACTCAGGACTTCTCACAGACGGATTGAAGGATACATACACATCGCCCCGCCTCATCCCGGCATGACTCCCTCAAGTTTTCTGCTCAGTCGCTAATACTATCCTAACATAAGGCAGTTTTTGTTGGTCACCACTTTTGTCGCGAAAAATGTTTACTTTTTTTATAACTTATAGGCGAACGCTTGACCTCAATCACACGTGGTGGAAGGTGAAGATGAGTTCGATGATGAACCGCGTCCGCCTAACAAATACCTATTCACTCTTCACGACACGATATCTTGTGGTTTTGTGGTGGAATGGGGCTGGCGGAATCATAGAATGTAGTTCCTGAGAACACTCTCCAACGTGCAACCGGTAAAAGACCGCGAGGCAGGCAACTCTACGTCGATGCTCGATGCTTTGCATTTGATTTTTTTTCGCACATGATGGTAATCACAAAGCAGTCCAAAAATCAACTGCCAAAGACAGATGAGACTGTTCGTTTAAAGTCCAAGATGCAGTCCAAATAATAAGTTCTACTATCAACAGCAATGAAAAACCTATCCACAGTCGCAGTGATCATGCCGGCCTGCACATATATCTATTCACGATTTTTTCTTTACACTTAGTCCTCAAAGTGACTACAGAGTACCTGATGGTAAGTACAGTGTAGTCCAAAAACGAAAGCGACTATCAAAGGATGACAATCCATTGATAGTCTACATCGTCATGTCGGCCCACATATACCACGACTGAAGGTCTCTAGGTATATGAGCTACTGGATATACACAAGCTGATTCCGAAACGCGACAAGCCGAAACTGGTCACTATGACGGGCTTTACTCCCATGTACTGTGGTCGCGATCCAGACGGGCACCGACGCCCTACCACCTCGCTGCTGCTCGTTTAGCACCACCCAGGAGCCACGTGTAGGGAAACTAGGGTAAAGCCTACGGACGCGAGCAGCTTCGACTCCCCTTCCTTTCCTGTCCTTTCGACGTTTCATTTAAAGGCCCCAATATCATAGGCCGGTGGGAGCACACTCATCGGAAAACCATTCCACAACTTAATCGACAAAAGCAAGAGTTACAAAACTTCTTAGTCCTATCCAAGATGCTAGCTGCGACTCCGCGAACCCTCGCGCGTGGTTCTCTAATGGAAGACAGCGGATGGAACAGGGTTAAATAAAGATTTTTCTTCATAGCAAGCGAAGGTAAAGACAAATGGTAATCTATGCATGATGATGATGTCCTAGCCGGTTTCGGCCATGGCGACTGTTTCAACACCGATTAAGAAAATCGAGGTCCAGTTTTCGGAAACAGTCAATTGCGCAGGAGATATTTCAGTGCATAACTGGACGCACAGCCAGAAAAGCACTCTCTCGTCCGAACTCCCTCAAGCCCGATGGAAAGGAGAATCAGTACGATCGGGAGGGAGCGGGATGCTGGTTTGGTCTAGTTTTCCTTCTCTGAACACCTGGTTGAATTGCGGTGTTAAAGAGATACCTTAGTCGCCTTTTACGACACCTCAGCAAGAAGAGGGGGGTGCCGGCAGAATCTATGCATAATTATGTACTAAATTTCGATAGTACTTTGGACCTTATTTTTTGTAACCTTGCGTTTATTCGTTGTTTTTTAGGTAATTAAAAGTATAGACTGCAAGAAAAATAGAATCCAGGATTAATATTTTATTTAATTTATTTGTGAACATATTCTTAGTCTTTCTAACCTAGATTAGACATACTGCCTTTTGGGGGAGGTGACATCTCCCCCCGTGATTATGCCTGTCTTCACTGATTAGTATGTGACGCCGATATCCGTAATTAATTTGTAAAATCCCAGATGTTCGTGCCGCGATTCAAACCTACTACAATTTGCGTTGCCACGCATGAATATCCTCCCCTTATCCACTTATCCACTCGGCCACCTAATGATTTTAATTATGGTTTTGAAACATAAATATGTTTTTTTTTCGGCGTGTCCTACGTTGCTGGCCTGGGAAAGATCTTCACAACAAAACCGGGCTTGACATAAATATGTCTTTTTAAAAACCTAAACAGAAATTTTTATATTGTATTATTTCTGGGCGTTTGTCAATACTGCAACACATTTATTACATTATATTATATGCGTTTACGTTCTCAACTAGTGTTTATATAAACTACAATCATTTTATCTAATAGAAAAGGAAAGTGGATTACATTATTCTTTGCTGACGGTATGGTAATTGGTTCTAGTAGATTACTTCAGAGGGATAACCCGCGGCACAAGTATCCGTGAACTGTTGTGAAGGTGTGCGCAAAAACTGACATTGTTTCTTTTTTATGTATTTAAATCCGCTTCGTTTGTTGCTATAGCATTATATTGTGATTAACACAAATCTGTATTTCTTATAGCAAGACTTTTCATTGAAATTCCCATTTGATCTATGTACTATAACAATAAGATGATACTTGTATTTTCAATGCAAAAGTTCAAAAATGGGTCATTTGACTCATTATGGTAGGTTTAGTGTTAATAATTTTAGAGAGTTTAAGCGATTGGTCTAAGGTTCCTATCCGGGCACGTACCTCTGAGTTTTTTCAGATTAAATATAGATTTACGTACCTCATATTCACCGGTGCTAGAAAATATCGTAAGGAAACCATTATGGTTTCTAATACAAATATCACATGTACTAGTGCTGTGAGAACTCCGACCAGCTGCGGCACTGGTCACGTTGGGCACGACATTCAAGCGCAAAGTAGATGCAGCCACTAATATATCCCTGCTCACCCCGAAAGGAATATAGCGTGATATGTTATTTATAATTATTTATTATTTTTGAGAATTTATGAAAGCGTAACATCGTATTATTTTGATACTACATGCATATTATGACCTATGGACTCAAGCGATCGCCGAGCTCGGCGGCTGATTGCCGATGAGGCTCTTACCTCGCGTAATCTACTCAGTTTGAAATATCAACGTAAAGTAACCTGCCTTCCGGTTTTTTATAGACTATACTCTGATGAGTGTGCGGGCGAATTGTACAATTTAGTGGCCACCTCCCCCTTCTACCGTAAATTGAGAAAACACCTTGCTGGTTTGCAAGCTTATGTGGTTAATACTCAATCTGCTCGTACGAAACGATTTGCATCCTCTTTTTTAACTTCCTGCGTCTGTTTTTCCATCATCTTACGACATGAGAATCTTCAAACGTCAAGTGAATTGGTAATTGTTGAGTACGCGCGGTCCATCGTTGGCCTCATCATTACTTTTCATTAGGTAAGGCTGAGGTCAAGCGCAAGTATGTCGGCAGTAAAAAAACATACACACGAAAGCAAAACTGCATCTGAACACAAATAAACCTTTTAATATTTATAATATCAGCTTATTATAAATTAATTGGTTTTCAAATACATTATATAAAAAAGATTAAATAATTCAATAACATACATTATAAGGTTGAATTTATCTTATAATACAACATTTCAATAGACATTTAGAATTAAAAATAGTTTTTAATTTATTTTTCATCTTAATTGAAAAGATAAAAATTGATATTAAAAATTCAATAACTTACATTATAAGGTTGAACTAATCTAATAATACAACATCAATAGACTTTTAGGATTAAACATAGTTTTTAATCTATTTTTCATCTTAATTCAATTGATAAAAATAATCAATAACAAACATTATAAGGTTGAAATAATCTAATAATATATACAACATTTCAATAGACTTTTAGAATTAAAAATAGTTTTAAATCTAATTTTCATCGTAATTGAATAGATAAAAATTGATATTAAAAAATTCAATAACATACATTATAAGGTTGAACGAATCTTATAATACAACATTTCAATAGACTTTTAGAATTAAATATACTTTTTAAAATATTTTTCATCTTAATTGAATTGATAAGAATTGATATTAAAAAATTCAATAACATACATTATAAGGTTGAACTAATCTTATAATACAACATCAATAGACTTTTAGAATAAAACATTGTTTTTAATCTATTTTTCATCTAAATTCAATTGATAAAAATTGATATAAAAAAAATCAATAACATACATTATAAGGTTGAACTAATCTAATAATATATACAACATTTCAATAGACTTTTAGAATTAAAAATAGTTTTTAATCTAATTTTCATCGTAATTGAATTGATAAGAATGACTTGTTTTTGCTACTCAGACCGCTTTGCCTTTAACAGTCATTCAAGGCATTCATAATAAATGCAAGCCAGGGACGTATCTAGAACATATTGCGCTCCGACCCCGCGTCCCCCACGATATTGATATTTATTTATTTACTATCAGGCAACAATTGAAACAACTGATAAGTTTCAGTATCTTGTTATTTCACTTTTTGTCAATTATCTCTTTATGTCAATGAGACTTTCTTCAAACTCAGTAGCAAGAACACTCAGAGGCCTCTCAGAGAACTCTCAGAGGCCGTCAGCTTAAGCTATGCATCAGTCGACCAAACAACAACCCACACAAGCACTTGCTAAGCAACAGGATTATCAGAGCGTGGAATGATCTCCCAGAAGACGAAATATCAGCTCTGAATGTGATATAAGCAGAGGAAAGGAATTTCCAATTAAAATAAAAACAATATTGTTATTATTTTATTCCAGACATTTCCATGTATTTTATTTATTGCCAATTATTTTAAATTCTTTCAAATATATTCTGCAAGAGATTACAATACTGTTACGGGATATGAATGAGGTATTTAGTGACCTTTATCGTTCAGTAGATAAACCAGCGTTCGTATTGCCATCTTGTGGCGAATAGCGTAGCTACACTCACAAGTAGTGGCATCTTTTGGAGAATAGAAAGTGATTTCTAAAAATGTCGTTGCTTCTCTAACGTGAACGCTGGAATATAAAAGATAGCCGGAGAACCTTCTATGTAATTAGTGAGGCCTGCTGCTCCGCTGTAAATACGCCGCAGATTCGAAGTGTAGCTAAAGTTATGTGTTCACAGCGACATTTAGTTTTGTATATTGTGAACTAATATGCGATTTTATTTGTATTTGATTAAATCAAGTTTAGTAATACCGGTGTGGATTTATTGAAGACCAGGAGGTCGCAACAATACAAATGATAGCATTTTAATTTCTTATTTGGCATAGGTTTAAATCGCATCAGATAAATTATATCGTTGTATAATACTTTAAACAGTTTACCATCAGATGGGCTATTCCGCTATTTCCCTGTCTTTCACAAAAAATAAGATAAATAAATTAATTTTTATTTTTGGCGTAATCATGCTGTAATTTGGCTTATATTGCTTTTTTATATTAAGTTTTACAGCTCTGGAAACGAGTTCTCTTGAACCCGTCGTTAGAATTTTTAGTATTCAGTAGTCACTGATTGACCTCAAAACCAAGCAACCCAAGCGACGCGCACTCAACCTCACCCCATCAGAAAAATCACAGATCCTCCGAAGCACTCCGACATCGGGTATTTTGTTGCAGTGCAAACTCACAACATCAGTTCAGACAACAACAATACCATATCCAGAATCTTCCGATAGACGAGACAGAGATACGAGCACTCGCGTTCCAAGCTTGGCCATAAATCCCATTCGCCTTCTAATTCTGTTTAATTTTCTATGAATTTTCTTCATATATATATGTAAGCGGATTGGATCGGACCTACATTTGGATATGTTTTTTATTTACGAGAATTGTCCCACAGTTCTGTATTCTGAATGCCTCCCATCGGTAGTAATGGCACGGTGAACGAACACAGGGGATTCACATATTCCTTGTGCGTATTTTATCTGACGATTAAATCTGGTGTGATATATTCGTATTATCTTACTTATTGTGACATATTTGTATGCGATTATCCGCAACCGGTAATTCTTTTCGCAAAAATGTATCAACACGGTACAACACTGTATGTTTAATTGATAACAAATCTATACTAATATTATAAAGCTGAAGAGTTTGTTTGTTTGTTTGTTTGTTTGTTTGTTTGTTTGTTTGAACGCGCTAATCTCAGGAACTACTGGTTCGAATTAAAAAAATATTTTTGTGTTGAATAGACCATTTATCGAGGAAGGCTTTAGGCTATATAACATCACGATGCAACTATTAGGAGCGAAGAAATAATGGAAAATGTGAAAAAAAGGGGAAAAATATTCATCCTTGAAGGCTTCCATTGCGTGCGCTGCGAAAACGGTTCAAGATACCAAAAATATATGTATGAAAGAATTATTCCTCTTGAAATGATCTAAAAAAAATATCCCAGACAGTATACGTCTATCTTTTAAGATTAAGTCACTAGAACCTTTTTATTGTAATCAAATTTGGTCGAAATTAATGCATTATTTGTTAAGAGTTGTATTAACATAATAATATTAATCTTTATCCAAATAAATGTGTTGTTGATTAAGAGTATTTAATTGTGAACAAAATTGTCTTTGACATCACTTAATTTCAATGAACATCTTAGAAGATATTACAATAACTTATATAGCAAAACAAGAAGAAGTTTTTGGGAGTCGAAGCTGCTCGCGTCCGTAGGCTTTACCCTAGTTTCCCTACACGTGACTCCTGGGTGGTGCTAAACGAGCAGCAGCGAGGTGGTAGGGCGCCGGTGCCCATCTGGATCGCGACCACAGTGCATGGGTGTAAAGCCCGTCATAGTGACCAGTTTCGGCTTGTCGCGTTTCGGGATCAGCTTGTGCATATCCAGTAGCTCATATACCTAGACCTCATAGACCTTCAGTCGTGGCATATGTGGGCCGACATGACGATGTAGACTATCAATGGATTTTCATCCTTTGATAGTCGCTTTCGTTTTTGGACTACATTGTACTTACCATCAGGTACTCTGTAGTCACTATGTCGAGCCAGTGTAAAAAAAAACAACGTTTGCCGGATCAGCTAGTTACTAATAAAGACCTGTAATGTATCTAGGGTGCTGATCAGGGTCAGTTCCTAGACACTATATCCTGCCTCTCTCTAGTTGTGGCGATTCCTCATCTCATTAGAGTTAGAGGGGGTTGGATGAGAGGAAGCCGCAAAGAGCCGATCGGTAAATCGGTTGATCCAAGTCTGGTTGGCTGATGTTTTTGGGATTGTGGCTGCTCAGAGTAGAGCCTCGGAGCGACCGGCTAGCGACCCGAGAAGATGGCGGAGTATCTTAACGCTCTCAGCTGAAGTACATCGTACAATATCAGGGAAGGCGACGTGTCCCCTTATTATGAGTTAATTGCAGAAGTAGCTACCTTGGGGTTTTTAGTCGATACAAGTCCGACACATCTTGTCCGGTAGCCTTGCGTGCGGAAAGGACGGTCCTATGAGGCTTTCTCCCAAGTAAAAAAACAGGACACCACAGTTACAGTCAATCTCAAGTCATAAAATAATACATTTCTCAATGTTTAATATAGGGATTATCACTTCCGTAATAATTTTAAAATTCTTTTACATCGAGGGGTGTGGTTTTATTTATTTAGAATGATATCATAACTTAAATTTATAGTTTAACACCGTTAATATAAGGCTTTTGATAATCTTTATGACGATGAAGTCTGGAAATTAATCTTGTCTGTAGCATAGATACGTAATCATACTTTAAACGGAATGAATTTTGGTTCTAATAAATGGCAAAATCAACTACTGCTGGCAACAAAATTAATGGTCCACTAGACGCCCTTTTAAAAAGTAAAAACGTAACGCAAACAACATGAGTAGCACCGTATAGAGCGGTGCTGGTGTCCACTTTATAGTACGGCAGTGAGGCCTGAGTATGCTCTAAGAAGCATGAAAGTAAAATTAATGCAGTGAAGATGCGATCTCTTCGTTCTATGCGGAGTAACGCATGCGGATCGCGTTATGAACGAAGAGATACGCAGAATTGTTACGTTGAAAGATAGTATCATCGATAGCATGTGAAAAAGCAAAGCCTATGCTTTATTAATGTCCAATGTGACCAGTAGCGCAGCCGATCGCCGTTCTCACAGCACTAGTACACTTGACATTTCTGTAAGATGCCATTGCGGTTTCCTATCGATGTTTTCCATCAACGGTGTGCATGTGTTGCTTAAGTCTGTGCTTCATCTGGATAAACCCAGGTGTACGGTCATTCCCGTCGCCGCGCATTGATACCGCTCTCTTATCCACTAATGTTTCTCTGCTCCCCATGAAGAGTACGCGGGCCGGGATAAGTATGTCCTTATGCCGTTGCACAAATGCACCCTCGTAGGCGGGATAATTTTTAAAATAAAGATTGCGATATTTGAGGCAATTAAAAGTACTTACCGGCTGGCAGCGGTATTCAGGCACTTTACATTCATAATTTCATTCATTCATCACTCAATGTATGTGTATTTGAGGGCATATGTGGAGTATGGTGTTAGTGAAGATTTGCTGGTGTTTGGTTTAAAAGAATGCGATGCGACGTGTGTAGTTTGAAAGCGAGAACGTTAAGTAGAAGCGAATAATGTACGCCAGATGGCGTTTGCGTTTGAGTGCGTTTATATTTTTATTGTATAGTTCTGGGGTTGCGCCTTTTGGCGTGACTAAAGAGGATTATAGTGTAACGATAATATATTATCTATATACCCAGTTTTCAACCAAATATCATGTGATACCCTACATAGCTTATTTGGCGTTGCCGAGCCCTTGGCTCCGACGGAGACAAGAGAACAGGAGAAACACCCGGTGGCTTTAGTCGGTAAGAGTCCGACACTCCGGAGTTACTACCCTCACGACGGCCCAGAGGGGCCATAACGATCTCCATCGGGTCAAACAAAATTATATCTAACTAGTTTCTCCATACAGAAGTAAATTAAATATTTAAATTACTTTCATACAGTGGCAATTTGTGGTATGACGTTTGCAAAACTTTCCGATCGTTTCTTTAATCTAAAATCTAATCTTATAATAATCAAACATATAATATATTGTGATAGAATTTTTATTGTTTCATTTTACAATCGTTCGAATTATAGGATGATAATAGGTATTAAATTATTTATTATTTATTGTGTAATATCATCGCCAAGATTAATATGGTTCGCTCCTTCGTTTTTGTTTATGTCTTTTATATTTGTGAGAATTCTTACAATGAAAGGAGTCTAGGCGGGGTATAAGGGCGGACAAGACGATGAAATCAAATCAGCATCCAAATTTGGTGGAATGATTTTGTCAATCTGTACGACGTACTCAAATTGAAATAGGATGCCTATTGTTATTATTTTTTATTAATATTATTTATTATTTTACAAAATTGGTTGCTCAACATGGATGACATAGAGTAAAAAACAAAAGGATCATGTTACCCAAATAGAACATATAAATGCCCCCAAATTTTAGGGCGCCTCAGCATGCACAATAATTAATATATAATGCTAGTTTATAATAAAGAACATTAGTAAAATTCCAAAAAAGAAAAAAGAATTATACATACACACATAGACACAGTATATGAACCTGAAGCGTCGGATGTTCGAACAATGCGTGCTCCCAGTCAGGACATATGGGGCCGACACGTGGACACCTACTACACAGACGATCCATCACATGCAACTCACTGAGATGTATCTAGCTCTGTTGGCTATCTCCCTCTGTGGCTGAGTGAGAAACACCAAGATTGGCTTCAAGAGTAAAACTGTTAACGTAGGTGAAGTGATAGCAGCTAGAAATAGGAAGTGAGCGGGCCACATACGTCGTGAACCCAATAATAGGTGCGGAAAGACAGTACTCGAGTGGAGAACTAGAATCGGCTGTAGGAATTGGGGAGCTGTCTCCCCAAATGACGGCAAGATATTCATAATTTATGTCTTAAAGCTGGAGTGTCTCCGGGCTAAGCAAATAAGTTAAATAAATTAAGAGATTCTACGCCTTTGGCTCTCTTGAGAATTAAGTCACTGTTTGAGCTTGGAACCGATGTACAAAAAATCTACTATTTTTCTAATAAATTACAGTCAGAAAGCTGAAAACAAAACTATTTACAAAAGTAAAATTTAAAAATAAATCGCTTGACTAGATGCAAATACTTAAATTTAGAAAAAATGTACTAAGTTAGTCTTACATACAATGGAATATTCATATCACAATTTAGGAATAGCGTAAATTGTATTTACGCTTAAATATTTTATGCTAAAGTAACAAAATACTGAAACGTGAGGTCATAAACAAATAACGATTTGATTACAAGAAAATTAAGATGCTTATTTAACAAAAATTAAGTACAAAGAACAAATCGTTCAAACCAAAAAGTCATGGAACATTTACCCGGTTACTCACAGAACCTTTTGGCCCCATTTCCTTACAACTAACAAATAAATACCTTACGAGCTATAATACTGTTTAGATTCTTGATTTCTCACAACTATAAGACACAATATCAGTCGCTTTAGTTACATATACTGTCTCATAATAAGATCACTTCATCCGCAACCTCACTTCTTGTAACAGTCACGTGTGTTTCATTATTCTTGGACCTCTTCAAAGTTCAAGGCACCATTCTCCGTTCCTCACAGAGACATTTAGATCGATACCACCTCATATTCAGGTTCATCTGTAACAACAGAAATCGTCGTTCCTAAATCTATTACTATAAAATCAATAACCTACAAGATTCATTCATTCACTTTATAACAATTGGTAGGTACAAAAAAATTTAAAACTTTTTTGACCTTTACTTTCAGTTATACCATATACGATTTTAATGAACAATCAAGTAATTTCATCTGATGATCAAATTAGCTAATTAATTTATAACTAAATAACTCAGGGAATATCAAGCTCAAGTAAAAGAAAGTTTAATTTAAATTCTACTACAAAGTGGAACATCGAATATTTGTTTCTTGGTTTTATTTCTAGCTATGTAATAATTAGATTAATAATGTAAGCAACGATTGCTTCTAAAACTTTACTATGCAAAATATATTAATGTGTTAAAGATTAAAAAGAATACAGAAAACAAATTCATTTCTTACCTACAATCGTTAACACATAATCGCATGACAACACAAAATAAGCGAATAAGGTTTTCAGACAATGGATGTCAATCTTTTAATATACAAACCAGGCGTCAATCGATTAATAAACTAATATTTGAATCATGCAAACACAGTGAGAGGCATCATTAAAATTATGAAAGAAGCAAATGTTAGCAAAAATGGGCCTTGCGTGCCGACGGCGCGTCGTAGCGTTGAGTGAGAAAAAAAATGTAGCACTTTACGACATCCATTATCTTACGATACTTTTTGAGACAGTTCCTCCTCTCCTCCATGTTAGGACATTGACAGCTGCACTTACGAGGATTAAATATCCGGGGAGGGGCGCACTGGTCTGGAGGCAGCGCGCAGCAACCGCAGCTGACGTGTTCTTCGATATGATACGTTGCACAAGTCTCCTTATTTGTTTTTGCGTTATATATTCGAACCTGTAACAACATGAGCATTTAGAAATATCATACATTACTGCGCTGTTACCTCTTCTAGAGATCTGAAAAAATCTTTTAACTCTTTACTATTTAACGCTTTTTTTGTTTGTCGTACTTGCTTGATGATCTGTTTTGTCTCTAACTTCTATTTCGGTATCTTTTTGGCATTACTCATCTTTTCAAGTTACATAATCAGTGAAAAAATAAATGATAAAAGAAATCTCAGGGGTTAGGATGTTTACGTAGTTACTAAGGAATCATTCCTTACCGGTATATTGCTGGTGACAGCCATCGTGGCTATGCATGAGCCTTCACCGTCGTATTCGCATAGTCCAACACACCTCTTCACCCAAACCGCTCCAGGGCTTATCTGGGAAAACCAAACTACTTCAGCTATGCCGTCTCTCACGGTTTATGATCACGGATGCGCAGCAACATCCGTTTACGCTATTTAAATAATTTAAAAATTATATTTCTTTACCTAAGCCTTATAATTCACAATAGATTTGGAAACTGAAATCCGTTTGGATATCCTTGAAGGATTTTGTTCTGTTAGGAGTGTGGCATACTCACTATCTATTTATTTATTTCTCTCCTTAACATTATTTATTTTCTAATTCTTTATACTATACTAACCTATATCTAACAACTATTTTAAAGAACATTATTATATCTTCACTTATTTATCTAAGTAATTTTATCTACACATTTCATATTAACACACTAGATATTTATTTACAATATCGTGTCGTGCGATGGAAACGGCTCTAAGTTAGAGAGCCGCGGGATACCGGTGCGCGCGGGGGGATTGCACATGCGCACACGACGCGAGCGCTTACCCGCCCGCGCACCCGGTAAACTAGTCTTGCTATGACACTCAAAATGTTTTGTTTTTTTTTACATAGGAAAAATCGTCATAGGACCGTCCCGGCCGAGAAGGGGGTAGCAGCCAGTGTGCCGGACTTTTACCAGCCCCCCACCTGACTACTTCTGCTAATTAGGGGGGAGTGCGGGTCCTGTAATCAATTCGCCGCAGCCCCACTACGCCGCGCCTGACAGGCACAATCTCGGGGGGTCACTAAACGATCGCTCAGAGCCCCTAAACTGAACGACCACAACCCCTAAGGCATCAGCTGGCCGGTCATGGAGCAACCGATCCGCTGGGACTGATGCGACGGGGCGGTTGCAGATAGCCCGGCGTCTTCTTCAAGTGGCCTTCTGCCGTTCTCGCTCTGCAGTGTCCTTCTGGGACATGACGTCCTCACAGAAGGAGGTCACAGCCCTCCAGTTGTCAGTTGTCAGTTGTCCTGCCAGCATGGCCGACACCACTGCCGGCAGGGAGAGGTCATGTCCGATCCATCAAACCAGGTCCCACCGCTCGCTATCACACGCCAGACAATGTGCGAGCCTTTGTTGGGCGGAATCCAGGTCCAAACTGCAGTGGTAGCACTGGGTCGTTGCTTCTCGCCCACACCGGTACAGGTACTCAGGGAAACATCCATGACCCGTGAGTACCTGTGACAGGTGATAGGTGACGTGATCTCTGCTATCAAGCCAGGCTTCGAGGTTCGGCAGAATGGCGCCGACCACGCGCTGGCGCATGCAACGCTCCTCATTAAGCTGCATGCGCCACATTTTAGGGCTGATCGAAGCTCTAATGCCCTCAGCCTGTCAAGCGCCATAGGTGGCACGCTTTCGCCTCTCAGGCGGGATTCGTAAACCCGGTTAAAGACTGCCAAGTCCACTTCCGCCTGGATACTGAAGTGTAAAAAGCGTGCCAAGATCGTCACCGCCTCATATGAGATTGTTCGATAGCTGCATGCGATCCGTATGGCCATCAACCGCTGCAGGCTGTGTAACTTCTGCCTGCAGCGGCGGACGCGCAGTCTGTGACCCCATACTGACACCCCGTAGAGAGCCACAGACCACACGACTCCGGCATAGAGGCAACAGACTCCCTTAGACGATCCCCCGAGATTGGGTATGAGTCGATGCAAAGCAACCACTACCCTCTGAACCCGCGAAACGAGGCGCTCGATGTGTTCCTCGAAGTCCTAACGAACGTCAAGGGTGAGCCCGAGGTACCTAATGAACCGGCCCACCCTTATATGTACGTCACCTATTCTGACCGACGAATCAGGTGGTTCCTTACTTCGCGGCAGTTTATGGAACCATAGCACCTCGCACTTAAGAGGCGCCAATTCGAGGATTTTAGAAACGACCCGTGCTACCCCATTGTCGGCGAGCTCGGTGTTCCCTGTGAAGGACTCCCCGTCGGCAAGTACTAGCGTATCGTTTGCATAACAGACGACGCTGACACCGTCGGGGAGTTCAGCACGCAAGACCACGTCGAGATTCCTTAAAAGGGGACCAAGAACCGACCCCTGTCGAACCCCGCAGTACACCTCTGTCGTATAGCAAATATCGTTCCATCCCACGTACGAGATGTACCTGTCGCGCAGGTACGCCCCGACGATACAGCGCAGGTAAGGGGGCACGTTGTAATGTTCGAACGCCTCCCTGATTGCAACCCAGGGCAGGGTGTTAAAGCGTTGGAAATATCTAAACTTACGCCTAGCACCACCCTACCCTGAGAAACGGCTTGTTGCGACAGGGATCGAACACTTAAAATTGCGTCCATCATAGAACGGCCCTGTCGGAATCCAAACTGCATATCATGCAGGTCGGGGGTGACGCGCGACAGATGCCAGCTAAGACGGGTGGCAATCACGCGCTCAAACAGCTTGCCGCTCTCGTCTAGCAGACATATAGGTCGATACGTAGAGGGAGAATCCGCGGCCCTGCCATTCTTCTTTATTAGGACCAACGCAGCCGTCCTGGGAAAGGTTACAGTACGGAGGCAGCTATCAAAAAGCTGCCTCAAACTATCACCTAGAGCAGTCAAAGCCAAGGCCAAGGCCATGCCCGGGATCCCATCCGTACCCGGCGCAGGTTTTTGGCTATCATTGGTGTAAGGGTGGTTGAGGGAGTCAGGGAATCATCATGGACCCGGGGAAACAGACAATTGTCCGTCTGAACGATTAACTGCGGATCCATGGCTTGCGTAAGAGGAGCAACCCATGAACGGAGTTTGCCCATGACAATATTATAAGAGCGTCCCCATGTGCCCCTACTTGGTCCCTCTAGTAATTCACTCCAGGATCGAGCCTTGGCGTCCGAAATGGTGTTTTGGAACGCCCATTGAGCCGCCTGATAGATGACGTAGGCTTTGGCTATCTCGTCGGCCGGTGCTCCTCTCCTCCTTCGAGCACGTTGGAACTGGTGATCACACTCAGACTAGCTCCACGCACCACTCGCTCACCATTCGTATTAATCTCATAGTTGTTATTTACGTGTTTTTATTTGTATTGTTGTACTCTGTACTTTATTTCTACTTGGACTATCATACTTGTGCTTTATTATTTCTACTGGACTTTGTACTGTGTTACATTAAACATCTACCTACTTGCTGTCTGGACTTTCTCTATTTCATTCTATCATCTCATCTTTACACGCTATCCTGCGCTATAGTATAAGGTAGGTCACTACCACCAACATACCTACCACGCTAAAGGGGCATCTTACTTGTTCCAGTCTCTAGCATGATTTTAAATGTCTTTATGTAAGTCCTGTCGATACTTTTTCTCTTTTATCTCGGTTTTATTCTATGATGCACGAAAAGATGGGTCACTTATTACATTGAATAATAGACTACTATATGGTATGTACTCCAAATTGTTAATCAGTCAATTATTAAGATTAACTAACAAGGAAGAGATATAAACCTAACATATCACTTATCGAAATTTTACTACATATTTTAATTTTGCGTCATTTGAACTTAGGAAGTCAGTTTGTCGTAATGTTTTGTAACCTTCAACAAATATTTAATATTATGTTTTTTTTCCTTTTAAATGCAACCTTCGTGTGTTTAGAGATATGTTGTAATAAATACCATATTATCAAGTGGGAATAATTCATATGTTACTAAATTATTATTAATTATAATGATTAATTTGTTTACCAGTTCGTAAGCCGCTTTATCGTCTAAATATACGAAGACATCTCTGGGTGTTCCACATTTTGATTGTTCTATGATATTGACTCGTTCTTTTCTATTTTCACTCGTGCAGGTCGCTGAAAACAATATTAATTTGGTCTTTTTATTGAATACAAAAATAATGTCTTGTCATTCTTTCAAATAATTTTAAAGAGTTTTAACTTCAAAATATTACTGCCAATTTTTTTTTTAAGTTTCGGACAATGTTTCACTGTTTTATAAAAAATATTTATGTTAAATTTAACTCAATTAATTTTTGTTATTCATTATAAGTTATGTAATGAAATTATTGATAACCAAATCGGGTTCAATAACTAAATACTTAATAACTAGGTCAGTGATTGCATCAGTTATCATTAAATATTATATTGAAATTACCTTTCTCCAGAAGAAGTATTTCGAACTCCACAGATCGTTTAGGGAATTTGGGATTATATTTATGGGCAGACACCACAGAGAATAACACAACAAAGAGCATTAACTTCTCCATAATCACTCGAGCATTGTACAATTCACTAGTCATTTCACGTGTGAAAGTTTCGGCTTTCTGAATGATTGTGACTGTCGTTGAATTACTTCTTGATTATAAGCCCGTGGCCAGTTAAGTCATGACTTTGGACCCGCCTTCGCGACGTCACGGCTCCACGCTGCACTGTTTACACAGCTGATATGCTACGTTACGCTACGTGAGCCCACAATATATTCGCGGAACAATTCTGGAATTAAGTCGGTCTTTAACCACTAATGTTTCTCTGCTCACCATGAAGAGGATTATAGTGTAACGATAATATATTATCTATAATGTGTAAATGTAATGTGTAAATGACATTAAATGTGTAAATAAAATGACAGAAAGTTTCTATGATACCTTAATGCCCATAATCGGAAAGTACACACCGAAACACAGATGTCGTAATAATAAATATCTGATATGGTATAGCAAATCACTTATCAAATTATTTAAAGGAAAAGGCAAATTTCATTCGAAATATAAAAAATACGGTAACCCTAGAGATAAAATTAGTTTCAACCTACTTCGTAAACGCTGTGATTTAGTAATCAGAGATTACAGAGATTAAAAACACTCCTATTCACAGTACAAGATTTAACCCTAAATACATTTGGAGATTCCTAAATTCTCAAAAAAGCAATGGTAGATTTATGCCGAACGAGATGTCCGCGGATTCCAAAACAATAAAAGGTGGAGAAGAGATTTGTAATTTATTTTCTGAATATTTTCAAGAAGTCTACAAGATTAATCAAAACAGCATATATTTAACGAAACCTAATATAATTCCAAAGTTCAATCCTGTTACTTACAATCAACTTTCCTTTAGTACGTGTTCATTTTCTGTTGATGATGTTGAAAAGTGCATAGAATCGCTAGAATGCAATAAAGGAGCTGGTTCTGATACTGTACCGCCTCTTTTTTTAAGAAACTGTGCCACTAACATTTTTTGCCACTTACTAAAATATATAATTTATCTATGGAATCAGGTGTTTTTCCGAATTTATGGAAAATTGCACACATAACTCCCATTCATAAGGTGAGGTTGATAAGGTCCACAATGACCGTCCAATATACATACTCTCAACATAAGGCAAAATTTGGAATCATACTAATGATAGATTACTTTGAACTATCAAAGTAAGCTATACGCCCACATAGATCAGATTCTACACGCAAATCAGCACGGCTTTCGCCCTAAAAAATCCACAACTACAAACTTAATCGAATATGTTACAGACATCGCCAAAGCTCTAGAGAGGAAACAAGAAATTCATGCCATATACACAGACTTTAGAAAAGCATTTGACCTTGTAAGACATGATCTACTTATAAACAAACTATTGGAAATAAGCCTACACGGTTCATTGTTAAGATAGTGTGAAACCTATTTGTTAAATTGATCACAACTCGCGTCTCTATATGGGTATAAATCCACGGCAACTGAAGTACCGTTAGGTGTTCCCCAGGGCTATCATCTTGGCCCGGTTTTCTTTCTTATTTTTATAAACGACTTATGCGAGGAACTTAGTTCATCTTTTAAAATGTACGCAGATGACGTTAAGCTTTACCGCGTCATAACCACAGTAGATGACATACATGCCTTACAAGCTAATATTAATCGACTTCACGAATGGTGCTCTTATAATAGCATTCACCTAAATATAAGCAAATGTTACCATATTAAATATCATAGAAAGAAAATTCCAATACCGGGCTCCTACTTCATCGATGGTAGCCCAATCAGTGAAGTGGATAATATTCGAGACTTAGGTATTATATTGGACAGTAAATTAAGCTTCAGATATCATATTGACACAATAGTAAAGAAATCTTCCAAACTATCTGGCTTTGTTGTTAGGCAAACAAATGAACCTCAAGTTACTCTTTTTATATACAAGTGTTTAATCCGTAGCATATTGAAATACTGTTCTCAAGTCTGGATCCCATCTTACCAGGTACACTCGTCTAGACTGGAAAGAGTTCAAAAACGTTTTTTGCATTGTCTCACATATATAGCCAATAAGAGCCGTGCTCTAGTTTCCTATGAATCGCATTTGTCTCATTTTAAACTGGAAGCACTTCATACCAGGAGAAAGGTATTAGATATACCGTTCTTATTCAAAATAATGAATAATTTTATTGATAGTCGGGCATTGTTGCAACACGTTGACTTATTGGTGCCTCGGCTGGGTAGCCGGTTGCAGAATCGTAAAACTCTGTTCCAGCCTGCATGCTCCAGGAATACTGGCACTCACTCGCCACTTTATCGTATGCTCCCTTTTTGCAATAATATAAGAAACGATATTGATTTTTTTGGCGATACTTTTTATACTACTAAATTAAAACTATCCAAATTGTATTTCTAACCCAAAATTTTGTTCTTTTTTAACTTAAATTGATGAAGTATTACTTCTTTGATCCTTGTTCATCGACATGGTTCTGTATTTTTGTGCGGCCGTTTGTATAATTGTAATTGTATCTGTATAACATTTTGTATATTATATTTCCACGTTATATACACATCTAGAAGGTTATTTCTCGAAAATGTATATTTTAATATGTTGTATTTTACAAGTCTGAGATGTAACCAGTTTTGTGAAATAAATAAAAAAAATCCCTATAACCAGTTTTCAACCAAATATCATGTGATACCCTACATAGCTTATGTTGGCGTTGCCGTGCCCTTGGCTCCGACAGAGACAAGAGAACAGGAGAAACACCCAGTGGCTTTAGTCGGTAAGAGTCCGACACACCGGAGTTACTACCCTCACGACGGCCCAGAGGGGCCATTACGATCTCCACCGGGTCAAACAAAATTATTTCTAACTAGTTTCTCCATACAGCAGTAAATTAAAATATAATATTTAAATTACTTTCATACAGTCGCAGTTACTGGTATGACGTTTGCAAAACTTTGCGATCGTTTCTTTAATCTAAAATCTAATCTTATTATAATCAAACATATAATATATTGTGATAGAATTTTTATTGCTTCATTTTACAATCGTTTGAATTATAAGATGATAATAGGTATTAAATTATTTATTATTTATTGTGTAATATCATCGCCATGATTAATATGGTTCGCTCTTTCGTTTTTGTTTATGTCTTTTATATTTGTGAGAATTCTTACACTGAAAGGAGTATAGGCGGCCTATATAAGGGCGGACAAGATGATGAAATCAATCAGCACCCAAGTTTGGTAGAATGATTTTGTCAATCTGTACGACGTACTCAAATTGAAATAGGATGCCTATTATTCTTATTATTTATTATTTTACAAAATTGGTTGCCCAACATGGCCGACATAGAGTAAAAAACAAAAGAATCATGGTACCAAAATAGAACATAATATAAATGCCCCCACAATTATAGGGCGTCACAGCATGCACAATAATTAATATATAATGCTAGTTTATAATAAAGAATATTAGTAAAATTCCAAAAAAGAAAAAAGAATTATACATACACACATAGACACATTATATGAACCTGAAGCGTCGGATGTTCGAACAATGCGTGCTCCCAGTCATGACATATGGGGCCGACACGTGACACCTATATGCAGACGATCCATCACATGCAAGTCACTGAGATGTATCTAGCTCCTTTGGCTATCTCCCTCAGTGGCTGAGTGAGAAACACCAAGATTGGCTTCAAGAGTAAAACTGTTAACGAAGGTGAAGTGATAGCAGCTAGAAATAGGAAGTGAGCGGGCCACATACGTCGTAAACCCAATAATAGGTGCGGAAAGACAGTACTCGAGTGGAGAACTCGAATCGGCTGTAGGAATTTGGGGAGCTGTCTCCCCAAATGACGGCAAGATATTCATAATTTATGTCTTAAAGCTGGAGTGTCTCCGGGCTAAGCAAATAAGTTAAATAAATTAAGAGATTCTACGCCTTTGGCTCTCTTGAGGATTAAGTAACTGTTTGAGCTTGGAGGCGAGGTACAAAAAATCCACCATTTTTTCTAATAAATTATAGTCAGAGAGCTGAATACAAAACTATTTACAAAAGTAAAATTTAAAAAATAAATCGCTTGACTAGATGCAAATACTTAAATTTAGAAAAAATCTACTAAATTAGTCATACATACAATGGAATATTCATATCACAATTTAGGAATAGCGTAAATTGTATTTACGCTTAAATATTTTATGCTAAAGTAACAAAATACTGAAACGTGAGGTCATAAACAAATAACGATTTGATTACAAGAAAATTAAGATGCTTATTTAACAAAAATTAAGTACAAAGAACAAATCGTTCAAACCAAAAAGTCATGGAACATTTACCCGGTTACTCACAGCACCTTTTGGCCCCATTTCCTTACAACTAACAAATAAATAGCTTACGAGCTATAATACTGTTTAGATTCTTGATTTCTCACAACTATAAGACACAATATCAGTCGCTTTAGTTACATATACTGTCTCATAATAAGTTCACTTCGTCCGCAACCTCACTTCTCGTAAGAGTCACGTGTGTTTCATTATTCTTGGACCTCTTCAAAGTTCAAGGCACCCTTCTCCGTTCCTCACAGAGACATTTAGATCGATACCACCTCATACTCGGGTTGCTCTGTAACAATAGAAATCGTCGTTCCTAAATCTGTTACTATAAAATCAATAACCTACAAGATTCATTCATTCACTTTATAACAATTGGTAGGTACAAAAAAATTAAAAACTTTTTAACCTTTACTTTCAGTTATACCATATACAATTTTAATGAACAATCAAGTAATTTCATCTGACGATCAAATTAGCTAATTAATTTATAACGAAATAACTCAGGGAATATCAAACTGAAGTAAAAGCAAGTTTAATTTAAATTCTACGACAAAGTGGAACATCGAATATTTATTTCTTGGTTTTATTTCTAGCTATGTAATAATCAGATATAATAATGTAAGCAACGATTGCTTCTAAAGCTTTACTATGCAAAATATGTTAATGTGTTAAAGAATAAAAAGAAAACAGAAAATAAATTAATTTCTTACCTACAATCGTTTAACACATAATCGCATGACAACACAAAAAAGCGAATAAGGTTTTCAGACAATGGATGTCAATCTTTTAATATACAAACCAGGCGTCAATCGATTAATAAACTAATATTTGAATCATGCAAACACAGTGAGAGGCATAATTAAAATTATGAAAGAAGCAAATGTTAGCAAAAATGGGCCTTGCGTGCCGACGGCGCGTCGTAGCGTTGAGTGAGAAAAAAAATGTAGCACTTTACGACATCCATTATCTTACGATACTTTTTGAGACAGTTCCTCCTCTCCTCCATGTTGGGACATTGACAGCTGCACTTACGAGGATTAAATATCCGGGCAGGGGCACACTGGTCTGGAGACAGCGCGCAGCAACCGCAGCTGACGTGGTCTTCGATATGATACGTTGCACAATTCTCCTTATTTGTTTTTGCGTTATATATTCGAACCTGTAACAACAAGAACATTTAGAAATATCATACATTACTGCGCTGTTACCTGTTCCAAAGATCTAAGACGAGTTCTTGAGTGGATGCCCTCGAAAAAATAGAATGACACAAGTAAGTCGGTTGACAAAATTTAAAGGAAACAAAAAACCAAAGACTAGGGTCAAGGGTGCTCATTAAGAGATATGTCCGACAGTTATCTAAAATGGGTTGACAATAATGACAGCATTATTAGATAGCCATTTGACATAATAAAGGTAACTAACAAAAATTGTAACTGTGTATTAGTCCTGTAACGGTATTTTCATTATTTTGTTTCTGGTTTTTCATGTGATTTATTGTATTATGCCTTCACTTTTGTCTGGCTGCTGCTAATAAAACGTATTCTTTTCTTTTCTTTTCTTTAAGGATGCACTCGAATTAGCAGGCCCAAGATAAACAGATAACCACCACTCCCTCTGCCTTTACGAAGATCTTTTATCTCTACCATTTAACACATTTTTTGTTTGTCGTACTTGCTTGAGATGATCTGTTTTGTCTCTAACTTCCATTTCGGTATCTCTTTTGGCATTATTCATCTTTTCAAGTTACATAACAGAACCAGTGGAAAAATAAAAGATAAAAGAAATCTCATGGCTTAGCATGTTTACGTAGTTACTATGGAAATGTTCCTTACCGGTATATTCCTGGTGACAGTCTTCGTGGCTATGCATGAGCCTTCACCGTCGTATTCGCATAGTCCAACACACCTCTTCACCCAAACCGCTCCAGGGCTCATCTGGGAAAACCAAAGTACGTCAGCTATGCCGTCTCTCACGGTTTATGATCACGGATGCGCAGCAACGTCCGTTAACGCTATTTAAATAATTTAAACATGATATTTCTTTACCTAAGCCTTCTAATTTACAATAGATTTGGAAACTGAAATCCGTTTGGATATCCTTGAAGGATTTTGTTCTGTTAGGGGTGTGGCATACTCACTATCTATTTATTTATTTCTGTCCTTAACATTATGTATTTTTTAATTCTTTATACTATACTAAGATATATCTAACAACTATTTTAAAGAACATTATTATATCTTCACTTATTTATCTAAGTAATTTATCTACACATTTCATACTAACACACTAGATATTTATTTACAATATCGTGTCGTGCGATGGAAACGGCTCTAAGTTAGAGAGCCGCGGGATACCGGGGCGCGCGGGGGGATTGCACATGCGCACGCGACGCAAGCGCTTACCTGCCCGCGCACCCGGTAAACTAGTCTTGCTATGACACTCAGACTAGCCCCACGCACCACTCGCACGCCATTCGTATTAATCTCATAGTTGTTATTTACGTGTTTTTATTTGTATTGTTGTACTCTGTACTTTATTTCTACTTGGACTATCATACTTGTGCTTTATTATTTCTACTGGACTTTGTACTGTGTTACATTAAACATCTACCTACTTGCTGTCTGGACTTTCTCTATTTCATTCTATCATCTCATTTTTACACGCTATCCTGCGCTATAGTATAAGGTAGGTCACTACCACCAACATACCTACCACGCTAAAGGGGCATCTTACTTATTCCAGTCTCTAGCATGATTTTAAATGTCTTTATGTAAGTTCTTTCGATATTTTTTCTCATTATTTAAATCGTCGAGTTTTAAAAAAATAATGGTAAATGATATTTCTCTATAAACTATCTCGGTTTTATTCTATGATGCACAAAAAGATGGGCCACCTATTACATTGAATAATAGACTACTATATGTACTCCAAATTGTTAATCAGGTAACTATTAAGATTCACTAACAAGGAAGAGATATAAACCTCACATATCACTTATCAAAACTTTATTACATATTTTAATTTTGCGTCATTTGAACTTTGGAAGTCGGTTTGTCGTACTGTTTTGTAATCTTAAACAAATATTTAATATTATGACTAAAGTCTGCGAATATTGTAAGCATGACAATATTTTTTTCAACTATTGCGCAATTTTAC
This sequence comes from Automeris io, assembly GCA_036320925.1. NCBI lineage: Eukaryota > Metazoa > Arthropoda > Insecta > Lepidoptera > Saturniidae > Automeris > Automeris io. The sequence goes on along the minus strand of JAUDJH010000009.1, from coordinate 706,029 downwards.
GACGAAAGTGTATATAGGTTATTGACCATCATTTGTTTTAATTGATAACTATTGCACACGATGACGAAATTAATTTAAACATTTGTATTTTAAATATAAATAGTTCATAATTAACAATTTTGATAGCAAGTTAGTGATAAGGTTGATCCAGTAACAAATTATAATGAGGCCGTAGAGTAATTGGAAAGTTATTGCGTGCTTAACAATTATAATTATAGGAAACAATGTTCAGCATAAAAAATTTTGTTCGCTCTAAAATATCATGCTGAATGTAACCCAATTAGGAGTATATTATTAGTACATTACTCATTGGGTCATTGGAAAAGAATTTTATTACTAAATATTTTTTAATTGTTTTTTTCTTTAAAATGCACCCTTCGTGTGTTTAGAGATATGTTGTAATAAATGACGATGTCCTGGCCGGATTCGGCCACAGCGACTGCTTCAACTCCGATTTCTCCGGTCGCGTGCTCTAAGGTGACTCACACACCCTATCTTCTTTAGGAAGACTTGAGCATTGAGGGCATGTGAGCATACTATTTACATAATTGTAGTTAATAGTCGCAGGTGGCTGGACTTTTAACTCGCCACTCTTCGAGTCTAACTCGCTAAGCCGCTTGTCCTCAAAATCATAGACTCTGGACTTGACGAGTCTCGTCCAGTCCGGCCGAGAGGAAGCAAGCTTCTCCCACTGCGACGGATCCAGAGAGCATTTCTTCATGTGCCGCTTCAGCACATCTTTGAATCTGAGGAGTTGCCCTCCATGCTTGCGCTTGCCTTCCTGCAACTCCGAATAAAAGATGGCTTGGCCACTCTCTGATCTGATATCTGAGTCACGTGACTGCAGCACCGAAGCTGACGCCGCATAAGGTAAGCTTATCTCCCACCAACATTAGCTCTTCGCAGCACTTCGGTGTTCCACACACGATCAAACCATTTGATGTTTAAAATCTTCCGTAAGCATTTAAGGTGGAAACGGTCGAGTGTGCTGATATGCCGATGGTACACGATCCACGTCTCAGAAGAGTACAAGATGTTAGGCGGTACAACTGCCATATAGGCTGCGATTTTGGTGGCTAGCTTCAAGTCATGTGATCGGAACACTTTGGAGTCTAGCTTAACAAATGCTGCAACTGCAGCACCGATTCTGCTATTGACTTCTCCATCAAGGTGGCACTTGAATGTTAGTGTGCTCCCCAGGTAACGGAATTTATCGACCTGCTTCAGCTCGTCCTCGCCGGGCTTGATAGCTACGGACTCGTGACTTTGAGTATACAAAGACATCACCTCCGTCTTTTTGACATTGATCTTAAGGCCTAATTTACGGCAAGACTCATGAAAATTGGATATGAGCTGTTGCAGGCAGTCCGAGTATTCCGCCACAAAGCTTGTTGTTGATCTCAGTGATCATAGTATACGAAATTTTAGTGCAGGCCTTGAATGTAGGCAAGTTGAAAAGGCTACCGTCCGTGCGAAAGCGAAGGCGGATGCCCTCAGCAGTATTCTATACATATATTTTTGCTATAGTATCACTAATATATTTTATAGTCGATTTGTTTATTGTATGTAATAGTTTATTTTGGTATTATTTATTTTTGAGTGGGTGTATTTCTATTACCTTAACTTATTATTATACTTTATTCTTAAAATTATTTAAGCTATATGTTATGCTATTTCTTGTGTTTTTTATTGCTTACTAAGATGTAACACGACCGGGGCCCTTCACGAAAATCAGCGCTGCAGACTTCCCCTGTGGCTTTAAGCTGATGAAGGTCCCATTTTTGCCATGTTTATATGTTTTTTTTTCTTTTGTTTCTGTATGTCGTTTTTGTTACTGTCAGCAAAAGAACTCGCTCACAAGGACATAGGCTGTCTAAACAGTTTGTTAATTCTTCAAAAAACGTGTCCTTAACATCATTAGGTTTGTCTAAAGTTGGGGCGTGGACACTGATGATACTCAGGCAGTTCCTGTAATCTAAGTGTAGTCGCAGTGTGGATACGCGGTCCGAGATGTGTACGGGAAACTCCTGTACGTGTTTATAAGCTTATTCCTAATTGCGAACCCCACGCCCGAACGTCGCGGTTCGGAGGCTGCGAGACCTTTCCGAAAGAAAGTATACCCATCGCCACTTTTCCCCAGCTCCCCTTCGTCTGTGAGATGAGTTTCGCTGAGAGCAGCAACATCAACAACATACCGCCTGAGCTCCCGAGCCACAATGGCGGTACTTCGCTCTGGACGGGCGCTACCCTCGCGATCAAGATCAATGTCAATGTAGATGTTTTTATATTATTAGGCCCTTGAATAAATTCTCGCTGTTTCTTAAAAACAGGCGTTGTGGCACTCTGTGCATGGAATTTCGTACAGTAACGCATTAGCTAAGTAGTACTATATGTAACCTCAAATTCTAGTTGATAAAGTTTACCACAGTGTCAACCATGTGTTTATTTACATATTTTGAAAATATCTACTTTTGTGCCAAATAAAGTGTTTTTGCGGGGAATTTTATTGCACTGCTTTATTCAAAAGAAATATGCAGCTGAAGTACACAGAATTCTTGTTGATACAACGCTCTGTCGAATACAATATGTAGAGACTGGTTTATGCGCTTTAAAAATAATGATTTTGAGCTTGACGACAAAGAACGTTCTGGAGCACCGACAAAGTTTGAAGTCGAAGAATTGGAGTCATTTCTTGATCAAAATCGATGTCAGACGCTAGTAGAGCTCGGAAAAACATTTTAAGAAGATTCTTCAAAAGTTTCAAAACTTTTAAGAGCGTTAGGAATGATCCAAAAGCAAGGACATTGGGTGCCGTATGAACTGAAACCGAGAGACGTTAAACGACGTTTTCTCATGTGTATTCATTGCTTCAACGGCAGAAAAGAAAAGGTTTTTTGCACCGTATTATCACTGGAGATGAAAAGTAGATTCACTACGACAATTCAAAGCGTAAAAAATCATAGGATATGCTCGGACACGCATCAGCATCGTCCCCAAAACCAAATATACACAGTTTGAAGCTTCTACTTTGCATTTGGTGGGATCAACAGGGTGTAATTTATTATAAGCTGCTTAAACCTAATGAAATTATCATGGGAGCTCGCTATTGACTTCAGTTGATGCGTTTGAGACGAGTTCTAAAAGAAAAGCGGCCACTATACAAGCAGAGACACGACAAAGTGATTCTATTACATGATACTGCTCGGCCACATGTCGCAAAACCAGTCAAAACGTACCTGGAAATGCTTCAATGGGAAGATCTACCTCACCCGCTGTATTTAACAAACATAGCTCTCTCCGATTACCACTTGTTTCGGTCAATAGCGCCTGGTTTGAGCGAGCAGCGCTTTCATTCTTTTGATTTTATTATTATGATGTCGACCGCGAATTAAAAGATGCAGAGGCGGGCGCGGTTACCACCATCACTTATGGGTTGGGATGAAAAATTTTTAGGGCACCTTTTCTAGCCCCCTCGCCGGCTGAGCGGAGAAAGCAATGCATTCCTAAATAGGGTTACTTTGTCATTCTGGGTGCTGCCAAATCACCTTTGTCACCTGAGTGCAGAGGAAAAACGACCAAGCCACTCACGTGCAGGCCTCAGACAAAGACTGATCTGCATCAAATCGAGCCTCTCTACCTCTGCCCATCGCCGTGAGGCTTGAAGAAAATCGAGGTCCAGTTTTCGGAAATAGTCAATTGCGCAGGAAATATTTAAGTACATAACTGGACGCACAGCCAGAAAAGTATTCTGTCGTCCGAGCTCCCTCAGGCCCGATGGAAAGGAGAACCAGTACGATCGGGAGGGAGCGGGATGCAGGTTTGGTCGAGTTTTCCTTCTCTGAACACCTGGTTGAATTGCGTTGTTAAAAATATACCTTAATCGTCTTTTACGACACCTCAGCAAGAAGAGGGGGGTGCTATTCTATTCTGCGGGCAGCCACCACGCCTTATAAATACTATATTATCTAGTGGGAATAATGTATATGTTAGTAAATTATTATTTGTTGTAATGATTAATTTGTTTACCTGTTCGTGAGTCGCTTTAGAGTCTAAATATACAAAGACATCTTTGGGTGTTCCACATTTTGATTGTTCTATGATATTGTCACGTTCTTTTCTATTTACACTCGTGCAGGGCACTAGAGACAGATTTAAATTGCTCATTTTATTGAATACAAAAATAATGTCTTGTCATTCTTTCAAATAATTTTAAAGACTTTTAACTTCCAAATATTACTTCCAATTTTTTTTAATGATTGGTATATATTTCATTGTTTCATAAACAATATTTAAATTAAATTTAACTCAATAAATTTTTGTTATTAATTATAAGTTATGAAATAATTAATAACAAATCGGTTTCAATAACTAAATACTTAATAACTAAGTCACTGATTGCATCAGTTATCATTAAATATTATATTGAAATTACCTTTCTCCAGAACAGGTATTCCGAACTCCACAGATCGTTTGGGGAATTTGGGATTATATTTATGGGAAGACACCACAGAAAATAACACAACACAGAGTATTAACTTCACCATAATCACTCGAGCACTGTAAAATTCACTAGTCATTTCACGTGACACGTGTGAAAACTTCGGCTTTCTGAATGATTGTGGCTGTCGTTGAATTACTTCTTGATTATAAGCCCGTGGTCAGTTAAGTCCTGACTTTGAACCCGCCTTCGCGACGTCACGGCTCCACGCTGCACTATTTACACAGCTGATATGCTACGTCACGCTACGTGAGCCAACGATATGTTCGCGGAACGATTCTGGGATTAAGCCGGTCTTTAACCACTAATGTTTCTCTGCTCACCATGAAGAGGATTATAGTGTAACGATAATTTATTTTCTATATACCCAGTTTCCAACCAAATATCATGTGCTACCCTACATAGCTTATGAGGGCGTTGCCGTGCCCTTGGCTCCGACAGAGACAAGAGAACAGGAGAAACACCCGGTGGCTTTAGTCGGTAAGAGTCCGACACACCGGAGTTACTACCCTCACGACGGCCCAGAGGGGCCATAACGATTTCCACCGGGTCAAACAAAATTATATCTAAATAGTTTCTCCATACAGCAGTAAATTAAAATATTTAAATTACTTTCATACAGTCGCAGTTTGTGGTATGACGTTCGCAAAACTTTCCGATCGTTTCTTTAATCTAAAATCTAATCTTATTATAATCAAACATATAATATATTGTGATAGAATTTTTATTGTTTCATTTTATAATCATTTGAATTATGAGGTGATAATAGGTATTAAATTATTTATTATTTATTGTGTAATACCATCGCCATGATTGATATGGTTCGCTCTTTCGTTTTTGTTTATGTTTTTTATATTTGTGTGAATTCTTACAATAAAAGGAGTCTAGGCGGCCTATATAAGGGCGGACAAAACGATGAAATCAAATCAGCACCTAAATTTGGTGGAATGATTTTGTCAATCTGTACGACGTACTCAAATTGAAATAGGATGCCTATTATTATTTATTATTTTACAAAATTGGTTGCCAAATTTGGGTGACATGGAGTAAAAAACAAAAGGATCATGGTACCAAAATAGAACATAATATAAATGCCCCCACAATTATAGGGCGCCTTAGCATGCACAATAATTAATATATAATGCTAGTTTATAAAAAAAGAACATTAGTAAAATTCCAAAAAAGAAAAAAAGAATTATACATACACACATAGACTATGATAATGATGTCCTAGCCGGTTTCGACCACGGTGACTGTTTCAACACCGATTAAGAAATTCGAGGTCCAGTTTACGGAAACAGTCAATTGCGCAGGAGATATTTAAGTGCATAACTGGACGCGCAGCCAGAAAAGCACTCTCTCGTCCGAGCTCCCTCAGGCCCGATGGAAAGGAGAACCAGTACGATCGGGAGGGAGCAGGATGCAGGTTTGGTCGAGTTGTCCTTCTCTGAACACCTGGTTGAATTGCGGTGTTAAAAAGATACCTTAGTCGCCTTTTACGACACTTTAGCAAGAAGAGAGGGATGCTGTTCTGTTCTACCGGCAGCCACCACGGCTTAACGGCACACATAGACACAGTATATGAACCTATGAACCTGAGGCGTCGGATGTTCGAACAATGCGTGCTTCCAGTCATGACATATGGGGCCGACACGTGGACACCTATATACAGACGATCCATCACATGCAAGTCACTGAGATGTATCTAGCTCTGTTGGCTATCTCCCTCTGTGGCTGAGTGAGAAACACCAAGATTGGCTTCAAGAGTAAAACTGTTAACGTAGGTGAAGTGATAGCAGCTAGACAGAAGAAGTGAGCGGGCCACATACGTCGTAAACCCAATAATAGGTGCGGAAAGACAGTACTCGAGTGGAGAACTCGAATCGGCTGTAGGAATTTGGGAGATGTTTCCCCAAATTAAGGCAATATAAAGCGGTGATCTGGTAAAGGTGACGTGGAAAAAAGGTGACCAAGACCCGCGGCCGTCATGTGTGAATAAGGATTAACGAAACCTTCACTGAGCAGTGGCTAGCTGAAGATTGGAGATAGAAGAATTTTCTTTTATGATTCACAAGAAGGCGCTTGACTTCAATCACGCCCGGTGGAAGATGAAGATGAGTCCGACGCTAGACCGGGTCCCCTCAACAAATGCCTATTCACTCTTCTCTTAAAAACTCCCAAGTTTTAAGACCGCGGCAATATGCTCGCTGGAAGCATATTCCACTTCTTAGCTGTTTGCTAATGAATGTAGAAGCGAATTTTTCGTGCGGATTTAAGGAACATCCAGCACATACAGATGGTATCCGACACGGCTTCTAGTAGTTTTTTGATTAAATGGGGCTGGCGGATTTAGATAATGTAGCTCTGGAGAATACTCTCCACTGTGCAACCAGTAAAAGACTGCGAGACAGGCGTCTTTGCGCCGATGCTCCGCCGAGCCGTACTCCGCTGCGTAGCTTGTCGTAGCGTTTGTACTACGAGCCTTTCAATTTCATTCCAGATCCACAATGGGATTGTTAGATCACCTACACACAAAAATTATAAAATTTCTTCGACATGTAGTAGGAATTATTTATTTATTTTTTGGTAACACGGGGGAAAATCCTACATTGGGCCATCAGGGTCGCTGTGAGGGCAGCGACCCCGGTGTGTTAGACTCCTACTGACTAAAAACCCCCCGGGGTGTCCCTCTAATCACTCCGCCCAAGCCTGGGAAACCAAATTCGTCCAGTCGCCCGGGGAGCGAACAGCCTTATTCAGGCTTCCTCTCTGGGAGGGGTGGGTATAAAGAGCCCACGCCTCCAGTACCTCTTTCAAGGCGGTGCGCTAGACTAGGGGATTGGATAGGTTATTAATTTCGGCCATAGGTATTTTCTACCATCTGTATAACGGCACGTGTCCTGAATAATTATTTAACCTTGTTCTATCCTCTCCTTTCCATAAAAGAAACACGCGCGCGGGTTTGCGGAGTTACAGCTATACAGTATCTCATATCCCGGCTAGGACTGAGAGGCTCTCTAATTCTTACTTTTGCCGAGTCGTTGAGTTGTAGAATCGTCTTCCAGTGAGCTTATTCCCACTATCCTATGATTTTGGGTCTATTAAACGAAGCGAGAAGAGATATTAATGCAGGCTAGCATAGATTGCTTTTCTTTACTGTTGATAGTTTCCGTCGTTTTTTGAACTGTAACATGCTTACCATCTGGTGTGGTATGTTCACTATGCCGAGTCAAAATAATAATAATTAAAAAAAATCAAGATGAGGGACATAAAACAATAAAAGAAAACGAACTAATTATATAAACAAATACAACAAAAAATAAACGTTGATATTATATAAACGTTTGTTATACATATCAAAGGTATGAGAAATAACAAGTTTTATTGACAATTTTACTTCACAAATGGCATTTTAAACAGCGAAAAGTCTCTTGCATTATAATGCGGAACCTGAAACCTATTTGCCTTAACAAATAGGACGAGTCTAAATTCTCTAACTCCGAGTTCTCTATTTCCGAGTCGTCAAGGTGTGGAATAGTCTTCCGGCAAGCGAGTTCCGACCGTCCTATAATATTGGACCCTTTAACCCCAAGAGTGCAAATGACGGGCTTTTTCTGTACTAAATTCGAATTTGACGGGCGTCGCCCGCAGTATATTTTTTATATGAATTTCTTTAAACTTTTAAAAATAAAAATATCATTATTGTTGCGCATGGTCTTTTTTTATATTTTAGCTAAATTGACCTTAATATAATTGTGCTAAATTTAATTGTCTGCACGTGTACTATTCATTGAGATTTAATCGTAAGGCAAGGGGTTAAATGAAGCGTTCAGAGATGGAGGCCGGAATGATCACTGCGACTATCGATGGGATTTCTTTACTGTGGATAGTTGTAGTCATTTTTTGGACTGCACTGTGCTTACCATTAGGTGTGATGTACTAACTTTGCCGAGTCAGGATAAAAATTCCCTACGACTCGCAATTGGTCGGTTTTTTTTTTAGATAGAAATCAATTATACCAATTTAGTAGCCACAGGAAGACAATAAATCTCAAGAAACTAATTAAAAATGTACCCGAAAAGGATCAACCGAAAAATCATTTATAAATTAGTCATTAACGACCTGAAGTAATTGCCTAATCGATATAAATAGCTATTACATAATAATTTAAACGATTCTTGTAATGTTAATCGGAATCACATCTTTGCACATAGAGCAAGCAATTCGTTCATATTTTTGGGTTTTTCTTAGAAATATATTGTCGTGGCACAAGGTCAAGGAATTGCGGTGTGCCGCAAAACTAAAAAATTATTGTCAACGTTATCGGCTCACGAAAAATTAGTGAGAAAATATTAGTTTAAGTTCAATTTTGTACTTTACTCTATTTCTTTTGATATATGTACTGTTTTTATGTATATGTATGTATATTTGATTGAATTTCTTTTATTGTTATTTCTTAGCTTGATTTCTATTTTTTACAAATTTTTGTGGAAACTTTGCTAACTTATGTAACATTGTTTGTGTATTTTTGTTATCATTTTTATATTGCTGTATGTTTCCCTTTAAAATAAATAAAAATAAAATGATGTTTTACCTTTTTATTATGTAACCCGCGGGAAAATCCTGCACAGGACTATCAGGGCCGCTGTGAAGGCAGTGACCCCGGTGTGTCAGACTCCCACCGACTAAAAACCCCCGGGGATGTCCTAATCGCCCCGCCTGGGCCTGGGAATTCAAATTCATCCAGAAGCCCGAGGAATCGAACAGCTTTGTTGAAGCTTCCTCGCTGGGAGGGGGTGGGTGTAAAGGACCCACCTCTCCGGTACCTTTCTCAGGCAGCGCGCCGCACACTGCGCGCTACCTCCCTCTCGACCGGAGAGCAGACTTGCTTGAGTCTACCTTGTATAACTTATGACATGGTAATTAATACATGTATATTCTATGAGAGTTTTAAGTTAACTTTTAAAACGTCAAAATCGTAGGCTTGTACTTCTCAGCCAATTTTTTTACTGAGAAGTTAGTCTGCCTTTTTTTATTTTTGTCCTATACCAGTGCGAATATATATAAAGTGCGAAGAAAAAACGTGTCAATACCTGCTTACACAAAGTTACTTAAAAGTAAATATATCTACTGACCAATGAATCGAGCGCTACACGCACTATGATGTCTACACTTTTAACGGATCAATTCTCGTTTAGTAGCTGTGACGGTCTTAGTGAATAAAGGACATGAATTCATGCGCAGCAACGCAAGCGGTCGTAGGTTCGAATTCAGGCATGTGCTTCTGTATTCTTCCAGATTAAGTAAGGATGTAGGGACCACAAGCTCACCGATTATGGAAAAACATCATGAGCAAACCCTCATGACATCCAATGGAACTTTCATGTGTACTAGTGCTGTGGGAACGGCGATCAGCTACGGTACTGGTCACGTTGGGCACGACATACATATGTGCGCATAGATACAGTAGACACTCATGTATTTCCGCTCACCCCGTAAAAGATATAATTATTCATGTGATCAATTCATAAAAGAATTTGCAATCATATCAAGAAAAATGAATAAGAAACCAAACATTGGTATCGTTTTTTTTTGGTATTCCGGGGGGAAAATCCTACATAGTACCATCAGGGAACGCTGTGAGGGTAGCGACCCCGGTGTGTCAGACTCCTACTGACTAAAAACCCCCGGGGTGTCCCTCTGATTGCTCCACCCGGGCCTGGGAAACCAAATTCGTCCAGTCTCCCAGGGAGCAAACAGCCTGATTCAGGCTTCCTCTCTGGAAGGGGTGGATATAAAGAGCCCACGCCTCCAATACACCTTTCACAGGCGGTGCGCTAGACACTGTGCACCGCCGCCCGCTCATCCGGGCAGCAGACTCCCTCAAGTCTACTGCCCGGCTATTGTTACCGGTATATGTCGCGCTCGCTCTGAGCGACGATGCCTTGGCCGCCGAATGGCCAGAGAAGAAAACATTGGTATCGTTCCTTTAAGTATCAATATAGACTTTGAAACACATAATAATATTGTTGTTTAACATCTATTTCTGTCCTTCAGTGTTTTTTCTTTTTCTTTTTTCTCGAACCCAATACGTTTATGGCCGGGATAAACCTTCACAACTAAATCAGATGACAGAGCGAACACTCAGGTGTCCAGCCGGCATATCTTCAGCCAGTGTCTATTTAGAGATGATAGAAATTAGTTCAACTCGTTGGTTTCCATGAACTTCCACCATTGGTTCCTATAGTGGTAGTTGTGAAGCACGTAGCGGTCACACCCTGGCTCGTGGGCAAAACTTGGTTGAGGGGGTTGCACGAATTTTTACCACAAAAGCTGTTGCGGTGACTCCTCGCTTAGAGCAAAAGTCTGCCTACTTATTCATCATCTGTCGTACTGATAGCAGCTTAGTCTACCGAGGATTCTGGCAGAGCAGCGAGGCATTGTAAAGGGCTTAGTGTACTAGCAGGGGACAGTTATTAATTCCTAGACGCTGCATCCTGCCACTCTCTAGTTGTAATCTCTAACCTAACCTAACCGAGGTTTAGAGGGGTTTTAATGAAAGAATGCGTTTGTGCAAGCGCTAACATTCACGCACCAAATATATGCGCAATTAACTGTTTCCAAATATATTCATCAGCGAGCTCCCCTTCGCCGAATGGGGCTGCAGCCCGCGCATACTTGTTGTGATTTGGAAACGTCGTCAAGGGCAAAATCGGTCACTATTTTATCATCATCAATATTCTTGTAATACGTATAATTAAGTGTCAGGTAAGCAATAAAAAATGTTTTATAAAAAATTAAGTACCAATTTTATTCATCAATAATTCTTTTTTTTAACTTGATGTAACAAAAAAATTTACTAATTTTATTCATAATTGATGTCTTAAAGCCGGAGTGCCTTCGGACTAAACAAATAAGTTAAATAAATTAAGAGATTCTACGCCTTTGGCTCTCTTGAGGATTAAGTCACTGTTTGAGCTTAGACGCGAGGTACAAAAAATCCACTATTTTTTAAATAAATTATAATCAGAGAGCTGAATACAAAACTATTTACAAAAGTAAAATTTAAAAAATAAATCGCTTGACTAGAAGCAAATACTTAACTTAAATTTAGACAAAATCTACTAAATTAGTCTTACATACAATGGAATATTCATATCACAATTTAGGAATAGCGTAAATTATATTTACGCTTAAACATTTTATGCTAAAGTAACAAAATACTGAAACGTGATGTCATAAACAAATAACGAATTGTTTACAAGAAAATTAAGATGCTTATTTAACAAAAATTAAGTACAAAGAACAAATCGTTCAAACCAAAAAGTCATGGAACATTTACCCGGTTACTCACAGCACCTTTTGGCCCCATTTCCTTACAACTAACAAATAAATAGCTTACGAGCTATAATACTGTTTAGATTCTTGATTCTTACAACTATAAGACACAATATCAGTCGCTTTAGTTACATATACTGTCTCATAATAAGTTCACTTCATCCGCAACCTCACTTTTTGTAACAGTCACGTGTGTTTCATTATTCTTGGACCTCTTCAAAGTTCAAGGCACCCTTCTCCGTTCCTCACAGAGACATTTAGATCGATTCCACCTCATATTCGGGTTCCTCTGTAACAATAGAAATCGTCGTTCCTAAATCTGTTAATATAAAATCAATAACCTACAAGATTCATGACTTCATAACAATTGGTAGGTACAAAAAGTTTAATTTTATAAACTATTTTAACGTTTATTTTCAGTTAAATCATAAATAATTTTCATAAAAAATCAAATAATTTCATCTGACAATTAAATTAGCTAATTAATTTATAACTAAATAACTCAGGGCATATCAAACTCAAGTAAAAGCAAGTTTAATTTAAATTCTACAACAAAGTGGAACATCGAACATTTTTTTCTTGATTTTATTTCTAGCTATGTAATAATTAGATATAATAATGTATCCAACGATTGCTTCTAAAGCTTTACTATGCAAATAATATTAATGTGTTAAAAAATAAAAAGAAACAAAAACAAATTAATTTCTTACCTACAATCGTTTAACACATAATCGCATGACAACACAAAATAAGCGAATAAGGTTTTCAGACAATGGATGTCAGTCTTTTAATATACAAACCAGGCGTCAATCGATTAATAAACTAATATTTGAATCATGCAAACACAGTGAGAGGCATCATTAAAAATATGAAAGAAGCGAATGTTAGCAAAAACGGGCCTTACGCGCCGACGACGTAGCGTTGAGTGAGAAAAAATTAGTAGCACTTTACGACATCCATTATCTTACGAACCTTTTTGAGGCAGTTCCTCCTCTCCTCCATGTTGGGACATTGACAGCTGCACTTACGAGGATTAAATATCCGAGGAGAGGCGCACTGGTCTGGAGACAGCGCGCAGCAACCGCAGCTGACGTGCTCTTCGATAGGATACGTTGCACAAGTCTCCTTATTTGTTTTTGCGTTATATATTCGAACCTGTAACAACATGAGCATTTAGAAATATTATACATTACTGCGCTGTTACCTGTTCCAAAGATCTAAGACGAGTTCTTGAGTGGATGCCCTCGAAAAAATAGAATGACTCAGGTAAGTCGGTTGGCAAAATTTAATGGAAAAAAAACCGAAGACTGGGTTTAAGCGTGCTCATTATGAGATATGTCCGACAGTTGTCTAAAATGGGTTGACTATAATGACAGCATTATTTGATAGCCATTTGACATAATAAAGGTAACTAACAAAAATTGTAACTGTTAATACTGTAGCGGGTCTCAAATATAAAAGTTGTGCAATGAAGGTGTCTTACATACAATAGTAATATAATTTGTACATGTATGATAATTGATTAAATTACTTTTTGGATACAGTTTAAAAATTAAAGATATTAAAGTAAAACCATGTATCATTGTCGTTAAACAATCACGACTTAATTATACTTCTGTCGGATATAATTGAATCTAAGGACTACCAAGATAATCTCAATTTTATCTAGAAAACGCAAAACATAACAAGCAATCCTTTTGATCAAATAGATGTTAGATCATTGATTAAAAGCATAGGTAGCTCAAAGCAAAACAAACTGAATCTCAACTAGTGTACAATAACATTACTCAAAACAAAACAAATATTGGACGTATCAATAGTTATGTCATTATTATGATAAGGGACAATGGCGCAATGGTGCTCTTAACCAAATACCAGAGACCAACAAATGTTAGAAGAACTGTGGTTAATATGAACCGCAGTACGGAACACGGAGCATTAGAAGTTTGTTAAACTATAGTAATGTGTGTCAAGGATGCACTCGAATTAGCAGGCCCAAGATAAACAGATAACGATGTGATCAGTTTGAAATGCGAGATTTTGGACTTGTAATATTGTACATTTTTGAAATCCATCTATCATCACACCGCGTCTTTATTGAAATAGACAGACAAAATTGAACGCCACTCCCTCTGCCTTTACGAAAATCTTTTAACTCTTTACCATTTAACACTTTTTTTATATGTCGGACTTGCTTGAGATGATCTGTTTTGTCTCTAACTTCCATTTCGGTATCTCTTTTGGCATTATTCATCTTTTCAAGTAACATAACAGAACCAGTGAAAAAATAAATGATAAAAGAAATCTCATGGCTTAGCATGTTTACGTAGTTACTATGGAATTGTTCCTTACCGGTATATTCCTGGTGACAGTCTTCGTGGCTATGCACGAGCCTTCAGCGTCGTATTCGCATAGTCCAACACACCTCTTCACCCAAACCGCTCCAGGGCTCATCTGGGAAAACCAAACTACGTCAGCTATGCCGTCTCTCACGGTTTATGATCACGGATGCGCAGCAACGTCCGTTAACGCTATTTAAATAATTTGAACATTATATTTCTTTACCTAAGCCTTCTAATTTACAATAGATTTGGAAACTAAAATCCGTTTGGATATCCTTGAAGGATTTTGTTCTGTTAGGGGCATCTGATTTATCCTAGTCTTTAGCATGATCTTAAATATCTTTATATAATCCCTTTAGACATTTTCTCATTATTTAAATCGTCGAGTTTTAAAAAAATAATGGTAAATGATATTTCTCTATAAACTATCTCGGTTTTATTTTATGATGCACAAAAAGATGGGCCACCTATTACATTGAATAATAGACTACTATATGTACTCCAAATTGTTAATCAGGTAACTATTAAGATTCACTAACAAGGAAGAGATATAAACCTCACATATCACTTATCAAAACTTTATTACATATTTTAATTTTGCGTCATTTGAACTTTGGAAGTCGGTTTGTCGTACTGTTTTGTAATCTTAAACAAATATTTAATATTATGACTAAAGTCTGCGAATATTGTAAGCATGACAATATTTTTTTCAACTATTGCGCAATTTTACGACGAAAGTGTATATAGGTTATTGACCACCATTTGTTTTAATTGATAACTATTGCACATGATGACGAAATTAATTTACAAATTTGTAATTTAAATATAATATTTAGTTAATAATTAACAATTTTGATAGCAAAGTGAGTGATAAGGTTTGATCCAGTAACAAATTATAATGAGGCCGTAGAGTAATTGGAAAGTTTATTGCGTGCTTAACAATTTTAATTATAGGAAACAATGTTCAGCATAAAAAATTTTGTTCGCTCTAAAATATTATGCTGAATGTAACCCAATTAGGAGTACATTATTAGTATATTACTCATTGGGTCATTGGAAAAGAATTTTATTTTTTAATATTTTTAAATTGTTTTTTTTTTCTTTAAAATGCAACCTTCGTGTGTTTAGAGATATGTTGTAATAAATACTATATTATCTAGTGGGAATAATTTATATGATAGTAAATTATTATTTATTGTAATGATAAACAAATTTACCTGTTCGTGAGCCGCTTTAGAGTCTAAATATACGAAGACATCTTTGGGTGTTCCACATTTTGATTGTTCTATGATATTGTCACGTTCTTTTCTACTTGCACTCGTGCAGGTCACTGGAGACAATACTTGATTGGTCATTTTATTGGAAAAAAAAATGTCATTCTTTTAAATAATTTAAAAGACTTTTAACTTCTATATATTACTTCCAAATTTTTTTTTCAATTTTCGGTAAATATTTATTTATTTTATAAAAAATATTTAAGTTAATTTTAACTCAATTAATTTTTGTTATGAATTATAAGTTATGTAATGAAATTATTGATAACCAAATCGGGTTCAATAACTAAATACTTAAAAACTAGGTCACTGATTGCATCAGTTATCATTAAATATTATATTGAAATTACCTTTCTCCAGAACAGGTATTCCGAACTCCTCAGATCCTTTAGGGAACTTGGGATGATGTTTATGGGCAGACACCACAGAAAATAACACAACACAGAGCATTAACTTCTCCATAATCACTCGAGCACTGTACAATTCACTAGTCATTTCACGTCACACGTGTGAAAGCTTCGGCGTTCTGAATGATTGTGGCTGTCGTTGAATTACTTCTTGATTATAAACCCGTGGCCAGTTGAGTCATGACTTTGGACCCGCCTTCGCGACGTCATGGCTCTACGCTGCACTATTTACACAGCTGATATGCTACGTCACGCTACGTGAGCCAACGATATGTTCGCGGAACGATTTTGGGATCTTGACCTTTTGGGGTTTGGTTCACAAATGTGCACGTTAAGCAATGTTATTGCAACTGACGGATATCCTGAAGAACTTTTATAGTAACTCGATTCGATTAATTTTAATGAAGATTGTGGACGTACGCAGCTCAGTTTCTGGTTAACCCATCCCGTAAACTTTAACGGTGAATGACGCCCATTGGAACGCGAGTGCACGTGTGTTTTTTCCGTCTATTATTTATTTTCTTATTGTTGATTTGTCGTTATTGTGTTCGCGTGGGCATGTTATTCTTGTTGTCTGGACCGTTGCTGTGGGTCTGGACAGCGACTTAATACCCAGATGGAAGAGCGCTGCAGGTAAAAGTTCTTTTTTTATGGTGCGGGGTGATGTGTGCATCGCTAGCATCGTTGGTGTTGAGGTCTTTTACAGACTACTGAATACTAACGACGCGCTAAACTAAAAAGGACTTCTATCCAGGGCCGTAAAATTTTATTTAAAATATAATTAAAAAAAAACTAACTTTTTTTACTTTTTTTTACTTGAAGAAAAGCCCCAAAGGACCGTCCTGGTATCCCAGAATGGCAGTCGAGGTGTACCGGACTAGTATCAGCCAAAAATCCCAAGGTGACTACTTTTTGCGCATCGGCAGGAACTCAGGATCTTACTATCAAACTCCTGCATAGTTTTGCCGCACTGTGCACTCCAGACATGATCTTCTGGCAAATGCAGCGTCCTCTTGCCAAACTTTAGTAAATCAATATTTTCATATAATATCTGAAAAATAAATTGTGTTCGTATTCGTAAAAGAATCCGGAAGTAACTCTTCTCAATTGTAATACTTATATCCGAAAACTCACATCCGCGACAAGAACAACACTAGTCAGGAAATACCGTTACATTTTCCTTTTACGCGTTTTCTAGAACTTTACCTTGAAAATAACCGTCATTCTTACGCAATGATATAGTATTTTTTATTCAACCATGTGTTTCAGAAAACGTGTTTAATTTTTTATTACGTAATGTTTATTATTTCTTTAAAAGTAAATGTAAAGACTATTAAAATAACAATAATTTGTATATTTCAAAATGTGCTTTAAAATATACAATTTTTTTGGCTGGGAAAGGCCTTTTCTATTTCGCTGAGCGAAAGAGTGAGCTCGTAAGGTGCACAGCCATCGAGTTATGGGTTGGGAGGCAAAGCAAGACCATTTCTGTGGGTACGAACCGCACACTGGATGGCAAGCCAGGGAAAGAAACCAACAGTGATCCACTAGCGTTGCGAAAGCTACTGTCTTGAAAAAAAACGCCGAAAGAAACTCATAAACATTAACAATATTTGAAAATTATTTATATTATAACATATTTTA
This sequence comes from Automeris io, assembly GCA_036320925.1. Lineage (NCBI taxonomy): Eukaryota > Metazoa > Arthropoda > Insecta > Lepidoptera > Saturniidae > Automeris > Automeris io. The sequence goes on along the minus strand of JAUDJH010000009.1, from coordinate 688,526 downwards.
AATTAAGCGAAATAATATTATATCCACTTTGCGTGTATATATCGTGCCCAACGTGACCAGTAGATCGCTGTTCTCCGGGCACTTACACATAACTTATCTAAAGTTTATTAAATGAAAAAAATGACGTATCAACATGCAGAGTACCAATTATGGTGGGCAGAAACAAAGGACTCACAATTTTTTTACTTTTTAGTAATTCTTTGATTTTTAGATTGATTATTCTTAATTTTGACCTACTGTCCTGGCCTGTCAGGTTTCTGGATCAGCCTGCGTACCCTCAGTTCTTCATATACCTAGAGAACTTCAGTCATGTATGTTGGTTGGCATGAACGGCGATAGTCAATGGATTCTAGTCCGTCGATGGTCGCTGGCGATCTTGAACTATATTGTACTTTCCACTGAGAAAAAATGTAGCTTACTTTTTTATTCTATTAACTTAGGGGACTTTTACGTGTGTACATATGTTAGCCCCATCGTACCCTAATACAGAAATACCTAACATATCAGATTTGGGGCCATTGATCTGAACAGGCCCGACGCATCATCGGATAACAGTTCTGTTAAGACTTTGTTAAACATCCCGACGTCAAGTCTCTTCAGAGCAAAGGCACTCACAAACGCCTCTCTCACAGCTTCAGAACAAATGGTGGATATCGTCTGAGAGCTTACTTTTTATTACAACAAAAAAAAAATGCAAAATATTATATTTATTGTATAAACTGGTTATCCGCTTCTTCTAAATACCTGATTGAAAGGTATGCAATAAAAACACGTTACTGTAGACATTTCTAAAATTAGTGTCACCTTGCATCATGACTGATAAACTTGAATATGAGATCATAGATTATTTAATTAGATTAGATTAAACTACCCTACTTTTATAAAATATTCAGTTGAATTATTTTATTCGTTCCCGGATGTAGGGGCGGGGGGGGAGGGCAAGCTGAGGCTCAGGTCTCGAGCGCCAGTAACCTCCCTCTTTAACGGACATGACGCCTGGCTGGTGCACTTGAGGGAGTGCGTCGCTCAACACTTCCAGGCATGTACGGTGCATGATGTGTTTCCTCTTCAAGAGATGACTCGAGCAAGGGGTGGGTCTTTACGCCACTCTCTTCCTTTTCCCTCAGCATTCTGTAGACGGGAGGAGGAACACTGCGGTGGATTTAGTCGCATACAATCCGACACACCGGGGCCACTGCCCTCGCGACAGCCCTGATGATCCATGAAGGTATCCACCGGCTCAAAAAAAAGTTCCCTGGCGCATAATTCCCGGGGCGGCAGACGAGCACGTCTGAATAATAAATCCGTCACTGAACAATATATCTAAAAAAAGCGGGCCAACTTCACCATAAAAAATTGCATGTAAAGTAAAAGCCTTTGACGCTTAATAAGTTAACTCAAAAGTCTCATAAGATATCGTTACAATGTTTTAAGTTATGTAAGATCAAAGACTACACAGCCTCTGCAAATTATACTGTAGTTATGTAACATTCTGTAAAGATTTTGTTACTGGACTAATCTATATTAGATAATGGGGGATCAAAGCTTAAAATACTTGGGTGGGAGGGGAGGAGGGAGCTTATTAGATATTAATTTTTATTGATTTAATTATTTTTTTATATAGAAGGGGGCGAATACTTAAGGTTTTTTTTTTCGAACTGGGCAATACATTGATGTTCGGGATAGACCTTCACAACTAATCCGGGTGCTCAGCCAGCAACTTACAGGTTGGGTGGCAACATACAGGTATCCCTGTGGGTATCAACCTCGGTTTGACGGGCAGGCGGGGAAAGAATCTAAGGGTGATCTACTAGAATGTTGGAAGCGACTACCTCGAGAAGGAACGCCGAAAAAACTCGAGGCTACGTCAAGAGGGTCGTACAAAGGAGTTTAAATGACGCGGTGTTTTCGGTCGCCGTTAGCACAGTCATTCGTCATGGTGACTTACTTCTGATTATTTTCTAGCTGTGTATCATGCAATGATAAAATATATTAAAGCATGTGGAAACAACGCAGAAAAATAGAAAGTTAAAGAAAAAACACGATAGAACAAAATAAAAAGGAATTAATTTTTATTCGTGACTTTTGCATTAGACCATTATTTTATTTATTTATTAATCCTCGCATGTTTATTTTGAAATAGATGATTACAAAGTGATTTCGCAATAAAAATGATGCGTAAAAAATTGATAAAAAAACAATTCAGATATCATGAGCCCCAGATTTATTTTAGTGGACATTACTCGAGCTGTCACAAGGCAAGCACGTGTCTCTAATAATGGTGCTAACTTAAAAAAATTACCCAAAAACGAAGTATCAAGGGACTGCTGAGGGCACCACGGCAACGGCTCACGTGTCAACGTGATATTTCGAACGCTTTTCTTATGATCTACAGGCGAACACTTGACCTTAATCACACCTGGTGGAAGGTGACGATGAGTCCAACAATGGACCATGTCCGACCCGCAAATGCCTATTCAATCTTCTCTTAATGACTCCCAGGTCATAAGATCGTAGAAATATAGCCGCTGGAAGCAGATTCCACTACTTAGCTATTCGCATGTTGAATGTAGAAGCTAATATCTTCGTGTGGTTATGTTAGGTCAATTCCATACATTTCGCACTTTTCTACTAGCGGTAGCGTTGGTCGAATGTTACTTTGTCTAAAGCTGAAATTAATGGACCTCACATTAACTTAGCTTAGAGTTGGCTCATGATATCAGGTCATCTTTGACAAGAAAACAGAATATATTAATAGAAAGTTGAATTTAGTGTAGGTATTCGCAGACTCAAGACCAAGTTGAGAAAATCGCAAGGCATCTGATAGGAATTTCATGTGTGTCAAGTGATCTGAGAATGCCGATCAGCTGCGCTACTGGTCACGTTGGCCACGACATATAAGCTCAAAGTGAATACAGTCACTCATATATCTCTGCTCACCCCGCAAGGGATATAGCGTGACAGTTTATTATTTTTATTTATTGTTTATTTAAATGCTAAGAAATATCATTTAAATACCTAAGTATTTATAGTATGATATAATGTCTAAACATTATATCAGGTTTTTAGGGAGATTATGACAGAATGTTTGTGGGGAATTTTGTCAAGAGCTGGCAACACCGGGCATTGATTGCCCTCAAAAAACAATCTTGTCCACGATCAATACTGTACGCTTATATTAAGGAATGTGGCGAGAAAATCCACAGATTGTCGCGATAAAAGCAACGTCATGTAAATTATCATCGGAATTCTCTGTAATTTAATTATATTGTAAGATTATTTTGATTAATACTGATTATAAATTACGCTTATATTATTATTTATTTTATATATACTAACTGCGCAAGTGTGACTGTGGCAGTCCAGTGGGTAAAAACTGGTAACCACGCTTGGCAACATGAATGGGTTTTTCTAGATCCATTACGGATGTAGGCAGTACATGCTCACCGGTGAAGAAATATATCGTGAGGAAACCCGCATAGCGTCTATTAGAAATGTCATGTGTACTAGTGCTGTGAGAACGGCGCCTGGTCACGTTGGATACGACATATAAGCACAAAGTAGATATAGCCATTAATGTGTCTCTGCTAACCCCGAAAAGGATACAGCATGGTGATATATATTATTATTGTTAACTCTGCAGTGTCTACTTTGAAATTCTCTCTCTTTTTTTTATCCTGACTTGAACAAAAACAAAAACTTATGGGTAGTCGCAGCAATCATGCCGGCCGGCGCAAACATTGTTACACGCTTCGCTTAAAAGACTCCATATCATAGGATGGTGGGAACACGCTCGCCAGAAGACCATTCCACAGCCCAACCTTTGTCACGTAGTTAGATTGTGGAATGGTCTTCCAGCGGGCATATTCCACCGCCCTACGATATTGGATTCTTCAAATGAAGCGTTAAAAGATATGCGTATGCCGGCATTATCGCTGAGCCTATCAATAGATGAAGCCAATTTATGGGTTAAAGTTATTATCATCGTGGAATCCAGAGATCGGAAAACTAGAGCCATGTTTTATAGTGCCTGGTAAACATGCTGATACTGTGGGTGTTGTGTCATCAAATTATCAAGAATAAAAGCGGGTAGAGGAAGTGGCTTTCCACCGCCCACGAAACCTCCGCGACGCGCCTGCTTGCTCGTAACCATGCCCTATGTAACCTGGTCGAAACGTCAAGCTATAACTAAAAGTAAGGTAATTAGCGCATAAGACCCGCTAAATTATATACCTATATGGAATCAAACAGCCAAAAGACATAAACAAAAAATATCTTTCTTCGTATTCGTTACAAGTCGAGACGTGAACCTGGTACTTTTCCAACAAAGGAACGGAAAATATGAAGAGAATCACGCACTCCGAATCTCTAAAGACAAACTTTGATAACCTTATTATTTAAGATAAGCAAAAATGAGAAAAATATTTTCTAGACACTTTTATCAATGTTTTATTTAACTTTTACATAAAGATAAGAACTACGAAGAATCCAAGATATATCCATATTTCTATCCTATATGTTCTTCACTATATATATATATATTTTTGATAACAGATGTGTAAGTGACCTGTGAATGGTGGTCAATAGCACTTCTAGTCACGTTGGGTAAGACATATTATTTTTTTTTTAATTATAAGTCGACACATTTACTACACTACGATATGATTCAATTTTTTTTGTCAAAGTTCTATGCTTTAACGATTTAAAACTTTAAAGTCTACAAACGCGTGGGATTATTTCCAGAGATTCAAAATTCCTAGTTATCGTATAAAAAGTAACATTTTCACACGACAGAATAATTTGCATACATTAATTTCCCCCGTGAAAAATTCTATCGTGCAATGTCACAATTAAGTCCAACAGTTTTCCGTGGAAATTACAAAGCCGCTTTTCATTCGTGGAAAACGGGGCAAGCCGGCTGACGTCACGAGCGTGTTCGCAGCCTATCCGTGATGTCACCGCGACTGGTTGAAACCAACCCCTCGTGTGCTCGAGACCGATTCACACCTGCACACGTGTGTGGCGCAATTCATTAGCGACGAGCTGTCAGGCCGCGTGCAGACGAGCGTTTTTGACTCTTTTTTGGAGACCCGGTAGTAGCGAATTTAGATTTGTTTGTCGCGAGTCTTATAGAGAGATATATAGAAATCCCCAACAAAAACTAAAAAAAAATCATTTTTCAGGTTGTATTACATCATACGTTAGGCAGCAGGGAAAGGATATCCAACAGAATGTCGATTAAAGTACAACAGTAATGCAAAGCCCAAAAAATATATTATTTATATTGACTCGCTTTAAGCGTGGAGGGTTAAATGTCCAAAACCTCTTCCCAGAGATTCCCACAAATATATTGGAAAAAAGGAAGAGAGGCGTTTGCCTTACGGTAGTAGGAATCTAGCTAGTGTTAATAATCATAATAATTAACCTGTGACGGTGTAATTGGCTCTGTCATGTTTCCAATCATCTCATTTGTGTACATTTATTATTATATCTAAAGACTTTCCACCTCGGCGGCTCTCAGTAGATTCTCCTCCCTTCGAGATCACTGCTATTTTCGGACTGCACTGTATTTAAAAGCAACGCGTAGTTGTTTTACCAATATAATATAAAACAATCTAATAAAAAGTACACTTTTAACGACTGGTCCGTAGTCAAACACAATCGGTGTCTGATTAAAAAACGCTCGTCTGCGTAAGCCCTAGGGATATAAAAACTGCGATCACCCCAATTCTTAGTCACCAATGCTGCAATGATATTACTTCAATATATCATTGTTAGTCATCAATTTACATCACCGTCAAACACTGTCTACATTTTTTAGCGTAATATTATATTAGGCAACTGTCTTAAAAAAAAACCATTGATAAATTACCGGTTGATACAATAACGAATAAGGTGACGTCAGTGTTATGTGTGAAGTAACGTTATTTCAATACGCGCACAAAATCACTGTCTGCAATACGGTATTTTTATATTATTAAATTAAATTTCACTGAATAATTAACATAGATTTTTAATTTAATGTACGACCTTTTATAAACACAAGTCAACATAAATAACGAATATCATCATGATTCTATATTAGGGTTGCTTCTTAACAAAAAGAAGAAAAACCGAATTTGGAAAAATATATTTTGAATGAAATAAAATAGGTATGGTATGCTTACGCATTTTATAATGTTTGTCTTTTAGGTACTACTGAAAATGACTAATTTTGATACAGATCTGGTATTAATCTATGCGTAACATACAAACATGATTTAAAAACTAACGAAATAATGTACAAGATGCCGACGTATGATTGCTAGATAGTTTAACTTTGTTTTAGCAATTGATGATGAAAATCCTGGCCGATTTCGGCCTTGGCGACGTTTCCAAAACAGTATCAGGTAGGCGCGGACGGCAGCCCCAATCGACGAAGGTGAGCTCGCTGATGACTTGCGTAGCCCACCTTAGCGCGGAATGTCCTGTTGCATAATGGACAGGTCAGAACACCACCCACGTAATTATAGGAAGCGAGCACAGGTGGACGGGCCTTGAACCGATCTCGCTTCTCATCCAACTCAAGCCTACGCTTGGTCTCGAATTCGGCCACCACGCGCTGCACAAGACTTCTCCACTCCGACCGTCGCTCCGCATGCATCCGCCACTGCGTCGGCTCAATATTGCAGCGCTTCAAGTGCCGCATCAAAACATCCTTAAATCTTAAATATTGCCCACCGGCCTTCCTCCTACCACACTGCAACTCTGAGAAAAATATACGCTTAGCCTTTCTTTCACTAGGCATACGGGACAAGTGACCACACCAACGCAATTGCCGCCTCATGAGATAAGCTTCTATTCCCTCTACATGAGCACGCCTTAGAACATTAGTGTTACGAATACGATCAGACCAACGAATATTCATAATATCTCTGAGGCAGCTGAGATGAAATCTATCCAAAATTTTTATATGCTTTCGGTAAACAATCCAAGTCTCGGAAGAATAAAGCAGAGTTGGCAATATAACAGCCAGATACACACGTACTTTTGTCGATAGTCTTAAAGCATGCGACCGAAACACCAAAGAGCGCAGTCTACCGTAGGCAGCTGCGGCGGCACCAATTCGACTGTTGATTTCCGAACCCAGGTCACATTTAGCTGTTATTACACTACCCAGATACCTAAAGCTCTTCACACGCTTCAAAGCACTAACGCCAACCGATAGGGCGAAGGGTTCCACATCATGCGTTTCCAAAGCCATAACTTCTGTTTTTTTAATGCTAACTTTAAGACCAAAACGAGTGCATGCACTATTAAAACCGGTCAACAGCTCCTGAAGGTCACATACAGAATCCGCAACGAAACACAAATCATCAGCGTACAAAATCTCCGTCATAACATCAAACGAAACCTTCGTTGCTGATCTAAGTCTCCGCAGATTAAACAGATCTCCATCCAAACGATAACGGATACGAACGCCGCACGTCACACTTTTTATGGTTTCACGAACCACAATGGAAAAGTAAAGCGCAAACAGGGTCGGTGCCAAAACACAACCCTGCTTGACACCTCGCGTAACAGAAAAATATTCCGACTGCTCACCATTTACTGAAACACAACATCTCATATCGTCGTGCAATAGGCGCAGCAGCCTGATGAATTTCTCAGAACATCCAAGTTTACTCAATACCAACCAAAGTGCCTCCCGCGGTACACTATCAAATGCCTTCTCGAGATCAACAAAACAGAGAAACAAAGCTTGACCCTGTTCCCGGCTCTTTTCCAAAAGTTGACGAACAGAGAAAATTGCCTCACATGTCCCCCTTTCTGGACGAAACCCGAACTGAGTTTCCGGCAATATTTCCTCAGACAGAGGCAAAAGTCGATTCAACATTATTCTAGCAAACACTTTTCCCGGCACGGAGAGCAAAGTGATACCGCGATATGAATTGCAGTCCGAGCGGTCACCCTTACCTTTATATAACGAGCATATACGTGATATTTTAAAGCTATCTGGAACTATTTCCCTATTCCACATCTCCACAAAGAACTTCCACAAAACACTGTGCAGTCTACCGCCTCCGTATTTAAGTAACTCGCCACAGACCTCATCCACACCAACAGCTTTACCATTCTTCTGTTGATTAATAGCTGCCACAACCTCATCAAGCGTCGGCTCGCCATCCAGATCAAACACAGATGTTACTACAGGAATCAAGCGCATATATTCCAGATCAATAAACCCACTGACATTAAGCAAACCATGAAAATGCTGCATCCAACGCTCCAAAGTTTCAACTCTCTGTGCCAAAAGCTTACCATCTAAAGACCTTATAGGAATCGAACAACAATTCCTCCCACCCATAAGCTTACGTACTTGCTCATGAAAAGCTCCCAGCTGATTTGTATCCGAAAGCCACTGCAATAAGCTTGCTTTTGCCTCCCACCACAAATCCTTTGCTTCACGGGTTAATTTCCTCAGAGCAGAACTGCTCTCCTTGATCCTCTCCACTCTAACACGAGGATTCACTCTATCCAGCCTACGCAGTAAGTCACGATGTCTCCCAATGGCGTCCGTGATTGATTTATCATCGTCATCAAACCAGTCAATGCTCTGCCGTGGTTTAGAGCCCAAGACACTGGTACCAATTTCAAGCAGCTGTGATAATAGCACATCCCAAGACGATATCAAACCAATCTCTCCAACACACAAAGAATCAATAACACAGTCCAGAGCCTGAGCATAAGCTTGCTTAGCGTCTTCGGTCTGAAGTTTAGCAACGTTAACATGAACTGACTTCACAATATTTCGTCTCCGAGGAGGACGCAAACAAAGGCGAAACCTTACAACTACTAAACGATGGTCTGTCCAACAGTTAGCACCACGCATGACCCTCGTCAAATTAACCTGACCGATGTCCCTACGCCGTACTATGGCATAATCGATAAGATGCCAGTGCTTCGAACGGGGGTGCATCCAAGTCGTCTTGTACTTCGCTGGAAGTCGGAAGAATGTATTTGTAATAGCAAGGCCGAACTGCGCACAAAAACTAAGTAGTAGCTGCCCATTGCTATTCATATTACCGACGCCATGTCTACCAAGTACATCCGGCCATGCTTCAAAATCGCGCCCAACTCTAGCATTGAAATCACCCAATAACAAGATCTGCTCACGTGATTTGATTCCTGTGATGACTTGAGTAATCTCCTCATAGAATTTATTTTTAACATCATCTCCTTCATCTAAAGTAGGACCATATACACTGATGATATTCAAAAATTTTTGATTAGCCAAATGAAGTCTCAAGGCAATAACACGATCTGATATGTAAGTTGGATATTCTTCCAAATTTTTAACAATATCATTCTTGATGGCAAAACCCACTCCCGAGCGCCTAGGTTCTGAAGAAGGTGTGCCCTTCCAGAAAAAAGTGTAGCCACCGCCATGCTCTGTAAGCTCACCCTCATCAGCTAAATGCGTTTCGCTAAGAGCAGCAATATCTATGTTGTAACGGCGCAATTCACGAGCCACTATTGCTGTTTTACGCTCGGGACATAAGTTCCTGTCAGAATCTAAAAGGGTGCGAACATTCCACACACCATAAGTCATATTCGTTATATTATTTACAATTCTTTTGCGATTTCGACCACGAGACAAAAGGGTGCCCGGGCAACCGTGGTTGTTACCCCCCAAATTATGTTGGAGCAAGCGTTTGTTTAGGGCACCTTTTCTAGCCCCTTCCTCGGCTGAGCGAGGGAAGCAGTGCCACCCTAAATAGGGCTGCTTCGACGCATAGGGTGCTGCCCAATCCACACTGTTACTCCAGTGCAGTGCAGAAACGACCACTCTCCCTATGTCACCTATGTGCAGACTTCAGACAAAGCCTAACCAGCAAAAGTTAAACCCCTCCACCTCAGTCCATCGCCATAGGAATTCCTCAAGTACCGTATATTTGGAAACAGTCAATTGCGCAGGATATATTTGGTGCGTGAATGCTAGCGCTTGCACAAACGCACCCTCTCGTCCAAACCCCTCTTTATCTAATGGGACGGAAAACCGACACAACTAGAGAGAGGCAGGATGCAGTGTCTGGACACTGATAACTGACCCCTATCAGTGCCCTAGGCCTTTCACAATGCCTTGCTATTATTATTAGCAATTATATTAGGAATGAATGGCTTATTTATTTCTATTACAAGCAGCTTAACGTTTGATTTCAATCTTACCTGCTGGAAAGTGATCATGAGGACGGAAAATAGATTTACTGAGCGTCATAAGCGCTCGTCTGTCCTGCTCGGTATAGTTACTCACCACTCCACCCTGGCAACAGTTTATATCATGCCAAAAAAAGACAAACAGTCAGCCTAATGTGTGACGAAGGTGGTGAGCAGTGGCGTTCATCCTATATATGCCTGAAAGCAATGTATAACTTACAATAATTAAGACTTGCTTAAATTATTAAACATTAAATACAAAAAGGAAATATTAATATGGTAAATAATTATATTTAGTGAAAAAACAATTTATCACTTAAATATGATCCGTCGTTTGCTTACAGAGATTACCAAAATACTGGCATCAAAAACAAATTTTTTTTTTTTTACTCTGACTCGACATAGTGACTACAGAGTACCTGATGGTAAGTACAGTGTAGTCCAAAAATGATAGCGACTATCAAAGGATGAAAATCCATTGATTTTCTACATCGTCATGTCGGCCCACATATACCACGACTGAAGGTCTCTAGGTATATGAGCTACTGGATATACACAAGCTGATCCCGAAACGCGACAAGCTGAAACTGGTCACTATGACGGGCTTTACACCCATGTACTGTGGTCGCGATCCAGACGGGCACCGACGCCCTGCCACCTCGCTGCTGCTCGTTTATCACCACCCAGGAGTCACGTGTAGGGGAACTAGTAAAGCCTACGGACGCGAGCAGCTTCGACTCCCAAAACAAATGAATCTAAAAACATGAACATTTTGTATTAACGGGCTCATAATCGAAAATTTGCATGCCCGGTGTAAAATTTATATGCTTGCCACTGGTGGTAAGCACTAGTCCTATGGATTCCCTTACTATGTACGGCTATATTCGGTTACCCTCACAATTGCTACACATATTTGTTTAACTTACAAATACAGTACTCATAGTTTATGAATGAGTTGATATAGTTTCAAGCTTTCCGTGGTGGACGTTGCCAGAATGCGTCAATTCTTAGTAAACCAATATAACAATAGAGACAGTCTGCTGTCTGTGCCAATTTCCACAGACGTCTATTTACCTTGACTTTTGTACTATGACGAATAGACGTGTCAAAAGTAATAGATGACACACTTTTTTTTTAAATATAATACTCAATGTTGTAGCATATACAAAGCTAGTTTTCCAGTTATAATAGTAATTTATAGTCACTCTTTTAGAGCCGAAGTATTTGTCTTCTTGGATTAATGTAAGTTAATTTTTCAGGTTAACTTAAACTAAAATTAATATCCACTCATGAACAGTGACATGCATACGGAATTTGGACAGGCTAGGCAGAAATCGCGTAATTAATTTTAATATTATATTATGATAGTAAATATTATATTGCTTTCATAAGAGAGATAAATAATGTGAATATAGAATAGATATGAATATAAATTATTCCTTTTTTGTTTAAATTTAAGCAAAGTATTCCAGACTTATTTATCGTTAGGGCATGCAATGCTGTCCTGCATCTATGGAATGAACGCTACTGCTCATGAACCTTTTTTTACCCGGTGGAAGCCCTCCTGGAACTTCAGGGCCATCGTGAGGGCGGTGCCCTGGTGTATCTGACTTTTACCACCCAATACCACCGAGATGTTCCTCTTCCCATCTGTCGAGTGTTGATGGAAAAGCAGAGCCAGCTTCCTCCGCAACTCGGTGACGGCGGAGACCTGAGCAACCGGCTTGCGACCCTTGAGAAGTCAGCATAACATTGTGACGTGTTCTGATGAAATAGACCAAGTACTACTAGAGCAGCATTTCCTCCATAGCTTGTTCTAGACGGACACGACGCGGCAGGACTGTGGTGAATTGATTCCAGGACCCAAGGTTCTCGTTTACATGTAGAGGTAGTACCTTGGAGTTTTTAACCAGTACAACTCCAGCGCACCTCCGCGTCACACGCCCTAATGAGGCTGAGATGGTACTATGAGAAATTTTCCTAAGTAAAAAATTCAATAGTGTTTTATATATGCTGTATTGTGTGCGAAAATAGATAAAACAGTTTTTAAATATGATTTTAGTAAACTTTTATCATAATTATCTAAACTGCAATGTAGAGAGTTCTCGTAATCCAGTCGCAAAAGCCAATCGAAATATTCGTACATAGGAACAATGTCCAATAGCAGCATATTTGCCAAAATCGTATTCCATCACTTGGAGATATCACTTGTGTTGCTTCTAAATGTCCAGTCCGGTCGGTATTTATATCGATGTGTCAAATTTTCTAGAAAGATCTAGAGACATCTATGCACTTTATGTATTTCCCTGGATGTCCGAGAATTGTTTATGGGATCTTTTGTTTGACAGATAGACAACTCGAAAGAGCACCTCGAGACAATCAGTGGTTTAAAATTATAGCCATGTGATAACTATAACTCCAGGTTTAAGTTTCACCCTAGCTCCGTGGTAACAATGTTTAACGCTTCACTATTAGCGCGTATGTGTGACTACTTAATAATTCCTAATGTTATAGTTTTGATGTGTCTTGAAATGCATTCTATGTTACATATCCGTTTAGTTATACTGATAAGAAATCTTTGTATATATATCGATGCAGCTGTGCGCCACCTGCGTTTGCAAAATCTTGATTAATATAATCTGGTCTTATAAATCAATAAATATTAGTAACCAACCAATGGTATTTTAATAAAAGAACGAAATAAATCCATCAAAACGGAATAAATTATAGAGTTAACGCTAAACAGGCCTATTGGAAAATGCACTTTATAGCATGTAGATGCCGCCCGATACGTAATTGTATTAAACGCCCTAAGGGTCGTTAGGGTGTTACGAGCAGGGGATGCTCTAGCAAAATCAGTCGACTACTGAGACCCAAGGCGGGAGTACGTGCGTGTACGTCGCAGTTCGGTGTGCCTTAAAGTGCAAATAAACAGTAAAACGCCAAAATCCGTGTCATTCTACCACCACACCCACGACCACCGATCATAACTTTAATATTTAGTACCAGTGTACTCAGCCTCAGTGTGTCAGTTAGTGTGAGTGTGTAAGCTCATTTATAGTTTTCTGAAAGTAGTCTATATTTGTCTTACAGCTGTTATAAGTCCGAAAGTTCGATGGACGTTTGTAATTCAGTTCAGCTCACGTCAAATTTGCTGAACTGATCCGAATGAAATTGGGTACACAGAGAAATTGAATCAATTAAATAAAAATAGGAATAAGTGTCATGAAAAACATATGTGTCGCCTCAATAATAAATAGAACATAATATACAGAAAATTAAAGTACAAGAGATAAAAACATATAAACATGGTGAAATGGGCTCCAGCAGCGTTATGCCACAGAGGAAAACTGTGGCGCTGGTTTGCGTGAAGGGCCCCAGTTATGTTAATTCTTATTAAGGTAATATAAGAGACAGCAAATACAATAAAAAAAGAAAAAGATATTCATAACGATGTTGAGTGAGCGCGCTCTATCATCACTATCTATCAGATGAGATTGAAAACAAGCGCAAGCCTGTCCGTAATAAAAAATAAATAAATAAACCATGTCGCTATCGCTTGTGCCTGGAGTCACGACCTAAGTCCTTGACACAGGAAATGCCTACTCACGTATTATGACGTAGAATTACCGGTAGTGCAGACACTGTAAGGCTTTTTAATTGAACGATAACGATTTAAGCTTAGATATAACACGATTAAAAAGAAAATGAAGTTCTTACTCTAGAATCAACTGTTACTTTTGTATAAGGCTCAGGTCAGGCCTTGCATGGAATATTGTTCGCATCTTTGGGACGGCTCTGCCCAGTACTTATTTGATGCCCTGGACAGGTTGCAGCGGAGGGCTGTTCGCGTTATGAATGATCCTGAAGTGACTAAACATCTTGAACCGCTTCAGTTGCGCAGAGATGTTGCCTCACTGAGCGTTTTCTACCGTCTGTATCATGGCGAGTGTTCTGAGGAGTTGTTTAACCTTGTTCCACCCTCTCCCTTCCTGAATAGATCCACGCGCGCGGGTTTGCGTTGTCACAGCTATACGGTATCTCACATCCCGGCCAGGACAAAGAAGTTCTCTAACTCCTTCTTTTGCCGTGTCGTTGGGCTGTGGAATGGTCTTCCAACGAGCGTGTTTCCTCCATCCTATGATATGGGATCTTTTAAACGTAGCGTGAAGAGATATTTGTGCAGGCTGGCATGATCGCTGCGACTACCGATGGGTTTTTTGTTACCTTTCGATAGTCGTTGGCGTTTTTTGGACTGCACCATGCTTACCATCAGGTATGGTGCAGTCACTGTGTCGAGTCGGTATAAAAAAAAAAGAATGAACTGCTTACAGCGCGCTGTGCAACGACTGGACGCCTTTTATATTTACTCACTATACATTGACCCAGAGTACCCATACTCTGCATCCTGCTTATCTCTACTTGTGTCGGTTCCTTGACCTATTAAATTAAGAGGGATTTGGACGAAAGACTGCCTTTGTATGAGCGCTAGTATTCACGCACCAAATATATCCGATCCGAATATATTGATCAGCCATCTCGAAATTCAAAATAGTTTGTTGCGAATGCGCCCAGAGTTGGTGATGGCAGGGCTATACTCCTTAAACAACCGCTGCGTGTTTAATTTCAGTTAAGAAGTTGGGTCGGGATGCAACGCTGCCTGGCCTTGAAAATAAACCCTAATTTCTGAGGATATCAGCCACTTGAACGATGAAATACCCTGGAAAGTAAGAGCCAAGACGAAAGGTATTCGTTTGGCGGAGAAGAGACAGGCTTGTGTTTTCAAAGCGTTAAATTTGACCAGATTCGCATCACCCCAGTTGGATACGAAATATAAGGTCGAATTAATATATTGAACCATAGACTATTTCTTTTTATGGATCTCGACTAAGCTGACTGTTCATTTGGGTGTCGTAGCTGCTCGCGTCCGTAGGCTTTACCTTAGTTTCCCTACACGTGACTCCTGGGTGGTGCTAAACGAGCAGCAGCGAGGTGGTAGGGCATCGGTGCCCATCTGGGTCGCGACCACAGTACATGGGTGTAAAGCCCGTCATAGTGACTAGTTTCATCCTTTCATCCTTTCATCCTTTGATAGTCGCTTTCGTTTTTGGACTACACTGTACTTACCATCAGGTACTCTGTAGTCACTATGTCGAGCCAGTGTAAAAAAAAACTAGCCTGAGGTCTACACAAGTAACTTTAAGTAACAGCTACAGTCTACGCACCCAAAGGTAACGAGTTATAGTCTTTAAAAGAAGAGTCATTGTTGGCTGCATCTTCACCTGCCACCAGGTGTGATATAGGTAAAGCTTTGGCCAGCAAAAGGCAAAAAACTAGCTTTTCGGTTGCAAACATCCTGTCACCTCACAGTGAATCGTCTAGAAAACCTGTAAGTCATGTGTTACCAACAGTACGTACTCAAACAATCTAAGCTTGTACTTATAATCTGCTGGTCAGTTACTCTGTACACCCTGAAACGGGATCTTTATAACTAAAGTTATGTACCCCAGTCATTTGTACGTCCATAAAGATATGAACAACCGATAGCACGGGCTATTGTATTCATTGACATTAATTTATTGCGGAGGTTCACCATTGAGGGATAACGTCAAAGAGACTGTCGTTATCATCAGAAGTATTATACCTACAGATGCAATTAAGATAAATACCCAAATCTGCCTTCCTCACTCATGAGCAATGGACTCCCTCAAGAACAACTACTTAATCAAAACTACTAACTCAAATCATAACTACAACGAAAAATCAATAACTTGGTACCTAAAATATATTTGCATAACTCTAACTAAATTGAAACCCACGACCTTATGGCTTTAGATAACAGCCCGTTAATATTTTTAATTAATTATATTGATAAATAATAATTATGTATATATTACAGCAACGTGATTTTCTCCACAATGACGATCGGAGTGTACGCGTGGTGACCTCTGACCAGGAATTTTAAAAATAATTTTCTGTTGCTATCCGGTGCGTTTAAGCCGCGCCATCCACGCCGACGTAGCCTTAATTTTCTTTCAGTGTTTGTTTTTTCAAGGCAGTCGCTTCGGAAATGTCATAAAAGATCACCTTAAGTTCTTTCCCTGGCTGGTCGTCCAAATCGAGGTTATTTTTCCTCATCCTTCGTCCTTTTTTTTTTGATACCAGTTAGTTTAGCCGAATTACGGGGGAAGTTGGCTTTGCCTTTCTCTCAGCACTCGGCAAACAGGAGGAAAAGCATCCTGTATGGTTTTCAGTTGGTAAAAGTACGACGCTCCGGGGCCCTGGTGCTCCATGAGGGTTTACGCCGGGTCATAAAAAATGGTACCAGTTGGTTACTCCTTTGCTCCATTTTTCCTATATACTAAATTGTATATCTGTGTGTCATACTATAGATACTGGACTGTCTTCGTCACAACATACATTAATTTTTCTCTAACTTTAATTTCATGATATACTCCGTACCTCTTTGGCAGGCTTCAAACTACTTCTCTAATTATTACTTAATGACAATGTTTCACAGTCTTGAGATAGGCAAAGCAAAATACAAACATTGAAGTTCTTCCTCTTTATTTTGGCGCTCTATCTGAACGAGAAGCTGCTCGCGTCCGTAGGCTTTACCCTAGTTTCCCTACACGTAACACCTGGGTGGTGCTAAACGAGCAGCAGCGAGGTGGTAGGGCGTCGGTGCCCGTCTGGATCGGGACCACAGTACACAGGTGTAAAGCCCGTCATAGTGAACAGTTTCGGCTTGTCGCGTTTCGGGATCAGCTTGTGTATATCCAGTAGCTCATATACCTAGAGATCTTCAGTCGTGGTATATGTGGGCCGACATGATGATGTAGACTATCAATGGATTTTCATCCTTTGATAGTCGCTTTCGTTTTTGGACTACACTGTACTTACCATCAAGTACTCTGTAGTCACTATGTCGAGCCAGTGTTAAAAAAAAAACGACAACTCAAACCTTGATATACTACAGCAGATGACATTTCTCACAATCTAATCATTCAGATGTACTTTATGATTTTTATCTATTTGTTACATCACAATTGGTCATACCGACGATAGGAATCCATCTGCAACAGCATATGATTAATAGAAGTACGTAGGAGATAAGTTATCTCAGCTATTACGACGGTTTCCGGTGCTCTCGAAAGATATTTTCATGGTTACAAAGCAAGCAAGAAAGAAAACGCGTGTTTGTGGAGTCACGGCTATACAGCAATTCATATCCCAACTAACTCTTTCTTTTTCCAAGTTGATATGATGATGTCCTAGCCGGTTTCGGCCACGGCGACTGTTTCAACACCGGTTAAGAAATTCGAGGTCCAGTTTTCAGAAACAGTCAATTGCGCAGGAGATATTTAAGTGCATAACTGGACGTGCAGCCAGAAAAGCACTCTCTCGTCTGAGCTCCCTCAGGCCCGATGGAAAGGAGAACCAGTATGATCGGAAGGGAGCAGGATGCAGGTTTGGTCGAGTTTTCCTTCTCTGAACACCTGGTTGAATTGCGGTGTTAAAGAGATACCTTAGTCGCCTTTTACGACACCTCAGCAAGAAGAGGGGGGTGCTATTCTATTCTGCCGGCAGCCACCACGGCTTAAGTTATTAAACTATGAAATGGTCTTCCACAACCTCAGCACAAGCTGAGACAAGTTCCTTATTGGTGGCGCCCTAGACTTTTTTTATGTATTTTTTGTTTTTTGTTTCTTTTTTTTTCATGTGTGATTAATGTGTATTATATCGTCACTTTTGTTTGGCTGCTGCTAATTAAACGTTTTCTTTTCTTTTCTTTTGTACCAGCGAGCGTGTTCCCACCGTCCTTATATTGTGGGGGGTCCTTTAAACGAAGCATGAAGGGATATTTGTGCAGATCAGCATGATAACTGCGGATATCAATTGTTTTTCTTCACTGTTGATTGTCGTGGTCAGTTTTAGGTTTTCACCATTACAGACGGTGATGAAAGCCATGCTTGGCAGCGGGGAAGCGGTGCGCAGTCTCAAGTTGCTGCGAGGACGTAATGAAGCAGAAAGAGGCCGCCGAAAGGGTCAGAGAGCGAACATCCTTCTGGATGATGAAGGTTGGAAGGTTTCCTCGCGAAGTTTTGCTTCACTGGTAAGCATGTGATGACAAAATCGGCAATCTAAAGAAAATAAAAAAGATCTGTGAAGATAAAGAGAAATGTTATAGTCTTCTACCCGTTCCAATACAGAATCGGCGTGATAAATGTGTTTAAACACGATATTGTAACACAAAACCTCAACACGGCGTTTATCGTTTGTACACCAGACGTGACCAAAGAAAAGTGGCCGAGAATGACTCTCCATTTATTTTTATTTGAATGTTAATTAGTATAGTTTCACTCGTGGTTGAAATTGGAGCAACATATTTGCTATTCTATTGTAAAATATACATCAACTGATAGATCTCAGCTTACCAGCAGAATAGAATAGCGCCTCCCTCTTCATCATACTCAGGTGTCATAAGAGCGTAAGAGCCGACTAAGGTAGCATGCAAAATCACACGTAGTTTGCTAGTGTCTAAGCCGCTGCGTGCATCTCTGTTCATAGTCCGTATCCGCCAACCCGCATTGGACAAGTGTTTTTTTTTTCGAGTGTACAATGCGTCAATGAATGGAAAAGACCTTTACAACTACACCAGGCGAAGAGGGCAAGCACCTGAGGTGCCCCGACAGCCATTTATGAATTGGATGAAACGCAGGGCAACCCTGCGGATACGGACCTCTACTTGGACGGCTAGCCAGGGAAAGGAAAACGAATCTAACGATAATTTACTAGCGTTTCGAAAGCAACGCCCGCGTGAAATTGATAAGACACGCTGAAAGAAACTAAAGCCTGCGTTTTAGTGGTGAATAATGTCCTGGGTTAAATATTTAAACCCTTTTTCATGGATTCCACTAATATAGTAGAAAAAGAAAACAGAGGCTTTTGACCTGCAATGGGATGAAACTGGTTAATAATAATACATTAAGTGCATCCAACGTCGTTCTGCGATCCGCATTAGGTCACTGCATAGGTGGATGTCTCTCACTGCGCTTGCCAGTACGAGATCTTCATTCGAGAACTTTCCTGTCCCATCGGCCATCTGCTCTACGAGCTGTATCGTGGTCACTGCCACTCTGTCTGCTGCCTTCGACCGATAGCTCTGGAAACATCAGGGAAGGCCAGTGTCCAGCAGTGGGCATTCTATGACTGACTTGATGATGATATATTAATAACATTTTAAAACAAGATTAGATATAAAATACACTGACCAGGAAAATTTACACAAATATATGTCCAAATAACAAACAAGCATTATATTGCAAAACATTATTAATTAATCATTAAAAAATACAAAAACATCCAATCAATCAAAAGCATTTTTTTAATTGAATCGGTCATTCCTAAACCTCTTAAGTCACATTTTTTTCCAATATGCTTTTTTTGCTGAAAATGGTTCCTTAAAGGTAGACGCTATTCTGGATAAAAACCATGTAAGTCGGAGGAATATATTGATGGATTCATTAAACATTCATTCTCATTAATAAACAAAAAAAAACATTTAAAACAAGTTCAAGATTCTCGAAGAGCATATAACATTTTTAGCTGGCCAACTGCAAATGTTGAAGATAATCCAGACGAGAATGATGGAGAATATGACTATGTACCATAAAGACGTTAAAACATGACAAATTAATACATGTAAAATGTTAAAAATATTATTTTTAAGTGCAATTCTCAATTATAACTTATAAGCAATAAAAAATATGATTACTACGGGTTGTTTTGGTTAAATTATATAGCACTAACCCTATTTCTCGCTAAAATAACATAAGTCAAGAAGTATTTTTCAGGTTTTTTCATTATTTTTATTAATAAACTGTAAAGGTTATTCGTTATTTTAATTTTTTACCACTCAAATACTAAATTAAATATAAAAAAGTCCTTTAAAACTCATTTGTTTCAGTATGAAACAGTTTTTATTGATTCCTGAAAAATTCTAATTGAGTGACTTAAGAGGTTTTTGAAATGACCGATCCAATTAATAAAATATGATTTGCGAGTATTCCGAAGAGTTATTTAACCTTGTTCCACCCTCTCCCTTCCATAGGAGAACTACATGCGCGGGTTTACGGAGTCACGGCTATACGGTAACTTTTTTTTTACCCTGGCTCGACATAGTGACTACAGAGTACCTGATGGTAAGTACAGTGTAGCCCAAAAACGAAAGCGACTATCAAAGGATGAAAATCCATTTATAGTCTACATCGTCATGTCGACCCACATATACCACGACTGAATGTCTTTAGGTACATGAGCTACTGGATATGCACAAGCTGATCCCGAAACGCGGCAAGCCGAAACTAGTCACTATGCCGGGCTTTACACCCATGCACTGTGGTCGCGATTCAGACGGGCACTGACGTCCTACCAGCTCGCTGCTGCTAGTTTAGCGCCACCCAGGAGTCACGTGTAGGGAAACTAGGGTAAAGCCTACGAACGCGAGCAGCTTCGACTCCCAACTCACATCCCGGCAACGACTGAGAAGTTTTCTAACTCTCACTTTTCTGAGTCTTTGATCTATGGAATGCATACGGGAAGAACCCATCGCCACTTGATTGAGCCGGTAAAAAAAAATCATTGTTATATTCAGTTGACGAAATATTAAACGGGGTATTTCACCATCGCTAACGTACAGGAAATTTCTGATATAGTTACGTATAATTAATTAATAATTTTACCTCCTCACTACTCTAGGACTGTAATTTAATTAATAATACTTAATAACTAGGTACCATTCTTCCTTATATGCAGTTTTTTTATTGCATTTATCCTGCATACAGGATAATATTCATAGAAATTAATATAGACAAGTTTTATCGTGTTTATACGCTACGGGAAAATCTAAACCATGCCTTTTAATGGAATAACGTTAATTTACTAGATTTCCTTACTGTATCATTAATCTAGGTCAATATTATTTAATTACCTACATCGCTGTTAACGAGTTCCTCTGTAGTCACGCCAAACGGCGTAACCCCAGAGCGTTAAAATTAATAAAAAGGTAAACGCACTGAATCCCCAACGCCACCTGGCGAACACATTCATTACTTACCTTCTTAACGTTCTCGCATTTAAACAAAACTCCGCATCGCATTCTTTTAAAACTAAACATCGCATCGCATCCTTCTCCATTATAATCGCATATTAATCTTTTCACACTCGCAACACACAACACAACTGCTCAAAACCCATACTCCACATTCGCATTAAAATACATACATAGTGAGTGGTTGTAAAGTGCCCAAATACCGCTGTTCGGTAACTACTTTTCTCATTGTCTCAGTTATCGCAATCTCCCTTTTATTTATAAATCATCCCGCCTACGAGGGTGCATTTTGTGCAACGGCATATAAGTTAAGACTTATCCCGGCCCGCGTACTCTGCACGTCACACAAATATGGGTGACACTTTTTTTGTTGAAGTTAATAGGTATTTTAGTTGAATTTTCATAACAAATTTAATGGAATAAGCATTTAAATATAAATAAAGGATATACAACATTATATGTGGCTGTAGTAGACTAGTGAACAAGGGCCCGGTTTCGATGTGCGGCAACGCAAATGGTCGTAAATACGAATCCCTGTACGTATCTCTGCGTTTTTTTAAATTACGTACGAATTTATACACCACATGCTCACCGGTGAAGTAAGATAGGAAATCCACATGGCACTAATAGAAATGTCATGTGTACTGGTGCTGTGAGAACGGCGATCCGCTGCGCTACTGGTCACGCTGGGCACGACATACATATAAGCACAAAGTAGATACAACCACTAATGTGTCACTGCTCGAAGCGGCCGGCTATAGCGGGGCGATATATTATTATTATTTATAACAAGATTAAAATACTAAAAAAACACATTATACAATACCTTTAACTATTTTTTATAAGAAACCCGGAAAACGTTGTTTTGCCATATAAGTTATTTCTAGGTTATAATTGGTCAGTTATCAAGCGGGATGAAAAATGATTAAATTACTAAAATGGCTATTAAAAAATAAGGGTTAGTGATAAAAGGGTAAAAATTTAGGGTTGTATGTATTTTTAATGCCACATTATAAAAAAATAAACACAAAAATTTTGTCCAAAAATTTAAAAAACTGTTAAGTGTTAACAACCCTTATCACTTAGGGGTATGAAAAATAGATAGTAGCCGATTGTCAGACCTACTGAATATGCATATAAAATTTGTTAAAAATCGGTAAAGCCGTTTCGGAGGAGTAAGGTAACTAACATTGTGACACCAGAATTTTATATGTATATATAGAGATTACATTATACATTGACCCATGTATTTCGTTAAAACACTCTAAACACATTTGAAGTAAGGAACTTCAAATTCTTCGCTATAAATCGAAAATGATAATATCATAATCATAATACTCGAGTCACATATTATGTGATTATACATATACCGCATGTTTACGTCACGGCTACCCGAGAGTCGGATTTAGGCCCCGTGAGAAACGCAAACGAATGACGCTGGTCGACGAACGTGTTAAACAAAATATGTGAAATGCCACAAAAGTACAAGTAAATTAATGAGTTATGCATTTGTACATTATATTTGGTTATTTTATGACAAACGTCGTATGACACGCGTGTGCATTGATCATTACAGACTAGCCGGAATAATATGCAAGACGTGTAATCGATTTCGTACCCAATGGTATTGAATCATAATATAATGTAACGAGCGCAGGATAATAAGACGCCGATGCAGGCGCACAATCTTTTTTTATTTTATTTATTATTCATAAGGGCTTTTGCCATTTTGGCATATCAGCCCTACTGTACCCAATACGGTGAAATACACCTAATTTCTGAGAGAGTCGCTGATGAGTCAGTGCTGCTATTTCCACCAAAAATTTCATAGTATTCCCTGTCGGATCACATAGGACGCCATGAAAGGCGCCTATCTATACTAATATTATAAAGCTGAAGTTTGTTTGTTTGTTTGTTTGTTTGTTTGAACGCGCTAATCTCTGGAACTACTGGTTCGAATTGAAAAATTCTTTTTGAGCTGAATAGACCATTTATCGAGGAAGGCTATAGGCTATATAACATCACGATGCAACTATTAGGAGCGAAGAAATAATGGAAAATGTGAAATAAAACGGGGAAAATTATTCATCCTTGAAGGCTTCCATTGCGTGCGCTGCGAAAACGGTTCAAGATACCAAAAATATATGTATGAAAGAATAATTTTTCTTGAAATGATCTAAAAAAATGTCCCCGACAGTATATGTTTATCTTTTAAGATTAAGTCACTAGAACCGTTTTTATGGTAAACAAATTTGGTCGAAATTAATGTATTATTTGTTAAGAGTTGTATCAACGTAATAATGTTAATCTTTATCCAAATAAATGTTTTGTTGATAAAGAGTATTTAATTATGAACAAAATTGTCTTTGACATCACTTAATTTCAATGAACATCATAGAAGATATTACAATAACTTATATAGCAAAACTACGTTTGCCGGATCAGCTATGTCTTGATAAGCGCGAAACTCGAGAACGACTAAACCGATTTGACTGATTTCTTTTTTGTTGTGTTTGTTGAAGTCTGGGAAAGGTTATACGGAGAGAAAAATTTAAAAAATTGTCTGAAAAAGTCTAAAAACAACACTTTTCTATATTCTCATACAAAAAATTCGTAATAATATTTAAAAGTCAATTTGAACTTTAACACCATACCATAAAGTTTAAATGTCAGTGGACGGGTTCCGGGAAGGCAAAACAATTGAGTGACGTATAAATATTAATGTCAATATTTGTCAATTTTTATACATATAGCATTAAGGCCAGGTTCTTTCAAACAATTTTCAAAAAAATCTGACGGGGAGGCTATTAACATTAAAAAAAACAATATGACTTTGTTTTAGAGAAATAGGGCAGAACAAGGTCTGCCGGGACAGCTAGTATCAAATAAGCTGACTCTACATTGGCTCATCAGCGACTCTCTTGCACTAGTGGTGTCCATTTGCCGTCATCCGATTTTACCATTGTCAAAGCGCATCGAATCGACCGAGCCGGCAGCAAATGGACACGCACAACGTAATTAGTTACGCGTGAGCGAGCCGCTCCAACATTGTTGCTACGGCGCCGCGTGCGATTCACTTTTCCTCGGCTACCCGCGCAGCTCGCACTGTCCGCTTGCTTTAGAACTCATAGTTTGTATAAAGTAATTTGCACGTATTCGATCTTGTATTCCATTATCATTAAATTCATCATAGTCATAGTCTCATCTATCATTTACCATCCAGCACCTTCGACGTTATATCATAGCAGTGCACGTTTGTAGTCACACCACATCGCAATACACTTTTATTCCGGTCACACTCCATCAGCAAGTGATGCAAATCCTCCCGTCTTCCACGGGTACTGCAATTAGGCGATTCTATTTTCCTCATAAAATATGCAAAACTTGCCGATGAATAGTGACTGGAACGCAGTCTTAACGCTACCTTGATGTAGAACAATCGATTTATTAATCGAGGCTACTATACAATATTAGCATACGATTACACAAATGTATTGAAACGCACGCGTGGATTGAGTGTTTTCGAAGTTCAGACGTCGAAAAGAAAAGTCCTATCGCAGAGAGTTCTCGTAGTCCAGTCGCAAAAGCCAGTTGAAATATTCGATCATTTAGAAATATCGATTGTATTACTTCTTAATAGAAACTGTTCTGTGATCAAGTCCAGCCAGTATTTAAATCGATGCGCCAGGATTCTTGCACTTATTAAGAAAGATCTAAAGAGCTGTGCACCTTATGTATTTGTCAGGATGATGCAGGATCGCTTACCTTTCTATCACGTCTCGACATTCCACATATCAACAGCTATCTTATATTCAGGTAACATGAGAAATGAGGTATCATTTCTTTGAACAAACGGTGTAGATAGACGGTAATCTTGCTTGTTCAATCATTATTGGCGATTTATTTGACAGTTGGTCCATTTGAAAGAGCACCTCAACACAATATATGCTTTAAAATTGGAACCGCGTGATACCTATACATCTAGAAAGTTAAATTTCAAATTTCACCCTAATTCCATCGTATATTACAGTATAGGCTTCCGTTGTAGATGTCCTGCGCACATCACTGCTTGCCGTCTGATATGTCGTCTTACCGAATCAGTATAAATAAGTATTATTGTAACATAGATTATATATAGATAAGGCTTTATGAGCCATACGCGAGGTGATTTCATAACAATAAGGTGATACGATTTCGATGGCTGTTAATGTGATAAAACGTTCCAACAGTATCAATCAGTTTTAGAGATTATATTTGTATAATTTATAGCGTATTGCGGATGCAATTATCGGGGATAAGGATTTGCTTCGACTCATCAGTATGTTGTAAAAACCTTGTCCGGTTGGAAAAGGGCATATTGGTAACACAGCCCTAAATACAACATAATATTAGGTCTTTACATATGAAATTGGCGTTTTTCGTACTGGCCACTTTCATCACAAATTTCTCCTCTTTGGTAAGGAATTCCAAATTCAAATTTGTACAGCTATAGACTCATGTATTTGTGCTTCGATGATCGTCATTCATTTGTTTTTTTCTTCTGTTTTTTTCTGTTTGCGTCACTCATTTTACAAAATGGAAAACTTAAAATATCGCATTATTTACGAGTACGAGTTCCGCCGTGGCACTAGTGCTGCGGAAACAACTCGAAGGGTGAATGATGTGTATGGCGGTCGTGTTGCAAAAGAAAACACAGTTCGTTTTTGGTTCCAACGTTTTCGTTCTGGAAATTTCGACCTGCAGAACAAGCCCCGTGGACGGCCTGAGACTCAAGTTGATAATGAAGAGTTGAAGGCTATTGTGGAAGCGGATCCATCGCAAACCACGTCCGAGTTAGCTGCAGGCTGCGATGTTAGTGATAAAACTGTTTTAATTCACTTGAAGCAAATTGGGAAGATTAAAAAGCTTGAAAGGTGGGTACCTCACGAATTGACTGAAGCAAACCGGCAAACGCGCGTCGACTGCTGCGTTACATTACTAAACCGACACAATAATGAAGGTATTTTAAACCGAATCATTACCTGTGATGAAAAATGGGTTCTTTACGATAATCGGAAGCACTCAGCGCAATGGTTGGATCCTGGCCAGCCAGCCAAATCCTGCCCCAAGCGAAAATTTACCCCAAAAAAGTTACTTGTAAGCGTTTGGTGGACTAGTGCCGGTATTGTTCATTACTGTTTTCTCAAATCTGGCCAGACTATTACGGCTGATCTCTATTGTCAGCAATTGCAAACCAAGATGGAAAAGCTAGCGGCTAAACAACCTAGGCTGGTCAATCGCTCCACGCCACTGCTGCTTCACGACAACGCTAGACCACACACTGCGCAACAGACGGCTACTAAATTAGAAGAGCTTCAATTGGAAAGTCTAAGACATCCTCCGTACTCCCCGGACCTTGCTCCAACAGATTACCATTTTTTTCGAAATTTGGATAACTTCTTGCAAGGGAAAAAATTCAACTCCGATGGGGCAGTCCAAATCGCCTTCAAAGATTTTATTGATTCCCGTCCGACTGGTTTTTTTAGTAAAGAGATCAATGAACTACCTATGAGATGGCAAAAGTGCATAGAAAATAATGGTTCATACTTTGATTAATTAAATATATTATATTAAAAAATATTCGACTTTTTGTTCCTCCCATACAAAACGCCAATTTCATATGTAAGGACCTAATATATGTATAAAATGCTCGTCCCACCTTATGCTCGGACAACCCTAGGTTACAATACGCCAATTTGAAGCTCGTCTCGCAGTAGCAATGAACTGGAGACAAAGATGGGCAAATTGTAATCTGATTAATAATTGTAATGCAGTCATATTAATGATAAAAAACGTAAATTGTAATCGCAATCATTTTTATTAATCTGATTACATTTTGCCCATCTATGGTTGTAGTCACTTCCCATGACAATACAATAACCACACACAAAGTGAAAATAAACAGCGATAAATAGAACGAGTCACCGCTGATCTAGTTGTAAACTTTTTCAGCTAGCGCCATCTGAAAATCGCTTATGGTACGCAATGAGTAACGCATCAAATCCATGTCACGGAGATCAGAGAATCCCGTAATATTTACGGCTGTCGGTCGGTTTAAAGGTCGTTTCACGTTCATGTTTATTTAACGGATTTTATAAGTAGTTTGTTTGGGTTCTCGATTGAGTAACGCTCCCTTTTTAGCTTCCAGGGAACCATGAATAGGACGCAAGAGTAACGTGTCATTGAAATTAAATTGATACTATATGTTAAGGGCAGTTTCCTTTAAAATATAGTATTAGTTTTTTTTTTGAGCCGTGGTGGCTGCCGGCAGAATAGAATAGCATCCACCTCTTCTTGCTGAGGTGTCGTAAAAGACGACTAAGGTATCTTCTTTAACACTGCAATTCAACCAGTTGTTCAGAGAAGGAAAACTCGACCAAACCTGCATCCTGCTCCCTCCTGATCGTACTGGTTCTCCATTCCATCGAGTCTGAGGGAGCTTGGACGAGAGAGTGCTTTTCTGGCAGCGCGTTCAGCTATGCAGTTAAATATCTCCTGCGCAATTGGCTGTTTCCGTAAACTGGACCTCGATTTTCTTAATCGGTGTTGAAACAGTCGCCGTGGCCGAATTCGGCTAGGACATCATCAGTATTAGTTATGTCGAACGAACGGAGTCGCGCTCACAGCTAGTACATGATAAGTATATTAATTCTATATTCGGGAGTGCCTGGTGTAGATTATTCTGTTTCATTCTGTGCTTAAATTGAACATGTTTTAACTATCGGAATCCAAGCGAATACGATAGTAATACTTACTAGCGGTTTGTAGCGAACTGAGAGCTTACGATATTATTTTGAATTTTTTTTTTTTTTTTTTTTTCGGCGTGTCCTACGTTGGTGGCCTGGGAAAGACCTTCACAACAAAACCGGGCTTGGTGGGCGAACGCAGAGGGCGCTCAGCCAGCGAAATTTATGGGTTGGGCGGCTACGCAAGGGCACCCCTGTGGGTACGGACCTCGACTTGGGCGGCCGGCCAGTTGAAAAACGAACCTAACGGTGATCTACCAGCGTTTCGGAAGCGACTACCTTGAGAAGAAACGCCGAAAGAAACTCAAGGCTGCGTCGGAGTGAAACTGCGTTATTTAAACAACAATTGACGGACCTATCCTTAATCGTCGTCGTCGGCGCCGCCGGCGACGCCGGTGTCTCGGAATGTGACGAGTGCTTGTGTGTACCTCGTTGTTGATAGGATCGGCGGTCGCAAGGGCCGCGGTAATTGAATCGACGGGATCCAATAGGACATGACGCGGGCGGCGTAGTTTGCGCGCGATGCCGCTTTTCGGTGTGTAATCGCAGGCACTGCGGACTAAAGGATTAGGGTGATGCTGCGCCTTGTCGAAATATCGACGAGATGCATTTTGCATGAAACTGGCGAGCGTTTCCAGCTTAAGGTCGTCATGGAGATCTATGTTGCGCATTATTTTGATATTGCAACGGAATGGAAAGAGATTTTTATTACAAATATTTACGATTTTTGCGAAGTGTTTAACCTTTAATAACCTAGAGTTTCAATTTTGATACCAATCTTTTAAACCGAATGTTCACTTTACTATTAGTTTTTATGCCTGAAGTATCAAAATAGATACCGTTTTTTTTTTAAATAAATATTGTGATTTTTTTAGCTATTTTTCCCTTCATCTAGACACTCAAGCAACACAGTAATATTAAAAAAAATCACTTTCGTAAATCAGGCTACTAAGGGTTAAACAAACCATACCTTAGTTAACACGTAATTATAATGACGGTTATTATTTTCATATTTTCGAAGATCTAATAGGAACGATAGTAGAATTTGTTCAAGTAGACTTATACCTTGGGGTGTAGTGGGAACTCAGCATATATTTTCTTTCAGCCGGCCTCTATTTAGAGGTGACAGAAATCGTTGGTTTCTATGGAATCTTCACCAATGACTTCTAGTGGCTGGGCAGCACGCATGACGCACGACGTGAGCACTCACGATAAGTCTGGCCCACAAATTTATGGTCACGCTGCTTGCTATGTAACGTGTTACACTGCGTGCTTCCCTGAAGAATCTAATCAGAAATGTGGCGATCCGTCAGGGAACTAAAATCACCGACAAAGCTCAGAGGATTACCATGTTAAAGTGACACTGTGCTGGTCATATTTGCTGAAGAACCGATAGACCGGCTAGCACTAAGAAGTTCTCTAACTCCTTCTTTTGCCGTGTCGTTGGAGTGTGGAATGGTCTTCCAGCGAGCGTGTTCCCACCATCCTATGATATGGGTTCCTTTAAGCGTAACGTGAAGAGACGCGCGACTACCGTTGGGTTTTTCTTACCTGTTGATAGTCGTTGGCGTTTTTTTGGCTGTACCATGCTTACCATCAGGTTTGGTGCAGTCACTGTTACGAGTTAGAATAAAAAAAAAACATTTTTTCGAGCGGAGAGTACGCCTTGGTAGCCGCAGCACTCTGGCAAAAAGTCTGCCTAGGTAGAGCAAAGACCTACGGATAGTGGCAGGAATTTTTGGAAGATCAGGCTCAGTGACGAACATTGGGAAAGGCCGGTCCAGCAGTAAGCGGGCTGATGGTGATATTATTTTAGTTTCAACGATATCACAATGGTATGTGTTAATATAATTCAAATGCTATGTAAATCATTTCAATCAATCATCGTCTCCGGTATTATCTGGTTTTATGAGGTGACAAAATAGATCAAGATATATACACTATATGAATTTAATTGCGTAGTTAATTTATATTCTTCGCATGAAATTCCCAATAAATTCCTTTCATTGATTATTATTATTGCGACTTTATATTGTTTTTATATATCTACAGAATTGGTCGAGCTGGATCGAGTCCATAGTACACAAGTGTAAAGCACGTCATAGTCACTCGCTTCAGTCTGTCACGTTTCTGGATCAGCTTGTGTATATCCAGTAGCTCATATACCTAGAGACCTTCAGTCGTGGTATATGTGGGCCGACATGACGATGTTGACTATCAATGGATTTTTGGTCCTTTGGCGGTCAATGCCGTTTTTGGGCTACACTTTACTTACCATCAGGTACGTTGTAGTCACATTGTCGAGTCATTTAAAAATCAGTATGTAACAGCCAATAAAAGGTTGAAAAATGCATGTTATGGAACGCCTGTGCCCGCGGAAAATTTAAGCGTGGGAAATTCATAGTAATTGCGATGTTTATACCAGCGGAATATATTGGGCTGGCAGTAACCGCTGAAATATTCCAATTATTCGAGACCCGTGACTCACGGCAGCATATTATAATAATCACTAATAAATCGCGATAATGTCCGCGGGTGGCTAGAGAAAACAGTTTCATGTGAATTACTTTAAAGCGCTTCCAGAAAGTAACACTGGACCAACGATCAGTTATCAGGTAAAGCCAGGCTCATTTGCCACAACTCGAGGCCTAGCACCGAGTTTCAGAGTCGCTTTTTAAATTTAAAATCGCTTTTGTTAACTAGGAATCATAAATTAATTGGCAATCGATTAATAATTCGTTTTTAAAAGCGTTTTTAAATTTGACATAAGTGTGCCTATTTTGTGTGAATCTCCTCCACCTCAGCACATTGCTCACCTAGGGGTTTTGTGCTGGTATTGCGTTTGTCCGAACTGGGTCGTGACCAGTAGCGTTCATTCCATAGATGAATTAAAGCATTGCATGCCCTTAAGATAAATAAGTCTGGAATAAATAGCTTTAGTATAAACAAAAAAAGGAACCCTTTATATTCATATCTATTTTTTTTACACTGGCCCGACATAGTGACTACAGAGTACCTGATGGTATGTACAGTGTAGTCCAAAAACGAAAGCGACTATCAAAGGATCAAAATCCATTGATAGTCTACATCGTCATGCCGACCCACATATACCACGATTGAAGGTCTCTAGGTATATGAGCTAGTGGATATGCACAAGCTGATCCCGAAACGCGACAAGCCGAAACTGGTCACTATGACGGGCTTTACACCCATGTACTGTGGTCGCGATCCAGACGGGCACCGACGCCCTACCACCTCGCTGCTGCTCATTTAGGACCACCCAGGAGTCGCGTGTAGGGAAACTAGGGTAAAGCCTACAGACGCGAGCAGCTTCGACTCCCAAAAGATCTATTCTATTTTCACGCCATCTATCTTTCCTATGAAAGTAATATAATATTTATTACCATTATATAATATTCACATTATTTATGTGAATCCGCCTGCCCTGTCCAACTACCTTATGCACGTCACTGGTCGTGACCACAGTACATAAGTGTAAGGACCGTCATAGTGGCTCGCTTCGGCCTGTCATGTTCATATACCGAGAGACTTTCCATCGCGGTATTTTTCATCGTGGTATACTCGTATGTGGGCCGACATAGCGATGGCGACCGTCAGTCAATTCTTATCCCTTGTTAGTGGTGGCCATTTTTGGACTGCACTGCTCTCTTCATCATTTGCAATGTACCACATATGTACGAATCCCTCAGCTCCACCTTACATTCGTAATTAAGGAGATTCAAAATATTACAGCCATATAAACTAATATAAACCATTTTGGGAATCAAGGCTTAGCGTGTGGGCATAGATGGGCAAAATGTAAACAGATTAATAAAAATTATTAACGACTAGCTGATCCGGCAAACGTTGTTTTGCTATATAAGGTTTTGTAATATCTTCTAAGATGTTCATTGAAATTAAGTGATGTCAAAGACAATTTTGTTCACAATTAAATACTCTTAATCAACAACACATTTATTTGGATAAAGATTAATATTATTACGTTGATACAACTCTTAACAAATAATGCATTAATTTCGGCCAAATTTGTTTACCATAAAAACGGTTCTAGTGACTTAATCTTAAAAGATAGACATATACTGTCGTGGACATTTTTTTAGATCATTTCAAAAGGAATAATTCTTTCTTACATATATTTTTGGTATCTTGAACCGTTTTTGCAGCGCACGCAATGGAAGCCCTCAAGGATGAATAATTTTCCCCGTTTTTTTTTTCACATTTTCCATTATTTCTTCGCTTCTAATAATTGCATCGTGATGTTATATAGCCTAAAGCCTTTCTCGATAAATGGTCTATTTAACTCAAAAAGAATTTTTTAATTCGAACCAGTAGTTCCTGAGATTAGCGCGTTCAAACAAACAAACTCTTCAGCTTTATAATATTAGTATAGATTACATTTTACGTTTTGTACCACTAATATGACTGCATTTTGCTCATTTATGTTATAAACACTACAAAATCTCAGATTGTATACACATTTATCATTTCTTAATGTTTTAAATGGATTTAATCATGATTCCAGAGCAAGAAAATTAAAATGACTACTATATTTAGTAATCGTTCATCATTAATTAGATTACATTTTGCCCATCTCTGCGTGTGGGAATACTCCAACGAGCAACGGCAGAAGCTATACGTTTGAAATGGCGAAGGAAGTGTTTATTACGACACGTAATGTATCTAATCACCTCTGAGAAGTTTAAGCTAAGGCTTGTCGGCAAATATCACACGTTTTCCTCATTGTAAAAACTATTTTATATTGCTTTCGGGTGAGTTATCAGATAGCACCTTTATTACGTGGTACGGCTATCAAGCGCCGGCACATATCAACTGTGATTCATGTATAACTTGCAAATCGTTATCTAATACGAATAACTACTGTAACCTACAAACAATAA
Source organism: Automeris io (assembly GCA_036320925.1). Classification (NCBI taxonomy): domain Eukaryota; kingdom Metazoa; phylum Arthropoda; class Insecta; order Lepidoptera; family Saturniidae; genus Automeris; species Automeris io. The sequence continues at coordinate 655,512 of JAUDJH010000009.1, read as the reverse complement.
TACAGTATGTTATAAAAACTCTGTCCGACACGTGAAGTGTTTTTTTTTTACACTGGCTCGACATAGTGACTACAGAGTACCTGATGGTAAGTACAGTGTAGTCCAAAAACGAAAGCGACTATCAAAGGATGAAAATCCATTGATAGTCTACATCGTCATGTTGGCCCACATATACCACGACTGAAGGTCTCTAGGTATACGAGCTACTGGATATACACAAGCTGATCCCGAAACGCGACAAGCCGAAACTGGTCACTATGACGGGCTTTGCACCCATGCACTGTGGTCGCGATCCAGACGGGCACCGACGCCCTACCACCTCGCTGCTGCTCGTTTAGCACCACCCAGGAGTCACGTGTAGGGAAACTAGGGTAAAGCCTACGGACGCGAGCAACTTCGACTCCCAAAACTCCGATCCGACTTCTCTCCGATTTTTTTTTAATTTACACAACTGTTAATTTTTTATACAATAATATTATATTTCTTGACCTCAATCACGCCTGGTGTATGAAAAAGTTGAATCCGATGAAGGATCATGTTCGCCCAACAAATGTCTATCAGCCTTCTCTAAACGGCTCCCGAGTCATGAGGACGTGGAAATACGGTCGCTGGAAGCATATTCACCGTTGGCATCATGAATGTAGAAGTGAATCTTTTCGTGCGGATATAAGGAACATCCACCACATACGGATGGTATTCGGCATGGTGTCTAGTGGTTATATGATGAAACTAGCATTTGCCCGCGGCTTCGCTTGCGTAAAGAAGTATTATTATTAATTAGGTATAGTTTTTGCGGCTTTACTTTTGTTTAGCGTATCCAAAAAATTAGGGCCTACAAAACTTCTTTGTATGCAATATTCTTAACTAATCTGTCATCAGACGCTAAAACTATCAAGCTATTGGGTGAACTTACTCGTGAGCAAGCAACATAAAACTGTCCCTGAGAGAAGCAATGTTCTTTCAAGTCAATACCCACAAATTTGAGAGTTTGCCCATGAAACTTGTTTATTGTCACGGCAAAGTAGACTTCACGTACCTGCATGCCAAATTTCAGCCCGATCCGCCCAGTGGTTTGGGCTGTGCGTTGATAGATCACTATGTCAGTCAGTCAGTCAGTCACCTTTGAGTTATATATTTAGATATCAAAATCGTATTCAAGCGGATGTCTTCATCATAGTAGCTCCAATGTTTAATTTCAGTTCAATCAGTCGAAAATCTAAGAAGATTTATACAAACTATCATCCTCCATTTTATCCCCTTGGGGGTAGAATTGATCAAAATCCTTTCTTAGCGGACGCCTACGTCATAACATCTACCTGCATGCCAAATTTCAGCCCGATCCGGCCAGTGGTTTGGGCTGTGCGTTGATAGATCACCATGTCAGTCAGTCACCTTTGAGTTATATATATTTAGATAGGGCTGATGGAGTTAGAGAATGTCCGGTAAATGGTTGCGAACTTACGAGGCAGGTCACTTTACGTCGATGCTTGATGTTCTGAATCTTAGCCTCAAGGCGTTCTATCTAATAATCCTGTCTTTCATGACCTTTTTCTCAGGAACACGGGGAAATGTCCAATTAAAATTAATATAAAATACACAAACCCACAGTTCCTTGAGTGTCTGAAAAAACAATTCATATAACCTACGCAAACGAAAAATATGTCCTGTTATGTCGTATATTTTATTGTTTTTGACCATTTCGCAAGAGAATAAAAACCTGTAGGATACCTCGCGTTGACCTAAAATCATAAAATGTGGCAAAAAGCAAGGTCTAAAAGCAAAAGTACACGGAAAAATCCAATAACAGTAAATTTAAAGTTATTTAAAAACAATGAAGGTAGGATACCTTTATTTATATCTTTATATATATTAATTTAGGCTAACCTGTGAAGGGAAACATTCTGAGGAAACTCGCATGGTATGTAATAGACATGTCATGTGTACTGGTGCAGTGAGAACGGCGACCAGCTGCGCTACTGGTCACGCTGGGCACGACATACAAGCGCAAAGTGGATAGAGCCACTAATGTATATCTGCTCAACCCATGAGGGATATAGCGTGAGGTGATATAATTATTATTACATTGGATAAAATACTTTTGGTCGTTGAACTATATTTGGTTCTGGTCTGAGAGTAATGGCGAGTTCCGTGATGAAACTAAAAATTCCGAGGTGTGGCCTGCGAGCTATCCGGTTAAAATGATTAAGCCTGGAAAACCCTTGCACCGAAAAATACGTCAGGAAAGATACCACTTAGAATTTTAGCATAGATTAAATAATCACAGAAGAACTACTTCAAGATCTATATTCAAGATGATAGAAAATAAGAAAACTGCAAACGTTTAATTAAAACCGATTTCATTGAAAAGAATCGCGAAGAAGATCCTAAAGCTAGCATTAAAGATTTTAACAATATATAGACTTACATATCTGATATGACTTCATTTGAGCTAGAACTGTTCGGAAAATGTTTTAATCTAGATAGCAGTAGCGTTCATTTCATAATTGCATGAAAGCATTGCATGCCGTTACGGTAAATAAGTCTGGAATAATTTCCTTTGATTTAAACAAAAAAGTAACCCTTTATATTCATATTTATTCTATTTCCACGCTATCTATATTCCCTATGAAAGCAATATAATATTTATTATCATTATATAATATTCGAATTCATTATGTGAATCTTCCTACCCTGTCTAACTATCCTATGCACGCCACTGCTAGATATTGATAGATCCACAATCAGATATCTGTATGTATATCACATAGATATACAAAATTTTTCTTCTATAATATAAAAATGAATCGTTAAATGTGTATAAGCGCGAAACTCGAGAAGGGCTGAACCGATTTGGCTGATTTCTTTTTTGTTGTGTTTGTTGAAATCTGTGGAAGGTTATTACGGAGAGAAAAATTTTAAAAATTGTCTGAAAAAGTCTAAAAACACCACTTTTCTATATTCTCATACAAAAAATTCGTAATAATATTTAGAAGTCAATTTGAACTTTAACACCATACCATAAAGTTTAAATGTTAGTGGACGGGTTCCGGGAAGGCAAAACAATTAAGTGACGTATAAATATTAATGTCAATATTTGTCAATTTTTATACATATAGCATTAAGGCCAGGTTCCTTCAAACAATTTTCAAAAAACAGCCGACAGACCAATTGGTTTTGGCAGAATAAAATCTGACGGGGAAGCTATTAACATTTAAAAAAACAATGTGACTTTGTTTTAGAGAAATAGGGCAGAACAAGGTCTGCCGGGACAGCTAGTCATTCATAAATATAGCCGTGGGGTTTGCTGACAGAATAGAATAGTGCCTCCTTCTATATCATACTGGAGTGTCGTATGAGCCGACTAAGGTATACAGCCTGAATGCACATAGCTAGCATCTAAGCTGCTGCAACCACCACTCTTCACATAGTGGACACCCGCCAACCCTCACTGGACATTGTTGGACATTAAGTGTCTCAACCCCTCCCCATGGATTCCACAAATATAGTGGAAGAAGGGCAGGGAGTCCTTTAGGGGAAGTAGCTAATAATAATAAGTTGTAGGTGATGTTTGATGACAAAGCAATAACTTTCTAGAAAATGCAATCTTGGTAGATTGGATACTCTAGCAAAGATGCAAATGTAAGCAACTATGGTTAAATTATCCACAATTGCCCTTCTGTACACAACTAATCATTGACCGGTTGACAGTGAGTCAATTTCTTGGAAAGATTTAGTTATTAACCTGAGTCTAGATGCGTGGCGATAGCGCTTTGACTCATGGAACCGTCTAAAAGAGCATTTACCTTTCGATTACCCCTATTGTGTTTAGACACGATTTGATTAAAGCTTGAATCACCTTTTACATTTTATTATAATCTTTAGATACCCAAAATCGCGAATGAAACATAATTCTTTTTACAGTAAAATGTTACCTTACTCACCTGATTACAGTGCAGTTATAAAGTAACTGTAGCTAACAAGAAGTATAGATCAATAAGAAGTCGTGATGATTCTACCAATTTCCATAAATTTCCTTAAGCTTTCTTATGAAGGCACGATAAAATTATGATCGATTCAGAAATGAGGACGTCAAGAGACAAAAGGTAATGGAATATTCTAACGCATTAGTTAAATAAAGTCTCTATAATCTAGATAAATAAATAGCTCACACAAGACATTTAGTATTTTAATTTTTCTGTCTTTATTTACCTTTTATGGACATAAAGTTACTACGATTTTTCTGTTTTCACGTACCTTTTATGTCCATAAAAACACTTCAATTTTTCTGTCTTTACGTACACATTCAAATAGATTATCTGGTATTGATATTATCGATATCTGCAGAATAAAAATCGTAGGTATGTATTTGTTGTATCCTGTCGCGTGACGCAAAGTTATCTCATCTCTATTCTAGCCGGTACCAATTCTGTCACTGTTTCATTTGATGTAATAATATCCACCAAGTCATAAATTTAATTTGAATTCGGGTCTTTACATTTGACATAAACGCTGCGGATTCCGTGTCTCTGCAGTTTATTTTTATGACTTTTTATTTAGCTAGATCATTGTAATTTATAGGAATGTCATTTTGATGAAGCCCCTAAACCAAAACTTCATTAATTGGATACATACGAGCCCTTACCTGCGACTCTGTTTGTATTAGCGGTGATGGAAAATCCCCGTTTAAATCAAATTCAATGAAACTACATTTATAGTTAGATAAGGTTTTATTACACTGGCTTAACAAAGGGACTACAGTACAACTAATGGTAAGTACAGTGTAGTCCACAACATAGATGAGCAAAATGTAATCAGATTAATAAAAATGAATACTATTACATTGTACGTTTTTTACCATTAATTTCACTGTATTTTACTCATTTATGTTTTAAACACCACAGAATCCCAGATTGCATACACATTTATGATTTCTTAATGTTTTAAACGGATCTGATCATGGTTACAGAGCAAGAAAATTAAAATTAAATTAATTATTTATTAATTTGCCCATCTCTGGTCGACAACAACTATCAGGCCAAAATCCATTGTCCATCTGTATTGTAAAGATATGCATTGTCAGCATAGATGGGCAAAATGTAATCTGATTAATGATTACAATATTTTCTAACCGTTAGTTATTAATCTGATTACATTTTGCACCTATTCACCACTATAATGCCTAGTCCGTTATGCAACACAAGTGTATCTGTTAGCCGTGGTGGCTATTGGCAGAATAGAATAGCACCCCCCTCTTCTTGCTGAGGTGTCGTAAAAGGCGACTAAGGTATCCCTTTAACACCGGAATTCAACCAGGTGTTCAGAGAAAGACAACTCGACCAAACCTGCATCCAGCTCCCTCCCGATCGTACTGGTTCTCCATTCCAACAGGCCTGAGGGAGCTCGGACGAGAGAGTGCTTTTCTGGCTGCGCGTCCAGCTATGCACTTAAATATCTCCTGCGCAATTGACTGTTTCCGAAAACTGGGCCTTGATTTTCTTAATCGGCGTTGAAACAGTCGCCGTGGCCGAATCCGGCTAGGACATCATCATCATCTGTTAACACCAACCGACCCTTACACGACTGGTGCGTCCCATTCTCAGGGTCTGCTCTTGTTATAAAGAACCAGTAAGGCACCGTACTATCGCTCAGCGGCGTGTGCTGGATGGCTGGATCTAGATGAATAATTTACGCCACTGGTACGCTGAAGAGGTCTCAGGTTGTTTTATTACACAGATTGCGTTCTGGACATATTCCATCTGGAAAGTTTGCTCATCTCATGAGAAAGATACCGTCTCCAATGTATCCTCAGTGCGGAATTATAAACGATGTTCAGCATGTCCTGATTGAGTGTGCCCAGAACGCCAATGTAAAGAAGGACGTTATGTGTTGTAACTGTGTAGGTGCCTGAAGGGCCTAGCTTATTAAAAAACAACCAAAACCTGTTACATAAAATTTATTAAAAAAAAATAGGAAATAAAATTAACGCGACTTGCGATAAAGATGTGAGCGGTGGATTCGGGTGTGCTTGTTGTTCCTTTTAGCTTTAAAAAGGAACAGAGGACTTAACGGAGGAATCGGCGACTCAGGCGACCCCTAGGTTGGTACGGTCGCAGGTCAGCGACCCTGGGACGAACCCGGCGAGCACCGCCGGGGCTCGCAGTCCTCGAGGCTGGGGCGACACCAGTGTCCGCTCCCAGGCTCCCGCAAGCACGGAGGGTTCCTTTAAAGGAACGTGAAAAAACCCGGTTACACTATCCGAGTCAACGATAGCAACACCCAGTTGGCACAGTCAGACAATATACAGACTATATATATACGTCTTCTCACTATTAAAGTTAGAATTGCAATCCAAATGCGATTGTCTGAGGCAGTACAATAAATAATCTAGGCCTCGCCTATAGATGTTTCTCGAATGTAATGAGGGTTGCAAACCCTAGCGTAACTCCTTCAAAATATGTTATATGTAAGTGATTGGGTAACTATAATAAATATATGTACATATAATACCAGTTATGTCAAAGAGGGATGAAGTATCATAGCGTGACATAAATCACCGCTACAGTGTGAATTGAAATTAAATAGATTGGATGTTGGTATGTTCCATAGCATTTTGTCGGTGCCCACTAAAGCAATTGCCGAAATGTTATGGAAACTGTATGAAAGATGAGGTATGAAAGGTTTTATTTCTATGTATTAGGCTACGATGAGGCTGATATTTTTTTTTTTATTCTATTTATTTAAGGGACTTTTACGTGTGTACGTATGTCAGCCCCATCGTACCCTAATACAGAAATACCTAACATATTACATATGGTGCCATTGATCTGAAAAAGCCAGACGCCTCATCAGATAACACTTCCGTTAAGATTTTGTTAAACATCCCGATGTCAAGTCTGTTCAGAGCAAGATGGGGCTGATATGATTAAGTTAAAAACCGGTTATAAAAAAAAAATTACGCCACATTTTTTTAAATTTCTGATTCGGTATAGTGACTACACCAAGTCTAATGGTGCAGTTCATAAAACGACGGCTATCCATACTAAAGGAAAACCCACCGGGAGTTGCGGCGAAAATGCATCACTGACACGGTATCTCTGGGCAACTGGAGCGGTTCACGATGCCTGGTCACACCTTCGTCTAGCGACATCATCTTAGTTTCAGCTTGTCGTGATTCGGGATCAGCTTATGCATATCCAGTAGCTCATATACCTAGAGACCTTCAGTCGTGGTGTATGCGGGCCGGCATGGCGATGTAGACTATCAATGGATTTTCATCCTTTGATAGTCGCTTTCGTTTTTGGACTACACTGTACTTGCCATCAGGTACTCTGTAGTCACTATGTCGAACCAGTGTAAAAAAAATCATTATTTCATTCTAGTAAAATTAAATATTATTATTACCTTTTCTAATTTACTCATTTCTACGACTCCAATATTATACTTTACAATTATTAGAGACTTTCATTAAAATGTTATTATTCATAAAACTTCCAAGATAACATTACTCACTGAGTAACAATCTAAAGTTATTTAAAGCAGTTCTAAAAATAATTAATAAATATCTTAATTATCTCATTACAAGTATTCTGTTATATCATTTCCTCTCGCGACCTTCAAATTCATGAATGAATATATTTCCTAGCCGGTAAAACTAATTCCCCACAATTAAAAGTCAATCTTAAACCTTTAACATAGGATTTCTATTTCGTTAACGCATATAAACGGATCTTTATTTTATTATTCATGGAAATTAAGCATTGTTATTAAAGTATTAAGGTCGAAAGCTTTTTGCTGTATATTTTAAATGAGTATGTCGAATTGGAACTTCATTATTAACAGTGCCTATTGAAAATTAAGCTCTATGCGTTGGTTTTATAGTTGAATGTTGCTTTTTTATTAAAAGATATAGAATATTTGGGTTCTGAAGCGACAGACCACGTGGCACACGCCTGCAGACTTCGCATCGCCAGCCAAATGGACTAAGACATTCATTTTTTCTCGTGAAATTACTTAAGAGTCTTAATCGTCATTGAATTCTCAATCTTGTACCTTTTCTTATGACAATGTACTTTTCTAATGATAATATATCATTACGCTATATCCATTTCGGGGTGAGCAGAGGTATATGAATGGTTATATCCACTATGCGCTTATGTATCGCGCTCAATGTGACCAGTAGCGCAGCGGATTGTCGTAATGAAAGCTCTATTACACATGACATTTCAATTAGATGTGTTGAAGGTTACCTCAGGAGGTTTTGCTTCACCGGTAAGTACGTGGTGCCTAAATCCTTACTTAATCTAGAAAATCTATACTAATATTATAAAGCTGAAGAGTTTGTTTGTTTGTTTGTTTCTTTGTTTGAACGCGCTAATCTCAGGAACTACTGGTTCGAATAGAAAAATTATTTTTGTGTTGAATAGACCATTTATCGAGGAAGGCTTTAGGCTATATAACATCACGATGCAACTATTAGAAGCGGAGAAATAATGCGAAATGTGAAAAAAACGGGGAAAATTATTCATCCTTGAGGGTTCCCATTGCGTGCGCTGCGAAAACGGTTCAAGATACCAAAAATATATGTATGAATGATTTATATGGCAAAACAACGTTTGCCGGATCAGCTAGTCCCAGATATACAACATGCAGGGTTTAAAAACTGGGACTATTTGCGTCGCCGCGCATGAATACTGATCTCTTATGCACTAGGCTACAATAGCCCAACAATACAATAGGCCCGGGTGGAGCAATCAGAGGGACACCCCGGGGGTTTTTAGTCAGTGGGAGTCTGACACACCGGGGTCGCTGCCCTCACAGCGTCCCTGATGCTCCTATGTAGGATTTTCCCTCGGAACACCAAAAAAAAAAGGCTACAATAGCAGCAAAGCCTTTTTCTAGTTATTACGAAACACGATAAAACGATAACATTATTTCTAGAAATTTCTTCTATTAGTATGTTTGTACACTATCAATGCAGAAACCATTCAACGGATCGTAATGGAACATTCGCAATTTTAATTGTTTCTCTTTAGAATATGTATGTTTCGTAATAATTGTTTGGACTGTAAAGCTCGCTCTGAAATATATTAAAATGAATCCTGATAATCAATCCCACTTTTAGTTAGCTCACTTTCATAATCTCTTTTAGACTTGTTTCTCGCTAGGGAGCTGGCAGACGACTGACTGTTCAACCTCGCGGAAGCTATACATAGAGGCAAATAAATAGTGTGGCCATATAAATAGTTCGCTTTGGCGTCAAGACAACGATTAGTGTTGCCATATTAACAATGAGCGTAACAGGACAAAGCCATAGATACAACGTAACCAAAGCTTATTTCATCTGAGAGATTAATAGAAATAAACTCATTTGTGGGACTACAAGATTCTATAAAGAAAAATATAAGGACCAGTTGCATAAAACAGATAAATATAGAGCAAATAGGGCTGAGTACATCAAGACGCACCCGTCAGCCACTGCTATTCCACGAGCCAACAAAACGTTCTAACTACGCCTGTCAGGCTACACTTGCTAGATGTGTGCACACATACAACACGAGGACACTGCATGTGGATATTTTCCACGAGAGCTGCGGGTCCTTCAGGAGGAAAGTAGTCGAGGCTATCGGGCCGTTTTCAGACAGGGACAGTTAACATACACATTCATACACACACACTAAGTCACATACACAAAGTACACAACCAAACTACACATTTCACATATACATTTTACTAGGTTAATAACTTTTAATAACTTTCTTTCATAACAATTATTTGAATCGCATTTAATACTTTCATATAACCTTGTTACACAAATCATCTTGGTTAATCCGATTTTTTTGTACGTTTTTCTGTTTTAAATTATAAAATTATATACTGTAGATTTGTGAATGAATAAAATAAATAAATAAATAAATAAATATTATTTTCAACGTCACGAATGGAAACGTTATTGATCGCTTATATTTCATTATCATGTATTTACACATAATTTAGGTAATCATGAGCAAACACTAGATTCTATCGTGGTGAAATAAAATTAAACGCAAAATGAAAGCGATAATCTATGTCCATAATCATGTTTTTTTTTTAAATTACAGCAGATATTGTTTGTGGCGGTAAAACTTAAGAAAGACATAATTAAAAATGAAACAGAATTATCTAGATCAAAGTGACACAATAAGCTATATGAATAAATAAAAAAATAAAGTGTACACCGCCGAGCAGCATCGGGCAAGCATGCTGGGTTAAATGTCCAAAGCCATGTATTCCATAAATACAGTGGAAAAGGGAAGAAAGACATTTGCCCTTGCAGTGGGGCGAAATTGAACAACAATAATAACAATTTTCAAAATACCTACTTGCATATTAACATGATATTTTAAATCAATAAAATAGGAATTTAACCATCACGGTACTCTAGCTCTCAAAGCAAAATCGACAGAAAAGTGCCCGCAAGAAACTCTTTGATTTGCTCTTTTAAACATATTGTGAAAAAAATATGATATATGTATATGGTCCCATAGACTCATGCTCATCGTGCAAGAAACTTTTCACTGTATATAGTTTTATTTGTGAAGTCAAATAAAATAATTTTATTTCTCGTGTCTTTGATATGTATAACAAACGTTTTTGTTATGTCGATATCCTCTACATTTGTCTTCTTTAGATGAATAATGAGAAAAAAAACAGTTCGAATTGTTTTTCTTTGTTATATTTGTTTTTTATTTATATATTATAATTAGTTAGTTACTTTCCTCTTATTGTTTAATGTCCCTTAGCTTCATTTTTGCTTTGTAAATTTTTTGTGGTAACTTTGTTAGCTAATGTATCTCTTTTGTGTTTTTTTTTTATATATTGCTGTATGTTTCCCTGAAAATATAATTATTAATTAAAATTACGACCAAAATTTAAACCAAAAAATATGATTTAAACGTGTTTTAAAAATGAAAATTTAACAATTCCAATGATATATCAATAAAAGTAGTTATAATCAGAGATGGGCAAAATGTAATCGTTAATCATTTTCATTAATCTGATTACATTTTGCCCATCTATGGTTATAATGTATTCATAGGATGGTTCAATTGTCGAGTACCTGTCGCCTGATGGCATTGACATACGTGGACGATTGCGCAAGGATGTGAAAGTGTTCCTAAGAAATGTTCTCAATGTGCTGTGACGTCAGCCGGCAAACTTTTAACTCATAAGGAAAACTTGCATATAAACTAAAGCATGACCTCTTCGATACAACGACAGGACATGGGGCATCTCAACGTAGAGTTACTCAACATTACGCAATACATTGCTTCTCTAGGTAGAGTATAAATATTCCGAGTCAGCGTTGTTAGAGACGGCAATGTTTTGATCTAATCCAGGATTATTTAGCATTGCATAGAGCTGTCGCCATTGAAGAGAAATTCAGACTTCCAGGACAGGTTTTCAGCAAAAAAAGTCCAAATTCGGTGATTTTCAGTCATTTAGAGTCCACAACATGGCCGCCGCTCTACCGGCGTTCATGGCGCTCCTTGAGGACTGTGGAACGGTTAAAAAAAAACAATCATTAAGCCTGAAAATGTAAGAGACATTTATAGCTAAGTTAATCAATTTAAAGTAATTCTAAAATAATTGGCTTTCAAAATTAATTTACCTACAAGTACCATATGTGATAAGATAGAAAAGGGAATAATAATAAATTATTAGAAAAAGAAAGATTCTTAAAGAATATTATTTTTTTTCTTTTTCACGAGTAACGAATATACCTAACATATTAACATGAAAAGAATAATACATCCGTATCTCAGAGGATTCGTTTGTATAAGAAACATTAAAAGAAATTCATGATAACTTAAGAGTTTCTTCATTCAGTGTTTTCTTTCATCTGTATCACGGCGAGACTTCTGAAGAGTTATGTAACTTTGTCCCACCCTCTCCCTTCCATAAAAAAATCACGCGCGCCGCATGTGGAGTCACGGTTAGATGGTAAATCACATCACAGCTAGGACGAGGAACTTTTTTACCTTTTACCGAGCAGTTGAGCTTTGGAATGTTCTTTCGGCGAGCGTGTTCCTACCATCCTATTATATTGGGCCATTTAAACGAGTTATTTGTGCAGGCTGGCATGATCGCAGCGACTATCGCTAGGTTTTACTTTGCTGTTAACAGCTGTCGTTTCTCAGGCTGCACCATATTTACCATCTAGTGTAGTCTGGTCATTATGATGTATCAGGATAAAAAGAGAGTTTAATTGTGGTTAAATGTGTACTTGCACCAACGAGGTAGATAGAAATTAAAAGAAACCAAAAATAAGAAATGGCCTCACTGATTTTAACTTTTATATAGAACTTGTCTTGCAAACTATTACAGATATACTTTCTCTGATGATTCGGCATACTCATCTAAGAGAGTTTGCAGCGTGCGGAAATCTAGTTGTAAAAGCAGTTAAAATAAAATAAAATGTATGCCTTGTGGCCTTAGATTTAACCCTGAGTTAACGGTTGTAATGACAAGTTGGAACAAGTTATTACCAGTTACGTCTACATATTTCGGCAAAACCGTTTCACGTCCGTCTACTGTCAATGAAGTCATTTTTCACAACGGAACTTTTGGTAGGCATGCATTCTATTGCGGAATACGTGACCCTATTACTCTATGATAAGGTTTAAATTGTTTTGTAATTATTTTAAAGGCTTACAATTACGTTTACGTCGTTGAAAAAATCACAAGACACTGAAAGTTCCTAGAACGGAAAAAGTATTCAAGAAAGTGACGTCAAATTTGTTAACCGTACCAAATTACTTAAACAAAGTTCTCATTTATTATATTTGGTTGTTCAGATAGAATTACCTTTTGAAAGACCTTCCTTTAACTCTACCTTACAATTAGTACTTACTATTGTGCAGTAGCGTTCATTGCATAGATGCATGAAAGCATTGCATGCCCTTCGATAGATAAGTATGGAATAAATTGCTTAAAGTTGAACAAAAAAGCGACCATTTATATTCATATCTATTCTATATCCAAACCGTCTATCTTTCCTATGAAAGAAATGTAATACTTACTATCATAATTTAATATTCAAATTAATTACGCGAGTTCTGCCTACCTTGTCCAAATATCCTATGCACGTCACTGCTATTGTGGATACCATATCATAATTCACGCCAACTAGCATAACATATCACACAGCTTTACAATAACTTTTTCCCGGCTAGGCCTCAGAAGTCCTCTAACTCTAACTTTTTTCGAGTCGTTGAGCTAGGGCATTGGTCTTATAACTAGTGTATTCCTGCCTACCTATGACATTGGGTTCTTTAAACGAATTGTGCCAGGACATTTTTGTGGGACGGCAAGATCATTGTAACTATCGGTTTTTCTCTTGATAGTGGTAGTTATTTTTGGACTGCACTGTGGTTACCACCAGGCCTGGTGTGGCCACTACGCTGCGTCAAGATAAAAAAAATACTTATGTAATGAAAAGCAGTTCTATAATGATCAGTACCATGTACCAATTGTGACGTACGGATCCCAGACACTAACGGTTGGACTAGTCTGTAAGATCGCTCAGCATGCTATATAATGAACTATGTATGTTGGGCGTCAATATCGGCATAGTTTTTTGTATTAGAAAGCTGAAGTGGCAGTGGGATGGCCACTATTCTGAAGAGGCGAAGATCGTTGGAGCAGGCAGGTTTTCAATTGGAGACTGAAATCGGCAAACGGAGCATTGGACGGCCTCCGATAAGGTGAACTGTGACCTACGGAAGGTCGCCGATCAGGATTGTCTAAGAAAAGCTGAAGAGAGAGCTCAAGTGCGTTTATTAGAAGAGACCTATGTCCAACAGTGGTCTAGGGTGAGTTTATAATGATAATGGTGAATTCTGTAACCCATATTTACTATCCAAAATCATCTCGGAAAAGAAAAATAGCCTGTAGTTATCATAAATATAGATTTTTCTTTTACAAAAAGTAAGATATATTAATAAAAGAGGTTATTATTTGTCTCCTAAATGGCCAGCGTCTCAATGGGGCAGTATAAAACAAGTAGAATAATGAAAGATACTTTTGGTAGCCCCGGTTGTATTGGCAAGCTTCGGTCCGCTCCCCTGGCACCTACTTCTAAAGGTGACATACAAGCACATTATTCAGCGTACCCTCTGAATAATATATCTAAAAAAGCGGGCTAAACTTTCCATAAAACAATGACTAAAATGTAGAAGACTTTAGTTGTACGTTTTAAAAGTTAACTTAAATTCTTATAAGTTATAGATACCGCGTCTTTTGTTATGCAAGGTTAACGATCGATTTTCATGAACAATTCGCTTCCTATGGGATAACCGAACCGTACCACAAATCTCATAAAATCTCAACATCTTGTGCTGTAAAAATTTTTGCATTGAGTTAATTCATATAATTGAGAAATAAAAGCAAAAGTACTGGCGGGTGTGAAGGCGCCAAATATAGTAGTTTTTTCCTCGCTGCGAAATACTTCAAGATCTGGAGCAGACTATTGGACCAATTTTACCATTTAAAAATTTACCGTTATTATTATAATCTGGTGCAATCATAATGTATTCACAAACATGCTTGCCGGTATTATTCTGGTATACACATATCCTTGTTTGAGGTCATGACAGTGTCCTTGTCCAAATATTTGTAAAGAGAAAGTCAATACACGTGTTTCGTTATCAAATAAGGATTTCAATGCTATGAACACTAGTGATGCAATAGTCGTACCAATTGGATGATACAAAGTTCAATGAATTTTAAATTCATTCAAAACATTCGTGTGTGCGACATACGAATTACATTATGATAAATGGACATTACAATTTGATTTACTTTTTTTGGTAACCCTGGAGAAAATCCTGGATAGGGCCAACAGTGTCGCCATAAAGGCTTCGACCCTAGTGGGTAAGACTCTTCCCGACTTAAAGCCCTATTGGATGTCACTTAAACCGTTGCTATCCAGGCCTGGAGATGCGTATTCCTCCAACAAGACTTTTAGACGCCATCTGAGCATCAGGCGTATCACCCCTCCGCCTTATCTGGCTAGCAGTCACCCTCAAGACTTCTGCTCGGCAATTTGATTTACATTCTACAAGTCATGACAACTCGCTAAAAAGTATATCGTTTGATTGATTTTTTTGCCAGCACCCATCATTTAACTCCAAGTTTGATATCACCAAGTATTTTCTAGCTCAAGTTAATTGATATGAAATTCTTTCAAATTCTCAAAAGCAATAGCTTAGTAGTAATATTATAAATTTATTTTAAGAATTTAAATACAATAATTACCCGCATGGCATGTGATAGAAATGTCATGTGTAAGTGCCCTGAGAACGGCGATCAGCTGCGCTACTGGTCACGTTGGGCATGACATATAAGCGCAAAGTGGATACAACCACTAATGTACCCCTGCTCACCTCGGAAGTGATATATCGTGGTGATATATTATATTATTATTATTTTAATTACGATCAGTAAAAAAATGGACTGAATTTGTTTGATACAATAAACACTCTAAGTTGCAAACTTAACGGTAATATTTAGAGAAAAGTCTTTTATAAAGTTATTTAACCATAAAACAATATTCTAGATAACACGGTTCCTATAACTTTATTAATTTTGTTGTGTTTTCTGATTACCGAATACAAAGAATTGATAATGGATGTTAATACAGAGATAATGGGTATCTTTAGCTAACTCCAGGCCAAAGCATATTTCGTGCATCGGGCAAGTTACTTGTCACATATTAAAATTTACATAGAACTTGTGTCATAGAAGATCAGTGACGCCCCAGGAAGGCAAACGCATAAACCGGTACGCAGAGAACTGTAAAGCATGACACAACAATGTCAATAGCAAAAATACAAAATTTAGACGTCGTAACGTGATGAAACGGATGAATGGGCCCACTCATTTTTTCTAATGCAAACAGGTGACGAAATAACGATTTTCATTTACATAAGATGCCCTCCATGTGGGTTACCTGCGCTGGTTAAATAATTGTACCATGATTCACCAAATGAAAGGTGACAATTTATTTGTCGGTGTACAATTTACGTGTTTGTTAATATTCATGTTTGGCTTAACAGATTCTTAGACCAAATGTTATACAAATAATTTAAATACGAATGCTGTTGCTATACAATCAGAAGCTTAAATGATAGGTTTATTTATAAAAATCTTTAATAAATCCCGGGTTTTATTAATTATTTTAATTAAGGATTTCCCCTCGTTGTGATATTTTAGGATTTTATTGCTTTGATGAAGTGTCTACCGTATAGAAATAATCATTAATAAAACCGAAGTATGCTGATAAAACAGTTTATGAGCGACTATTGAGACAATTATTAACTGGAATCACCAGTGTTTCAATTTGCATTCAATCATTGTCTGCTACGGTCATGAGGTTTTTGTCAATGAATTCTAAAACTGTAATACAACTGAGAGTGATGCTAAAATAAGCAATGTTATTTGCGATAACATTTTTGTTAAAAGATACAGGTTGAAACTCGAGTCACTGGGTCATGTCTGAGCATGTGTTATCGCGGATTTCCCGTCATATAAGCTTATCATCAATGCAAATATAGTGTACCAACGTTACTGACTATTTATATTCTGGTTGCTATGAGTGTGACGATTATTAACAGGTTTATGCTTGTTTTATCCGTTTCTGTATCCACAATTTAGACATCAGAAGCGAAAATTTCAATATTTTGAAAACACAAAATTATAAATACTTTTACAGGTGAAATCAAAAGATCTGAGTTGATCAGCTCGCTATGCTCGGTGTTTCTCAGAAGGATCGAATCAGGAATGAGGTCAGGGAATTAAAATCATCTACATAGCTCAAAGGATTAGCTGGTTGCTGTGCCAGTGAGCTGGTCATACTTGCGGAAGGACCGATAACTGCCAGGGAAGACGTTCTCTTAAGTGAAGACCAAGCTTCGGTAAGCGTAGTGTGGAACGCCCTCTCGGTAGGTGAAGCGATGGTTTGCAAATAAATGGCAGCCAATTGTTATATGATAAAAGGCGAAGATCGCGCTCAGTGGCGAATCTTGGGAGAGATCTATCTCCATCAGTGGACGGATCAGACAAGGGTGGATGATGGTGATGATTATAGATAAATTTGATATTAAGGTTGCTTTAAGTTGTGAAATCATGAATACAAATTGTATAATGCTTTTAACACCTATTGATAGATGAATTTTTAATAAACGATATGTGACACGTTAGAAGATATAGATAAAGCGATTTATATCACAATACGACTACTAAAAATAATTTATGGTATTTTTATTTCATGTCACACAAATGCTTTAAATCTAAATTAACACTTAACAGGGGAAAGCCCTCCAACGGTATTCCATATCGTATTCTCTAGTTTGACAATAATATTAAATTAAATTTATTACTCCTAAAAATAAATTGGCAGACTAGAATAAAGTTCATCCTATAATACCGCTCCAGTTTTGAAGAGATATTGCCTCTTTAAGCTTTTTGTACCGTCTGTATAACGGACCGAGTTTTGAAGAGTTATTTAACCTTGTTCCACCCTCTCGTTTCCATAATAGAACATGGAATGGTCTTAATTCTTTTGATAGACATGCCAAATGTAGAGGATAAAATCTCGAATCTACTATGATTAGCCACATTACAATTTTGATCGGGAGATATTCCATTGTGACTGTCTTCGAAAAAGTCTAAAGAATAGGCTCCTAACAGGAATATTTACGATAACGTATTTACATAACCGCATTTTTCCCAGAAGTTCCAAAATACGAACAATCCTGGATCCTGGGAGGCGGTCCAATTCCATTAGCAACAGCCAATCACGTCACCCAGCGTACTGACAGAATAGTATATCTAAAAACGTAAAAAAAACGTAAAACGCTGGCCATCCTCTCCATAAAAAATAGCTGAAATGAACAAGCCTTTGGTTTTGACGTTATGAAAGTTAAATCAAAAATCTCATAAGATGCCATTACTACGTCTTAAGTTATACAAGATCAAAGATCAGTTTTCGTCATTATTTCGCATCTTATACGGTAAATGATAGTTAAAAAATCTACAATAATTGTGTTGTAAACATTGTAAAAAAGTAAAAATCATATAACGCCTAAGACGCGAAATGTTCACGAAAAACGACCTTATAACCTAAGACGTGGTAAAGTTATCCTATGAGACTATTGAGTTAACTTTTGAAACGTTCAAACCAAAGACTTTTAAACCAATTTTTATGTCCAAGTTGGCCAACTTTGTGTGATGTGCTTGTCTGCCGCCCTAGGAACTTAGCGCCCAGGGCGTGTGCCCCTGGTTGGCCTCCCTCCATATCAGGGGCTGTGTTTGTATAGACTATGAATGCTATAGTTATATTATTTTACAATCATATTATTTTACCTGTCAAGATACGTGCAGATAAAATCGGTACGTAACGAATTCTCGCTTGTTTACCCCTTTATGTGTAGAGTGTTTTTCCAATTATATCACGTTGCTGATTACAGCATTTACGTCAAATTCCTCGTATTTATCTGGTGATATCTTGCGATGTGTGCTGGGGCTGATGGCTGATTTGATTAAAGTTCACAGGATAACTTTGAAAATATCTTAAACTTGACCGATAGCAGCTAACAGAGCCCAAATGCCCAAAGCGGCAACTAAAACTTATATAAATTTCTTTTCTTTTACAACGGCTCAAAAAAGTGACTACAGTGCACCTGATGGTAAGTATAATGTAGTCCAATGACAAAAGCAACTATCAAAGGACGAAAATCTATTAAATTTCCGTCGTCATGTCGGCCCACATATACCACGACTGAAGGTCTCTAGGTATATGAGTTACTGGATATACACAAGCTGATCTCGAAACGCGACAGGCTAAAGCGAGTCACTATGACGGTTTTTGCACTCGTATCCTGTGGTTATGACTCAGTTCGGTTAATCATCCCACCACCACCAAAAATTTAAAATTTTAGGTAATATCCGAACTTAAGGCGGGGAGCCTTATTATGGCGACTGTCGAAAATTGTCTCGTGTGTTGATAATTGCTCAGATATTTATGGTAAACTTAGCTTTGCTGAGCATGAGGCTTAGTGTGGTCACTATGTAGTGTAGTGTATTTCATAACAAAAATAGAATTATCTCTGTTGAGTGAAACAAAGGAAATAAGAGGAAATCATTATTTTACTTATACTTTTGCTCTTATTTTAGGTATACATATATTTTTACTATAGTATCACTAATACATTTTATAGTCGATTTGTTTATTGTATGTAATAGTTTATTTTGGTATTGTTTATTTCTGAGTGAGCTTGTTGCTATTACTTAAACTTATTATTATAAACACTTATATTTAAGATTACTTGAGCTAGATATTATTTCCATTTATTGTATTTTTTTTATTGCTTATAGATATTTCTAATTAGATGTAACACGACCGGGGCCCTTCATGAAAATCAGCGCTGCAGGCTTCCTCTGTGGTTTTAGGCTGATGAAGGTCCCATTTTCGCCATGTTTATATTTTTTGTATTTTCTTTTGTTTCTGTGTGTTGTTTATATTACTGCATTTAAATTTCTGGTTTTTTGTCGATTTGTGGCGAATAAATACATTTTCATTTTCATTATTTTCTTAGGCTGTTGGTTCGTATTAAGGAAATACGAACAAGTTTTTGCTTTGAATTTTCCTTCATATGACCTGGGAATGTACTTTGCAAGTCGGATGTCAAGGAAAACGTGTTTACGGTGAAATCTTACCGCGGGGACAATCCCTAGAATAATGGAAAGTAATATGCACGTAGGAACCTTTTTTTTACT
Source organism: Automeris io (assembly GCA_036320925.1). Classification (NCBI taxonomy): domain Eukaryota; kingdom Metazoa; phylum Arthropoda; class Insecta; order Lepidoptera; family Saturniidae; genus Automeris; species Automeris io. The sequence continues at coordinate 635,697 of JAUDJH010000009.1, read as the reverse complement.
TGAGGAAAATCCTCATAGCGCCGTCCCGGCCACACAAGGGGGTAGCAGCCATGTGTGCCGGACTTTTACCAACTAAAAATCCCAAGGTGACCACTTCTGCGAATTAGTGGGGACTGCGGGTTCTGTAATCAATTCGCCGCAGCGTGCACGTAGGAACTAAAATAACCAGACATTCTCTACAGTATTGCAGGTCAATACTACTGCGGCTACAGTCTGCTCTTTGAACCCTACATGTGAGCCTGAGGTGATGCTATACGACCAGAGTCAAAATTTTTATTTTATACTAGCAGTGCCCTGATTTCGTTTCGCGTGTATATACTACCCGCAGCCCGCGTCACGCTTTATATGTACAAACGTTGCTTTGACTTTTGTAAGTACGTACAAACTTAGTTGAACCGTATTTTATATAATTCACAATATAGATGTGAGCTCAGCTAATATTAGATATTAGCAAATTTCCGAAATTGTCATTTTTTAATTTTATTTTGTTCATACAAACATTCAATTACAGTTATAATTACAGTTAACGTTAACTAAATTTTTAGTCAAATGAATTGAATAGTTGTTTCATACTTTTTTTTCCAACAAATGATCGATGTTATTTTTTCACTGACATAACTTTTTTATTTGTGATCAAATTGAAATAAAATTAATATAAAACGTTAAAGGCAACTCTCCAGAATACATTGGTGAAAACAACATCTAAATCGGTTAAGTCGTTTTTGAGATAAGCGGGTATAAAGCCGCAATATGCAATATGCACACGGATACCTACTTGCGACCATTCGTGTCGCCGCGTATAGATATCAGTCCCTTATCCACTGAGCCAACACAGCCACTTTATTTACATACGTAAATATAAAAGAAAAATAAACAAGCCAGCAAACACCTTTAAATAAATATATAATTTCTACAAAAACAATTAAACGAAAATGAAGCAAGCAATATGAGATATGTACATATATTTGAATAAATATTAATAATATATGTTCACGCTGTATCTCTTACGGAGTGAGCAGAGATACATCGTTTATTCTATCCACAATTGTCAAAAAAATTAGTGTTATTTTTTATTATTATAAATTATAATTTTATGATTATAAATATTTAGATAGCAGTACCTGTGCAGGTGCCGCAGTTCATAGATTATAAAAAAAAAATCGGTAATCCGACCCGTTCCGATCGGGCCGGGTCGTCGGCACGCGGCGCGTGACGTCACGGCTACGTGTCGAGTGACGTCACGGCGGCCTTGCGCACGCGTGTGGGCAGGTAGTTCTCGAAAACATAATTATTTCACGTGATACAGATTATACTAAACTCGTACAGTCGGCGACGGAACAAACTGTGCCAGTCCAGTGGATAAGAGGGCGGTATCCATGCGCGGCAATGTTTAAATCCCAGCACGTACCTCTGCGTTTTTTCTGATTGAGTGCGAATTTCGGCACCACATACTCCGCCGCCTATAAGCCCGCATGCCGTCTAATAGAAATGTCGTGTATATTAATGCTGTGAGAACGGCCGTCAGTTGCGCTACTGTTCACTTTGAGTACTATATATAAGCTCGAAGTGTATACAGCAACCAATGTATCTCTACTCACCCCGAAAGTGATATAGCGTACAGTAGAGCAACTGATCGCTGTTTCAGAGCACTTACACAGTATATTTTTATTAGATTCCATGCGGTTTCCCTCTCGACATTTTCCTTCAAAGAGATGCCCAACATAGCCCGCTCCTTTGCCCATTAGCCCGGCCGTCACTTTTTTTTACACTGGCTCGACATAGTGACTACAGAGTACCTGATGGTAAGTACAGTGTAGTCCAAAAACGAAAGCGACTATCAAAGTATGAAAATCCATTGATAGTCTACATCGTCATGTCGGCCCACATATACCACGACTGAAGGTCTCTAGGTATATGAGCTACTGGATATACACAAGCTGATCCCGAAACGCGACAAGCCGAAACTGGTCACTATGACGGGCTTTACACCCATGTACTGCGGTCGCGATCCAAACGGGCACCGACGCCCTACCACCTCGCTGCTGCTCGTTTAGCACCACCCAGGAATCACGTGTAGGGAAACTAGGGTAGGGCCTACGGACGTGAGCAGCTTCGACTTGGGGACTAGCCTAACCGTTAGTGCTCGCGTCTCGGCTCCGTACGTCATAACTTGTAGGACGCATTGGTTGAAGACTTTAGTTTTCATGCATTGTGGAATAGAAGTCGAAAAGACCCAACGTGATATAATACGTATATATATAAAGGCCTGCGATGTAGGCCGCATAGTTGTGAGCTTGAAACGCCACCTGACAACGTCGCGCAGTCGCCTAATGGCCGAAATTAATAACCTATCCTATCGCCTATCTTACATTTGTTACTATAGCAACTATAGTACATCTCTATTCACACACACAGGTTAGGTTAGGTTAGGTTAGGGAGGTATCGCTTGAGATGCGGCCTTACAAAAGGTCAGACGTTGCCGAGGGTCGGAGAAGAGGATGACGCTGTTCCTCTGGCCCCGGTGAGACGGGAAGAAGGAACACCCCGGGGGTTTTAGTCGGTGCAAGTCCGGCACACCGGGGGGCAGCCCTCACCGCCCCCTGAGGTCCGTTAGGGATTTCCCCGGGCTAACAAAAAAAAAAGGTACATATCGCTATCGATCTGCGAATTAAATATCGATAGGTTATTAATTTTGTCAGTAAATCGAATGCCTTTGCATATATGTAAATACATACAGAGCAATACATCGCGACTCAGTGGCCGCAGCAGGGTCGCACCAGCCGATGCGTACCTTCACCCCTATGGTTATAGTAAAACAAGGATCTGATAACTGCATAAATCGAAAATAATATGAGTTCGACTGTACTTCAATACGTGTACATTGTATCACATGACTAACTTTAGAGTTTATGTAAATATTTCACATATTTTACAATAAACTTACGTCGATCTACTATTTTAGACTGAGGCCAAATCGTGGCTAATAGATGGTGTTTTAAAGACTCAAAACTACGTTTAGATTTATGACAAAGATAGATAAGGCCAAATTGTAGCCAGTATGTGGTGTTTAAAGCCCATGGAGCTACGTTTATCGTTATGCCAAAGATAGTTAAGGCCAAATTCTATCTAGTATGTGGTGTTTAAAAGGCACGGAACTTCAATTATCGCTACACCAAAGATAGAGAAAGGCAAATTGTATCCAGTATGTAATGTGTTAAGGCAATAGATCTTCAATTAGGCTTTTTTTAACCGCTACACTGACGATAGAGCGGTATGCAACGTTTATTTTTTACTTGGGGAAAATCCTCTACCGATCGTTATTACCCCATGCGCGGGTAACTTTACAAATTTAACAATGTTGAATGAATATATTCGTTTCGTTTTATTTACCCACCAGTATAATAAATATTATTTGCTCACTATATTTAATTCTTAGTGTATTTGCATTATATAAAACTGTTGCTAGTTCCAAATGACGCACACATTTCTTATCTTGGAATTATTTTTAATTGAATCTGTAAGTGTTGTCTTTTTAGCATTTATTATTAGAATTATTTGATAAACTTTAATACTCTTATCAAAGAGGCTAGTAGTATTTTAAAGACATAACAGATATTGACTATATATAACCATTTTTTAATCTTACCCGGCATAGTAACCACGCCTTACCTCATCGTAAACATGGTGCAATTCAAACAACGATTACAACTATTGACATTAAAGAAAAACAATCAATAGTCACAGTGATAATGCATGCCTGCGCTAATATCTCTTCACGCGTCTTCTAGAGGATTCCATATCATAGGACGGTGGAAACACGCTCGCCAAAAGACCATTCCACATCCCAACAACTCGGCTGCAGTAAGAGTTAAAGAACTTTTTTTTTGGGAGTCGAAGCTGCTTGCGTCCGTAGGCTTTACCCTAGCTTCCCTACACGTGACTCCTAGGTGGTGCTAAACGAGCAGCAGCGAGGTGGTAGGGCGCCGGTGCCTGTCTGGATCGCGACCACAGTGCATGGGTGTATAGCCCGTCATAGTGACCAGTTTCGGTTTGTCGCGTTTCGGGATCAGCTTGTGCATATCCAGTAGCTCATATACCTAGAGACCTGCAGTCGTGGTATATGTGGGCCGACATGACGATATAGACTATCAATGGATATTCATCCTTTGATAGTCGCTTTCGTTTTTGGACTACACTGTACTTACCATCAGGTACTCTGTAGTCACTATGTCGAGCCAGTGTAAAAAAAAAAACTTCTTAGTCCTAGCCGGGATGTGAGTTACCGTATAGGTGTGACTACGCAAACCCGCGTATGCCGCGGACTTTTTTGGAAGGGAGAGGGGGAACAAGGTTATTTAAGACTCGCCGTGATACAAACGGTAGAACACGCTAAGTGAGGCAACATCTCAGCGCAACTGGAGCGGTTAAAGATGCTTAGTCTCGTCTGGATCATTCACAATGCGGACAACCCTCCTTTGACTATCCAGGGCGTCAAGTACTGAGCAGAACCATCCCAAAGATGCAAACAATATTCCATGCAAGACTTTTTTATCACTCTTTCATAATAAATCCTCTCTTCGTGTCCAAACCATCAAAGTATGCTTTTGTGCTATCGATGACACTATCTTTCAAAGCAACCATTCTGCGTATCTCTTCGTTCCTAACGCGATCTTAAATATTTGTTGTAATATCCCGATACATAAATTATTACAAATGTGTTCGTTAAAAACCCTTTTAATTGCAGATTGAGATTATTATAACAAGTTATTGATGATGCTGTATTTAATTAATCTTTAATCGATGTTGCGGATGATGTGAATGACGTCATACATAGTAGGGTTGCCTACTGAACTATAAAACTTTATAGTATTTTATAACTATAATATACCGTAATGCTATACCCCTTTCGGTGCGTGCAGAGATGTGTTATTGGCTGTATTCAGTTTGCGCTTATATGTCGTGCCCAATGTGACCAGTACCGCAGCTGATCGCCGTTCTCACAGCATTAGTACACAACATTTCTATTAGATACCATTCGGGGTCTCTAACGGTGTTTTTTGTTTCTTAAGTTTGCCAGAATCGAATAAATGAAAGTTGAAATATAGTTACTCACGAGACATAGAGCTAATGGATAATAAAAAGCCCCACTAAAAGTAAAAAAATATATTTCTTAAGATGTATTTCGTTTTGGCAAAAGTTATAGAACAAAAATTGCATGTCTTAAGGTACCTAAGTCATATTTAAGAGGTCCTGCGTTACGCGTTAAGCGTACCAGTGCCCTTGTTCTAAAAATGTTAATGCGTTACTCGCGCTCAACTATAAAACTGTTTTATTTTTTAAATGACGCGACAACCCTGCGCCTCTGTCCATCACCCTGGGAACTCCAAATAGCCCCTCGGCAGATCTACGGATGAGATAACTCGTGGCTGACCGTTCGTACCTCTTATTACACGCTTCGTTTGAACTTGAATCCGTGTTTGCATCCGCCTCGTTGACACATATTCTGCCCGTAGTTTATTATTGACGGTAAAAAATAGTTAAACATTAATATCTTGCTAATTGTTGGTGTTGCCAGTAACGGCGGCCGCTTAGATGTACCTAATTCTGACTTTTATAGTCGCTCTTAAGGTTCCCGTACACCTCACTCAAATTAAACATTATATTATTTAATTAATATCAATTTTTTTGTTAAGTCACCGAATTCGTCGACTTGGCCTTGGCTCTGCGTATACTTTAGCTGTACTCAAGTTTTTATAGTTACTCAAAATGTATACTCAACCTGGGCCAAGGAAATAGAGGTCCTTTAGGATCACATTGGTGACGACCTGTCGCTGCCTGCGGTGGTGAGAGTCATGATCGGCAGCGAATAGACATGGCAAGAGATGACATCCTTCAGCGATGTTATGATGAAGCAGAAGGAGGCAACCGAAAGGGTCAGCAAGCGAATATCATCCATAGCTTTTTTGGCACCAGGACACTGTCGCCGGAGGGACGCGTTCGGCCAGAGCGAGTGCGACATCCCCTGGAGACAATAGCCAGACAGTAAACTTGAAGAAGTCTACAGACATATGAGATAGGTGTGGGGTGGAGTCTTTACACACCCCTCCCAGCGATGAAGCCAATGCAGGCTGTTCTGATGGTCCAATGCGGGATTTTCCCCGACATACCAAAAAAGATACTCAAAGTTAGTTCGTTGTGTTTTATTTTAAGATTCATGTGATTTTTTATTTTAATTAGTCTTAAAAATGCATTCGTAAATGACGTTCCTCTGTATATAATTTCTAAGCGTAATCGCCTTTTAAAATAGCCCGTCTTTCACAGTGACCTGTTCTTGTGTGTAAAACAACAATACAGACATCTGGTGCCTGGGTGAGGAGGATGGTAGGTTGCAGGTAGAACGGAGCCTCTGGAGTTAGAGAATGTGTACTGAGCCATCAAGTAGCTTATACTAAGCGTCATCAAGTTCAATCGTGTACAGCATTAATTCCGAACGACTTAGTAAATTCCAAATTCTTATTATATGTTTAGTTTTTTGGCAAGGATGTACTTTTTTATTAGACACAATGACTCCACCGTATTTGATAGAAAGCACAGAGCAAATGGTGCACGCCGTGAGGATTTGCACACTTATTTAGTTGATATTTCAGCTGCTTGCACGAAGTGATTGGCCCCCTCTTTTTTGCTTGCTGCGAACCGCTAAGGAGTGGAATTCACTTCCTGCGTCGTTTTTTCCAGCATCTTCCGGCATGGGGATCTAAAAACGACGAGTGAATCGCTATTTTTGAGTATTCGCCGTTCATCATCTGCTTTATTATCACTTTTTAACAGGTGAGATTAACGTCAGCTACAATCATGTATGCAATAAAATAAGAAAATACAAATTATGTATTAAAGTCTGCGAAACCAAATGTCAAGCTTATGAGCAGCCAATTATATATCTAATTTCATTAAATGTAGTACCATAAAGTAATTTTATAGCCATTACTAAGCTGACTGGCTAGCTGGCTTGCACGCTAGCTGGTACTGCGTAAATCAGGCATTATATTTACGTCATTAAAACTTAATTTAAAAGAGTACCTTTGTAGTTAGTTTGTGTTGTTTTGTTCTAGGTACCGGACAATCTCAAGATAAATAGTACAACTTGACATCCATCCAATTTCTTAAGCACATTTGAAACAGCATAACCGGCCAACTTTCCTCGCTTTTTAATTATTACACTGACATTGGCGAAGTCACTAAGGACCAGTCCTTGGAATAAAGCCATAAATAAAAAATAAAAAAAAGATTACCTTTATTTATTGAAAAGGACTTTAAGGTCTTGATTTTAAACCAATTATGATAAGGATCTAAATACTACTATACATAAAAACTGAATAAATTATTAATGGGTAATAATCCTTAAACAAACAAGCTTCGGATTTTGATCATAAAATCGATAGTTAATTATGTTGTGGCGGCCAGTAGCACAAGGAAGCGGCATCCATGCGCGGGGATGTGAAAGGTTTCGTCCTAGACTCGAACCCTGGCACGTACATCTAGATTTTTCCAGATATAGAGCAGATTTAGGTAGCATATGCTCACTGATGAAGGAAAACATTGTGAGGTAAACGGCATGTCATCTAATAGAAATGTCATGTGTTAGTGCTATGAGTACGGCGAAAAGCTGTGTTACTGGTCATGTTGGGCGCGACATATGTATAAGCGAAAAATAGTACAGACTCTAATGGATCTCTATCTTTGTTCACCTCTAAATGAATATTGTGTACCGAAATATTATTGTTATAAATTCGAAAGTGTATGAATGTGTTTTCCGAGTTCACGTAAAAACGGATGAACTAATTTTGTGGAGTTTTAGCAGAGAAATAAGTAGTTTAGACCTTGGAGCCGAGGATATACTAACTTTCGTTGCGAAAACATAACTTGAATGGGTTGAAATAGGCGATGCAATCCACTACGGGAAAATGACAATTTTTTTAAGTTGATAATACAGATATAATTAAATAATATATAATTATAGGAATATATAATTGTAGTATTGGGGATTTATGGATCAGAACAAAACTGAATAAACTTTTAAAAACTACTTTATTGCACTTTTTCAAAAATAATTTTACGTCTTAATAATACAGAGCACTCGCGTCGAAAAACAAACCGTTTTTGCTTCCTCTCTTTCTATACTTCCTTCCTTTCACTCACATACGTTCCATTCTACGCATTTACTACTTCATACATAATAATATTTCACACAATTACATCCATCCTACATAATAATAATATATCGTCACACTATATCCCACTCGGGTGAGCAGAGATACATAAGTGGCTGCATCCATTTTGCGCATATATTTCGTGCTCAACGTGACCAGTAGCGCAGCTGACCTCAATTATCGGGGCTCTAACACATGAGATTTCTATTAAATGCCATGCAGATTTTGTCGCGCTGTTTTCCTTCATCCTTCTTCCATTCCCTCAAGACCCTGTGTACGTGCAAGGATTCGAACCTACGGCCATTCGTGTACCAAAATAAAATAAATTAACAAGATTCTTAGGTGATAAAAAGTTTGCCAAGTCAGCTAGTACCCCATAAATATTTCTAATGTTCGTAATTAATGTGCGTTCTTGCGCATAAAAATTCCTCGGAACAATCACCCCACGTGGAATATATTCCAGAGAATAATTAAGAATGATTCATCAACAGGTTCATAAATTCCTCGCGTTGATGGACGAGCTATATATAACGGCATGTTTTACAAAAATAAACCATCATCTAAGATATTTGCGGTTTTAAAAATAATTTTTGATATAAACAGAGTCGTGAATCAATTTATTTACGAACCTATAATAGGCGACGACATGGCTGCGTCGCGTTGTAGCTTGCGATCATAGAATAAAGAAATTTAGAGAAACTAGATACGCACGGCAAATTGTAGGCATTTTGAGTTAGCTTATGAAACTTTTGCATTACCCTTCAAACAATTTTTCAGTCTATTTTTGTATGGAGAGTAAATGCGATAAATGCTTGACCTCAATCATAGCTTCAGCGTTTTATACATCAAAAGGAAAAGTCAATCCCTTATAGGATACATTTATAACCCGATTATTTATTTTTTTACTCAGCATAGTGACATCATCACGACGGATGATAAGCCTGGTGCAGTCAAAAAACGACTACGACTATCAACAGTATAAAAATCCTGTCGATAGTTGATCATGCCGGCCTGCACATGCCTCTTCAAGTTTGGTAAAAAAGACCCCATAATATAGCACGGTGGGAACATTCCGTGCAGCGTCTGACCAAAACCTTATACAATACGAACAGTTGATCCGACGTAAATAATTGTCGCAATCTGTTGAGAATACCAAATCTACGTGATGTCGCGGAGATGACAGTCCCCATATGATCCCTCAGGTTGAGATCACAGCGGATATCCACACGTGACTCCTGGGTGGTGCTAAACGAGCAGCAGCGAGGTGGTAGGGCGTCGGTGCCCGTCGGGATCGCGACCGCAATACATGGGTGTAAAGCCCGTCATAGTGACCAGTTTCGGCTTGTCGCGTTTCGGGATCAGCTTGTCTATATCCAATAGCTCATATGCGTAGAGACCTCCAGTCGTGGTATATGTGGGCCGACATGACGATGTAGACTATCAATGGATTTTCATACTTTGATAGTCGCTTTCGTTTTTGGACTACACTGTACTTACCATCAGGTATTCTGTAGTCACTATGTCGAGCCAGTGTAAAAAAAAAACCTAAGATACTTAGGCTGTCGTGCATTGCAAGCGGCACACTCTGGAGAGAAGGAGGGGGTATGAATGGAGTTTTTTTTTTTTTTTTCAAGTAAATGTAGACATCTGTACACCTGTCTATCCGTCGATTGAGACCCTAATTCTCAACAACGCGTGGAGGTCTCAAGTTGAAATTAATATCAAATACTCATGTATACAAACCCTTGAAGCTATGATAAACCAAACATCTAAGGCTGGCGTTTATAGCTACAAATTTGACTTTGCTTAGAATTTAATCTAGAAATGATATTATTTAATGAATATCGAAGTTTGTATTAAATCACCTATTTTCTCAACATGGGCTTAGCTCAGTGAATACTAAAGCTATACTTAATTTTCTAATTCACAGAATGATTTTACAGACGACGGAGATATTCAGTTTTCGATTCTAATTCCCATTATGTAAAAGTTATGAGAGATTTCCTTAATATTTTTTTTAAAACAAAATAAATTATAGTCAACATAGTTAGGGACACTTACACACATTAATAACATAGAGTTTTTTTCAGGGCTTTGAGGGCGGAGCTCCAGTGTGCCTGACTCTTACTGACCAAAACCGCTGGGTTCCTCTTATCCGTCTGCAGGAGCCAAGGGTACGGATTTGCCAGCTTCCGCAGCACCTGACGACGTTATGTCAAAAACCACCCTTTTTTGGTATCCCAGAGGAAAATCCTACATTGTCAATCAATGTTTATTTTTTACATACCATTCTAACCATTTTTTTTATTGTCGATACATTTTTTTATTCATTAATTTGCTTTTTTGTTGTCTTTATTATTTTCTTACATTGCGACGACGTCGCCCATGAACTCAAGGATGCCGTTGCGATCATCTTGCTCTCGCAGCCGCACGGAGAAGGTGTCCCTGGCCAGCTTAATTGTGAATTGCTTTGTTAAGCTTTTATTCTCGACTGTAAGATTAAAGGAGCTTCTCTCTATTGCTTGTGTATAACTCGAAGGATTTCAGCATGGCTGATTCTAATGGTTTTGTTTACGACACAACACTTTGGTATCGTGTGCCATGACTATGATACCGCAACTATTTTTATATAAATAAATGCACGAAGGCGTTTTAATGGTTTTTACATGGAATTAAGAAATATATAAATGAGTACTGTAGTACGAAACGTGCGGATCCACATAAAGCAACACATTTTCTAAAGGTCATTCATATTCATCTTGTTCTATGGTGTTTTTGCTTTAACTCTGTAGCATTTTTTTTTTATATTGGCCACACCAAGTACTACAGTATATTACTACAAATCTGCGGTCAGTGACAAAATCCGTTGACAGCCGCCATCGTTATGTCGGCCCACATATACCACGACGGAAAGTCTCTAGGTATGTGAGCTACTGAATATACACTAACTGATCCCTGAATGCGACTGGTCAAAGCGAGTTACTATGACGGTCTTTAGTCTTTTTAATTGTGTACTACGGTCACGACCCAGATTGGTCAATTTTTATTTATTACTGATAGGGTTACGCTTGACCTCAATCTTACCTGCTGGAAAGTGATGCCGACGATGGAGCGCGCTCGCCCAGCAAATACTGATTCACTCGACGTTTGAAGATTCCCATGTCATAAGACGCAGGAAACACCGACGCAGGAAGCGAGTTCCACTCCTTCGCGGAATTAACAATTACGACACAGAAACGAAATTATCTATGTATCTAAATATATATATTAGGTCCTTACATATGAAATTGGCGTTTTGTATAGGAGGAACAAAAAGTCGAATATTTTTTAATATAATATATTTAATTAATCAAAGTATGAACCATTATTTTCTATGCACTTTTGCCATCTCATAGGTAGTTCATTGATCCCTTTACTAAAAAAACCAGTCGGACGGGAATCAATAAAATCTTTGAAGGCGATTTGGACTGCCCCATAGGAGTTGAATTTTTTCCCTTGCAAGAAGTTATCCAAATTTCGAAAAAAATGGTAATCTGTTGGAGCAAGGTCCGGGGAGTACGGAGGATGTCTTAGACTTTCCAATTGAAGCTCTTCTAATTTAGTAGCCGTCTGTTGCGCAGTGTGTGGTCTAGCGTTGTCGTGAAGCAGCAGTGGCGTGGAGCGATTGACCAGCCTAGGTTGTTTAGCCGCTAGCTTTTCCATCATGGTTTGCAATTGCTGACAATAGACATCAGCCATAATAGTCTGGCCAGATTTGAGAAAACTGTAATAAACAATACCGGCACTAGGCCACCAAACGCTTACAAGTAACTTTTTTGGGGTTAATTTTCGCTTGGGGCAGGATTTGGCTGGCTGGCCATGATCCAACCATTGCGCTGAGAGCTTCCGATTATCGTAAAGAACCCATTTTTCATCACAGGTAATGATTCGGTTTAAAATACCTTCATTATTGTGCCGGTTTAGTAATGTAACGCAGCAGTCGACGGGCGTTTGCCGGTTTGCTTCAGTCAATTCGTGAGGTACCCACCTTTCAAGCTTTTTAATCTTCCCAATTTGCTTCAAGTGAATTAAAACAGTTTTATCACTAACATCGCAGCCTGCAGCTAACTCGGACGTGGTTTGCGATGGATCCGCTTCCACAATAGCCTTCAACTCTTCATTATCAACTTGAGTCTCAGGCCGTCCACGGGGCTTGTTCTGCAGGTCGAAATTTCCAGAACGAAAACGTTGGAACCAAAAACGAACTGTGTTTTCTTTTACAACACGACCGCCATACACATCATTCACCCTTCGGGTTGTTTCCGCAGCACTAGTGCCACGGCGGAACTCGTACTCGTAAATAATGCGATATTTTAAGTTTTCCATTTTGTAAAATGAGTGACGCAAACAGAAAAAAAAACAGAAGAAAAAAACAAATGAATAACGATCATCGAAGCACAAATACATGAGTCTATAGCTGTACAAATTTGAATTTGGAATTCCTTACCAAAGAGGAGAAATTTGTGATTAAAGTGGCCAGTACGAAAAACGCCAATTTCATATGTAAGGACCTAATATAACTCAAAGGTAACTGACTGACTGACTGACATAGTGATCTATCAACGCACAGCCCAAACCACTGGGCGGATCGGGCTGAAATTTGGCATGCAGGTAGATGTTATGACGTTGGCATCCGCTAAGAAAGGATTTTGATAAATTCCACCCGCAAGGGGATAAAATAGGGGATGAATGTTTGTATGAAACTTTGTCAATTTTTAACCGAAAAAAAGTCAAAAGGCAAAGTCTCAACTTTGCACGCATAAGGCTACTATGATGTAGGGATCCCTTGAGAAACTATTTTGATAAATTCCACCCCTAAGGAGATAAAATAGGGGATGAAAGTTTGTATCAATCTTCTCAGATTTTCGACTATAATATAATATAATATAATATAATAGCTTGATAGTTTTAGCGCCTTATGACAGGTTGCGCCCTAATTTTTTACACACACTAAACAAAAGTAAAGCCGCAAAAACTATATCTAATTAATAATAATACTTCTTAACGCGAGCGAAGCCGCGACCAAAAGCTAGTTATTGCATAAAGAAAAAACTTTGTACCCCTTTTTAAGATTGCACGCACGGAGAACTATGAAATTTGGCACAATAATAGTTTATATGGAGAAGGAGTGCAGAATACTAATATAATATTGTTTTAAAAAAAATCATAAAAAATACATTAAATCAATAAAAAACACATTATACACACTACCAAGCATTTGATACACACAGGCATATATTTTGTTTATGGTTAAATTCAGTGGTCAAATTTAGAATAGATAATATTGTTTGTTTTTAATTTTATTTGTCTATAGTCTTATTGAATGTCAAACATAACCTATCTCTAATAGATGTTTGTGCTTTATACTGTAACAAAATTCATTTATTACAATAGATATATTAGTTATTAGTGAAATACTGCTCGTTCATATACAAATATAAATCTAATATAAAATTTTAATGTAAAAAGAAAGTTGCGTAGTAGTAATTTGAATTAACAATATCATATAGGTAAAACAATAAATATTCGTTATTGCTGGTTTAAAGATTTTTTTGTATTTTTTATTATTATGGTGCTTACTAAAAATTATTGTTGTTATTTGTGTTTTTTTTTTTGTGGTAGGACGATTGATCGAGCTGGGTCACGACTAGTGATGAAAATGCCCGGGAATTTTCCCAAAGTGCCCAAAACTTCCTTGGGAATATTCGCGGGAATTGACGAAATGTTCTCGGAAGTTTTGGGCACTTTGGGAAAATTCCCGGGCATTTTCATCACGAGTCACGACCACAGTACCCAAGTGTAGAGACCGCCATAGTGACATGCTTTGGCCTGTCAGGATCAGTGATAATAATATATCGTTATGCTGTATCCCTTTCGGGGTTGCCAGAGATATGTTAGTCACTGTGTCCACTTTGCGTTTATATGTAGTGCTCGACGTGGCCAGTAGCGCAGCAAATCACCGTTCACACAGCACTAGTACACATGACATGCCTATTAAATGCCATGCGGGCTTCCTCATGTTGTTTTCCTCCGCCAGTGAGCAAGTATTGCTTAAATCTATACTGAATCTGGAAATGCCCAGAAGTAGGTGCTGCCGCGCATGCATACCGGCACCTTAACGAGATATAGAAATGAAAAACGAAATGAATATGTATTTATTTCGCCACAAACCAGAAATTTAAATGCAGCAACACAATCAACGCACAGAAATAAAAGAAAATACAAAACATATAAACATGGCGACAATGGGACCTCCATCAGCCTAAAGCCACAGAGGAAGCCTGCAGCGCTGATTTTCGTGAACATCTAATGTGTTCTCGTGTTACATCTAATTAGAAATATCTATAAGCTAATCTATAATAAATAAAAAAAAATACAATAAATGGAAATAACATCTAGCCTGAATAATCTTAAATTTTAGTGTTTATAATAATAAGTTTAGACCTCGCACACGAGATTGCCAGCACGTGGGATGTAGATCCTACGATTATTGTCCCGATAGTCGTATCGACTAATGGGCTGATCGCAAAGAGCCTCGATTGCCACCTTAAGAGGCTCTCGCTTGGTTGTTGGATCAAGGGCCGGATACAGAAGGCAGTTCTACTCGATACGGCACGCAGTGTTAGGAGGTTCCTCGCTCTGAGCTCCTAACTACCGGTGGCTTGGGCCTTAGGCCTCGCCCCTGTAGGTCTACATGTTTTTATATTTTAAAATGTATATGTTGTTTATATGTAATTATTTTAATATGTAATTATATTGTTATTATGTTGATTAAATAAAAATATAAGTTCAATCAATAGCAACATACCCACTATATACTATAGCGCGATGATATATGTATTATTATGAATATTACGAAGATGGCTGTATTCAATTCATTTTCACCTAATGCTGGCTACCGCTATAATGTACTAAATCACCAATATATACATAATCAGCAGCTTGCCTAGAACGACGCTTTTTTCATTATCTAGGACCAATATTTGCCATAAAATTTCGTCATTCTTTAATAAAAACGGATGATCAATCTTACGCACGCCTGCTAAACGCGTCGTGTTGATTGGCTATCTTTTCATTATCAAAACATGACTTCAGGTGACATTGATAAAGAATACCATTAGTACCATAGTGAACAGTATGTAACTATAGACCACGGATCGCTATATATAGTGTTCGACGCCTGCGACTATCGTAAAGTAAGCAATGAATTTCGGAAAGCAGTCTGCGAAAAATTAATGATAAAATGCTTATCTCCAGCTGTGGGCAAAAGTACAGTAAAGCTGATAATATCTAGTAGCGTGTAATGAACACATAACCACTGAAAAGGAAGACGTTGCGTAGAATATAACTCAATTAATCATAATAATATAGCTAACCTAATCTAACCTATACTTTGGATCAATTACTACTTGTACAATGTTTTACATTTTTATGGTCAATGTTGTTGTGAAGTACAGGTTTTGAAGGGAAGTCAGTGTAGGCAAAGGCAGAGGAGTATCATATGCAAAGTAGCTCTCGGTTGTAAATAATATGATTTATTTTCTGGATTTATTCCAATTGCCATACACTTGTTGGCAGTGAGATTATTATTCACAATGTACAATGCTGTTTTTATTATCAGTTGCAGCGCGAATGCCATACTGTATTTTAATGTACTATAGCTCGGAGGCTTGGCAGTGACGCGTGCGTACGTCACGCGTCACGTGATGTCACTAGCGCGAACTTTTTGTTGATTTTCCGTAATAAATTATGGAACTATAGATAACGAAATGATAAGACAATTTCGCTGTTTTTGATGGAAAACGTAAGAATTTGCAAATATGTCAGTTACTTCCCGTCATAATATTATCACGCTCTCATCCTAGATTTACATCTTATTATCTAATGTAAACTCCACTATATACAATAACCGTATAACCGTAGATTATTTTTTGATCAAAATTATATTATGACCTACTGTAATTATGTTCATAACTGATATCTAAATTACATTTGAATGAATTATATTTCAGTTTAATTTTTTTTTATATTTTGAATTAGTTATTGTAATAAAGAATTTCAATAATACAAACGCCAACGTCCATACCACGTTGAAAACACCGGTTCTCGTCCGATCACCGAAGTTAAGCAACGTCGGGCGCGGTCAGTACTTGGATGGGTGACCGCCTGGGAACACCGCGTGACGTTGGCTTTTTGCTTAATTTTTTTTTTTTATTGGACTAAACTATTTTTTTTTCTTTTTTCATCATTTGTAATTTTTGCTTTCTACTCATTACGTTATTTTTGTTTGTGTCAAATAAGTCCTAATGATAGGAATTATAAAAACATTGTTTAAAGATTCTCCAATTAATAAATTCCTTGTTAAAGATTCAATTGTAGTATCTTAAAACGTTGCTATAATAAATTAAAAAGGCGTTTTAAATTTGTAAAGGTAATTATTTAACGATTTTTTTCAAATAATAAGCCCTATTCCTCTGAATTATCAATTAATAAGGAATTAAGAATTCTGTCAGATAACTTAAGTCATAAACATAGTTTTGAGGATTAGCAGGCTGAATTGGCAAAGGTCTGTTCATATTTGTCGAAGAACCGATAACCGCTGAGGTAGAAGTGTTCTTCAGTATTCTCTATTTTCACTATTTACTAGAACTTTTAAGGTCTGAATCATGTCAGAACGGCTAATGGAAACGGTAAGGGTGGTGAACCGAGCAAAGGACCGAGTAACCTAGGTGAGAACAAGTCGAGGCCCGTACTCTGGGCGCCAAATATTAGTGACGGCAGACGAGCTCATCACCTAGCGTACTTATTGAATCTATAAAAAGAAAGAAAATTCTCCATAAAAAGTATAAGCCTTTTATTTGACGTTTTAAAAGTAAACGCAAATCTCATTAGATGTCGTTTCGTCTCATTTTATCCTTCCTATTAGAAAAATGTTTTTTTACAAAGTTGTAGACTACACAAATCCTTAATAATTGTGCTGTAAACATTTTTGCATTCGGTTAATGCAAATAATTGGGAAGCAAAGGTTAAACTACTGGCGGAGCAGAGGATGGAAAATAGTTGGTTTTGTTCTGCCTTAAAAATTTCTGAGGCTAATAGACTGTAATACGCGGTAACATTTATAGTTATTGCTTTGTATAGTAGTAGTTACAATTTTGAGAGTATTATTTTTTGTAGAATAAGATTTCAAGGCTTTTTTTTGATGATTTTTTTTATATATAGAAAAAGTCAAATTTTTATGTTGAATAAGTTTTTTTTACGAATTTTAATAAGAATGTTTTATTTTATTAATTCAAACGATAATTAAAAAAAAGCATTTCTATTGAATTTCGCATTGGTAACATTTATTTGAATGCTTGCTTACACGTCAAATGGTTTGCTACGATATTCAATGAAATGTTCATTATTTATCGGTGAAATCGGTTAATTCACTGTCTTCAGTTGAAATAATAATTCTATAACATTTAAAACACTTGAATGTATAAACCGCGGTTTTGAACATTCCTTAGGCGTAGCAACTAATGTTTTAAAATAGTCTTAAGTTTATCTAATATGGGTATGTAAAGTTTTCACTATAATATTAATTTTAGTGGTGTTATGATTTTTTTTAATATAGACAATATTTCTATGTTGAAGGTGGACTCTTCAGTTACTTCAGAGGCTTGCTGGGAGCGAGAGAAATGAGGATTTTAATCCTCGGATTGGACGGCGCCGGCAAAACTACTATTCTGTATAAATTGCAAGTTGGGGAAGTTGTGACTACTATACCTACGATTGGCTTTAACGTAGAACAGGTCACATATAAGAACCTCAAGTTTCAAGTTTGGGATCTTGGAGGACAAACCAGTATTAGGTAAGAATGCTGTGAATTCCATTTTTTAAGGTTATAGTAAGTTTGTCACTATATTTGTTTAATAAAGCCATTTCGCTTCATATTCATTGAAGTTAAATATATATGTGTTTTCTCAATGTCTCTCATGGCATGAACAGTGCATTTGTTTTGCAGTTACAATTAAAAAAAATTGCAAAAATTGAAAAGACATCACAAATATCATAATTTCAAAATGATTTTTATTACATTAGTAAAAAAAAATACTTTTTGATATATTATATATATTAAATAAAATATATAGGCCAAATATATAGAAGTGTGTTGACTCAGATTTCAATCAACAAATATGGCATATGGCCTATTATATTTATAGTAAAAATATTACTATTTTTTGCCTTAAGCAAAACTATTAACATTTAAATTATTTGTGAATTAAATAAATAAAAACAAACAAAGTACTAATAACATATAATCAAAAAGTGAATGAATGTTATTTATCTTCTGTTATTCTATATTTAATAAAATGTTTAAAGTGTATATTATATGATTCCAGGCCGTATTGGCGATGTTACTATGGCAATACAGATGCAATAATATATGTGGTAGACTCGGCAGACAGAGACAGAATAGGCATATCAAAAGATGAGCTGGTGCATATGTTAAGAGTAAGTTTGTTTCAAGTTTAATTGATATGAGCCTCTTCTCTAAGCTTTGCTTCCATAGTATTCTTATTTCGTCTGGGAATGGGATAATATATAGCATATTTTGATCTAGAAGGTCTATATATGCTTTTTTTTATCGGGCATCGTCATAGGATGGCATTATTATAATGAAATTTGAAATTTAATAGACAAACTTCTTGTGATCCAAAAGTGGATAACTCAGTCCCGTCTACTTCTGATTCTTGACAGCCTTGGTTCTTATTCCCGGAATCTTGACTTTGAGGATTAATTTAGGAACTTGAATTATCTGTGCATGTGTCCCAAAAAGGTTACTTTTTAATGCATGCCTATTACAATCATCATCAGCTTCTCTTGTGAAAGGCCATCCCCAGGACCTTAGCATTTGAGGGGATTAGCATTTGGATAGAAAAAAAATTTGAATAAAAAACTTCAATAAACTTACTACAAGCACATTTAAATTGTAACAAATCTAAAATGAAATGAATTGAAAAACATTCCTTTCACCTCAATAAAAATATAAAAAACAAAAACAATATACAGAAAAGAAGAAAGTACAAGAGATAAAAACATTTCGAAATGGTCTCTAGCAGCTTATCTAGTATCTATTATGAAGACAAAATCTATCTAAGTGTTAGTATTAAGAATTCTGGGAAGTCTCTCTTCATTCTGAATTGTCATATATTAAAATGTATTTCTGTAGTCTAGGTGTAGTATACATGAATATGCAAGCCTTGAACAATTACCTGTTGGTCATAAAAGTACTTGTTTTATGTAGAGACCAAACTTACAACCCATATAGTGGATTACTTGCGTGATTACTTTACTGACTAGTCATCAAATAAATTTTTACATTGACACATAGAAAAACATAACATTGCCCTAAAAATACCGATTCTCTCGTCCTTTGAAGACTCCTATGTTGAAAGATGCCAGAAAAACAGATACAGAAAATGATTACCACTCCTTTTGGTTCAGTTTGCGGTTCACAGAAAAAGGTGAATCATCTCATAGGAACAGCTGGAATGACAAACCAAAGAGGAGGAATGTAAATTTATGGTAGAAGGGGGTGGTGGGAATTAAGTTGTACAACTCAACGGACACTCTATAAGAGTATAGTCTATAGGATACTGAAAGGCAGGCCACTACGTCAGTATTACAAACTAAGTAGCTTACTTAGTGTTATATACCGACATAAATAGATATACACATTCATAACTCAAGACACACTAAGCTGCTCATAATAGAAAAAAAACTCCAGTACAGGGACTCTAACCCAGGACCTTCAGCATCTCTACAAACTGCACTATCAGGCAATCAAAAAAGATTAATATTGGACAATAAATTCCACAAGACGTTTATCATTTAATTTTTTTTTTAAGAGTGAGTAGGCATTTGATAGGCGGACGCGGTTCATCATCGGACTCATCTTCACCTTCCACCAGGTGTGATTGAAGTCAAGCGTTCGCCTATAAGTTATAAAAAAAAATACAATGTGTCTCCTGATTTTGTTATTCCCGATTATGTTTAATTGTATTTTCTATTTGTGTAATATAGGTAAAAACAGTCCACATTAAAAAAGTATTGACTCACAAGTTCCCGACAAATGATGTGCCTAAAAGTTATTCCTTGTTATTGTTATCATTCATTAATACTTCTTTGTATCTTATGATGAGTTTTGTTTTGATCATTATCAGGAAAAGTAGTTCCATTTTAAAGTTTATCTAACAACAAATCACACTTTAATGTTTTGATTGCTAATGAGTGCAATACTATCTTGCAGTCATTTTATAACTGCTTAATATCTATATATCATCACACTGAATCCCTATTTGGGATAAACAGAGAGAATGGAACGCCATATCTGTCTATTCTTGCAAATCTCTTTCGCTTCCTTAACATTCATTAGTGCCTGTGTGCACTCTCGTGAATTCTACGTACTCTTGACATTACCTTCCATCAGAACTCTTTCTACATCTTAAATAATTAACTGCTTAATTTTTTTTAAATAATGATAAAATTAGTGGCTCCTATTCGTACCTTTGTACCTTTCGTACGTTTTTACCTTTCGTATCTTTCGTACCTTTGTCTCTGCAGCCCCGCATTTTTGGGGCTTAGCCGGGGCCAAGTACAGCATCCAGAATATCCAATGAATAATGGCCTCTAGCGACCCTCTGGGCCGATAGAGATGATAGAGGGAGAACAGCTCAATAATTCACTGTAAATTCTCTGATTTAACAATAATTGTCTCACTCTTGAGCATTTAGGAGATTTTTTTTATTACGTACAGGCTTGCGCTTGACCTCAATCTTACCTGCTGGAAAGTGATGATGAGACCGACGATGGAGCGCGCTCGCCCAGCGAATACCGATTCACTCGACGTTTGAAGATTCCCATGTCATAAGATGCCGAAAATATATTCCGATATTTCATTTATTAATATTTTATAAGAGAGTAGAATAGTAATGATAGAGGGTTTTTGAAGGAGATATTGTTTTTGTATCGCTTGTAGTTTAACTTCATAGTGACCTTAAAAATAAATGCAAAAAAATATTGCTGCAGATGTTACTACAAATTTATGACTTTTAGAATTATTCCAGTACTTGCGCTATCATACCTTGCTTCTTTCCAAATTTATTGATTCTTGGTCAACAAGAAGCACTCTATAGGTTTTGATGCTCTTGCGAAAACGGCATAAATAATAAAAAATACCACATAAACAGACATAACAGGGTCACAAGGAGACCAGATCTGCTGTCTCCTTAGATCTGTGTATTTGACGTTAATTTTAACTTTATACCTCCACATGTTCCTGAGAAAATGAGTCTTAACAGACAGTCGGGTTCCGTTTTTCTTTTGAGATACAAAACCCTAGAAATATTGATTTATTGCTTTAGGCTAGAGATTTACAGAGCCAATGACCAATTAAGTGACTTGAATGTTCTTAAAGGAAGAGGAACTAGCCAACGCGATCCTAGTCGTGCTGGCCAACAAGCAAGATATGGCGGGCTGCCTAACAGTGGCCGAGGTTCACCAGGCGCTCGGCCTGGACGCGCTACGCGACAGAACGTTCCAGATCTTCAAGACGTCAGCGGTCCGGGGCGAGGGGCTCGACCAAGCCATGGACTGGCTCTCGAACGCGCTGCAAGCCAGGAAATAACACCATTGGTAAGTAGCTTTTTTTTCAGTTTTGAAGCCTAGCTCGGGTTGCGTGAAGGTAGGAATCTGACACACCGGAGCTGCCGCCCTCATCATTACTTTAACGGTCCATGAAAATTTTAACCAGAGAAAAAAGAGAGTTTGGAATAGGACAACTTTAGATGTCGAAATTTATGGCGTTAGCTGACGAATCGGCTTCGGGCAGGCACTATTGATTTCTGTTATCAAATGCTTTAAAGAGTTGCATTTTGTTGCTCTTGTTGGAACAATTTAATCTGTGACTGCACTCATAACAATAAATAGGTGCATACAGAAGAATCGCTTAGTAGATAGCTGTGAAATGCCTACCATTATTTACTAGGGTTGTCACAGATGGATAAAATTAACAAAACTTATTTATCTGCGAATGCATTAAGTGTGTCGAATATTATTATTTATAAATTATAATACTTAAACTAAATATCGTATTATTTTTGTTATTTTAGTGTGGTATGGTAAAAATGAAATTTAACTTTGTTTTACAAATAATCTCTACGGAAACATTATTCTTATGATATATGATAGTTTGTGTCATGAACCTCTCCTGTTTTCTGCAGCAGTAACTGTAACCTACCATTAGCATTTTTTGCATTCGAATTTCACTTTCTTTGTAGTTTTACTGTTGAAAAGCCTATTAAAATAAAATATTAAATCGACAGTTTGCCATAAAATGGATAATAACAATAAGACAAAATCAAATAAATTACAGAGTTTATGAAAAGATTAAATATAATTCAACCCATCGAAGAAGAAAACTCATTACCATGGACATTTAATAAATATATTGACTTAAAATCTGGTAATTATTATATCCAAAGTCTTGAAATCAAAATACGACTAAATTTTAAGTCAATATGTGTCATGTTTGTGCTTTTATGGGGTACACGTCCACTGACTGTGAGGCGGTAGGATGATTGTTTGCACATATTGGGTCGTGTCCAGCGGCTGTAGGGCGAATATTTGCGATAACATATGGGTATAGTATGATAAACCACCTTATTCCGAGAGATTTTTATATTAAATACATTGCAAATGGGAAAATTCAATGTATAAGTGATATGACAAAGTTCAAAATGTTAGGATGCGAACCTTTGCTTTAGATAGCTAAAATTGTTACCAATAAAATCTAATTTATTTGACTTTTTTATTTTACAGAGCGTACAGATAGTAGGCAAGAAATAAAGAGCGCGAGCAAGACAGAGATACAAGATAAACATCAGCAACGCCATTAGTTATTAGTACTTAGCATCGTCGCCGAAACGCAAGACCACCGTCTGTCTCAATCGCACTCCTAGCCTAATCAGTATGTGCGAGTGACACCACTATCTGTCTCACTCGGACGCCCGTCCTGCCCCACTAAACAAATAACATTCGATTATAGATAACGCTAATAGAAAAGTACAAATGTATAGAACTGACATAACGTGATATTTAGAAAGCTTTTGTCAATCTTATACTTTTTGCACTTTTTATTAGGGTAGTCGTATATCGATTGTTACTTTGTCTAGGCCCATTGATTCGTATATGCGATGTCACGTACACTATATCTTGACTGCGATATGTTCTATACTAATTGTGCGGAGGGAGGAGAAATTAATTTAATATACAGAGAAAAGTACGCATGCTGTAAAGCTATATAACCTAAAAATATACATTTATGTATCTAAGTTGTATGTATTACTTAGATTTAACTATACAGAAAATATATTGACATTAATTTTTAGATATTATGATTTTTTTTTTTGTATTGATGATGGAAATTATGTTCGAAATATAAAAAAACAAAACTGTTTTGGCTGTATAGTAATCTTTTTTCTGCTTGAAGTGATTTGTCATTATGGCTGTATATTTAAAAAACCATTGACTTTGTCGCCTGATTTCGAACAAGTATAGATAACAAAAAAATCGCTTCCTTACGCTACGGAAAAAATGTAGCTTTTATAAATGGTTATCTTTAAATAAATCTTTTATATTGTTTAATGTTATTCTCTGTTTTCCTACGTTGATACAATAAAATCAACATATTAAATTTACCACAACGATTACTTCCGTAACTGTTTTTTTTTTGTAAATATTATCTATGTTCTAGAAACATATTTTTGGCTTTAGTTTACTTTCATTGTTGAATATGGTAGTGTAAATTTAAAAAAGAACCTTACTTAACCATTAAATGCGGTCATGCAAATGACATTTAAAACGTCATACCTCTTTATTCAGCTTCATTTTTATCATAAAACTACTAGAAGCCGTGTCAGATGGCATCCGTATGTGCTGGACGGTCCTTATATCCGCATGAAGAGAGTCATATTTCCAAGATCGTATGACTTGAGAGACTAAAAGAAGAGTAAATAGGCATTTGTTTGGCGGACGCGGTCCACCATCGAACTTATCTTCACTTTCCAGCAGGTGTGATTGAGGTCAAGACAAGAAAAAAAAAAATACGGCATACCTTGTATAGTTTTTTATGTTATCACCATCATGTTTTACCATCTGGCAGATCTGCATATATTTTCAAACAGATTTAGATCTAAAATTCCACTTTGTGAGGACAAACACGGGCAACGCGTGGCAAATACAATATCCCTTTACGTTCAAATGTTAAAAATAATAATTTCTTGAATTTTTACGATTCGTAATGAGGTGTTATTAACATTTGAAATATTGTACATAATAGATTTGTAGGAGTGAGTTTGGATGTCGGAATATGTAGATACATCTATATTATTTGAAAACTAGAAATAACTTATTTAAGGGTTAAGGCTTGTTTTATTTATAATTAAATTGTATTTTAAAATGCATAATATTTCTAAGGTTTGATTTCAAATAGTGATTTTCTAGAAAATGTTTCCTGTTCCTCATAACATCTTATATTTTTCTTTCTTACAATGTTATCTGTACAGAAGCAATACATTAGTTCATGGCCTGTGTGAAAGATAAAAGTAATTGGAAATTTCTGATAAAGAAAAAGATCCATAGATGTTTTGCTAACACGAAATATTTACTACAAACGCACCATAAGTTGTCATTTTTGTGTTGACAGATAAAAAATGGCATATCATAAACAATGGAATATTATTTTTAAAATAAAAGATAATATATGATTTTTCACGTTTATTTTTCTCATATTTTCTGCAAATTATTATAGTTATCGGTTATCGTGCGGGTGCGCAGAGTTACAGCTATATGGTAACTCGCATCCTGGGGAGGAATGAGAAGTTCTCTCTTGCTGAGTCGTTCAGTTGCGGAATTGTGGTGAATGCATGTTCCCACCGTCCTACGATATGTGTGCAGGCCGGCTACAATTATCGATAGGTTTTTGGACTGCACCGTGCTTAACATCAGACGTGGTGTAGTCACTAAGGCAAGTCAGGAGAAAACAAAACTAATCATTCATTTTCTATTATATTTTCCCTATATGCATATTTCCGGACTCCGGGTAATAGGATCGTCAGGGTCCATCAGGATATGAGCTGGGCGGTGCTCTGCGCGCGCGGACCCGCTAGACATGTACTCCTATAGACACGCGCGATAAACTGGTGGATTCGGGTGGTCACTTGCTCTGAACTCCGTGAACACTAGCCCTGCGCTCCGCAATCCACACGCCTTGCATGGTACTGAGCTATGTTACCTTTACAATATTTTTTTAAATGTCTGTACACTGACGAAATAAAAATGTGTTTTACTCTAATCATAGATTATATAGTTAGAATGATGAAAATTATAATTTCTAACGTTTTATTTATCTACAACATTGTTATATATATTAGATATTTTAAAATCGTTTAAGCATATTTAATAGCCGCTCCGATAAAATCACTCGAATGGACAATGTCGCTTCTATATTCTCATGGATTTTTGCTCTATGATGCGGTTTCGGCGACAATTTTATTTATTAATATGTAATGACATGAAGAAGGTTGAAAAGCGAGTGCTCGACAAAGAATGTACCTAATACATAAGTAATTAATTATATATTTTGTATCAGCGAGGTTCACCAATTATTTATATCGTATAGCTAAGATATTGTTCCAAATACATCGCCGTGTATTCAACTCGTGTTTTATTTGTGTTATTCCTTAATTTATTAATAGATAAAAGACATTTGAACCAAAAATATTTGACATTAATCGATTATTACAGTATCCTAGCAGATTATCACCTCTATAGCGCTTTGTAGGCGGCATTGACCACTAGCGTCTTGTGGGGTGTCAGTTTGTGAAAAGAAAGAAAGAAAAAAAAATTGGCGCACAAAACAACAAACAACACAGAAGGATAGTTTGATCTAGAAAATAACAAAAGCTAATACTCTGTGCGTAACGCGGCATAGTAAAGTCAGCTCAGCAAGTGCGCTTATTTTCAGCGCACACCCATTTGGATATCATTTTGGTTGCTGTTGGATACGTTTGGTTACAAAAGATGTTAGAAAATTATTAGTAAACTCATTAACCCGCAATCTATTGATTATATTATAATCCTCCTAACTTGGACAATAATCTTTCGGTCTAACTTGAGTGTAGGATCTAATTATTGAAAAAAAGATGAGAAAAAAGTAAAGCGTTTATTACATTAGATCTTTTACTTACACTGGAAATGTATAGCGCAATGATGTCATTATTACGGCGCGTTGACGCAGTGATTGTGCGTGCTTAGTCGATATAAGTTAGGGGATTCGAGCCCCATACGGGAGCATCATATTTCTATGGTCTAAAGATAGTTCATATTATGGGATTGCATGTATTAAATCTCGTAAAAGTAAGCCAATGGTGATAAACAGAATACGTTCGAAATGATAATTATAACTCTGACATTAATAACACATTTCAACCCTTTGCACTCGAGGCCGTTCCCGCGCTCATGTAATGTGGTGAGCGAGAGTCTCGTTTCGCAGTGACGTGCATAGGGTATTTAGACAGGGAAGGCAGAATTCGTGTTATTAATTTGAATAGTATATTATGATAGTAAATATTATATTGCTTTCATAGGAAAGATAGGTGACGTGAATATAGAATAGATATGAATATAACTGGTGCCTTTTTTTGTTTAATTTTAAGCTATTTATTTCAGACTAATTTATCATAAGGGCATGCAATGGTTGTATGCATCTATGATATGAACGCTACTGACCTTTCCAGTGTCAAGGGTTAAACTTTCGTATTTTGTACTCATTATAAAAACCGTCACTTTTAAGTATAGCTTGACGTTGTGACCAGGCTACACATGTCATGATCACGAGCAGACAGACGCGCCGCAGAGTTTTCTTCAAAGGTGGGGAGTAACTTCCTTTACCCTATATTGTTCTTGATAATTTGAATAGTCACAGCACACAGCACTCTCAGTGTCAGCGTGTTTACATAGCGGCATAACGAGATCCTAGTTTTCTGATCACTGGGTTCCACGCTTATGATCACTTGAACCCATCATGTTGATTAAAAGCTTTGTGCTCCCTAATCTTGATTGTTTCTCGAACCAGCCTTAGAGAAACAATTTCGACCCAACCTAATCACCACATTATTCCTTTAGGATTAGGTAGGAAAGAAAACGGAACCCTACTTGTTTCTGTCTTTCCAAAGATCACCCGACACTCGCTTTTTTTATTATAAAATCATATTTAATCAAGAATAATGTCTACTTTGAGAGTGGTCATAGTTTCGAGTCCCGCATCGTACCTCTGAGTTTTTTAGTTTAAGTACGGATTTAGTCATCACTTGCTCACCGGTGGAGGAAATCATCGTGAGGAAACCCGCATGGCATCTAATAAGAATATCATGTGTATTATTACTGTGATAACAACGATAAGATGCGCTTCTGGTCACGTTGGGTACGACATATAAGAGCAAAGTGGATACAGCCACAAATGTATCCCTCTATACCCCGGAAGAAGTAGAGCATGGCGATACATAATTACTATATATATATTTTTTTTTACACTGGCTCGACATAGTGACTACAGAGTACCTGATGGTAAGTACAGTGTAGTCCAAAAACGAAAGCGACTATCAAAGAATGAAAATCCATTGAGTCTACATCGTCATGTCGGCCCACATATACCACGACTGAAGGTCTCAGGTATATGAGCTACTGGACATACACAAGCTGATCCCGAAACGCGACAAGCCGAAACTGATCACTATGACGGGCTTTACACCCATGTACTGTGGTCGCGATCCAGACGGGCACGGGCGCCCTACCACCTCGCTGCTGCTCGTTTAGCACCACCCAGGAGTCACGTGTAGGGAAACTAGGGTAAAGCCTACGGACGCGAGCAGCTTCGACTCCAAAAATACTATATAATACTAGTGTAGAATATTACTAGTGTAGATAAGATACTTGATGCCCTGGAGAGGTTGCAGCGGAGGGCTGTCCGCATTGTGCATGATCCAGGTGTTGCTAAGCATCTGGAGCCGCTCCAGTTGCGCGGAGATATTGCCTCACTGAGCGTTGTCTGTCGTCTCTATCACTACAAGTGTTCTGAAGAGTTGTTCCACCTTCACCCTTCCTTAATAGAACCACGCGCGCTGGTTTGTGGCGTCACGGTTATTATTATTTTATTTTTACTTGGGGAAAATCCTCATAGGACCGTCTCGGCCGCATTGGGGGGTTGCGCGACCGAGGTGTGTCGGACTTGTAGCGACTAAAAACCCCAAGGTGACTACTTCTGCGCATTGGCGGAGACTGCGGGTCCTGTAATCAATTCGCCACAGCGGAGTCACGGTGATAGCGTAACTCATCCCGGCTAGTACTAAAAAGTACTCTAAGGCTTACTTTTGCCAAGTCATTGAGCTGTGGAATGGTCTTCTGGCAAGCGAGTCCCTACCGTCCTGCGACATTGGATCCTTGAAACGAAGCCTGTAGATATATTTGTGCAGGCCGGCATGATCACCGCGGCTATCGATTGTTTTTCTTTGCTGTTGATAGCTGTAGTCGTTTTTTTAGACTACCCATGCTCACCGTCACGCGTGGTGTTATCAATATGCTGAGTCAGGGTAAAAAAAAATATGCCTGTACTGGCTTCCCTTTTAGACCTTCACTGCACAACGACATTGCCTACAAAACAGTAAAACATTGAACAAGTAGTAATTGACACAAAGTATAGGTTTACAGCCGAAATGTCTAATTTATTTCAAGTAGCGAGTTCGAGGCAGGTGCGACAGTGGTGATCGTCCAAAATCTGCCTTACTACCGTCAGTTACAGTCCAGAATGGTCAAATTTGAACAAATATGTAGAGAACCCTCAACGGCATCTACGAAATAGCTGGCACGTTTGCTTTAAATAAAAGGACGTATGAACCATACCATAGCCAGCAAATATATGTTATTACGTATTGTAATTGAGTTCAAAATCGATATAACAGGGTAAAGTTTGGGACACAGCCGAGGGGGAAGGGGTAGCATGCTGTTTGACTGGTTATACGATCGACGACCGGAGGCTGCGAGCACGCCGAATGCGATACAATCGAGTACAAACAGACAAACTTCATAAAATAAAAATGACGCTTTGTGTTACGATCCACAGCGGCACTGAAAGTGGACTCTGGATGGATAAAAAGTGTGTTTCGGAGTTTTATTCTAAGATTTCACCATCCTTTTTTCACCACAATATCCCTAGACGCTATGTGGGATGCCATCCTTAGATGCTGAATATCTCCTATTCATACTAAAAAGTTCACTTCATCCATAATATTGTGAACAGCAAAGGAATGGAATACACTCCCTGCATCTGATTTTCCACAATCCTACGATCTGGAAACCTTTATAAGTAGAGTGAATAGACTTTCGTTGGGCGAACGCGGTTCACCGTTGGCCTCATCTTCTATCACCAGGTATGATTGAGTTTAGCATATAAAAAATACAAACAAACTTTAAAAAAATGCAAATTTGAACGTTAGTCTATACTAGTCAAACTAGTAAACCAACCAATAACCAATGGTCGGGCCTATTGGGGACTGGCCAAGGCCGTGCAAGCGAATTTCTGTCGCCCTTCTTTCCCACCGCTGAGATGTTCGGACGGATCACTGGCTTACGAGCCGCAGGAGAAAGCTAATTTGTTTGCTCACATCTTCGCGGCTAATTCCAATCTCGATGACCGTAATTTTCATCCACCCACCATTATTAATAGCGGCGTCACGATGCCTGATATTACTTTTAGGCAACGTTGTGTGCTGCGTGAGTTGCGGTCACTCGATGTGCGGAAGGTCAGTGGTCCCGATGGTATCCCAGCGATTGTGCTTAGGAATTGTGCCGCCGAGTTGACTTCTCCACTCACTCGCTTATACCGCCTGTCCTATTCCTGTGGAATCGTGCCTCGGGCTTGGAGGGAGGCTAATGTGCAGCCGATCCCCAAAAAGGGGGATCACTCAGACCCTTTCAATTATCGACCCATTGCTGTAACCTCAGTGTTGTGCAAAGTTATGGAGCGTATAATAAATTCTCATCTTATCCGCTACCTAGAAGATCACTCACTATTAAGTGATCGACAATACGGTTTTAGACCGAATCGGTCGACGGGTGATCTTTTAGCGTACGTATTGCACCGCTGGGGTGAGGCAATGGATAAGCACGGTGAGTCTTTGGCTATTAGTCTAGACATAGCCAAGGCTTTTGATTGGGTCTGGCGCCGTGGTCTTCTCTCCAAGCTTCGAGCGTACGGTCTTCCCGACAATCTGTGTTCTTGGATCTCTGGCTTTCTGCACGAGCGTAGAATTCGTGTCCTCGTTGATGGGCACAGTTCGCAGTTCGTGTCAGTTAATGCCGGAGTTCCACAGGGCTCTGTACTTTCTCCCACCCTGTTTCTTCTGCATATCAATGATATGCTGTCTTTGGGCAGTATACATTGTTATGCAGATGATAGCACGGTTCATGGGGGTTATTGCAGTAAGCCCACTTGTTGTCGGGAGGACTCCAACAGGAAACGGGAAGATTTGGTTGTTGGACTCAATCAATCCTTGAGCCTCATTTCTTCTTGGGGGGACAAGAATTTGGTTGAGTTCAATGCCATGAAAACACAGGTGTGTGTATTTTCCAGCAAAAAAACCCCTTTTTCCCCTCTCCCTTCTCTTCAGAATGTGTCGCTTGCAATGCGCGACAGCCTAAATATCTTAGGTATGAATATTCGCTGTGATCTTAATCCTAGGGATCATTTAGGATCTGTTATCACCACAACATCGCGTAGGCTTGGTGTCCTGAACAGAGTGCGTCGGTTTTTTACGCCTGATCAACTGTTACTTTTGTATAAGGCTCAGGTCAGGCCTTGCATGGAATATTGTTCGCATCTTTGGGACGGTTCTGCTCAGTACTTACTTGACGCCCTGGATAGGTTGCAGCGGAGGGCTGTCCGCATTGTGAATGATCCTGACTTGACTAAGCATCTTGAACCGCTCCAGTTGCGCAGAGATATTGCCTCACTGAGCGTTTTCTACCGTCTGTATCATGGCGAGTGTTCTGAAGAGTTGTTTAACCTTGTTCCACCCTCTCCTTTCCTGAATAGAACCACGCGCGCGGGTTTGCGGAGTCACAGTTTTACAGTTTCTCATATCCCGGCTAGGACTAA
The DNA here is from genome assembly GCA_036320925.1 of Automeris io. Lineage (NCBI taxonomy): Eukaryota > Metazoa > Arthropoda > Insecta > Lepidoptera > Saturniidae > Automeris > Automeris io. Next base: position 604,194 of record JAUDJH010000009.1, on the reverse strand, counting down.
GAAGTTCTCTAACTCCTTCTTTTGCCGTGTCGTTGGGGTGTGGAATGGTCTTCCAGCGAGCGTGTTCCCACCATCCTATGATATGGGATCCTTTAAGCGTAACGTGAAGAGATATTTGTGCAGGCCGGCATGATCGCTGCGACTACCGTTGGGTTTTTCTTGCCTATCGATAGTCGTTAGCGTTTTTTTGACTGCACCATGCTTACCATCAGGTATGGTGCAGTCACTGTGTCGAGTCAGAATAAAAAAAAACTTTTCTGCCGTCCAGACCAGGGCACGACTCATAGTGCAGAAGACGATCTCTCAGCCTCGGGATCAATCAAGTCGTCTTTATTTTTGTAATTTAATAGAAAATTCACATGAATCGTTACGGGCGCCTTGTTTGGTGTGTCTCTTATCGCTGCCAGACGGATCTGAGAGACCAAATTCCTTCTACGACTTGGCAAGCGACCAGCTTTATCCAGGCGTCGTATCAGGAAAGCGTGGGCGTAAAGGGTTTATACCCCTCAGGTCTTCTTTGAGAATAATGCTCACCGCTGGCAGTTTTCTATACAGCTCCGAAGCAAGTCATTTTAATCATCTATGTTTTTTTTAAATTAAAACTAAAAAGGGCTCGTAACACTTCTGTGCACGATAGTACAGGTTCACTCTCTGGCACGAGACTTGTAAAGAATTTATAAGAGAGGCGGCGTGCGGGTCGCGCAGTGTAGCACGCGCGTCGTATGCGCCCGCGCCGCGACTTGTCTCCCGGGGCAGTCCAGTGCAGTCCAGTGCAGTTCAGTGCAGTGTAGTGCGTGCGATCATACCTGGAATGGATGGCTAGGTACGTCACTCGATCTCGGTAATTTAGCCCATTGAATTAACAAATACTTGGGTGGAATTACAAAACGCGCGAGTCAAAGTGAAGCGAAATATTTTCGTAATCTCGTGTTTTTCCTTTAACGCTATATCATTTATTGATATAAATCAAGTTAGTTTTATTATTGACACGCACTTTAGAGTTGTGGAATGGGCTGGTGGAGACAGTTTATCCCAAGAGATCTAAGATATGCTGTTCTTTAAATGAGTAGTCAACAATGTCCTTTTTTGATACTGGCTTGATAAAATGAGTACACCGTACCTGATGGAAAGTATAGGGTAGTTCCAGAACAGCAATGATTTCCAAGGGATCAAAATGCATTAACAGTTGCCATCTGCATGTCGGCCCACATATACCACGACTGGAAGTCTCTAGGAATATGAGTTACTGGATATACACAAGCTGATCCTGAAATGCGACAGGCCAAAGCGAGTCACTATGACGATCTTTACATTTGTGTACTCAGGTCATGACTTAGTTCGAACAGTCGGAAACGCTTTTTATGTTCCAGTGTTCCACGGGCAACGGCAACCACTTACTATAAAGCGGACCGTCAGCCTGTTTGCCGTCAAAAACAAAAAACTACTGAATCGGAATAATGTAATCAAAATTGGGAGACCATGACTCGTCAATTCGAAAAAATTGTTTGTAATCTCATGTTGTTCATTTAAGAAAGATATTGGCTTCACGTTTGGCACGTGTATGTTTTTTTATATTTGCTAATTCAATGGTTTAGAGGTTACGTCGTCAAATTTAAATTGAATAGATTGAATTTTAGAGCTAATAAATTTCGCCAGGGTAAAAGAGGTTTTTGAGCCTATTCTCCGGTCTATAAGGCCATCCCTAATTTAAGACTATAAGTCACCAATCAAATTAGCCAAAAAATTAATTACGAGCAAAGATGGGCAAAATCTAATCTAATTAATGATGAACGATTACAAAATGTAGTCGTAATTTTAATTTTTTTGCTCTGTAATCATGTTTAAATCCATTTAAAACATTAACTAATGATAAATGTGTATACAATCTGGGATTTTGTAGTGTTTAAAACATAAATGAGCAAAATGCAGTCATATTAATGGGGAAAAACGTAAAATGTAATCGTTAATCATTTTTATTACTCTGATTACATTTTTCCCATCTATGATTACGAGTACAAAGTTTGTAATTTATATGCAAACGCAACCCACCTAAATCCCACTTAGTTGAAGGGGTTTTGTGGTGGCAGGGCTATTGCCCGGTTTATGATGAGAGCGAGGGGCGGCTCTTTACACCACCCCCTCGCAAACACAGAAATGAGGCATACCCAAAGTGGTGGGGAAGTGGTTCCGGCTAGACGGAGAGTAAGAACACCCTGGGGGTTTTAGTCGGTGCAAGACACACCGGGGGGCGACCCTCATCGCCCTCTGAAGTCCGTTAGGGATTTTCTCCGGGCTAACAAAAAAAATAAAAAGGCTATTGCCTGAACTGGGTTATAACCACAGTACACGACTGTAAAGACCTTCATAGTGACTCGCTTTGGCGAAATATTTTTCGGAATAAGCTTGTGTACGTTCAATAACTCATATATCTAGAGATCTTCAGTTGTGGTATATGTGGGCCGACTTGCCGACGGAGACTCAATAGTTTTTTATCCTTCGATGATCGCTTTCGTTTTCGGATTACACTGTACTTACCATCAGGTACTCTGTAGTAACTTTGCTGAGCCGGTGCAAGAAAATGAAAGCAATTATTTAATTAAAAAAAAAATTGCCAACATCTCCTTAGCGCGCTGGTATCGGAAAAGAATGTTTACAGTAAGTTCTAGAGCTTCTTTTTCTCTTTTTTTACCTTGACTCGGCTCAGTGGCCACACCACAACTCCTGGTAAGCAAGGTACACTCCAAAAATGACTGAAATTATCAACAGCAAAGAAAATCGATAGTCGTAGCAATCATGCCCGCCTACACAAACATCTCTTGCTCTACGTTTATAGAATCCAATATCATAGGTAGTGGAAATACTAGCCAGAAGACCATACAGCTCAACGATTCGGTAAAAGTAATAGTTGGAGAACCGCTTAGTCCTAGCCGGGATATGAGTTACCGTATAGCCGTGACTCCGTAAACCCGCGCACGTAGTTCTCCTATGTAAGGGAGAGGGTGGAACAAGGTTAAATAACTCTTCAGAACACTCGCCATGATACAGACAGTTCTTTATTACCTATTTAGCTTTGTACTAGTACTTTTGTGGCACTCTATATAATGACGAATTATTAAGAAATATAAACTGTTAGATTTCATTTTCCTGGAAAACCTGTTCCGTGCCTGAATATAAATCAGCTGCGCCAAAAACGAAACCGGTCTTCACTTCCCTTTTCAAACCTGATTGATTTCTTAAAATCTTTTTGTTATAAATATTCTTACTTCGTGTTGGAGTAGCGTGCAGCGACAGGAGTAAAAAAACAAATGCTTCCTTGTTTGTGTAATCATCACCCAGGGAGGGATACTGCTTTGATGAGCCAGCAACGCGCAGTGTCCGGCGCGTCGCCTCATAAAGAAGTCCAGAGAGGTTGGCTCGTTACATCCACCTCTCCCAGATAAGTCTAAATAGGCTATTCACTCCCTGGGCTTCTGCAAGTATTAGGATTCCCTGGCCCGGTCAAAGTGATTTGAGGAACAGCAGCCCTGATGGTTCTATTTAGGATTTTATCCCGGGTTACCACAAATAGCAGAGATCTAGGGAGTAACGCAAGGCCCCCGCCCTGGCCGTCAAACCCCAGCTGCAGCAGACGAGCGCTTCTCCCAGCGGACCCACTGGTTAATATATCCAAAAAAATAGCCAACCGGAGAGGTTGGCTAATAAAACCATGTCTGAATTAACTCAAAAGTCTCATAAGATATCAACACCCCGTATTAAGTTATGCAAAGATTTTCGTGAATATTTCGCTTCTTATGCGATGATATTTTCGTTTCTACCATGTTGTGGAGTTCAAAATTGTGAATAATTGTGCAGTAAGCATTTATTATTGGATTAATCAATGTCATGAAAATCACAGCTAAAAGCTGACGGACGGGGCGTCTTGGAATTTTATATGGTACAGCTATGTACTCATACATATTATTATCATTATCTACGATACTTTGAAATTAATCTCTGGAGCTGTGTCTCTATACTTTATTGATCCCTGTTTTCTGCGCGGTTACGCAATAAATGGGTTTCAGCTGAAAATCAGCGCTGGGTGCCCCAGCTCACTTGACTTTTGCTGAACGGACTTCCCTTTAGCGCATCATAAAATAGGGTATCTGCATTTGTTGTTTTCTACTTTGATTAACCTATCCTTCTGTATTGTATGTTATGCGCCAAATAAATGCGTTTTCTTTCCAATATTAGTAGAATATGACTCATAGAAAGCATTGTTTATTATTGTAATAAAAAAAAAATAATTTCGTAAGGCTAAATACGATTTATTGGATCAATATTTATGTTAGTTAAGCCTTTATTTCTAAAATCGACGCTTTCGCAGCTTAACCAAGCGGCTAGTCAAGAATTTAATCAAGAATTTATTGCATAATTAATAAACTTGTTATACCACGTAAAACGAGATTAAACTTACATTTATAATTGCAAAATGTTACTAAGGTTTGTATAGTTTTTACAGTCTTAAAGAGCGTACATAGTAAACATTTGAGATGATCGAGCGTTTGTCTGAACTGGGTTGTGAGCTCCTGACCACAGTACCCAAGTACAAACGTCATAGTGAGTCGCTTCGGCTTGACGGGTTTTAGGATCAGCTTGTTTCTGTGTTCTTCATATAACTAAAGATCTTCAGCCGTGGTTTATGTGGGCTGGCGTGACAATGGTGACTGTCAATGAATTCCCGTCCCTTGGTAGTCATTGCAGTACTTGATCTGCACCGCACTCTCATCAAATGCGCGGTAGTAATTTTGTCGAGCCAGTGTAAAAAATTGTTTTTAGCATACCAAAAGAAGATCCTGCTTGAAGAAAAAGACCGGGGTGCCAGCAACCGGCCCAGCGCATCAGTCCCGGCCTATTGGTCGAGCCACAATTACTTGGCTAATATCTTTCGTGCCCATTCAAAATGGGGGCCCTGAGCTACTGGCTAATGACCTTTGAGATGTCGGCAGAGCATTGTGACTTCCTCTATATTCAATTGTTAATATATACATAAGAAATAATCGATGGCATTTATATCATTTACACAAAGATTTCAGTTTGAATTAATTATTATCATAACAAAAGTGCTACGTTCCATGCGATCAAAGTCACGGGCACAGCTAGTCTTTACATAGTACGAAATGAAGTCGCTTCCGCTGTTTATTGGCTTATATCTTTTAAACTATTCAACGGATTTTAATGCACTTTTCAGCAATAGATAGAGTGATTCATGAGGAAGGTTTATATGTATAATATATGTATGTACGTTATAGTACAAAAAGCCGAAAAATTCACAGATTTTTAATGTGATGTCGTAACAAACATATTATTGTGCGCTTAAATCACAACTGCTGGCTAAACCTTACGAGATAGATCAAATTAATGTACTACGTTATTGTATATCTTCAAAAGATCGATAAGCAAGTCCGCGATGGTATATATTTATCTCTAAAGATTAACCCACAGTAACCATGTGTCATTTACGAAGCTATTTTATACACTACAGTATTATTCCTTATCCAATTAAATGTATTAGATATGTTGTACATTTCATATAGATCAAAACTGCGCTGAACTGCATTTCATTAAAATGGCTATCATAAAAAAAACTGCTCCGTATTAATATCTACATACAAGCAGGGTGGGTCGCTTGTATTTAATAAATGGCGTAAATATTTAACGTGTATATTTGTGTATGTATACTTTTCTTTGTATTCAGAATTCTATCTATGGTTACAGAAAATGTTTAACGCTTAAATAATATGGCAATTATAATAACCACTTTAAAGTTGTAATAAAATCGGTGCTTTAAAAATACTCACCGGCATGCGGCGGTCCAACTCCGTTAAAGATCCGCCAAAACACGCTCTCATTAAAAGATCACACTAATTTTATTTACAGTAAAAACCACATTACAAGTTGTAAGTTCGATTAATAAATAGTCCAGTTTTAATGTCCTGGTCGATCAAAAACCCAATATTTACTGGAGCCCGTATATTCTATATATTAATACGTGAAGCAATAACTTTGTACCCCTCTTGACAAAATAGGCGCGGATGGAGGAGTATAAAATTTGACACACATAAATCCCTAATGCAAAATGAAACGTGTATGTGTGTCTGTACAAATGTAGCTGTGAAACGGATGAGCCGATTTTGATGAAATTTTCTTTGAAAGGTAACTTGATCGAGTGTAAGCTGAGCTATGATTCAAGAAAATATTATAATTTTCTCATATATTACCTTGATATATTATCATTTGAAGTAATAGGGCGATTGCCCGAACTGAGCCGATACCACAGTACACAAGTGCAAAGACCGTCGTAGGGACTCGCTTCTGGCTGCCTCGCATCAGAATCAACTTGTGTATATCCAGTTGTTCATATATATATCAATTTTTTTTATGAATCCATATAATTTAGCAGTAGCGTTCATTTCATAGATGCATGAAAGCATTGATTGCTCTGACGATAAATAAGTCTAGAATAAATTGCTTAGAGTTAAACAAAAATTAACCATTTATATTCATATATATTTTCTATATTCACACCATTTATCTTTCATATAAAAGCAATATAATATTTACTATCATAATATAATACTCAAATTAATTACGCGAATTCTGCCTGCCCTAACCTAACATCCTATGTACGTCACTGTAATTTAGAGACAGAGGTAATAGCACTGGCTTTCTTCATATCGCCAAGAAGTTGAATTCGCTTCCTGTCTGCTTCTGTTCTGTTCTTTAAACGATGAGTGAATCGGTATTTGTTGGGTGAGCGCACTCTAATCATCATCACTTTCCATCAGGTGAATTTGAAGTGCAGCACAAGCCTATCTGTGCCTATCTGGGAGTCGAAGCTGCTCGCGTCCGTAGGCTTTACCCTAGTTTCCCTACACGTGACTCCTGGGTGGTGCTAAACGAGCAGCAGCGAGGTGGTAGGGCGTCGGTGCCCGTCTGGATCGCGACCACAGTACATGGGTGTAAAGCCCGTCATAGTGACCAGTTTCGGCTTGTCGCGTTTCGGGATCAGCTTGTGTATATCCAGTAGCTCATATACCTAGAGACCTTCAGTCATGGTATATGTGGGCCGACATGACGATGTAGACTATCAATGGATTTTTATCCTTTGATAGTCGCTTTCGTTTTTGGACTACACTGTACTTACCATCAGGTACTCTGTAGTCACTATGTCGAGCCAGTGTAAAAAAAAAATAAAAAATAAAAGAGTGTAGTTTTGACCCAACTTTGAAAGATTTGAAGACCCGAGGCTGAATCGAATTAACGGCGCTTACATTATAGTCACTTGAAAATCGAAGATTAAACGCGGCAGGAAGCTGACAGGCGGACATTTTGGAACTGAGCAGGGTTTATTCCGAATCAAGCGTTTCCGATGCAACCAGCTTGTGCCTAAAGTGGTTTATAGTAATGAATATGCTAAATACATTACGAGCTCGAGTGCCTTCGAGTGGCCCTAATGCGTATTCTGACGTTGACGATCTCCAGTGACGGCCCTTTCGTTTTGAATTATACATACCTAGAATTAAGAGATAATTCTTCATTCTAAATAGGTATACAAATTGCATAGATAGATTTTTTTATGCTCTATACATCTGGTGTATGCTGATCTGTTTATGTAAACGTAAATCGATAAAAGATTTGGTGACTACAGAGTACCTGATGGTAAGTACAGTGTAGTCCAAATACGAAAGCGACTATCAAAGGATGAAAATCTATTGACAGTCTACATCGTCATGTCGGCTCACATATACCACTACTGAAGGTCTCTAGGTATATTAGCTACTGGATATACACAAGCTGATCCCGAAACGCGACAAGCCGAAACTGGTCACTATGACGGGCTTTACACCGATGTTCTGTGGTCGCGGTCCAGACGAGCACCGACGCCCTACCGCCTCGCAAAATTACACAGTATTCGGTTTTTCGTGAATAATTATTTGTAATTTTGTCGATTGATTTTCTTTTCTTTTATAGTAATTACATTTTAAATGTCAGATATGTATAAATGCTGAATGTCAGGCTAAGCTGGTGAAATAGCCGTGTCAACCGTAAGGCCCTGTCGGAATACCAGCGCTGCGGAGTCTAGCACTCTATAGCGCAAACTGTGACAGACTCCTTATCAGTGGCGGCCTAGAGTTTTTTATGCATTATTTTTGTTCTTATTCCTCGTTTTTTATGTGTCATTTATAGATACTACTTACATTTAGCTTAGACTGTGCTCAGAAAATAGATTAGTTTTTAACAAAAGACGGAATATATAAAAAGTACAAGTAGGTAAGTATATAGGCTAAGTATTTCTAAAGTCATGACCAAGCTTACGAAATCGGTGTCTAACTGTATATTTTGATATAAATCAAATAATGTAGCTTGCAATGTTTGAGTAACCGCTAAGCAGAGTTAAAGCAGCGTCTATAAATTTCAGCCTTACCGAATAAACCACCGGGGTTTTCCTCCTCCCGTCTCCTGTCTTTTTTTTGGAACGCTGTGAGTGCGGCAAAACCGTTGCGTCAGTCTCCAACTGACTAAAAAGCCCGGGGTGTCCTCAAATCGCTGCTAGTCGAGCATGGGGATCTATATACACTATACTTTTTTTAATTTATTTTCACTACAACAGTTGCACTATTAAAATAAAAAAAATCTTTGTTATAAAATAATAACCTAGTGCACTATGTATAAAGCATCGATGGGTAAAATGTAATCAGATTAATGAAAATGATTAACGATTACATTTTGCGTTTTTTACCATTAATATGATTCCATTTAGCTCATTTATCTTTTAAACACTACAAAATCCCAGATTGTATACAAATTTATGGTTTCTTAATGTTTTAAATAAATTTAATCATGATTACAGAGCAAAAAAATTAAAATTACGACTACATTTTGTAATCATTCATCATTAATCAGGTTACATTTTGCGCATCTCTGGTATAAAGTGATAGAAAAATGCGCCAGGGAATGAAATTAATGAGAAACAAACAAACGAAAGAGTACACGAACCTCACTTAACGGCTGTGAATCGTGTCTGTTAATTAGATTACTTTAAAATGTTCTGATTTCTGCTGAGTCATTTCATTGCGGTGTATAATACTGATTCTTATACGTTCACTCATCCATTTAAGCCCTCAACCTTGAATTTTCTAGAGGCGGGGCCAAAACATTTGTATTTTGAATGAAATATAACTTTATTCAAATATGCCTACTTCCAAGCACTTTTGAATAGTCAAAAAAAAATCAAAGTGAATGTACCACCGGTTCGGAAAGCAGAATCTACCGAGAAGAGCCGGCAAGAAACTCTGGCAGTTGCTCCTTTTAACATAATGAGGTACAATAACAGGCTTAATATATAAAGGATTGAATGGCCCGCGAGAACGATTGCATATATTAAGACCACGCACTTTTATCATTCAAACAGTCATTAATGGAATAATATCCCTTTTCAGCAATTTAGTTTTAATAGCTTTTTTTTTAAATTTCAATAGTGATAGCTTCAAGATGTCTTTAGGTATTGTATTGTATAGGCGAATACCGAGCCCCGTGTAGGAACCATGAACCTTTTTAAGCCGGAAAATAGGTAACACTAATTTGTGTTTATTTCTAGTATTAACATTATGAATATCAGTGATGCAGATTTTGTCGTATGTATATAACACAAGCGTAAATATATTGCGATGGAACTGTTAAAATACCGAAGTCATTAAAACGTTCTCTAAGCGAAACTCTAGTCTTTAAATTATAGATAGCACGCACGTATGTCGCACCAAACCATCCCCCGTTAGTTTTACCTTTGATTCTCAATTATATGGATTAATTCAATGAGAATATATTTAGCATCGAGCAGAAATATATTAGAGACTGTTTGGAATTTGTATGTAGATATTATATGTCGTGCCCAACGTGACCTCTAACTAAATATCGTCGTTTTCAAATTCTCAAGTTATTTTGTTAACTCAGCCTCAACAATTTATAAACTGTTTTAATATAAATAGAAATTGAAACTCAAAACTAAATGCGTGAATGGCCAAAGGAAGCCGTACCCAGTTGCCTGATGACCCGTGACCGGAGACAATAGGTTCGATTCCCAGTGGAGTACCCTCGCGCACTGTGGCGTGACATTTCTCTTTTGATTTTGATCCTTAGCACGAAATAGACGTTAATAGCCTATACACATACTATTTACTAATAATGATATGTCGTCACGCTATATTACTTAAGGGATGAGCAGAGATAAAGACGCGTTGGTGACTATATCCACTATGCGTTTATATGTCGTGCCCAACGTGACCAGTAGCGCAGCAGATCGTAGTTCTCACTGCACTATTACGCATGACATGTCTATTAGATGCCATGCGAGTTTCCTTACCAAGTTTTCTTCATCAGTAAGCATGTGGTGCCTAAATCCTTACGTTATCTGGAAAAACCGAGAGTTGCGTTCTCTAAATTCGAATCTACGGTCATTTGCGTTGGTAACCGGTCCGTTATCCGCTAGGCCCCCACAGCCACAATTATATTGATTAATCCAATAAAAAATGCTTACAGATTTTTTTTAGTGATTTGGTGCTCAACAACTTAGTGAAAATGTAAATAACGACAACGATAACGATCTTTCACCAAGTATAACTTAAAACGGGGTATCGATATCTTATGAGACTTTTGTGTTAACTTTTACAACGTCAAAGCAAAGGCTTCTATTTTTCAGCCACTTTTTTATGGAGAGATTGGCCCACTTTTGTACATATATAATTCAGTGGGTACGCTAGGTGATGTGCCCATCTGCAGATCCTGGAATTACACGTCCGTGGTGTGGACCCCAACTTGTCAAGAAGATCTGATCCAGTTAAACGCTCACCAATGATACTCGATGAAGCACATCTTTCTATAGTGATACAAGTAGAGATACTTGGAGAGACCGCGTGTGAGTCGTGTCATACTGTCATGTTATTTTTGTTTAGTATTGTTTGACATTTCATTATGCAAAGACTTACGCGTGAACAGCTTCGCTCTATAGGCTCTTGAAAAGTTCCGAGAAAATCCGACGTTTTCGAAGCAAATTTTGTTCAGCGATGTGGCCCATTTCTGGCTTAATGGGTATATAAACAAGCAAAATCGCCGCATTTGGGACGAAGAGCAACCTGAAGAGATTCAAGAGCTGCCGCTTCATCCAGAAAAAACAACGGTTTCAAATAATTTCACGTTTTGGGCCGGTCGATTGGCCACCAAGATCATGTGAAATCACACCATTAAACTTTTACCTGTAGGGGTATGTAAAGTCTAAAGTTTATACGGACAGTCCCGCTTCGATTCAGGCCTTGGAGCTAAACATGACGCGTGTCATTTGCCAGTTACCACTCGAAATGCTCGAACGAGTCATCGAAAATTGGATTCAACGGATGGACCATCTGAGACGTAGCCGCGGCCAACATTTGAAAGACATCATCTTAAAAAAATAAATGCCAAAGAATGTTCTTTCAAATGATAATAAACATTCCCTATTAAATTTGAATTTTCTGTGTTTTTTTTCTTTAAAAAAGTAGTGAACCTCGAAATGAATCACCCATTAGTTAATATATAGATTATCTATAATCATAGTGTAATTTAGGCTATAGCTTTTATTAACCACGCCACTAACGTAGTCATCAGGCTGCCAACGTACTCCCCCAGGACAACGGCTCGCTTGTGGCCAGCGCGGTCGACTTGCCGTATCCGAAGCGGACATAAAGGGTCCTTTGAGTGCTCGCATTACGCGCCTTGACTTTTAATATTTCATTTGCAAACGGTTATAGTCGTTCAATTTACCGTTTAATAACGGCGGTGATTGTTCTCTGCCGTCAATGACCACGTACCTAAAGGGGCGATTCCACTAGTGTGCGGCACAAATGTTTCTCTATGTGAAATCACTATCTTAGCGTTTTTTTAAAAGTCCAGTATAGCTGTAAGGTCATTCCAGGCAAACTATATTATTATACCGAAAAAAAACTTGTGAATTGTAGCAGTACATGTCGTCAAAAGTAAAGATTAACTTGTAAATATTATTTTTGTATTGTTAAAAAATATTTTTAAAACAGAATTTTTATCGACGTCTCAATATAACCCCTATAAACCACACGCGGTGGATTAGGGTGCCTCAGTTTTTCGACCACTTGTATTTCTGCTAGAGCTAAAAGTTCTCTCTCTTGCTTTTGTCAGATCATTGAGTTGTGATATGGTTTCCCGGTGTTATAAAATATGGCTGTATAGTGAGTTGTCATTGCCTATTCCTAAGCAACAAATATGTAATAATTATAAAGGTTACTATTCCCGCGTTCTCTGTTTTTCTATAATGGTTGCGTTGTCATTAGAAAGTGTATTTAATTATAATAAACTGATTTGTCTAATATAATGACTAATTAATCACGGACCTCATAAACTCTAAACACCCGGCGCGCGGGTTCCCTTCATCCTACAATATGGGGTTCATTAAGCGACACGTAAAGATTGGATCAGTGAATTACAAACCATAATCAGTACGTAAACGCAATACAGAAACAAAACGACGCGGCAAACGCGCGGGCCGGAACCTGGAGTCGCATCGCGGGGTTTTTGCCGGCCACCCCTCCCGTCTCATCATGTGACGATCATGCGAATTCGGCGCATTCTCCATCCCTAATGTGCCCAACGCAACTTTTCGAAAAAACTTTTCAGTTTCAAACATATTAAACTATCGCGTTCGTCGAGCAATAATTAAAAGTCAATTCGTGCATAATACGTATTGAGGTGTTTGTGGAGTTTCAAATGAATTCGACAAGTAGAGCAATAAGTGGAATGATGTTTTATTGCAGTGAGGATGCGTGCACGGCGCTCGCGGAGGCGCCGGCGCTGAGCGGCGCGGGCGGAGCACCCGAGCACCGCGAGCGCTGCGCTTGCACCGCCTGGAGTCCGCGCCGGCACCCCGCGCCCCACGAGATACTCAGGCCCAAGCCCAGGAGGTACGACTTTACCACCTGTAAATACATCATCACCCTATTTTGTTCTATTCCTGAATACATAAGTCATCAACCAATGCATTCTTCTAGTTACGGCGTACGAAGCCGAAACGTGGTTAGTAATGGTTAGGTTAGTCGGTGGAATGGTTTAAGCCGTGGTGGCTGCCGGCAGAATAGAATAGCACCCCCCTCTTCTTGCTGAGGTGTCGTAGAAGGCGACTAAGGTATCTCTTTAACACCGCAATTCAACCAGGTGTTCAGAGAAGGACAACTCGACCAAACCTGCATCCCGCTCCCTCCCGATCGTACTGGTTCTCCTTTCCATCGAGCCTGAGGGAGCACGGACGAGAGAGTGCTTTTCTGGCTGCGCGTCCAGTTATGCACTTAAATATCTCCTGCGCAATTGACTGTTTCCGAAAACTGGATCTCCAATTTCTTAACCGGTGTTGAAACAGTCGCCGTAGCCGAAACCGGCTAGGACATCATCATCATAGTCGGTGGAATGGAGTGACGCGCTACACCGTAAAACTTAGGGGAATATTGGAGAAGGCAACGTTGTCCTTACGAATCGTGCCCGCAAGGGCTCACCACGGCGAGGCTGTGAAGCATTGATCACAGGGCCCACAGTCCTCGTCAAAGTACAGAAGGGCAAACCACGACCGCGACCCCCTGTGCAGCCGGGACGGTCCAGTGAGGGTTTCTCCAAGTAAAAAAAAGTCAGCCAGTTTAAGATCACTCAGCGTGCGATGGAACGAGCTATCTTGGGCATCTCTCTGAAGGACAAAGCCAAATAATCTCATTTTTGATTCGATCCCTCAGTGAAACACCGAGTATAGCACGTTCCGTAGCACGCTGAGTGATCTTGAACTTGTGGACTAGTCGTGCCGAGACTGTCCACGTCTCAGCCTCATAAGGCATTGCGCAGCATTTGTAGACTTTTGTTATCAGGATTTGTGGTATGGGGGATGAAAAAACTCTACGTAGTTTACTAAAAGCTGCCAAACCCAGCCCAAAAAGTTTCTTTAATTTATATAAAATAAATTAATATATCTGTTTTCTAAAATCAAAACTTATAAATAACCTAATGACGGAATAAGTGTCTGTAAGATTAATGAGGAAAAAAAATTACTATATAAAAATTAATTGTAGAATAAGACACTCGTATTTTTCTAAAATACTAAATCGAATGCTGCAAAATGTCAACGATATGCAAATTTCGTTTATTAAGTAACTTGTATACCGCTCAAAAATAAATCACGTCTTGTTAACCCGTCGCCGGTAAAGTAATAGCCTAAAGCCTCCTTTACACGTTAGCATATCGTTGCTCTTTGCATACGAAGGAGATTTTTGGTACACTATGTATAAAGAGATATGAATAGAATATCCATAAGTGATATAGGATTTATATTGTTGCTCATCAAATAAAGTGCATTTTAGAACTGAGAAAGCTTTTACGCTGACAACATACATTAATAGCAAAGCGACAAATTACTTACATACATGATTTTTTTTTTCACTGGGGTAACAAAGTGAGTGCAGTGCACCTGATTGTAAGTACAGTGTAGTCCAAAAACGAGAGCGATTACCAAAGAAATTATTAACTTACCTAAAGACGTATTTATTTATTCAGAAGAGTTATAATATATGTGCTTTTTTATATTAAAAACAGTTTTGCATAGTAATTATCCTCTACAGTGCAAGAATGTTACGAGCTTTTAGATAATTTAAGATTTTTATTATATTTATATTAATTATATTTATGCAAAGTGCAACAAAAGTCAACGTGTGAATGGACCTTAACATGAGTTTTGCGTCAACGGGACATTAAAATTTACAAGGGACCAAAAATTTTAAACTCAAATATATTTGCATTGTAATTTGTTTGAACGTCCATTTAGCAGAATTTAAACGGCGTCTAACCACTCCATGTATTTCCTGTTTGTTTCCCAAAGTGTCCCTAAAATGACATTAGTTTGAAAACTCAGTAATGCTTTTGTACCTTATATGGGTATAGCACCGCGACTCTTTACATTTTCCCATGAATACTAAAATATCTTATTATTTAGATTTAAGCAATTAGCGTTTAGAAAACAGCTCATGTAGGTGTATTATAAATAATAATAATACTATAAAAAATATGTAAAACATTTAGACCTTGCACATGAGATTACCAACATGTGGGATGTAGCTTCAACAATTATTGTCACGATAGTCGTATCGACCAATGGGCTCATGAGAATAAATAAGTATAAAATGTAATATATAAATTTTAAAATATAAAAACATGTCGACCTATGGGTTGAAGCCAGAGGCTCAAGCCGCCGATAGTTTGGAGCTCAGATTGAGGAACCCCCTAACAAAGCACGCCGTATTGTGTAATACTGCCTTCTGTATCCAGCTCTTGACCCAACAACCAAGTGAGAGAGAGCCTCTTATGGTGGTAATCGAGGCTCTTTGTGATCAGCCTTTTTTTATTATGTAGTCATAAAACTAAAATTGTGTTTCGACTGATATTTCACGAAATCGACCCTAAAAGTTTGTATAGATCAAACATAAAATTACTGCATGTTATCGTTTTAAATATACATACACATATATATATATATATATAAACATGATAATTAAAGGAAATATCAGATACACTGAGGCTTCTGTTGGGTAAAATTTAAGAGCAAAATGATTGCCAATCCTGATATCGTATCCCATGGCGGGAATTCCCTTTGATACTGCACCAATTACAGCACATTTGTCTCTCCGCTGCGATAAAGTTGTGAACACTCGATGTTCCGAACAGCTATGACGTACCTGCTATAAATCCAGTTTTGACTCCTGTATAGGACGGGCTAATTTTTTAAGTGGTATTTCGGTTCAGTGCCCGCCTTCTGATAAATCTTTCAACGGTTTCATTTCTTCGCAATGTATGTTTCTGTTTAAGATTATAGGACACACTGTTTTTGAATCGAATCAGAAATCAATGGTAGATTGATTTGTAATAATTATTATATATTGTCACGCCATGTCCCGGTTTGAGTGAGCAGAGACATATACGTGATTGTATTTAGTTTGAGCTTATATTTTCGTCACGCCAAAAGGCGGAATCCCAGAACAGTAAAATTAATAATGTAAACGCACCTAATCCCCAACGCCATCTGGCGAACATTCACTTCATACTTAACAGTTGTCGCTTTCAAACTACAAACATCGCATCGCATTCGTTTTCGTTATAATCGCATCTAATTAGTTTCAAACTCGCTATACAAATCCAAATCCTCACATACATTGTACTCCACATCATACGCACTCAAATACATACATAGGGAGTGATTTGTAAAGTGCCTGACTACCGCTGCCAGCCGGTAAGTACTTTTTAACTGTCGCAAATATCGCAACTCTTTATTTTATAAAGTCATGCCGCCTACGAGGGTGCATTTGTGCAACGGCATAAGTACAATACTTATCCCGGCCCGCGTATATTTCTTGCCCAACGTGACCAGTAGCGCAGCTGATCGCTGTTTACAGGGATATTTACACGTGATATTTTTATTAGATGTTATGCTGGTGGCTCTTTTTAAATGTTGTCCTTCAACGGTGAGCTTGTTGTGCCTAAATCCAGACTTAATCTAGAAAAATCCAGTGGTACGCGCTAGGAATCGAACCAACAATCACCTGTGAATGCCGCTTTCTTATCCACTGGGCACCCACAGCCATTAAATATAATATGAAGAATTAAAATATTGATTCAAGTAAAAAGTCGAATTTCTTGTTGTAGCACTTTTTTTTTTATCCCGGGGAAAAGCCTGCATAGGACCATCAGAGACGCTGTGAGGGCAGTGACCCCGGTGTGTCAGACTCCTACTGACTAGAAACCCCCGGGGTGTCCCTCTGATTGCTCCACCTGGGCCTGGGAAGCTTAATTCATCCAGACGCCCAGAGAACAAGAATCCTTGTTGAGGCTACCTCTCTGGGAGGGGAAGGAGTAAAGGGGTGGGCCCTTCAAAAACCTCTCTCCCGGGCGACGCGCCGGACACCGTGCACCGCTTGCCTCTCATCCGGGCAGCAGACCCCCTCAAGTCTACTGCCCGGCTTTGTTGGAGCACATAATACAAGCAATATTAATGACATTGTTGTAGAAATTAATAATTATTAATTTATTAATTGTGTTATTATATCTCCCAATTATTTATATATTTATTTTAGAAAATTATAAGCTGGTATTACTGTGCAAAAGAACAGTGACGTTTAATGGTTAATTAGTTTGAAGGTGGTTGTAGAAGAATGAGTTATAAAGACAATGCACGTGTTACTCCGGCTTCCATGTGTAAAATTAAATAAAATAGTTTCATCCAAAATATTTCTTACCTCGATCCTAGACATATATAATGCCTAAATCATAGAATATAGTCTAAATTATCATAATAGCTAAGCTAAAATGTTATCCCAGCTTAACAGAGTTCTTTCATAGTTATTTGAATCATACAGTCTAACCCTAGCGTGTAGTAAATAATACAAGCACTTAGTACAATATAGATATAAAAACATCTCTTTATAATTAATTTTGTATTTATGTATTTATTAATTATGTATTTATTAATTTTCATAACCAATCATTTGGTCAACTCGCAATAATCGAAGAATTATGTACATTGTGGATGTTGTGGCCTAGTGGATAAAGGGACAGTATTGCACGCGAGGTAACACAAGTGGTCGTAGGTTCGTGTCCCGGCACGTACCCCTGGGTTTATCCAGACTAAGTACGCATTTTAGTTCTACATGATCGCCGGTGCAGGAAAAAATCGTGAGAAAGCCCGCATTGCATCTATTACTAATGTCATGAAAACAGTAATCAGCTGCGCTCGTGTCTCTGCTCACCCCGAAAGTAACATAGCATGATGATATATTAAATGAATGAAATGAAAAAGTATTTATTTCGCCACAATTCAACAAAAAACCAGAAATTTAAATGCAGCAACACAAACAACACACAGAAACAAAAGAAAATACAAAACACATAAACATGGCGAAAATGGGACCTTCATCAGCCTAAAGCCACAGAGGAAGCCTGCAGCGCTGATTTTCGTGAACATCTAATGTGTTCTCGTGTTACATCTAATTAGAAATATCTATAAGCAATAAAAAAAATACAATAAATGGAAATGACATTATTATTATTATGTAATTTTTGAAAAATATCAGTTTATTCCTTTTTCCGAGTGCAAGTGTGTGCATAACTACTAGAGTATCTCTGCTTACCCCGAAAAGGGATGTACCATGAAGATATTTATTGTATTTACTACGTTTAAAGTGTCGGTGGCTTTGACCAAGAGCGACTATATTAATTACAACGTAGCCTGCACTAAACGAGTTTCTCCGATACATCTAGGCTCGCCTGTGCTCATATAAATGTTATAAAATAACAGAACGCTATCAGAAACACTGATCTCTGCATTCTATGCTGATTTCAAGCGTAAAACATACAAAGTATTTTATTGATTCAAATTATTATACATGAATTGACTCGCTTTCCTTCTGCTGCTGGAATCGTAAGAATAAAAATGTATACTATACCATAAAATACCTGCATAAAAACTGTGGTCTGCTAGATTATTAAAAAATCGTAGCCCATTAGACTTATGTAAAAATAATGTTCTGCTAGGCTTATGTATAGTCATGACCTACTAGATTTATTCGAAGTCATGGTCTGCTAGATTTATTTAAAATCATGACCTACTAGATTTATTCAAAGCTGTGAACTACTAGATTTATTCGAATTCATGGCCTACTAGATTTATTCACAAGCTGTGGGCTGTATCTTTTTCTTCGTTTCTGCTTTTACCATACAAGAATCTCGTCGTTTCACATCCACCAAAAACGTCCTAGGCTGGGACCGGTCTGACAGTATAATATCAAGCTTATTGGCCATAATAGTCCTACCTGTGATGACAGACCGGTCCTAATAGACTATGCTGCCGTTGTCGTCAAGATTTTATTATTATTATATAGATAGATAATAATAATTATGTACATAGGCTACATAATAAATATTCCATGACATTTTTTAAATCCTGACTCGGCACAATTTCCACACCACATTTGATGGTAAGCATGATTCAATCCAAAATAATCAACAATAATGAAAACCTATCTGTAGTCAAGCGATCATGTTAGCTTTCGCAAATATCTCATCACACTTCGTTTAAAGGCCCCATATCTAAGAAATTCTATATCTATTTGCTTTTAACTGAATTATTACGTTCCGACGTATGACAGTTGCTCTGTGCCCCCCCCCTTACCTCGCCGCTACCTCAGGTGAGACACAGCGGTTATAGTCAGACTATAGCTAAGTTTTTATCGGTTAAAGTTCACTAGAGGTCATTTAAAACATAAAATATCGAAGAACGAGTTGTGCGACAAAAAAATTATTTCACACAGTTGCCCGCCATTCAATTAAGTATGCTATAATCTTACAATGTAATGGAGCGAATTACAGGGTTTCACGTGAACTTTTAACTGCGTGGCGACGTTACATCAATGAATGTAACTTTCGTTTAATTGTTGTAACTTTTAAACGAAGGAAAGTGAGAGTTTCTTTAATGTAGAGTAAATTTGAGCTTTTAATACCGGTTTATGCAGTTTTTGGTGTTAAGCTCTTCTTGTAGTCAATTTAAAATTTTAAATTCATGAATTTTTTTACTGTAATGACAAATAGAACCTATTGTTTTTATACAAATATTTACACAATATTGCCGTGGATGGTCGTAGATTTTAGCTTCTTGTCTGGGGATGATCTCTAAGGTTATTTGGTATAAAAATAGCCTTTCATTCTGTTTTTTAATAATAGTAATATATGTCACGCCATTTCACTTTCGGGGTGAGCAAAGATATATTGTCGGCTGTATCCACTTTGAGCTTGTATGTTGTGCCCAGCGTGACCAGTACCTTAGCTGGTCGCTGCTCACAAGGCATTTACACATGCCATGTGTGTTTCCTCACGATGATTTCTTTCACCGGTGAGCATGTGGCGCCTAAATCCATACATAATCGTGAAATTGGTGGTACGTGTCGTGATCGAACCTATGACCATAACCATTGGTGTTTCCGCGCATAGATACTAGTCCTTTATTCGCTAGATCACCCTAGCCATTTAGTTATTTTTTAATTATAGGGTTGATTTTTTTTATTTTATCGAAGAGCAAAGTTGGTTCAATTATATTTATTTATAAAAAGATTGAGCTTTACGAATAAATAATACCTTTTACAACATAAATCGTATTGAGTTTCAAGGGTTGAAGAATTCCAAACACTGCCTATCTCGATGATCAATAATTATTAATTATACGAATTTTATCATCCCAGCTGGCTTTGAATCACCAGCATTATACAGTATGTTATGAAAACCCTTTTAATTTCTGTTGCTTTACCTTTTCTAATTGCTTAATCATTATTTTTATATTTGATTTATGATTTTCTTTCATATTGTTTTAATTACTTTGTCATAATAATTATATATTAATTTTTGTTCTTTTTTTTTGATCGAGAAATAAATGGCTTTTTTATAAAAACCCTGTCCGACCCATGAAGGCATTACTCGTTATTGATGTCAGATTCTATTTAGGTTATCCTTTAGTAAAAAAATGGGAATAAAATGAAAATAAATTAAATGGAGAGAGCTTACATGGCAACAGTGGGAACGTGTGTAACTCGTGAGCGAAAGAAAAAAGGAAAGCCAAATTCTTGCTAGTAGGTTTTTTTTTTGTTAAGGTATTGATGACAATAGGGTCATAACCTCCATTAACTGCAAGCACTGTTTACACAGCTCTACAAAAAAAAAATTTTTTTGTGTTGCCTTGGATATTTTTGCAAATTTTTATGTTTTCGAGTACCTAAATTACGAATATATTCATGAAAATACTGAATGTGCTCTTTTTTTATGATTTTTACGTATCTTATATTGTGAACAATTATCAGCTTGTTAGTACTAAAATTTGTTTTCCCAGTCCTGATTAAGCTTCTGCGCAACTTTTTTGCGCATACAAACATCACTTGATCTCCACCCTCAGACTCCTTGCTCCGCAAAACAGCTGATAACTCAGTTATTTGATAATATTGAAGTACTTACACGTGAATCTGGATAAGTTGTCATATGTTAATATTTTGATTCAATTGCTGAGTGTTCATTCTAATATATTTGTCTTGTCTTTTTAAACATGAGTTCGTCACGAAGAAAGTGTAAATATAGTAGTGATTTATTTTGTTATATTTGTGGTATTTATATATTAAAAAAACAAAAACGAAATATCACAGACTTTGTTAAGGAGACTTATGCTGAATATTTCGGTTTTAAAATGGACAAATTAGATAAATCATGGGTTCCGAATAAAGTTTGTAAGTCCTGTGTTGAGTCTTTGCGGTTGTGGAAAAAAGGAGAACGTTCTGGATTAGACTTTGGTATTCCTATGATCTGGATGGAGCCTAAGAATCATGTCGATGATTGTTACTTTTGCGTAGTAGATGCTAAAGGTTTTAATCGAAACCAAACGTGGAGATATCCAGACTTACAGTCTACAAAATGTCCTGTTTTACACAGTGAAACTCTCCCTCGGCCTGTTTACGTTTCAAAAGTGATTCGCATGCCCTCAGAAACAATGATGTTGCCGAATTCACAGAAATCGAAACAGTCTACCAGTGGAAGTGAATGGGAGGGTGAAACATCTACACCAAAGTTATTTTCTCAAAATGAACTCAGTGATTTGATACGGGATCTAAATTTATCAAAACAGGAATCAGAACTGTTAGCCTCAAGATTGAAAGAAAAAAATTTATTGGCACCAACAGTAACAATTACAACATACAGAACGCGAGAAAGTGAGCTATTACATTTTTTTGATGAAAATGAAGGACTGGTATACTGTACTTATATTGCGAAGCTGCTTTTAGAAATGGGCTTGAAAGAATACAAACCTACTGAGTGGCGTCTTTTTATTGACAGCTGTAAAAGAAGTTTAAAATGCGTCTTACTGCACAATGGAAATAAATTTGCATCAATTCCAATTGCCCATTCAACAAAACTCAAAGAAGAATATGAAAATGTAAAATTAGTTTTAGAAAAAATTAAATACTCGGAGCATCAATGGCCGATCTGTGTAGATTTGAAAATGGTTAATTTTTTACTTGGTCAACAAAGTGGATACACGAAATACCCTTGCTTCCTTTGTATGTGGGACAGTAGAGCAAAGCAACTTCATTGGGAACAAGATGTTTGGCCTGCAAGAAATTCTCTAACTGTCGGTAAAGCCAATGTAATAAGGGAACCGTTGGTGAACAGAGACAAAATCATACTTCCACCATTACATATTAAGTTAGGAATGATAAAGCAATTCGTTAAAGCTTTGGACAAGGAAGGGGATTGTTTTAAATACATTTGTCGAAAATTTCCGAAGCTTAGTATGGAAAAGTTGAAAGGTGGAATATTTGATGGTCCTCAAATACGGCAATTGATAAAAGACGCAGATTTTATTAAAGTTATGACTGTTCCGGAAAGTGAAGCTTGGGAAAGTTTTGTGTTGGTAGTCGAAAATTTCCTAGGTAACCATAAAGCACCAAATTATGAAGAAATTGTACAAAATATGCTGACAAACTTTCAGACTCTAGGAGCAAATATGAGTATCAAGTTACACTATCTCCGCAATCATTTGGATAAATTTCCAGATAATTTAGGAAATTATAGTGAGGAACAAGGAGAGCGGTTCCACCAGGATCTGAAAGTAATGGAAGAAAGATATCAGGGTCGATGGGACTGTCATATGATGGCAGATTACTGCTGGTCTTTAAAAAGAGATTGTCCCCGGAAAAATTATAAAAGAAAAGCTCTTAAAAGGGGTTTTATGGAAATATAACATGTTTTCCAAATTTTCCTCTCTATTTACTTCGATATATCATATTTTTATCCAAATAAAACTGACATTATAAATATATCTGTTATTTTGTTTCTCGTTTTCCGATTTTTGTAATGTAAAATAAAAATAAGTATTTAAAAAAAAACGAAAGCAAATCTTACAAAATCATTCATAATTTCATGAATTGTGAGTATAAATATATCCAAAATCAATCTTATATCTAGGGCAACAAAACCACTGTAGACCAGTGTTATCAATTAAATCGTTTCATTAGTCTTTAAACTGATTTTATAAGTAATCCGAGCTTAGATCGCATGTAAAATAGCTCAAAATCTTCAATTTTATATGACAATAACATTTCAGTGTTCGCGAATAATATAATTTTCTGTTGTATTTCGAAAATGACACAGTGTCACCATTATATCCGGGACGGACAGGGTTTTGTAAACATACTGTATACAAAAACGATTCTGCAAGCTTTAATTTATTGCACAATATTCTTTATTGCAAAAAGTTGAACAAAGTCGAATGTTATCCTCTAAATAAGAGGAATAATGTTTGTTTTACGAAATATGATATTGCGGTTCCAAAATCCTGTCATTTTGCAGTTGATTTAGTTATGCAAATATTTTTCACGACTTTTACGTATTCCTGTCATTTTTTTTTTTGTTGTTAACAATATATATTTTTAATTACAGATTATTTTCTTTAGCAAACGATATAACGCTTGTTTTTCAACAAAAGCCTCTTCCAAAAAATTCAGCTTTTCTCTGTCCTCTGGCCGTTCTGAATGCCATTGATTGTAGGACTCGTAGACTTGAAGGTGATGTCTCTTTGACTGAAGGTAAAGTGCAGAACACCGAGCGAGGCGTAGCGTCGCCTGCCTCGCAGTCTTTTACCGGTTGCACAATGGAGAGTGCTCTCATGAGCGACATTCTCTAATTCCACCAGCACCATTTCACCATAAAACCACTAGACGACGTGTCGTAAACCATCCGTATGTTGTGAACGTTCATTTTATCCGCACGAAAAGATTCGCTTCTACATCGATCATAAGAGCATCTTACGAGCAGCTAGCAAATTTAAATGAAAAAAGAACCATTTTCCCATTTTTACGAAGATTACACATCGGTACAAACTAAAAAAATTTGTTCCTAAATTTTTCCAAAACTTTGACAATCTGGAGAGAAAAACTGTTAAATGTATTGATTTGCTATTCCGCAGGGCTGTTGGGAGTCCACTGAGCTAGAAAAGTTTCTAAAAGTCATCGTCTTCCTATAAATGTTCGCGAAGCTGCCGTCGATTTTCCAAAACAAGGAAAATACTTGAACACGTGAGAAAACTTTTTGTCGTTTGAATTTTTCAATAGGATCTTTCAGGAAATGTATTCCAGTTTTTGAAACAATTATTATAGTTTGATGTGAAGTCATTGTTTGCTGAGATATCGATAGTTAAAAGTAAAACACAATAAAGTCTTTTTTCGTTGAATTCCGGATATCTCCGCCACAACTGGTCGTAGTAAACGTCTAAAAAAAGCAGAATAAACAGGCTATATCTATAGCGTAATAATTTAAAAAAATGCCATGCCCGTGAGCCAAAAAAAGGAGACTAAAATTATGAATTATTTTTGTGGTCTATAAATTTAGATTGCGCCAAAACCGTAACTCTAAAAATATTTTTTCCAAATATTTTATTTCAATAAAGCTATATTTCATTAATTTAATTTATACTAAAGGGGTTTATATTAGCCTAAGGTAGCCGAATGACAAAGCCGAAGGCCTTGGAAAGACACTAATGAAAGACCATAACGTTTATTTTACTAACCTTTCGCTTTTCCACTAAACAATTTAGTAAAAACTAAAAACAATAGTAAAATAAACTGTAACTAATGTGCACTTTCGCCGCTCCCACGCCGCCCGTGGGAGTCACTAATCATTCTTGTCGTGAGCCTCCACAACTTTATGCAACGAAATTATTTCAAACACCTTGAGATCTTAAAATACATTCTTAACACTTCATATGTAAACTTTTTTTCCGGACCTTCCACCTGTAAACGGGGTTCTTTCACATCCTGCCGTTTTTGGACCCCTTTAAACAATAATAATAAACATTTATTTAAATTGTCAACCTATTTCTAATGGACACATTGGCCCGCTTTTTAAATATGATATTTAGTGGGTTCGCTGGGTGACGTGCTCATCTACCGCTCCTAAAATATGGTGCCCACGGCACGGGACCCTGTTTGCATCTCCCCTTTCATTTAATCCAGACCTGCATCAAACATTGATAAATTAGCAACAACCCTGGTTATAAATATCAAGTTAATGTACATCGGAGAATAGAAATTGACATAATATATTTTAAGAACGTCCTCAATCTAGCGTGACCCTTACATGATAGAGGCGAAGAGGCGATAGACCATATTTTTCATTCGTTACCCAGATAGCATGACGGAAACGCATAGCAGTTGCCGGTAATAAAATATTATCAAACACTACGTTAGGGAACTATTATTTAACTTGTCGATATATTGTCGCAAATAATCAGCCTCACCTACGGCAAAAAAACTACATTCGGTAAAGCTTTTAAATTATTTCGAGATTTGAGCTAAAGCTTATGATTTCTAGCAAGCATAAAAGTAAATTTGTTTGATCTGATTATTTTGATGGAATGTGCGGTCACATTCTGAATCTGTGAGAGAGACGTTTTTTGCCTGATAGCAAGTATAGTGTAGTCCAAAGAACGACAACGACTATCGACAGTAAAGAAAAACCTATCGGTAAACACAGCGATCATGCCGGCCTGCACAAATATCTCTTCATGCTACGCTTAAATTACCCCATAAACATAGGACGGCGGGAACTCGCTCACCCAAAGACACGGCAAAAATACAAGTTAAAGAACTTCTTAGTTATAGCCTGGATGTGAGTTACTGCAAAGCTATGACTCCGTAAGCCCGAGCGCGTGGTTTTATTAAGGAAGGAAGAGGGTGGAACAAGATTAAATAACTTTTCAGAATACTCGCCGTACAGACGGTAGAAAACGCTCAGTGAGGCAATATCTCTGTGCTACTGGAGCGCTTCAAGACGCTTAGTCATGTCAGGAATTTTCTCAATGCTGCTGAGGCGTCTGCTCTGTTGAAATCCATGAGACCATATGTTATATATTAAGTTAGGCTATGGGTACGACGTGGCTGACATTTGTATCGACGTCAAAGTCCCTTAAATAAATACAATTCAAAAAATAAGTATGCGATTATAGATCAATACCAGACTCAAGCTGCTGGTTATTACTCAGCTTTCACAAGCTTCAACTGAAGCTGGAGGTTTTAAAAGCTTAACAAAATCAGCTCTAGATGGGCTAAAACCGAATAATATAATATGTCGTCAACCTTTATCCCTTTCGGCGTGGGCAGTGATGCATCAGCGGCTGTCCCCACTTTGCACTTATATGTCGTATCCAATGCGAGCAGTGGCGCAGCTGATAGCTGTTCTCACTGCACTAGTACACATGACATTTCGATACCATAAGGGTTTTTTTATTCCCTCACAATGTTTTCCTACACCGATGAGTGTGTGGTACCTAAATCCGTTCGTAATTCGGAAAACCCCAGAGGTACGAGTCGGGAATCGAACCTGCGAGCATTCGCGTTGCCGCTCATGGAAAACAGTCTAATCACAAGATCACAACACCCTTTTTTTATAATAAAAAGAAAGTATAACCCTCCATGGATAAATAATCAGGAAACTGAATAAGGGGAACAGGGATAATATCGAATTTCAGAGACGGTTCAAAAATTCCCGAAGAATGTCGCATTGAAACATAATTTAAGAGTTTTGTACAAATTACGAGGCTTCGGTATCTGTTTATCTTGATTCATCGCCGGGCAGACAAGCTACCGCACCTCGCGGAAACGAATTAAATTCCTTAACTGGTCGTTTGCGCAACTTTATTCTGTGAGGCGTTTAATTTTTAAGCTTGTAGTTGACTATAAATCGAAGATCGTGGAACACATTTGGGTTTAATCTGATTCATTTTAAAGTTAAACTTAAAATGACTTTATTCAAATAGGCATTTTAGCTTACGCGGGGGCAAATCCTGCATAGGATCATCAGGGTCGCTGTGAGGGTGGCGATCCCGGTGTGTCTGACTCCTACTGAGAAAAACCCCCGGGTGTCTTTCAAATTGCTGCTAGCCGGGTCTCAGGCTCCGCATTCCTCCAACAAGCTGGCGAGGGAATAGTCTTTTAAGTTCTATTTCTTGGAGAGAGGATGTAAAGAGCCCACCCATCAAGATCTCTCTATCAGGTGGTATGCAAGACAAGTACGCACCGTCCCGCCTCATCCGGTCAGCAACATCCTCAAATCTACGGCTCGATATTCAAGTGGGCTGATCACAATCACATTTAAATCGGCATTAATGAATTTACCACCAGTTCAGAAAGGACAAGCTACCGAGAAGAATTTTTATTTTTATTGCCATATATAATATTTAATTTTACATGCGATCTAAATTCAGATTACTTACGAAAATCATTTTAAGATAAATGACACGGTTTAATTGATAAACGGTGGTCGGGACTACACGAGTCATGAGCTTTTTGATGTCTTGACTTACTAGCATGACTCTTTGCGTTTCTTTTTTTTTGTTTACGAGTCAAATACTTTCTCATCATTTCCATGAACGTTTCCTTATTTAATATTTTTTTACTTTTTAACTAAACATAATATCATAAAATTATATTATATCTATGATAGAAAATAGTATTAATACCGAGTAACGCCTTCACCGGTTGGACAAGGTTTTTATAAAATACTTTATTCAAATATTTCATGAATTCAGAGTACATTCACTCTTAAAATTTCAATCGACAGTAAATTTCGCTTCGCGCAAATCAAACTGTGCGACTGGGAGCGTGTGATTACGAAGGCATCCATAATAACCACCGTCATTTTCAAGTGTGCTCTATATTTAGAGTTCGACTTATGGTTCCGTTAACCTCGGCAGCTCGTATGCAAGTATAGTAGCTTTACGATGCATATATAATAGGGTTTCCATCGTTCTCCGTATATTGGGACATTTCGTATTTCACCAGTCGTCCCAGCATATCTACAAAATGTCTCAGTATATTCAACGTTATTAGATACTATGCTAATTTCGAAAAAAAAAAGTCGTATTTTTTGTCTGAACGTTCAGCAACCCGCCAATCTCACTATCAACTACGATAAAATTACAATTGTTTTGTTGTTGGTCGATTGTTTTAAAAAGTACTTCTCAGTGGATGCAGTCAAGCTTTCGAACGGTAACGTTAATCCGCGGTAAAATCGCGTGCAAGCAATTACTTTGTACGTAGCGGGGCGTCGCAGCAATTGTCGGCGACCGGCCGGTGTCAGTCTCGACAGTGCGGGCTGCACGATCGCGCCGACATGCTGTGCCCAGCGCGCTGCTCGTGCTTCCTCTGCCGCGAGCTCCAGTCCTGCCACGCAGACGCCAGAAAACCCCCCAGCAAGCACAACATGAGCGACAACTTCATACTCAAGAAAGCCGAGGCCTGGGAGCCGATGAAGTTCATACGAGGCGCTGCCAGACTCTCTGTTAGGCACTGGCAAAGCCGCGAACCGCTACCAACCCCAAAAGCAAAGATCCCTACTCACAAGTCGACAAGTTGCGAACAGTTGTACACTCATCCTTCTGAAGAGGAGGCAGGACCGTTCGGGATGCGCAGAGCACCGAGCACTGACAGAATGAAACCGCATATAGAACACAAACCGCTTTTCAAAATACTTGGGAATTCCCGCCTCAAAAAAGTAACTAACGAATCCGAATCAAAAGTTCGTCGCAGCGTTCTTAACTTTAGGAAAAACGAAACTCCGAATTCGAAAAACGTCCATGAAAAGTATATTCCGCTTCATCAAACGTCAACAACGTCTGAACACGTATACATTGAACCGAAACTGAGGAATCAGTCACCTGCGTACCAAAGTGCCGTAAAGAAGGATGAAACTAAGCCCATTATAGAAAAAAAGTCCTTTAGTAATCGTCTTCCATGCTATGATGAACTAGCACAACGAATATCACAGGATAAAAACAAGTTGCAAGATAAGAAACCAAATTCTTCATTCACAGATAATCCTATGGCAAACAAGATTACTCAAAATAATAATAAGGTTGTAATATATTTTGGTGATTCTATAATTCGTAAGCACAATGAACAGAAAAAAGAAGAAGCTAGACAAGATCTACATAAAGAAGAAGTAATCTATGCTAACGACCCTTTAAATGACACAGAGATTGTAGTTCCTTGTAAAGACGTCGACAAAGGTGGAGGATCTGTTTCGGCGCCCGAAGTTCATATTTCTGAAGCAATATATTCTGAAATAAAAACTATAGACAATAAAGATATCTCCGAAGTCGTGTCGATCGATGATACGACATATAAGAAGGATGTTGTTGGAACAGTTGGGTCGGATGGATTTCTGGTCGTCGAAATTGAAGGAAATTTCGAAAGAGCTCGACAACTTGTTGAGTTAATGCATGGAGGTGCCAACGCTGATCATCATGAAGCGACTGTGTTAGACGATGATGACCATTGCGACTGGAGTTTCATTCAGGACTGGAGGAAGCGGTATGTCTAACTTATCTTTTATCCAGAAGCTTGGCTTAAATCTTATCTTCTTGATTTATGGATAAAATATTTGCTATTTCTAAGATTTTATCGTTTAGTATGCTATTTCGGGTCATCTAGATTTCCGATAGCTAGTACCGTAATTATTAGAATCTCAAATATTTATCGATTCTAAGCAGCGTCTCTAAGATATTTCCATAAATTAGACTCTAATTGTCGTGATACGATCTATAGCTGGTTAATGAACTGGAATCTAGCTTTTGTTTTATGTTTTAGCCAAAGTCTATATTTTTTTATGACATCATACATTGTAGTAAACTTATGTTTCTTCATGAAGATTTTGGGAACGTCCATGTTCTCATTTTATTTTCATTCAATCTATGCTAAGCAAGTAATATACTCTTTTATTCGGCCTTACGATGCCTTTTTGTTTATCTACAGAATCGAACAACTTTTTAAGAAGGCCTCTACTTCCCTGAGAATTTAAAACAATCAACTTTAAAACAATCGTAGTGTCAATTATAAAACATGATATTGTTTTAAATTATACCACAGTTTCGTAACAGTCTGCTGAGATATTTTATTATTTAGCTAATTACCCTCACTTTCTTGTCTAGAGTTGCATCTCGATTATTCTTAGATAATATTCCATTCATAATTTTGGTACTATTACATTGCAAAGGATAATTAATATTACGTACATATTACCATTTATGGACGACGTCAATGTTATTTTTTGAGAAACAATTTTAAGAGTATATCAAAATATTCTACAAAATATATGTAACCAATTTATAAAAATGAATAGTATAATAGATAATTTTATGATTCTAAAAATTACATCACTGCCGTTAGAAACATTGACCCACAAAAATTAAACGGCTTAAAACTGCCTTTTTACTGCTATAAATGTTATTTTATGATTTTATTTTGCTAATATACAATATTTAACTAAGCCTGTAATATCTTAAGACATCACTGTCATTCACATACTGATCCATTCAAGAATACTATTTAAACAATAAAACCGGCTTCTAGTAGTCTTTGAATTCTGTACTAGAGTATAGTATTACCTATATCTAGCTCTAAACTTGGACCGGTAAACGATTCTAAATTATATTTTTTGTTTGTACAAATGTAATTTTAGATGCTGCTCTCAAAAATTATTTTTCGTGTCTGTCGATCATTCGCAAATTCAAATTATAAGTTTTTATGTCGGACCGCACAAATCGCTTATATTTCAGTATCAAATAACAAAACTAAGCGTCCGTGAAGGATGATCAAGGACAATTTATGTAACAAATGACTGATTTTCAGTATAAATTTACACGTAGAAAAGGACTTGGAACTTAAAATAATAGTGGCAGAGTATATATTTGCTCAGTATTTAGTTTGAACAAGATCACATAGTGCGTTTGATGGAGATCACGTTTCATTGTATCCATGCATGGTTGACAACTGATACATGCGAGCCCCAAGAATGGTGTGACGCAATCTTGTTTATCAATTTTATATAATTTGTATCGGGTCGGGTCTAACGCCTCACCAGCCAGCCATTTTTTCATATGACTGTTATCATAATTGCTAACAGCATTTGTTACTAAATCTATTTTTTCTTTTATTGAGTGTAGGTAATTTAAATGGCGAGAATTAAAATTCCGATCTTATGTGGATACATTCGTCTAAATCCTGCTCTAATTTACACAAGTATTTATTGATTATCTAAATCGTAACATTTTTTTTTTAAATTCTCAAAACAATTAACGTCTAAAATATTATACACTAATTTTTTAACTCATCATTTTCCACACATTATAAATTATTTTGAAAAATCAAATTCTTCTGTATACTCTTATCAACTATCGTAGTTGGCGCAATTTCCTTGACTATTTTGTGTTTATGTAACCTTTTTTTGTGTTTATGTAAAAAATAAAGACATGCTTGTGAATTGCAACGACTGTTTTTGTTGTTGAGGATAAAAGCATTTTATTTAATTATAAATAATAAACAAATTAACTCTTTTGATTTATTGGTAATTTATCGATTGCTTTTAAAATTACAACAAGCGTCGATTGGTTCCTGACCAAATAATTAACTTTTGAGATTTTAGGCTTTCATTAAATATGACCACCCCTCTGTTAAAACGAAGATGATTTAATTATTTTAATGTTACATATAACATGCGAATGTATCCATGTTTGACAAGTTTTCCCACACTCATTTCTACACAACTTCCTATAAATGTACAGTTATTTTGTGTTCCTTATTTCAAAGCTGTAAGATCCATTTTAACTTTAATGTCATTGTAATGCTTTCTCTTTCAGCTTGTTAGGATGGCATGTTACTCAACTTCCTTGAACGCTTCCACATTTTTTCTTTTGTTATTGCTATAATAATCGTGTTACAATTAAGTTTGATTATAGAAGTCAAAACTGTAGTAGTATAAATAAATGGACAGGTCATTTGTAATAAGTTAAAACTAAGTTTCCAACATCAGATTTTAGTATGATTTTATCAAAAACTGAATGTTTGAAAGCAATATCTTAAACAGGTACATTATCAGTTCGGCTGGATAATTTTCTCTGATTATGTAGTTCCTGTTTTATAATACAATACATGTTTCAAACAACATAATAATAAAAAATAATAAATTATAATCATACAATATATAGTCACGATATATCCCTTTCAGGTTGAGCAGAAATACATTAGTGGCTGTATCCACTCTGTGCTTATATGGTGTGCTTATATTGTCAACAATTTCTAAGTTATTGGAACATAATCGTTATAAGGCACCGCAGCAGTTTGCCATACAAATTGGAATTCTATGTAAGGTGGATAATTAGGTTATGAGTTAAAATTGAATGTTATTTTTTAACCATTGAATAGAACAACCAATGCTAACATAACATAAACGTATCAATTATAAATTACTTCCAAACTTTAAGTTATCTGTATAGGGTATATTAGATGAGATAATTACGACAGGATAACATTTATCAATCGTTTTAAAATGTCATTCGCTTAATAGGTAATTCACTGATAAAATAATATAGTCTACATCCAAAACAAATTAACAAAGGAAAAAGTGTTTAAAGTAATAACACTAGAAAGACTGAATATAGCATATACGTAGTATATAGGGAATAAAGATAGGGGGGAGGTAAGTACAACTATTAATAAATGCTAAAAAGATAATATATAAAAAGTAATTTAAAAAATTGGCTCCTTATAAATATATAATTTATACTTTATGAATAGTCAAAATTATTGCTCTGGGCAATTAAGTGTTAAGACAGTCAGTCTTCGTTTTTGTATTTTGTTCGACTGCAATGTGTCTTGTTGCCTTTAATAGTAATTAAAATTGCTAAGCCGCTTTATATGGCCCATACTAGTTATAGATTGCAGAAGTAATTACCAGGCTTTCTCCAGTAACGATCCTTAAGCCAACACAGCCGATCGATAAAAAATTGTCTGTCGCTTGTCGAGCATCGATTGAATGAAATTAGTGACGCCATAGCGGTTCGTCTCGGTCACGCTTTCCTATTTTGCCTCGCCCTTGGACTTTTTAAAGTTCTGTGCCTATTTCATAAGCTATAACTGTGACGTGTTAAAAGTCAATATATCAGGATTCACACGTTGATAAGAGCCAATGTATAATCTTTTTTTAATTAGCCTAAAAATGTAAACAAAATTTGTAATGTCGGTTGATCTTTTCCAATTATTACACACACCAATATTTACTCCAAGCACCTGCAGAAATTACTAATTCAATTTATAAACCCTGTTTTATAATTTATAGTCAATCCTAATAGGGTTTTAGCAATTAATCTTCTGTAGATTCCCTTACCAGGATAATAATCTAATATTCTCCGATATCCCATTTTCGTTATGGCAAAGGATATAAGCAAGAATTGGTTAAAAAAGGGAAAAAACCTACAGAACCTTTTATATACAGCTCCTGTGCTATGTGCTAACGATGTTATCAAGTTTTTTGTTGAAACATCACAACGAGCGACTTCCTTGTATGGCTACCGTAACATCTTCTGGGTTAACTAACGGTGGGTTCTATGATTTATATATATGCCTTCATACGTGCAAGGGCAAGGCTAATGAGGATTTATTAAAGTTAAAATTCCTTGATAATCTTATATCTGTACGCATTCTTGCAAAAACTATTACGACATCTGGTAGTAATTAATTGAATTAAATTATTCTGAAAGGTTCATCATTGATAATTTTATTGATCTTGTGAATTGTATTTTTTAATAAGTCTACTATTACCAATATTTCTGTTCATCATCATAATATCAGCCGTAAGCCTCTCCTAATGTTTTCCAGAGCGACTGGTCAGAAACTAGTTGCATCTTTTTTTATACTTGGGGAAATTCACATAGAACCGTCCCGGCCGGACATGGGGGTAGCGGCCGATGTGTGTCGGACTTGTACCAGCTAAAAACCGCAAGGAGACTACTTCTGCGAATTAGCGGAGACTGCGGGTCCTGCAATCAACTCGCCGTAACCCCACTTCGACGCGCCTGATAGGTACAATCACGAGGGGAAGCTAGCTGCCTCTAGGAACACCCTGCGATCTGGATTAGATCATCTATTATCCTTGTAGACGTCCCACACTGCGCTTGTCAGTACGTGGTCTTCACTCGAGAACTTTCTGCTCCATCTGCCATTCTCTCTTCGAGCTGTCCTGCCCGCTGCCACTTCAACTTACCAACCCGCTGAGCTACGTTTGTGACTCTTGTCCATTTATGGATTTCTTCGTTTCCTGATTCGATCATCTAGAGAAACATCAAGCAAAGTCCTATCCAGTTCTCGGTCGTTTCTTTGGCAAGAAAATTTCTGTCAGATTTTTGTGCCGGCAATTTTAATGCCAAGATAATAAGTTAATGTCAGAGAGCTTTGCAGGCCATTATCATTGTAGATTATTTTTTTTACACTGGCTCGACATAGCGACTGTAGAGTACCTGATGGTAAGTACAGTGTAGTCCAAATACGAAAGCGACTATCAAAGGATGAAAATCCATTGATAGTCTCCATCGTCATGTCGGCCCACATATACCACGACTAAAGGTCTCTAGGTATATGAGCTACTGGATATACACAAGCTAATCCCGAAACGCGACAAGCCGAAACTGGTCACTATGACGGGCTTTACACCCATGTACTGTGGTCGCGATCCAGACGGGCACCGACGCCCTACCACCTCGCTGCTGCTCGTATTGCACCACCCAGGAGTCACGTGTAGGGAAACTAGGGTAAAGCCTACGGACACGAGCAGCTTCGACTCCCAAAAAAACTCCCAAATAATCTTGAACTGTAAAAATTCGGTGATTTTGACATCCCACAATTTATAGCACACTTTGTTGAATTAGGTATTCAATATCCAAGATTTTTCTTTTTTTATCTTTTTATACACTGCTCTTTTCAAGTTTTTCTTTCGCTATTATTTCTTATATGGTTATATTGGCTTTATTCTGTTTTTTTTTCTGTTTCACTTAACGGGCTGAATAATTTATTAAGCAAATTGATTTCTCAGCCAAGAAACCTTTCTTGACACTGGTTCAGCATAGTGTAGTAAAAAAATATATATTGCATATATGTAAGTACATTTACTATCATTTTGTTCGATAAAGGACAGTATGACAAAAGTGTTTAGTTTTTTTAGGACTTTTGGAAGTTCAGGTCCAGAAACAGCTACCGGTACATCAATTTTGGATCTATTGGCAGTTGCCAATCCAGCGTATAGCCAGCACTGTGGAGTGTCACACAGAACAGTTCAACGCCGTGCAATCGTCGTAATAACATGATGTCATGTGTCTGATCGATTCGCTTCGGTGAGCGTTGCCGAACCTAACTGGACAGTCGCTCGGAGCTAAATCCACGTATCGTGTCATTGATTTATGTTTTAAATTAATTAAATTCACCATAATTCTTTGAATATCATTTACATTGTCAACCTCTGTTCGTTCCCTTCTGAGAATAGACTTTTTCCATGAAAGAACTTTGGCTCTTCATAATTTGTCCTCTCTCCACTTATCCAGAGGATCCCTATTGTATATATTTCGAATTATTGCCGAATCACAGTTTCGCTCAAAAATACACCCACATCAATTGTTCCATTAAAATATGGCCAGCATGCTAACGTTACAGTTTTATTTACCTGCATGTCAGTCTCATAGATATCCTAATAGCTCTTTTTTTCCAACTAATAGGCTAAGCAATGTTTAGCCATTTTGTTAAAAGTCAAATTCGCCATAATGATTCTACTCTGACACGGGTTTTACACACGCCTGGCATGTACCTGCACATGTGTGTCCGATACAGATGTGTCTCAAGTCTGACACAAGGCTGACACATACAGTGGCGTCCAATCTTAATGAGACTGTTTGTCTGCAGGCCCTCGAGCGGTTGCCGGCCGACCGCGACGCCCGCGGAGGAAGGCGCGTGGTCCGGGGGCGCGCGGGCGCTGCGCGTGCGGGTGCCGCACACAGCTGCCGCCCCCGCGCCGCTCGTCCGCCGCCTGTCGCCGCCGCCGCACGCGCACCGCGCCACCACGCCGCCAGTGCCCGCTGACACTATCAAACGTATGCTGACTACCATCATTCTTACTATAACTACACGAGATTGAAGATTATAATTTTAAATACGCATCACGTTTAGAAAAATTTTCGTGGTATTGGAAAGATATGGAATAAAGAGATCGAGAGCAATATATTCCGACCTCATGAAAGCAGACCAAAAGAAAGCAACGTATACAAAACGAATAATCAGAGAAGCATCCATTATGACGCAGCCTTAAGTTTCTTTCGGCGTTTCTTCTTAAAGTAGGCGTTTCCAAAACGTTTATAGATCACCGCTAGATTTCTTCTCCGGCATGCCGCCCAAGTCAAGGTCCGTACCCACGGTAGCCTTGCGTTGGCACCCAATCCATAACACTCTGGCTAAGCATCTTATATGCTCGCCCTCTTCACCCGGTAAAGTTGTAAAGGCCTTTACCGGCCAACAGCATAATGTCCTGTCATAAAAAAGTAGAGGATCATCTGTGTGCGTTGAAGATGTACCATGTCTACACTTTCTTTTATTCAAATTTTGGTCATAAAACAAGCGCGCCTAGCCGCAGCCCACCTAATGGAAAGAGCTTACCGTCGTCTATGAACAACTCTAGTATAAGCAGCGTTGTTATTAATATTTAAATAATTTCACTTTAACCTGACTTCAGGACGTAGTTCTCTCATAATAAACATCATGGAGTCCAATCTTCGGCTCTTCTCTTACAGTTGTTGCCAGTTATCTTGCTTTGCCGGTCCTAAAAAAGTCTTAACAATAATGGTAACAAGTATTTCCATGTGCTGGTATATGCTTAAGTTATTAATAACTTTGTCAAGGAACGAGTATCTCTAGTTCGAGTCAACAGCGGATAATGAGTGGCGCCGCCTGCCTCATTACTGACGGCAGCCATTTGAATTTTAATCATCGGCAATTAGCATTTGTCTGTAAAATGTGGGCAGGGATACTTTACTCAACTTTAATATTGCTGTGACAATAGTTTTAATGTGTGCGTTCTGCCAGTTATGACGTACGGAGCCGGGGTGTGGTCACTAACGATTGGGTTAGTTCACCAGCTTAAGGACGCTCACAGAAATGAGGTTATCTGACAGAAAACCAAATTTATTGATATAGCTTTCTGTATTATCAAGCTGAAATAGCAGTGGGCTGGTCACATGCCGAAAAACCATGCACACTGGGAGAGATTTGTTCTTGAGTGGATACTGCGAATCGATAAACATAGCGTAGGAAGCCCCACCCCTAACCATCACTTTTAAAATTATCAGTTTTTATGCATAATTACCAGTTTAAAAGCTTTTTATCTAAAGCAAAATAATACTCGAAGTCATAAGACATTGATAGGTTTGAGGATTTATATTAATTATGCACGTCCACAAGATCAACTCCAGATATACATGACTCCAGAAGCCATAATTCTAAACAAGCTGCAGTGAGGTGGTAGAGCATCATTACCTGAGTGGATCGTAATATAAAGGTGGTAAAGAAAATTGTAACTTACCAGACGGAAAGGCTTCTGTGATCTGTAATTGAGTCAGCACCTGGAGTGTTACTGACTTTCAAAAAGAAGTTGCTCTAATACAGACTAACCCCGAAAGATAACTAACCAAAGCGAATCAATATGAGGACCTTTATATAATGTTGACGCTTTAAAGTCAGACTCAGATACTCCATTATCTTTTTTTTTTTCGACAAAACAATACTCTGTATAGTCGAAAAGGGCCTTTCCATCTTTACCGGGCTTAGAGTGCGATCATTGAAGGCGCTCACCGAGCGAATTTATAGGTTTGTTGGCAACGCGAGGGCACCTCTGTGGGTACGTATCTCGACTTGGGCGGCTAGCCAGAGTAAGAAACCTAAAGATGATCGACCAGCGTTTCTAAAGTGACTACCTTAAAAAGAAACGCTGAAAGAAACTCAAGGCAGCGGTTCTTTTTTTATAACTTATAGGCGAACGCTTGACCTCAATCACACCTGGTGGAAGGTGAAGATGAGTTCGATGATGAACCGCGTCCGCCTAACAAATGCCTATTCACTCTTCTTTTAAAGACTCCTAGGTCATAAGATCGCGGAAATATGGCCGCTGGTAGGTGTTTCGAAGTGGGACGTTCTATTATCACACAGCTGCTCATGTAGTGCCTACCGGGAATCGCATGTACTGCTCGGTACTATTTATGCCACTGTTTGTAATGCTATACAGCTCAAGAGGAACCGGTTCAAGTAGCCCAGGAGGCAGGGTGTGCGCAGCTGAAGGCGGTGGGCGCCGTCTCACAGCTGACGGTGGCGAGCTCGCCGGTGCGCAGTGCGCCGGCTCAGAGCAGTTACGCGTTGGAGCGCCGCATCGTAGACCACCACCACGCTGCTGTTCAGGTCAGCCTTTCATTGTTTTAATGAGCCAAGTGACTCCAAAGTAGCAGCTATGCGTTGTTTCAGAAATAGCTTTAGAAGAGTTTTGTGTTTACAGTCCTAATATATTGCACATGTTGTCAATATTATTACATATTCTGTGACTTTTATTGTCTACTGCTAAGCCGTGGAATTCGACCTCCTCATTTGTTTTGTTAGTGACATAACTAGGGAGTTTTACAGCTAAAAGCAAATTAACTTTGTCAGGTGAGCGTGCTCCGCCATCAGTATCGTCTTCACCGATCAAATTCAGTTACCAAAATATAATGGAATCTTCGCAAATTACACAGCTAACCGCAAAAGCTTCGCGGTCGCTTCTATTTCGTCGGCAGTTGTTGATTTATCTCGCAAATTGTAAAATGTTAAATCATTTATGAGTCCTTGATCTATAGTTTATAAAAGTCTATTAAAAATATCTATGTTAACGGTAATGTTTATTACAAATTCATCCAGTCTTTCAGATCTCCTTTGGATTTATTCTACATGTATCATATGTTTTTGCTGTTATTTTTATTTCATATAAAAAGCCCAAGAGTACAGAAGTATAATAATCCCATTATTTGTTCCCGGCCCAAAACAAACGAAGTAAAGGTCGCTGTTTGTTGCGTCTGGGATCTTGGCACTCCTCCGCACTGATAATAATCCAAGAGAATATTGTGTCACACGAGACTAATGAGATTCGTTAGGCCCGCTGTGATGGCAGCGATCATGGTGCATCAAACTCCTACTGAGTAGAAACCCCCGGGGGTGTCGCTCAAATCACACATCCATTCGGGCCTGGGAATCTTAATTCTTCCAGAAGCACCGGGAGTGAATAGCCTATTTAGGTTCTACCTCTGGGAGAGGTGGATATAAAGAGCTCACGTCTCCGGACCTCTCTATCAAGCGGAATCCCTGAAGTCCTGGTTATTGTCTTGAAGCGGGAACGTCGCGCTCATTTTGCACGAAGACGTCCCTTCTACAACGGTGCCTTAGCCGCCGAATATACAAGGTTGTTATTTTGTTTCGGACCGTTTCGGCGGACCCTTCTGCTTAATAACGTCTTCGCAGAAGGACCCGACACTGCTCCATGCACCCTCACTGATAATCATGGCTTTGATGACCACTGGCAGTGTGAGGTCTTCTCCGATATGGGCCGTGAGGACCTTGCGCTCTTCAGCCCAAGCCGGGCACGAGTCATTATGACTGACTTTACAATTGTGTGCTGCAGTCACAACCTAGTTCAGGCAACCGCCCTGACCCCAACCAAACTATGTTCATAATTTTATTTGTGTCTCGTTTGGAAGTTTTCCGTTTACTAATCCATTTTATATTTACTTTTAAAAAATAAATATTTAAGTTTAAAATATCTTTCGTACAAAGTCCACAATCACTGCTAAAACTGCCGTTATTTTTAATAGAATCGGCTCACATCTCCGATCATTCCAATATTTATTGCACGATTTAAAAATCGATTAGGGTATTTAGAGTCGCTATAGGAGCTCAAGAGTTAATTTATTGACGTCTTTGTGTTCGTAAACTGGACCGGGGACTCGTATAATGGTATAAAAAAAAGCATTTATTGATTTAATATCGCCGCTCGTCGAAAGCGTCTATACAAAAGACTTTTCGGTATTAAAAAATCCTGTTACTTTTGTTATTTGTTAAAGATACAAACATAAAAATAAAACAATTATTAATATATGGTCATCATGACTGTGTTCATGACACAAAGCTAAAGAAAAAATATTATACCCTGTAACAAAACGAGCATCAGTGAACTTACTAAAACAGAAAATATTTTCCCTCACTGTAATTCGCACGTTTTTTACTAGATTATTCTTCTTTGACGAAAAATGATACAGATGAATATTAACTTAGATGAAAGTATGAATAGATAAAAGATAACGAAGAAGAATATTAATTTAGATGAAATAACTTAGATGAAAATACGATTATGTGAAAGATTATAGAGAAGAATTTTAACTTAGACGAAAGTGCGATTAGATGAAATAGAAAATTATAACAACTTAGATAAAAAATTGATCGCCTAAAAAGTAACAATACATATCGGTAAAAAGAGATAAACAGTAGATATTTTTGGGAGTCGAAGCTGCTCGCGTCCGTAGGCATTACCCTAGTTTCCCTACACGTGACTCCTGGGTGGTGCTAAACGAGCAGCAGCGAGGTGGTAGGGCGTCGGTGCCCGTCTGGATCGCGACCACAGTGCATGGGTGTAAAGCCCGTCATAGTGACCAGTTTCGGCTTGTCGCGTTTCGGAATCAGCTTGTGTATATCCAGTAGCTCATATACCTAGAGACCTTCAGTCGCGGTATATGTGGGCCGACATGACGATGGAGACTATCAATGAATTTTCATCCTTTGATAGTCGCCTTCGTTTTTGTACTACGCTGTACTTATCATCAGGTACTCTGAAGTCACTATCTCGAGCAAGTGTAAAAAAAAAAAATCTTATTGAATCGAGTTATTTCCATCTATCATTTAACTGCTAGTAATCATTACGAGTAGCAAAGAAATATTGTAAATTCAAACAAGAATTCCAACTTTGCAACTGAAAAATATCTATCGATGTCATCGGGTCATCGTAAATTGCGTCTGTCTATTGGGTAAGTGCGCACGAGCACGCTATCCCGATCTATTACGGGATTTTTAAACGACCGACTCTGTTACGTACCGCTTGTAAATCGATTTCACAGCGTCGACTCACTTTTAATCGGAATAGGTTATTATCGATTCGTTCATCGTTGATTGATTGTGTACTGTATGGTGATCGGGTGACCTTGAGTTTGATGAAACAAGTTTTATTGTACTCCGATAGATTATATTTGATGAAAATTGTGAAGGATGTATTTTTACTAATGATCTTGGTATCCTGGCCGGTTTCGGCCTTGACGACTTTTCTAAATCACATCAAGGAGGCGCGGGCCGCAGCTCCATCGCGTGAAGGTGCGTTCACTGATGATTTGGTAAATGTTAATTAACCTGTTTATGCAATCCTACTGATTACTGATATTTTTAACTTTTCCTCCATCAGCACTGCCTTTTTGGTATGTTTGAGATATGTTTCGGCTGGTTTTAGCTCTTATAGAAAAGGAAGGCAAACGGGCGAACAGTCTATCTGATAATTATCGAAC
Organism: Automeris io; assembly: GCA_036320925.1. Classification (NCBI taxonomy): domain Eukaryota; kingdom Metazoa; phylum Arthropoda; class Insecta; order Lepidoptera; family Saturniidae; genus Automeris; species Automeris io. The sequence goes on along the minus strand of JAUDJH010000009.1, from coordinate 562,559 downwards.
ACTGTCGCCTATGGAATACTGCAAAATAAAGAGTGTTGTTCCGTATTCGAATTTATGTGCGGGTAATTTTCGACAACTCTGGCAACACCGTACGGGTTGTCAATTGAGTTTTGCTCTCGCTCTAACCGATCCGCCGAGTAACGACATAAAACATACAAATATACAAAAAATTCAACAAATTATCCGATTCCAAAGTGTATAAGTGTGCTTGGAAGATCCTCAAAGACACCAGTATCCTGGAGGAGAAGCAGGGGCCCCTGAGGAGTTGGCGAACTGGTGGTCGCGGTAAATGAGACTCTTTAGGCAGCCCGTGCCACTTGCGGAGCTGTCGAAGTACCGTACAAGTGTCATATTTACACTGCCGACTTCAAAGAACCCCTTGCCAGAAATAATCACGGAGATGTACTGCTCCTGACAGCCTACCCAAAACGTCAGTGAGTGAGGAGAAGGTTTGGCGGTGCAAGTACGGTTCCTTACTTCGCAACGCAACCAAACTCAAGCGCCATCTGGTGTCCAACTGTATTACGGCTTTCGCTTTGAAAATTTCAATATCGCATCGCATTTTTGCGTCACAGTCGGCTATAATAATTTATAATTAACACAAATATTACAAACACCTCCTACATCATACAAACACATATATACATATTATTTGATTTCTGCAGTGTCCTGATTACCGTTGCAAGCTGGCAAGTCCTCGTAAGACAAAAATCACTTCAGGCATTTCAAAACTATAAAATGATCCCGCCTACAAAAGGCCTTTTGCAACGGCTTAAGTGGAACACTTATCCTGACCCGATTAGTACCTATGTATATATTTTTCTTAATCTATCCTTTCTTTGTGTCTAACTAAAGTATGACTTGAATAAAATATCTTGAACATACTTTTCAAAGGGCTAATTACGATTAAGGAAAATCAACGTAACTCATCGATTCAAAATGGCGACTATTGTCATAGCTAATTTTCCTTTCAACTGAGAGCATTCTCACAGAGCGCTTTCCATTGTCATAAGATCGTGGGATACTTTGAGAATGGTAATTTTTTTACGATAACAGTACTTTCGCCGCTTCTCTTTGGTAATTGTTTACGTGGCGTCGTAATTAGAAGGGAAACATAATTACTTACGCATGCATATTGTTATGTGATTTTGTTTATTCTCTCTCTTAGCGACTTTGACAAAGCAGTTCACGTCATAATACGTTGGTCTTTAACTCTGATATTAATAAACCAATTTTTTTTAATTCAATAGATATAGGGACTAAATTGCAGCTGATGTTAAGCACAGTATAATCCAATGACCAGCTGCAACTATCGTGAAATTAATGTTCATGCGTCAAAATACGTATGCAGTTCTTTTTATGGTTCTCTATTTATTATTGTGACTATTGTTCTAGGAACATGCAAGTCCTATCATATCAAAACTATGAATGACAGTAGTGCTAATAAAAAAGTTACAAAACTAAGAATTAATATTGTAAACGTGCCATAACATTCCAAAGGCACTAGAAGTTGGTTGTACTAAAATACTTTGACACATGCCTATAACAATTTAAACTTCAGCAGATTTTTAAAATGGTAGGCTATCTTTCCTATACTTGTGACATACCTTCAGAAAGTAACGGACATCAAATTCTTTTAAAGCATACAATATCACGAGTTAAAGATTACATGTAGTCGAGACACACAATGCGTTGCGGCGACGGCGCGGTTTCAAAGCGTTGTTGCTCCGCCATTTTTCATGCAACATATATATGTTGCGCATACGATGCGTTGCGGCGCCGAATATCATGTGTACCAGACTTGTGCTTTGCGAAACAAGGCATAGGAGAGTGAATGCGTTACGATGACGGAGCAGTATAGTCTTTTCCGAAGCATATTCATGTGGCGGCGTAACCCACCGTGTGCACCGGCTCTTAACTGAAAGGATTATCCACATTATGTAAATATAGCAAAGGTACAAACTGGAAAACTGTTTAGGGCGAGTCTTGTTGAAGATGGAGATTAAGGTTGATGATGGAACATGTTTGCCATACTCTTCTACTCTTCTTTTAAAGCTTCTTAAATGGAACGTGCAAAAATGAGACTCCACTCCTCTGCTATTTGCGTTATGAATGAAGAAGGCAGTGTTCTGAATTGACTTTTGGATTATAATGTCCATATCCACTTTGTTACAGAATGGCGTCCGCGAATGCAATAGCAGTTCAGATGAGAACAGATCTTCAGGCCACGCTTCCATGTCGGACAGTGGGGGTGGCGGTGACGCGGCCAGGGAAGAGCCGCGGAGAACGAAACAAGCACCGCATGCGAGAACTAAGCACCGACCGCACAACAAGGTTTCTATTACTTGCAAACTGGGTTCAATCTAAATATATGTAAAGGAAATATAATTCCTTCAGGGTTTTGAATGTTGTCTCTCTTCGCGCGGCTGTATGTGACAAAGTCTATGCCACTACAACTTCCTATAAACTGTGGAACATTGTTTTGACAGGCGACAGAGACTCGGCCGTGGTGTTTTTGAATATAGTTTTTTCGTTATAAAGCGTGTCGTTAATGTCCAGAGAAAATTAAGAAACAAACATAATTGTCGTTACTTTGTATTTTGCAACAAAAGAGTTTGTTTTCTTTAACCGTTGAAGATTGTTTAACCTTATATATAACTCAAAGGTGACTGACTGACTGACATAGTGATCTATCAACGCACAGCCCAAACCACTGGACGGATCGGGCTGAAATTTGGCATGTAGGTAGGTGAACTCTACTTTGCCATGACAATAAACAAGTTTCATGAGCAAACTCTCAAATTTGTGGGTATTGACTTGAAAGAACATTGCTTCTCTCTTGGACAGTTTTATGCTGCTTGCTCACGAGTAAGTTCACCCAATAGCTTGACAGTTTTAGCGCCTGATGTCAGATTAGTTAAGAATATTGTATACAAAGAAGTTTTGTAGGCCCTAATTTTTTACACACGCTAAACAAAAGTAAAGCCGCAAAAACTATACCTAATTAATAATAATACTTCTTAACGCAAGAGAAGCCGCGGGCAAAAGCTAGTGTTAAATATAATTTACGTCAGGGTAATACTCAGTGTTGGCTACATGAGGAAAGTGGTCGAATCCAAGGTAGAAATAAATAATATGCCCTAGATAATTATTTAAACGCTTACCCGTTATCCAGGGTTTTTAAAAGCGTGTACGGCCTACATTACTCTGGCCGGAGATATATGAACTCTCAAGAGTACCTCACTGACAGTCACTGTTGTGATGATTAATAGGAAGGTGGTCGCTAGGCGCCTAATATGATTTGAGAAAAACCGTTACCAGGTTGCGTGAGGAGATAGTGCTGCCGCGCGAAACTATGTAACATACCACTATCATTAGTAATTTTTGTATTGACACCAAGCTAAGTTACTCCTGTGTTATTGTACTGTTAAAAAAAATCAGTGATTAAATCAAAGTCGCCAGTGGTATCCATTTATAAATATAATTGCAAACAACAAACAATATTATATAAAACTTTGAAAATCTTTCAAAGGAAGTGTCACCAGCAGTAGCGTTCATTCCATAGATGCATAAAAGCATTGCATGCCCTAATGATTAATAAGTTTGGAATACATTGCTCAAAGTTAAACAAAAATGGAACCATTTACATTGATATCTATTCTATAGTCACGTCATTTATATCTCCTATGAAAGCAATATAATATTTACTATCATAAAATATATTATTAAGATTAATTACGCGAATTCTGCTTACCCTGTCCAAATACCTTATGCACGTCAGTGGTCACCAGGTAATCCGTTTTGTTTCCAGTTGCAGTCTCCGTGGCCAGGAGGTGGAGGCTTGGAGGATATTAGATCAGCAATCAAGCAGTTGACCCTGCGCTCTCGGGACAGCAGCAGCACCGCTACCAGTGGAGCGTCCAGTGCTGGTGGTGGGAGTAATAATGGTGTGCCAGGTACGCAAATTAGTTATTAAGATAGCAATTAATATTGCTTTGCCGATATACGAGTAACATAACTCTTTGTTTATAAAAAAAAATGATACGCAATTCAGGAATTTACTTCTATGACCGGTGGTCGTGGGTGTGGTTGTAGAAAGACACGGATTTTGGCGTTTTACTGTTTATTTGCACTTTACGGCACACCGAACTGTGACGCACACGCACGTACTCTGGCCTTGCGTCTTGGTAGTCGACTACCGAGACCCAAGGCCAAGGACAAAATCCGTGTCTTTCTATAACCACACCCACGACCACCGGTCATACTTCTTTGTTTTTTCAATTCTATAATGTCTTTAGAAAATAATGAACCAGTTACTCCCGTTTACTACTCGTTTTGTGATGGTAGGGTGATTGCCCGAGCGGGATCATGACCACATTACACGAGCATAAAAACCTGAACTGTCTCGTTTCTGGATCAGCTTGTATTGTCCAGTTACTCGTATACCTAGAGACCTTCAGTCGTGGTATTTGTGCGACGACATGACGACGGAGAATCAATTAATTTTCGTCGTTTGATACTCGCTTTTGTGTTTGGACTACACAGTACTTACCATCAGGGACACTGTAGTCACATTATCGAGCCAATTTTTTTTTTAATAATGTATGTACTCTATAACCCTATCAAATAATTTTCCCTGTTTCCCAGTGATAACACTTCAAGTCTATTGTCCGGTATTGTTGTTGTTCTAGAGAGCGGCAGCAGTGCTGCAGAAGCTCGCAGGAGACGGGCTCCTTTGGTCCGGCAGCCGTCTCTCGATACTGTGTGCACCAACGTTACCAGTGCTGATGAGTTCGTGTGGGTAGATTCACACAACAGGTACGTGACTACGGAAAAAAAATTAGGATTAAATTTTCTCGTGTTTCTATGTACTTAATTTTTGTTTATCTTCTAGGAATTTTATTCATACATAGCGTGTCTTTATATCTTATTTTAGTTTTATATTTGCAAGTTACATTTATTCTGCTCTTATTGTTTATTTTATTTGGTTAAATATTTATTTACATTAATTTTAGTATTTTTATTACAAACTAGCTGTCTCGGCAGACCTTATTCTGCCCTATTTCTCTAAAACAAAGTCACATTGTTTTTTTTAATGTTAATAGCTTCCCCGTCAGATTTTATTCTGCCAAAACCTATTGGCCTGTCGGCTGTTTTTTGAAAATTGTTTGTAGGAACCTAGCCTTAATGCTATATTTATAAAAATTGACAAATATTGACATTAATATTTATACGTCACTCAATTGTTTTGCCTTCCCGGAACCCGTCCACTGACATTTAAACTTTATGGTATGGTGTTAAAGTTCAAATTGACTTTTAAATATTATTACGAATTTTTTGTATGAGAATATAGAAAAGTGTTGTTTTTAGACTTTTTCAGACAATTTTTTTAATTTTTCTCTCCGTTATAACCTCCCCCGACTTAAACAAACACAACAAAAAAGAAATCGGTTCAGCCGTTCTCGAGTTTCGCGCTTATCAAGACATTTTGCGATTCATTTTTATATTATAGAGAACATAGGTTTGCGCTTGACCTTACTCTCAAATGATGATGAAGACGATAATGCATGCGCGATAACCCAATAGTTATCAATCCACTCATCGTTTGAAGCAGGAAGCGAATTCTACTCTGTTCCACTCCCTGGACTTTCCTACTTCTTTCATCATTAATTTATTACATTTCTTTTATTATATCATTCTAGCCTGTTTATGTCCATATTAATATACTTCCTTGCTTATATTCGTTGATGTTTAATCTTCTTGCTTAAAGGAGAATACGAATATTGTTCTACGAAATCACAAAAGGTATCAGTATATATTTACCTTACGACAATTACTTTGTACAATTGTATATTTTTGCAGGCTGGTGGAACTTCGATGTGTGCCGTGGACTCCGAACGAAGTTAGCCGAGCCCTACAAGCCGGACGATGTCGAGATATAGCTTCCAGGATGGCATCAGATACACCGCCTAGATTGGCTTACTTGTTGCAAAGGTAGATTGACTCTCTTTAACCGACTCAGTAGGTTACTATCAGTGTTAAATAGTTAAAAGATAAAAGGAAAATTAATATACCACTGATTTGGGAAACATAATCTATCGCAATGAGCAGCTAAGAAGCTCATATAGTCGCCCCTTTCAAACATATAGAGGTATAAACAAACTCACAAAAGGTTAAATATGACCTAAGACTTACTAAAATCACACATCCTTTACATAAAGGATAAAATACTAAAATAAAAAATGTCATTATTGATGAATGTGAACCAATCTGTGAGAGAAAGAAATGAATCCGTAACTTGGCAGAAAGTTCTTTCTTTCAATATCAAAATAATATACATACCGTTTAACCTTTATGTTCCAAGGATGTCAAGAAAATACTAAATATGCGTTCGAAAAATAAGAAATTGTAATACCTAAACATTCATATAAGAATATTAAGCTTACTAAAAAATAATGCCATTGGCTTTTTTAAATTCTGATGTATCTCCACAGATACGTTACTAAGAAAAGGGTTAATAATTGCTAGTAGTTTGGCTACAAAGGGATGATAAAAAAGTTTTCTTTATCAGGGCATTGGTGAGGATATCGAGAGAAGCGCAACGGCTTTCACAAAATTTTGGATTCTGCTCTAAACACGAAGTGGCTGGGGCCTTCAGAATAGTTCTCAGTACTCCACTAGCTGACGCTTGTATCAAGGTAACAATCGCTTTATTTGTATTCACTTTTATTTTACCTTAATCAGCAAACAAGGAGTTGAGCTATCTTATGGACAACTACAACAAAAGAGCGTTGTTATTCCATTTCCGACCAAGAAGGTTATTCACTGTCTTTATGAAGAATCCCATGTCGTAGCTTTGGGAAAAACTATACCCAGCGGCCCATTCCACTGCCCCAAAGTGTATGACAAGAATTTCTAAAGCATAATTATTTGTGAGATAGTATTTCTTCTAGAATTTTTTCAATATTTTATAGAAATCAAATATATCTGTCAGTGCCAGGTAATCATAGGACCTTTTTCAAGTCGGGTAGTGGGCTTGAGGGAGTCTGCTGCCCGGATGAGAGGGAGGCAGCGCACAGTGTCCGGTAATCTACCCGTTAGAAAGATTTGGAGAGATGGACTCACCTACCCTTTAAACACCTACCCCTCCTAGAAAGGAAGCTTCAATAGGATATTAGATCCCCGGGCAGCTGGACGAATCTGGTACCCCAAGCCCAGGCGGCTTGATTGGAAGGACATCCCAGGGTCGCTGCCCTCACAGCGATCGTGATGGACTTATGTACGGTTTTCCTCCAGGCTTTTTTTTTTTTTTACACTGGCTCGACATAGTGACTACAGAGTACCTGATGGTAAGTACAGTGTTGTCCAAAAACGAAAGCGACTATCAAAGGATGAAAATCCATTGATAGTCTACATCGTCATGTCGGCCCACATATACCACGACTGAAGGTCTCTAGGTATATGAGCTACTGGATATACACAAGCTGATCCCGAAACGCGACAAGCCGAAACTGGTCACTATGAAGGGCTTTGCACCCATGTACTGTGGTCGCGATCCAGACGGGCACCGACGCCCTACCACCTCGCTGCTGCTCGTTTTGCACCACCCAGGAGTCACGTGTAGGGAAACTAGGGTAAAGCCTACGGACGCGAGCAGCTTCGACTCCCAAAAACAAGGACTCCTTTCAAAACGAGATTGTTAAGGACGAGAGCCACAAACAAATTGGTTCATATTTGGATTTCTTTAAGGGTTGTCAACGAGCAGCCACTATGTATGCGACGTCAGGCGGTGCAGCAAGAAGACAAGGATCGGCAGCTCGTGCGAGGACAAGCCTTGCTCCGGGACGCTTTCAGCGGTGGATGTTGGATGTCCGCGTAGCATCTTTTGTGCACGAGTAAGTTTTACAAATATTTGATTTCTGCCATATTTGATGTGGAAAACTAGTGGAGTTAATGATTTTCATCCTTTTTGGAGCATCCCGTCCGCACACTGGGGTGAAGTGGTTAAGGGGCGCCACAATTGTACCAGCTAAAAACCTTTTGCATTTAGACGGAGACTGTGGATCCTATGATCAATTTTCCACAGCCTAGTTAAGTCGCACTTATTGGGCAGTATCTCGGGGGAGAACAAAAGTTTTCCCAATACCACTCAGTGGCTTTCGGCGGAGCACGTCACTCCGCTCCGTCGATTTTCGGAGGTCGCTGGTCGCTCAGCCCAAGTAATAAGCGGCCACGACTCCAAAGCCATCAACTCACAGGTTTTGAAGAGATTGATTAACTGAGACTGTTGCGACGTGACGGTTGAAGGACAGAAGCTGGTAGTTGTTACCTTGCTGTGTATTAACATTGTCTTGGAATTTGAAGAAAAGATATATAACGAAAACTTTCTGATCTCTAAAAAATATAATAAAACAACATCATTTGCATCCTCGAGAAATAAATACCTTTGCCGAACTGACTTCGTTCCTAGGCAACGGCCGCGCCTGATAGGTCTTATAGTTTCTGGAAATCGGGTGATTTTACAAGACAGGCGAGACCCCGTTGCTATTGGTTTTTGTGAGTGGCGTGATATTAACAGACGCGTCAGCGCAGATCGAGGAAAGTCACAAACCGCCAGTTAGTCGAGGCACGCCGCTAAGAGACTGAACTTGCGCTATACCTTCAAATGTTGCAATGCAATTGATCTAACTTGCCATAAAAAATTACCCTGCAATAATTAGAAATATTTTATATTGTTTTGCACGAAAAACGTATGTTTTGATTCGACTTTCGAGCTTTTACAGGCGGTGGTCACAACTAGAATAGGGCGCAGTGGGCTCTTCATCCAAATAGTTGTACCCACTTTTGTTCTTGACAACTGGACTAGTCAACGACATCAATCAACATTTTTACTAAGCCACAGAAATGTGAAAACGAATACTGGATAATTACAGATACGCAGCGATATACCTCTGTGCCGGTATAGAGACCCTGCTGGAAGAGATTGCTCTGATAGCCGGCAGTAGTGCTGCCACGGCTCCCATAACCCCAGCGGCAGTGGACCACGCTGTTGCCAACTGCGCCGACTTGTGGGGCTTGCTGCAGCCCTACAGTCATCTCAACGCTGGCAGAGTAGCTTCAGGTAAAGTCTTCACCTATATTATGTCAACATGCTGGATACAATGTTAACCATCATAGTTAAAAGAATTGGGCCGTGATTGTATCAATTCCCAAAGTGAAGTAAATTTAGTTTTTGGTTAATAAATGAATTTTTGGAATTTTTGGTAATTCGGGGAAAGGTTCTACATAGGGCAGAAGTCAGTCCATCAGTGCGGCCGTGTGGGCTACCCCGATATGTTTGATTCCTACTGACTAAAAATTCTCAAGGTATTCCTTAACTAATAATCCGAGTGAATAACCTTTTTTAGGCTCCATTTCTGAGAGGATATGATGTATAGATACCACCCTCAGGGCTTTCTCAGACTACGCGCTGGACACTTACGTGTTGCTTCCGCCTCATCCGAACAGCAGACATTTTTATGCCCAGAACTCTTTCGTTTTTTTGGGTAACCCGGTGGAAATTCATCATGGACCGTTAGATCTCCAGCCCAGTGTGTCAGTTTCCTGCTGACTAAAACTATTGGGGTTGTCCTTCAATCGGAGGGTGCACCGAGCTACGGGCATCGGCAAAGCCCTTCCGCGGCCCGGTGCGCAACCAGGCACAAAAGAAGCTCATTAATTATACAGACTTCCATGAAACCTGTCATTTCTTTTATTGGACATACATTTTACAACTAGTGACATAATGTAACGTAATTTTTTATGTGTATGTGATATGCCTGTTCTTTGTTTTCAGGCGCGTTGTCCCTATCACGGTGGGAGTCTATGAGCTCTCTAGGCTCAGGTTCTTCGTCAGGAGTATCACGTCCCGATCATAGGCAGCTTGGTCTCAGTCAAGATTCTGGAATCACTACCAATGGATCAGGTAAAAATGATTTATTTTTAGAAGTCCAAATTTACATTCAGAGATACATAATGTCCAATGTTTAAAAGATGCTATCTAATCTTCCGAAATGCTAAATCCCAGCATCTAGCATTACATTAGTTTCTCAATGAATATGGACCGTTTATTCAAGAGCTTTTGAAGCCTAAGTTGTATTTAGCAAGCAGCGTTGATTGGATCGTGATCACATTGCATGACAAATTATGTTTCGAAATCAGCCTATATTTATCTAATTTCGTTTCATTCAAGATCACACTAGTAATACTGTAACCAATTATTGACGACAACAGCCATTTGCCACAAGGAGAATGGGTCCGTAGACAAATTAATATTTGTTTATCGATAATGCTTCTTGAAAAGCACGAAAAACAGAATTTTTTACTTTTTTAGAAGCGTTATCGACAAAATAATGTTATTTTGTCTGTGGACCCAGATGGCTTGATATTTGCTCAATTACATACACGCTTACATCTGACCCTTGACCTTACCTGATGGTTATTTATGAGACTGGTAATGGAAGCGTGCTCTGTAACTACCGAATCTCTTCCCTCGATGACTTTTATCACTTCCGATATCGTCATCACCTTTCGGTATAAGCGACCCTGCGGTACCTTTTGTCACCATACCCTTAGTTATGTAGTGACTCTATTACAGGTGGTTCAGGCACATCTGCTGGCTCCAACACTAGCTCAGGAGTGTCAAACGCCTCGGTGCTGCTGACGACGTGTGCGGGCTCAGCATCTGAGCTGCGAGCTGTGTTGCGCCGAGTACATCCCAGACAGACCTCTCTATCGCCTCCTGCTGAGAGAGCTTTGTACTACTTCATGCGATGCTCACAGGTTAGGAACATTTCTTTTTCAACAGGACGAAATACTGTTGGTCTGGGAGGGCTTTTACAACTTCACCGGGCGACCGGGGTTAACATTTAGAGTGCTCGGCTAGTGAATTTATGAGTACGGGAACAACGCAAAGGCAACTTTATTAGTACGAACCTCGACTTGGGCGGCCAACGAAGGAAATAATCTAAGGTAGTCTACCAGCGTTTCAGAAGCGACAACTTTGAGATGAAACTCGAGGCTACCTAGGAATGGAACAGCATCTCGTTAGCGTAAATGCACCGGTCAGCTTCAGTTGATTGAAATGTCCTTCGTCGGCGACGCCGCTGTCATAGAATAAAACTAGCGCGGGTGTCTACCTCACTGTTATCCTAAACGACGGCGTATAAGGCCGCGGTAATAGGATCATTGGTATCCGACAGAATGTAATGCGGGCTGCGAATATTCGAGATAAGGTCCCTTTTCTGAGTGTAAGGACATAATTTAACACAAACTATTATCGAAAAGATCAAAGCAAGCTGAAGTGTCAGTGGGTTAGTTATGTTGATGTACAATAATTGGAGTAAAAGAGTTCTTTAGTAGAGATTTTATCTTGGAATGTGTAGAGTAGGGCGCCTTGAGACGAGATGGATCAACGACTTGCGAAATCTAGATGTTTCTGGATGCGAACAGTCTAGGGTAGAGTAAGTGCCAAGCTTTGGGAGAGGCCTATTTTTGACAAAGCCCGAAATGGGTTGAAATAATGATGATTAAGACATCACATCTATCCTTGTTACTTTCTCCTTATAGCTGGAGCACACCAGCAGCGCCGGCGGCAGCTGCGGTGGGGCAGGACTGTGGGGGGAGCGTGGCACAGGTGCGCTCCCACCGTTGGGAGAGTGGGTGCGCGTGATCAGAGCCCACGCAGCGTTGCGTCCTCCGCCAGCTGTGCCTGATGCCGATGATGTCATGCAGGCGGCTAGACTGCTGCTCCCTCATGCTGACTGCCCTCCTCGCCCAATTACGTAAGTTTTATTTGTGGGTCCATATAGGTGTATTGTTCAATTGGTAACATTACACTATTCGGATTTTTTTACAGCACATTTGGTGGAAAATACAGTGTAGTCCAAGAACGGGAGTGATTATCAAGAGACGAGAATCCATTGACAGCCGCCATCATCATGCCGACTCTTATATAACACTGAAGATGTCTGGGTATATGGACAACTGGAGGTACATAAATTGATCACGAAACGCGACAGATCTATGTGAGTCACTATGGCGGTCTTTGCACTTGTGTACTGTGGTTGCGACTCAGTTCTGGCAATCACCATCTACTTCAAAAATCTGCCTCTGCAAGTCATGGTCCTATTTTTCAGTAAGCTTCAAGATCTTTCACTATGACAGCACTTTCAGTATGGCTCTCGGCTATACACTCCAACTTAGTCTTGAGTTGCTTCCGAATCGCTAGTAATCACCGTTAGATTTTTTCTCAAGTTCACCGCCCAAGTCGCGGTTTGTACCCGCAGTATCCTTGCGTTGCCACCCAACCCCTAACACGCTGACTGAGTATCTTAAGCGCTCTCCCCTCTCGCCTGGTGAAGTTCCTGCCCCTCCTTCTGAAGTTCCTGGTGGTGGCCTTTCGCCGGCCAGCAGTTAATTATCCTGTTGAAAAAAAAATACGGCCATAAACGACATTAGCCACTTTTCATCTAATGGACTGTATGAATTTTACAGTAGAACATATGTTTAGAAATCAAGGATCATGTTTGGTAGCATAATTATTATTCTAAGTATTTTCATGCACAGTATACTACACTAACGAAGTTATCACAAGCTAATATATTTTTTCTTTCAGTCTAGAAGATGCGATGGAGCCAGTCTGGTCCCGCGCTACCAGGACCCCTGATGAGCTAAACAGAGTGGCGCTGGGCCTCGCACAGCGAGCACTGCTCAGCGGCAGACCGGAGCTGGTGGGGGGAGTAAGAGCTCTACTACCTCAAGGAGGGCTTGACGCTACCGATGCGTCAGGACTTACAGTCTTGATGAAGGCTGCTCTTTCGGGAGACGATCAGATCGTTGCTGTAAGTACTTTTTCTTCAATAAAACCACACTGGTATTACTAAACTTAATTTTGTTCAAACACTAGTGTATTAATTTATTCCCAAATCACTATCCTAAATATCGCCTGAACACTCCGCTTCACTTTAGTTTCACTTCGATCGCTTAATTTCACTTTCCGTAAACAAGAATTGCCTTTGGACCTGCGTTTAAACCTGACGCGCATTTATACAAGAGCTGCAGGTTTCACCAATTGTGTAAAAGATTCTCTAAACATCTCGTATATTCCAGCGTTCACATTAGGATCCGGCGACACTTCTACAATAGATGACATCACTACTGGTTGTTTTTATGCTATGGAATTTCGAGCGGCGATTCATCTAATGGATAATAGAAGTCGCTACATACCTCATCCTTATTTTGTACTAGTATCATAAAAATATTCCAATTTATCCAGACACATTTTTTAAACAATGAACACAAAACGCGAGGAGGACTTTTGAGGTGGTAGGGCAATTATCTGAACTGGGTCGTGATCATAGTCTACAAACGCAAAGACCCTCAAGTTTCGAGGTGAGGTTGTGTACGTCCAGTTTCTCAAATACCTAGACAACTTCTTTCATGGTATATGTAAGCTGGCATGACGACGGCGACTGTTCTAGAATCGATGGCGATTGTTGCTGACGGTGTAATCAGCGCAATCGATTCTCGTCCCTTGGCGATCGTTTCCGTTTTTGGACTACACTGTACTTCCCTTCAAGTGCAGCGAAGTCACTTTAATGAGGGAGGAATGTGTTATATATTTAAATCCAATCCTACTTTATTCTTCCAGATGTTGCTGGAAGCTGGTGCAGATCCGAATATTGAGACTGGTGGTTCCTCAGCAGCCTACTGCGCCATGCCTCTATCTCCACGCACTCCGTCTAACCAGCCAACCGCTCATGCTTACACACCGCCTACTGCAGGTAGATTTCGTGTTGTCATCGCGGTTTAACAAAGTCCTATCTACGATATTATGACATCCGAGGCGAAGTTTCACTCTGATATAGCCTTGAATCCCTTTCGGCGTTTGCTCTCAAGTAGACGCTTCCGAAACACTAGTAGATAGTTATTAGAGATGAGTATTCTTTCCCTGAGTGGCTGCCCAAACCAAGGTCTGTACCCACAGAAGTGCCCTTGACGCTAGTTGTTTACTCAAAGTGTTCGCCCCTTTTTCCCCGGTGAGAATGTGAAGACCCATTCTAGCCAATAGCGTTTGTACCTAAATTTTAAAACAAGTGTACTTAGTTGGTCCTTACTGACGAGGCGAAATTTCGCAAAAGCCGCGAGGTGAGCAAAATAATAAAGCCAAGTCTGTAATCACCAAAAGGCACACGTGTGCTTTACGCCGATTTTCATCATGCTTGGGAGAAAAATGACAGTTTTATTATTAAAAAGTGAAATTATAATTCTCACAGTTTATTGGCAACTTGTTATGAGCTTAAATAATGTAATATAATGTATATAAGAAGACTAATTACAAACAAATGTGATGAAAAACATTCTAATAAAATTCTAATTAGAAACTAACGTCTTGTTCTGATATTTCAATGAAGCGTCGATATAAGTTTTGGTGGTGGTTGAAGGTTGGACAGCGTTGGTGTACGCGTGCAGCGCGGCGGGCGGAGGCGCTGGTGGCTCAGGAGTGGCCAGTGGGGCTGGTGCCGTGGAGTGCGCCAAGAGACTGCTCGCTGCAGGTGCCAGAGTCGATGGCGCACCAGCCAGGGGGGATGACGTCTGCACGCTAACACCTCTGCAGGTATTCACATAACTTTTTTTAGGTAACCCAAGGGGATTTCTATATAAGACCATCACGGACGTCGAGTATGTATGACCTTTTTAAGATCTGTAGCAGTAGATTTTTTTTAAGATCTGTAGTTGCTCAAGCTGCAAATTATCACTTTAGCTACTCTAGTCTTGATTGATCTACTATTCTACTTCATATAATGATTGCAAGTGGAGATTGAGTTTAAAGTAATTGGTCATTAAATTTTTAGGGGGTTGTCAGAACTTGAACGTAAACCTATAGTGCGTAAGTGTGGAGACTCTCATAGTGTCTCGATACAGCCTGTCGTGATTTGGAATCCTCCAATTATTCATGTAGCTAGAGACCTTCTGTCGTGGTATACATTGGCCGACAGGACAATGGTACCTGTTACAGATTCTTGGTCATTGGCAGTCGCTGCGTTGAACCACATTTTACTTTCCATCAGTGTAACCACTTTGTTGAGTCAGTATAAATATGACGTTTGTTACAGGTGGCCTGTGGGGTCGGCAATCTGGAGCTGGTGCAGTTACTCCTGTCCAACGGAGCGGATCCGTTCCTATCGACGCAGCTGAATGACGCCCTTTGCTACTCCGCCGCAGCACAGTATGGCTCCTACAGGTCAGCATTCGTAATTTTTACCTTGTATCTGTGTATGACCTTTGCAGCTCACGACGAACACTAAACTGGACCTATCTGTACTTCATGATGTAGCTTCATCTAGAATCGGCAGGGTGCTTAACTCTTCACTGACTTACAGTATTCGAGATCATTGAAATGGTCTCAATAATTACAATGCAAATAGATATACGAGTCGGGGATTTTTATTTTTTTTTAATTTAATGGTTTTTTTAACCTTTTTTTGGTGGCCAAATGGTTAAGAGACCGCTTTACATGCGCGGTAGCGCGTAGGGTCGTAGGTTAGAATTCTAGTACCTAATTCTAGACACCATATGCTGACCGATGAAAAAAAACATCGTGAGGAAGCTCGCATGGCCTCTGACAGAAATGTCATATGACAGAAGTGCCCTGAGAAGGGCGATCAGCTGCGCTACTGGTCACCTTGGGCACGACGTATAAGCACAAAGTGGATACAAAAACGAATGTATCTCTGCTCACCCCGTAAAGTATATAGCGTGACGATATATTATTATTTATTAAACTAACGTGACAAAGTGACTATACTATACTCGATGATAAACGAAACGCAGTCCGAAAACTAATTGCAATAGCCAAGAAATAGGAGACTGCTCCTCGACTGTCGCCGGGATAGTGCTGGCCTAGCAAGTTTCTTCACAAAAATAATCTTCTACATCTTCTCTTCAAAAACAATATGATTCCAGCGCCGTGGCAGTCTGCTGCACACACGGTCGCCGCGCCTGTCTGCGAGCAGCCGTGCGCGGAGGTTCTCGAGGGTCTGGAGCAGGGGCTGTGCTGTCCTTGGAGGAAGTTCTAGCAGAAGGCGCTGCCAACGGTCCACCTCCTAATTCATCTAGCGTTGGGGGCCGACCTCCTACGTTCACGAAACAGCAGCAAAGAGCTCTTCAAGATGCTATGTATTGTGCGGCCGAAACTGATCATTTAGGTAAAGAGTGATCATCATTAACAATTATGAAACAAAATCCCCCGCCACTTCTGTCTATTCTCGATAAACTCAAAAGCTACTGATTGGATATTCACGTTGTCTTCACGAATAGGCAGACTGATTTCTGAAAAAGCTTTAAGTGTATCTGTTAAGGTTTTGTGTAAATCAGTAGAAATATGAAAATAATTATCGGCAAAGTCAAATGTTAGAAGGGGTTGGAGAGGGGAAGGTGACGTTCATTGCCTGTAACCTGTCTAACAACTTGGTACTCTATCATGTTCGCCGGGTAAGATATTATAGCTTAGGCAATAAAAGCTCGTTCATTTAATTCGTAATTAACGAATTCTGGTTTTTCAGCTGTAATAAGAATAAAAACTGAAAATCCTTAAAATATCAATAAGGATACCACACGTCTTTGGTCTCCATCATTCTAGGTCACCGGAAAGTAGCCTTTAGGCTGTAATTCCCTATCGCCGGAGGAGGCTGCTTCTGAATTTCCCTTAAAAATCGGCAGACGAGTATGAGAATGGTGGTTGGTAGTTTTAGTAGGTAAAAGTTCGACACACTGAGACCGCTCCCCCTATAGCGGCCTTGGTGGTTCATAAGGATTTCCACAGGGTGGAAAATATGTATTTGTAACATAAGCGGCCGTATCTGTTGATTGCGTTGACTTGTTTCATTTATCACAAGCTACAAGGGACTGCAGACTTGAGAATTTCATATTAGTTTCAAGTTGATTCATCCACGCGCTTCTGAGACAAAGGGTTATCATAAGGAGATAACGAGATTTTATTTTTTTTCTTTTGGTTCCCGAAACTCAAAAATTAATGGTGTCCTGGAAATTTCTGAGCGCGTACGGCCGCACATGCACCGATCACATTAAAACTATATTGAACGACGCGCGGACGGCACACTGGCGACCAATGTGGGGCGAGTGTTGTGGCGCTGTAGGCATCGTTGCTGCACGCGCGTATTATGTATCGGGCTTATATTATCTGTACGCGCTATGATAGGCATTAGTTACTGATATTTTATTTTGTTCTAGATATAACGTTAGAGTTACGAGCGCTTGGAGTTCCCTGGTCTCTGCACGCTTGGACTTTATCTCTCGCTGCGGCAGCTGATGCGTCGCTAGACCATGTCATCGATCAATTACTGCAGGACTTTTTACAGGTAGATGAATTTTGTTAGCCTCATGTGGTTCCATCACAATGTATTTACGCCTGCATTATGTGCATACCATCAAACTTGCATCTGTTTTTGGCAAATAGTGACGGTCATAGTGTTAATTCTAAAAAAGAACAAAAATTAGTTGCTTTAAAAAATTCATGATTCTTACACGGGACTCACTATTCACTTATAAAATACCTGAAGACATCTTAGAAATTCATTTTTGTATATACTCCCAGGTGTGCCCATCAGACGACAGCCACTACAGCAAACAGTTCGTGTACGAGTGCCTTCCTCTGCTGTTCAACATTCTACGGTACAGCAAGGTAATATTATTCTGTTCTTAAACCTTAAGTCTTCATTAAGACTTCATAACTCCGTTCAAAACTCCAGTCCTAAACGTTTACTAACCAATAACCAACGAAAACCGTGGAAGTAAGCATATTATTGTTTATTTTATTTTTTTATTATAATTTACAAATGAACGCGTCACCTGAATCACGCCTAGTGGAAGGTGAAAATGAGTCCTATGATGGACCGCGTCCGCCAAACAAATGCCTATTCACTCTTCTCTTAAACACTTCCAAGTCATAAAGTCGTGGAAATATGATCGCTGGATGCATATTCCACTCCTGCTGTTCGCATGATGAATGTACAAATGAATCTTTTCGTGCTGATATAAGGAGCGTCCACCAAATACAGATGGTATCCGACACGGTGTCTAGTGGTTTTATGATGAAATGAGGCTAGCTTAATGGACTCATATATATAAGAAAGCGACTTGACTACGGTAAATTAGTTTTTTAAAAATCTTACAAATAAGTAGGAATTTATGTATTACTGTATGAACAGAAGGAGGGCACGGTGCTGTTGTTGGCTGATATACTGTGCGCGTGCTACGGCCGGGAGCCAGTGCCGCCCGTGGCTCAGCCGCCCCCACCGGCAGCGCCAACACCCGCGCGCGTCGACCCGTCCTACGTAAACAACCCCTCGCTCGCAGACGTTACATTCAGGTTTGTAACGAAGATATTTAACCAATAAGAATTAGACATATCCTTCTCAATTGGCATAACCGCAATCAGCTAGCTTGCCATAAATAAAAAAGATATATTCACTTAGTGCTGCCTACCTTTTTTTAATTTACCCGATAAAGTACAATAATATAGCTTAAATTATACCCAGAGTGTATAGAAGCATTTTTCTTTTTTAACATCAATAATTATGTTACATTATAATATTTAGATAGAAAATTATATGAAATTATCTGTTATTTGACATAAAATCATTGCGACTGGGACTGTTACAAAACGTCGCGTGAAAAAAGATAAAACAAATAGAATATGCGCTTTTTGTTATACGTAATCCTATGCTTAATAATAATAAAACGAATGAAGTTTCAGAGTAATGAATAAATAATAGATACCGTAATAGCTATTTGTACAAGGAGGCTAAAAATTAAATTTAGTTTACTTTTATGCGAACGGTTGAAGGCCTCCTTTTTCCTAATAAGCGTTTCATTCTTTGTAGGAATTTTAAAAGGAAAACGTATTATGAAGAACAAACAATGGATACTATCTTATTCCCAATTACCGAATAAAAAGGCAAAAATATTCAAAACCCTTGTCTAAATTTCCAAATATTAGAAAAATTAACGTATTGTGATATTAGGTTTTTGGATTACACTTGCAATCAGGTACGATAAAGTTACTATGCCGAGACAGTATAAAAAACGACCTTTAAATAATTTGATAAGTCATAAAATATACCTAAGAATTAATGAATTATACGAAAATTTCCTTTTTATAAATTATGTTTCGGAAAATTTCACTATAAAATAAAATTATAATTTGTTTTGGTCAAACCTATGTATTCTTTTGTGTCTAATGATATTCATTATAACTGAATTTATGTAATTTTCGTTACAGGGTAGAAGGTCGCCTTTTCTACGGTCATAAAATAGTGTTGGTGTCGGAATCACCACGACTACGTACTATGCTGGCACCTCCAAGAACCTCTGAGTCCCTGCCTCCAGCGAGCACCGCCCCACCGCTCGTACAAATCAACGATATTAGATACCATATTTTTGAGGTTTTTTAAAATATTTTCCTAAATACCCTAAATATGCTTTTTCGTTTTTTTTTTTAATGAGAAATGAGGAGAAACAAGCATATAATGGCCCTTGGTAATCGGGTTTGTCGTTGATGCTTCTGATCTTGCAGTTGTCCCTATGTGCCACTAACCACCCGCCGTCAGTTTGCCTGCCAGCTTGCTTGCTACCTTTGGCATTAAAAAAATGTCTTGTTTTCCATTTCTGTGATACTGGTTTATAAAAAAACGTGATTTACATTCTTTTTGTAGCAAGTAATGAAATACCTGTATTCTGGAGGGTGCACTGGCTTGGACATACCGGAGACAGATGTTCTTGAGGTTCTAGCAGCTGCATCATTCTTCCAGCTGTTGCCATTGCAAAGACATTGCGAGGCGCGAGCTGCCAAATCAGTAGATTTAAACAACCTCGTTTCTGTATACATTCATGCCAAGGTAACCGTGATCATATTTCGTATATATTTAATAATTTCTAATAACTACATAGACATTTGTATTTTATAGATAAATGCCTTAATATGTTCGATTAAATCAACTAATGTGGTCTTCAAATTGAAGAGAAAGCCAATTTAAGAAAACTTTGAGATGAAAAACACTGTTATTTTATATGTAATGATTTAGCTACTTCATCAATATGATTATGCTGTCAAAGACTAATGGCAAATTTTCAATATCAATACTAAAAGCCTCCGAATATCACGAGTTAAATTTAATTGAAATACAAAGCCGGCGTCAATAAGTGGCAGCAATGTTTCACAATTTAGATGTTGCCACCAATTTTTTACTGTGCCTACCCTAAATTGTGATTGCTACTTTACTATACCCCTATAAAAAACTGACAAAAATACTTGACTTTCTTATTATATCCAGTAAGAAAAATTGGGAACGCACATTTCAATATAAAAATGTTTGATTTAATATTAAACTTCATTTCCAGGTTTACGGTGCTACGCAATTATTAGAATATTGCCAAGGATTCCTTCTACAGAACATGGTGGCCCTTCTGACTTACGATGATTCCGTAAAACGATTGCTTTTCGGCAAACGGTTGCCCGGCCATAACGTGCTCGGTGCATTGTTAACTACTTTACAGAAGAGAATCGAATCTAGAAAGAGCCAAACGAAAACTAGATAGCAGGAAGCTTTATGAATCTAATCCAACTTTATGAATTAATGTCGTTTTACATATCCGATATCGGAAATAGTCATCCGTTAAAATTGTTCCTAGATTTGATTCCACGAATTCAATGAGGCCAAAATTAATTACTAATCTACATGTAGCGATTATTTTAAACATATATTTTTTTCTGTGCACGTCCTTTTTCACATGCATACTTCTAACATAGAAAGTGATACAAGGCAGTCCAAACTGATAAACTTTGGACTGCCTTGTATCACTTTCTTTCTTTCTTTTAATCGTATTAAAAATATAAGCAAGAAACTTTTTGTGACAATAATTTTCACCGTTATCGGCAATTGAAAAACGACTTTAAAATAAAAAAATACTTTAGTCTTAGATTTAATCGAACAAGTACAAATTGTTCACTTAAGTGAATAAAATCTTTTGCTTATCAACTTTCATGTAGGATTAATAATTGTAATGAATTAGTACAATCCTCCTTTACATATTTAATTTGAAATAGAACACAATATAGATTAATTTTTAAGAAAATAATCTTGTTATATTCTCAAAATATTTGAACTTTTTTATAATTAAAACTATGTGAGTAAAATATTTATGCGTTAAGTAATTTAAGAATAAAATAACGTAAAATGTAGATATTATGTTTTATAATGATTGTTTATTTGTCAATATATCTAAATTATATTACTATGTACTTGTATAAAAAAACAATGTTTAACTCCCACCGCTTAAAAAGAGCGCTGGTGAATCACTTTGCCCAGCAAATAATTTTTCTAAGCTAGAAAAAAGAGTCGTCACCTTATTTTATTGGTAATAAAAGATATATTTATACAAACGAGAGGGTCTAATAAATCAACAAATAATCCTCGACGAGCTAATAGCATATATTTAGTCTATGTCGACGTAATAACATAGCAATGTGTAGCAAAATGCCGGGGAAATGACTTGTTATTATAAAGTAAATATTCCTCAACGGCATTTTTTTTTTCTTAAAACAAAATTTCGAACAGTAAAATTTACTTTCTTAAAAAGTGTAAAAAAACAGTAAAACTGTTCTGAATGCAATAGTACTATACGCAGATAATTCTTTCTCTACCCGAACCTAGCGCTCTTTTTATTTGGCATAACATAAAAGTATCTCAAAATTTATACTGTACTTATGCTATTTTTTGTATTAAATGATTGTAAAAGTATTATATTTTTGTAACAAAAAATGTAATTATTGTTGAAATAAAGCTTTGTGTTGTAATATGTTTCTTCTTTTTTTATATTTTTCAACCGTTTTTTTATAATAGATATCTGAAATATTATTGTTTTTGTAGTCTTGTTTTTTATAAGATTGCAAATCTGACGAAAAGTGACTTACTCCTCGTTGCTTGTACCTGAATAGTATATTGATAGTGTTGCTATCATTCTTCTGCACTTGAATAAAACGACACTATAGGTTTATCTGGACTGAGGCGAATTACTATGGTCTTTAAACCCATGTATTTTGGATGCAGTCCACCAGGTTACCCTACCACCTCACAGCTGCTCGCTTACTACGACCAGAACGTCATGAGTAGGAATCAAAGGTAGGACCTGCGGACGCAAGCAGCTTCAATCCTCACTTCTACGGCTAAGGAGTGGAATATGCTTTCAGCCGCCGTATTTCCGCGATCTTATGAACTGGGAGTCTTTAAGAGAAGAGTGAATAGGCATTTGTTAGGCGAACGCGTTTCATTATCGAACTCATCTTCACCTTCCACCAGGTGTAATTGAGGTCAAGCGTTCGTCTATATATAATTTTAAAAAATCTATATTTGGAAGCTTTTCCTAATTTTTTTCGTAACTTTCTCAAATCTTTCACACTAAAGAAAAAAAGAAAGAAAGAAAAAGTTTATTGAGGCAAAGGAAACAAAACACAACAAACATATTTATAGAAAAACAACAATGAAAGAATACATAACATCACATCATATATCCTGTGTGCTGCTACCCATCTCAAAGAGCACTCGGCTCAGCGTATGCTGGGCGACGCTGCACGCGCCATCCAGCGCTGATTTTCAGCCGACGCTCAGGGGAACCGATTGCGCGGACGTCACGGTGCTATTTCAATATTTAGGCATACATCGTTATCTATAGTGCATAATGTATTCGTGGCTGTATGATCAATATGCCGTTGCATCATAACTCCGTAACACATTGACGATAATGACATTTGACATTTAAAAGTTAACATATTGTTTGTGGCACATATGGTGGTGTGATGTGAAACGAGTGGTATCTGTGAATTTTCTCTTAGAAAATTGTTTAGCATTAAAAGTTAATCGTGTTGTAATGTCGTGACAGTGATTCAAAATGCAGTTCTACAAAGAAAGAATACTCAGCGCTGCACAGTTAAAAAGACTAAGTGAACATAAATACTCTTGCACCAGTGCCAGTATACTTGACGCTTGGCTTCAACCGTGGTGGTGCTGGCTAGTTTCAAAGACTCCTTTGTGGCTAGCCCCGAATCTCATCACAATATTAGGTCTAATTGTAAATATATTCACTACACTCGTACTTGTTTGGTAAGTACCTTATTAGTCATTAAAAACACTAAAACAGTGCCAACCTAACTTTCTACTTGGCAACGATTTGAATCTTATGTCCAATAAATCTACACAATCTTATAACTCAATGTTAAATAAAATTTCATAAGATTTGAATACTAATAAGATGGTTATAAGATTCCAATTCATTTTATGCCAAATCTTTTACTGGCATAATTATTTGTTTTACAAGGGACATCACTTATTAATATTTCGACTTTTACTCATGTTTATACAACATGCCATAGGTCAGGAGACATTTATCCTATATAATACACATAAGTCACGCCACTGAGATAAGATAGCAAAATTTAATCATCAGAGGTGTAGACAGACTTTTGTAAATTATAAAATACAACTCACACATTATCTATCACCATTCTGTTGTTATAATTGATTATTTGTGTATATTCTTTTTTGTATTAATCAGTTAATTGATCTTATAAAGTTTTGTAAAACACAAATTCAAAGATTTATATAATTATTGTTAGTTATAGTGTTGTATAGTAGTTTATGTTGGTTAGTTAGTTCTAATATTTCTGTAATTAAATAAGGGATGAGGGACATCTGATTTTTTTTACAGGGTATGATTAGATCTCTATCATTTGTTTATTTATTTATTATCAGGCAAGCCCTTGAAATAACTAATAATTGATAAGTGCATGTATCCTGCTATTTACCTTTTTTTAAATGATTTATTTTTATTAAAATTTATTTGTATTTATTTATAAAGCACACATGTATAAAAGTATGCTACAATAGTTCAGGCACATAGACAGGATGAACAATGAAAGAATGGAGAAAAATTTATACAATATGAATGTGACTGGAAGTAATAGCTGATGCTGACAGACCTGCTTGCACAGACAAAATAAAGAAAGTTCTGATGCAGGGTAATGTCAAAGTGCATGGAATCTATGAGAGTGCATGAATGTACTTATTAAAGTTAAGAAAGCTAAAAGGGTTTGCAAAAATAGAGAGAAGAGGTGTTCTATTCTCTCTCCCAACCCTAATAGAGATTCGGAGTAGTGATAGATATATCTTTAAAAATAGCTAGCTTACCACTGAATTCTTATAATGAATATTACTAATATGTCAAGAATAAAAAAATAAATTAGCAGACATTTTTTTTTATACAATTGAAGGCAGCCATTGGCCAACATTACACAATAATAATAAACAGTCATATTAATATACCTGCAGTAATGTGCTTCTCTGTTTAGGACCACCACAATGTGCACCAGAAAAGTAAATGATACAAAAACTTATAATGTATAGAATAGAATTTAATGGACTTAATTCTACAGTATTATATAAGGAAAAAAGTGAAGAGTCATATATAAATATTTGCATTTGAATGAATTATTTATAACATAATGTATTAATATATAATAATTGAATAATAAAACTTTATCATAATAATAATTATTATTAAATGCAATGTGATCTAACTATGAAATTAATGACACAAACTTTAGTTCCACAATTCTTTTATAATTATATAATGCAGTAATTATTTGTGTTTCAAATTTTGTGTTAATTTGCATAAATATGGTATGTACATATACTTTTCTATCATCAAGCTACATTGAAAATTACAATGCTCAAGGACTGTAGAGATCACTGTGATAGGTAAAAACCTACAACATATTTAAAAAAAAAATTCTAACTCAGTAATGTCACCTATCTCAGAGGCCATTAGCTTAAGCTATGTGCCAGTTGATCAAACAACCCACACAGGCACTTTCTAAGCAACAGGATTATCAGAGTGCGGAATGATTCCCCAGAAGACATAATCTCAGCTCTAAATGTGAACTAATTTAAAAATCGCTTTGACAAACACTATATCCAAACGGAAAGATTTATTAAAAAAAAAAAAACAAGATACAAGCACTATATATAAATAAATAAATAATAAAATAAAATAAAATAAAAATACATAAATAAATAAATATAAAATATATCTTGGTATTTATCTTAATTGTATTTAACAGGTTCAGTCCAGACGCACGGCAAGACCTGCCACGGTGGTCATGCGCCCTGTGCGCGTTAGGAGTGTTCATTTACCAAAGCCTCGATGCAATAGATGGGAAGCAGGCACGGCGGACAGGCAGCCAGTCACCACTGGGAGAACTTTTCGACCATGGCTGTGACAGCATATCCACGGTGTTCATCTCCCTTGGGGCCTGTATAGCGGTCAAACTCGGCGAGTATCCTACATGGATGTTCTTTCAGGTGAGTTATCCTTTCTTTGCACGCTTATACTACTGATGTGGCATGAAAAAATGTACAATTTTGACATTTATAATGTAAAGTATGTTTTGTGTAAATTGCGAATCAAATAAAACACAATCAACAACGTTCATTGCGATATGTAAGCAGTTGCAGTGTGTGCAGACAAGCAAAACTGGGTTGGACTGTCGCATTTCGGGACCAGCTTGTGTATATCCAGTAATTCATATACCTAAAGACCTTTGGTCGTGGAATACGTGGCCCGACATGACATTTTCGTCCTTTAAAATGTTTAGCGCCGCGTCATCCATCCTTGGCTGACACTAGACTTACCGTTTAGGTTGCGTCAGCCATCAGTGGCTGACACTAGACTACCAGCGTGTAGCAGCAGCGCATGTGGTCTGAACAGGATTGTCATAGAAATACGCGTGGCGCTCAACGTGTTAATAGTCACTTTCGTTGTTGGATTACACTGTACTTACCATCAGGTGCACTGTAGTCACATTGTCGCGCCAGTGTAAAAAAAAAGAGAACACACAACTAATAATAATATATCATCAAGCTATATCCTGTTCGGGGTATGCAGAGATACATTAGTGGCTGTATCCACTTTGTTTTTATGTGTAGTGCTCAACAGGATCAGTAGGGCAGTTGATCAGCGTTCACAATGCACTTAAACATGGTATTCCTGTTAGATGCCATACAGGATCGCTCCTAAAGTATTCCATGGATACTAATCCCTTATTCACAAGGACACCACAGCCACTCATTGAACCAAAATCAGCTGAAATAATGAGATGTTTTTTTTTTTTTAGTTTACAGATATATATATATTCTATTTATCCATAAAGAAATAATATTACATTCGAATTTTTATTAATTGTTAGAAATAGTTTTGAATTCTGATTCATTATTATTATCAATGATATATGTAGGTAATATTGCAGATATTTCTTTTCAATTTTTACCAATATTAATTCATGTTATAAATCATATTTGAATATTGATTTGATACAAGTTTAATATCTTGATCATATTAAATAAATAATTGAATTTATTCACAGTTTTCTAATAATGAAAACAACAAAAACTGAAAACGATGACAGTTTTAAGTTTTTCAACATAATAACATAATAAATAACACTGTAACAGGATATTGAAATAATCAATTACTTTTAGTAAAAATAGTCCAACAATAATTTTAATATGGATTCTATAATAAACACAATTGTGAAAATGCGAATAAATAAAAGAAATAAAAATACATAATATGTATATAATATCAGTTGTTTAACAAGCCTGCGAAATAAATAATTAAAAGTAAAAGGAAGAAAATGGAACTGTAATTAGATTTCTTGTCAATTTCAAAAGGCACTCTAGCTCATTGTTGCAGTAATAATAATTGTTTGGGAATGATTATGTCTTTCAGTATTATTGTTGCACTATTGACCTTGATGAAGCACAGTGAAGCCTTGTCAAGGGTTCGGTTTAAAATGGAGACTCTTGTATGGCGGCCTGCGAAGCAAGCATCTGGCCCCCAAATGTTAAAACCATTACAATTGTCGGCAAACTACACGACCAATGCTTAGATACAATAATAAATTACTAAAAGTGTCCACCTAATAGTTTTTTAAAGATAATTACTGACTTTTACAAAGAGGCAATTACGCTTAGAATATTATCAAAAAAGGAACGTAATTTACAACCACATTTCTTAATCATAATAATTAATACAAAATACAATTCTATAATTATTTCTATTATATATCTAAACAATCTTAGAAACGACCTTCCCACTGGCATCGCATTTCACAGTGGGTACACTTGGCAGAACATCTAATATCAAATGATCAGTTATAAAACTGGTGTATCCTCTTGCATCTATCTTTTCTTTTTTTTTTACCCTGGCTCGACATAGTGACTACAGACTACCTAATGGTAAGTACAGTGTAGTCCAAAAATGAAAGCGACTATTAAAGGATGAAAATCCATTAATAGTCTACATCGTCATGTCGGCCCACATATACCGCGACTGAAGGTCTCTAGGTATATGATCTACTGGATATACACAAGCTGATCCCGAAACGCGATAAGCCGAAACTGGTCACACCGACGGGCTTTACACCCGTGCACTGTGGTCGCGTTCCAGACGGGCCCCGGCGCCCTACCACCTCGCTGCTGCTCGTTTAGCACCACCCAGGAGTCACGTGTAGGGAAACTAGGGTAAAGCCTACGGACGCGAGCAGCTTCGACTCCCTAAGTATCTAGAATGTCTTTGTAAAGTAACAAAGAAGCCTTTAGTTGACTTGCACTTGGATATAAAGATGTCACTTATAGTATTTTTTTTATTGATATATATTTAATTTCAATTTGAATGCTTAATCAATTGAATTTTGAAATCTGTATGTTTCCTCTGAGAACGGCGATTAGCTGTGCTGCTGGTCACGTTTGGCACAACGTATATATGTAAAGTGGGTACCGCCACTGACTGTCTCTGCTCACACTGAGAGAGATATAGCGTGACGATATATATGTAAACGTCTAATTCTATAAATTAGGATTGTTATTTTATAGAGACTACTCGGTTGGTTCCTTATAATATCGGGAGAGACGACATCTCCCTCCGGGATCGTGCCTGGCAGGCGCGGCGTAGTGGGGCTACGGAGAATTGATTACGAGACCTGCAGTCCCCACTAATTCTTATTAGTATTTTTTAAGTATAATTTTATTGATAGTTTTTCCATTTAATTAGAGAAAGAAAAAGCATTTATTTGGCACACAACATAGAAAGACGGTTAATCAAGATAGAAAACATCAAAAGAAAATACCCTGTGCTGTGATGCGCCAAAGGAAAGTCAGCTCAGCAAATGCTAGGTGACCAGCTGAGCCCCCGTGCTGATTTTAGGCTGACGCACATTTGTTGTGTCAACGCGCAGACAACAGCGAGAAAGGGCTTAATAGAGTACAGATACAAATCTCTAGAGACTGTTTCAAAGTGTTATAGATAATGATATATACATACATACATACCATACACATTATTACTATTTGTTTTGTGAATATTACCTCGATGTAATTCAATTGTGTTTTTAAATTTTACGACTTTTGTATTGGAATAAAAAGATCGATTTTAAAACCGTCTGAACAAATAAAGCTATGCATATAAAATTGTATAAATGAAGTAGCATTTCCAAGAAACCGCAAATGTCTAATTTACAAATCATGTGTGAAATGACAATCACATCAAGCAGGCGCGAGCTGCAGCTCCGTTCGGCGAAGTCGAGCTTGCTGATGAATATATCCGGAAACAGTTAGTTGCGCAGGTGCATTAATATATATGCGTGAATGATAGCGCTTGCATAAACGCACCCTCTCGTCCAAACCCCTCTAAATGTAGTGGGACGGGGAACCGACACAATCAGTGGATGGATTTAGTGTTTACATTTTTTACGACCTCTTGTTTGTAGATATTTAAAGCTATTGTAAATATTCCATCCTATCCTTTTATAACCGGACCACGAGCGCAGGCTTACGTAGTCCCTACTTTACAGCGGCTCATAGCTTGTCTGGAAGTCCTCAAGTTCTCACCCCTGCCATGTTGATGAACTGTAAATAAACGAAAGTGATCCCATCGTATTAT
Organism: Automeris io; assembly: GCA_036320925.1. NCBI lineage: Eukaryota > Metazoa > Arthropoda > Insecta > Lepidoptera > Saturniidae > Automeris > Automeris io. The sequence continues at coordinate 533,447 of JAUDJH010000009.1, read as the reverse complement.
GATATTAGATCCTTTAAAGGAATCGCAAAGAGACATTTGTGTAAGCTGGCACGCTTGCTTAGGTTTTCTCTTCTCTATACCCATAGGCGTAGATGGGCAAAATGTAATCAGATTAATGAAAAATGATTACGTTTTCGTTATGCATTTTGTATTATTAAAGTTATTATATTTTGCCTATCGATATTTTAAACAGTAAGGAATCCTCAATTGCATACCAATTCATGGCGCATTAATATTTAAAAGGGCTTTTATCACTATTACAGATTAACGAAATTAAAATTAACAATTACAATATGTAATCATTGATCTGATTACATTTTGCCTATCTCTGGTCATAGCCATAGTTTGTGATTGCGCTATGCTTCTCATTAGGTGTTGTGTGGCTACTTTACTCAGATAGAATTCAAAAAATACTTAACAAACAAATTTGGGAGGCCGGCGACCTTCGACTGTTACCGTTGAATAGTTCCGCATTTATTCAAATAGCACCGCTAATTGTTATTAACCTAGCTGATTTTGAATATTTATTCATTTGTGTCAATACGCCGAGCGGTTAACTCATGTTTGGACAGGTTCGTGCATTAATTAAAATGAAATAAGTTCTTTGTAAGCTTTAAATGAAGCAAAACCGAATGACACATACAAGAAGTGTTTGATTTTAATCAGGGAGAAAATCCTGCATGGGACCTTCAGGACAGCGACCCCGGGGTGTCTGACTCCTGGCTAAAAACCATCATGGTGTCCCTCAAATCGCATCGCTGCTAGCTGGGCCTGGGAATCCATATTCCTCCAACGACCTGGCGAGCGAATAGTATTTTAGGCTCCATGTTTGAAGAGAAGAGTGTGCAGAGCCTCCCTATAAAGACCTCTCTATCAGGGTGCTCAAGATCACGCACCGCCTCCGCCACATGGTCAAATTTGGTCTACATTATCTTGCTCCCCTTTAAATATCTTATGAAGCTTCTGAGTTTTTTTTGTAAGAAACTGTAAAACATATGGAATGAACATAACGTGTCAACAGGATACTTCGAATGCTCTTGTCGATCTCATACACTATTCTACTAACAATATCGTTTATCGAATGTTGCTTTGTCAAGGCCTGATAGAGCTGCCCATTTGCTGACGTATTAGACAACATTTGCTGATAAAGATGTGTTTGATATCCGGTTGTAAGAGAGTCCCTAGTGGGAGTCTTTAATAAAAAAAAACAACGGTTTTTTTTATACTGGCTCCAAAAAAATGACTATATTGCACCTGATGGAAATGCAGTGTAGTCCAAGAAGAACCAGGACTGCCAATGGAGGAAAATCCGTTAAAAGTAGCCATCGCTATGTCGGCCCATATACCACGACGGAAAGTATCTAAGTACTAATATATGAACAACTGGATATACACAAGCTGATCCCGAAACGCAACAAGACTTATATGCTATGATAACAACCCGGTTCGGACAATCGACCTAACATCTCAAAATTATTTTAGGTTTCGATGGCTCTCGCATATGTCCAAGTACAAAAGCCTCATAAAAATGAAGAGAAAAATCTGCGAGCCATGATCTGTTTGATTTTTGTTTGGTATTCCGTCAATTGGAATGTCAATATGAACAGATTCTCGGTGAGACTGTGCCAATTCCAAACGATTCTACGCTTTTAATATGGCGATAGTTGTATTGCCTAAACTGGTTGTTAGATACGTTTTTTTTTATCTCAGGATGCCGTTATTTATAATAGCATCATATTTGGCAAACGTATACGACGTATAGCAAAATAAATTCTTCTATCTAAACATGTTGAACCACTCTAGTTGCGCAGGCATATTAACTAACTAAGCGTTTTATACCGTCTGTATCACGGCGAGTGTTTTGAAGAGTTATTTAGCCTTGTTCTACCCTCTCCCTTCCTTAATAGATCCACGCGCGCGGGCTTGCGGAGTTATATATACAGTGACTCAGATCCCGGCTAGGACAAACATGTTCTCTAATTCTTTACCGAGATGTTGAGCTGAGGAATGCTCGTCTGGCAAGCGTGTTTCCCGTGGCAAACGTATTCAGTCCGTTAAACGGGGCGTGAAGAGATATTTCTTCAGTCTGGAATGATCTTTGGAACTATCGATAGGATTTTCTTTACTGTTTATAGTCATAGTTATTTTTTGGACCGCGTCATACTCATCGTCAAATATGCTGAAGTCATTATGCCGAGTTAGGATAAAAATATATAGTGTGATGACAGGACAGAGCAATGTTATAGAAAACTTATAGGTAAATATCTGAACAATGATAAGTTTTCGAAGAATTGAATACTGTGAAACTTAGAACAAGAATTATACAAAATTATTTAATTATTGTGGTCAACTTTTGTAAATAAATTTAATCGTGAGTTAAAATGAAGTAAAACAAGACTTACATTTTTTTTAAGTTCATTTCTATTGCTCGTAATACTTTCTTTTTGCAATGGTGTAGATTTCACTTTCAACTCGTGATTCATTTTGACGTCATGCTTGATGTCCGATAAATGTTCAGAACTGTTGTGAATAATGACTAATAAAAGTTGAGGTTACATATTCGTCGACAACTATTCCGGAGATCCTCATGATATTAAATTCAATTAATGTTTTAATAAGAGTTAGTGCAGCTACTGTATAGATTTATTGCCTATCCTGCATCGTTAGTACATCAAACAATTTGTTCTCAGGGGAATTTATACAATGATTAACTTTATGTTAATTGTACCAAATACTTTCATTACATTTTATTTTAAGGATTTGACAATTCTGGAAAGAAATCTATTTTCTTCGGCCTGACCAATACCGTTGGCCTTATGTGGCTTTTTCAGTTTTACAGAATTTGAAGTGTCGAAGGCTTAAACAACTCAGCCAAGAGAATATCCCGTTTGTATGAAGGAGAATGCTCGGAACTGTTCAAATAAGTGCCCCCAGCCTGATTCCAAATGTGCTTTTCGCTGTTAGTTATCATGATATTCTCATCCTAATACCTTACCGAATCGCGACAATTCAATGATTCTCAGGAATTTACATTTGTTGTGCCATAGAGCTTCCTGGTTTAGTTTTTAACAACATTGGATTCTTCAATAAGCAACTATAATATGATCAAATTCGTCAACGCAACAACTACTCTCGATATTCTTATCAGAGCAGTTATCCGTGGATAGCAGGAACCATCAGTTTAGCCGTCAGTCTCGCTGAATTAACTGTGAAACATCGTTGACTATAATTCGTAATTCGTTCGTGATTCGTTCATTTGTTTTAAAAAACGCAATGTTTGCCGTATCAGTTATCGGCAATCTTGTTACCTTTATCAATATACGTCGATACCGGAAGTAGTCCTGTTGTCGCCACTTAGTAGGCCAAGTGTAGATTAAATTATCGTATGACATGTATTTATTCGGTTGAAATTCAAATTCATACCAATGATAATGGCCGAAACAGTCTTTGCGCAACATTAATGGATTCAGATTAAAAATAATACAGTCCGCGTAAACCGTATGAGGTAAAGCAGTCAAAGAGAATCTGTTAATCTCTATTTAATGGAATAGGACAAGGTTGAACCAGATTCCGTGACTTCAGTAAGGCATCTTTTACTGGTTGCATAGAGAAGTGTTTTCAAGAGCTACATTATCTAATGCTACCAGCCCCATCTCACCATAAAAGCACTAGACGCCGAATCGGATACCATCCGTTTGTGATAGACATTCCTTATATCTGCGAGAAAAGATTCGCTTCTACATTTTCATCCGAACAGCAAAGGAGTTGAATATGCATAATTTTTGTACAGATTTTAGTTGACTGATTTTTGAACAACATTAATATCACGATAATCTATACTAATATTATAAAGCTGAAGAGTTTGTTTGTTTGTTTGAACGCGCTAATCTCAGGAACTACTGGTTCGAATTGAAAAATTCTTGTTGAGTTGAATAGACCATTTATCGAGGAAGGCTTTAGGCTATATAACATCACGATGCAATTATTAGGAGCGAAGAAATAATAGAAAATGTGAAAAAAACGGGGAAAATTATTCATCCTTGAGGGCTTCCATTGCGTGCGCTGCAAAAACGGTTGAAGATACCAAAAATATATGTAAGAAGGAATTATTCCTCTTGAAATGATCTAAAAAAATGTCCGCGACAGTATGTGTCTATCTTTTAAGATTAAGTCACTAGAACCGTTTTTATGGTAATCAAATTTGGTCGAAATTAATGCATTATTTGTTAAGAGTTGTATCAACGTAATAATATTAATCTTTATCCAAATAAATGTGTTGTTGATTAAGAGTATTTAATTGTGAACAAAATTGTCTTTGACATCACTTAATTTCAATGAACATCTTAGAAGATATTACAAAACCTTATATAGCAAAACAACGTTTGCCGGATCAACTAGTAACTATATAATAATTATAGAAAACCTCTTCCCCCTCCGTTTTTTTCTTTTCAGAATGTGTCGCCTGTGATGCGCGAAAGCCTATGTATCTTAGGTGTGAATATTCGCTGTGATCCCAACCTCAGGGATCATTTGCGATTTGTCATATCCGCAAGATCGCGTAGACTTGATGTCCAGTGCGACGGTTTTCACGCCGTATCAACTGTTCCTATTCTAAAAAGCCCACGTCACGCCCTGTATGGAATATTGTTTGCATCTTTGAGATGGTTTCGCTCAGTACAGTTCATACGCCCTGTATGGGTTGCAGGGGATGGCTGTCCACATTGTGAATAATCTTGATGTGACTGAGCATCTTGAACTGCTCCAGTTGCGCAGAGATATTGCCTCGTAAGCGTTCTCTAACATCTGTATCACGGGGAGTGTTCTGAAGAGTTATTTAATTTTGTTCCACCGTCTCCCTTCCATAGTAGAACCACGGCGTTGGTTTACGGAGTCCCGGTTATACGGTAACTCTCATGCCGGCCAGGACTAACTAGTTCTTTAACTCATACTTTTGCCGTGTCGTTGGGCTGTATGGTTTTCCAGCGAGCGTGTTCCCCTCCGTCCTATGATATGGGGTCCTTAAGCGTAGAATGAAGAGATATTTCTGGAGGCTGACGTGATCTCTGCGACTACTGATGGGTTTTAACTGTTGATAGTCATTGTCGTTTTTTATCTGTACCATGCTTACTATCAGGCGTGGTGTGGTCACTCGAATCAGGATAAACAAGAAAGATTTGCTATAGATAAAACAACTTGGAGTTTGATTTACATCAGCGGCTCCCAACCTGGGGTACGCTAAAGTTTGTTTAGGGGTACTAAAAAAAGTATTATGGCGGTAAATAGTATTATAAAATATGCTTTCTAGGATTAATATTTTTTATAATTTTTTCTCGTATATAACATTATTTCACATCATAGCACATTAAATATGTTTGCATGTTTATATTTCTTCAGCTGTATTCTTTGAAAGTAAATATATTTGTATATCTGAAATTAATAAATGGTTTCTTATTTGTGTGTATATATATGTGTTTGCGTGTGTGTTAGGGGTACCCACAAAGTAAACAATCAGGTAGAGGGGTACTGTAATGAAAAAAGGTTGGGAACCGCTGATTTACATTATCAACAAGGTCGTAGTATTGCAATATATTATCAAATGTGGTAACGTTTAATCTGATAACTTGATTACTAGTACGTCAACCAATGTATTACCATTAGGCACGCTCCCTTTTTTTAATGACCAAGAAAATATAATGTAAAGTTCCGTTCAGTATTTATTGCAACGTCTGTTATTACGAATTTGTTTCCTACATTTCATAACTCTGTTGAAACTAGTAGATTTTTTTTAAATAAAATAATGTAATGAGGCTAAAGCCTCAAAGTACATGCATAAACTACTAAAGATGTACTAATGATGTACTAAAGTGCATCCTTGATAACTATGCCAGCCTCGTAAGTAGTGATGAAAATGCCCGGGAATTTTCCCAAAATGACCAAAACTTCCTTGGGAATATTCCCGGGAATTTACGAAATGTTCTCGGAAGTTTTGGGCAGTTTGGGAAAATTCCCGGGCATTTTCATCACTAGTCATGCCGCGTGGTTTCAGTGTTGCTAACTTCAGACAAAAATATCCTTTGAAACCTGTGATAATCCTTAAACCTTACTATATTGTAGGACGTACTTGCTTGCGAGACAACGGTCGCAACCTTAGGTCAAGGTTCTCGTTGGTTCTCGAAATTGGGTGATATTACAGGACGCGCCACACTGCTTTCTTTTTGGTTATACAGGTGGCGTGATATTAGGATACGTGCAGCCGTTGATCGAGAAAAGTCCCTAAACGCGTGTCAATTTGGGCACACCGCTAAGAGAGTAAACACGCGCTACAATATTATAAATTCGAAAGTGTGTATGTTCCGTTTTTACGTCTAAATTGCTGAATCGATTTTAATGTATTCCAGTTTAAAAATAGCTTAGACGTTTGAGACAGATATAAGCTATTTTTCGTTGCGAAAATAAAACTTGAAGGAACTTAAATAAGTGATGCAATTTCCTACGGGGTAGTGATTATTTTTTATAATAATAATATATCGTAATTTTATATCCCTTATGGGTTGAGTAGAGATATATTAGTGGTTGTTTCCAATTTTTACTTATATGTCGTGCCCTTTTTTTTGTATCCCAGGGGAAAAATCCTGCATAAGACCATCAGGGACGCCGTGAGATCAGCGACCCCGGTGTGTCAGATTCCTACTGACTAAAAACCCCCGGGTGTCCCCCAGATTGCCCCACCTGGGCCTGGGAAGTCAATTTCATCCAGACGCCCAGGAATATATCTCGTGCCCAACGTGACCAGTGCGGAACTGATTACCGATCTCAGGGCATTTACTACACATGATATAATTATTTTTTAAGTTAGATACAAATCGGGATTTTTTATTTGGTTCTTTGGTATACTTAGGGTGGGAAAAGTAAGGAAGGGGTTCTCCTGGTTAGCTAGTATTTAACAGATATAATTTTTTTTAAACATGCTAAGACAGGGATCGGTAAAGAATTTTTCAAAAGTAACAAATACTAAGGATATTTTTTTAGTATAGAGCCTCGGGACTACTCCATAAAGTTGATAATTGACCATATACATCGCGTAGTTACATCGCAGTATTGCAGAGTTTTCTCTTAAAACGTGGGATACATTAAAATTAACCAACAATTTAAGTAATAATCAGAATATTTAAAGTAATAATAGAATTATTATGTATGAAATTGTGGCTGTGGGTGGCCTTGTGGCTAACGAACCGGTATACATGCGCGTCGACGCGAATAGTTATAGGTTCGATTCCCGGTCCGTATTTCTGGGCTTTTCCAGATTAAGTATGGATTTAGGCACTACAAGCTCACCCGTGAAGGATACAGCGCGAAGAAATCCGTATGACTAATAGAAATATCATATGTAAAGGCGCCCTGGAACGGCGATAAGCTGCGCTGCTGGTCACGTTGGGCACAACATACAAGCGCAAAGTGGATACAGCCACTGATGTATGTCTGCTCAACCCGAAAAAGTTATAGCGTGACGATGTATTATTTTATGTATGAAATTAATGATTTCTCTCAATAATTCTGGCTTTCATATTTATTCAATACAAATTCCTCATGCAGTCAAAATTAACAACATTAAACATCGATTTTATCTTTTTTGTGCAGTAAATAATTTACTTAGGCACATTTTGATTAACTCCATAACTAAAGGTAAACCGTTATATATTACTCAAATTCAACACTAAATTCAGAATATAATATTCATTAATGTTTCTTTTTTTATTAATCTCATTTTGTTTAGTTTTGAACACTTTTTTATTTATAATATGATTATTTTCTTAATATAATGTGTAACTTTTTTTACGATTACTAACATAATATTAGTTACTTTTTTTGAATTTATGGTGTGAGATGTATGCTCCTATTATAGAATGGTGTATTGAATGTTTTTTTTTAATATCTAGGATTTATACTTCCTGTTAGCACACCGTAATAAATAAATAATAACAGTTGAATAATTGTAGTGTGTCTGAATTAAAATAAAGTAAATTAGTCAGTCATAAATGTATTACCGCAGAAACAAGACTGGTTATTATTATACAGTAAGAATTAGTTGACCTGGCTGGCTTTGTCCCGCCCAAACGGAATTATTTTGCAATAAGTATGTCTTTTATGTTTGCTTTAATTAACCGATTTATATGTATAATGATTGGAGATTAATTGTAAGTTCCTAGTAAATTATGAGAGACTCTACCAGCACAGTCGTTATTGTAATGAATACAATACAAATGGAAATCTGTCAAATTACCGTGTATGTGGCAGAGATGGGCAAAATGTAATCTGATTAATGATTAATGATTACAAAATGTAGTCGTAATTTTAATTTTCTTGCTCTTTAATCATGACTAAATCCATTTAAAATATTAAGAAATCATAAATGTGTATGCAATCTGGGATTCTGTAGTGTTTAAAACATAGATGAGCAAAATGCAGCCATATTAATGGTAAAAAACGTAAAATGTAATCTTAATCATTTTTATTAATCTGATTACATTTTGCTCATCTATGGTATGTGGCTTTTTCCACCCTTCGTATTCCCAAAAACCTTAATAGTAGTGAAATGTCTCCCAGTTTTAACATCCAACACTTGTTAATTTTCGGGTAATACTCTCGAGCTAGTAACACTGCGTACCCCATGGCGGTGGGCTGTGGGTTGAGCTCGGCTCGGCCTTGGACGAGCTCGGACGAGGCAACGTACACATGGAACGAATGTAGATATTGCAAACCACGCATTGGCCAATGTTGGCCAGTGTGTGAAGTATGCATTGGCCAATACGCCGGGAAAATTTGCGTGTGGTGACCACGGAATTCTGAGATATGTAGAGTGGACTATTGGCCTATATTTTAAAGCTATAAAAATCTATAAGAGCGTTGGTGATAAATTCTGCCTGCAAAATAATTCTTTCCAGTCTGTCCCAATTTAAAGAAGAATCACTAGGTAGGTAGGTAGCTACGGCGAGGCTGCGGAGTATTGATTGCTGGGCCCACAGTTCTAGTCGAAGCGCCGGAGTTTTAGCCGGTACTAGTTCGATTCATTTCGCGCGCGGCGTCCGCGCCAGTCCGTGAGGCCGATAGGGTACTATCATGATTTTCTCCAAGTAAAAAAAAAGTAGTAATATCCCACCAAAGGCTCCAGCTTCTTTAAGAAATGGCCGAAACATTAGCTAAGTAAAATAAGTGGCTAATTTGACCGATTTTAGTTGATCAATTACTTTTAGTAAGTATTCCATTAAAGGTTGACATCTCATAGAAGCCGAGGCCAAATCTTAAAAAAAAAAATTGTTCAGTATTGGCTAAAAGGGAAAAAAATATATATCTATCATCACACTGGATCCCTATTGAGGTAGGCAGAGAGAATAGAACGCCAGTTTTCTCTATTTTTGCAAACCTCTTTCATTTATTAGTCCCTTCATGCACTCTCGCTGATTCCGCGAACTTTTGACATTACGCTCCATCAGAACTCAATTTTAATTTGGTCTGTGAAGGTAAGTCGCGGTCGGCCTCTGCTCCTGCTTGCAATCACATTCATATTGATCTAAAAATCTACAGTCTTTATCATCTTTTAAATTTAAGGTTTATTTTTGGTTGGTTGGGTTGGTTATAAACAACATAAAGGAAAATATCATAGCGGCGGCGATCAATAGCTACTTTTCAATATGTTAACTGTCAACTTAATAATATATCGTCACGTTGTAGCGATATAACGTTCCCGAAAGGGATTTCGGGGAGAGCAAAGATAGTTTCTTACAAGTGCAAAAGTACAAAAGGGACTACTGATAAATATGATTGATTAAGAAAGTCTTGTGAATGTCGGCTAAAAATATATTGAAGTATACAATAAACTGCAAGCAGAGTTGTGATCAGCATTGTTTTTGAAACAACTCTATAAGATGTTTTAAAATATACGGCAGCAATATGAGCGCTTCGCTCGAGCGCTTTTTACCTAATTCGATGAAGATGGCGCCGCGAAATTAGGGCACGTCTTAAACGGTCTACACATGATTCAATTTTACGTTGTATCTATTTATTGAGAATCAATTAACGTTAATAAAACTTACGGCTCTTTCAACAATAATTTAAATCTAGTGTAAACTTGCTTCATTTAACTGTCGCTGACCGGTGGGTTTACACTCCTAGACGCAGTTCCGCTCCGGCGCAGCCTGAGTTTCTTTCAACGTTTCTTCTCATGGTAGTTGTTGGATATAGAAACACAATTATTATAATTCGAAATTGGCCATGAGATCCTGGAACTAGGTAAGACAGGAACCACGTACCTTTTTGGCGATAAATGACGCGTCTTCGATGTCGTTGAAATTGATAAAAACGAATATACACAGTTTAGCGCTCGCGTCACGTGTTGATTGCACCGGTGTTGATTAGTACTAGTTTTCGCGCGCGGCGCCATTTGTTGTTTAGGCTTGTGGTGGGAGGGGATAGGGGACCGACAGGTAAATAATTGGATTCTCATGGCAATACCTAACAGTAGTCGTTTCCGGAATGCTGCTAGTTCTTACCCTGGCTGGCCGGCCAAGCCGAGGTTCTTACCCACAGGAGTGCCTTTGGGTTTCCATCTAACCCATAACTCACTGGTTGCGCAGCTTAAGTGCCCGCCTCTCTCGTCCGGCGAAGTTGTAAAGGCCTTTTCTATCACAGAATTTCTTGCAGAGAATGGCAGAGTCAAAGCAAGGAAATCGCTACAGGCTACGTTGAGATAATTTATACCACATACCCTTGCCCATAAAATTATCTTCTTAACAGGTATCCCATATGTTGAGACTAATATCTCTAGCTATGTGACGTTTTTACAGTGGAGACAATGAATCGAAATTACTATTAATTTCGACGTCATGGAATCGACTTTGTAAGTTCAATGCGAAATTAAAACGTGTGTAGGCGGTGTAATCATTTATGAGCCAATGAACTTGTGTTTTATATCACACGTTCTGAATAGTGAAAATATGTAGACATTATTAACACATTGTTGACCTAACTCTGGTTTTAGTAACGGAAGCGCTATACAGTATGTTATATGTCCGCTCCAGCAGCGCAGAGATATTGCCTCACTGAGCGTTTTCTACCGTATATATATTGGCGAGTGTTCTGAAGAGTTATTTAACCTTTATCCACCCTCTCTCTTCCTTAATAGAACCAGGTGCGCGGGTTTACAGAGTCACAACTATACGGCAACGCACATCCCGGCTAGGACTAACAATTTCTCTAATTTTTACTTTTGCCGAGTCGTCGAGCTTTGGAATGCTCGTCCGGAGAGCGTGTTCCCACCGTCCTACGGTATTCAGCTTGTTAAACGGGGTGTGAACAGATATTTGTGCAGGCCGGCATGATCGCCGTGACTAGCGATACTTTTTACTATTGATAGTCGTTGTTGTTTTTGGATTGTACCATGCTTACCATCAGGCGAGTTGTGGTCACTGTGCCGAGTTAGGTTAAAAAAACCAGTCGGACCCGTTATGGCTACATACTCGGTATCGATATTAGATTTTATTTAGTTTATTCTTTTTAAATAAAGACGGAAAAAAGACGAATTAAATAAAAAAATATTAAATGGGGATAACTTACGTAGCAATATTGGGTTTGTATATTGCTACTTGCTAGCGAGGCGGACATCCAAGGTTGGAATGCGAGCAGTTTTGTTCTCTATTTAATTATCATGGAATAATTGCTGATTTATCGTTGTTGTGTTCTGCGGGACGTGTTCTTGGTTTTTGGGTTTGGGTAAATAAACGCAAAGTGGATACAGCCACGAATGTATCTCTGCTCACCCTGAAAAGGATATAGCTTGTCAAAATAGTATTAAAGAGGGGAAATTCTAAAAATGATCTGCTGTTACTGTGACGGTGCATCCTACTTCGAAAGACCATTATGTACTAAGCGGCAATGTTTCTTAATTTTCAGTGTTTCTGCGCGATGACATTGTTCTACTGCGCCCACTGGCAGGCGTACGTCACTGGGACATTGAAAATGGGCAGGATAGATGTCACCGAAGCTCAATACTCCATCATAGCGATACACCTCGTCTCGGCAACCCTCGGCTCTGACTTCTGGACAACTCAGGTAATGCTGTCAAACATAACTCCACATTCGTGTGATCTAAATAAACATCAACCGGTGGCGTGCATTCCACAGAAACAAAAAAACATGATCTAATTAGGTAATTAATATATTCAGATTCAAAATCCCACTTGTACTAAATTTTAAGCCAGTATATTTTTTAAATACCACCCCAACACCATTTCACTGTCTTGGACTGAATCGACGCCGAGCTCGATGAAGCTCTTACGTCGCGTTGGCTACTCAGTTTGAAGCACCGACGTAGAATGGCCTGCCTTTCGGTTTCCTATACACTTACTCTGGAGACTGTGTGTCTGAGTTGTAAAATTTTGTTCCCCCTCTACCTTCTACCACAAATTAACTGCTCGTCGTGCGAATCTGCTCCCTTATATGATTGACATTTTAGCTGCTCGCACGAAGCGATTCGCCTCCTATTATTTGTTACGGACCGCTAAGGAGTGGAATTCGATTCTTGCGTATGATTTAGCAACATTTTATGACGTGGGAATCTTCGAACGACGAATGTATCGGTATCTGTTAGATGTACTCGCTCCATCATTAACCTCATCATCACTTTCCATGAAATGTGATTGAGGTCAAGAGCCAGCCTGTCGGCAATAAAAAAAGTCAATTATAACAAGGTCATGTTTTTTTATGATATACTTCTATGGGATACACGCCACTGTTCTCAACTGCTATCGATTGATGACTTACGGCAATAATTTAACCATTTGCACTCGAAAGGTGACTCTCGCTCACCACATTACATGAGCGCGGGAACGGCCTCGAGTGCAAAGGGTTAACTTATCCCATCTCTTGTTAAACGTTTGTTACGATAACAACCATAGTATTTTTCATATGATACGCACTTTTCTGCGAAGGAAAATGATAGCTATCTTTCTATGAATTAAAGATAGGTTAACAATTGTAGTCGTTAAATTGATAACCTATCAATCCTACAAATCGTTATCTGATATGTATTACTGTATCAATAAAACCACGCCCTTATTCACACGCAAATTTATAAGAAACAGAGAATTACTATCACTTTACAGCTTAACGATAGCATAATAAATTCTGGTGTAAATTCAACAGATAACAGATTTTTAAAGAATCACTACTTAAACGCCATAGCAAAAGTAAATGAATTTTACGTTCACGTAAATATAGCTTCTTTAGTACAATGCCAAACATTTAAAAATAATATCATTAGAGGTTGATTTATATTTGCTATTGCGAAAATAGTGAGGATAGGAAATCGTGAAAATGAATCAGATCTTGTCGTTTTAAATGTACTGCACCACATCGTTACTACAATATCAATGTGTCGCTCACAGTACCGTTACGATAAAGTACACGATATTTAAAAATTCCCACATGAGCCCCTCGGTCACAATTTCACTGTGAATCAGTCCAAATATTCTGGATAATACAACCAGAACCTTTAAACAAAGCGTCATTAGACCAGCTTTGTTCATCGCCTTGTTTAAATGCATAATTATTATGGTCAATACGATATGATAGAATGATGGTGATTTTAAAAAGTATCCATGCTGAACGCGTATTGCACTTTGTGGAATTTCGTCGTCCTAATTAGACAAAGTTCAGCATAGTCGAACGTAATGCATACTTTTATGGATACATTTCTTATGGATTAGTTTAAATCTCGATAGCCCCAATAATGACCAAATACTAAAAACATAATAGTGACATTTCCTCACTTCTTTTCTAATTATTTCGCATCAATACGTTTACATGTTTATGACTTTGAGAACCTTTGTTTAAATATACATTTGTTGGACAAACTAGTTCCATCATGTTATTTACTGGCGGTCGTTCTTATTTCTAATTAGGTAACTTTTTAAAATTCTATTTTATCAAATGCGATCAAACATGGTTGAATTTAGTAAGTCTGCCAGTTAGGATGACTGAATTCAGCAAAGTGTAATAAGCGCCAAAACGCGCGTAGGTTGGTGGAGGCATCGAAATTCGATATTCGCTGGCGCTGGCCGCGATCGCGGGAGCGTTCCTCACCGTCGGCACCTTGGTCGCTGCCATCATCAGCGGTGGCGTCGGCAAGAACGGCTCCACTGTCGCTGTGAGACTTGCTACTCGTTTATTGTAGCTTGGTACTCAGTTGGTGGCTTGTTACTATCATTAATGAATTCTCAACATCATCATGTAACGTCTAATCATTGAAACTACAAAAATTAACAGCAATAAATACGATTAATGCTATCATGAAATGGACTAATTATTTATTTACTGAAGCAATAGCAGAGAAAGCAGATTTCAAAATCGTTTTTAAGATCTCATTAATTGCATAAAATGAAGAAGATTTGTTGTCGATTTTAAATAGTATTCTTGATTTGTGATAACTTGATTACCACCAGCAGAGTACCGACGTAAAATTTGGTTTAAATGGCAGCGCAATGTGAAGTTGTCGTTGGTAAATTTATCATAGTATAGTAACAAATATTTGGGTTGGTTAAATATGGGACTACAGCGTTATTGGCAAGTGGTTTAAAAATTCATATTTACATATATATATAGATTAAATTTCAAATTAATTTAGGAATCTTGCATTGATATGGAATCTCATTAAAATTGTGATGACAGTTTTGCAACTACTAATAATATTCAAACAGAAAACTACAAGGATTGCAAAAAAGCTTCTAATTGAGGTCACATGAAAGCTTCAATGATTTTATCAATCTTATTGAGTGACCCGATAAATGTTCACAAAGGCTTACTATAAAAATTTTAATTTAGTCAAACTCATATCAGCTTACTGACTACCGACGTTCCAGGAATGTTGACTAATATCATAAATCTTCGAATAATTCGCTTATTTATAGATACTGAGATGTCAAATAATTAACAACTAGATTCATCCCTCACTTTTGTAATCAAGTTTTCAAGACTAGTGTACATGTAGTATCGTTAAGTAGGATACTTCCTAAGACCGCTCGTAAGACAAATCTAAACTTTAGGTAAAGGAATAAGACTGACGTTGTAACCGTTAGTTGCAATTTTTTATCTGCAATATCTTATTGCAACATTTTTTATTGAAATCGTTTGCCAATCGCATAAATATCCCAACCGGACTTACGAGTGCGATATTAATCCAAATCGTATGACTTTTGTATCGTGTGTAAAGACGTAACAGTTTATTAATTGCTTAAATTTGTCTTTTTTGTGTAACTTTTACGTTATTTTGATCCATTGCTTCGTTATCATGTGGGTTTTTTTAATAGCATGTATAGTACTGTTTTATTACCGTTGGATAATGCTCACTGTGTCGTTTTAGTCTGTTGAATATTCATGTAAATGGAACTAGATGACGTGTATTATTCCGTTTTTTTACTGTACCAAAGTTTCAGACACTCCATATGACTAAACCACCAATCGAACATTTACTAATGTCTGAGATAACGTTCAAATACAATACCATCAACTTCATTACCTACCCACGCCATTAATTTCATCAAAAACTACAAAGCGTCTAAATGATGTTGCTACAGTGAAAAGAACTCTCTTGATATTAAAATTGTCATTATAATTGATTGAGAAAAGTTGTTTAACATTCTAACAATTTAAACAGTTTGCGCTTAATTTTTTAGACCAATGATTCTGGAATGTGTCCGAAACATTGGTATAATACGTCGTTTATTAGAACGGATATATAGTTTTGTTTATATGATATATTATTGTTTATGGTCTATATATAATATCGTTTTATTGATAGATCATTTCTGTTAATTAGGTATTGTGTCGTCAGGTATCTTAGTTATTTATTTCAATGTCGATGTGCGGTCGATGTGAGTTGAGATCATTTGTTTTCAATTCCCAAGTGGTGGTCTTCACTCATTATCATATTCATAACCTAAACTTTGTATAATTATTCTGTAACATATCAATATAATATACATAAAATAATTGTATTTAGTTACCTGTAATTCTTTATCCCCTTATATTTTATTTATATCTAATACGCCTCGTTTTAAACTATCTTGTCTTTGTTTTCTTTATTTTAGAAATGTTTAAGTTTATAATTTTTATTGTGTGCAGTATTATTTTTGATGTTTTTTGTTCATTTTAATTATATACTTAATTTTATTTTTCAATGTATATTCAGATTAGAACTCTCCAGGTTGATCTAGAAATGACTACTCTTAACTGTAACTTTGAGGTTTAAAATCTACCTCATGTTTATTAATAATGTACTCGTTTGTACACATGAACGTGTTAGATTTTAAAATAAGCGTAGATAATAGAAACTTGACATGGCACGATGGTGACAGATGCCAGTGTTGGAGACGCATTGGAGTCTGCAAATCTGCTCCTTGAGTTTCGCAGTACATTTGTATTACGCTATCAACTTCCTGGCGACCTTCCGAGTTAGGGGCTGCGGCAAAAACGGCTCTACAGTCGCCGTAAGATGGAATCCTGTCAATAATAACACATATTATGCATACCTATGTGTTTATTTGCGCTGATCATTGAGATCTTTCGGACGATTCAGTCATATCTCTTTAACTCTTCCTAACCGACTCAATTTCAGTCTCGCTTAACCGACTTCGCGTTTAATTTAAAATCTCCGGTACAAAATAGCGTTGTCTTGATGTATGTGTGAAAAATGTGGTTTTTTGAATGGATTTGAGTCATACCAATAATCAGGCACACAAGCACGTAGAATACTGAACTGTTATTGACAGTAGATTTGATAAAGTAACTTTTAAATGGTGATTAGTTTAAATTTAAAATAATATTTTTTACCTCAAAAAGTTTGGATCGTGTAATCATTTGGGACATGAGTTTTACTGTTCCAATATTTTAAAAGAATGTGATGTTGTCTGTTTGGTTTTATTTGACTGAATCGTCTTAGGAATCAGTTATTTTTAATAACATTGGCATGGTCGTACAGTCATTTGTAAATAAACAACAAGAGTTTTTCATGTATTATTTTTCAAGAGATTTTGCAAGTGCTTTTCGCTATTTGCAGTCATTCTGCTTAAAGATTATTTAGGCCGTATCAAATACCCATAAAAATCAATAAATATCAGTTTAGCAGGTATGGAAGGTCAAGTCGTACTGAAACCAGTCTGTAAAGATTTAGATTAAGTTAACATAAAAATGATTTTTTACTATTTACAAGTGGACGCTGTACCTTAATCGCATCTGGTGGAAGGTAGAGATGAGTTGGAGAATGGTCTGCATTCGCCTAACGAATGCCTATTCACTCTTCTCTTAAAGGCTCCCGAGTCAAAAACGTGGAAATAGGGTAGCTGAAACTAGTTTCCACTTCTCAGGTGTTCGCATGATATTCATCATGATATTATGATATAGGGAAATTTTAATCATTTTAAATGTTGTTTTTAATCATAATTTTTACCTGACGCAACAAATACGTTTATAGATTTTCGAACATTTACACACATTGACCTAGTCCCAAACTAAGCTTTCGCTTGTACTATAGGTAATAGACAAAAATTAACACACACAAACACAACCATGAACATAGATGGGCAAATTGTAATCAGATTAATGAAAAACTATTATTATATGATCAAATTTTGCATTTCGCACCGTTAATTACATTTTGGCTGTGTATGTTTTAAACACAAAGGAATTCTTAATTTTATACAAATTTATGACACTCATATTTAGAAGGATTTTAGTTATAATAACAGATTAACGAAATTAAAATAACTATTACATTTTGTAATCATTAATCTGATTACATTTTGTCGATTTTTACTCGAGCGAACTATTCTGCTCGTCACATATGTGTTTGCCGCTATCGGGTCATAACGCAAGACCTTAGCATCGTAAATAGGGTATAATCTGCGCTATGAGGTCGTCAAGTTATTTACAATCACATTAGTTATTAATTAAAATAACAATTCAATGTTATTATTAATCATTTTCATCAGTTCACTGACTTTGTGTAGGCCGATAAGAGGAACGAATATTGTATCATTGTAAAGACAGAGATATTTGCACATGCTGAGTACGCCACTAGTTGTTACTCAGTTTGCTTCAAATATTTGTTTTGAGGTAATGCCATACTATGGTGTAAAATTTGATGAATGAGTGAAGACAATGCTTTTTCTGTACCATTTTTAGTTATAACGATCAAAAAGTATCTGGTTATGTATCTGAATTGTATTATTAGAATGTTTATTTTTAAATATTCTTCTTCTTCCCTCTTTTTCCTTCCTCTATACATATGATAAATATTTAAATTAAAGCAGTATAATGATTACCAGGTACTGTTACATTAAAATCATCGTTTACCGGAACCGTTTTATTAGAATCATTGACTACCGGATACTTTTTGATTACCTTGTACCTTTTATTAGAAACATTGACTAATAAGTACTTTTTATTAGATACATTGAATACCGAATACATTGTAATTAGAAATATTGATTACCATATACTTTTTGATCACGTTTGTTGGTGTTTTATTTTCATATATTAATTAATGGCATGTTTGTCTTTTCTTTTTTGTTTTCTGTTACCGCCGCCGTCCGCGTCGCCATCGTTACGTCTCCGCGGACCCTAACCCCATGGCGACCATCGACCCCATCATCATTCACGACTTAACACTACAGTTACCGACAGTGCCGGTCAGCCTTAACCTGATCTCGAACTACGTTGTCGTCGCCATCAACATGTACCACGTGGCCAGTTCGATTAACGTTATAACGAAGGGCGGAGTGGGGAAAAACGGCTCCACAGTCGCAGTAAGACATTTTTGTATATTGTGACCAATGGTATTACCTTATAGGTAGATGCGTCATGCCCATTGCCTACTGAGAAGATAACTCAGATTATTCTGTTAACGCGTTAATGGAACGGCACTGAATCTGCCTCTATAATCTACTATCCGTCTACTTGTTGCTGGGTGTCTATTTGAAAATACAATCTGATTAATCAAATTATAGTTTCGTTCGGTCAAGATAAACAATCGAACATTTTGAATCATTTCACAGAATCATCACCCCGCTTGATTATACGAAATTTACAATTTAATAGTCGAAACAGAGTGGCAATTATAGCACGTTTATTTTTTTAATTAAACATATTCGTAAGAGACACCTGTCTTAATCATTCATTCGAGTGTGACTAGATATCATTCAGGCAAATATTTGACGTTCGTTTTGGCATAGTTTAGTCTAAAAACGCATCTACCTTTGTAATATCATTGATTATGTGGCCTGATGACATGTCTAACAATTAACAACTGCACTGTTACTAATTTGGAGGTCACAGTTCGCGCATTCACGCCTCGCAACGCCTTTAGGGTCGAATTGTGTGACGGTCTCCTGTTCGTCCGACATTTGTTCGTATTGTTCTGTAGTGTTGTGCTGTGTCCTTTGCATGAGTCATATGTCATTGTGAGTAGTATTCCGAAGTGTAGAATTAGTCGTTACCCACTAAAATGTATTAGCAGACTAATTAAATATAATAATTAACCTTTCTTAAGGTATTAATAATATTAGTGGGTCATTACGATTTTATATTTTTGAATGAATATCATAATATTTAATTCGCTTTAGGGGCTTCTTGATGCATGTTATGTATAATTTGTATTTGCATGTAATTTAGATTAATTTGTGTTATCATCTCAACTGCTGTATCCGTGATATCCCCTTTTTACTCTCAATTCTTATTCTCATTGATTTTTTTTTATGAGTACGGTATAATAAGTAGTAATAAATGATTATTCCTTAATAAATATGTTGAAAGAATAAAGTCGATTCCAAACTTTACAAAACTAATAAATATTAATTGAAACTTGCATGTGTTACATAAATTTAATATTTGATAACAAAAAAATCACAGTTTTAATCATATTTTTATAACATTTGTTATAAAACCTAATACCTAACAGTGCCTAATGCCTTAGACTAAAAAAATATACACTTAGATTTGCCTAAAATTTCCAAATAAAAAAAAGAATATAAACTGCAATTCAATGACTATTATTCGGCCAACTGACAAACGCTTGATTTTCTATTTCCAAATCAGCTTCCTACTGATATAATGATTGTAAAAAAACAATCCAGTATTTTCTTGTTGGTCTGAGGGTAAAGGCACGCTTCGAATTCTGGCAGTCGAGTCGCGACCTGCCGCTCTGTGCATTCAGATGTACGACCTTCCGATGTAGGTAGGGTTGCCACCTTTTTTGTTTCACAATTAAAAGTTAATTGGTTATTAAAGCTTAGAAAAAATTACATAATATCAAAATAAAGTATCATTTATTTTCTTTATTATCACGTTTTTTTTTCTTTTCGCAAATTGATCCAATTTTTGTTATTACTAAACAATTGTACAGCATCTTTAGAGTCTATATTTAAGTTAAAAATAAATAATTTGTTTTCATACCTGTGATATGTATAAGAAACTTTTTTTTTTTTTTGTTTTCTTTATATAATTGATTGGATAGTTTTTTCTTATTGTTTTGTGTCTCTTAGCTTGATTTATTTTTCTATTTTTTCTGTGAAAACTATGCTGGTTTATGTATCTTTTTTATGTATTTTTTATGGTTTATATAATGCTGTATGTTTCTATGAAAATGCAAAAATAAATAAATAATTTATTTTTTTATCAGGCTCTTAAGACTAATTTTTTAAATCTCAGAGAAATCAAATCATGTGAAATAATGTATTTCTCGTAGTTTATTGTTCCCGTAAAGTATAAAGTGCAGGTGGCAGCCCTAGATGTATGGGACTGTGCAGGGCTGTCAGGCGGCATGTCGAACTCACGACTGCCAGAATTCGAGTAACTTAAGGCATAAGCGATTAACCGTACATCAGCAGTTTTAAACCGCTTGAGAGGTCTGATGGTGTCGCCTCTGCATGGTGGTGGTATATATCCAAGGGCGTGGTACATCGAGTGGTTTCCCCAGGGCACCAGCATCCTGTCTCCGGTGATACCTTTCTCGCTCGTGGTGGTGCCGGCGTTCATCATATTCCAGAAGAGCGAATCGCATGTATATGAGAATCATCCGGCTCTGTACATCATCGCCTTCGGAATGGTCGCCGCCAAAGTCACTAACAGATTAGTGGTGAGTTAATTCATTGTATTCATGTACTTTAAATCGTAGAGAGAATGGCAGACGGGACGGGGAAGTTCTCGAGTGGAGACTGCGTTACTAGCAAGCGCAGTGGGGGACGTCCATATACATATAGTACAAGGTAGGGATGTAACGGAGGCAGTTTTATCGGAACCGAAGTCGGTGTCGGAGTTTTTAAATTTGATTTATCGGAGTCGGAACCGGAGTCGGAGGCAATGTCAGTCACAAGGGACGGCAGAATAAAAAAAAATAGTTTTATTAAGGGACAAATAAAAACATTATTCAGTGGGTTCACTGAATTTTAATTAGAAAGTGATAAATTTACACAATGACAAATAAATTTCACAGACAATGAAAATAAAAATTGCTGTGCTTCTTATTAACATTTTTCTAATAAAAATGCACTTATTAAATGAAATTTGCTCAAGGGTTGTTTTTGTGTTAATTTTTATTAAATTTAATTTAATGTAAATGTAAAATAAAAAAAAACCTTGTAGTAATAAATTAAAATGTACATTTAGTTCTAAATTTAATAATTTTAATCATAATTTTTAATTTAAATTTTAGCAAATGAGATCTTTAAATTAAGTAGCACTGATTGTTTGATTACATATAAAATGAAATCAAATAAATTGACTACAATAGTGGTGGTGACCTCCGATGAATACCTCCGATTAAAAAGTTTCGGAACCGAAGGTGTAATAACGATCGGAAGTTCCGACTTATCGGAGTCGGAGTCGAAGCTCCGTAACATCCCTGGTACAAGGTGGGCAGACGATTCCTTATAATGAAAATGGAAACTTAGTTCTTCGGTTTTTTTTATTACATTGGGAACAGGCAAAGGGTTTCCAATGAACAGCCAAGGCTTTCCTACGTATCCTTGTATTTAAGGCTAAAGCCTAGTAATTATTGTTTTTTTTCTTTTTTTATTTGTTAATAACGAAAATGCAAGGTTTTCCAATCCTACAGCCATTGCTGTATTAACAATAAATCTTGTACATTCCAGGTGGCTCACATGACCAAGAGCGGGATGGAGTATTACGACTGGTCGTTGCTTGGGCCGGCGATGCTGTTCCTCAACCAGTACTTCAACAACGCCCTGCCAGAATACTGGGTGCTGTGGCTCTGCACCGTATGTACACATATTCCATGTCACTGTTTGTACTAGAGTTGTTCAGAATTAGTACATGAGATCTGCAGACCAGACGTCACCGGGAGCCGAGGGAGTGGCGTGGCCGCACCCTTGGCCCCGGCAGATGAGTACGAGGATCACCCGGGGGCTTTAGTCAGTAAGAGTCCGATACACCAGAGCTTTTGTCTTCACGAAGACCGTTACGATAAATGAGGATTTCCACCAAGAAAAAAAAAGTTATTGTTTTCAATATCCGCATCCACAACAATCCTTTTTTGGACTGACCTTAAGTAAGTGGTAGGGCGATTGCCCGCACTAGGTCATGACCAGACACACAAGTGTAAAAACCGTCATAGTGACTCGCTTTAGCCGGTCGCGTTTCGGGATCAGCTTGTGTATATCCAGTAAATCATATACCTGGAGACCTTCAGTCGCGGTATATGTTGGCCGACATGACAACGGAGACTATTAACGAATTTTCATCCTTTGAGAGTCGCTTTCGTTGTTGCACTACACTTTACTTACCATCAGATACACCGTAGTCACTTTTTCGAGCCAGCGTAAAAAAAAAAAGTTATATTTTAAGAACAAAATTTATAAATGTCCTGTGTACTGGTGCTGTGTGAATAGCGATCGGCTGCGCTACTGGTCACGTTGGGCACGACATATACGCGCAAAGTGGATACAGCCGCTAATGTGTCTCTGCTCACCGCGAAAAAGACATGGGTTGACAATATATTATTATTACAATGTTTTGCCAAATCAATCACTCACTCCTCTCTATTCCCAGATATGGGTGTGCGTGGACCTGTTCCGGTACTGCGGGCAGATATGCTACGAGATCTGCGAACACCTGAAGATATACCTGTTCCGCATCGCGTCGTGTGCGGCCGTCCACTCGCCCCCCGCGCACCGACCCGCGCCGGTGCCGCCCGCGCCCGCGCCCGACAGAAACGGTACGGGCGCGCGCCGCCACAGCGCCAAGTACGCCAAGCGAAACAACTCGCTCAACTGAACTCGCTCTCTCCTCACCCTTCACCCTCATGAGGCCCTAGCATGAATATCTACGATTACTTCAATCACCTGATTCTGCCAGGTTTTGAAATTAGCACTAAATTCTGCGGTTAATTTTTAAAGGGTATTATACGCAAAATGGCTTGCTTTTAATTGAGGTTCGACGTTTTGACCTGATTACACTAGTCATGCTCACCAGCAGACTCGATTTCTTAAAAACAATATATATCTAACACAGATGGCGCCGTAAGCAATATTCAATGAAGTTATTATTTAAAACAATAATTGAGTTCATTGATTAATATTAAAACCTTTTCTTTCTGAATACTTTGCTGGCTTTTGCATCTTTTTTGTGTATTATTTATTGTTTATATATTGGAGTATGTTTCTCTGAAAATGTAAAAAATTAAATTAATGTAGTAATTTAATATTAATAGAGATGTTTGCCAATTATTTTCAATAAATTGTGCGAGGCGCCCACGTGTACCCTTCTCCCTTTCACTATAGAACCACGTACACTGGATTGAGGAGCCATAGTTTTACGGTGACTTCTATTTCAGCTAAAACTAAGATGTCCTCTAACTTGATCGGGTCATTAGATTGTGAAATGCTCTTCCAGCGAGCGTCTTCCATTTGTATTGAGTAACCATGAGTTTTTTAAGCGAAGCGTGAATAGATTTGTGTAGACATGATCGCGGCGAGCATTGGCAGGCGCTTGTCTCTAGATAGTCGTACTCGATTTTTGAATGACACTGTACTTTATATCAGTTACGGGGCAGTCAATGTGCCGAGGCAGAATAAAAAAATATTTTTGCTAGGACCTCTAAACTCGCAATACCCTCCTAACATCCTAATACGAATATCTGTGAAAACGTATTCGTATGGGATAACACGTTATTCGGCGATATTCAGAAAGGGACACCACAGGATTACTGGTCAATAACGCGTAACCTCTTACTTGACTTAGCTACATCAAGACTAACAACTTTTGTTGTATAACTTTTGACAAAACCTAGTATATATTCTAAGAATTTTTTTTTTTTTAGTTTTAATCGGGCTTTCTATCAATCCTTAGCTCTATGTTTCTTATATAACTAAATTGCAACTATCGTTTTGTTGATTATGGCGTAGGTATTCGTTGTCAGCTTACCCGCTACCGCCCACCTCGCCGCAACCCGGTAGATAGGGTCGCCTTGATATCGCACGTGCCGTCGCCGCGTCTTTAGAAAAATATATGTGAAGTTAAGAAGATTAGAACTCAAAATTTAGTTATTTTTTAAAGAACATTGTTTTAGAATAATTCGTACAACTGACTTTGTCAGTCTTGATAAACCAAAGTCCCCTTAGGTTATGCGTTAGTTACCTGTGACCCTGTATATTTCACGATATTTAGGAAACGTCAATCACTCATACAAATTATGACCACCAACTGTAACAACTCGTGTTACTATCAACGAATCAAAGGTAATAAATTGCTTGCGATTGACATTTCTTCAATACCTCGGAAATATTTAACTTTACTTAAAGATAACATGAAAACGTCCTCACGAATATTAAATAAACAGGGTGATTTTATAGACGGGTGAGATAGTTCAGGATATAATAATTTGCACCTTGTAACTGTAGCAATGTAAATTACTATATTCCCTAACAAATCTTAAAGAAAAAAATTATGTAAAAATGAGAATGGATCCGTGAAAAGTGTGGACATTATAGTGCGCGTGGCGCACCATTGATCGGTAAGTAGATAAAATTCCTTTTACGTAATTTTACGTAAACAGGTATTGACTCGCTTTCCCTTCGTAATTTGTCGTGGCTTAGGACAGGCAAAATACATACTTAATAATTAATTGTTATTCCTTCATTCATGTGTGTAAGTGTCCCTAAAAAATATTACTTTGTCTTAAAGAATATTATTTCTTTAAGTAAATATCTTCATAAGAAGATATCACTATTTTCACATGCCTAATATAGTCCCCGTCTATAAAATCACCTGTATATTCGTGACTTACAATATTACCAAGCGCTTTAGTTACGTTGAAATAAATGCTTTTACGTCACTAACTATCAAATAGTATGTATTACTGACTAACTGTCAAATACGTACAGATATGACAGTTCGTAACGTTAAAATATACAGCACATTTACAGGAAAATATAACCCTCGGAATATAGCTAAATAAATTCATCATTTATACCGTTTGGGAAGCTATAAGATGGCTATATCGAACGTATTCCAAAAGAATATAATAAGCGACTAAATCTAGAATGTACTTCAATATTTAATGTAGAGCCATAAAAATATCACGAAAAGTTAATATTTTTGAAGTAACATTAAAGAGCTTTTCTCTGTAAAAGATGCCAATTGTGACTTACTATTAGAGTCCGACCGAAACTGGTTTTCCGGCCGAAACCGAAACCGAAACCGAAATTTCGGCCGTGGCTTCAGTTTCGGCCGAAACCGAAACCGAAACTCACGTGGTCAAGTATAAATGTCAACGTGTCAAGTAAAAAATGAAACAAAAACTTATATGTAGTCAGTTCCATCAAAGCATAACCTCTAAAGAATGTTTACGTCGGGTGATAACGCACTGACTAAGTTATGTTGCTATAGAGCAATGCGAATTAGATCCGTCAACTGTCGTCTAAACGACGCAGTTACACTCCGACGCAGCCTTGAGTTTCTTTCGGCGTTTCTTCTCAAGGTAGTCGCTTCCGAAACGCTAGTAGATCACCGTTAGGTTTCGTATTTCTGGCTGGCGGTCCAAGTCGAGGTTCGTACCCACAAGGGTGCCCTTGCATTGCCACCCAACCCATAAATTGCCGGCTGAGAACCCTCAGTGTTTGCCCACCCGCCCGGTTAAGTTGTGAAGACCTTTCCCGGTCAACAAACACGCGTAAATTCGAAAAAAAAAAGCAATGCGAACGGCGCACGAATCCCGAACAGGGCCGGCTGCGTCCGTCAAAGCGTTGCCGCGAGAAACGAAGCTAGGCAAGCATGTACGACAACTACCGAAATCAGTTTCGGTTTCGGCAAAAGTTTCGGCCAATTTTGGCCGAAACCGAAACTGCCGCCGAAACTTGATTTTTGGCCGAAACCGAAACCGAAACCGAACTTTCGGTCGGACACTACTTACTATACACGGTGTTCTTCTGGAACAAATTCGATTTTGCATAAATGTTTTTTATAAAAGGTATAGTACGATCATAATCGCTACGCGCCGCGTGGTGCGCGGGGCGGGGGAGGGGGAGGGCAGCAGTGTCGTTCCGTAGTCATCGATGTACTCATAAAAAAACTTTTTGATTACCCCGAGAAAAATCCTACATAGGATCTGTTGTGAGGACAACGACCCCGGTGTGTCAGACGGTTACTAACTAAAACCCCCCGGAGTGTCCTTCTAATTGCCCCACCCAGGCCTGAGAGACCAAATTAATCCAGACGCCCGGGGAGCGAAGAGCCTTGAAGAGGTTACCTGTGTGGGAGGCGTGTGTGTAAAAAGCCCACCTCTGTAAAATCTACCACTCTGGCGGCGCGCCGGATGTTGCGCACCGCCTCACTCACATCCAGGCAGCACTCTCTCAAGTCTAATGAAGTAATTCAACATTTGTTTTCTCGTAATTCTATTGAACAAAAAATAATCATCACGATGGGTCTATTCACGACGGGGCCATAGAGTTGAAACTATAGACTATTTTCTGTTTGTTCAAACGTTATGACCCATATCTTCGAAGACCTTTATCTGGACTGCATCATGTAAAAATGAAACTAACTTTATTTGGAGGAAACAGTCGTTCTTACTTGAAAACTGTAATCACATAAAGAACAGCACAGTCATTAATTGCATAGTCGTGGCGTTCGGTAAATTTTCTGACTTGATTACCCTATTATTCTATCACTCGTATTCTTACTTTTCCGTTCAACAACTATTCCTACAAATAATTCACACCTGCACTTAAAGCAATTGCCTAAAACCATTGCCTAAAAAATAAAATAAAATACCCAAACTGGATACTACATTGCGAAGCTGTGAGTTTACATATGATGATGATGATGTCCTAGCCGGTTTCGGCCACGGCGACTGTTTCAACACCGATTAAGAAAATCGAAGTCCAGTTTTCGGAAACAGTCAATTGCACAGGAGATATTTAAGTGCATAACTGGACGCGCACCCAGAAAAGCACTCTCTCGTCCGAGCTCCCTCAGGCCCGATGGAATGGAGAACCAGTACGATCGGGAGGGAGCGGGATGCAGGTTTGGTCGAGTTTTCTCTTCTCTAAACACCTGGTTGAATTGCGGTGTTAAAGAGATACCTTAGTCGCCTTTTACGACACCTCAGCAAGAAGAGGGGGGTGCTATTCTATTCTGCCGGCAGCCACCACGGCTTACGGAGTTTACATATATAAAAGAATTGTACCGCCGAATAGAATGAAAAAAGTGCATTTCATTGGTACACACCATAACATACAAAAAAAATTAGAGGCCGGCAGGATGTCTGCACACTATCTTTCTTGATGATTTTTGTTAATTCTCAAATAAGCAATGGGTCTATGTTCAACCGCGGACGTCCTATAACCGCCATGATGATATAAAGGAATATTCTCTGCCCCGCACGCCGCGCGTCTCTCCGCACCTGAGGCCATGTGCTCAGGTTATGGTCATACTATACCCTATACCATTATAGTAGTGACTCTTGCAAATGTTTATCAACACAGCATCGGATCTATGTTTTATTGCGCGCGGGTGTCGGTCATCTTGTTTGTCTATTTGTCACGAGCACTGTGGTGTGGGAAAGAGACGGGATTATAGATGTGTTGCTGTGGAGTGTACGGTGCGATCTTTGCTTAAAGGAAAATGCGTTTTGGTCGAAGGTTTCATCTGATTGGATCGTATCGGATTACAAGTTAATAGATATTGCCCTAAATATTCAATTAAGAAAATTGTTCGTTATTTTTTTCAATTTTATTTCCAGTGTTATACATTGATAGGGCTTATTAAATATAACGAATGAACAAATCAGTATTCTCTAGATCATTGTTTCGTTTTTATTTGAACTCCCTATGTAGTGCATAAATTATTTTGGCTGATGTCCTTGTTACTTTTTACTTTTTTAATATGTTTGCTTGTTGGAATATGTTACTGTTTTTATTAGAAATTTAAATGCTTTTATAAAATTATTTATAAAAATCTTTGTGATATAAATTGTTAATTTAAAAAAATCTCAATTAATTTTAATTGAAAATTCAAAATTAATCTTTGTATATATTATTTTACTATTTATCGCCCAGTCTTACCAGCCGTCATTTGTTTTCACATATCAGGTTAATGAGATCTTTTGGTTTGGTGCAGGGTATAAATTACAGATGGGTATCTAAATTAAAAAGCTTCAATTAAATGAATATGAGAATTTTAGAACGATGAAATAAAGTTCGAACTTAATAAATTAAATTAATCAAATTCAAAGTTCATCTTTGGTCGCGATCCTGAACAATCAATACCGAATTCTATTTAATAAACTTCGAACTCAATTTTATAAAATTCGAACTCTATTTCTATCGATTCGCAACATCGCGATAATAGATAACAGATGGCGTTATACTCAAAATATAATTCGCAGGTGTTAGGTGCAACATGCTCAGTAGACCTCCGATAGCAGTGTATCGCTCCCCACCCGCTGTGCTTGCTATATGAGTTTATATATTAAACTATATAAAAATCAATGAGTTTTTTTATTATTGTATAGTATTTATAATTATGTCATCACTAGCCGAAACATCTATGGAGTTATTGAATATAATGTTTAAAAGTTGATTGAATTAAATAAAAATAGCTGTTTGGTTTTTTTTAATGTTACAATATAAAAATATTTTTGTATAATAAAATAGTCGTGATATTAAGTTTATTTATCCGTTTTATTACAAAAAACAGCCACTGTTTGAGTAAAAAATGTATTAAAAACTTGAAAATAAAAAAAGGAAATATAAAGTTACTGATTGGATTGTTCTCTCAATTAGAGGTCGCTACAGACTGCGTTCGTTAAGCCTGAAGCACCAATAGAGACGATAGGAGAAGAAAACTTGAGTAGAGTAGAGACTACCGTCGTAGATAAAAAGGAAATAATTACAGTGCTCGAAAAATATGCTTACATTGTACCAATGCATCAGTACCAAAACCGAAATCATAAGTTTTTTATGATTTAGTCTTAACCTCAATCACACCTGGTGGAAAGAGAAGATGAGTTCGACGATGGACCGCATACGCCCAACAAATGAATATTCACTCTTCTCTTAAAGTCTCCTAAGTTAAGATCGTAGAAATATAGTCATTGGAAGCATATTCCAGTCCTTAGCTGTTCGCATGATGAATGTACAAGCGAACCTCTTCGTGCGGATATAAGGGAAGTCCATTACTTACGAATAGTATCCGACACAGGCGTCTAGTACTTTTACGATGAAATAGTGTTGGATAAGGGTTAATTTCGAAACCCAAAAAAAAAACGACCCTAACCAACTGAATATACAATTGAACGGTATGTTGGCACATTATGAGGTTGTGCGACTGGTGGTTCACACAAGTCTGCCTCGTGAACCGTCGGTGTTCGTGTGTCTATCGGGGGACGTAAAAATTGAGATCTTATATTTAGTATATTAAATAAAAATATTTAATTTTAATGACAATAGAGCGAAAAGCTTTAAGCGCTGGCATCTATGGGCGAGAAACAGGAATTACAACGCCGACGTAAAGGAAATGCCACTGCGCAAATGTGTTGATCAGAATTTGCAAGAGGGTCTAGTATTTTTCAATTCAATAATCAATGCCAAATGGAATGTTATATTAAAAATATCTTAAATGATAGGTGTGAATTATTTATTTATAATTTAAAATTGTTTTAATAATGTCGGCATGTTTAAGTATTTAAAAATAAACGATATGAAGATAGAG
This sequence comes from Automeris io, assembly GCA_036320925.1. Taxonomy (NCBI): domain Eukaryota; kingdom Metazoa; phylum Arthropoda; class Insecta; order Lepidoptera; family Saturniidae; genus Automeris; species Automeris io. The sequence continues at coordinate 503,171 of JAUDJH010000009.1, read as the reverse complement.
ATATTAAGGCTTTATGCTTCCATGTATGTATTAACAAATATGACTTCTGTATTGTTAAAATTTTTAGAAAAGTCTCTGTGTATGAGTATTCTCTGTATTATACTAACTTTCAGTCTATTATTGACCCTATCGATGTTAATTTTAGGTTCAAAATAGCTCGGTGTCGGCTGCAACTAACTGTATAGCTGTTTATAGCTAGCGTTTGTGTACATTTCCTTCTTCTAGATGTATTGTGAAAGCTAAACACGCTTGTAACCCAATGATTATATGTTAGAAATTTTTATTAATTCAATTCTAGTCTTTACAGTGAATAGAATAAGATTTATTCACTGAAGACAGATTTTTTAATTAGTTTAGCATACTCGAAGCGCCCAAGTAATGCTAAGTATGTAAATACGGTATTGAATAATGTGCTGGACGCAAGTTAGATCTATAGTACTGTGACCTTGTAATTTCTTATGTGAAAATATATTAAGTAAACGTAATTTTTTAATGCTATTGTGTTTTCTTTCATTAATTATGACCTTTTTAAAAAAAAAAGTGAACCTATTTTAAGAATCAATTTATCAGATTTTAAGCAAATATCGTGTAATTTTTTGATATTTAACAGGTTAATCGTAATTTGCTACAAGGTTCAAAGGTCAGTGGTATTTAGAGTGTTTTTAGTATTTGAATATTGTGTTACAAGTATATTTATTGCTTCGTTGCTAATGCTATACGATTGCTTTCATAGATGGGCTAAAAGGTAATCAGATTAACGTATGTAAAAGCTTTTTCCGCATCTTCCATCTATAAATGGGGATATTTCGCGTCCTGCCGTTTTTTCACCCCTTTAAAGCAATCAAAACATTGTGCAAAATTCATACTACTGTTCAAATCATTCATTTTGAAATACCAATTGAAAAATACCTTCTTCTAGGGACAGAAAGGGGCGCCCGCCGTTACCCTATTTAGCAGGTAACAGATATTGATATCGCTCGGACACAGATAACCACGTTTACAGACGAAGTGTTAATTTAATCAATCTGTAATCATGTCATCAAATCATTAAATCCATTCTAAACAATAGTAGATCATATATTTTCTATGCAATTGAAAATTCCTTAGTGTTTAAAACATAGATGATCAAAATGTAATCAGATTAACGATTAAGATTACGCTTGAACCTTGAACTACTTGCATCTTGAACCGCTCCAGTTGCGCAGAGATATTACCCTGCTGAGCGTTTTCTACCGTTTGTATAACGGCGGGTGTTCTGAAGAGTTGTTTAAACTTGTTCCACCCTCTCGCTTCCTTAACAGCATCACGCGCTCGGGGTTGCGGAGTCAGCTATATAGTAACTCGCATCAGGCGTGGTGTGCTCACTGCGCCGTGTTAGGATAAAAAAAATCATTCTGTGATCGTTCTGATTACATTTAGCTCATCTATTGCTTTAATATTAGCTTGTTACTAATTACAATTATAAATTTGTCTATTTGTCGCCATAGATGGGCAAAATGTAATCAGATTGGTGAAAATGATTAACGATTACATTTTACGTTTTTTACCATTAATATGACTGCATTTTGCTCATTTATGTTTTAAACACTACAGAATCCCAGATTGTATACATATTTATAATTTCTTAATGTTTTAATTGGATTTAATCATGATTACAGAGTAATAAAATTAAAATTACGACTACGTTTTGTAATCGTTGATCATTAATCAGATTACATTTTTCCCATTTCTGTTTGTCGCATATTTTAGTCATATTAACTGTTTTTATGTTCTTTTCATACTAAGCTTTTTGCATGATTCATTTTTTACACTGGCTCGACAAAGTGACTACAGTGCATCTGATAGTAAGTACAGTGTAGGCCAAAAACGAAAACGACTATCAAAGGACGATCAATTAACATTCTCCGCCATGCCGGCCCACATATACTACAACTGAAGGTCTCTGGGTGTGAGATACTGGACGTGGACAAGCGGATCCCGGAACGCGTGTCACTATGACGGTATTTACACTTGCGTAGTGTGACCATACCATAACTCACTTCGGGCTCCTACCACGTCAAATAATCGCAGATTTTGTTTTTTCAATTCACTCCTATAAACATTTAACAATTTAAAGATCGTGATAAATTAGTAATGTTATAATTTACTTTTTCTTGAGTTTTCAATGTGTTTGTTTGTTTGTTTGCAGAGACAAGCGAAAGCGAAAAATCTGACTTTGAAGACACAGCTCCTCTGATGAACAAGAATAGTATTAGTTGAATGGACGAAAAAACTGATTAGCAATAAATACAATTATACAAAGTGTTCTTAAATATATATTAAAATACATTAAAATGTATATATTTTCTAATAAATTAATTTTATTTATACGTCTATATATTTTTTTAAATGTAATACGTATATTCTAATAGTCCGGTCCAAAGAATATACGATCGAATAAAAAACTCCGAATAGAAAAGTATTTTATTAACTCAGAAAAGTCCCCTGTTTTATAGTTGCAGTTGGTTGCTAAACTACGCCGTGCTCAACTGTGCTGCCCCGGGCGCCACTAAATCTAAAAAGATAAACAACCTCTCCATAAAAAAAATGTAGAATAGAAGAAGTCTTGACGATTTGAATGTTAACTGAAAAGTCTCATAAGTTATGGTTATACAAGATGAAAGATCGTTTTTCATGACTATATCGCTACTTATGATATTTATATAAAGTTATTGTCCACAAAATCTATAAATACGCTGTAAACATTTTTTATTGGATTTATCAATAAAATTGAGAAACAAAGATAAGAGGACTAATGGGATGCGTTGGACAGGTGTTAAGCGTCGCCAGGAAAAATTTCAAGATTTGGGGCTTTTTTAACCCGGTGGAAATGCCGTCCCAATGTGCCGGACCCTCACTGACCGAAAGCAGCGGGGTGCCAAACACAGCTTACTGTTCGCCTTTGCAGCGTCTGATCTGGGGCTGGCTTAAGATCAGGTGCAGCGTATATCACAAATTTAAAATACATTTTTGTCAGATACTCAGCGGGTCAAAGAGTCGAGCCAGCTGTTGATGCTCGCACAGCGAATTTTATGGGTTGGTGACAACGTAAGGGCACCCTGGAAATACGACGCCTCGCCTTGGGCGACCACCGAGGCTGACTACCTATAGTAATCAGTGACGTGCATAGGGTATTTGAACAGGGTATGCAGAATTCTCGTAATTACTTTAAATATTATATTATGACAGTAAATATTATATTGATTTCATAGGAAAGATAAACGGCGTGAATATAAAATAGATATGAATATAAATTGTTCCGTTTTTGTTTAACATTAAGAAATTTATTCCTGACTTTTTTTAACATAAGGGCATGCAATGCTTGCATGCATCTATGGAATGAACGCTACTGATAGTAATCTACTAGCATTTCTAAAGCGAACCGAGAGGGCACGATTAATTTAAAAGAGGAGCAAGAAATTAATTAATGTTAAGGAAGCGAATGAACAAAAATAGAGAGATGCGTTACATTTACATTCATATTACACTTACGTTCTCTCTGCCTACCACAATAGGGATTGGGCGTGATGATAGAATAGGAATTATTTACTTCTACGCTACAGGTTGCAGGTTCAATTTCCACAGTAAATATTTGTTCGGCTTACAGGTAATTGTTTCGAACTTTCGAGTTTGGATATTCGTTAACGTGGAAACCATGTCTATTAATCATATAGTTAGAAAATAAAAATAAACTACATATATGCACGCCGGCAAACGCTGTACCGGTAAGTTGTCAGTTTAAGTGGATTGTATTCGTAGATGCTAGTAACGTTGTAATTCAGGCCCTAAACAAAGTACACGACCATTACCGAACATATAGATATAGCTATTCAGCTGAAAATCAGAGCAGGTTGACTCACCTGGTTACTTAGCATTTGCTGAGCTGACTTCCCTTTAGTTCATCACAGCACATGGTATTTGCTTCTGTTGTTTCCTAATTTATTTTGTGTTGCATGCTATGTACCATATAAATGGTTTTCTTTTTAAAATAAGAAGCACAATTGTTCAGGAGCTCAGAAAACCATAGAAAATGCTAGTTACCTACGCATTTTGCTCTCAATTATTCTTTGCATGTATGTTATAATTATATGCTATAAACGTATCCACAACACGAATAAATCCTAGTGTGAGGTATATTTTTTCGTTATAACAATTAATCTACTATAAATTCGGAAAGCTGAATCTATAGAGAAGAGGCAGCAAGAAACTCCAGTCATTATCTGGTCGTTTTAGAACGAAACTGTTTCCGAACGCGCGATTACGGTGTGACGTAGAGCGCCGCGGCCGCAGTGTTCGAGTTCCAAATGTCAGCGCTTGTTTACCAACTGTAGCTTGGTATTTGCGGGAAAGTGCTTCTCAGCCGACACATAATGTCTCCTCTGAGACGGGTGTTCCGCCCGAGTGGCTACGAGGACTTAGAAAGGAATGGTATGTACAAAACTATAATACATTTTTTTATAACTTTCACACTTAAGTACATGCGTAATTATGCTTCAGTATACAGATAAAAGAGTTATCATTCGTTTATTGACTGGATTTTCACGATGACTACAGTATTATTTTAGTATTAATTATTTTCAGGCAGACTCTTTTCCTCAATCACACCTGGTGTAGGAATGAGGTCAATGGTAGACCGTGTCTGTCCAAGAAATGTATATTTTTTATTCATTTAAAGATTTTCCAAGAGTTGTCGTGGAAAAATAGACGCCGGGAGTGCATTTTACTCCGAATATTCACTTTATGAATGAGGAAGCGATTTTTTTTAGTGCGGATATAAGGAATATCCACAATACGAGAGTATCGAACACGATATCTAGTGGTTTTATATTAAAATCATAAAGTACAGCAGCCTCCGGTCTACGGGCGTCTGACGAGCACATCACCCAGAGTACGCACTGAATAATGTATCCAAAAAAACTGTTGTCCCTTTTTGAAGAAGTTTTGGTTTTTATATTGTCTTGCCGAAAACTTTCGAGAAGTCGACGGAACGTAGTTTCAAAGAAGATTTTTCTCCTTCCCGAAATAGTGCCCAAGAAGCGCAGCATGTCCGGGCTGTTGAGAATTTATTTCAGGACCCACAGTCCTTGTGTACATGCAGAAGTAGTCACCTTGAGGTTTATATACAATACAAGTCAAATTTGGTTCCTGCGTTCGTTATTCTAACATCTTACGACATGGGAACCTTCAAACGACAAGTAAATCGGTGTTTGATGGATGAGTATGTTTTATCATCGGCCTCATCATCACTTTCCATCAGGTGAGATTGAAGTCAAATGCAAACCGGTCTCTAATAAAAAAATCAATAATTTTTGTTAAAGTGTTTCTTTTTTATGACTCAAACAAACAGCATTTTCATAATTTCGCGTTTAGTAGTCATTATGAATACTTTAATGGGACTTATGCGCGAATTAACTTACTTTTAATCGTGCCTTGACGTTTCGACCTGGTTACACAAGTCATGATCCCGAGCAGACTGACGTGCCGCGGAGTCTTCGTCGGGAGCGGAAAACTACTTCCTCTACCCTCTTTTGTTCTTGATGACTTAAATAAATAAATAAATGTGTAATCAGTCCGAAGCATTGAGCCATAATTAAAAGTAAGTTTATTGGCATATAAGTCCCGTAAAAGTATTTATAATTAAAAAAAAAACAGTTGTAGACATAAATAAAAGCATATTTATATTTTAAAGGTATTGATATATTTGCTAAGCAATCAGCATTAACCCCAGAAGTCATCACTATCTTGTAAATAATAATAATGGAAGAGATAGCAAGCTATGTTTACGTACCTATAGGTATATACGTATAGATATATCGTAACATTCGTGAAGGTACTCGTTGCACAGTAGCGTTCACACTAACGGTGGTCGTGTTTATTTTAGAGATAAGGGATACCCTGACTGCACGTTTCTTCAAAGTAATCATGTATCTGTTATCACGTAATTATTATCGTTGTGTTTAATTGGCTGTGGTGACTTCTTCCTGACCCGGTGGGAATCCTCATGGACCGCCAGGGCTCCTCGAGGGCGGCAACCCTAATGTCACGGACTCTTACCGACTAAAACCACCGGGGTGTTCCTCCTACACGTCTGCCGGGGCTAAGAGTATAGCCACGCCAATTTCCTCGGCTCTCGGCGATGGCTGTGGTGGCCTAGTGTATAAGGTACCGGTATTCAGGCGCGCCAACCTGATTGTTCATAGATTCGAATCCTGGCACATGCGTCTGGTATTTTCCAGATTAATTACGGATTTAGGCATCACATGATCACCGGTGAAGGAAAAAACTGTGAGGCAGCCCGCATGGCGTCTAATAGAAATGCCATGTGTACTAGTGCTGTGAGAACGGCGATCAGCTGCGCTACAGGTCGCGTTGGCAACATACGACATATGAGCGCAAAGTGGATACAGCCACTAATGTATCCCAGCTCACCCCGAAAAGGATACAGCGTAAAGATTGTTATTATTTGAGTTACGTAAGTTAAATGTTTTAGAGCCCGTATCTATGTAAATGGTTGTAGATTTGAATCCCATATTTGATATTTCTTATTGAATACAGACTTTCCATGTGCTTTTTGAAGACAATGTAAGAATTTAGGTGAAGGTGCTTCGGAAAATTCCAGTTTTAATTTTTTTTTGCACCAAATATTAAGTCTAGTTTTAGTTCACATAAAACTATTTAATTCGAGCGCGATATTTTAAATATAACATTTGTTAAAACTGAATAATGTTTCCGTAAGGCAATCAGTAGGCTGAGGGTGTCTGCTGCGCGTATGAGAGAGAGGCTGTGCGCAGTGTCCGGCGTGCCGCCTGTGAGTAGGGTTTGGAGGTGTGGTTTCCTTACTCTCACTCCTACTAGAGAGAAAGTCTGAATAGGCCATTCGCACCGCGAGCAATTGGACGCATTTGGTTCCCAAGGCTCGGTTGGACTGATTGGAAGGACACCCCGGGGATTTTTTAGTCAGTAGGAGTCAAACACACCGGGGCCGCTACCCTAGCAACATCCCTGATTGTCCTATGTAGAACTTTCAGCCGGGTTACCAAAAAAAAGAATACTGATTGCGTACAAGAAAATACAGTGTGACACTAAATGCCGTTTTATCCACTCCGACACAGTTTTGAGTCTCTTTCCGCGTTTCTTCTCCAGTTAGTCGATTCCGAAACGCAATTAGATCACCGTTAGGGTTCTTTCCCTAGCTGGCTACCCATGTCAACGTCCGTACCCACAGGGGTGCCCTTGCGTTGCCACAACCCATAAATTCGCTGGCTGAGCATCCTAAGTACTCTCTCTTTACGCTCGGTGCAGTTGTAAAAGCCTTTCCTGGCCAACAGGATACGGTCCTCCAGAATAAAAAACCTTTCTTACAAACTTAAACTACATTCACTTTGTTGGTACGAGTCGCTTTATGTATACCATCCTAGTATAAGCTGAGATAAGATAAGATTCGATATTAACAATAATCATGGATGTTATCGACAGTAATTGAACTGGCTGAGGTTGCGTAATGAATTGACACACTGCCTTTATAGTTTTATATTACTTTATTATCTACAGCCCATTATGCCCACTGTTGGGCATAGATCTCTCACGTAATGTGCCACCACCCTCAAATCAATGACATCCACTAACTTCCTGCGACATTTTTTTTAACTACGTACAGGCTTGCGCTTGGTACCTCAATCTCACCTGCTGGAAAGTGATGATGAGGCCGACGATGAAGCGCGCTCGCCCAGCAAATACAGATTCACTCGACGTTTGAAGATTCCCATGTCATAAGACGCCGGAAACACCGACGCAGGAAGCGAGTTCCACTCCTTCGCGGTTCGCAGCAAAAAGGAGGAGGCGAATCGCTTCGTGCGAGCAGCAGGAATGTCAACCACAAAAGGGTGCAAACCTGCACGACGTGTCGTCAATTTATGGTAGAAGGGGGAGGGGGGCCTAAATCATACAACTCAGCCGCACACTCTCCAGAGTATAGTCTATAGAAAACCGAAAGGCAGGCCACTTTACGCCGGTGTTCCAAACTGAGTAGTTACATAACTTTTTTTAACGAATTACAGACGGGTGCTTGTCCTCCTCAATCATACCTGGAGGAAGGTGAAGATGAGTGCGACGATGGACCGCGTCACCATAACAAATGCCTATTCACTCTTCTCTTAAAGGCTCTCAAGTCATAAAAACGTAGAAATATGGTCGCTGGAAACATTCCATTCTTTAACTGTTTGCATGGTGAATTTGGAAACTTTTCCTAAAGATATAAGGAACGTCCACCACATACGAGTGGTATCCGACATGGTGTCTAGTGTTTTTACGATGAAAAGGCTTTTTTTGCTAACCCAGTGGAAATCTCTTCCGACCATGAGGGAGGTGATGAGGGCTACTCGCCCAGTGTGTCGGACTTGCACCGACTAAAACCACCGGGGTGCCAGCACTGCCTACTCTTCGCCTTCGCCGGGCCTGGGAATCCAGCATGATGAAAAGGCCTGCTGGAATTAGGGAATGTAGTTCTTGAGAACACTCTTCATTGTGCAGCCAATAAAAGACTGCGGGCAGACGAGCTTACGTCGATGCTCGATGCTTCGCACTTTATCCTGAGTTAACTTGTAAACTTGCTGACACTTAACTATAAAAATTAATCCACACGATTTTATTTTTAAAGCAAGGCAAACAGGCGAACAGTCTGTATGATGGTAAGCGCTCATTGTCGCTTATTGACATCTGTAGCACAAGAAATATCATCATTGCTTTGCCGATCTAGAAAAGAGCTTTTCACTATTTTTTTGAAGACCCCATATCTTAGAACTACCCCTGGGAGCTCATTCCACAACCTTAAGGCATATTTGCACACATGTATGCAGCTACCAGTGTAGTCCGAAGTCCAAGCACTCCAGCGACTGCCATGAAACTTATTTTTTATATATTTCTTATCAGACAAGCAGTTGGAACAACTGGTAAGTGCCTGTGTCCCGCTATTTTTCTTTTTATTTTCTTAGTTATTTATTTTTGTGATTGAGATAGTATTTGTCCAGCCGATTATCAAATTGGTTCATATTAAGAGCTGAGATTACGTCTTCTGAAAGATCATTCTACTTGAACTCTTTATGCCAATATCTACCACGAGTAATATGCATATATGTATATTTAAGTCACACCAAAAATAATTTATCCAAATATCGTTTAAAATCTTCAGACCGTGAAATATAATATTTAATACGAAGAATTCAATCGCTCTAATTGATTATCGTTATCTAAAAAAAGAAACATAATAATGTATTTTGAAGTGGTAGGGCGATTGCCCGAACTGGGCCGTGACCACAGCACACAAATGTAAAGACCGGTCGCGTTTCGGGATCAGTTCGTGTATATCCAATTGTCCATATACCTTGAGATATTCCGTCGCGGTAACTGCGGGCCGACATAGCGATGACGACTGCCACCGAACTTCTATCCCTTGACGGTAGTTTACGTTCTTCAACTACTCTGCGCTTTCCATCAGGTACTTTATTAATTCAGTATTAAATTCGTTTTTACATATAGCCTGTTCTTTTTAGTTAACGCCATCACTATTTCATTTTTAGTCCAAATAACAGATCGGCATCCCCTAATGTACTTTGAAGATCCCTATTTCAACCGCACCTAGTATTAGGAAACAAAGAAACCATGCACACGCTAACAATGTAGCCAATAAAGAGTCCTTTTAGAGAAGAACAGAATATTTCAACGATCTCCTATGTGCACGCCACTCGGGGCTGCACTGGGTTTTCCAAACAAGGAAGATAGTGGACTGTATTTTTGAAGGTGCTGGTAGGTTATCTTTCTTTGGGCCCTATTAAATGCACACGACCATTATAAAGTATACATATATCTATTCCGCTTACCTTGCCGCCGTGGTGTCTCGGCCTGCCTGGATCCAGACCAGCTTCCGGGGCAGTGAATCCGACACGGTCGTGTGCCCGAAGATAAATGTCCGAAAATCCGTAACTGATGCCAACTCCGTGCTAATATAATTGTCCCACGCAACACAAAACACAGGGAGCACAATAAAACAATATAAATAGGTCCGTAGCCGTAAATAAATTAATAAAAAGCCTTCCGATACAAATCCGATGTGCCCGGTATAGTTGCGTCCGACGGAGTATGTCGTTTGCCCACCGTATGACGCCATCTGGCGGTAGGCTTACGGAAATATACATAGGTATACAGTATAATGGCGTGTACATCCTAATTTTGCATCGTACTTGTATCAAGATATCGCAGATTAAAAAAATACGATAGACTAAATCAAAGAAATACAATAGACAAAAACAAAGATAATATTTAGCTTTACTTTTATCCACGTGTTTTGTACTCGACGAACCGTCAATGTATTTATAATATTTGTTAATTGTATTGTCTTAACGGACCCAACATTGCCATCTCATACATCTATAACACATACCCATTATTAAGAGGGTAGCATTTGTGGATTTTGATATTTTAAGCCAAGATTTAAGTAAGGGAAATATTTCAGATTCGTTGATAATCCGCATCATGCGAAGAGTGCGTCGGCTTGCAAGGTTGGCTGAGAAGCGCATGCAACGTTTCAAACGATATCTGTATCACTACGTGCAGCCCTGGGAGAGCTTACGTGAGTACCTACTATTGTAGTAATTGCTAATTTTATTTATCATTGCACTATTTCCCTGTTGGGTTAGAGAGGAATCGTTACAAACCTATTTCACCAACTATCATTCAACGCAACCATACAATTTTGTGTTTTCATTCGTTATGCTTCTAACTAATCGAGGACCATGACACAGGACATGTGCCTGTAATATTATTCCTATTGGTCCTAGGTTCGAATCCCGGCTCGTAAATCCGGGATTTTCCGGATTAAGTACGGATTTACGCACCACATGCTCACCGAAGACGTAAAACATCGTGAGGAAACCCGCATGGTATCTAGTAGAAATGTCATGTGTACTAGTGCTGTGAGAACGTCGATATAAGCATTAAATGTATATATCCACCAGTGTATGTATCTCTGTTCCCCCGAAAGGGTTATAGCATGACGATATATTATTTATTAATCCTATCTGGTTCGCCGTAGAAGTGGGATTTAAACTTAGGCAAAAGCTTAAACATTTGTGTATGATACTCATAAAAATATATTTGTGGGCGTGTGTGGTAATAAATGTCAGGTCAAGCATTGTTGAGTGGACATTAATAATGCGGCCACCAGAGCGTTCGCACGTGTTGTGCTGACTGCATGCTATTGTTGTTGTATTGGACCAAGTATAGCAGATGTCACCAGCGTACGTTAAAACTGGCAAAATTCATTTATTATTAAAGATATTTTAAAGCTGATAAAAAATAGACTTGCATTAAATATAGTACTAAGATTTTTATAAAAGAATAAAGCATTTCTTTGTAACAATGAACACAAAATAACATGCATCACAGAAAAGTAGGTTAATTAAGATAGAAAACAACAAAAGCAAATACCGTGTGCTGTGATGCGCCAAAGGGAAGTCATCTCAGCAAATGCTAGATGACCAGCTGACCCATCCAGCGATGATTTCCAGCGTAAACTCATTCGTTCTGTCAACACGCAGAAAACAGCGAGGGAGGGAGTATCAAAATATAAATACACAACTCTAAAAACTATTTCAAAGTATCATGGATAAAGATATGTTCATAAACACACATACCACATACGTAAATTTTAATTAAAACACTTAAAATTAAACTCGTATTCTCATATGGCTGGTTATGTTTATATTCCTTGAACAAAAATGATTGATTTATTTTAATGTTAATGTTGTTTTGTTAAGGCCAGATTACAGGGGTGTCGAAATAGGACAGCGGCAGTAGGCCGGGCACGCGATGCCCGCAGGTCACTGTCAGACTATCAATCAAACGCGCCGTGTCTCTACCAAACAATACATGATATTAACTTACTCTTTGCCAGCTGCTCTATTTTTTTAATGAATAAGCATAAATAGGCAACCTAGATAGTGAATCCAGTGATTTTGAGCCATTATCTTATTTTAGAATACATAATGATCTTTTATCAGGAAATAAAAAAATCGATCTACGCGCAACGTAAAACTAAAAGATGTTCTTAACTAGAACAACATGAATTTTCATCGATCTGCCGCGAGTTAATGAATCATTATCTGATTTATTTATTTTTTATTATCCATAATAATAATGTAATATATCGTCACGCTATACCGCTTTCAGGGTCAGCAGAGATACGTTATTGGTTTTATCGACGTTCTCACAGCACTAGTTAGTACCCATGACATTTATACTAATAGAGAGATTATCATTTTGATACCTGTGGTGGCGTATTGCATATAGAACTTAGTATCCGATCAATTCAATAATGTATATATGAGCTTTAAAATCAAGGCACACTGATATCTGTGATCAATAGCGCAGTTGTATGAAACACAATAACCACTCCATTTATAGGTAATTTATCGATAGAGGCCTGCGGGCATATCGGCCTTAAATGACAGCTGCAAACACAAGCTGCAGATATCGAGCCTCTAATTTTGTAATATTTAAACTGCATTTAGCTTGTTTTCATCATCATCGCGCTGACTCTTGCCTAACATTTTTTATACTGGCTTGACATTCTGACTACATTGCATCTGATGGAAACAAAGCGAAATCACAGCGTAGTCTAAGAACAGCAACGATAGCCAAGGGACATAGATTCGTTGAAAGAAAGAAAAAGCATTTATTTGGCGCAAAATATAACATACAACACAGAAGGATAAGTTAATGAGGATAGAAAACAACAAAAGTACGTACCCAGTGTTGTGATGCGCCAAGGGGAAGTCAATGCAGCAAATGCCGAACGACCAACAGAGCCACCCAGTGCTAATTTTCAGCTGACACACATTTATTACGTCAACGCGCAAAATCAGCGGGGAAGGGATTATTAGACAATAATTATAGTGACGGTCGTCATCGCGAGGTCGGCCCACGTATACGACGGCTGAAGGTCTTTAAGTATATGGACGACTGGATATTCGCAAACTGATCCCGAAACACTATTAGTCCGAAGCCACGGTCTAGGTTACTATGACGGTGTTTGCACTTGTGTACTGCGATCACGGCCCAGTGCGAGCCATCGCCCAAACACTTCAAAATGTTGAAATCTGGAATCATGGAATATTTTTTAAGTTGCCTTTGCGTTGGCACCCAACCCAGAACTCACTGGCTGAGTACCCTTAGTGTGAAGGCCTCTCCCAGTTACCAACACATAGTCCTAATGAAAAAAAAAAAAGCTTCTAGGTTGTGAGATTTTAGGAAAATAGACACAAGGAGAGTATTCCTCTCCTTTGCTGTTCACATCATGAAGGATGAACTAAACCTTTTATTACGAATATGGAGTACATCCACCACGTAAGAATGATAACCCTTAAGGTGTCTGGTGGTTTTATGGTGAAACCCCCTCGGTGGTGGAATTGTGCAATAAAGCTGTTTAAAGTCCAATAAATATGAACGTATAGACCGACACCCAATAACAGCTTCGTTAATTAATACTACCTATAAAAATAACTCCTGCCAGAAAACTCCAGGCAATCTCTTATAAGTTGGTTGTATTCAATTGCGACAGGCGTTTCCGTCAGACGTATGACGTCAATTTAGAAATAAGAACAACCCAAATTGGTCATTAGCTTTTTGGTTAAATATACAAAAAACACTGTAGCTGTGGTGGCCTAGTGAATAAAGGATCGGTATTTATACGCGGTAACGTGATTGATCGTAGGTTCCAATCCCGGCACGTACCTCAGAGTTGACGGACTTAGGCACCACATGCTCAGCGCTGAAGGAAATCATCGTGATGAAGCCCGCTTTACTTTTTACCAAAATGCCACGTGTACTAGTGCTGTGAGAAGGGCGATCAGCTGCGCCACTGGTCACGCTGGGCACGACGCATAAGCCCAAAATGTATGCAGCCTCCAATGTATATCCTGAAAGGGATATAGCGTGATTATATTTTATTATTAAGAAGGTGAAATAGGAGTTGAAAGTTAGATTGAAAAATCGTCAATATTGATGAAAGAACTATTAATTATATTTTTGGTTAGAAATATTATAAAAAATAAGTGTTTTGACCTTTTTGGAAAATCAGAATTAGTAGCGAATAGCGCCGGGCCAGTACAGTCAGTGTGTGTAGTTGCGAACATTACGATGCGATGCGGCGGTCAGGCTCGCCGTCAGCGTCAGGTTGATTTATGAAAAAGCTGTGTATCCATTAGCCGGAGGTGCCGGACGCCGCCCGCGCCCATGTGGTGCCCGGCCCTGTCCGCAGTAACTATGTCATCACTAGAGTATCCGCACTGTGACGTCTGTGACAAGCGACGAGCTCGCCCATATCGCGAATCGCGCATTTATTAAGTAAAATTTTCCCGATATCTGGATGACGTTCCACTAGTTGAAGTTCATAGGATTTGTAGATGGACCTATAAAAATAATTAGATGGTAAAAACACTTATATGTAAATACTAGCTCTACCCGCGGCTTCTTTCACGTGAAAGTAGTACTTTTATTATGATAATAATTATTTCGAGTTAAAATCTTTGTATAAGTAATATAAAATTCATCGATTCTTTCTTATATAACTTGAAACAATTAAATAAAATCAAAACTAAACGTTAAATGAATCTTTTCAAAATACATTAGTAAAAACTGCATCTAAATCGGTTAACTCGCTTCTAAGATTAGCGAACACAAACGAATACAGATACATATATGTATATTACTTAACGATACCAAAACATTTCAATTAAACATCTTCGCGCAAATGAAATCTTTCTGTAAGGTGGTCTATATACTTATACACAGAAGCTTTTAAATATTTTTTTATCTGAATAACGTTATATTGATGCCGTGGGAACGGTTTTATTATATATATTGATAGGATGTACAACATTAAAATGCCAAAAATATTCACATTACAGAATACCTTTTATTAATTTATACAGGATTACATATTACATTATACTATGGCGCATATTTTCTTTAGAACACTCTGAACACATTTGAAGTTAAAGACAAAATTATTTGCGATAAATTGAATACATTAATATCATAATATAATCCTAATACTCGAGCTACATTGCTTATACATCGCTTGTTTACGTTACGAGTTACGATGCACCCAGAGTAGGATTTTGGCCCCGTGAGAAACACAAATGATGAACGGTTAAGGCGCGTTAGGCAGTTTTGACATTAGGGAGAACACTGAACTGGGGTGGGTCTGGTTGAGGTGGCAAGACGATTGCTCAAACGGGCTCGTGACCTCAGTACACAAGCGCAAAGACCGTAATAGTAGCTCGCTTTGGCCAGCTTGTGTACGTCTACTAACTTATACCTTGTCACCTTCAGATGTCGCATATGTTTGCCGACATGACGAGGGAGAATCTCACTGGATTTCCTTCATTCGATAGTCGCTGTTGTTTTTGGACTGCATTATACTTATAAGCAGATGTACTGTAGTCACTTTACACAAGATGATCCCGATACGCGACAGACCGAAGCTGGTCACTGTGATGGTATTGACTCCTCTCTACTGAGCTCACTGCCACATCAATATAACAAATGTTTGGGAGTAACGTTTCCAATTAATTATTTAACGCTTAATTTAACTAACCACACACTGAAATAGACTGATGCAATTAATTTTAACCACCGCGTCACGTTCACATGATAGATTTAATAGTGCAAAGAACCTCGATATACCGTAACCTGCGGTCTGTCCGCAACGACATGCATGGGCGATGTCGCATTGCTTTAATTGTATTCAACATTAATTGTTAATTAATATTTTATTACATTATTTTTATTACATTAATCCTGAGGGCAAATGTAGCATAGTGAAAAAAGCGCCACCGATTACTTATAATTATTCATCAATTATTGTCCCCTTTGTATTGACTAATGGGCTGATCGCAAAAAGCCTCGATTACCATCTTGAGAGGCCCTCACTAGGTTGTTGGGTCAAGGGTCGGGTACAGAAGGCAGTATTACCCGATACGGCACGCATCGTTAGGAGGTTCTTCGCTCTGGGCACATTCATACTCCTAACTACCGATGGCTTGGGCCTCAAGCAGAACTCCCGTAGGCCTACATATTTCTATAATCCATTTTTTTTTAGTTTATGTCAAAATCTAAAATTATTAGTGTATTATATTTAATAATGATTAATCTACGATTTAAAATACAATAGGATTGAAAATGTATCAACTGTTCAACAATGCCAGCATACTTCAAGTACATATTCCAGACCAATAAATATAATGTTTTATACGGTTACAATAAAATGAAATCAAATGAAAAACATGTATGTCGCATCAAAATAAAAGATATAAAAACAACATACAGAAAAGAAGAAAGTAGAAGAAACAAAAACATAAACATGACGAAATTGGCTTCGGCAAGGAAGTCTGTGGCGCTGGTTTTCTTGAAGGGCCTCTGTCATGTTACATTATATTAAGATATATACAAAAAGAATCCACGAAGACCACGAAATGTTGTCAGACGGTGTCGCGGTGGCACAGGTAAAAACTCAGGATATCTCGTTAACTAACGGGTTATTTAGTTAACTCTAGACCACCTGGCTTGATTTTCTTTACATTTTTTTTTCCAAAGCTAGTATTTGACTGGGCTATTTATTTTCAAAGCGTATATCTGCCTACTCTAGTTAAAAAATATAAAAGCAATCACCGCTACCAAGCCTACCTGACATTAAAAGAGATCATTTATAACACAGGCTTACCGCACGCACGGCGTTACTGGGAACAGAGAATGCGCTGTCTAACAATAAGACTATACCTTCCATTATAAAATAGATAAAGTACAGTTATGGGTAAACAATTTTTAAAATAACTTTTCTGGCTTTTAATCAATACAGAATTTGTTTTATGTTCTTTATTCGCACATTAATGCTGTGCTCTGCGACTGATCTTCTAGAAGCTATGATTTGAGGTCATTTATAATGTGTATGAAAAATATTGAAGACCAGTAACATGATTAGTTTCGGTGTGACAATGGTCCATAGGCTCGCATCACGGCCAGGGCTACGAATTCTCTAACTCTTACTTTTGCTGTTTCGTCGTGCTGTGGAATGGTCTCCCGGCGAGCGTGTTCCCACCGTCCTATGATATTGGCTCCTTTAAGCGTGGTGTGAAGAGATATTAGTGCAAACCGGCATGATCGCTGCGACTACCGATGCGCTGTCGTTTTTAGGACAGCACCATGCAGACCCTCGGGCGTAGTAGGGTCACTGTGTCAAATTAGGATAAAAGATGTGCTCTGAGTTTGCTTGCCCCGTGGCTATAAACAATAAGAATGGGTTTTGCATTGTAAGTAATTCAATACAGACACCTGATACATTATCTGTGAGGTTTTACGAGAGGCAGAGCTTTGTTCTTTGACGACACGTAAATCTCTATAATCTCGCTGCCAGATGTTGTCACGTCAGTATATTCCAATAGGTTATATTATACAAGTTAACCTATGGATGCATTGGGCAAAGAAAATAAATAGGACCAATATCATAGAGATTACTTTAATTTACTACCATAAATAAAATAATAATATATCCAGACTTCTTATACAAGATACATCTTTAAAAGCAGAGATACATTAATGGCTGTATCTATTTTGCGCTTATATGTCGTACCCAACGTGACCAGTAGGGCAGCTGATAGCCATTGTCAAAGCACTAGTACACATCACATTTTGCTAGATGCCAAGCGGTTTCTATCACGGTGTATTCTTTCACCGTTGAATTTGTGGTGCCTAAAGCTGATACTTATAGAGACCTCTTTAACTTTGCTTAAGCTGCACTCAAATATTACAAAGTATTTAGATTATGTCAAACTAAAATACGCACAACAATTGAGGGAGCTAAGAATAAATACTAATTTATTCCATTTTTTGACGCGCTGCATCAGTGAATAGTGGTCATATTATTTTGCTCATCTACGTTTTAAACACTACGAAATCCTCAACTGTATTCACATTTATGACTCCGTAATGTTTTGAAGGGATTTAATCATGATTACAGAGCAACTAAATTAAAATTACAACTATATTTTCTAATCATTAATCAGATTACATTTTGCCCGTCTCTGAATACGTCTATTTGTCGCGGAGATATCCAAAATTTAACGAAAGTTGGCCTTTATGTCTTTAACAATCGAAATCTCAGCAAGCATTAATTACATGGATAGTTTAAAGACAGTTTCTAAAACAAGAATCATCCGCACAAAAAGATTCGCTTCTACGTACATCTTGCGAACAGCTGCTGGAGAGGAGTGCTTTCAGCAAGCATATTTACACAATCTTTTGACTTATGAGCCTTTAAGAGAGCAGTGAATAGGTACTTGTTGGACAAAGGCGGTCCATCGTCGGACTGATCTCCATCTTCCACCAAGTGTGACTGAGGTCAAGTGTGACATAGTATACTATGTCACATGTGTTTCGTAATAACACTGTAAACAAATTTTAGATGGAGTACAAAATTCTTTGCGATAAATTCGACGATAATAATATAATAATACTCGAGTTACATTGTCTATATATAACTTGTTTACGATGCGATGTACTGAGAGTCAGATTTGAGCCCCGTGAGAAACGCAAACGGATCACGCTGGCCAAAACACGTGGCTAACTGAAAAATACATAACTACCTCTTAAAACTTGAACATACGACTATTAGCATTTTCGCGAATGAAGCCTGCTTCTTATCCACTAAGCCAACCACCGCCTCCCCTGTCTTCATTCTTGTTATCGTTTAACAATATTATTCTAACAAATTCGCGGATTTCTTTAAAGCTTGCCACCCTGAATTTTAATTCATTATGCCTGCTATGTATGTAAAATAATTAACTTAACCAGACTGAGGTGTGCCGACGTAGTTTTTGTACTTAGTTGATGCTTTTTACATGTTTTATGATTTGGTATAAAATGACTTTTAATTGCTTTTCACGAATCACGAATGTAATGTGCTGACGTATAATTTTTCTAAAAGTGTATTCATTAAGAGGAACATATCGGCAAAATGCCTTTTTTGTTAATCCGGGGGAAATCCTCAGACTGTCAGGGCGAAAAGAAAAGAAAATAAGAAGTCATTGTAAACAGTTGCGCATGATATAATCTAAAATATTAAAAATATTTGTACGCATTGTTCTATATATTTGTCTATATCTTAACAATTATCGGTTCCCAGACACTACATCCTAGCTCTTTCTAATTGTGTGGGTTCCTCGCCCCGTTAGATTTAGAGGGGCTTGCACGAGAGGGGCGTTTGTGCAAGCGCTAGCATTCACGCACCAAATATATTCGCAATTGACTGTTTCCGAATGTTTTCATCGGCGAGCTCTCGTGTTAAAAATAATATAGTGTGGCCTTTAGCGTGTGAACACCGCCCTTGATATTAGCTGACATTTCACTAGCAACCTGCAAATAGGGAATAATATTTTTATATTCATTTTTATGAATGGTATATCACAGTGTTAGAAAATGCAAATAAGTCAATAACGAGTTCTCACATAGTACAACAAGAAATTCCAAGGATCTGTAGCGTGTTGATGTCGTATTTGTATCAACAAATCCTATAAAGTTAACACTTCCTCTGTATATATTTTTTTCTGGACATTCGTCCGTAAACGGGGGTCTTTCGTTTCCTGACGTTTTTTACACCTTTAATGCACTCAGAAAATTCGTAAAAATTCATGCTGCTGTTCAAAACATTCATTTTGAAATATCAATTGAATATTTTCGTAAATTAGGGACAGAAGGGGGCGCCCGCCGCTCTTGCAAGTAAAAACAGAAATTGATTATGCTGACCCCCATTTACAGACGAAGTGTAAAAAACATAATATAACAATAAATGACCTTGAACTACTAAAAAATAGAAAATATCTTGTTTTACTTATAATTGTGGCCGTGGTAGCCTAGTGCGTAAGAGACTGGTATACATGTACTGCAACAGGAGTGCTTGTAGGTTCACATCCTGGCACTTACTTCTAGGTTTTTCTAGATTAGTGTTTTAGGCATTACACGCTCACCGGTGAAGAAAACTGTTGTGAGGAAACCCACACGGCATCTAATAGAAATGTCACGTGTAAATGCTCTGAGAACGACGATCAGCTGTGTGTTGGGCACGCATGACAGACTGTGTGTCCCGTAAGTCGAAAGCTAAACAACTGATAGAGGGAAAAGAGCTCTATATCTTGTCGCAAACATGGTTCCCTTATTTTCTCTGGTATAGGAAAAGATGAGGACTTTTAAAAATATCCATACCTCCAAGTGATACCACCTCTAAAGGCGTTCTGCTCGCCGGGCCGAAAGACGAACCCTCGATAACCAGACCCGGTTAACAGCGGTAAGGAGACTACACCCCAGGGGGTTTTTAGCCAATAGGATTCTAGAACACCAGCACCGTGGCCCTCACAGGGGCCAGGACGGTCTTACGCAGGATTTTACCCCCTGGGCTACGAATAAAAAGACTCCCTTAAGTCTACCGCCTGATTAAACGGTAAACCTTATCCAAATGACGTCAGTAGACGCGACAGGTCAATAGACAGTGGAATCTGATGCACTGTCTTTCATTCAAACATTATTGATTCCGCGGTAGCGACCTTGTGTTGTTACGTGTTTATTGGAATTGTATTTCCGTTGGTAATCTAGCGGAATACTTTATCGAGTGGTTCCTATCGCTTCTGACCATCAATAAATTGTGTCATTAATGGAACTAATAGCCTAGGTCTAGATTATTAAGCTAATAGCCCTTAGATTATTAATATTTATAATTTAAAACAGTGATTTTCAAAATGATTCCGATGGAATGGACCCCCAGGAATCCATGGTAGATCGACGGACTCTATGCTGGCGAGAAAAAATGGGTGTCCATGAAAATTTGTCTAGTTTCGATAGTAAAGAACAATGTTGGTTTGGCTTAATATATCAATGTAAGCAGGTGACACTACTCAAAATAATTAAGGGAAAAAATATTTCGGTAATTTAGATGAAAATCTTCGTATTGAGATTTTAAAAAACATCTAAAATCTTCAAGATTTTTTTTTTTTAATTTTTCAATGACAAGTGTTTGGAGCTACATATTTTTAGACGAGTTTAGGTTTATGGTAAATATATTCCATAAAAGCATTGCATGCCCTTACGATAAATAAGTCTGGAATAAATTCCTTTAATTTAAGCAAAGAAAAGGAACCCTTTTTTTTCTTAACCCGGGGGAAACCCGTTATGGGCCGCCAGGGGACGATGAGATCATCCCCCGGTGTGTCGGAGTCGCACCGACTAAAACCCCGGGGTGTTCCTTCTCCCGTTTGCCGGGGCCAAGGGCAAGGCTGTGCCAGCTTCCTCAGCACCTGGCGACGTCTGGCCTATTGATTGATGGAAGGCTCCTGGACACCATTCCGCTCTCCTTCATTTTCTTTGAGCACTTTGTGCACCGCTCTAGCCTTGGAAATGTTGGGCGACGCACTCCCTCAAGTGCGCCGCCCAGGAGAAAAGGAACCCTTTATATTCATATCTTCACTATTTTCACGCCATCTATCTTCCCTATGAAAGTAATATAATATTTATTATCATTTTATAATATTTAAATTAATTATGTGAATCTGCCTAACCTGTCCCCATACCCTATGCACGTCATCTGTTTGACGAAATTGCTGAATTCTTAAAATAAACTAAATATAGCAAAAAATATGAATTTTTCATCGTATTGACAAAAATATTTATGTCTGTTCTTAATTAATTTCTATTAGGACTTAAAGTAGATGTGGGCAGAGGATGAAAAATACGCGTACAAAAGGTTTATAAATGTGTTTTTAATTTATTGACGAATTTATTTTTAATTTCATCATAATATTTTCTACAAAAAATATTTATCAAGAGGCAAATCATTCTAATTTTGCTAAGCTGCGACATTTTTTTACATATAGATATAAAAAATATCCAAATATAGAATGAGCTCTTTACAATGTCATGTCTAAATTTGTTTCTTTTTACAAAATAAGTCAATATTAGGAGCAACTAGGGTCAATTACGATTTTAATGCTGCGTGAAGAATCAAGTTGATTTCTGCATTTCATATAATCGTGAAAATATATTTAATCACTTTCAAGATTCTTTAAACGTAACAGCCCCCATAAATATGTTACACAGGGTTCTACTATGGTCTATAGATTTTATAATTCCCAGTTCAATCACCTCTTTTTAAACACGTTATTTTGAGATTATTATAATCTGATCCAACCTGTACTATTTAGAATGCAAAGGTTTGTGTTTCTCACGGGAGTCAAACCCGACTCTCGGTACGCTGCGCCGTAACGTAAACAATCGGTATATAAACAATGTAACTCGAGTATTATTATATTACTATCTCCAAAAAATCGCGAAAAAATTTGTATCTCATCTTAAATATGTTTACAGAGTTTTAACGGTAAACATGCGACAAATTATAATTTAAAACGGTATCCTATATAAATTAATAAAAGGTATTGTATAATGTAAATATCTTAATGTTGTATAAAAAATATTTATATACAAGTGCTTACTCCATTACATTACTTTACAAATCCAACTTAAAATCCTATAACCTTCAACAAGAAGAGCGTCACCCAGCGTTTCGGTGACGTGTTAACTGGTAATGAACGTGTTAATTAATATTAGGTTTTGCGGTCCCTCGCAAGATTTAGTTGTGAAGGTCTCTTCCGACCGCGAGCAAATGTCCTGCCGAAAAAAAAAGGTTTAGCGGGCCGCCCAGCCCCGTACATACAATCCAAATTAAATAAAAGAAATATTTTTTTGGTTATCCGAGGTAATATCTTGCGTAGAACCATCAAGGCTGCTGTGATGACAATGATCCCGGTGTGTCAAACTCCTACTGATTGAAAAACCCCGGGGTTTCTTTCCAATCCATGCCGAGATTCAAAAGAAAGTTCCTCGGATTGTTAAGAGATGCACAAACTAATAATCTTCACTTTAATCACCATTAATACAATATAAATAAACAGGCCCCTCTGACGTATGTTCTGGATGCCTTGATAGGAAATGTACATTGTTGATTGTAACTGTGTGTTGTGTAAATGAATTATTGTACCGGGCCACGAGCAACTCTATAAAGAATAAATAATTAAATACACCCGGGCCAGGGAGTCCAGATTCTTCCAGACGGCCGGGATCTAACAGCCTGTTTAAGCTTCATCTCTGGGAGGGATGGATGTAAAGAGCACACTCCTCCAAACTTTTCTCACGGTTGGCGTATAGCACACTGCACGCCGCCTCCCTCTCATCCAGGCAGCTAATTCCCTCAAGTCTATTGCCCGCTTAACGATCTTCCACCTTGCATAACTTAAAACGTAGTAACATCTCAAGATGCTCGTGCCCATGAGCTATCACCAGGTCGAAACATCGAGCCGTAATTCAAAGTAAGTTATTTCACGCATAAGTTCCGTTAAAGTATTTAATGAGTACTTATTAGTAATATATAATGAGTACAAGACGCAAAAGCTCGCCCGTGTACCGTGTATACCGTGTACTGTACCTGCGTTATCACTGAGGTTGTGATAAAGGCGGGCAAGTGCTGACAGTGAGCGCCGGCAAGCCGCGGCGGACGCGTGTGCCGCCCTAGCCGTTGCCGCCCGCCCAGACCTCTCGCCGCGTCTCGCGTACCCCAAACAATCCACTTGCATTTTTAAACTGAATTATTAATGTATACCCATTTGAATCGATCCCTTCCATGGTCAGTGAATGTTAGCTTTTTTAAATCAGCTAATTGGTTTTATCGATTGTGTATGCGTTTTTATTATGCCTTGACATTTGTTTTTAATAAATCGAGGTTGTTAATTAATATATAATAACTAGCTGATCCGACAAACATTGTTTTGCTATATAAGGTTTTGTAATATCTTCTAAGATGTTCATTGAAATTAAGTGATGTCAAAGACAATTTTGTTCACAATTAAATACTCTTAATCAACAACACATTTATTTGGATAAAGATTAATATTATTACGTTGATACAACTCTTAACAAATAATGCATTAATTTCGACCAAATTTGTTTACCATAAAAACGGTTCTAGTGACTTAATCTTAAAAGACAGACATATACTGTCGCGGACATTTTTTTAGATCATTTCAAGAGGAATAATTCTTTCATACATATATTTTTGGTATCTTGAACCGTTTTTGCAGCGCACGCAATGGAAGCCCTCAAGGATGAATAATTTTCCCCTTTTTATTCACATTTTCCATTATTTCTTCAGTCCTAATAATTGCATCGTGATGTTATATAGCCTAAAGCCTTCCTCGATAAATGGTCTATACAACTCAAAAAGAATTTTTCAATTCGACCCAGTACTTCCTGAGATTAGCGCGTTCAAACAAACAAACAAACAAACAAACTCTTCAGCTTTATAATATTATAGTATAGATTACCTGCCTTACCTGTGAGGAAACCAGAATGGCGTGCAATAGAAATGCCATGTGTGCTAAAGCTGGGAGAGTGATCAGCTGCGCTAATGCTCACATTCGACACGACATATAATATACTAGCTTTTGCCAGCGGCTTCGCTCGCGTTAAGAAGTATTATAATTAATTAGATATAGTTTTTGTGGCTTTACTTTTGTTTAGCGTGTGTAAAAAATTAGGGTCTAATCTGTCATTAGGCACTAAAACTATCAAGCTATTATATTATATTATAGTCGAAAATCTGAGAAGATTTATACAAACTTTCATCCCCTATTTTATCCCCTTGGGGGAGGAATTTAACAAAATCCTTTCTTAGCGGATGCCTACGTCATTACATCTACCTGCATGCCAAATTACAGCCCGATCCGTCCAGTGGATTCGGCTGTGCGTTGATAGATCATTATGTCAGTCAGTCAGTCAGTCAGTCAGCCAGTCAGTCACCTTTGAGTTATATTTATTTAGAAGCACAAAGTTCTGCTTGTCACGAAAGAGATGTAGCGTGACGTTAGTACTATCTTCATTATTGCCTAAAGTATATAGGTTCGTTTTCCCACTGAAGCTAAAAGTCAAACAACCTTTCATTATTTTTTAAATATTTTTAATTCATTATATCTACAAGGCAAAAGAGCAAGTTGTGGGCCTTATAATATTGTAAATAGCTAAATTCTGAAGTACTTTCTTTCTTTTTTCTTTTTAGTCTACATTAATAGCTTTTCTTGTACACCAAGGTGTTTGTGGCGTGTAGGTAGATATTAACATCTTAAAGTTCTATTTTTTTGTTTTATACCTTTGTCAACAAATAGACTGACGGCCCACTTTATGGTAACTGGTTACCGCCGCCTATGGAAGGCAAGGTGTGCAAGACAAGGTTCACATGCATGTTTGCATATTTTCCTCTTAGTCTATTTCTTTTTAATAATATATTGTCACGTGAAATCCCTTACGGCGTGAGCATTACTGGTTGTATCCGCTTTTGGTTAATACGTGTGCCCATCGTGACCAGCTCAGCTGTTGGCCGTTCTCATAGCACTAGTACACATTACATTTCTATTAGATTAGATACAGCTTTCCCCCCGATGTTTTTCTTTACCGGTGAGCATGTGTTGCCTAAATGTATACTTTATCTGGAAAAATACGTGCCAGGATGCGAACCAACGACCACAAGTAACGCCGCACATGGATACCAATCCCTCTTTCACTAGCCCACCCACCACACACAATTATTTCTTATATATTTGACAAAAATTGATGAGTTAGAGGATTCCCTTTGACCTTCGAGGATTGTAATCGGCTTATTTTTAGTGTTTGCAGTGCATCTGACGATAAGCGTAGGGTATCTCTAGAACGATATACCGACGTTAATATACTACATACTATAAGTCAATTTTGTATGAAATAAATTACATAAAGGGCTCAGTGTACAGCAGCAATTAAAAAAGATTTATCTGTTTGCCATTAGTGCGTTAGTGCTAATCAGTGTGCCACAAGTTTTTACAATATGTTATAAAAACCTTGTCCGACCCGTGAAGGCATTGCTCGGTATCAATATTACATTCTACTTAAATTAGCTCTTTTAGTTAAAGAGCAAAACAATCAGAACAAAAATTAATTAAATAGGGAAAACTTACATGAAAACACCGGGAGCGTGAGTGGCTGGTGAGTAAAAGAAAAAAGGAAAGCAAAGGATCAAGGTAGTAGGCCATGACGCCAAATGGGTCATGAATCCCGTTGGTCCCAAGTACCATATATTAAATCGTTTCATCGGCCTTTTAACTCATTTTTATAAGTAACCCGACTGTACTACTACTAGCATGTTACGCGGGCCGGGATAAGTTGATGGATTTATGCCGTTGCACTAATGCACCCTCGTAGGCGGGATAATTTTATAAATAAAAATTGCGACAATTTGAGACAGTTAAAGTACTTACCGTTTGGCAGCAGCAGTCAGGCACTTCACAAAATCACTCACTTTGTTGGTATTTGAATGCGTATGATGTGGAGTTTGGTGTTAGAGGATTTTCGATGTGTATAGCGAGTAAGAAGTAATAATATGCGATTATGACAGAAAAAGAATACGATGCGATGTTGTAAGTTTTAAAGCGAGCACTGTTAAGAAAGAAAGTGAATGTTCGCCAGATGGTGTTGGGGATTAGGTGCGTTTACATTTTATTAATTTTAATATTCTGGGGTTGCGCCTATTGGCGTGACTATATGTAAAAAAAAAAATTTCTTCAATTAGTTCCCCCTCCCCTTTCTACGATAAATTGCCAAGACGCCGTACAGGCTTGCACCGTACTGGACTGCATTTTGTTTCCTGCGTCTGTTTTTACAACATATTTTAACGTCGAGTGAATTGGTATTTGTTGGGTGAGCGCTCCGTCATCGGTCCCGTCATCACTTTCTATCAAGTGAGATTGAGGTTAAACGCAAACCTGTCTGTAATAAAAAACTTAGAGAACTTTTTAGTCTTAGTTGAAATAGATGCCACCATAAAACTATTATATAAATGTTTGTATGTAGAATATCTATTTTTTCTGTCTGGAATTCAGATTTCATATAATTCGAAGTTTTTCAAAAAATAATATAAGGAGTTAATTATTTTTATCTGAGCAACATCGCGTCACCACATCTAGTGTATAAATAAACCGCAGCAGAGATTGCGAAGGACTAGAAAGACGATTTAAATGAGTCCTCGTTTCCCTTTGAAGCACTTAGTTGCAACTTCTAACTTGTAAACTGTTTGCACCGTGTTTATTATTACGCCCAGTCGCTTTCAAGGCTTCTGTGTAAAAGTTTATAGGTAAGAAATGTACTCCTTTCAGCAGAGACAGTTTAGTTGCTGTATCCACTTTGCATTTATATGTGCCAACGTGCCCAGCGTGACCAGTATCGCAGCTGATCGCCGTTCTCGCAGCAGTTGTCGGCATGTCTTTTCTTATGACGCCATACGGATTTTCTCGTGATGTCTTCCTTCACTGGTAGGACGGGATTAAATTAAAGAAGTAACGAGAAGGAATGTGACTCAATATGCAATCGTACTCCATTGGAGCGTGAGGCACGTAAGCAATTGATACATTTGCATGCAGCATCTTGCTCTGTGATATAACGTCTGCAATATCTCTCAAATAGTAATATTTTAATGCATAAATATGTAAACGGTTACAGAAGTCATTTAAATTAGATAACTGCCGCTATATAACAAAATAATTCCACAGGAATTGCATTATCTATATGAGCTTTTGTAATATTAGATCAAACAGTGCTAATTTATAAAAATTAGTTCATTTAAATTATAAAATACACACAAACATGACACTGACGTTCGAACTTATATTGTTTTTTAAACATTCGCGTTTTATACTCATTATAAATACTTTATCGGGATTTATGCGCGAATAAACTTACTTTTAGTTGTGGCTCGACGTTTCGACCAGGTTACACAAGCTATGGTCGTAAAAGTCCCGTTTAATAATAATGTTTATAATTATAATGTTTATCATAATACTACAAGAATAATATCTCATATTATACAATATGTTTCGAAAACTCTGTAAGACCCGTGAAGGTGTTACTCAGTATTAATACGAAATTCTATTTATACCTTACTATTTAGTTTAGCGAAAAAAAAAAACAAATAAAAAAAATTAATGGAGAAACTTATATGGCATATCTTCCGTATATTACATCTATGCGAAAATATTTACTTTTACATCCATAATACAAACAGCTAGGGAGTGGAGCATGCTTCCAGCGAGCATATTTCCACGTTCTTATTACTTTGCAGCCCTTAAAATAAAACTGAATGGCATTTGTTGGGCGGATGCGGTCAATCGTCAGACTCGTTTTCACCTTCTACCAGGTGTGATTGAGGCCTTACGTCCGCCTGTAAATCATAAAAAACACTGGCCGCGTGTGCACTTCCAACGGAAAAAGGACAGCATAGATAATTTAAAATCATCTAAATTAGCCTTAAAACGAACTACCTAACTAATTACATTTTAATTAATTAACTTCATTTAGTTCCGAGCTTAGATTGTATGTAAAATAATGTAATTCATTCAATTTTTAAATGAAAATAACGTTTTAATGTTCACAAATAATATAATAATTGTCTGAATTATTTCGGTAATGTAGTCATGTCATAGATATGCCACTTTTGGGTCGGACAGGGGTTTTATAATATACTGTATAACAATTTTAGTAAAATCTAATGCAAATGTCGCCTTGTTGCTAAAACAAGAGTATCTCTTAGGTAAATTGTAGATGGAACACACAAAACGAAGGCGGAGAAATTAAATAATTCCTTTGTATTCGCTGGTAACATTGCAAGTATATTGTTTATTCTTTCTTCATAAAATAATACTCATACCTTCTCCACACTCTGTTTTTAGAAGAAGTTTGTTTCATCTGTAAACATAAATCGAATAAATAATTTAATATGCCCAGCCTTTGTGCGAACACAAAAGGTCTATAGTGTTTTTCTAAAGAGAGTAGAAAAACAGTAGTTGTAAATTACAACTACTTGTAATACATGCATCATCTATTTGGAGTGAAAAGACATACAATAATGGGTATGTCCTTAGCGTTTATTCGTATGTCGTGCCCAGCGTGACCAGCGTGACCAGTGCCGACGCTTTTTTAATTCTGACTCAGCACAGTGACAACACACGCCTGATGGTAAGCATAGTGCAGTCCAACAAACAACAACGACTATCAAAAGCAAAGAAACACCTATCGATAGTCGCAGCGATCATGCCGGCCTGCACAGATATATCTTCACTCTTCGTTTAAAGGACCCCATATCAAAGGACGGTGGGACACGCTCACCGGAAAACCATTCCACAGTCCAGAATATTATAGTCTATAGCAATATAAATATATATTAATATTAAAAAAAATGTGTTTGAAGAAATAGACGGATGATTTTATTTCATGTTTCAGCATCTCTAGCCTTTTACAATTCTATTCCTAATTCAGTTCGGTCCGTTGCTGAATCAAATTCTACATGTGTAAACGTCCTTGGTAAAGTTTTCTCGGAAAACTCCCGCTTCGAAGTTCTTGTTTAGAACGCGTAACATTTCATAGAATAGTTTCAATAATTTTACTGGTAGTTGAGTTTCAACCATTGTTCGTTTCATAGAAGGGACCTTTAATTAACTATGTATATTACAACCACATTAGCTTTCGTAGGAATCAAATTAATTAAATTATAATCAGTTTAAAATAACAATCAAAGATAAATTCTCCAATTAAAATGTGATTATATATGAATAAATATCTTCCTAACAGTTCGTAAGGCGAACCCGACGCCTACCATTAGGTCGTTTTTTAACGTCCGTTTTCCTGGTCTTAATCATTTTTCGATTAGCTAATAAAGACATTATGACTGTGGATAGTGGATATCGGACGAGTTTCCATGCGCAGCAACGGGGACTGTCATAGAATTGAATTCCAACACGTGCTTCTGGGTTTTTCTAGTCTAAATACAGATTTAGGCACCTCATGTTCTGCGGTGAAGGAAAGCACACTGAGGAAGTCCGCATGATATCTTATAGAAATGTCATGTGTACTAGTGATGTGAGAACGGCGACCAGCTGCGCTACTGGTCACGTTGGGCACGACATATAAGTTCAAAGTTGATACAGATACTAATGTACTTCTACCCACCCCGAAAAGGTGATGATATGATATATCCACTTTGCGTTTATATGTCGTGTCGTGGTGGCTGCCGGCAGAATAGAATAGCACCCCCCTCTTCTTGCTGAGGTGTCGTAAAAGGCGACTAATGTATCTCTTTAACACCGCAATTCAACCAGGTGTTTAGAGAAGGAAAACTCGACCAAACCTGCATCCCGCTCCCTCCCGATCGTACTGGTTCTCCATTCCATCGGGCTTGAGGGAGCTCGGACGAGAGAGTGCTTTTCTGGCTGCGCGTCCAGTTATGCACTTAAATATCTCCTGCGCAATTGACTGTTTCCGAAAACTGGACCTCGAATTTCTTAACCGGTGTTGAAACAGTCGCCGTGGCCGAAACCGGCTAGGACATCATCATCATCATATGTCGTGCTCAACATGATCAGTAGCACAGCGCCTTAGCTTGGTTTATGTTTTGTGTTAACTTTGCCGGTTTATATATCTTTTTCTGTGTATTTTTTATTATTTATATGTCGCTGTGTTTCCCTGAACATGTGAAAATAATAAATAAGCCCTTTGAGCACAATTCCAATAAAACCTTGTCGATCGGCGGGTATCGGTCGCCTGTCCGGAACTCATTAGGGCGCGCTCAATAAACCTGAGCGGGTTAGTTTAATTCAATCGGTGAGGCGTCTCCCCGTGAGTGCGGGGAGTGTCCGGTTATGTCATTTCTAAGTTTAACCGCGACCTGCGGCCATTCGCCAACCTTAACGATACATTAAGTTAATGTTAAGTCGCGGCGCTAATACTTTTTTATACTGATTTGGAAATATCCTTGCACGGATACACTACAATAAGCACACTTGAGATCGCAAATGCAAGAAATTAAAACTAAGGTTTATTTATGGTAATTATAAATACTTAAACGTGACTTATGCGCGAATTACCTTACTTTTAATTATGGCTCGACGTTTTGGCCTGGTCACACAGGTTACGGTCACGAGCAGACTGAAGCGCCGCGGAGTCATCGTCGGGACGGGAAGTTACTTGCTCTACCCTCTTTTGTTCTTGATAACAAGCTCGTCAGGTCGAGCAACAATTAATAGTAATTTGATTCGCGCATAAGACCCGTTAAAGTATTTATAATAAGTAAAAACGCGAAAGATTCAAATATGTTAAGGTTTATAATTGTTTTTTTTGGACTTGGTATTCGCATATTATTATTATACTTTATTTTATTCAAATAGCATTTGACACAATATTGCTGACCTGTGGCGGCCTAGTGGATAAGGAGTCGGTATTCCGGAACGTAAACGCGAATGTTCGCACGTACGAATCCCAGCACGTACCTCTGAAATTTTCAAGATTAAGCTCAGACTAAGGCACCACATACTCACCGGTGGAGGCAAACATCGTGAGCCAGCCCTCATTGCACCTAATAGAACTGTCATGTGTGCTAGTGCTGCGAGAACAGCGACCAGCTGCGCCACTGGTCACGTTGGGTACACACACATATAAGCGCAAGGTGAGTAGAGCCACTGATATATCTTCGATCACACCGAAAGGGATCTAGTGTGACGATATATTACTATGGCTCGCCGCTTGCCGTGGACCGCACCGATCACGTCAGGGTCACCAATTGCAGAGGCTGGCCACCGCTGGAGGTGGAGGCCTCTACTGCTCGTTGGAGGCTTGTGAATCAAAGGCAGTCTTTAAATGAATCCCCTATATTACTTACTTGGCGCGCATTTTTTATAAGGCACGTTCGCGGTCCATAGTGGGTGGCGAGCCTCGCGCCCCCTCCTCCACATTATTATTATTATTTATAAAACATTGTCATTAGAATAAATTGAGTGAATCAGGTTTGAAAGCACAATCTGTAAAGAAGAGCAGGCAAATGTGTCCCAGTTTTCTTTTATATGCTTTAACTGAAACCGGCAATGCGTTGCAGACAAGTTATCTATATGATACTCACAGTAACAATGTATGTTAGTTCTGGTTAAGTTCGAACACACTTAAGTAATGGTGTTAAATTACGCTTTCAGTTACCATTGATGTCTGCGTTAAGGTACAATCAAGCGTAAAAGTAATAATTTTTAAATAATTCTAAGTGCTATTGTAGTAACATACATTTTGTACGGATATAATAACACTGCCTGTACTCAGTTATTAATATTTTAATAGTAGAATCATCATCATCAACGCAGCCAGGTCCACTGCTAAGCATATGTGTCTCCCAATAACCATCATCGGGCCTGATTTTCGACTCTACTCATTCATTTTTTTTTTGTAACCCGGGGCATATCCTGCATAGAACCGTCACGGCTGCAGTGAAGGGCGCGACCCCAATGTGCTAGACACCTACTGGCAAAAAACCCACGGGATGCCATCTCCTTATCGCTTCTAATCGGGTCTGAAAATTCATATACGACCTTCGGCCCTGTATCTTCTCTATTTCTATATGATACTATAAAACTTGTGATAAAGAAAGAGTATAAATATATCTTTATTCGTTTCATGAAGACGCTTTATTTTTTATTTAATTTATCTAATCTATCCTAAATATATCCCATGTTTGACGTTAAAACAATACAAGTACCTATTTAAGGCTACAATTTCCATTATCATATCTTGTGCAGTTGACTATACATAAATATTCTTTAATAAATTAAGTGTAAGGAGTATAAAATTATATAGACGTTAAATTTAATTTTGAATTCACTTTTGCGCTGCGCTGTACGTTAGGCTATCTTATCAGTTATCAGGTATCTGCTGAACAATCTTCAGTTACCGCCAGCCGCGGACCGAGCTCGCCGTCTCTACTCTCCTAAATATTATTTAAAAGTTTATAAATCGAAAATCGTGAGTTCTGTGATAACGTATAAGATGTGAAATATTTCGAACACACTCTGTTACGCCTCGTAGGATCTCTTCTTTGTTTATTCGTTCTTACGACATCTTGGAGCATACAATAAATGATGATAATGAATGTTTCCGAACAAGACAATAAGTGTAGTTTAATGTAAAATAACATTTATACAATTTTAAACCAGATTTAATTTGATGGCGCGAGCCGTACTAAAACTTTCAAGCATCCATGTAAGCTTACTGCCTTTTTACTTCCCTGAGGAATAGATTAAGAAAGTTATTTATAAATCAACGACTTCAAGTCTCAGGGGGCCTTGCTAATGCCTCATTGTACCTGAAATCTCGCGATAAATATCTCATAAATATAGATTTATTTATTTATAGACCTTTAGCCATTTTATTCCTGCTATTTTTTTTAATCATCTTCCCATCTCTTGATGTGTCAATTCTAACAGTTTTTCATCTGTACTAAAAGAGCATATATTTAGTGTAGCAATGTTATTCTGGTTTGTTCTTTTAGAGAGTTGTATTTTTTATCCCCCACTATGACATGTCATAATGTAAAGCATTACGGCTTTATCATATGAAATACAAATTCTAACGATGATTGATCCAAAGGAATTGATGAAAGAATAAAAAAACGTGTACTAGACAAAAGGAAACAACACGCAAAGTACACCTTCAGATAAAACAATATATTCTATACGCGAAGTAACGCTCGCAAATCGCTTTAGGAACGAAGAGATACGGATAACAGTTGGGTTGAAAGATAGTTGTGTCATCGACATTATCCACAAAGCCAGGCTTTGATGGTTCGGGCAAGTGGAAAGGATCTATGATGAAACGATGACAAAAAAGTCATACAATATGAACGTGAGTGGGAGAGGCGTGGCCTGCCGAGGCTTACAGATGAAATAAAGAGAGTTCTGATGGAGGGTGATGTTAAAAGAATTCGGAATTGACGAAAGTGCATGAAGGGGCAAATGAATGTTAAGGAAGTGAAAGGCGCTTGCAAAAATAAGTGTCATCTGCTTGCTACTACTTGCTTACCCCAGTAAGGATTCGGCGTTATGAATTTTTTTTTATACCGACTCTACACAGTGACTGCACCATACCTGATGGTAAGCATGGTGCAGTCCAAAAAACGCCAACGACTATCGAAAGGTAACAAAAAACCCATCGGTAGTCGCCAGCCTGCACAAATATCTCTTCACGCTACGTTTAAAAGATCCCATATCATAGGATGGAGGGAACACGCTCGCCGGAAGACCATTCCACAGCCCAACGACACGGCAAAAGAAGGAGTTAGAGAACTTCTTTGTCCTGGCCGGGATGTGAGATACCGTATAGCTGTGACAACGCAAACCCGCGCGCGTGGATCTATTCAGGAAGGGAGAGGGTGGAACAAGGTTAAACAACTCCTCAGAACACTCGCCATGATACAGACGGTAGAAAACGCTCAGTGAGGCCACATCTCTGCGCAACTGAAGCGGTTCAAGATGCTTAGTCACGTCAGGATCATTCACAACGCGAACAGCCCTCCGCTGCAACCTGTCCAGGGCATCAAGTAAGTACTGGGCAGAACCGTCCCAAAGATGCGAACAATATTCCATGCAAGGCCTGACCTGAGCCTTATATAAAAGGAACAGTTGATTTGGCGTGAAAAACCGTCGCACCCTATTCAGGACACCAAGCCTACGTGATGTTGTAGAGATGACAGATCCTAAATGATCCCTAGGATTGAGATCACAGCGGATATTCATACCTAAGATACTTAGGCTGTCGCATATTGCAAGTGACACATTCTGGAGAGAAGGAAGGGGGGAGAAAGGGTTTTTTTTATGATAATAATATATAGATAAAACAATATAAATAATGTAATTGTTATTAGGTAAAACATAATCCAGCAAATTCCGAGTAGCGTGACAATTAAATCCCTTGTTGATCCGTTCATGGGACCTCGTTTACCTCACATAACACAACTTCCTGTAGAAATACGCCAAAATGTTTAAATAATCGTGAGCGCGTCAGGAAATACATATTATAGGCGTCAGAGTTCATTGGTGATCAGGTTTTAATTGCTAACGTTTGAATAATCTATACTAATATTATAAAGCTGAAGAGTTTGTTTGTTTGTTTGTTTGTTTGAATGCGCTAATCTCAGGAGCTACTGGTTCGAATTGAAAAATTCTTTTTGATTTGAATAGACCATTTATCGAGGAAGGCTTTAGGCTATATAACATCACGATGCAACTATTAGGAGCGAAGAAATAATGGAAAATGTGAAAAAATCGGGGAAAATTATTCATCCTTGGGGGCTTCCATTGCGTGCGCTGCGAAAACGGTTCAAAATACGAAAAATATATATATGAAAGAATTATTCCTCTTAAAATGATCTAAAAAATGTCCGTGACAGTATATGTCTATCTTTTAAGATTAAGTCACTAGAACCGTTTTTATGGTAATCAAATTTGGTCGAAATTAATGCATTATTTGTTAAGAGTTATATCAACGTAATAATATTAATATTTATCCAAATAAATGTGTTGTTGATTAAGAGTATTTAATTGCGAACAAAATTGTCTTTGACATCACTTAATTTCAATGAACATCTTAGAAGACATTACAAAACCTTATATAGCAAAACAACGTTTGCCGGAACAGCTAGTAATTAATAAAGTTAATAAATTATTTATATAGTCGTTGGGTTGTGGAATAGTCTTCCGGCGAGCTTGTTTTCATCATCATATAATATGGGGTCCTTTAAATGAAGCGTGATGAGATATTTGTGCAGAACGGTATGATCGCTGCGTTTTTTACTGTTGTTTGTCGTTTTAGTTTTAAGAGTGTATAATGCTTACCATCAGACGTAGTGTGATCACTTAGCTGAGTTAGGATAAAAAAGTCAAAGACTGAAGAGCTATATTCCATTTTTAACATGCGATTCGAGTTGAGAGGTTTCCTGGAATCTCGCTAGACATACCTTCGCAAGCAAGTCGTAAAGTCGCAACGAATGTATATATGTATTTGCAAGTGACTGCTAAACATGATTGCCGTAGTTACATCTCGGCGCAAACGGCTCTTACCTTGTGATGTTTAATGATTCAATTTGGGACACTTTCGATCCTTTGATTTCTTATCTTTGTTTAGGAATTACTCAAGTCTTCAATTTCATGTATTTACTCTTGACTAAGGCATCTTCGAAAGCAAGATAATATTAAGCATTGTCAGAGGGTTAATCTGAACTAACTGTCATTGTCTGAATATGTATTAAGACAGCTTTAAATTAATATTGAGATTGAATAAAGAGCATTAGGATCTAAGAACTTACAGTCAGCCAAGTATTTAGAGAAGGTATCTCTTTTGGCTATTCTTATAACATGATGCTCCTATTTAGAGTGAGTAAGGTGTTAATTTCAAAAAAGTGCTAGGATATGCTGTGCTGGTTATTCGCACGAAAAGATCATTTAATATGAAAAATAATGGAGTAGAATATGCTCTCCCGTTCCGTATTCCCAAGTTCTTAGTTTTGTTTGTTTATTTATTATTTATGGGCTATCAACAGTACCATTGTATATGTTACAAATAAAATTATGTGCACTAGTCGACATTAGGAACTAATATCAGATAGCTGCAGCATTTCTTAAAAGCATTGACGAATAATATAAACATTACCAACACTCAAACAAATTCATTAATCATAATTAAAAATAGAAACCATTGGTAATTGCTTTACAAATACAACACATAAACAATGTCAAACCCGACACATGTTCCGAATCATTTTCTTCAACTTGTCTGAAAATATATCTATATCCTAGACACACAAGTTGGTACAACAGAAAAGTGATCAAGGTTGGTCTTACAACGTTTGGTTGCATATATGGGAGCGGGATACCGAGTCCAGCCTGCAATTACACATAAAAACCCAGAAGTAAGTGCCGGGATTTGAACCTACGTACTACTTACGTGTTGCGCTACGCATGCATACCGGCTTCTTAAGTATTAGGCTACCACAGCCTACCTATATGATTTCGTGTTTATACCATATATTTTCTTCATATTTTCAAATTCTATCCATTCTTAATAGGATTCACGGGAAATGGTTTCAAAATGTTTGATATGTATTTAAATACATACATACATATATACATTTGTGGCTGTGGATAGTGGCCTAGTGGAGTGGTGTGCGTCAACACGAATGTTCGTGGGTTCGCATCTCAGCACGTACCTTTGGGGTTTTCCAAGATACGTACGAATCTGGCCACCACATGCACACCGGTGAAGGAAAATCCTTCACGAGTAAATCCGCATGGCATTTAATAGGAATGGCATGTGTATGTCTCATAAGAACGGTGATTATCTGTGCTACTGGTCTCGTGGACACGACAAATGTAAGTATAAAGTGGTTCTAATGTATCCCTGCTCTCCCCAAATTGATATATCCTGACGATATATTACAACAGTATTAATTATATGTATTTAAATAAATAAAAAGCTTCAGTTTTTTATGCCAGCTAGGCTTGATTCTCTGCATTTAGTTTTACTGAACTCGATTTATCCGGAAGTCAGGCAATTTGTTCGTGAATAACATCGCTGTAGCGATTTTAAAATTGAACGCATTTGATAAAATGCAATCATTTAGTAACAGCTTTATTCTTTTAGGTTCATATTATTACTAGCCAGTTTAGTCCCACAGCAGGACAAAACCTGCCTTCCCTTTTCCTCTATATTTGTGGAATCCATGGGAAGGGGCTTGGACATTTAACCCAGCATAGTTGTCCAACGCGAGTTGGTGGGTGTACCCAATCTGTGTGCAATTCGGCATGCTGCACACCTTAGTCGACTCTTACGTCACCTCAGTATGAGGAAGAGGAAGGCACTATTCTATCCTGTCGGTAAACCCCACCCCTAAAACCAACAGATAAACTTTAATATTCTGTATTTATTGTTGTACATGTATTTGTACGAGTGTTTGCATTCTTACTTTATTGATCCCTAATTAGGAATGTTTTTATTAATCACCCTAACCGTTGAGCTACATATATGCACTCTTGCATTATAAACAGTTAAATGAATACATTATGCCTGTGGCGGCCTAGTGGATAAGGGATCGCCATCAAAGTGCGGCAACGCGAATGCTCATAGTTTTGTATTCCGGCATGTACCTCGGGGCTTTTCCACATCAAATAAGGGTTTAGGCCCCCCATGCACACCGGGGAAGGAAAATACCGCGAGAACGGTCATCAGCTGCGTTACTGGTCACGATAGCCGCAACATACAGCGCTAATGCGGCACACCCACTAACCGGCCAGTTATGTTGTGAAGACCTTTCCCGGTCAATAAACACGCGCCATTTCCAAATAAGAAAGACACTAAAGTATCTCTGGTCACCCTGAGAGAGCTATAGCGTGACCTCATATTAATATTATTACAGAAATATACTTCCTACAGTACATTTATAACTTAGTAGAGCCGAAACATGAATTCACTATTTTGTATATCTGTATTCGTATTCATTTTCAATATCCTATCTCTAAGAAAATCTAGTCTCTATTCGATCTGCGGTAGGAGAGTAGAGCTATAGATTAGTCTACGAGTATAATGTTAAACTCTCTAACTTTTGACGTACTCTATAGACCGTAGATCACAGAGTCTTCGTGCACTAGAGATAGTCTACTCCAGCACCGGCATATACCGTCCTGTTACTTGTTACTGTTGTGCTGTTTAGTCAAGAATAAAACTATTCTAGAATTTTATTTAGAAATAAATACTTAAAAAAGAATTCGATAAAACTGTTTCAATTAATCGTCATAGCGAAATGTTGGTGGGCTTCTGCGGGATTTCCTTCTTTTATTTTGTAATATGTCACTGGTACGTCTTATAATTTCTTTGAGGGGATTTATTTTTATTTGTAATTTCTCTAGCAATTTTATTTATTCAATTTGCTTTTAATCCGAGATATTACAAAAACTTCGGTAAACGTGAATAATTTCGTTCTTGTTGTTTTAGGTGATTCTTCAGAAATTACTTTTATTTTCATGGCATTTAATTTCTTATATTATTTTATATTGGTAGTGGCTTAGTGAATTAAGAGACGGTATCCTTGCGTGGGCACGTGTGTGGTCGCTAGTTCGTATCCTGCCACGTACTTCTGGGTTTTTCTATGTTAAATAAGGATCTAGGCACCACATCATCACCGGTGAAGGAATAAATCGTGAGGAAACCATAATGTAATGTAATGTAGTGTAATAACCATAATGTTCATCAGAAATGTCATGTGTATCAGTGCTGTGCAAATGGCGATGCAGGTAGCACTACTGGTCACGTTACGCGCGACATATAACCGCACAGTAAATACAGCCACTAATATACCTTTGCTCACCCTGAAAAGGGTATATTATATATGCATGTGGTGTATGTATTTTTATGGAATTGCGTCCGACGTAGAGGATTGCGCGTCGCTGCCAGGGGGCATTTCAAACCCGCGATCGTAACAGTTGAAAGCGCCGCGTAGTCGCGTACATCGGACTGTTTTCCATATAAATTCATATAGAGCGGTATATCGCGACCTAGAAGCCGCAGCCGAGCAGCGCCTGTCAGAACTCGAAGCACACCTAAAGGATGACTTATACCAGAGTCTACCAGATCCGTTACTACTTAAAAAAAAGCTAGAAACATTGGTGCGTGAAACAGGGACAAATCAAGTGCTGTGAGTGAAGTCGTAAGTCGATAAAAGTGATAGCAGGAGTGGTGATAGGTCGGTAAGAGTGATGCGCGCAGCATGGCCTGGCCTGGAGGCTCGCACGCAGTGGAACTGCCCCTGCATCAGATAAGCGACGACCAGCTCGCTGTACCGGAGGCTACGGTCATCGGGACGCGGAGACAGAGTAAGTAAACTCTAATACTCTATTCTCGTACCATTGATGATGATGATGTCCTAGCCGGTTTCGGCCACGGCGACTGTTTCAACACCGGTTAAGAAATTCGAGGTCCAGTTTTCGGAAACAGTCAATTGCGCAGGAGATATTTAAGTGCATAACTGGACGCGCAGCCAGAAAAGCACTCTCTCGTCCGAGCTCCCTCAGGCCCGATGGAAAGGAGAACCAGTACGATCGGGAGGGAGCAGGATGCAGGTTTGGTCGAGTTTTCCCTTCTCTAAACACCTGGTTGAATTGCGGTGTTCAAGAGATACCTTAGTCGCCTTTTACGACACCTCAGCAAGAAGAGGGGGGTGCTATTCTATTCTGCCGGCAGCCACCACGGCTTAAACCCCCACTATTAAGCACCATTAAGCATTCTCGTACCATTAAGCAGTATTCGGGATACCGTACTTCAAAAGGAAACAAAAAACACGCATATAATCGCTTTGTTAACCGTCTGCTCTTTTTCTCAGGAGTGCGAGAAAGTATCACGTTTTTTACACTCGCTCGACAAAATGTCGACAGTGCACCTGACGGTAAGTACAGTGTAATCCAGAAACGGCAGCAGCTATCATAGGACGAAACTCCATTGACAGCCTCTGTCGTCATGTCGGCCCACATATATCACGACTGAAGGTCTCTAGCTATATGAGACGCGACAAAACGGAGCGAGTCAGTATGACGATCACTTGACACTTATGACACTTGTGTATTGTGGTCACGACCAACTTCGGGAAATCGTTTTACCACCTCAAAAAAATTTAAATAAATATCTAATACTACTCGGGCCGGGATAAGTAAAGGTACTTATGCTGTTGCACAAAGGCGCCCTCGTAGGCGGGTAATTTTATACTAAAGATTGCGACAATTTGAGAGAAAAAACTTACCAGTTGGCAGCGGATGTCAGGCACTTTACAAACCACTCACTGTTTATGTACTATTTGAATGCGTATCATGTGGAATATGGTGTCAGTGAGGATTTGTGATGTCTAGCCAGTTGGAAATTATTATAAGCGATTGTTATGGGAAAAAAAAAGCGATGCGACGTTGTGGTTTAAAGCGAAAATAGTTATATATAGAAATGAGAACCATGACGAAATGAAGTGAATATTCGCCAGATGGCGTTTGCGTTTGGGTGCGTTTACACTTTAATGTATTTGACAGACTGGGGTTGCGCTTTTTGGCGTGACTAAATACTTTGATCTATAATCCATTGAAGCTTTAAATAAAAGCTAAATTATTAAGATTTTATAGAGGAAGGATATAATCATTACGATCTTCTTGCAACTAATAAAAATGTAAACAACTATATTTCCAAACTGTACAGAAAAATTAACGAACAAATTAGAATTGGTTCATAACAAATGTAAACGCCTTAGCGCGTGTGGCGGTCGATTGCTTGGTAAGTAGATTAACTTCCTTTTACGTAATTTTAGGTAGTCGGGTCTCGTCTTGTCTTCGTACTTTATCCTTACTTAGGACAGACAGAATACATACTTAATAATAAATTGTTATGCCTTAATTTATGTGTGAAATTGGCCTTAAATATTACTTTGTTTTAAAGGAAATATCAATATATTATTTTTACATATTTGGAATTAGAATCGAATGCTGAATATCTCTCTCGTATATAAAACAATTTGTATATTTTCCTAATTGGTTCAGTAGTAAACTTACTAATGTATGTCTGCTCTCCCTGACAAGGATATAACTTGACGATATATTACTTTTTATTAATTAATTTTGGTAATAAGTCTGAGATACCCCGTTTTGCTATTATTTATTTTATATTTGTATCTGTGGTGGTTCTGTAGAAAAGGGACCGGTATCCATGCGGTTCGTGTCGCGGCACGTACCTCTGGGTTTTTCGATATTAAGTATGGATTTAGGCGCCGAATGATCACCGGTGGAGAAAAACATCGTGAGGAAAGTGAGGAAACCCTCATGGCACCTAACAGCAATGCCGTGTGTGAGAACGGCTATCAACTGCGCTACTGTTCACATTGAACTCCACCTACGACAATAAGCGCCAAGTGGACACAGCGACTAATGTATCTCAGTTCAGCCCGTTAAAGATATATCGTGACGATATTATTATTATTTTATACGGCATATACGGTATCTGCATGTACTACACGCGCAGATAATGCTATCGTGGGCGCGGCACTTCATTATTGATTTATAGTCGATATATTTACAACACGATTATTGATAACTTATCGGATCTTAACATATAAAACTTTAATCAGGAAAAATCTGTATATCTTAAGTTTTTTTCATGTTTTCATCCGACATGGCGGGTGTTCTGAAGAGTTATTTAACTCGTCCCAC
Organism: Automeris io; assembly: GCA_036320925.1. NCBI lineage: Eukaryota > Metazoa > Arthropoda > Insecta > Lepidoptera > Saturniidae > Automeris > Automeris io. The sequence goes on along the minus strand of JAUDJH010000009.1, from coordinate 460,872 downwards.
CCACTCCCTTACTATAACTGAACCACGCGTGCGGGTTTACGGAGTCACGGCTATACGGTAACTCACATCGCGGCTAGGACTGAGAAGTCCTCTAACTCTTACTGAAGCTGACTCGTTGCGGTATTTTCGCGGTGAGCGTATTGCCGGCGTCCACCAGCCCCATTTCACCATATAACCAGTAGGCGCCGCGTCAGACGCCATCCGTATGTGGTGGACGTTCCTTATATCCGCACGAACAGATCACCTAAGGAGTGGTATATGCATCCAGCGACCTTATTTCCACAATTTTATGACTTGGGATCTTTTAAAAGAAGAGTAAATAGAAATTTCTTGTGTGAGGATGAGTATATTGTCGAACTCATCCTCAATTTCCACCAGGTGAGATTGAGGTCAAGCGTTCGCCAGTAAATTATAATATATGTATATTATAATTTACCCTGCTCGCCTTACAATGGATATTGCATCACAATATTACTTAATACTATTTTCTTAATAAGAAATCCCAACAAAACAGTGCATTTCATATTTAATTGGCATGTCAGGATGGCCGAGCGGTCTAAGGCGCTGCGTTCAGGTCGCAGTCCACTTCTGTGGGCGTGGGTTCGAATCCCACTTCTGACAATATTGTTTTTACTCTAAATAAACTACAGTTGATTATTGTTTTAGAACCATACTCAAGTTCTAAATCCCAAAGTCAATTCACCACATACTGAGTGTTATTTATTTATGAATATTAATTGAATTAATTTGTACAACTAATGCGATAATTCTTCATTAAATGCTAAATACTTAATAGTAATTATATACTAAAACAATATTTTATTCTTGCAAAATTGTTCTAACCTCTGAGTGCCAACTAGGATAAGACAGATTCGTTTATCATTCATTTTGTAATGATTATTGTATAAACTGATGACTAGGCAACACCCACTAGGCAACTCGTGCAGATTTGTAAAGAAAATATATTAAAAAAGAATAGATCATCAAAGAATTTGACTAACATCCGTTGTTCAGATTTTTTTAAGTTTTCAAGATAATGATTCAGACTTAAAAGTGAGTTAATTTCCGCAAATAATTTGACCAATTTTGTAACATTTTGTTGAAAGTTCACGCTTCACCAAAATTTTATAAATATCAGTTTTAATTTCGCATAAAACGTGTTAAAGGTGAATAATAATAAATATAGTATATCGTCACGCTATATACTTTTCGAAGTAAGCAGATATACATTAGTGGCTGTATCCACTCAGCGTTTATATGTCGTGCCCAACGTGACCTGTAGCGACGTTCTCACAGCACTAGTACACATGATATTTCTATTAGATGCCACCCGGGTTTCCTCACGATGTTTTCCGGTGTACGGTGAGCGTGTGCTGCCTGAAGTCATACGTAATCTGGAAACCCCCAGAGGTACAGTGCCGGGATACGAATCTACGGCTATTCGCATTGTCACTGATGGAAACCGGTCCATTATCCACTAAGCTACCACAGCCAAAGATTCCTAAGACCATATAGTCGTATCTCTAGGTCGTTTAGGATTTTTTCAATGTCCTGCTTTAAAAAAGAAACGGTTTGAAGGTTCGGCTTCGGCAATTAATGCTTCACCGTTCCGCCAATCTAACCCAGTAGGAGATGATCACTGGAAGGATATTCCAAGCCTCTTGTATCATACGAAGCAACGAAAACCAGCGCTGCAGACTTCCTCTGTGGCTTTAAGCTGATGGAGGGCCCATTTTCTCCATGTTTATATGTTTTCGTATTTGCTTTTATTTCTGTATACTATTCTTTTATTTCTGTGTTACTGTATTTAAATTATTATTTTTTTCTAAGTTATGGTGAAATAAATACATTTCATTTCATTTCATTTCATTTCAATGTCTCATTGGTAGACCGTAGAACGAAATCAGCCTGCTGATTTTGAAAAATCTAATCTATCGAAAGATAGTTCAGTCAACTGTCGCTAAACGGCGTGTTTACGCTCCAACGTAGCCTTCTTGGGTTTCTTTCGGCGTTTCTTCTCAAGCTAGTCGCTTCCGAAACGCTAGCAGATAACCGTGAGGTACGTTTTCTAACTGACTGCTCAAGTCAAGGTCTGTACTCACACACTGTACTAATCCATAACTCGTTAGCGGAGCACCTTAGATACTCTCCCGTTTCGCCCGGTGAAGTTGCATAGGTCTTTCTCGGCCAATAGCAATGGTCCAGTCAAAAAAATATCATACAAAGTAAAACTTTATCTACCTTGAAGCCTAAATAATCGGCTTTAACGTACTCCGAACAAATCCCCAATTAGCGAGTCACGTTACACGAGATATAAATACTCAAGTTGAAGGTTCAGCAAATGGTATTAACATTCACCTTGCTTGGCTTCCTCTCGTGCAGAGCCAGTTGGACGCGAGCACCTTAACCAACATGCTGCTCCAGATCTTAGTCTTCATGTATATCGCGACCTGCATGCTTTTCTACGTGGCTCACGTTATAGATTATTACTTTACTTTGCTTTGAAAACATCCGAGAAGCTTCTAGACAGTTGTCGAAGCTTCTTATTACATCCTCGAAGATTCTAGATAGTTCGCGAAGAAATTAAATGATTTTTGAAGCTACCAAACAATTCTAGAAGATTATTTTTAGTTTGCGATGGTTCTCATCAGGTTGGGAATCTTCTAAACAATTTGTGAAGCTATAGTTATTAGATGATCCATCATGATCGTCCAAATACTAGCTTATATGTACATCGCCACGTACGTGCTCTTCCATCTGATATACATTATAGAGAATTATTTCACCCCCGCCGATACTATTTTCTAGTTGTCAACGATGTGGAAAGTGTTAATCATCTTCAAGAATTTCAAGGAACTACGTAAGTTTTATTTAAATATTTTCATTTGATATAACTTTATGTAACAGAGATGTCTTGGATATCATTACCCAAAACGTTCATTAATACCCGATTATGTTTAATCTATAACTAATATAAAGAAACAACACGTACATTTTAAAATATCAAAACATGTTGACCTACGGACGCGAGCCTTAAGGCCTAAGTCATCGGTAGTTAGGAGCGCAGATTGAGAAACCTGACAATTCGTGCCGTGGCAGATAATACCTCCTTCTGTATCCGGCTGTTGATTCAAAAACCAAGTGAGAGCCTCTTAAGACGGAAATTGAGGCTATTTGTGATCAGCCCATTACTCGATGCGACTATCGGGACATTAATCGTTGAATCCACATCCCACATACTGGTAATTTTGTGTGCGAGATCTAAATATTTTGTAAGCTTTTCATTTTAAACACCGAAATTAAACGAGCTGTAGCTAATAAGCTCATTATTTTAAAAAAAAATCAGGATAGGTTTGAAATACCATTTCAAATAGTTTTGTAAGGTAATTTTAAACCTCTCTAGAAGGCGTTTCTATAGAAATCAAAATCAAACATATCTTTACTTTGTAGGTGGCTAATCCCACACTTAAAACAAGTCAATAGTACATTTTTAACATGCGCTCATAAAAAGACGGTGTTCTTTACAGAATATCATATAAGATACACTTTCAGAATGCCTTTTTAAATAAAAGAGAATTTGATCAATTCAGACATAGAGAAAGAACACCTACAAGCATAATTCAAGCAGTTCATTCCCATGGGTTTTGTTAACCATATAATCTAAAACATCCATAACTTTTGCTTAATTACAATTTCAAATTGATTTAAGGGTTGAATATCTGTTAGAATTTTGTTATAAAAGCGTATACATTGATCCTTAAATAAGTTACTAACTTTGCGGAATCTGCTAACAAGAGTTGCAAGTTTATCCTTTTGCTTTGTGAATGTCGAATTTTTTTTAAACAATTGGGCGTTTTCTTTTTTCAAACATACAATAAATCTTCATGAATATATTGTTACGATAAAGTTAAAATGTTTACTTCTTTGAATATATCTTTAAGAGATTGGTGCGTGTGACTGGAAAGGGAAAATGAAGAAATCCGGGAACGAACTTACTTGTATGTCGGCCCCGGGCCACGGCGCTGGTTCAGGCTTCAGTGCGTCACACACCATCATTTCACGTTTTTGTGGGTGGGCTATTGAAAAGTTTCAAAGCGTAGAGCGCGTTCGAATTTTCACTGAATTTGCACAGCACAGCGTTGTAGCGTTTTTAAATAAATTTTAAAGCGAACGCGTTAACAGTTTAAGCGAAGTGTTTTAACCCAAAAAGGAAAAGATAAGGTAGGTAGAGAATTTTTTTTTTTGTGTATTCTCCCCTTTTCCTGCCACACTTCAATATCTCTGTCGTAGTTTTAATACAATGTAATCCATCTTCATTTAATGTTTATTGCACCATTTCTAAACACACACAATATAAACAGCGAGGAAGCGTTTGTAGATTAGCGGGAAAACTCAGCGACCCACGGGACGCACCACTCCGCTAGCGTCTCACCAAAAAACCTTTGCTTTCCCATCGCACACGGTCGGCCGAGAATTTCACAATTGCCCAAGCCTACAAAAAAAAAAAAAAACAATTATTTAACTAAAGGGCGGAAGAGACGCAACCACTCTGGTTTGATGTTTTGCCGCCAATCGGTAGGTAGAGATGTCATTTTTCATATTTTATTCTCCCCCTTTGGGTGAAGGCAAAGGCTATCACAATATACAGCCATGTATTTTTTTTATTTCCAAGTTGTATTAAATTTCTGTTGTGTCTTCCTGCCATGTTCCTGCATGCCTGTCGTAGTTCCAGTTATATATATATGATTGCACAGAATATAAGCGACGAGGAAGACTATGTAGATTGGCGGGAAAACTCAGCGACCCAAGGGACGCATCACTCTGATAACGTTTCGCCAAAAAAACATTGATTCCCCATCACACACGGTAAGCCGAGCATTCCATTGCTACCCAAGCCCACAACACAAGCTTAGACAACAATTAAAAACCTAGACGACTGCCACAACAAGAAAACAACAAGTATTAAAAAAAGTAAAGTTCAAGTAAAAGTATTTTCATATGGTAACGACCTAGAATAAGGATTTCATACAAATAACATTCCATTTTAAACTCTTATAAGCATAAGTTCTTAAAAAAGTCTTACGTCGTTATTTACAATATAAGGGTTGCATTTTATGAGATATCTGATTAAAAGTACAAGTTTGGCCAATGACTTGGCGCAATTTAAACCTATTTAAATTGCAGATTTCTGTTTTACACCTAAATATACATAAATCAGGGAAAAATGTTTAAAACAGGAATATCTCAAAAGCCTTTGAATTTCATCCATACATTAGCGATGTTTAAATTATTGCATTTTAGATTTTCTGTCACGTCTTCTTATAGCAAAAAAGCGAAAAATCAATTTGTATAGCAGAGAAACTCAATAGATAGTTTCCAGTAAGTATTGCATTCTTAATTACGCCGCAATAGGCACAATATTATTCCCGTGAGAAATTCAACAAACAAGCATTTTTGTTATTTATTTATATTGCCTTATCAAATGATTAGTTATCATGCCTTTTTATCATGAAGAGGAAATAAGATAAGCAATTTTGATAACTAGGTCAATATTGTAATCTATTTATATGAATTTATTAGATTTGCCTGTAACTTCTTTTAGTATAGAAGCATTAAGTCGAATGAAATACTTACTTAAAGTTAACGCGGTCCCTTTAATATTTAGAGAAAAGCCATTTCAATTTACCTCTCTATCGTATGTCCACATATGACGACGTCTACTATGGATAAGCTAAAGCTATATTATTCTCATAAATGCTATGTAATCTTTTATATACCTTTTTTTGTATTTAGAAATATACCATAACGGTAAGTTCGGTAGATTGGTATTGTATAGAATGAATTAGTTAAGTTCTTGGATTGGATGATTTCCTCAGTTACCCACCTTTTCCACGTTTTTAACATGGTAACATGACTAGTATAACGTCATTGTCAAAAGCTTTTAACCTAAAAATCCGCATTAGTGTTGTATGTAAAAAATAAGGATATTAAAAGTCGACATTTTACAATTTTGTTGTCCTAATTTTTAAGTTGATTCTGTTGTAAAATATTAAAACTATAATTTTCTGTAAAAAAAATAAATTTAGATTCTAATATATCTCATAATTGAGGACTGTTACTAATTCCTTGTGCCGTTATTTTCTTACGTAGTAAACAAATCGTTTTGCTTGGGTTTATTTATATAATCTATCAACCAGACACTTTTTTTACATTAAACGGCAAGCATATAAACGGAGCTTCTTGCCTAACACAAGTATTCTTGCGTTACCTGATACCTGCACCTTACATTTCGCTGATTAGTGCGTCACGTGCTCACTTATTGCTCACTCAGATAGAAATTCTTTTATTCGAAGACAAATGCAAAAGTATTGTTAAAAAATGAATATTTAGAAAATAAAGCTTTAATGTTGCATTAACCCAAATGTAATATAATTATTATTGAAGTGGCATTTAGTGTGTGTTGTCCAGAGGGGTATTAATGACAGAATGTCACGAGTGTCAGAATCCTGATGACACAGCTCGGAACACCCTTGAGGTGTGCCCAGCCTAGGCTAAGGAAAGGGAGGTCCTTCAGAACCGCATGATGATAGCCATGGTTGGCAGCAAAAAGGCATGGCAAGAGGTAGCACCCTTCAGCAAGGTTAGATAAAATAGAAGGAGCTATATTATATAAATGGCTATACCGGGAAAATTAGACAATCTGTATAATTAATTAGTTGATCAGTCGATATTTAAAAAAACGGTAAAATATCGCTATAGCCTACAACACTAGTTGTGGGCGGAAGGTTGGAAAGATCGATCGCAGATTTGTGTAGCGGTAATTTGTGATGTCAACATGTATTTAAAACGCTAACTATTACTTTTAATACGAACCGATCGAATACGCGTGATGCTTTACAAGCAATAACACGCTAAAATTACAAACCCGCCAGGCCGTTGCAATGTCCAAATATATATCTGTGTAAAGACTGTAATTTAAATCGCGTATTTTTGGTTTTTATCTCTTTGCTGTACGAATCGGTGATAATGTGTGTCAAATTTAGAATTTTAATAGTTAAATAAGTGTCTCCAAGTGTTGTAGTGCCGGGTGTTTTGAAAAAATGGCTATGGCAGTAAGAGAGTACTTTGTCGGATTTTTGCAGCGACATAATATGATGGCGCCTTTTTCAAGGTTTTACAGGGCCATGGTGCTCAAGATGAATCAACGTGAGTACCGGAATCACTGTACATCACTACAATATGATATTTTTTAATTCACTAACCTTGTTAATTTATCCATCGTTAATAATGACTTCATCTAATCGGAGGTTGCTATTCGATAAATCTCCATAAATTCGTCACTTTATGATCGTATAAGACATTATAAACTTTGATGATAAGTGCTTCACATTCTTTATTAAATGGCTTTTCAATAAACTCTGCTAATTAAAAGTGCAAGAATGCATAAATCATTTTTCAATAAAACACCAATGAAAGAAATAATCAAACCCAGTGTATAGTTGCAGGATTCTGGTACATGGCTTTTATTTTAATAGCTAACTTAAAATGAATAAGTTAATACTTACATATTCATTGATCTAGTCTCAAACAAAGTTTGCTGGTTTATTTTGGGTACAAGGTAGATACACTGTACAAATATGATAATTAGTTGAGTCATAAATAAAAGTAAGTTAATTGATGCATAAGTCGCAAGTACAGTATTTTGCTATTATCACTCAAAGATTACTCTTCTATCTATACCTAGCCCTAGCTATAGGAATGGGGTAGAATAGTGTTAGGTAGAAAAAAGTATTAAAGTGGTTAATCATACTTAATTATATTTATTTAAATTCATATTAAATGAAACTGCTATTAATTTCAATAAAACATCACCCGTATTTGGGTGAGGGCATCCCCGTGGTAGCATACTCATTACTGAGATATGAGTGATATGAAGACATATGTATTAATACTGGCATATGTTTAAACTGCACACTACTATTAAGGAAAAAAACATACTAAGTCTAATGATTCTGAGATTTCCATTGATCCCATTTCATTCCATTCCATTAATATTACTAATGCTACTCTGAATCATCACATATGCCTGATAAAGCATACATTTATGATTCTTACTGCATGTAATTCATGGATTTAATTTTGTTGAATACTATCCTGATGTGCAGAATACTCCACCATTCCACACTCTCACTTTCATAACGGAACCACATGCCCTAGATTGTGGAGCCAGATTTTTACAGTGACTTATATGTCCACTAAAACCAAGTTGTTTTGTAACTCTTACTTGTGTTGGGTCATTGAGCTGTAGAACGGTCTTTTAGCAAGTGCTTCATCATATGATATTGGGCTTTTTAAGCGAAGCGTGAAGATATATGTGTGTAGGCCAGCATGATTGTGGCAGGCAGCTGCTTTTCAATAGTCCTATTCGGCGTTGGATTGCACTGTACTTTCCATCAGATCATGCAGGCACTGTGCTGAGTTAGAAAAAATATATACTCCCTTCACACTTGAGGGAGAAAAATATTAGGTCCTTACATATGAAATTGGCGTTTTTCGTACTGGCCACTTTAATCACAAATTTCTCCTCTTTGATAAGGAATTCCAAATTCAAATTTGTACAGCTATAGACTCATGTATTTGTGCTTCGATGATCGTCATTCATTTGTTTTTTTCTTCTGTTTTTTTCTGTTTGCGTCACTCATTTTACAAAATGGAAAACTTAAAATATAGCATTATTTACGAGTACGAGTTCCGCCGTGGCACTTGTGCTGCGGAAACAACTCGAAGGGTGAATGATGTGTATAGCGGTCGTGTTGCAAAAGAAAACACAGTTCGTTTTTGGTTCCAACGTTTTCGTTCTGGAAATTTCGACCTGCAGAACAAGCCCCGTGGACGGCCTGAGACTCAAGTTGATAATGAAGAGTTGAAGGCTATTGTGGAAGCGGATCCATCGCAAACCACGTCCGAGTTAGCTGCAGGCTGCGATGTTAGTGATAAAACTGTTTTAATTCACTTGAAGCAAATTGGGAAGATTAAAAAGCTTGAAAGGTGGGTACCTCACGAATTGACTGAAGCAAACCGGCAAACGCGCGTCGACTGCTGTGTTACATTACTAAACCGGCACAATAATGAATGTATTTTAAACGGAATCATTACCTGTGATGAAAAATGGGTTCTTTACGATAATCGGAAGCGCTCAGCGCAATGGTTGGATCCTGGCCAGCCAGCCAAATCCTGCCCCAAGCGAAAATTAACCCCAAAAAAGTTACTTGTAAGCGTTTGGTGGACTAGTGCCGGTATTGTTCATTACAGTTTTCTCAAATCTGGCCAGACTATTACGGCTGATGTCTATTGTCAGCAATTGCAAACCATGATGGAAAAGCTAGCGGCTAAACAACCTAGGCTGGTCAATCGCTCCACGCCACTGCTGCTTCACGACAACGCTAGACCACACACTGCGCAACAGACGGCTACTAAATTAGAAGAGCTTCAATTGAAAAGTCTAAGACATCCTCCGTACTCCACGGACCTTGCTCCAACAGATTACCATTTTATTCGAAATTTGGATAACTTCTTGCAAGGGAAAAAATTCAACTCGGATGGGGCAGTCCAAATCGCTTTCAAAGATTTTATTGATTCCCGTCCGACTGGTTTTTTTAGTAAAGGGATCAATGAACTACCTATGAGATGGCAAAAGTGCATAGAAAATAATGGTTCATACTTTGATTAATTAAATATATTATATTAAAAAATATTCGACTTTTTGTTCCTCCCATACAAAACGCCAATTTCATATGTAAGGACCTAATATATAACACCTGGGGATGTAATAGTGGTAAATGAAAATAGAGACTTGAGACAGGATTATAACAAAACTTACTGGTGTGAAAGTGATGAAAATAATATCTGGCATGCACCCTGTTATAATTTGTTCCATGTCTAATATTATAGTAACAGTAAAATATTAACTTTTTCATTCACAATGTAAATAGCAAAGGAGTAGAATTTACTTCCTAGGTACATTTTTCTGTTATACAATTGAATTCCCCATATTAGTAGGCTTGCAGTGTAAAAATATATTTGATGTCTTAAGTCTCATGCATAAATGCTATTATTGAGTGTATGTATGTAGTGACCTAGTCCTTGACACAGTAGGCTGTGTTGTCGAGCAGTGTGACCTTAGCATGTATTACCCAAAGGGCTGATTACAATCAACTATATAATAACAGTGCCTAGACTAAATTCATAACTGAGAGAAGTAGTTTTAACAGTATCTACATAAAACAATTATTTTGTTATATCTCATTTATTTAATCAGATTTCCTTGTCTTTAATGTTAAAAGGTAAAAAAAAAAAATAACATATCACCTGATGGAAAGTGTCACCTAACTAGTCTACCATACTTGATAAAGGAGATAATAATAAGCTGCATTCATATGAGCTGATACTTCAACTGTTGTATTTTGAACAAGTTTAAATGCTAATGTTTTTTATTTATTAAAAAAAAATCACAGATTATTATAAAAAATCTTAAAACTACCACATAATAACTACGTAAGCACATTTGAAACAGCATAACTGGCCAACTTTCCTTGTTTTTTAATCATTAAACTGACATTGGCGAAGTCACAAAGGACCAGTCCTTGGAATAAAGCCTAAAATAAATAAATAAATAAAACACATAATAAACAAAAAATTAGCAAAAACTAATTTTCCTTATTTAAATTAAGCTTTCATTAAACAAAAAATGATAGGATATTCTTTGAATTAAAAAACCAATAACAATTTTAACCCCTGTAAGTATACACATATGTATGTATGATTCTGCCTAGAGACATGTATTTGCATATGCATCTTTCTCTCTCTTTCTCTTTCTGTGTGCGTGTGTGTGAATGACTGTGTGAATATACCTGCTATTAAGCAACAAATACACCACACCATAAAAGTTTATTTACTGTTTAAAATTTCACATACCTTTTTACTGTAAGTAAGCAGGTCTGGTGGTATTTATCTATTTATTATGAGGCTGAATCCCTATTGAGGTAGGCAGAAAGAATAGAACACCATTTTCCTTATTCTTGAAAAACCTCTTTTGCTTCCTTAACATTAATTAATCCCTTCATGCCCTCTCACCGATTCCGCGTACTTTTGACATTATCCTCCATCAGAACTCTTTATATTCTCTATCTCTTTCTTTATTTAGGTTGCTGTTTTTATTTTTTTTAATATTTATATCACTAATGACCTTATGATTCATAGGTGAAAATGATATCATTTTTTATTTGTAATTAAGTATTTTATTAGCCATGTACAATAATGATCTACCAAGTCATTGTAAAGTGTTTTATGATATTTTATATTGCTGTGGTGGTTTAGCTGATAATGCATTATGGATTGGATTGGATATTATGGATTGCACTAGCACTGTGAAAACAGCAGTCAGCTGCGTTACTGATGACGTTGGCCACTATAAATAAGCGCAAAGTGGATACAGCTACTTATGTATTTCTGTTTACTCCGAAAGGCATATAGCCTGATCATATAATATGTATATAACGAATGATTCCCAGGATAAGAGCTACCCTATGTCCTTCCCAGGTTCTCAAACTATCTCCACGCCGAATTTCATCTAAATCGGTTCAGTGATTTAATTGTGAAACGTTAACAGATTTGCTTTCTGTTTTACGGCATTCCTATGGATGAATATGAGTGAAAGTATGAGCCGAGGCCGACCAAGACTTGCATATGCAGAAAAAAAAACACCCTGATTCCACTCCGACTCAGTCTTGAGTTTTTTTTTCGTCGTTTCCAAAACGCTAGTAGATCACCGTTAGGTTTATTCCCTGGTTGGCCGCCCAAGTCGAGCTCCATACTCACAGGGGTGCCCTTGCGTTGCCACCCAAACCATATACTCGCTGGCTAAAAACCTCAGTGTTCGCCCTCTAAGCCCGATTTAGTTATAATGGTCTTTCACGGCCAACAGCGATTGGTCCTGCCGAAAATAAAGCAGCCTGGTAACGGAAAGGTCAATAGTAGGCGAAATCAGCAAGAGTGAATGAAAAGATTAATGTTTAAGAATTGAGAAACATTTACAAAGAAGTAAGTAGTAGTCCGTAGTTTCTGCTTACTCCAGTAGGGAATGTGCTTGTTAATAGATTATATTATATTTTAAAATGTATAAATAAAGATACACAAGCTAATCTCAATTGGGAAACCAGAGTCCGTGACGGACGTATTCACTATATTAAAGTATATCGATGAAACAGCAGCAGTATTTTTGGCGAGCATTGCAATTTTATCGAAATGCAGCCAGCCCTCGCTATCGAAATTTTTAAGGAGATCCCTGTCGCCCTCGTAGCTAGTTCATTTTACCTTTGGTTTTTAATTATATGGATTAATCTAACAAATTGAAATGTTTACAGCACAATTTTTAGAGATTTTGTGTCTACTACTTTGTAAAATTATAATATCATTTATCGCAGAAGAAGCTATACATCCACGTAAAATGCCCTTTGACTTTGTATAACTTAAGACGTGCTAACGATATCTTATGAGACTTTTGAGTTGACTTTTAAACATCAAAACAAAGACTTGTACAAATTTTCAGCCAAATTCTAGTGGAGATGTAGGCCCACTTTTTTTAGATATATTATTCAATTGGTACGCTGACTGATGTGCTCTTCTGCCGGTCCTGGAATTTGGCGTCCGGGGCGTGCGCCTAGCTTAGCCCCCCGATATGAGCCCGGATCCAGTCCTACAAATCAAGCTAGTTGTTTTGCTTGCTGATCACACCCGCTGCTTCGACGACACGCCACATTAAAGTAATTACCCAGTTATAAACGGCGGAATATACTAATACTGGACGGTCAATATGTTTTTATATTTTTATATATTACACACTGAGATGCATACAATGAATCATATCCATAATTTTATATTTGAATAAGCCACTATGTTTTCAATAAAACAGAGTTTATAATCGTAAAAATACCCCAAGGACCAAGGCCTGTATACGGTATATACATTAAAAACATCACCTTCATATAATTGGACATTTAATAAATATGCTTCCTTAAAATCTGGTAATTACCAGTACTCCTAGTATTAGAAACTACATTTTAGATCAATTTATTACTGTGTCAAAAAAGAACCGGGAATTGGTCAATGAATACACAATATCATCCATCCACAATATATTAGTGGTCCAAATTTATTGTATCCCCTTCGAAATTAAACACGCCAATGAATAAAAATAATAAATAAAATAAAAATAACATTTATTTCTTCCGACCTACATTTAGCATTTTTTAAGAAATTAATTTTTAAACTATATGAACTATGATGCATGTTTTATTTATTATCAGCTCCTGATCAGGTTGTCTGGCGACGTAGATCTCTCCGAATTCTCTACAAATATTGACTTAAAACGAGTGCCTCGAAATAGTCATTTACGTTTTGGACAAAGAATACAATCGGCTGGGGCCATATCGGGGGAATAAAATGGCTGTTCGAGATCATGTGTTGAGTTTCTTGCCAGAAATTCGCTCCCAACGGTAGCTTTATGACATTAGACGTAATCATGGTGCAAAATCCATGCGATTACAACTTTCTGCAAATCTTATCTTTTTATTCAATATATAAAAGAAAAAGAAAGAAAGAAAAAGTTTATTGAGCCAAAAAGATAACAACACACAACAAACATATTTATATAAAAAAAAAACAACAATGAAAGAAAACATAACATCACATCATGTATCCTGTGTGCTGCTACCCATCTCAAAGAGCACTCGGCTCAGCGTGTGCTGGGCGACGCTGCACGCGCCATCCAGCGCTGATTTTCAGCCGACGCTCAGGGGAATCGATTGCGCGGACGTCACGGTGCTAGTTAAATATTAGGACCAAATATACAAAAACATACCTTATAAGTTATAACGTACAACAAATAAGTATGACAATAAATACATAGAATACTTTTAAGTAGCATAGAAAAATGTAGAATACTAAATAAAATATAATAGAGATAGGGTAGATTGATAATAAAATACATTTACATACATACAGGCTGTTCCATAAAATATCAAGTCAAATTACAGAAATATCTAAAGTTATTTTTTCGTATTTAATTTGAGATTCAAGCAAATATTTTTTCAATTTATTTTTAAAAGCACATATATCACATATGCACGTTATTATGAGGTCTTCGATTTACCATAAGACCTACATATCTATCATTTTCAGTGCTTCGGCATACAAAATTACATTTCCAATGCAAGATTTGAGATAGATTCTTTGTTCAAAATTTTTATCCATTAAAAAAAAATCGCAAAAACATTTGAAATTAACTGACAAAATGGCGCACTGTAAACAAACTAAACAACGAATGACGATCAAACTTTGCGCGTTTATAAAGGTCAGTAGTGCCAACTTACCGACAAAAAAAATCGATAGATTTTTATCGAGATTTTTTAATGAAATTCCCGGTAGTTTGTTTACTCAATGTATGTATTAAATGTTCACATATAATAAGATAATGTTTCTTTATTATTGCTGATCCTCGCAACCCTCGGCGCCGCCGCAGAACAAGGCGGCTCGGGAGAAGGGAGCAATTCGCGTAGGACTCCCAGCGCGAGGCGCTCTCCTCCTGACACAGGCTGGGCGGGTGACGTTGAGGGCGTCCCCGTCCGGTGCAGAGAGGAAGGAACGGCGTGTGTGTGCCCACACGCCGTTCCCACAGAGTGACAGTGAGGGGGTTTAAATTCCCCCTCCAAGAGAGGAGGCCTGCCCAAGGCCAACGCTCGCCAAGCCGTCGGAAGTATCCGGATTCCCAGGCTCGGCGAAGGCGAGGAGAGGCAGTGCTGACACCCCGGTGGTTTTAGTCGGGGCAGGTCCGACACATCGGAGGAAGTGGCCCTCACCACTTCCCCTGACGGTCCGAAGGGATTTCCACCGGGTTAAAAAAAAATGTTTCTTTATGCTTTTATGAGATGCCCTCCCAAGAATATATCAAAGGTAGCAAAGTGGTATACCAACGTAGAGTGGTTGCCTTTTGTTTTTCTTTTGACTATATTTACTCTAAAAATGTGCGACTAAACTGTACAATTTAATTCTACTTCACTCTTTGCTATAAGTTAACAAGGAGCTATGTGGAACCTCAGTCGAGTTATTGATATACAAACTGCTTGCATGAAGCGATTCGTCTGCTTTTTTATTGCAAACAGCCAAGGATATTAATTCACTTCGTGCAATGCTTTTTCCAGCATCATACGACGTGGGAAACATATGTTGGACGTGCACGCTCCGGATTGATGAATCCAATGGCTCATAATAATTTCCATCAGATGTCATTAAGTTCAAGCAGAAATATAAAATATTAAAAAAATAAACAGAATAATAGGTGACCTGATGTAAAATGGCTACTGTTCTATATAATAAAGTGGAACCCCAGACGTGCCACCATCACGGTGCCGACTCGGAAGAACCAATCACGAAATCAGTTTGGCTATGATTGTCTAATGTGACTAATGAATACGCGTATTTCTAAAATTCTAAATAACTATTGAAATATGTATTTTATAAACACTCAGTTAATAGTTAAAATAATTAATCTACCGAGAATATTCTGCAATAAAATTCTCATCAACCAAGATCATCATTAATATTTTGTGGAGAGTTTAATATCTACAATCGTACTGTGATCTATAGGAAATGCTAGACAATTTTGTTTGAATGAAAGAGACACTATATTTATACTATAACTCTATCAGTTATACACCTCGTGTAGCTAGTGTCAAATATGAAAGTATAATGGAAACAATACTGCTGTAAGAGACTGTGATGTGGCCGCTTGTAAATGTTACAATAGCGTTTTCGGTGATGTTATAACGACGTTAAACGTAAAAGTTCAACAACCTCAACAAAAAGAATCTAGAAAGTTAAAACAAAACAAAATAATTTGAAGAATGGATTTTGATGAAAGAAATTTGAATGGTAAAGTTATACATAAAAATGACTTAATTTAAGTACGTGTGATCAATACCTAGTCCTGGACTAGACGAGTAAAGCGTGAACCTGATATTAAAGGCTTTTTGTATGGCGCTCTATTTATATTTCAATTGAAATCCAGATTAATAAAGAAACATGATCATCTCAACCAATTTGTATTGAATTCCGTAGTCACCGCAGACGTATTCGGCTAGCGGCATGAATTTGCAGTAGAAAATATAAAACAAAAGTGGTTATAGAGTGATAGTTTGGAATAGTTTAACAAATCTTTGATCAGTTCAAGAACAGTTGATTTCAAATAATAGAATAATTAGAAGTGAGGACGGAGTTATACAAGATTACTTCATTAGAAATGTAGCATTAGCGGTAAAACTACTTAAAGTATGATTAATTGATACATAAAGCCTTGTAAAGTTCCCTCTAGGAATGATATTATGTGGATTAATTATATTCTTACATATATTATAATTATGCTTATGACCCGATAGTAGAAAATGTATTCGGAAACAAGATGTTTTTGCATACTTACTGACATCATTGATGTTAAAAAAAGAGATTTTTTCAGCTTGACTAATTTTATACAATGAATCTACCGAAATACAATAATGTTTCGTTGCAATGTCGGAATAGCGACCTTACCTCAATATTACGCGGCTGGAATTCATCAGATTTATTTCGAGCCGGGGAATCTCATGTATAATTTACTGTTTGCAGATCCGCTTGGTGCGGACCGTCTTTTTGATAACATTATTATAACAGCTAAAGATATTGTAATTGTTAAAGAACTGAGTAAATATATTTTTAAGTCTTTTAATTTTATGGTCTATAGAGTATACAATCTTGATTCTCATTAGCACGAAGGTTAATGCGAGGTGAAATAAAAGAAATCTGAACACAATATTAATGTGACCTTACGTTTTCATAATTCAAGTTTATCAGTCTGAAATCTAACAATCGAGAGTCATCGCCATTATGAAGACGTGTGATCGCACAGTGCGCTCTATTTGTAAGTTTTGATATCACGAGATAGTGAATTTTATTTAAGAGAAGTCTTTTTGAATATAATGATACTACTACTACTCTCTCTTTAAGTTTTAGATAAGGAGGACGTTAGGTCCTTACCTAACATTCTCCTTTTTCCTTTTGGATGGGTCTTCTAATGGCAGATCCTAATGTGACATTTTGATTTTGTTAATGGTAAATTTGTTTAAAATCGAGTTAACTATCAATCATCATCACATCAATTCTTTATTGAAGTTCGTGGAAGAAATGGGACTCTCTTTTCATCCTTTTTCGCTTTACTAACAGTCATTAATCCCCTCACAATTGCCAATTTCAGATACTATAGTTATTACCTTACACCAAAACCCTCTCCTCCAAGCTAACGGAGATTATATTTTCAAAGAATTGTGTTTGCCCTCAGATGAAGACGATGCGACTGCTTCTGGCGTCACCGACGGTGCGTCCACCGACCAACAGAATCGCGTCATATTTATTAACAGGCCGCAACCTCAGAAATTCGTCTCTAATAGGATATCTACAGCTAAGTACAGGTGAGTAACGATTGCACTTCGTTTCGTGGAGGAACCATTTACTGCTGGTTGACCTACCATTTTATAATTCTAGATTGTTTTGAAGTGTTACTTTGAAAGTATAAAACTCTTAACGGTTGGCAATAAATACGCATTTCAAGCTTAAAAAGTCTGTGAAGAAACCATACATTCCATTTTTCGCATAATATTGAATTGTGATTTGTTTGTTTTTTCTTGGGCTCTCTTTTGGGATATTCAGAAGGTGAAGAGGGACGCTTATCTGACTTAGACAGTCAACTAAATACAATATTGCAATGATTGTTTCTTTTCTAGTATTTTACTCTAAACCTAGGGAAATATGATCTTCTGAGACTTGTTTTTTTTAAGTTACTACCCTCTGTATATAAAAAATGTTTACGTATTTACTTTGTAAACAATGATTCTTAAAAAGCATTTACAATTCAAACGTGAGTCACGAACTCATCCCGCGTTATTAAGGGCTGCCAAGGTCTCTCGGTCCTTTAAAAGTCACCATAGCCTTTGACGTAACGCTTTGTATACACATAGTGCGTGCCTAAACAGGTCATAGCATCGCATTGTTTACGCGAACCACTCTGTATCGGAAATTTGGCCGCCTGCCCGTTCATCGTAAACTGATGTCATACGCGTGTATGCTATATTTGCATTATTGTATCACCATGGTGAATTGTCTGATTCCGAATACGCAAATATCTGCTTTTGACTACAATATAATGCAATTACGTCCCTATATATCAACTCCCATTTAGTTTGTCATTATTATAAGGTATGATCAGTCCAATTTAAACAACTGCTAAACATATTCCTCTCCTAATAAGCGCCATTGAACCTGATCTTCAACTATTCTCATCCATTGTTTACCAAGCGTTTTTCGTAAATCATCAGTCCGCTTTTCCGAGAGGCTTTAGAAACCTGGTTATTAATAGAGTGTTAAAATGATCAACCTAGTATGTTTAAGCTTCTTTACATTTATACATGCGCTAATATCTACCTTTTCGTCCTTCCTTTCATATTTCATGTTTATTGTACGTAAAAAGGTTGCAATTTAATGATAATTATATTCAATCCAGTTTTTAAATAAGATTTAATCTATATAAATTGTAACGCCTATTACCCATGAGAAACAATATATTCTGTAAATAATCCAGCAACTCAAATTTTTTATCAGCCATTCCTTGAATAGGTATAGGTAACGTCAAAATATATGTTTTCGCTATAGAATTTCGTTTGCATCTTCCTCTCGTAATACTGAATCTATGTTCATTTGTTCAGATGTTCCTGAATGATAGTGATAGATCAGACTTTTGTTAGTAATTCTTGCATATTTATTATTTCGCGGATATTTTGTTGCAGTCTTCAGATTTCTTGCTGATATTAAAAGTGGCTGCATAGCGTCATAGTTAACTTTACATTCTACGTCCGCTTCTCAATGCTTACCACTTTTGCTTATTTCGTTTTAGTTTGTACAATTATTAATAAATCCACAGTTTCAAAGACTTTTATATTGAATTATTTCAGCGCGTTTTCCGGGTACATATAACTATGAATAAGTGATAAGTTAAAATATCATTGCCTTTGTTATCAGCACCATTATAAATTATTCACGCTGTATTTGTTTTACTTGATCTGAATTTTTGTGCTATGACTTTCCTACTCTTCATGAATACATACATCATGTTTGGACGGGAATGCTCATGGAAATTCAGTTCATTTATATTACGCAATCCTCATTCCTTCTTTTTTAACTATATATAGATTAGAGTTTATTATTAGATAATAATTCTTTATTGACAAAATTTCGATACTAAGAGCCATAGACATAAATATTCTTTTTATATTTACCAAACATCGACCGGTAGTTTTTTTTTTTGTTTGTAAATTCGCCTTCCTAATCTACTATACCATAAAAATATTATAGTAGATCTACCAGGTTATTATTTCAACTCTACAGTAGCTCTGATAGCTTCTTAGTTGGGTTGAAATACCATACACCTATAATATATCGCAACAGAAATAATTCGAGTAATGCTCGACGGTGAGAGATCATGGACAGCTATACTATTATTCATCGAGTCTTTAATTTCCCAAAAAGATGAGATAAAGTGGCCCAGAGAGGCCACATTAACTCTGGCCATTCGGCGACACACACCGGGGAGGCGGCGGGTGCCCTTCACACATGTTCTCCTGGCCAACCCGCCGCCGTTACTCTACATGGGTGCACTACAAGTCCACTGCCCATGCACGAGAAAAACAGGGTGTGAGTGTTCCAACACACTGACTAATACAACGATATTTTGGAGGTAGCCAAATCCATCTATCCTCCATATATTGAGGAGACCTGAAAAGGCCGTCTGCGTGTCGGTACCGTGGCAGATTGCGTAGTTCGCTCCCACTGCCAGTTTTCCGTGATGCGATAGGAACGCCTAGAGTTTTTTTATAGCTATAATATATAAATATAGCTCTATATTAATTGTAAATACAAATCTATTGGTCACATTGAGTGAAATAACAAGAATATTTTCCAAAAATCCGATATATTTAATTTTACACTCCTTGATCTATGTAAATGAATTCTGCCGCGATTTTTCTTTCCTATATTTAACGTAGCGTTGCAAAAGTTATTGAATTAGCGCTATTAACGACTGCCTTGTTTATAAGTAGCCTATCAAATTGTGATTTCATAGGTGCTATAACGTAAATTATTGTTTACTGCTCCGTAGTAAATTGATAATATGGCCATCTGTTCCCATAAATAAGATTATTCTCGTAAAGACCCTATATTTCTCGGGAGTAACGAGGAAGTGTCAATTTACGATCATATGAATAGTTGAGTGTTGACTGAAAACCCTGATGAATTAAGAGGGTCATATGAACCCGCTTTTTAAACACTAGCTTTGGGTAATGATTTCATAGTACTTGAGGATCGAATAAAGTCCAATGAAGTCGAAAAACGATGTCGATTAGTATGAAATTAGAATTTATTATTAGTTGCTGTCACCATGCCTCGAGCAAGTTACTTCACCGAACTTTATGTTAAGTACAGTGTAGTCCAAAAACGGCAGCGACTATCAAAAGACGAGAATCAATTACGAGTCACTATTGTCATGTCTGTTTACTTATACCACGAATAAAGGTATCTAGGTATATGTGTTACTGGACGTAAACAAGCTAATCCCGAAACACGACAGGCAGAAGTGAGGCACTATGACGGTCCTTGCTCTTGTGTACTGTGGTGACGACTTAGTTCGGGCAATCAATCGACAACCTTATCATCTGGTTTATATCTAGTTTTTTTAATTAATTTTTAATTAAGCGCTTTAGACAATCTCATATAATTCCTATTGTAGCCTAACTAATACCAGTAATACAACCTTTTATCTTTCATACAGTTTCCACAGCATATCGGCAAATGCTTCAGTGGGCATCGCCAAAATGAAATGTCGCGGTACCGGTTACCCGGGCATTAAGACTGCGACTGGCAATAAGTTCTCGCCTTACGACAATCGTTGCAGCGGTTGCCTTTAGTCATTGCTCAAGGTAACATTTGTCGGCAGTGTTCCCTCCTTCGTGCCATTGTTCCTGTTTGAGCAGTTCCGTCGGTACTCCAACTGCTTCTTCCTGCTGATCGCGCTGCTGCAGCAGATACCGGACGTGTCGCCGACGGGCCGCTGGACCACGCTCACTCCGCTCATACTCATACTCAGCGTCAGCGCCATTAAGGAGATCGTCGAGGACTTTGTGAGTTTCACTTTGTATCTCGATAGCTGACCTGGTAATGTTTAAATCACTTAAAGGTACGATTCGGATTCTGACAGTTGCTGCACGGCACCTCCGTTATAGCAAAAGCTACCCTACCAGACAACGATGTACAGCTCCGTATGTATTTATATGGAAAGGAGTGCAATGGCAGCGACTGCAAGAATCTGAATTTCGACTCAATAAATATCGTGTTAACTTTTAGCTAAACCAACTCTCCCCCTCATTACTTCTAACTGCTCCAAACTCCCCTGTCCCACAAACAGCTCAGGACTAAAACGACGAATATGTTGCGCCATTCCCAAAGCACTTACACATGATATATCTATTAGATGCTGTGTGGGTTTTCTCACGATGATTTCCTTCACCAGTGAGCATGGGGTTCCCAAACCCGTATTTAATTTCGAAATATACAGATCTACGACCATTCGTGTCAGCGCGTATAGATACCGGTCTACTAGGCCACAGCGGCCATAATTTTTTATGTTCTTACGTATAATATTAACACATTCCTGCCTAGGTAAAAGAAGGCCATGGAACAATATAGTACCTACAAAGAGATTCCTACGAGATTTCATTTAAATTTCCTATAATATTGGGATTTCTTCTCTTCAGAAAAGGCATCGCGCTGACGATGAAACAAACAGACGCAAGGTGGAGGTGCTTCGCGAGGGGAGGTGGATTCCAATCCGATGGGAGAAGCTTCAGGTCGGAGACATCTGCAAAGTGCTCAACAATCAGTTCTTCCCAGCTGATCTGGTCCTATTATCTTCAAGGTGAGTGTAGTGTATGGAAATGACTGAAAATCCAGTTTACATGCTGCACACTATATTGCAGTGGCCGAGTGGGGCACACGCCCGGCTTTTTTAAGAACGTGAATATATTATACTGATGCCGATAGACTAGGATATAATGTTCTTTTGGATCCCTTTCTTGAAGTGCATACACGCACTAGTATAATTCCACGATACCGGCCTCGCCGGCAGATGTATAGTTTGTATTTGTTAATCCGGGCTAAATTCTTGTGGACTGTCAGGGCGCCGTGAGGGCAACGGCCGCGGTGTTCCGGACTCTTACTGGCGAAAACCCCCGGAGTGTTCCTCTTCTTGTCTGCTGGGGTTAAGGGAAAGGCAGGGCTCGCATCCTCAGCTTCCGGCGACATCTGGCCTTCTTCATGCCACTCTCTTTACGATGCAAGGGGAGTGGCGTAAAAGGCCACCCCCTGGTCACCTCATTGTATTAGAGCGGTACGCGGGTCCACATTGCGTACTGCTCAATGCTTTATATGGTGGGTGACGTACTCCCTCTAGTGCAGCCGCCCAGGCGTCATATCCATCAGGAAGGGAGGTATTCTGGCGGAAGGATATTTTAGTCAATTGTCGCAACCGGTGCGTATACGCTCCAAGGTGTAATTCCGAATTATAAGAATTATTATTTATTCTGTATTTTATCATTGTCGCTTAAGAAAATGACGCAGCACCAGAGGTGAAGAAGAAGAAATTAGAAAGTTGCCAATGAAGGGTTATTCTTTAATGTTTCAGCGAGCCTCAAGGGATATCGTTCATCGAGACATCGAACCTGGACGGAGAGACGAATCTGAAGATCCGCCAGGCCAATGCAGAGACAGCGAAGTTAGACGCGCCCCTGGCTCTAGCAGACTTTCAGGCCACTTTGCAATGCGAGACTCCTAACAGACATCTGTACGAGTTCAATGGGATGCTTAAAGAGAACTATGCTATGTGAGTTCTTTTTTTTTCTTAAATTGGTATAATACGAGTACAATGGGCAATGAAAAGGACACAACACATATATTTATATATAGGGCACGGCTATATATTTTGTAATTTCTCTTTGGGACATCACGGTTTTATATTTCCAGGCCGATGCCATTGGGCCTGGACCAGATGTTGCTGCGCGGCGCTATGCTTCGCAACACGACCTGGATACACGGAGTTGTCGTCTATACGGGGCATGAGACCAAGCTCATGAAGAATTCCACTAAGGGTAAAGTTCAAAACGTTGAAGAACTTTTAATTTTTTTGGTAACCCAGTGAAAAGGCTTCATTGAACATTACAGGTCTGTGGCGTGTCTCTTACTGGCCACCATGACGTGCTACAATCCGGCAAGCCAAAAGTCTTGTTCTAGCGTCCTCTCTTTGGGGGGTGTAAAGGGCTATGTCCCTCAGGATCTCTTTATCGGGTGGTGTTCAGGACACAGCGCCACCAGTTTATTCGGGCAGCAGACTCAAGAACTTTTAATTTAGGTTCTGTAAAATACAGCTTGGTTCTAACTCTCGGGGATCAAATTCCAGAACTTTTTAATCATACAGAAATATTTGTATGGAAAGGAGGGCCTAGAAACAACCAGGCCAAATTCTTAACTCAGATACCAGGGTCAAACGGACTTGTTTTCTGCAACTCAACATGCTGGAGCGCCTATTTTGCATGAAACACGGTCAGGGTGATTTCAATTTTCCCAGTCTAGTTTCCCATGCATGTTTTACATGGAGTATTTTAGTCAATTGCAGAACAGCTTTGATAACCTTTGGGTTTGGTCAAGGTAAAGCCTCCTTAGCTTGTCTGTATTCTCCTAAATTGTTCAGGTCTGAGTTCCTTCAGTTAGTTAAATAGTAATATTACATTTCTTGCTATTGTATGTGCTCCTAGAATACTGATAGTAAACCAATTTGATGTCTCCAACCATTTTTCTGATGACTTTTGATGTCGTTTGTCCAGCTCCGTTGAAGAGGTCATCGATAGACAGACAGACGAACACTCACATTCTGATGCTCTTCCTGATCCTGCTGGCGCTGTCGCTGCTCAGCGCTGGCTTCAACGAGTACTGGATGCGGTCGCACTCGGACTGGTACCTCGCGCTCGAAGGTATGTCTATATAATCATAATAATTAATAATATACCTTCACGCTATATACCTTTCGGGGTTAGCAGGGACACATTAGTGGCACATTTCCTCACGATGTTTTTCATCGGCGGTGAGCATGTGCTGCGTTAATACGTACTTAACCCCCAAAAGTGCGCACCGGGATACGAATCTACGGGCATTCGCGTTGCCGCGCATAGATACCGATCCCTTAATCACTGGACCATCACAGCCATACAAAAATATGATATATCTTTATGTTACAGAAGCTCAGAATGCACATTTCGGGTACAACTTTTTGACGTTTTTGATACTGTACAACAACCTCATACCCATATCGTTGCAAGTGACGGCCGAGATTGTAAGGTTCTTCCAAGTAAGTCAAATATTAACACTAGAGTATGTCTTAATGTAAAAAAAAGTTTTTTTTATTATTTTTTTAGTGAAGATAACACGTTTTAGTCTGCAAAAAATTATAGTACATTATTTTTTTCAAAATTATGCTCAATCTCTATGGTGAATCTCCAATTCACACTTCATTTCAATCACAGGGCTGTTGGCGGTACATTAAGGTATAAAAAATTCCAAAGTCATGACTTCTATATCAATATTCGCGATGGTGCAAACGTTTTAACAAAGAAAGGGAAAAAAATTGTTTTCAGCTTTTTTCAAGTTGTTATTGCGAGTGGAAAAAAATTGTCGTTTTAATGATTTGATAGTCCCTTCTAGGAAATTTATTCCAGTTTTTGAAACCATCTGTCGCGAGCGCTGCACTATGTTGCTGGAAGTTCAAATAAAAGACCGTACTGTCGAACCATGAAATATTAAAATTCAGCATATACTTACAATTTTATGTAATGTAACAATTGTGTGTTGTAATTCGTTCTTAACGCCATCTAGTTGAGCACAAATATACTAAATCAGCGGAAATGATTATTTTTAACTCATAACTATTTTAAACACTATCCTTTAATTTACTTTGCAGTCATTGTTTGATGAGATATCGATAGTTAAAAACAAAAGGGTTCTTTTTCGGCCAATTTCGGATAAGCGAGTGCAAGAAACGTCTAAAGAAAGCAAACTAAAGCTGAATAAACAGGCTATTTGTTTCTTGATTAGCTAAAAAAAAGTCCTTGCTGTAGAGCAAAAAAAGGACACTAAAATTTCGATACAACGAGTGCGCCCCAGCTGCCGTTACGGTTTACTCGCCATAATACTTCGAAATTTGTATTTGAAAATGGAATTCAAATTCTTTTGCATATTTTATATAGTGTTGTGCTTTTGTGCAGTGGCGTGCATCCAATATAAGAATTAAAATGCATATCTTGTTATACTTAGGCATTTAATAACATAGGTTGCCCTAAAATTTGTTTCAATTTAGATTCTGAATCTCCAAATTTAGTACTCACCAAATTTTAAGTGAATATATTTATTAAATGTTCTAGTATAATGTGTCTCAAAAGTAAGTTCACATTTGATTATCTTATTACGCGAATGCAACTATTCTGAGGGGCGCGGGGGGTATGTCAGTCGGTAGTCTGGCTCTTGGGAATTTAGTCGCTATGGAGCGTTTCTCTGGTGCGGACCGTGCGTTGTGCGTACGTGAGTTTTACAAAAACAGTAATTCGGCGACTGTAGCGCGTAGAAAATTCTGCAGTATTCGACATATTCGTCACTTAAATGATGCGCCTAGCACTCGACTCATTGCAAAATGGGTTGAGAAGTTTGAAGAGACTGGGTCAACTCTGGAGAAACCAAAATCTGGGCGGCCAAGAACATCAAGAACAGCCGAAAACGTGGACAGTGTTACTCAGTCTATTCGAGATGATCCAAACCTCTCGATTCGGAAGCGTGCTGTTGCTTTAAATGTGCACAGATCTTCATTATGCCGCATTTTACACAAAGATTTAAAGCTGCACCCGTACAAAATTCAGTTAGTGCAAGAACTGAAGCCTCAAGATGCTGGTCAGAGGTTTGCCTTTGTAAATCAGATGATTGAGCGCTTTCCAACGTTCACCAACATCTTGTTTTCCGATGAAGCCCATTTTCACCTGAATGGGCATGTAAACAAGCAAAATTGTCGTTACTGGAGTGCAACCAACCCAAAACAAAAACATCAGAAACCGCTACATTCACCCAAAGTCACCGTATGGGCAGCGATGTCGGCGCGAGGTATTATCGGCCCTTACTTTTTTGAAGATGGAAGGGGACGCACACTCACAGTGAATTCAGAGCGTTGTGTGGAGATGTTAGACGAGTTTTTCGTACCCCAACTGCAAAACTTTCCTGGTTACAACCAAAGAACATGGTTCCAGCAGGATGGAGCAACTTCACACACGTCCAACGGATCTCTGCCTCGAGTTCGAGAAATTTTTCCGAACAAATTAATCTCCAGGCGAGGTGACATAAATTGGCCTCCACGGAGTCCCGATTTAACGCCTATGGATTTTTTCCTGTGGGGTTATGTCAAATCAAAAGTTTACGCTAATAAACCGACTTCCCTGGCACAATTAAAAGAAAATATCCGCCATGAAATGGCAGCCATCACGGAGACTACCTGCCGAGCTGTCATAGGCAATTTTAGTGCCCGACTAAATGAATGCCGAGAGCGCAACGGTTTACATTTGGACGATGTTATTTTTAAAAAATAAATTCCCAAACAGTGTACTTCAATATAAAATAAACATTTTTTCAATAAAGCTAAGACTTTTCTTTTAAAAAAAGATTTAAATGTGAACTTTCTTTTGAGACACCTTGTATAATAACATAATGGTTTTTATGAATATATGCATTTGCAATGAAATCAAATGAAATGAAATATATTAATTTCGCCTCAAACTTTAATAAAAAATACAAAAACAACACACAGAAAAGAAGCAATATAAATGCATTATGTTTTATTTTTAATTATTGTACGATAGATGTCGCAGATGTGATTGTAGCACTTGTTGACTTTGCATCTTAAATGGGTTGCGCGGCGTTTGTTTGTTGGCAGGCCAAGTTCATAGCGATGGACAGCGAGATGTACCACGCGGCCACGGACACGCCGGCCATGGCGCGCACCTCCAACCTCAACGAGGAGCTCGGCATGGTCCGGTACATCTTCAGCGACAAGACCGGCACGCTCACCTGCAACGTCATGGAGTTCCACAAGTGCTCCATCGCCGAGGTACGACTCGCGCTCCGCTGGTCCACTGGAAACCTCTTCTTCGACCTTCAGTCGCCCAACACTCAGTGAAGTCTCCTTCATTCTTTTCCACTCATGACGGCCGTCAGTTTTGGCGAGTCGGTTTCTCTCAGATCATCGGTTCACCTGGCGGACTATCTTCCTAAATTCCTACGACCGGTTCGAGGTATCCACTCAAGCCCTTTCTTTCCTCTCTTATTATGAGGTTTATCACATATGCGGATCATAGATGGGCAAAAGATTTCAGCCGTGGTGGCTGCCGGCAGAATAGAATAGCACCCTCCTCTTCTTGCTGAGGTGTCGTAAAAGGCGACTAAGGTATCTCTTGAACACCGCAATTCAACCAGGTGTTCAGAGAAGGGAAAACTCGATCAAACCTGCACCCTGCTCCCTCCCGATCGTACTGGTTCTCCTTTCCATCGGGCCTGAGGGAGCTCGGACGAGAGAGTGCTTTTCTGGCTGCGCGTCCAGCTATGCACTTAAATATCTCCTACGCAATTGACTGTTTCCGGAAACTGGACCTCGAATTTCTTAACTGGTGTTGAAACAGTCGCCGTGGCCGAAACCGGCTAGGACATCATCAGATGGGCAAAATGTAATCAGATTAATAAAAATCAATAACGATTACATTTTACGTTTTTTACCATTAATATGACTGCATTTTGCTCATTTATGTTTTAAACACTACAAAATTCCAGATTGTATACACATTTATTATTTCCTAATGTTTTAAATGAATTTAATCATGATTACAGAGCAAGAAAATTAAAATTACGACTACATTTTGTAATCGTTCATCATTAATCAGATTACATTTTGCCCGTCTCTGATGCGGACCAGCTCCGAATCTTGAATTTTTTTAACGCGAAGCAAAAGCAGCTGCTTGCTGATGCACCGCCACCCTAGTTGTTTCACCTTTGTTTCTCAAGCATATGGAATAACGTAATAAAAAAAAATTACAGCCTAAAGAATATAAAGATACATTTACAGATTAAAGGTTTTTTTGCTCAACAAATTTGTGAAAATTTAAATATCGTTTGTCGCATAAGAAATCAAATATTGAAGTGTAGTGTAGTGCATATCGAATGGTATAGACTGAGAATTTTAATGCACAGATAATATACAACCGTCCGGAGCCCAACGAGAGGCTAGAGGACACGCTGCTGTACCAGAACCTTCAGAGGAACCACCCGACGGCGCCCGTGATCAGGGAGTTCCTGACGATGCTGGCGATATGCCACACGGTCATACCGGAGAGGGCCGACGGCAAGATCAACTACCACGCGGCTTCCCCAGGTGAGGGCGTCGCCGCACACCGCCCCGCGCGCGTTTGCGGTGGCACGTACTATTCACAGTGAGGCTAATGGCAGCTTTATGCACTTCTCCCAACGCAAGGGTACTTACAGTTCAAAGCACTATAGGTCAATGCGCAACAAATCTATACTAATATTATAAAGCTGAAGAGTTTGTTTGTTTGTTTGAACGCGCTAATCTCAGGAACTTCTGCTTCGAATTGAAAAATTCTTTTTGTGTTGAATAGACCATTTATCGAGGAATGCTTTAGGCTATATAACATCACGATGCAACTATTAGGAGCGAAGAAATAATAGAAAATGTGAAAAAAACGGGGAAAATTATTCATCCTTGAGGGCTTCCATTGCGTGCGCTGCGAAAACGGTTCAAGATACCAAAAATATATGTATGAAAGAATTATTCCTCTTGAAATGATCTAAAAAAATGTCCTCGACAGTATATGTCTATCTTTTAAGATTAACTCACTTAGAACCGTTTTCATGGTAATCAAATTTGGTCGTAATTAATGCATTATTTGTTAAGAGTTCTATCAACGTAATAATATTAATCTTTATCCAAATGTGTTATTGATTAAGAGTATTTAATTGTGAACAAAATTGTCTTTGACATCACTTAATTTCAATGAACATCTTAGAAGATATTACAATTTCAAAATAAATAACTAACTAAAATACCCAAAATAATTATTCCACGCGAACGAAGTCGCGGACACAGCTAGTATATAATAAACGGATTTCAAATAAGGACTGCTTTTGAATGAGTAGTCCCCCAAGGCGGGCGGGGAGCCAATACGCGGCTGTGCGCCCGACGTTAAATGTTTTTGCATTTATTTTATTATTCTGACTCGGCACAGTGACCACATCTCGCCTCATGGTAAGCGCGGTGCAGAAGATTATCAACAGTAAAGAAATTCTCATCGGTAGTCGCAGCGATCATGCCGGCCTGCACAAATATCTCTTCACACATCGCTTAAGGGACCCTGTATTGTAAAACGGTGGGGAAATGCTTGCCGGAAGACCATTACCCTGCTCAACGTCTCGGGTACAGTAAGAGTTAGAGAACTTCTCAGTGCTAGCCGGGGTGCGAGTTACCGTATTGCCGTGACTCCGTAAACCCGCGCACGAGGTACTATTAAGGAAGGGAGAGGGTGGAACAAGGTTAAATAACTCTTCAGAGCACTCGCCGTGATACAGGTACCTGCGCGATATCCTAAATGGCCTCGTTCGAGCAGCTGGAACGTCACACTACTACTTAGTTGCTACCTTGTGGTGGTAGGGCGATATCCCGAACTGGGTCCTGACCACAATACACGAATGCTAAGACACGCTTTGGTCTGTCGCGTTTCGGGATCAGCTTATGTATATCCAGTAACTCATACACCTAGAGACCTTCGGTCGTGGTATATGTGGGCCGACATGACGATAGAGACCATCAATGGATGTTTATCCTTTGATAATTACTTTTGGGTTTGGATTTCAATGTACTTACCATCAGGTGCTCTGTAGTCACATAGTTATCGTTGTGCAAAAAACTTATTTGTAATTATCACGGATATCTTATAAACTTATTTGTAATTATCAGGTATCACGGGCGGAGGGTACCTGCGCGCAACTGGACTGCGATTGTTGTAGATAAGGATATTAATTTTGGGAGCCTTTAAGAAAATAGTGCATTTATTGAGCGGACACGCTCCATAGCCGGACTCATATACATTCTCCAGCAGATGTGATTGAGATCCAACGTCCATCTGTAAATCAAATATAATGCCATTCCATTGTCTTATGATATCAGGTCCTTCAAACGAAGCGTGAAGAGATATTTGAGCAGGCTGGCATGATCGCTGCAACTATCCATAGGTTTCTGTTACTGTTGATATTTCTGTCTGCAACATGTTTAGCAACAGGCGCGGTGCGGTCCCAGTGCCGTGTCCGGATAAAATAAAAAGCGGAATGTCATTGTGGCAGACGAGCGCGCGCTGGTGATGGGCGCGGCCGCCTTCGGGTACGTGTTCGCGACGCGCACGCCGCACACCGTGACCGTGGACGCGGGCGGCGCCCTCGAGACCTACGACGTGCTCAACGTCATCGACTTCACCTCCGCCAGGAAGCGCATGTCCGTCATCGTCCGGACCCCCGCAGGTCTCTGCCCCGCCGTTTGACGCGCTCGCACGAGGGGGTCGCCTACTCGTGCGAGCAGAGAAGCGCTAAGGAGTGCAATTCACATCCTGCGTCTGTTTTTTCAACATCTTACGCGTGAATCAGTGTTTGTTAAGTGAGCGCGCGCCATCATCTGCCTCATCATCACTCTCCATAGGGTGATATTGAAGTCGAGCGCAAGCTTGTCTAAAGTAAAATAATAATAGTTTGTTAGAATATCTATGTAGTTTTGGGGATCTTCTGACCAAATAAACTGTTAAATACTACTTTATTGCACTTTTTCAAAAATAATCTTACGTCTTAACACTTTTTACGTCTTTATATTACAGAGCGGTCGCATTGAAAAAAAACCGTTTATCCTCTCTCTCTTTCTATCTTTCCTGCCTTTCACTCCCATACGTTCCGATCTACGCATTTACTACTTCATACATTATAATATTTCACACAATAACATCCATCCTACATCTATGTTTAATGTTACTAGTTACGACAAAAGGCGCAACCCTAGGGCTATTAAAATAAACGTATAAACGCCGGGTGCAGTTACAGCGCCGCCCGGGGCGCGGCGGGGACGACCGCATTGTGTACCTCGCTCACGTCACAAATAGTTAAAATAATTGTTATAACGTATACTTTTGTGGCTACGGTAGCTTAATGGGTAAGCGAGTGGTAAATGGGTAAGTTCGAATCCAGGTACATATTTCTAGGTTGTCCAAATTGTGTACTGATTTAGGCACCTCATGCTCACCGGTGAAGGAAAATATCGTAAGGAAACCCGCATGGCATGTAATAGAAATGTCATGTGTACTAGTGCTGTGAGAACGGCGATCCGCTGCGCTACTGGCCACGTCGGGCACAATATGTAAGCCGAAAGTGAATAAAACATTAATGTCTCTGCTCACCATTAAATGAATAAAGTGTGACGATATGTTCTTATTATTTAATTTTCATCACAGCAAATCCCTATTGGAGAAGGCAAAGAGATTGAAAAGCCACTTCTCCCTATTATTACAAGCCTGTTTCGCTTCCATAACGTTAACCCCTTGATGCAGCTCCGGCGACCCCGGACACTTTAGACATGACCGTCCATCGGAGCTCAGTCGGCCTCGGCTGCTGCTTTCACTCGCATTCATAGCGTGTAAATACATTTGTAATAAATACATTTTGCACACGTACGAGTATAAAGAGACAGTGGAGGGACTGCATGGATAACGCGGTGTGTGTGCGCCAGGGCAGATAAAGCTGCTGTGCAAGGGCGCCGACAGCGTCATCTACCCGCGCCTGGCCAGCACGCGCTACGCGGAGGCCACGCTCGCCCACCTGGAGCAGTTCGCGTCGCTCGGCCTGCGCACGCTCGTCTTCGCGGTCGCCGATCTGCCGGAGCAGACCTACAAGGTACAATACTCTATTTCTAGCCCGCTCTTCTATATTTGACTATTCATTCATAATATAATAATAATAATCTTTATTTCAACACAAAACTTATGATTATACAACAGGGTGATAAGTCTCACCAATTAAGTCATTCTTGTCTCTGGTGAGACTCGCACTTCCGTTCGGGTTATTCAAGGGTGTCTTGTGTTTTTATATGGATATTCAATTCATATCCTTAACATTTATTTTGTCTTTGTATCATATTACATAGTAATTTGATTTTACAAATTATAATGGTTATTGTATACGTGTTGTGCTGCAAGATGGCGCGCGCGGGATGACTGTTACCAGCTCTTCATCCACTAGGCCGCCATAGTCACAGGATACGGTATTAAGCAGAATTAACTCTTATGACCGGTGGTCGTGGGTGTGGTTGTAGAAAGACACGGATTTTGGCGTTTTACTGTTTATTTGCACTTTACGGCACACCGAACTGTGACGTACACGCACGTACTCTCGCCTTGTGTCTCGGTAGTCGACTAACTCGCAAGCATCCCGTGCGCGCGCGCATCCTCTTACCCCGCACGTCTCGTAACACCCTAACGACCCTTAGGGCGACAATTACGTATCGGGCGGCGTCTACATGCTATAATTTGTATTATTTGCGTGGGCAGGACTGGTCGAACACGTTCCACAAGGCGAGCATAGCGATACAGGACCGCGAGCAGAAGATAGAAGAGGCAGCTCTGCTCATAGAGAACAACCTGCGACTGCTGGGCGCCACCGCCATCGAGGATAAACTGCAGGTAAATATTACGACTACGTTCAAGGCGCGCTATTGCCTTCATTTGAAATGGTGGGGCGATTACCCGAACTTGGTCGTGGCTTGCCTCGGCCTGGCGCGTTTCGGAATCAATTGATGTACCTCCAGTTGTATTTCTTATACCTGGACACCTTCAGTCGTGATGTATGCAGGCAAGCATGATGAAGGCGGGTGTCAAAGGATTCCCGCTCCTTGGCAGTTGTCCTCCTTGGACTACATTTTACTTTCTGTCATTTGCTGTACTCGATTTGTCGAGTCAGTAAAAAAAAAAAACTGTCATGCTATATCTCTTTCAAGGTGAATAGAGATACATTATTGACTCTGTCTACTTTGCGAGTATATGTTATACCCCGTGTGGGTATCGCCGTTCTAAGCACTAGTACATATGACGTTTCTATTAGACGTCAAGCTTCAGGAGATACGCGTGCATGCTGGCATGACCGCAGTGGCTATCGATGGCCTTTCCTTTGCTATCGAATTAATGAATGAATAAGTATTTATTTCGCCACAAATATACAAAAAAACAAAAATTTTAATGTAGCATTACAAACAACACACAAAAACAAAAGAAAATACAGAACATATTAACATGTCGAAAATAGTTGCAGTCATTTTTTGGACTGCCTCAGCCGTGATGTGGTCACTACGCCGCGTCAGGAAAAACAATAAGATGCAATGTGGGTTCGTTGCAGGACGGCGTGCCGGAGACGATAGCGGCGCTGCTGAAGGCCAACATCCACGTGTGGGTCCTCACGGGCGACAAGCAGGAGACGGCCATCAACATCGCGCACTCGGCCGCACTCATCACCTCCTCGATGCCGCTCATCATACTGAACGAGGACAGTCTCGACGTCAGTACATTACCTTTCACCTCCTTAAACCACTTGTATCTTATGACACACACGCACAAACACAAAGTTAAACATTATCTTAAAAAAATTGTAATATAATAGCAGAAGCTTCGATCTTGAAATTTTTCAAAGCTGGACAAAAATTACTGTCTGATGCGCGCGTCCCTGCCCTCCCTCAACGACTTTGGAAAATATAAATATTGTTTATTGCATTAGAAATGAAATTTTGACTAAAAACAATTATTAACCTTGCATTGTTTAAGACGCAATAACAATATCCTATGAGACTTTTAAGTAGACGTTTAAAACGTCGAAACTAAAGGCTTGTACTTTTCAGCCAGTATTTTATGGACAGATTGATACACTTTTATTGGATATATTATTCAGTGGGTAAGCTAGGTCGAGAGCTCTTCTGTCGACCATGGAATTCGGGACCCGTTAAAGCATACATGGGCAATATGTAATCAGATTAATGAAAATGATTGCGATTACATTTTACGTTTTTTACCATTAATATACATGCATTTTGCTCGTCTATGTTTTAAACACTACGGAATCCCAGATTATATACACATTTATGATATCTTAATGTTTTAAACGGATTTAATCATTTTAGATGCATAGATGCAGATAGATTACAGGGCAAGAAAATTAAAATTACGGCTATGTTTTGTAATCGTTAATCATTAATCAGATTACATTTTGCCCATCTCTGCGTTAAAGTATTCATAAAGGGTACAACGAACGGTCAAAATTAAATTTGTTTGCATTTGGCAATTTTCATTTGAAGCGGCTGTGGTGGCACCGCCTAGTGGGCAAGCGACCAGTGCCCGTGCGCGACAACGCGACTGATTGTGGATTCGCAAATCCTGGCACATACCACTGGGCTTTTTCATATTATGTACTATAGCATGTAGACGTAACCCGATACGCAGCTATCGCCCTAAGGGTCGTTAGAGTGTTACGAGACGTGCGGGGTAAGAGGATGCGCGAGCGCACGGGACGCTTGGAAGTTAGTCGACTACCGAGACCCAAGGCGGGAGTACGTGCGTGTACGTCGCACTTCGGTGTGCCTTAAAGTGCAAATAAACTGTAAAACGCCAAATTCGTGTCTTCCTAAAACCACACCCACGACCACCGGTCATAGTACGTATTCAAGCACCACATTCTCACCGGTGAAGGAAAATATCGCGAAGAAACCCGCGTGCCGTCTGATAGAAATGTCATGTATACTAGTGCTGTGAGGACGGCGGTCAGCTGCGCCACTGGTCGCGTTGCGCACGACATATAAGCGAAAAATGGATACAGCCACTAATGTATCACTGCTTACCCCGATGGGGATGTAGCGTGACGGTGTATTATTATATAGAAGCTGGTTTCCAGGGCACCAGGGAATCGATATCCCGGCACGGGGCCGACTTCGGCGAGAACCTCCGCAAGGAGAATGAAGTCGCGCTTATCATCGACGGCACCACGCTGAAGTACGCGATGGGCTGCGACCTCAAGAAGGACTTCCTGGACCTCTGCATATCGTGCAAGGTGGTCGTGTGCTGCCGCGTGTCGCCCATACAGAAAGCCGAGGTTACATACTTACAATACCCATTTTAACTTTTCATCTCTTAAGATGTCTTCAATTACGTCTTAATTTAAGCGAAACTTTTTTTTTGTAAAATTGTAAAACATTTTTATTTATCGATAGTCTGATTTGAAGTTGATTGTAATCGAATTTTGATTCTATATCCATGTTGTTTAGAATATTATTGAACGCATATTGTTTCTCACTCTCTTGTTTGATATTGGTGTTTCAGGCTTTTTCAATCTCTAAGTAGGGGAACAGTTTAGCGTACAATGTTATATTTATTACCCAGTTAGTTGTTTTTTGTAATAAAATAAATTTGGGCAAGCTCCTATGACTTTGTGGTAGTTAAAGAACAGATCAAACTGCTTAGAGTTCCGCATTGAAAGTTATTGCTTTCCTGGGACGATTTGTGATTCCGGGTGTCACTGTTATGGCGCTCATGGTACTCAGGTGGTGGAGATGGTGTCGAGCGCGACCGGCGCAGTGACTCTCGCCATCGGTGACGGAGCCAACGACGTGGCCATGATCCAACGCGCGTCCGTGGGCGTGGGCATCTCGGGCGTGGAGGGCTTGCAGGCAGTCTGCGCCTCCGATTACAGCATCGCCCAGGTACGTACTCATAGACACTTCTCTATATCTCTCTTCTTCACAGATTAACTCTGTCGTTTATCTCCCTCTATCTCTAATTTATCTCGAACTCGTTCTTAGCCAGTATTTATATTAATGAACGCATGGTCAGTTATCTGATCAGGTCCGACAAATTATCAGCGACTGCAGAATTTTGTTTTATGAAAATGTTTCAAGTCAAGGCTGCCTTTCAATCAATACGTCTTCCACAGGCGTTAGAGACCATACAGCTTCCACAATATCATTTTTATAATTAAATCAATTTAATATTTTATCAGTGTTTCGACGCGAATTAAACTAAATACTATATTGAAGGTTAATTGATTTAAGAAAAATTGTGGTTGTGATTTAATAAAAATAAATCAACTGTAATATGGTTCATATTTTTTCCAGTTTCGTTTCCTGTTACGATTACTATTGGTCCACGGTGCCTGGAACTACTCTCGTATAAGCAAGCTGATTCTGTACTCGTTCTACAAGAATATCTGCCTGTACGTCATCGAGCTTTGGTTCGCGATATACTCCGCCTGGTGAGTCGATAACTGTTTATTAATTCCTCATAGCTGGGGCTTAAAATACAACATTGCTTTAGCTGAATTCTTGACTAGTGTAGTAAGGGAATCGACTTGAATATTGACTGTGGACAGTCGGTAAATTGTGAAAAATATTTTTTTTTTGGCACGTTTATATTTTTTTTGCTAACCCTGTGGTTATTTTTATGTCCCGTCAAGGCCGGTGTATAGAATTGTAACCGACTAAACCGACCGGAGCGCTGCTCCCTGTCTAGCGGGGCCAAGGCACGGCCGCGCCACTTTCCCAAGCACACGGCGACGTCTGCCCTTGCTCAGGCCTCGTCTCTGCATTGCGAGGGCTGGTTTAAAGAGCATAATATTTACGTGCAGATGTACTATTTTTATGAATTTCTTTGAGTTTAATCCTCCTTTTTTACAATAAATGGATCTTACATTTTATTTTACTTTTTTTCTACTCTGACTCGGCATAGTGACAATACCAAGCGTGATGGTAAGCATGGTGTAGTCCAAAAAACGACAATGACTATCAACAGTAATGAAAAACAATCGATAGTGCATCCGGCCTGTACAAATATCTTCTCACGCTTCGTTAAAAGGAGTTCACAGCAAAGTACGGTGGGTACACGTCCGCCGGAAGACCATTCCACAGCTCGACGATTCGGCTGCAGTAAGAGTTAGAGAAGTTCTTATTCCTAGCCGGGAAATGAGCTACCGTATAGCCGTGACTCCGTAATCCCACAAGCGTGGTTTTATTAAGAAAGGGAGAGGATAGAACATAATTGTGCACCCAGCACGAATGAGATTGAGTAAGAAAAAGTCTTGGTGCACAGAATATAACATATGAATGCCTCCGCAGTTATATAGTACAACAATATGCACAATAATTAATATATAATGCTAGTTTAGTTAAAAATAATATACATATATCCATAGAAACAATACAAAAAGATAACTGTAAACAAAATTCCATAAATTAATCACATTGTCAATATTATGTTTGTATATTATTGATTTATTTAATTGGAGTAAAGAAGTGTTTTTTCGTCAGGTCCGGTCAGATTCTCTTCGAGCGCTGGACGATAGGGTTCTACAACGTGATATTCACGGCGCTGCCTCCGTTTGCGATCGGCCTCTTCGACAAGCTGTGCTCGCCCGAGATCATGCTTAGGGTCTGTATTCATATTTCAAACAATGCCACAGTAACTGTCAACTTTAGTAAATGCCATTAACACGTTCGTTATCACGTCATCCATATCTGGGTGACGAGTAAGCTTCCATGGGTACACAATCGCCTAAATATGGGTGACGCCATCAGCAAGTCATCTAGCATATGTTGAGCTGACTTCCCTTTGGTACATTATCACAGCACAGGTTATTGATTTTTGTTGTTTACCTTGATTAACATCGTTTTCTGTGTTGTATTTAAAAAAAAATGATGGCTTACCGCAGTGGCGTTCTTCCCATATGCGTATAAAAGCAACGGATACCTTAAATATTTAGTGAACAAACAATTTGCATTTAATTTCTTACTAAAATATAATTCGTCGTTTGCTCATAGACAGTACCAAAGTGTTAGTATCGTATAGTATAAAAATAGGTTATGCTTAGGAATTGAAAATGAGCATGGCCGGAGTATGTTAGTTATGGTCGGCGGTGCGTGACAGTGTCGATGTGTCCACATGCCTGCGCAGCACCCGGTGCTGTACATCCCGTCGCAGCGCGGGCTGCTGTTCAACGTGCGCGTGTTCTGGGTGTGGGCGGTGAACGCGCTGCTGCACTCCGTGCTGCTGTTCTGGCTGCCGCTGCTGCTCAGCGACCACCACGTCCTCTGGCCCAACGGCAAGGACGGCGGGTACCTGCTTATGGGCAACCTCGTCTACACGGTAACCTACCTCCCTCGCTCTACACATCGCCACCACCCGGTACCGACTTTGGCACTACGTGGGGATTATATCACTGTGTACTTACAAACGCCTTCGCTACAATACACACTTTCCCGCCCTACACAAACACGGCTTCCTCACACGTACACACGCGACACTATATTTTTTTTTTAACACTTTATAAAAGTATATTATAGTAAAGTGAGGGTAGAATGAAATCATACAGTAGTATCGTATATGAATGTAAAATGACATGGCGCTGCGGTGTCTTCCAGTACGTGGTGGTGACCGTCTGCCTGAAGGCGGGGCTGGCGACGCACTCCTGGACCTGGGTCACGCACCTCGCCATCTGGGGCTCGGCTGCGATGTGGTTCATCTTCCTGCTCTTGTACAGGTTAATACATAGCTCTATCTCTATAAACCCGAACGTACATTATTTCAATAGGGCTATTAGTCTAGTGATTACCGATTGTTTATAAATACACTCGATTTGCTTTATTTGTACAAAGCTAAGGTTCACTATTCTTTATCGAGAGAGTTGCAAGGAAAACAATGTGATGTAAAATTGTTCCTTAATCACAGTTAATTATAGACTAAATATTCCATCTGTAAGAATTATAAAAAAAAATCTGTTGCAAATTCAATTCACATTTGAGAATTAAGTTTCATTCGAGTGTTATTTCGTTACAATGCATGAATGTTAATTTATTTGACTGTCAGGTCAAAAGAACAACTGTCTAATTGTTCATCAATTATTTCGATGCAGTGGATGAAATGAAGTCACAAAAACGCACTTTTTTGTATTCTGATTCAGCATGTGACCACACCACGCTTGATGGTAAGCACGATACAGTCCAAAAACAACACCGACTATCGGTAGTTAAGAAAAAAACCTATCGATATTCGTAGCGACCATGCCGGGCCGCACAAATATCTCTACAGGTTTCGTTTAAAGGACCCAATAACATAGGACGGTGGGAACATGGGTTAGAGAGCCCCTCAGCCCCAGCCGGGATGCGAGTTGCCGAATAACCGTGCTCCCGTGGGAGGCAGAGAGTGAGACAAGCTTACATAATTCCCAAAACACTCTCTGCACTCGCACTTCATGTTTATGAGCACAAATTAATAATTAATTAGTGTTTTAAAATATTTTTCAATTTAGAAAATGTTACTGCGATTGGGTGTAAAAAGCGCGTTCAAGTATTGCATAACGCAATTTCTAAAGATTTTCGACCTTCCTCCGCCTCGTGTAACGCGCCGTAACGTTTTTCTGTACCCTCCCTAGCCCCCATAACGTTACGTACCACTCAAATGACCATTTTTACCTAAAGATCACAAATAAGCAGCGCAAAGTACCGGTAAGTCGTTGTTGCCAACTTGGGAGAACAAAATTAAAATGACGACCAATCGAGGGATTCCCCGAAATAAACGAAAAAGGTTGCCTTTTAGCCGACTTAGGCGATTTATATTCCCTAGTTTTTTTAAGTAATATAAAAAGACTGGTACGTAGCGCTCTCGCCTATGTAATGCATCATAACATTTTACAGACAAGCAAATAACTTCACGTGATACTTGGACGCTCTTTAGGTGAATACGAGTGAACATAGCTTTCGTAATATTCTTATGTTAAAAAAAGTTCAACATGATAAAATGTAAAAATGTAGGCGTGGTGACCTAATGGATAATAAACCGTTTTCCATGCGCTCCAGAGCAAACGGTTGTAGGTTCGAATCCCGGCATATACTCTCATCGGTGAAGGTATACATCGTGAGGAAACACGCATGGCGTCTAATAGAAATGCCACGTGGTGCCCTGGTAACGGCAATCAGCTGCACTACTGGTCACGTCGGGCACGACATATAACCACAAAGTGGATACATCCAGTTATATATCTCTACTCGCCCCTTAAGGATTATAGCGTGATGATATATTATTTTATTATTATGTTAACATAAATGTTACATTTGGCAAATAGCAACGTGTACCCGTGGATAATGATCGGCGCGGTGATGCGCGGCATGGACCGCATGGTGTTCACGTCGCTCGTCTTCTGGTTTGGACTCGTCCTGATACCTATCACTACCCTCATACCGGACCTCGTCGTCACTGTGTTAGTATACCATCGCCCTTATTGCATCTAGGACACACTCAAACAAGCCTCGATAAATACCGTGAGATATGGTTCCTGTATCGATTTGTGAATGACGCCCAGAGCGCTTTTTATAATCGATACATTGACAATCCTATACTTATGATGGTTGTGCAACTTAAAGCTATCAATAGAAAAATAATACCAGTATGTGGTTATAGCAATGAAATTTATGATCGTATTAGTAAGAACTGTGTACATTGATCGAAGAATTGGGTTAGCATGATGGATTTTATTTTTTGCTATTTCACATATGTATAAGCAAACCTTAAATAAAATTTGAAATGTGGCTAAGATTTGTGGTATTTTTGTAAATAAGATTTTCATAAGTACCATTTTAAAAATTGTCGATGTTATCGAATGGAATATTCAGCTCAGGTATATTCGCAGCAACTATCGACAAATCTATTGGGATTGATAGTGGCGGCTGGTTTTTAGAGCACATTGTATTTATCTTCCGTTGTGGTGTACCCAGTGTGCCGCGGCAGAATAAAAAAAGTCGATTTGCTTAGCGTAAACTGTAGGTGAAATTTTCCGCATAAAATGTTTTAAACTACCCTTTAGTATCGATAATTGAGTTTTTATTAAATTTACATGTTTTTAAAGAGTTCGAATCACGTTTGAATGGAATTACGTGCGGCGTCCCAAGCGAACTGTCATACACAACGAGAACTGCGAGTGTCGCCTCTAGCGGCCAGCGGCAGAACTGTGACGGTTTTACGACAACGACTAATATCGTAGTATTGAGTCATAAAATAGATTTTGAGTCGGTAGAAAGTTGATAAGATACAATAGTACATGGAGGCGTAGAGATATGATTTTTATCGAATACTTTATACATATGTCGATATTTCTTTAATATTGTATTTTAGTCTTTTTTATTTTGTTGTACTATAATAGGATCTAGTTTTAATGTCTTTTATAAACAATATTTTAAAAATAGAGAATAAAATATATAACGATATTCAGATGTCGGTTGAGTTGATCGTATGTGAAATAATTACATTAGAACTATATTTTTGTAAATATCCAAAAGTAACAAGCAGACAGCCCACTCGATAGAATGGTATTTAAAGTTAATACATTATATATATTTAGGTAACTTTATCGAATTTGCAGTATACACAATTCGGCGTTCAAGTCGATGACGGAGGCTGTACGCGAGAGTGAGATCAAACAACGCGACCCCGCGGAGTTGCTCGCTCAGCCGAGACATTCGTAAGTGCTTAACATTCCTTACACTTCATCATATCAAAATAGGTTTCGAATATATCAAGACTATAATTATTGATATTATTAAGTTTTTATTTTGTCTCTTAATTGTGAGATTATATTTATTCAGAACTATTTTTTTATTGCTCTTCGATTGACAAAATATGATTTCCTTAATGTCTTCTATAAAATGTTTTAAAAGTAGAATTAATGCAAAAAGATATCGGCAATTATAATCTAAAATATAGTTACTTGAACGAAACGAAGAATTAAAATAGAAAGATAGGTTTAATAATAATTTTCAAGCAATGAATTACAATATTTTGCATCGAATAAAGTCTTATACGGTTTTTTTTAATCGAATTATTTGTTCATTCTATCTTTTCTTTATTCCGCACAATATCTTGGATATTGACTTCAAGGCTTAAACATAATATCAGCAATAGAACTTGATAATTGGTTGACAATATATATGGAGCATTTAAATTCTTTAATATTTATAAATGCGGATCGTATATTTCTGTATACTCGTAAAGTATGAAATTGTCTTAAATGCCGTCTTTTAATAGTATTTTTGCTTTTAGAGAGTTTCCTTTTACAAACAAATATGACGTGTAAAAAAGATCTGCCTTATGAAAGAACCAATAATGTACTTAATCGAAAGCAGAAACGTCTTGTTAATAATTTTTAAAATCGATAATTAAAACATTTCGATAATATCGACTTCAATATAGAGTTTTTAATTGATTTTAAAAATAATGTTTGCGTATCGTTTTTAGATTTGGTTTAGTCATGTACTAACTTTGTCTTGAATGATTATGGAATGCGTGTGTTTGATTGGTGTTGCATTATTTTGCAGTAAATATTATATTAACCCATGTATTGTTATTGAAAATATCTATTTATTTGGGGCCGACAAGACTCAGTAATTAATGGCCTTTTCTAAGAAACTGCTTAAAATCTTTTTATCGATATATTGTTTAAAATTTTTGACCTGAAATCGTTTTGTATTCTAAATAAATAATACGAAACTTTTAACCGTATAAGAATATTTTTAAACATCATTTAATTAGAAATAACTTGATTACAAACAATTCTTGAAATAATTTATTAGTAATTCAATATAATATTTAGTATATATTTAATATCGATAAATATATAATTCACTTACATTCACAATTCGAATACAGTATCATTTTTGTAGGTTTTTTTATTAATTTATATATGTATAGTATTTAAAGTAAAATATTAAAAAATCATATAATATACTCATCTTATGATTATATTTAGGTAATAGGTTTAACTATAAAACATATCGTCACATCGATCTAATATATGTGACTTTTTTCTCTTTATATTTCCTTTAGTAAGAGTTAGGTTCTATATAATAACAGAGTTGTGATATCTAATCGTAAAACTATTTTCGAATGAGATTCTTCCTTTTTTTTTCTTTCATTATACTTCTACATATGCAGCAGAAAAGTGAATCAGTATTTGTTGGGCAAGAACGATTTATTGTTGACCTCATCTTTACCATCTACCAGGCCTGCTTGATTTAGGCCAAGCGATTGACTGTTGCACATAAATAAGGCGACTGCAATATGTCGATATCATATTTGACCTGTATTTTACATAGCATCAAAAAGACCAGTCAATTTGCCTACTTTAGAAAAAAAAACAACTCCTACCTTATGGTAATGTGTAAAAATACCCTTAAGGTAGAATGTCGATGAAGCAACAGCAGTAATCGATACAGCTGCCAACCAACATTGCTGCTCCTTCAGAATACATAGAAATATATGTAAACCAGCAAATTTGTTTGCTGTCGAGCAGCATTGTACTGTGCAACTTTATCGATATGCAGCCTTTAATTTCGAACAATAATAATCATGTCAAGTATTTTCGAAACAAACATTCATATCGATCACGAAGCACTACGCATTATGTACATATTGTTTATATATACATTTTCGTCTATATATCGGTACACATATGTGTGCATAGAAAGGATACGTGATCACATTGACGTCAGTTAAACGTTCATGAGCTAAGATAACATATTTCTTTTATTTTTTTTTTAACCCTGTAAATGTGATAAAAATTTGAATAACAATTATCGCCATACTTTTTAACGATATATCAATTAAACTCTTATATACTTAAATCATACTAAAAAATAATTAATTAAAGGGATATGTTAACAAGTTATACATAAATATAGTATTCATAACACAAAATATATATTTGTATATGTTATTATTAGTGTGCACGCATTTTTTTATTATTTAATGCTCTACGTTTTTAGTTAGCTTGGCATTACCCCTGCTCCCCGCATCCACCCCGCGCACACTCGTGCGGAGACCTTTCACATATAGCTTGGGTATATCAGTGGACTAGGGATGGGCAATATTATATAAATATCGATATCCAGTAAATAAAAAAGAATCGCCTTTAAATTTGTCGCTCAGAGGACTAATTCTTATAACTAAACATTATAAGTCTAGTTCAGATCTAATCGCAATCTGCTATATTATGTCAAATACAAAAATAGTTAAATGTCATTAAAAATGGACCGAAAATATAAGAGATTAAATCTGCTGGTATCATTGTACAAGTCGATATTTATTAAGACAATATCTAACATCCCTAAACTGAATTTCTATGGACGCCAGTAGAGTTGTACTCAAGGTGAGGTGTGAGTCACGTCGCTAGCGGCATGAGCACCAATCGATGTAATCATGTAAATATAGAACTTTATTTATATGTATTAAAAATTATTCAACATATCAACTGGCACGTAAGGCACAAATTTTGGTTTATCGATTTGTAGCGGTGTACATACGGATAAGCTGCCGCGACTCCCGCCTTTGTCGGAAGCGCGAGTGTGGGCGGCCTGGG
Organism: Automeris io; assembly: GCA_036320925.1. Taxonomy (NCBI): domain Eukaryota; kingdom Metazoa; phylum Arthropoda; class Insecta; order Lepidoptera; family Saturniidae; genus Automeris; species Automeris io. The sequence goes on along the minus strand of JAUDJH010000009.1, from coordinate 416,076 downwards.
ACACGATATCGAATGAACTTTTTCTATTTGTTGATAGTCGAACTGAAAGTATCGACTGATAACGCGATAAGCGCAGTAACTAAGTGATTGACTTTAGCGATTATCGGTCAATTAGTTGTATGCTCTAAGGAAGTTTTTAAGTCTAGATGTTGGTGCATTTTATTTTTGAACATTCTCAATGAGACAGGAGTATGTGTTTTTAAAGTAAAATACAAACGTTTTAAAAATATTATGACCTCGGCAATCTGAAACACTGTATTTGATGTTGAGCACACTGCCTTAAACCACCTAAAAATTTGATTACGTTCCATAGAAAAAAATCGATTATAAAACGGTGATTATATCGATTTCGATATCGTGTTCTACTTGGGGTCGGGATCGATGGTGACGTGTTTCGTTGTGCGGGGCAGCAAGAGGCGCGGGTCTCCGGTCGTCGGACTGCGCTGGAGGAGACGCGCCGTCGCCCCCCAAACGACCGAGCCTGCGGTCGCGGTCGTGGACCTCGCCGCGCCGCAGAACGGCCACGGGCGACACGTCCGCCGCGCGCGGAGCTCGCACATCGTCTGACAGTTCGCCGGCGGTTGATCGCCGGGATCAACGCCATCTATCGGTTAGAAACAGAGACGCGCGGCAAATCTCAGCAAAGATCAACCTAGGTTTCCTACAACATTGAGACGCTTTACAATTCTCTTTAGTAGTAAAAAGACTTGTCTCTCGAATATAAATTGGGGCATAGATTAATGGCAAATCTCAGTTTCTTATGTACATTCTGACTCTGCCCAGTTATCTTCACCGACACGCGGTAATTTAACCCTTTTGCTAAGGCAGGCCTCGCTACAAAGTGTTTCGCAGCAAACGGAGCTCCGTACTGAAAGCGCGCACATCAAACGCAAGCGCAGTCGCAAGCATTGAGGTATTGGTTCAAAACGATGTTTATCAGTTTTCAAAAGAAAAATAATACGTGTGAATGTGGTATAGTCACCCATCGTGTACAAGCGATGTTTCTAGCTGGCGACTATAGTCACCGATAGTAGCGAAAGGGTTAATATGAGAGTCTGTTTGTCTAACAAATAAATATACAGGAATTTTATTTAGGGTGTTCGTTAATTTTGACTAAGTCATTATTGTTGGGTAATGAATATTATCGTGTACCAAACTATTCCTGTGAAGTGGATATTTCCAGAGCGGCAATCTAGCCACTATTTGAAAACAATAATCGTTTTGATGAATGTAGATTAAACGCCTAAATGTACCGACTTCTATATTAAATGTTTACAGTTCTTTTGTATGAATCTATGAAGGTACAGTCAAACATTAAAATAGTTTAAAACTTGGCTGATACGTAATTCGCTAAAGATTTTTGTAATTATAATATAGATGTTGGTAGTAAATATTTGTCCATTAGGTAAACTTTAATAGTTAATCGCTAGCTCTGGAATTGATATCTATCCTAAGAATTAAGTTCCTGATTGTTATTAATAATTAAGGACTTGAAATCGGCAGTGAGGGTTTTCAAAGTTCGGTTTATTTATTTTTATTATCTATATAACATACTCATTAATTTGGGTAATAATGATTTTGCTCATCTCTTTGGCTACCTAAAAAGAACTTTTTTGTTATGTCATGTGTACTAGTGCTGTGAGAAAGGCGATGAGTTGCGCTACTGGTCACGTTGGGCACGACATATAAGCGCAAAGTGGATACAACCACTAATATATATCTGCTCACACTGTAAGGGATATGCGTATGTGTATATCCAGTTCTTATACCTACAGACCTGCCGTCGCGGTATATGTGGGCCGGCCGCGATATAGCGATGGCGACTGTCAACAGATTTACGTCCCTTGACGGTCTTTATAGTTCTTGAACTACATTGTACTTTCCATTAGATGCAAGGCAGTGACTTTGTCGAGACAGCACATTTTTTTTTATAACCTATGAAGAAGAAATATTTTGAAAAATTATTATTATTAATAGTTGTTAGAAGCCGCGCATTAACAAAAGGAATGTTTCATTTGTGAAATGAAAAGGGAAACCCTTATTGCCGAACCATTTTATCTGCATTTTAAATGTACTTTACGCTAGTTGCTATTCTCATTGTTACATTAAGTCTTCTAAACTATATTTTTATACGTCTTTATTATTAATAACGTATTTATAATTATATTCAATCGTTAATATTTATGGAAAATATATACCTGGTAGGAATTAGGGATGCGTGCGATGTTAATCCATAAAATAAAACATTTTCTGAAAATTACAGTACACTGTAATGCAAATCGGTAAGGCGAGCGGCGATAGGTTCGAATCTCTGCACGTGCCTCTGGGTGTTTCTAGATTAAGTGCGGATTTATGCAGCACATGGTCACCGGTGAAGAAAACATCGCGTGGAAACCCGCACGGCTTCTAATAGAAATACCACGTGTTCTAGTGCTCTGGTAACGGCGATCAGCTGCGCTACAGGTCACTTTGAGCGCGACATATAAACGCAAAGTTGATACAACATCTAATGTATCATTGCTTACCCCGAAAAAATATCTTTAGGTATTAATATTAGTGTAGTTATATTTCCGATTTTGATTAATTTAGGTATCGATATATCGGACCGGTAATGGATCGATATCGTGCGCGTCGCTACTCAGAATGCAGGGACTATGAAATATGAATGTCGATGTTCCAATAAGAAAGTGTGCATTGGTATTAAATTGTTTGTTTGTCGTCCCAAGATGGATTTACGCGACTTGTCTTTTAAGGGGGAAAGCAGCAGTCAAACGGTAAATATCGACAACTGTTTGTGTGAATTAGCCTTGTCTAGACTGCACTGGAGTGTTGTGGGAGTGATCTTTGGCTTCCTGTAAGTTTTTACAGCACTATAGTTTTGTTTAGAGTGAACCTCATTCCTTGATTTCTTGGCTCAATTTTTTTACTCAAACTCCTGAGTGTGTATTATGCATTCTATTAGCTTTTATAAATTTAAAAGCTTTGAAAGATGTTCCTTTTTAAGTATTATTAAAGTTGCGATTTGTATTTGAATTAACTTTTTTATAAGCTCCTGAAATCGTTCATGTAAATTATTAACTTATATTAAGTTTTTTTTTTTTAGTTGAAATATAAATATCGGTTAAGTATGTGTCATAAATGGGAAATATGTGATTATATATATATGCAAAAAGGTCTCAATTTGTTATAACATTAATGATTTTTTTTTCAGATATTTAATAGTTTATACTTGTGGTTCAATATCATATGAATATCGTATAATTATATTTTCATATAGTATGATATTATGGTTCTAGTATTACAGTAATGCTAGTTGACCCGGCAAACTTTTTCCTGTCGTATAAATTATTTCTAGTGGCAATTGTTGTTGTTAAATAATAAATAACGTATGTGTTGTAAGAGTGTACGGATGAGATCTGTGACAGAGGGACGTGGCGCCCTCTGGCATTTAACAATGTCAATAATTTCATTCTGTTAGAAATACGAACAACGGTTAAATTATTTGAATGTTATTCACATATAATACTAAAACCGCGATTAAAAAATAGATGAATGGGGGTAGGAGTTTAAAAATTTGGGTTTATAGGTATTTTTGAGGCCAAATCGTAAAAAAAATCTAGATAGGGACACCCTAATTACCTAGCGGTAGGAAATATAGTTTACGACCTAGTCCCATACCTATCAAATAAAATTTAAAAAATCATAAAAGTCGGCAGAGCCGTTTCCAAGGAGTGCGCCCACAAACACGGTGACACGAGATTTTTGTGTAGATAGATATGTGTGCCACTATTGAATCTATACCATTATATTTGTAAAGATGCAATTAATCATTGAATGTGATATGTATTTATTATCATTGAAAATAAAATAGGTAATTTATTGAAAACTATTTAGTAGCTATTCTTAAATATCATATTGTAAATTATAAGAGATAGTTAATTGTGCTAGGTGCTGTTTTAAAAAGTCAAAACATTGCGCTAAAGGGCACGAGCAGTGCACAGAGCGTTCCTGGCGCTCACGTTGTACGCGCGCCGGTGAGCCCCGAGTATGGCAGAAGAAACGTAAGAGTAGAATCAATGCAGTGGAGTTGCGATCTATTCGTTCTATATGCGAGGTCACGCACGCGGGTCGCGTTAGGAACGAAGAGATATGCAAAATGGTTGCTTTGGACGACACTATCATCGATTATACAAAAGCATGCTTCGATGGTTCGGGCACGTGGAGAGGATGAATGATGAAAGGGTGACGAGAGAGATATACAATATGAATGTGAGCGGAAATAAAAGCCGAGACCGACCGAGGGTTACTTACAAAGGCGAATTAAAAGAGTGCATGAAGGAATTAATTAATGTTAAGGAAGCGAAAGAGATAAAGATTTGCAAGAATAGAAAAATGTGCCGTTTCAATCTCTCTACCTACCTCTATAGGGATTCCGCGGGATGATAAATATATGATATTATAAAATAAGTAGTATACAAAAGTTTATTGCAAACTATATGAATATTATTCTTATTAAGCATTGAGACAGTCACGTTGACAGACTTTGTGTAATATGTCTTTACAATTAAATGTTGTAAAATATATCTTTATTAAAAGTATACTATATCAGATATTACTACTCTATCACTACTATTCTATCATTAGAATAATATATTAATTAAAGTATTTTTAATATGAAAATATCACACGTCTAAAGCAACCCTCAGATTGTTATGAAGCCAATAATTAAAATCAATTATCAATATATTTAAGAAAAATATTTAATCAAATGCCCCTAATATAATTTTTCAACTAATAGATTCAATATTGATAATATCTGTATTTTTATAACTAGAATGTTTTTCTGAATTACTTAATATAGATTAACTGCATTTATATCGTTACAGCCGTTTCATGAGATTTATGAAAATATAGTAATACAAGTTTATACGATTGTATGTTCTAGGGAATCAATTATAGCATAAAAACATAAGAACTGAAGTATTTTTGTAAGGTGGTATTAATATTTATTTTAACACGTTCGTCGGCCAGCGCGATGCCTTTGTGTTCCCCACGGAGCACAAATCCAACTCACGGTACGCCATAACATACACAAGCAATATATAAACAATACAACTCAAGTATTGTGATCATATTATGATATTATTATATACGTTTTATCGAAAGAAACTTTGTTTTTCACCTCAAATGTGTTTAGAGTATTTTAGTGAAAAACACGCGGCATAGATGTAATATGTTGTCCTATATAAATTAATAAAATATATAGAATGATGTAATTAATTATAGTGTTCCAATGCTGTACATCCTATATTTACATAAAAATGTTTATTCCATTGTTTTTAAACCTAACTAAAAATCTTATTAACTTCAACAAAAACGCTGTCCACCAGATATGGGTGACATGACGACGAACGTGTTAAAAATTCAGCTCATATTTATGTGTAAAATACAATCATTTTACGATGTTTGTTAATGTTTTTCTATATGTATATAAAATAAATGTTATCTTTATAATAGAACAGTTCAACGTACGGAGAGATTTGAAAGTTACCAGTGTCAGGTATTTTGTGACGATTTTTTCTAATGATTATTATCACAGGCTGTATTGTTTTTCTTATTACTGTAGTTGAATTCATTGTTACAATGAATACTTTTGGTGGCACTTTTTTCTGTATCCGTGCACTGTGTGAAAAATAGAATAAATTGTATATTAAAATAATAATTTGATAATAAAATTCGAAAACAAATACACAGTGTGTTATAATAATCCGATGCAGTCCGTGAAGGCTTTACTCGATACAAGATTCTATTAAGAATATCATTTATAATTACAGTAAAAAAATTCTAATAAAATAAAAACGATTTAACAGCTAAACATAGCAAGCAAAAATGTGAGCGTGCCGCGTGCGTCGCTCGTGAACAAAAAAGAAAGCAAGGATCATGCTAGTAGATCATGATTCCAGTTGATCCCAAGCACTGTTTATCAATGAAATCGGTTCATTATATATATCACATGTGAAATAAATCTATTTCTTCCATTTTATATGACAATTACTTTTTAATGTTCACAAATAATGCAATATAATTTTCTGATGTATTTAGATAATGTTATCGTGTCGCCAGTATGCCCCACTCAGATCAAACAGGCTTTTCAAAACATACTGTATAATGTAATTGAAATAAACAACGTTTTGTCAGTTATAAACAGAATGCTCTTCGCGGCCTATTTATTTAAATGTCGTTTTAATATTTTAGATGTGCTGATAAATATTCATACAGATGCTTGTATCAAATGCTAAGCGCACTATAATAGGTTTTATAGTATTATCTAAAATGCCTAAAAGGTTTTATTATAATTTCTAAAAGCCCCAATGGATTTTATTGAATTTTCTAAAATACCTGACCTTGTTGTTGAACTCGTAAGTTCTCTGTGCGAGATCCTAGATGGTAATTCCTAAAAATGTATGTCGGCGCGCCTGCATTTTAACGTCTGTGTTGCCAACTTGTAAAATAGACCTGTCATAACGAACACCGAGCACTGGAGGGGCGGCCATATTGCAAGAACCGGCGGTCTACTGACGAACGTAGTGAAGTGCGCACGCGACCACGTGCTCGGTGGACGTTAAAGTAAATCCAACTAAATCTAGCTGATCATTGACTATTTTACTATTGTTCTGAGTGATTGCTAGAATATTAGAAGTGAATATCTTTCTACCGCCCATATTTTATTGAAATACCGTCTCCAACCCGATAATCCACGCCCGCCTTCGAGATGGAGAATACTTCTGATAACGGCCAAAAGACTTCATCAGAAGTGGGATTTGAAGGGTCAAATACATCGGAGAGAGTACCCAATCGTGAAAACCAAAATGCAGGCGCGCCGACATGTATATTGTTGTTGAAAATAAACTTTGGCCTATTTTTGTTATGAATAGCGACCTTTACTTGAACTCTTATGTATGTAACAAAATGTAGATAATTGTGAAATAAATGTGATGTTATACAAAATGTAAGTTGCTTTTAATCCTGAAGTTTAATTTTGCAGTTTACTTACAGCATGGAAGGAAGTAAAAAAAATCAAAAAGGCATTTATATAAAAAAGAATATTTCTAAATAACTATTGTAATTTTTATCTAATTTCCATGTTGTAAAACAATTCATTACTATTATTTATTTCGTATGCAATTTGTTAATTTCCTTTATAGTTCACACTATATAATCAGTTCAATCCTGCTCATATTTTCGTTAATAGCAAAATAATTTTAATAGTTTCTGTATTCTACACTTTTCTATAATAATTTTGGAAAAGTCATGTTTATGCTGGAATATCTATTTAAATTTTTTACACGTATGCTATAGAAATAAAATCCGCGTATTTATCGTATATTTGTTGCAAACTGTATATAGCCGCTAATGAATATCTGCCTAACCGAAAGTGACAATATACGATACATCTGGTATTCCAAAAGAACCCGACATAATCGTAAATAACTTCACACGTTTGATACTAGTAATAAATTTCGTTTGAACCTTATTCTAGTCGATTATTTACTATACAGAGATTTTTATTACAGAAAAAATATAGTAAATATTACAACAGAGACGGAGTCTTTTTGTACAAAGTCACAAAAAAAAAAACACTTTTAATTGTGGCTCGACATTTTGGCCTAGTTACACAAATCACATTTAGGAGCAGACTGACGCGCCGCGGAGATTTCTCGGAGGACGGAAATTTACTTCCTCTACCCTCCTTTGTTCTTGGTAATCTGAATAGCCGCGGCACACAGCACTCTCAGTGTCAGGATGTTTACAAGGCGGCATAACGAGTTCCTAGTTGTCTGATCATTGTGTTCCATGCTGATGATGACCTAAACCCATCATCACTATTAAAAGTTGTAGTAGTCTGTCAGTCTTGAAGTATTTACAATGAGCACAGAATGCGAGTTTTAAATGTGATAAACTTATATTATATGCCAACAAAAAAACCGATATCTAATTGATATATTTGAAAACAAAGGCAAAATAAACTAAATTATAATTGGTATGTATGTTTTAAATAAAATTAATTACAGCTTAAACTTGCTTTGTTCCATCTGCATTTTTTTTCTTTAACATAAGTTTGTAAAATATTTTGTTTTATCGTTCCGCGGCGCCGCGGCACATGTAACTAATATTGTAAAAATGTTGTAAATAATCATAATAGCCCTCATTTTAATATTTATGTTATTTGTTTTAATTAAATGAAAAAGTCACAAATGTGTTCAGGTCTAAGGCTTACCAAAATAATAAAATCAGTAAGTATATTATAATTCAGTATAAAATATGATAAAATAAAAGAAATTTTTGGTCGTTATCATACAATTTCATTATATATTTTAGTTGGTAAAAAATAAGTGTATATTTAATTATCCCGAGATGTGTGGTAAATATATATACAGGTGATTTTATAAAAGACGAAGATATTTCAGGAAACAATAATTTGGGCCTTCTAACAACTAATAAAAAATTATCCGTAAAAAATGTAGACACCGTAGCGCGTGTGGGGTGTGATTGAATTGTAAATAGAAAAGTTTCTTTTTACATAATTTTGGGTAAACCGTTATTGACCCCTTCACACTTTATCCTGGCTTAGGACAGGCAAAATACCTACTTAATAATTCATTTATGGGTGTAATTGTCTATAAATATTATTGAACTATGTTGTCTATAAGATATATTTTGTTTTAATGGAAATATTAAGATATTTGGTATTAAAATCGAATATCAATATTAATATCCTTCCTGAGTATTACCCTCGTCTATAAAATCACCTGTATATAATAGTTATCCTGTCATCCAAGCTGGTATAACTTGTCTCACATGTCCACGATCAAAGATATTGAAACACTTGTTTGTTATCTTAATGTTTAAAAATCAACAGGGAGAAAAATCAAAATTTTTCGTTTTGTATCATTCACTTTTATCACTCAAATATAAGATTATTCAACGTTGGTTTCTTTTCGAAAATCAGATATCAGATCTATTTTGTCAAATGTTCCAATGAAAATGTAACATTAAAATCATTTTCTTCTTAACACATCCGGCGGCCAGCGCAATTTGTGTGTGTTTCTCACGGGGCTCAAATCCGCGTAAATAAGTGGTATGCAGGAATGTAAACAATACAACTCAAATATTATGATTATATGGTGATATTATTATCTTCGATTTACTCCAATTAATTCTGTTCTACACCTCAGATGTGTTAAGAGTGTTTTAACGAAAAATACGCGCATAGTGTCATGTGATATAATTTATACAAGGCATTCATATTTTGTGTTGTACATCCAATATTTGCATATGAGCGCTTATTCCATTAAAACCATTTAAAAATTACTCTAAAAATCCTATTAATTCAACAAGAAAAGCTTCACCACGATATGGGTGATGCGGCCACAAACGTTTTGAATAAGAAAACATGAATTTAACAATGGCAATTTTTAACAACGTGACATAGCCCTTCGTGTAAGATTAACAGATCTTAATTGTTTAAAACTCCGTTTTAAAATAATTAGATTTATTACTAGCTTACATAAAATCTCATTGTCTTATTAAATAAAATTTACATTGAGAAATTTTAACTAAACTTGGTTCTTCGAGCGGTATATGTGAGATTAGTTCAGGATGCTGTTGCGGGCAGGGTTGTGGGAAGGTGGAGTGGGAGTTGGGGGCTGAGTTTGTTTGTGTGTGTGTGCCTGTACTAACAATCGGTGTTCCCGGCGCAGTGTGGCGGAGGCGGCGCACGCCCTCGTCCGGCTCGCTCAGCGTAAGTATGAGACGGTACGTGCCGCTAGCATGGCTTTGCATGACGCTACACGTTTCTATGCTTCTGTCTTGTCGTTTTTCAAAGTACCCTCCCACTTGTCCAATGACTCGCAGTCCTATGTAATGAGTATTTGCTTCGTGGGTTTATAGATCTTATTATAATGCAAATTGTCTGTAAAATTAGTTATATTCTAGTAACACAACTCGCAACGTAAATAGTCGCTTATTTACTATACCTCGTGCCTGCGTATTATCGTGTGCCTCATAGCATCTTATAACTCCTTATCTGTGACGCGTCCTGTGACAGGACTTTTCAGTGTGTCCTGTAATGCAACGCGTTAACAGACAAGAGGATAAGTGATCTTAGACTGTGTCGTGCAGTGCCGGGTAACGGTGCGGTCTAGCAATTAGTCCTAACGTGAGACGTACTTTATACGTGAAAAATCTCTTTGAAAAATGACAAACTCCACACTGTAATAACAATTACGCTTACAGCAGTATTTTTTAATAAATAGGGAATACAATTTTTGTTTATAAATTGGAATTCGTTCCACGAAAAGTCTTGAACGCACTGACGAGATTGGAGCGCACCTATTGAGATCAACGTAAAGGGAATAAAGGTTTGCTCCGCACTCGTCCTCGATAACTCGCCCACGAGTAAGACGAGACAGTGCCGTTGTCACCGCGAGCTCTGTGTGGCAGCCTCACGGAGACGGCGCGCCTGCTTCAAAACGTTCGCAGCGTGTTCAGTCGACGGTCGGCCACGCGCGCCACCATGGACATCGAGTTGTCGCGTAAGTTCAACACCAGGCACGAGTTTTGAGCGCTCAGTCGAACATTGTCTGTTTTTGCACTTTGTACGCGGGCTCGGGATGTGACGTATGACAAGGAGAAATGATAACGTTTACCCGTTGTATTTGGCATCGCTTTTTTGATGTGATAATACTGCCCTCGATCATACCGTCAACTCTAATTGACCGGCAAATAGAAAAGTGAATGAATCCATTGTATTTGGTATCGTTTTTTTATGAGATAATACTACGCTTGGATCATTTCGTCTACTGAGATGGACCGAAAAATAAAACTTGACCTCAGTCATTCGACAAGCGCTAAAGATTCGTGCCGATCACTGGCACACCGAGCACCGCAAACGCGTCTTAGAACCACGCTCACGGTACACAAGATTACAAAAAGCCTAGCTAAAGCATTGGAAATGCAGGTACACGATTTTTGTAAATACAGACACAGTTGTTTTAGAATACATTTATAATTGAGAATTAGTTAAATTTCATTTCATTTTGACACATATTTTTATGAAATCTTGTGTTTGAGGCCCTGACCATTAAGTAGCAGCCTATAAAAAGCAGATTGATGGCCGGGTAATATAATACATGAAAACTTATAATATTGTTGCGGTGAAACCGTATTTTACAGCAACTGCACCACATGAAGCGGCTCTACGCGACATATTACTGCATAAAGTCTCATACATTCTATTATATACTGGGCAATACTGTCTTGTGTCCATTGCTACATAGTGCAATCTTACATCATGAAACAATCCGTGGATACAATTGTATCCGAAAAACAAGAACGTTTAAAAAAAGCGGTTTCTCTGGAATTTTTCTTTCAGTGGACTGACAACCTTATATTTACTGGTCGCTACTGCAGGTCACGTCAGTATGGTCAAGGCCTTAAACATCACGAGCGGTAAATGTTGCCGTTACCACATAACTTAAATTGACTGTTGTATACATTCATCTCAGATTGTCTGAGTCTAGTTTAATGGTGTAAAGGTATGAATAGTGCTTCATAAGTTGTCTTATTACACAGATGGTTTCGCATTTTCGCAAGAGGAAGGCGGAAGCGTTTCGCAGGCAGACGTCATCCGCGCCTACGATACCAGTCAGCCGAGACCTGCGCGCTCCTGAGCTGACCGTTCACGGCGGAGGTCGTATCTCTTCAGTATATGCTGATATCGTACGTTTTCAGAACTATATATTGAGATGCTAAGGGCGTGTTTATTCAGTATTCGTATCAGTACGTGCAGTGTATGTAGAGGGGCGACTCACGGCGGCGCAAAGTGGAACATGCATCACCCACCCTGGAGTATGTCCGTACAGACACCTCGACATGATTATTTATTGAATTTAGCTAAATTACTGTTTTATTGTTGTTCATCTGATGAAATTTTAGACACTTTATCTTTAGTACTTAAAGAGGTTACATGCACTTAAATATTGTATGCAATTTATGGTTACATGTAGTTAATACATACGGTTAATGTGAAAGGAAATTGGTTTTTTGTATATGCTTAAACTGTCGTAAAATTACTTAGAATAAAAATAGATTATCTCTTATATTATATACTATTTTATATATACTATTTTTGAACACTTTGTCTGTAAACGTTTTTTCCACTCCTTCTGTCTGTAAATGGGGGGCCTTTCGCGTCATGCCATCTTTGCATGCAATGCACTCAAAAATATCAGAAATATTAATTCTACTGTTCAAAACATACATCTTGAAATACCAAATGAAAATTCTCCTAAATTATGGACAGGAGGAGGCGCCCGCTTCTCCCCGCTGCTATTTAGCAGTTGTAAACAGGAAGTGACTTCGTTTGGACACAGGTGACCCCCGTTTACAGACGAAGTGTTAAAATTGTTTGCAGACACGTGTTGTAATTTTATTATAATAAACATTAGCGGAATTGAATATTTAGACGCTGCAGAGCATGAATTAATATTGTTTTTAGAAAAAAATCTGTCTATATGTATATAAGCGCTTCATACAGAATTCCTAAACTGAACTTGACGCGGCTTTCGCAGACTTGGCGCCTACAAACAGACAACTTTCTAAAAATTAATAATTCCTATTTATCGAGTCTATTAAGATTTTAAAAATATCTCGAAGTATCAAAACTTGTTATAGTTAGGGATAACGAATTTTTAATTCAGACTAAAATAGAATTTGTACTCTAGTGTATAGAATTTATTGAACCTTGTTTTTATGTTATTGTATTAGTGTATTCCGTTATAAAGAATCTAAGAACTTACCTTTAGAACGAATTAACCATTATTCATCGATAAAAAGTACTCTACATTAGCCACTGTTTCTTTTTTTTTTTTCATAACCCGGGGTAAACCCGTTATGGGCCGTCAGGGGACGATGAGGTCATCCCCCGATGTGTCGGAGTCGCACCGACTAAAACCCCCGGGGTGTTCCTTCTCCCGTCTGCCGGGGCCAAAGGCAAGGCTGTGCCAGCTTCCTCAGCGCCCGGCGACGTCTGACCTATTGATGGAAGGCCCCTGGACACCATTCCGCTCTCCTTCATGTTCTTTGAGCGGTGCGCGAGCCACTGTTTCTTCAATTAACTATTATTGACTCGAAAAAATTTAATTGAAATGTAAATAACACGAATTTAGTCATAGTTTGCGAAGTGATATTATTTGGTAATATATTTATGTTATACAATGAGATAGGAGTAAGGGAAATGAACACCAAATCAAGTAAAGAGTAACTTATAAGGAAATTTCAAAAACAAATTCCCAAACACATTTTTTATATATATCGTTATAACCTGATGTGTTACATGTTAGAAGTTATAAAAACAGATTAGAAGCTAGAAAAGGTTTTTTTAAATGTAATTACTTATTAATTATTTTCATATTGTTAATCAATCTGATATTTTATATTTATGTTTAACACTTCATCTGTAAACTTTTTTCTCGAACCTTCCGTCGGTAAACGGGGGTCTTTCGCATCCTGCCGTTTTTTCACCGTTTCAATGCACTCAAAAAATTTGGAAAAAATTCATGTTAATGACCAAAACAATAATTTAAAAAAAAATATATTGAAAAGTTCCGTCTTTTAGGAACAGTTGAGGGCGCCCGCCGCTCCCCTATTTGGCAGGTATACGCAGAAATTGATTTCGCTCGAAAACTGATTACCTCTGTTTACGGACAAAGTGTTAATATCGATTAATTATGTGTAAAAATAATATATTTTGCTTATTTAAACCCTACATTGAACCTAACTTGTAACGGTTCAGATAAGAGCTCTAACATAGACAGGCACTGATTTTTTATCTATATATATTGTCGTCATAATAATATTGTATAATCCACATGTGATGTTTTAATATTATTTTTTGCAAAATACCTATATTTGCTTTTTATATTGAGGATAGAAGAAATGTATTACGTTACGATCGTGGAGGAATTTATAAATTTTCTATGCATAATATTACAAATTTAAAAAAATGGATTATAATTATTTCTACCGTAGGGAAAGTCCTCTTATACGAAACCAAGAGAATCAGAGTGGCCCGAAAATTATCGACAAAATGGTAATACTATGTGAATATACATGATGAAATGTAAGATATTGATTCGGAAACTAAAATTGAGCCACTTCGTCTGTGAAATCTGTGAATGAATAATGTGTATATATGTTTTCCACGTCCTCCCTGTAATAAACTTGGACGCCACAGTATATACACTTGGCAAGTCTAGTTCTGTTGGTCTCATATATCCAAAAGAAGATTGACTCTATTATATATGATAAATCAATTTTATATACAAAAAGGAAAATATAATAGTAATAATGTACTATATTAATAATATAAGAAGTCATAGCTATTTAAATATATTTATCTGTCGCAATTTGATTTGAAGATTGCATTAATACTTTAATGCCCTTCGTCGAACGTCGAGTATTTATAATGTATACAAAACGCGAAAGTTAAAAATAAATGTTTGCATAAATTTTAGTATAAAAACTTCACCGTTTCGGGTCTTTCTTAAAGCTGATAAGGAGTTGATGATGAAGAGAAGTTCAACTACTTATTGGAATAAAAATTAGAGTAAATTAGGATAAATAATTTCATTGGATACTCATAACAAAAATAGCAGAATTACTTTTAAAATTAAAAAAATGATAGCCACGCTATTCAATGAATAAAAATAATTAAGTATTAAATCACCACTTGAGTTTTTAATTGTAAGTATTTTAAAAATATTCCAATCACTTTTATAGAGAAACATTAACTAGCACTACCTAAAAAAATCATAATAAATCTGTAGCGTATCAAAGTATATGTCAATATATCATCGATATCGTACATTTGTGTCTGCATAGTAAAAACATTTTATGAATTATGCGCGCTGCGTAACGAAGTTTACAATTTCAACTTAAACATTGGCGACCTTTTTTTTCTTTTGGTAACCCTGGTGAAAATCGTATATAAGACCATCAGGGCCGCGGTGAGGGCAGCGACCCCGGTGTATCAGAGTCTTACTAAACAAAAACCCCCGGGGTGCCTCGCTTGGCCTGGGACGCGCGCAGCAAACTTTGGCAACATTTTATATATCAGGAGAAAAATCCTACGTAAGTCCTCATTGCAGCGGGGAGCGCCGCTGCCCTGACTTTTTCTCTGAACTCGCAGGCTCTCATAATGCCTTTTTTACGTTAACCCGGTGGAAACCCTCGAGTACTGTTAAGGTGCCGTGAGGGCGGCGGCTCCGGTGTGCTGGACTATTACCACCTAAAACTCGAGAGGTTTTCCTTTAATCTGCCGGGGCTAAGGAAAGGGGAGAGCCAGCATCCTCAGCTCCCGGAGTAGTCTAGCATTGTACAGGCCCCTCTGCTACGTTGTAAGGGCTTACACCAGCCCCTTCTCGCCTAGTTGTCTTGGAGCGGTATGTTGGGCGACGCGCGCTCTCAAGTGCGCCGCCCAGGCCGCCCAAAAGCCTGACATGTGGCTTCGCAGTCTTTAATTAGTGATTTATTTTCCTTCGTAGTTTAAAACTAATAAACAAAATTGAAAATTAACTTTTTAATTAATATAATAACTATTACAGCCTTACTTTAATTGGCGCTTTATCGTATTAACAACATTTTTGTCTCTTTTATGCTTCTGGCGACCTAATATATATATTTTATTTTTTTATTTAACTAGTACAATATGGAAGAAATTATTGCCTACAAAAATATGACTATTTGGTCTTTGGAAGTTTTAGCTCATTGTCCAAAAATTAAAATGGCAACCTGAACTATCTACAAAAAGGTACAAAATTGGTCATTAAATTTTTTCGCAGAAATGAACACAGTTTCATGCCAAGCTTATTTTTCTTCTTGTATGGCATGAATTAAATCATCTTTGTTGTTCACACGTAACCAAAATTTTAATAATATTTTAAAGTTGGTATAGTTTATAATGCTGTATAATATATAATTTTCATGCAGAATTGTGATTTAAAATATTATATATTATATTTCAATGTGTATGACGAAAAAAAAATCAAAGTGTTTTTTTAAGTGTCGACGTTAGCCGTGGCTATTATTATAGGAAAATAAGTAAATATGTTTTAAAAAGTTTCTGGCTACAGGCTTTTCATAATTGCTCGTACAAATCTTAGCGGAAAACCGCGATAGAAATCATAATCATCATACCAGCCATAGGACGTCTACTGCGGGGCATAGGACTCCCTCTAATGATTTCCAGAGGGACCGGTCGAACGCTTGCCAGAACGCGCTCTCCGCACGACAACCTTCCTGCCCCATGAGGTATCCCCTCTGCGAGCTGTGCACTGCCCACTGCCCACTGCCGCTTCAATGTGCCAATTCACCGGGCTACGACGTTAATTCTTCATTCGCAGGCCACTCAGATGTATGTTGTGGGTACCTTAATAGAAACTGTACATTTTTGATCGTTATTATTTATGTATTTTGTGAAACACACAGTGTATTGGGCCACTGGCAACCCCTGTATGAATAAAATAAGAAAAAAATACGCCAGGATTAACTAGATGAGCAAAGTGTAATCAGATTAATGATGAAAAATGTAATCGTATCATTAATCTGATTACGTTTTTCCCATATATGGCTAGAAGTAATAGTCCTAAGGCACCTTGTCTAGGCGAATATAACTTCGTGATATTACGCGAACGCAATTCTATCGCGTTTTCCGCTTAGAGATGTCTCTGACCTTCGTTAACATGAAGGCTGTTGTCATGTCGATGTTTTACATAAAATATATATGCGGCTATGATAAAAAAAAAATACAAAATAATCACATATGTTTATATTATATATAAAATAAGTGAATGTCTGTTTTAATCACAAATATAATCCGTACATTATATAAATAGTGGCATTAATGTTATAAAATAGACGTTTAACATCTAATTGTGATATAATATGGGTTGGCGAAACTAACTTTCAGAATCTTTACAAAGGTCGAGCGTTTTAGACTACAATTAAACTTGTAAATTATATTTATCTCATTTTACCTCTAACAGTTTATTATTGTTAACTGTTATTTCTTGACTAAATACCGACGGGCGCGACGTGGTGCAAGTATTATTTGAATTTATAAAATATATTTCGCCATATTAGGTCATTGCATGAAAATAGAAACACATTTTTTAACCTTCAAGCTAAAAATAAAATATCCCTAATTCATATATACTGTCAACGTTTTTTCGCACTTGCCAACTGCAATCGGGTGTTTTTCGTGTCCTGCCATTTTTCCCGTTTGTTTTTAATGTAATTAAAATAATTCATGCTACTGTTCAAAACATTTGTTTTGAAATATCGATTGATAAATTCTGGTAAATTAGGGACAGATGGGGCCCTCCGTTACACTAGTTAGCAGGTATAAATTAGTTTGCTTGGACACAGATGTCACAATTGTTTATAAAGGAAGTAGGTGGAGCATTCAATAAATTTTGCGAAACAAAAAAATGTGCTAAAGAGTCAAAAGTTTTAAGCACATTTTTTTTAACTCTCCATCACTATTTATGTAAAGTTTCATGCGTCGAAATCAATGTGAAACATTTTTCCCAGACCGCCTCCAGACATTTTCATTAAACTCTAATTTTTTTAAATCATCTTTTATTTGGAAACTATAACTGGCCGGTATTCTATACTTAAAATTTTCTTTGCGTAATATTTTTGAGCCTGGTTTATTATTGATAATTATTTTTACTAAAAGGTCCAATAAACACGCATTTGACGAGTTGAGAATTGAATTCCTGAGCATTGTTCCTTTCTCTGACGTGGGACATTAGCGCGAAACTATGGAACTCACGCGTGGTACAACAATTTTATTGATTGACCTTGAAATATTCCCATCTTCATTCAACAAACAAACAACAAAACAACACAAACAAACAAAAACAAAAAATTGTGGACAAATTATTTTTAACTTCATTACAATTTCCACCAGATGCCGTTGAGATCAAGTGTTTAAAAATTGCTTGAAAATCGTTATACGATAACACCTTTTCTATGTGTTAATTAATATGTCTAGTCAAATATACAAATATTAAAACAATTATATATATAACTTGGTCCAGCCCCAGCAATGAATCTTAAAATATCAATGATTGGGACCAACTACGTTGTTTGTATGAATAATTACCTTTTGAGCGTAATTTGCATCACGTTGAGTCCGCCATTTTATATATAAGCGAAGCTGTGGATGTAACAGATTTAATTATATTATTTGTTCTCGTTCTTAATTTGCGTTTTATTTTTCCTACACACCTATGGTAAAGCCTTGGCCTGGAACATACACAGCACCTAGTCAATTCTATTCTAAACGAAAGGCAAAGGTTCTTACCTTTTTAGGCCAACTGCGTACTTTCAAGTTCTACTAGGGCAGTGATCGGCAAACTTATCATATTATAAGGCCAAGTTATACGTTTATATTTAAAAGAGCAACATTAATATTGTAATATAAATTCGAGTTCTATCAATAGTTATTATATTGGCTGTGCGGGATTTCCTGATGGCGAAGATACTTCAGTGCAAGAACAGAAGAGAAACCATTAATAAATAGATATAATTATTTATGACACTTGGAAATAGTCTCTAATACTGTGTATCCATGCTCTGCTATTCCATTCGTCACTGTACTCATATGGTTGCAACGTAGACTTTAGTAATAAGGTAATAATTCACTTCGTATTGTTAGGAAATAAGTTTGTGAGCCAGCCCTACCCTCAGTATCCGCTGCAACGGCTTGGACGCGTTCATTGGAGGCTTCAGGCTGCAAATACGAAATTGACGGCAACCATGTACAGGTGCACATAAGTATAGACTTTACTTTTTCGACAAGACAAAATACTATTAACTGGGAAAGACCTTATAGCAATAATAGTCAGAAGTGCGTATTAACCGTTTTTATTAGGCTAATTTAATATCTATAAACTAATACACACTTTTTGTAGTTAACTTTGCTACATATACAAATTACAACGCAACGGACTATATCGCGGCTCGGACGCGCGGCCTTCCGGTGTCGTAGCCAGAACTAGAGTCCATAAACATGGCGCCCGGGCTATTGTGCGCCGGGGCTTATGGTGCAACAAAGATGGCTGAACGCATCCAATGGTTGCAGCGCTTGAGTTGCCACAACCTTCACAACGTCACCGGGCGAGTACGTAAACTGCTCAGCCACCGAGTTATGGGTAAGATGGCAATGCAAGAGCACCCCTGTCGGTAAACCTCGATTTGAGAGAGAAAGAACCTAATGGTGATTTACTTGCGTTTCGGAAGCGAATACCTTGGGAAGAAACTCAAGGCTACATCGGAGTGGAACAGCACCTCGCAGCGTAAGCGCGCCGGTTGGCGACAGTTGGCTGAACTGTCCTTCGGCGGTGTCGCGGAGTCAATCTATTGCGTGTGTGTACCTCACTGTTATGCGGAGCTGTGGCCGCGGCAATTGGATAGTCGATATCCAACAGAACAACTACGCACATTGACCTAGTCCCAAAGTAAGCTTGCGCTTGTACTATGTGTACTAGACAAAAATATACATACTTATATGCAAATACACATCCATGATACATGCAAGCCGCGTAAATGTAAATATTGGCTGATACATCGGTCAAAGGCGGACAAGTCCAGTGGCGTGGCAATGCCAGGCAAAGCAATGCTTCTCTTACGCTCTACGAATATCTAGTTCTAATAATTTAAATTAGAAACAATCAAAAATAATTAGCTTTTTCCTAATAACTTATTTTTACGCCATCTATCGATCGATTGAGAAAGTATTATGATAAATCATTCACGCTTGATAAGTGAGAAAAACATGGAAAAAAGACGCGAACCCAGGTCACGTGACCAGCACCGCAGCTGAATGTCTTTCTCAGGGCACTCGCACATGATATGTTTGTATTATTACATGCCATGCTGATTTCCTGACGATGTTTCCTTCACCGGTGAATATATACTGTACTTAATTTGGAAAAACCTAGAGGTGCGAGCCGGGATTGCACCCTAAGACCATTCGCATTTCTGCGCATTCATATCCGGCCCTTTATCCAATAAGCCACTACGGCTGCATTTTTTTATATTTCATTTCCTACTCATAAAGGCAATTGGAGTATTGCGGGATATAACGATTTAAATATTTTTCATAAAGCAACGATAAATCAAGACCAGTAGAAAAGTCATTTGCAATTTAATGAGTGAAACTATATATTTTCGGGTAATTCGCACTTCTAGGAAAAAAAACTAAACATTTACGATTTTCAGACTTTTATCCTATAATAATAATATATCATCACGCTATATACCTTACGGGGTGAGCAGAGATACATTAGTGACTGTATTCTCTTTTGCGCATATATGTCGTGCCCAACGTGACCAGTAGTGCATCTGATTGCCGTTCTCAAGGCCCAGATAACATTTCTATTGGATACCATACCGATTTCCTCTTGATGTTTTCCTTCTCCATGCGCATGCGGTGCCTAAGTCCGTACGTAATCTGAAAAAACCCGGAGGTACATCGTGCCGGGATACGAACCTATGAGCATTCGCGTAGCAGCGCACAGAAACCCGCCCATTATCCGCTGGGGCACCACAGCCACTATACTTATTCCTATATTTGTGATAAACGACTTGCTTCTTGCCAAATCTCGTGATCCTGGGTCATCGGGAAATACCTTGTAAGTTTTGATTTCCTTGCGAAATCTTCTAAAACGATAAAAAATGCGACATAAACAGACATCTTTTGAATGGGTTCACTTAGAGGTATATTTTTTTCAAAGCCACAATGGACTGCAGATCTGTGAATTTGGTATTTTATTTCAATTCGTTACCTTCTCGCGTTCCTGAGAAACAGAATCTCGACAGACAGATGAGTTACGAAGTGATCTTATAAGGGTTTTGATTTGAGGTACGGAATCCTAGATACTAGAAAGGTATATGGGTCGCAGCAACTGAATTCGCCAGACGAACCACACTATTATGTCCGTTATCAGTGATGTAACCGCGGCCAGGTGCGGCCAACCTTGCGGCGGGCGCGTGGCGCTGCCGCGGCCGGCCCCACGCCATTTCCACCACGCGCACCAACACTCGCGGAGCCAGTGCCTCGCCGTGCCTTACCCGCTACAGTCGTGCTTTAACATTCAAATCAACTATTTTGTAATATCAACGAGTTCCCGAACGAATTTACGCCGCGACGGATTCGCTTCACGGTTTCCACGTTTCAAAAGTTTACAAAATACTGTAAATCAAATGCAAATTGTTAGTTCCAGTGCAGCAGTGAGGTGTGCATAGTTGCAGTTTTAAGAATGTGACAGTGGTTGCAGTTTTAATTGTTATTGCTGTTTGTGAGATGGCGCGCTCTCCCCGGAGAATATCTGCACATCGCCGGTCTCGGAGCCGGTCGAGGGAGATCACCAGGATCAAGAGCCAACTGAATGGAAAAGGTGAGCTCGTTTGATAAACACGGTTTGTTTAACAACAATCCGGCCGGCTGTACGGGCTCCGACCTTGGTCTAATTTTTCGCCCAAAACTGACGTAAACAATGGATGTGCTCCATTTGTCATTAGTGTTCAACTGTAATATATCGTACTTAATTATGCGTTAAAATATTAAAATAATACAAATACATTTTGGCTTAGCTGATATTAGCTATTTTTTTATAACCCGGGAAATCCCTGCGTAGGGCTGTGTATAGCAGCGACGGTATACAAAACCCCTACTGGCTAATAAACCCCAGGAGCTCCTTCAACTCACTGCCAGCCGAGCCTTGTGATCTATATTCGTCCAAAACCCTGCGAGCGAATAGCCTCTTTTGGACTCCTTCTCTGAGAAGAGTGGGTGGCCCGACGCTTGCATCTAAGCATCTTGAACCGCTCCAGTTGCGCAGAGATATTGCCTCACTGAGCATTTGTTACCGTTTGTATCACGGCGTGTCTTCTGAAGAAACATTTAACCTTGTTCGAAGTTCTCCCTTCCATAGTAGAATCACGCGCACGGCCTTACGGAGTTATGGTAATACGGTAACTTGCATCCAGATTAAGAAGTTCTCTAACTCTTAATTTTGCCGAACCGTCGGCATGTAAAATGGTCTTCTGGCGAGCATATTTGTGCAAGCTGCGACTAACGATAGTTTTAGATCGACCCCGGTGTGGCAGATTCCTACTGACTAAAAACCCCCGGGGTATCTTTCCAATTACTCCACCCGGGCCTGGGAATCCAGATTCTTCCAGATGCCCGTCTAGCGAACAGCCTGTTTAAGCGCCATCTCTGGGTGAGGTAGGTGTAGAGAACCCACTCCTTCACACCCATCTCACAGGCGGCGCGCAGTGTTCGGCGCCTCCCTCTCTCTCAACTGAGCGGCAATTATCCAGTCACAACACAGACAAATTTAAATCACAACGGAGGTTGAATTAAACCGCTTCGACTAAATAGAGTTTTATACAATTGTAAACTAGATTTAATGTTGATACAAGTCACACTAAGTTCTGTTGTCTAACTTTAAACCAAGTTAATATAAACAATACCGCATTAACCTTATGTTGAGTTTCTTTATAGGCGTTTATAATTGATTACCAACAGGCGAACCGTCAGTCTGCTCGCCGACAAAGATGAAGAAATCATCGAATAATCCATATTATATTTGAAATAATAATAATATATTTACATTTTTTATGCACTTATATTGATGATCAAGTTTTCTCCACCGTTGCCGGTACGGAGAAAGTAATTAATATGGAAATCCCGCAGGAATCGAACCTACGGCCGTCGAATTTTAATCAACCACACTATACCTTTTTTAAACTGGCTCAACGTAGTGACTATGGTACACCTGATGGTAAGTACAGTGTAGTCCAATAGCGATGCCAAAGGGCGAATCCATTGGCAGTCGCAGTCGTCATGTCTGGGTACATGACTTATTAAACGTACAAAAACTGGTACCGAAACGCGACAGGGTAAAGCGAGTCAGTATGACGGTCTATGGTTTTATTCGCTTATATAACTTACGTAAAATTTATAGCATTTGATAAACAAAATTCTGTTTTCAATAAATTGTGTGCTAATATTTATTAATAATATTATTTATTATTTTGTTAATAAGATGAATATTTGATTAATTAAATAATGTAACTTACCATAATGTAATCTTATAAAATCTTAATAAGAAAAACGTACATATATATTGTTAATGTACAGGCATATATATATACATATATATTGTTTAGGTAAACAGGTACTGACTCGTTCCTTCGCGCTGTGCCCAGTCCTTAGCAATACCTACTTAGTAATTAATGCTATTAATTATTTATTCATGTCTGTAGTAGTCCCTAAATATTGACTAATTGACTATAATTTTTAATAATATCATATCGTCCCGCTATATCCCTTCCGGGGTGAGCAGAGGATACATTATTGGCTGTGCCCACTGTATATGCGGTGGCCAACGTCACCAGTAGCGCATCTTATCGCCCTTCTTATAACTCTAGTACTCATTATATTCCTATTTGATGCCCTGCGAGTGTCATCACAGTGTTTTCCTTCACCGGTGGACCTTCAACATACGTTGGCTAAATCCGTACGTAATCTAGAAAACCCAGAGATACTTTTCGAGAATCCAGCCTACAAGCATTCGCGTTGCCGCGCGAGGAAACCGGCCCATGGTCCGCAAGGTCACCACAGACACTATTACAATTAGAATCGAACGCTAAATAGCCTCCCTGAATATCTCCCGCCTCTGTAAAATCATTTATTTCTTAGAAAACTTACATAGTCTACATTAAATAAAAAATAATAAGCCATTATTTCTACTACTTTTTAAACATCTTTTTTTCTTCATATTAATCTTAAGTATTGTTATTATTATTATGTTCTTTTTAATATTCTGTAGTAATCGCCTCCGCGGTGTAGGTTCCTCCATCACATTCCATTGGTCTTTATTTCTAACCACTCTCATCCATAAAGATTCTGCTTTCTCTTCAAAAATATCAGCCCATCTTTTTTTCGGTCGTCCACTGCTTCTGGTTCCGTCTCTAGGTATCCAGTCTACATACGTAATACACAACACATACATGAATATACAGAACATGATCAAAACACATTACAAATGCGACTACATATATCTAAATGTGTACACTACTTACACTGGAGGAAAGAAAAATGAAAATGCGAGCTACACACGGACGGGACAAACACAACAAACAAGACCGTAACAAAAAGAAAAACACTAAACTAATTCCCAAAAAAACCTATGCCTTTATGTATAGACTAGCTTTTGCCCGCGGCTTCGCTCACGTTAAGGAGTATTAATATTAATTAGGTATAGTTTTTGCGGCTTTACTTCTGTTTAGCGTGTGTAAAAAATTAGGGCCTACAAAACTTCTTTGTACACAATATTCTTAACTAATCTGTCATTAGGCGCTAAAACTGTCAAGCTATTGGGTGAACTTACTCGTGAGCAAGCAACAAGAGAAGAGAAGTCCCTGAGAGAAGCAATGTTCTCTCAAGTCAATACCCACAAATTTGAGAGTTTGCCCATGAAACTTGTTTATTGTTATGGCAAAGTAGACTTCACCTACCTGCATGCCAAACTTCAGCCCGATCCGTCCAGTGGTTTGAGCTGTGCGTCTGTGTGTGTCCACTGGGAGTGAAAATGTAAGAAGATTTATACAAACTATCATCCTCCATTTTATCCGTTTGGGGGTAGAATTGATCAAAATCCTTTCTTAGCGGATGCCTACGTCATAACATCTACCTGCATGCCAAATTTCAGCCCGATCCGCCCAGTGGTTTGGGCTGTGCGTTGATAGATCACTATGTCAGACAGTCAGTCAGGCAGTCACCTTTGAGTTATATATATATATATATATATGTCGACGCAAGACTCAAATTTATTATAATTAATGTGATTTTTAGTATAAGAATTAATTAAGTTCAATCTATTTGATTTTTAATCAGTTAATTTGTCAATAAGCACTGAATCTAAGGTATGATCTGGCAATAGAAAAAGTTATTATCTAATGTTTTATTTAGGAAGAAATCTGTTTGCATAAAATCGGCAAATGATTATAATTAGTTTCTAGTTTCAAAATGAATATTTGAGATTATGAATTGATCATTAACTAAGATTGTAATTTTAACATATGGTAACTCTTGCTGAATAAGTAGATGTTTTAATGATTTGTTATTGTCTAAAATAACAAATCATTGCTTAAAATGCTGACTATTAATTATTTAAACGACCTTTAAGATTTATTTCATGATTTGTAAACTATAACTCAATAGGTTTTTACTTAATTTATGATAAAAGAAATGCATTGTGCCGTTTTCATTTCCGGGAGTTCCGGTCATAAATTAATCGCATTTTTATAATGTTTCTGCTTAAACATAAAACTATTCGAATTGTTTGATAACATTTAAAACTAGTTTTGTAATTATTAGTTGGTTCTAATAATTTCTGTGAAGTAAAATAAAACATTGTTATTTAAAAAGTTAAAAACAGATCCCCGCAGTATGGCGGCCGTAGCAATGTTTCGTTATGAGAATTTTAGTGTGGAGATGATCATTAAAAAGTCGACCTCGGCAGAGTTAAGTAGTGATCTAAAATAAGTGTTGTATATTGTGAGAATTTTGTAAGTACTCGAATTACATTTATTAAACTCTTAACATCAGTTTCATTATGAGTGATCAGAGAGATATTGACGTCGGCCTAGCTGACGTCAATATCCCTAATCCTGTTAGTTCATTATCTTCGTTATCAGAAGCGGGATGCATACCCACTTCTGCTCGACCATCTACATTAAATAATGAACAACACGCCAATATTTCTGTGAACAAGGTACCCACAGAGTTTTTCACTCATATGATGGAGATAATGAAACAAATGTCCGATCGTATTACAACACAGCCAGATGGTAAAACCAGGATTAGCGATGTATTTTTGCCATCATACGATCCAGATGCAGATATTGGGGTGCGAGAGTGGTGTCAGCATGTAACCACTGCCAAAGAAACTTATAACTTTAGTGATTACGAAATCCGAATGAAGGCCGGTAGTCTACTTAAAGGCCGTGCAAAGTTATGGGTTGACAATTGGCTTGTATCCACCACCACGTGGTCGGAATTGTGTGATATTTTAATAACAACCTTTGAACCTGAAAATAGATATTCACGTGACATTTCTCGGTTTAGAGAGCACACATATGATAGCTCTAAGGACATTGCACAATTTTTATCACAAGCATGGGTTCTTTGGCGGCGTATTACGAAGGATAAATTGTCTAATGATGACGCAGTTGAAGCAGTAATTGGTTGTATTGGAGATGAGCGTTTGAAAATCGAATTATTAAACACTAGGGCCACGTCAGTACCAGAGCTAATTTCGGTTGCGTCTTCTATAAGAAACATTAAGCGCCCTCATTCTGGTTCGCCGAGTGTACACCTGGGCAACAGTGGCAAACGATCACGGGTGTCTGATAAGTTTACACCCTTTTGCCAAATTTGTAAAAAACCTGGTCACCATACACGTGATTGTCGTTTTCGTGACAAGTCTGACGGATCTCAACCGCGTGCACAAGATAATAAAATTGTAACTTATAATAATGCTAGACCTTCATGTACGTTCTGTTCCAAATTAGGTCATACTTATGAAACTTGTTACAAACGAGAACGCGCTGTAGTCTCGAACATTAACTGTGTAGGTACGCCGAAATTAAATTCGATACCTGTGATTGTGGGTAATTTAAAAATGAACGCGATCTTTGATAGCGGAGCCGAATGCTCGGTGATACGCCAATCTCTCGCGGCTAAGCTGCCAGGAAAAAGAATTGACATTGTAAAATATTTGAAGGGGTTAGGGCAATTCACAGTAGTTTCCCTTTCCACACTTACAACAATTTGCACCCTCAATAATTTGAAGTTAGAGCTACAATTTCACGTCGTACCGGATTACGAAATCTGTGTTGATATTTTGATAGGAATGAATCTTGTTGAGGGCACAAATCTTAGCGTGTTAGTGAATAACCAGGGCACTACAATAGTTTATCAACCGGTGGTTTACCATATGCGATCTCAAAGTGAAAAATTTGATACAATAGATTGTGATCTGACTAACAATGATCAAATCAATGAATTAAAAATTTTGTTAACTAAGTTCGAGCATTTATTCATTCGGGGCTACCCTCGCTCTCGCGTGAATACCGGAGAGCTTGAGATACGATTGAAAGATGAAAGTAAATGTGTCGAACGCCGACCATATCGATTAAGCCCTGTTGAACGGGAAAAGGTTCGTGAAATAATTGCTGATCTGCTGGAACATAATATTATACGCGAAAGTAAATCTTCGTTTTCCAGTCCAATAATCTTAGTCAAAAAAAAGAATGGTCAGGATCGCATGTGTGTGGACTACCGTGAATTAAACCGAAACACTTTGAGAGATCACTACCCGTTACCGATAATCAGTGATCAGATTGATCAGCTAGCGGGAGGAGTGTACTTCTCAACATTTGATATGGCAGCCGGTTTTCACCAAATACCCATATCAAAGTGTTCTATTGAAAAGACTGCTTTTTGCACACCGGATGGATTATTTGAATATTTGACCATGCCATTCGGCCTTAGTAACGCGGTATCAGTTTATCAACGATGTATAAATAGAGCTCTGACTTCTATCTTAACCTCTCCAGATCAGGTTTGTCAGGTATACGTCGATGATATCCTGTCGAAGTGTAGAGAATTTAGAGAAGGTCTATCACATATTGAACGAATACTAATTGCTTTGCAAAAGTCTGGTTTTTCAATTAATATAGATAAAACTGCCTTCTTTAAACGCTCCATTGAATACTTGGGCAATATCATATCAGATGGGCAAGTCAGCCCTAGCCCAAGAAAAGTGGAGGCTTTAACGAAGGCACCGATTCCAAAAAATGTCAAACAAGTAAGACAATTCAACGGCCTCGCCGGATACTTTAGGCGTTTCATTCCCAATTTCTCTAGTGCAATGGCACCACTTTACGAATTAACAAAAAATGATGTGAAATGGGAATGGAACGAAAGACATGACGAGGCTCGAAATTATATTGTACAACATTTATCTACTGCGCCTACCCTTACACTGTTTCAGGAAAACGCTCCCATTGAACTCTACACAGATGCAAGCAGCATCGGCTATGGTGCAGTGCTTATCCAAACCATTGGTAACCGTCAGCACCCGGTCGCTTACATGAGCCAGCGTACCACTGAAGTCGAAAGCCGCTATCACTCATACGAGCTCGAAACCTTGGCAGTTGTAAGGGCCATAAAACATTTTCGACATTACCTATACGGGCGAAAATTTAAAGTGATCACGGACTGCAATGCCTTGAAGGCATCAAAGCACAAAAAGGATTTACTTCCTCGAATCCATAGGTGGTGGGCATTTTTGCAGAATTATGATTTTGAGATTGAGTATCGAAAGGGTGAGCGTCTGCAACACGCCGATTTCTTCAGCAGAAATCCATCAGCTGAAATGTCTATTAATATCATAACCAAAGACTTAGAGTGGTTACAAATTGAACAGCGACGTGATGATCACCTTCGTCCAATAATAGACAGTATGTTCAGTGATAAACCAGCCACTGACTATGTATTGGAAGAGGATATACTTAAGAAGACTCTCAGAGACTCCATCCTTGGAACGCACAAATTAATTGTTGTCCCTAGGTCATTCCAGTGGAGTTTGATAAACTCTTTTCACACTGCACTGCAACACCCAGGATGGGAGAAAACCCTCCAAAAGCTCAAAGAGGCCTACTGGTTTGATAAAATGAGCACAACTGTCAGACGGTTCGTTGACAACTGTATAATTTGCCGAACCTCAAAGGGTCCTTCGGGTGCAATTCAAGCACAGCTTCACCCAATTCAAAAGCCCAGCGCAGCATTTCAAGTTGTTCACATAGATGTCTCTGGTAAACTTGGCACGAGAAACTCTCAAGGACAGAATGAGTATGTCATTGTGATCATTGACGCATTCACAAAATACATACTCCTAAATTACTCAAACAACAAAAGTCAAAGTAGCAGTCTTGCAGCACTAAAACGCGTTGTATACTTATTCGGAACCCCAGTACAAGTTATTGTTGACGGTGGACGAGAATTCCTAGGCGACTTCAAACTTTATTGTGATCGCTTTGGCATAAACATACATTCTATCTCTCCAGGAATGAGCCGAGCAAACGGGCAAGTTGAACGAATTATGGCCACTTTGAAAAACGCCTTAACTATGATTAAGAACTACAACACTGAAAATTGGCAAACAGCATTAGAAACTTTGCAGCTCGCATTCAACTGCCTTCCACATAGAGTGACCGGCGTTGCACCACTAACACTCTTGACTCGCCGCAAACATTGTGTCCCGCCAGAACTGTTGAGACTAGTGAACATCGATAACGAAGCTATAGATTTTGATCTATTAGAACAACACGTACAACAAAAAATGACTGCTTCAGCACAGTATGACAAGCAACGATTTGATAAGAATAAAGCGAAGATACGCCCGTTTCAAAAAGGGGACTATGTTCTTATCAAAAATAATCCGAGAAACCAAACTTCTCTGGACTTAAAATACAGTGAGCCATATGAAATTCATAAAGTCTTAACTAATGACCGTTACACAGTAAAACGTGTGACCGGCAGAGGGCGTCCACGGAAAGTAGCACATGAACAGCTGCGGCGAGCACCACAGCCGGGCGACCAGGACACCGTGTCGACAGAATACGAAGATGAAACCCAACTGCCGTCTGATGACAACATCACGAGTCTGCTGGACGACGCCTCGGCTGCCACATCTCTGCTCTCTACCGCCCGTGTTGACCCACAGCCGTCAACATCTCAAGCCAGCCAAAACTGAATGGTCAGTTAATACCTTTACTATTTTGATATCAATTGCAAAATCTAAAATTCTTTACAATCATGTTTAGTGCAAAGGTAACGAAACCATTGCCAGCTTTGTTCGAATGAATGACATTAATCCAATTTCTACTACTTACCATGCAAAGCCCGTACTTTGCATATTTCCTTCCTTAATTATTTGCAAAGCCTCTGGGGACCACGGTCACAAAAATAAGGCCCAGACCCCAGCATCGACCTTCCCAGATCCTTTAGAGCCCCTGTGGACCACGGCGTACAAGACCGCTCATGACCACAGCCACATTAACCTACAATCCTAAAAGCTAAAAATATTTCAGAGCCTCTGGGGACCACGGTCATAAAAATAAGGCCCAGACCCCAGCATCGACCTTCCCAGATCCTTTAGAGCCCCTGTGGACCACGGCGTACAAGACCGCTCATGACCACAGCCACATTAACATACAAACCTAAAAACTAAAAATATTTCAGAGCCTCTGGGGACCACGGTCATAAAAATAAGGCCCAGACCCCAGCATCGACCTAGTCCTCTATCCTGTAGAGCCCCTGTGGACCACGGCGTACAAGACCGCTCATGACCACAGCAGCATCCCTGTTAATATCAAAATCAATGGTGCAAGTATGCGTGGAGCATAAGCACAGACGTACTATTCAAATAAATCGTGCGAGGTGCGTGGAGCATAAGCACAGACGTACTATTCAAATAAATCGTGCGAGGTGCGTGGAGCATAAGCACAGACGTACTATTCAAATAAATCGTGCGAGGTGCGTGGAGCATAAGCACAGACGTACTATTCAAATAAATCGTGCGAGGTGCGTGGAGCATAAGCACTTCATGTAACTAAAAATGTTCACATCATTATGCAGAGTAAATCATTTAAATGTTTATCTACAAATGTGTCTTTATGAAATATAAACAATTCTTGGTATCGTATTCTGCTAAAGACTTATAATCAGGTGGACTGTCAGCCTATTTATTCTGCTTTAGTGTTTTTATAAAAGTGTGTTTATATAATCTAAATACGTTATGTTGATAACTTGGTTATCGGAATCGGCGATCATACAAACAAGATGATACTATTTCATCATTACGCAGATTCTCTAATGGGATAAGCAGAGAGAATGTATAGCCACTTATCTCTATTTTTGCAAACCTATTACGCTATAATAATCCATTATAACCAAGTCTTCAGCTAGTATACCTATGAACGGATACCTAGCTCAAAGGAAACAATTTATTTACTTACAGAAATGAGACTGGCGCAGAGCACGCACCGTCTCTCAGAATGGCCGTGTCGACGCAAGACTCAAATTTATTATAATTAATGTGATTTTTAGTATAAGAATTAATTAAGTTCAATCTATTTGATTTTTAATCAGTTAATTTGTCAATAAGCACTGAATCTAAGGTATGATCTGGCAATAGAAAAAGTTATTATCTAATGTTTTATTTAGGAAGAAATCTGTTTGCATAAAATCGGCAAATGATTATAATTAGTTTCTAGTTTCAAAATGAATATTTGAGATTATGAATTGATCATTAACTAAGATTGTAATTTTAACATATGGTAACTCTTGCTGAATAAGTAGATGTTTTAATGATTTGTTATTGTCTAAAATAACAAATCATTGCTTAAAATGCTGACTATTAATTATTTAAACGACCTTTAAGATTTATTTCATGATTTGTAAACTATAACTCAATAGGTTTTTACTTAATTTATGATAAAAGAAATGCATTGTGCCGTTTTCATTTCCGGGAGTTCCGGTCATAAATTAATCGCATTTTTATAATGTTTCTGCTTAAACATAAAACTATTCGAATTGTTTGATAACATTTAAAACTAGTTTTGTAATTATTAGTTGGTTCTAATAATTTCTGTGAAGTAAAATAAAACATTGTTATTTAAAAAGTTAAAAACAGATCCCCGCAGTATGGCGGCCGTAGCAATGTTTCGTTATGAGAATTTTAGTGTGGAGATGATCATTAAAAAGTCGACCTCGGCAGAGTTAAGTAGTGATCTAAAATAAGTGTTGTATATTGTGAGAATTTTGTAAGTACTCGAATTACATTTATTAAACTCTTAACATCAGTTTCATTATGAGTGATCAGAGAGATATTGACGTCGGCCTAGCTGACGTCAATATCCCTAATCCTGTTAGTTCATTATCTTCGTTATATATATAGGTCTTGAACAAACCTATGTAGACACGGCCTTCTTAACACGACCTTGTGCCGGGTTTCATCTTACGGATTGTATGCTAACACCTACATAGGTATATTATATTGAAGTCATTCTGCAGCTGTTTACATATTCAATTGTTTTCTTTTAACGTTCATAGAAACTAATATGAGAATTCAAGCCATTCATTTATTTTCGGTTATTATTCGCCATAAAATTACTAAGGCTACATTTATTTACTCAACCTTTTTATAATGTATTTATTAAAAAAATTATATACGAGTCTAGTAATGATATGATGCCTTTAAAATAAAATTAACGAATATGATAGTTGTGTTCATATTTAATATGTGTGTACATATCGTTATCCATGATACTTTGAAATTGTTTCTAGAGCTGTGCATCAATTTTTTTACACTGTCTCGATAAAGTGGCTACAGTGCATCTGATGGTAATTACAGTGAAATCGAAAAACAAAAGCGACTATCATTGTAAGTATCACTGAAGGTCTCTAGGTATATGGCTTACTGCACATACACAAGCTAATCCCGAAACGCGACAGGCCAAAGCTAGTCACTGTGACGGATCTATGTTCTGTTATTCTCTTTACCGCTGTTTTCTGCACGTTGACGCAAAAAATGGGTGTTAGCTGAAAATCAGCGCTGGGTGGCTCGGCTGGTCACCACTTGCTTGAGCTGACTTCTCTTTGGCGCATCACAGCACAGGGCATTTAAGTTTTCTATCATGATTAACCTATCCTTCTGTGATGTATGCTATGTGCCAGATAAATGCTTTTACTTACAGATTGAGCATCCATTTTGAGATTATATGCCGTGCCTAACGTGACCAGTAGCGTAGCTGATCGCCGTATTATAGCAGTAGTATATATGTCATTTCTGTTAGATGCCATGCGGGTGTCCGTCAACTGTCGTTTAAACGACGCAGTTACACTCCGACGCAGCCTTGAGTTACTCTCGGCGTTTCTTCTCAAGGTAGTCTTCCGAAACGCTAGTAGATCACTGTTAGGTTCCGTATTTTTTTGGCTGGCGGTCCAAGTCGAGGTTCGTACCCACAGGGGTGCCCTTGCATTGCCACCCAACCCATAAATTGCGGGCTGAGCACCCGCAGTGTTCGCCCGCATGCCCGATTTAGTTGTGCAGGTCTTTCCCGGTCATCAAAACTCGGTCAATTAGAAAAAAAAATTGATGCCATGCGGCTTTCATCACGGTATTTTCCTTCACTGGTGAGCTTGTGGTGCCTAAAACCGTATGTATGAGTAATCTAAAAAAAACACAAATGTAAGTGCAGGGATTCGATCCTACAAGCATTCGCGTTGCTGCGCAAGTTGCTGCTGTATTTTTTTTTTATAATGTTATGTATATAAAATGTAAGAGTTCTATATATAGATATTCTATAAATAAATATAGTATATTTTCTCAGTCACATTAAATCCGAGCCATAGATGAGCAAAATGTAATCAGATTAATAAAAATGATTAACGATTACATTTTACGTTTTTTACCATTAATATGACTGCATTTTGCTCATTTATGTTTTAAACACTACAAAATCCCAGATTATATACACATTTATCATTAATTAATGTTTTAAATGGGTTTAATCATGATTATAGAGCAAGAAAATTAAAATTACGACTACATTTTGTAATCGTTCATCATTAATCAGATTACATTTTGCCCATCTCTGATCCGAGCCCATCTTAATGGGCTTCGACCTCTCGGATGTCTTCCGTCAGCCTTGCTAGTAACCAACAGCTGTTCGAGGCTGTTACCATCCTTTCTGGCTGTACAGCCAATTAGGCAGTAAAGTTTACGTTGAGTGACGTCATCCGTGCTTTCAGTCTGAGCCTGTGCTCACCTTGACACCTTTCCCTTTTGCGGAATCCGTACGCGCGTGGTGATAGCAAAAATGAGGGCTAAAGTCGTAGACGAAAATAGATTTACGTAGCGACATATTTTATTATACTCACTTTTTATATTACGTAACCATAGGCTAGGATTAAAAAGTACTCAACTGAAGAGTTAAGGCAGGAGCAAGCTTTTATCATGGTCGAGTCAAAAGTTCCAGCCTATATCTCCGAAAACCTTCATCAGACCTGCACCATATTAAAACGGGACTAACTTTACGATATATCCTAGTAACTGAAAAAAAAAAAGAATTAACCAAGTCGATCAATAAATGGTGGAGCTATGCGTGTATATATATATATATAAATACATACAATCGAATACAAAACCTTCTTCGTTTAGTTCAACTCGTTTAATTAAAATTATGGAACTGGAAAAATATGGAAGTACTCTTTTCATATAAAAACTTTGATCGCAAGCAAGAGGTGTCACTTGCATTGACCGATACACATATACAAGTAGATATACAACGACCATTTACGTTGGGTCAGGTCTGGACAGGAATAAATCAATTGAAACTGGATTGAATCGAGGCCAGTGCATTTCTGCGACATATTGAACACTATTTCTCTGCAGACATTTTTACGTGGAAAGCGTCTAGGCGCAGCGTGCCCTTGGCAAACATTGACAACTAACAGTGCTCTTATCACACCTTTTGACATGTCGTGAGGTAACTTTAACAATCTCTACACGTTTATTATACATGTTGATTTTATACGCGAGGGAGACGGACAGGGAGGACATTCCGCACTCGATTGTAATTCAGAATATGTAATAATAATAATATCTTAATATATCCGTTAAAACAAGGGGAAGGGACTCAATAATACCTGTTTACCTAAAGTTACATACAAGAAACTCTATCTACTTACTAATAAATAGCGCGCCGCACGAGCTACGCTATTCACACTTTTTCTGGAACAATTCTCATTTGTTCAACATTATTTCTTTATGATTTGTTGGGGAATATACTTAATTATATTTTTATTCGTTGTAAGAGGGTACAAATTATAGTATTCTGAAATATGCGGCCTGATAGCGCAATGGTAGTAACACGCCTGCAACGCTAAAGGTCCTTGAATAGGCTGGTTGGTCGCGACTCATGGTTGTGTATATGTATACAAGTATGCATATCTTTGTCTAGAACCCATAGTACAAGCGCAAGCTTAGTTTGGGATTAAGGCAATGAATGTAACTGTCCATAAATATATATCTCCCTCGTCTATAAAACCAGCTTGAATATATGTACATATTAATTTAGAAAAAAAGAAAAAAAAGAAAAAAAGAACAACATACACTTTTATATAAAACAATGAAAGAATAAAACATAATATCATATCATAATATCCTGCATGCTGCGTGCTGTGAGCTGTGAGCTGCGAGCTGTCACCAATCTCAAACAGCACTCGGTGCAGCGTGTGCCGGCCTGCTGGGCGACGCCGTACGCGCCAGCCAGCGCTGCTTGTCAGCCGACGCGACGCTCAATGGAGCTGATTGCGCGGACGTCGCGCTGCTAATGCAATATTATAACTGTCCAATATAATAACAAATATATATTACAATAAATACATAGAATACTTTTGAAACAATATATTATATCAAGAATTAGACCCGGGGCATGCCAGGTCACCGCAGTTAGTTCACAATATCTTTGAAATGTTTCTATTGTCAACTTAATAATAATGTAAATGTACTTTTTAATGTAATTTCATAATGTTACACAAAACAATTATAATTGTACAATTACATGATACATCAAGCAATTGTTTTTATAATTGTATTATTCTATCCACGACTATTTTATGCATATAAACGCGTTTATTGTTAAAACAATTCAATCCTTTGTGTATTTACTTGTACCTACCTACCTCACTGTGTTAAAAAAAGCAGCCACCACAGTTTCTTGCCGGCTCTTCTCGGTAGATTCTGCTTGCTGAACCTTTTTTTTAATTTTCCTTCTAAGAAGATGAAATAGGGGTTCGGAAGTGATCATATCGTTCGCAATAGATCCCGTATTCGATGGAACTTGTGATGAAGGTCAGTGTGTTTCCGTTGCTAGCCCGGGACGTACTGTCTTGAAGATATTCTCTTCTCACATACTTGGGTCTAACTGACCGGTTTAAACGCAGGTGTGTTGGCGGCAAACCTCATAGCAATTGCTTACATATTACAATTGGTCACCGTGAAAAATTGACTACTGCGTTATTACTAAAAAAGGTAATACACTTTAGGAATTGTTGACGAAGGGACGCAATTAACGAAGGCATTTCTAAACCGTAGTAAGCCCAAACACATTTTTTTTTAATTTGCACGCCAGGCTATTAGAGCTACTAAATTACCAGAATGATTAAATTATTGCTGCGATCCGCTGCGCTACCGCTCACGTATTTCTCCTCACCCCGAAAGCGTTATAGCTTTACGATATAAAATTATATTACTAAATTACCCTCGGCCCATAACACGATTTATCTTTATTTAGCAATAATCATAACAGCCTAACTATAGTATTTATTATTTACTAACGTGTTATCTGTTAAGTATATTGTTTTATTGGGATAACATTAAATACTTGGTTTTCACGTTTGTAAATGGATTAGTGTAAGAGTACGTGCACACGATGCGTTACGACGTCGTAACGTGGTCACGACGCAACTTACTGACAATTTATCGAAACACACTATACCGCACCGGCGTCGCAATGCGTGCATCCCTTTTCGCTTCAATTTGTGCAGGTACTGTGCGGCCCTGAACACGTGCCCTACAATGTTTATTTATATGTAAAACCACGAAGCGGTACCGCTGTGGCCCCGCGCCGCCGTCACAACGCATCGTGTGTCCCGACTGTAAATTATATATGTAATTGTATATTCATAAACGATAATATAACATTCTTTTTTTATGAACGTTAAATTCTTTTAGAAATTTAAAATATCCTATACGATATATATAATTATAGCTCTCAAATATACTTTTTTTTATAACTTATAGGCGAAACGCTTGGCCTCAATCACACCTGGTGGAAGGTGAAGATGAGTCCGATGATGAACCGCGTCCGCCTAACAAATGCCTATTCACTCTTCTTTTAAAAACTCCCAGGTCATAAGATCGCGGAAATATGGCCGCTGGTAGCATATTCCACTCCTTAGCCGTTCGCATGATGAATGAAGAAGCGAATCTTCTCGTGCGGATATAAGGAACATCCACCACATACGGATGGTATCCGACACGATAATAATTTTGACCAATGGCCAATTTTTCATCCACTCCGCTGTAACCTTTAGTTTCATTCGTCGATTCTTCTCAAAGTAGTCGCTTCCGAAACGCTAGTAGATACCCTTATGTTCTTTCCCTAGTTGGCCGCCCAAGGAGAGGTTAATGCATGGGTGCCCTCGCGTTGTCACCCAACCCATAACTTGCTAGTTGAGCACCCTGACTGCTCGACCCTCTCGCCCCGCGATGCTCTAAAGGCACTCCCAGGCCAACTGCATAATGTCCTGCTAAAAAAAAACATTTCTTTTTTCTTCATCATTGCTTAGAGAAGCGAAACCAGTAACCTCGTGCTCTGGTTTGCGGAACTGCAGTTTTACGATGATTTCAGCCAGAACTAAGAAGTTCTCTAACTCTTAGCTTTGTCGGGTCATTGGGTTGTGGAATGGTCTTCTGGCGAGCATATTCCCGTCGTCTTATGATATCAGGTTCTTTAAGCGAAGCGGGAAGAAGTGTCGCCGTAGGCCGGCATGAGTGCGGCGACTTTCTTCGGGTAGTTGTCTCTATTGTCGTAATCGGTTTTAGATTGCACTGTTCTTTCCATCTTTCCATGAATTTCCGAGTCAGAATAAAAAAAATGTATTATGATTGTAAACAACTGCGCACCACACTGCTTGTAATTTCAAATAGCTTGCACAGCTGAGGCTTTTGAATAACAATACGTCCATAATTATATCATTTACTACTCGATTGACGCAGAGCCGAGCGATTAAGTATAACTACTCGAGTAGCGCCGTTTTTGATATTATATCTAAAATCCCCAGAGAGGAACCCCGCTGCGTATTTTATCGTACGACACGTGGCAAGTGTGCTGAAGAATTGTTTGACTTGGTGCCCTCGTCACCATTCCTGGGGCACACTTTGCGCTCGGTGGGTGTCAACTCATCTCCACAGTTTAAAGGCTGTCCATAGGGGACAGTGGGCGCTAACCATCTTTGTAGGCTGTTTGTCGGTTTTCCTTTAGTTCGCATTAAAAATAAAATATAATTATAGGTATGAATTTCGTCGACAAACAGTAAATATAAACTCGTAAGCGTACATATTATAAACATATTTTCTTTGTTATCTTATCAAACATTTGTAATAGCTTGTAAATACAATATTAAGATTGTCTGCTGTATGAACTTGCGAGTCTTCCATAGGCCTCTATTCTCAATACCGAGATATGTCAAACTTGTAAAACAATTTAGAAAAGACTTTTTTCTGAAAAATAAATTATATATTCCAACAACAACAACAGATAAAAAAATATCAAAAAAGATTATAGATAGTTTGTTCCCAGAAGCTTGTCCCTCAATACCAAAAACTACTATTCAATTTATATGCTAAAGACATCAAAATTGGTTCAGCCGTTCTGACGTGAAATCGGAACATATAAACACACTTTCGAATTCATAAAATTTGTAAAGATAGAACCCGTTCCAATGCGAAGCCAGACGGTCGTCTAGCGAAAGAAAATTCATTTATAAATTATTTTAATGTTTTGTAATCAGACGTGATTTTTATTCAATAAACATATACAAGTAAAAATGGATATAGATTAAAAAAACGAAAACAATTAAATTTAAAATCTATGCGATATGTTATCATCAGTGATAAGAATACCGGCCGTTACTTTCTCCGCTGCCTGCGTAGGCAATCGTCTCGCGGGCACAATCATATCTCATTAGGGGCGTGAGCACAGCCTTCGCTGCAATCTCTCATTATAACGTCTCTCTAAAACGTCACTCACAAATTCTCTGAAAATAGCATGTTTGTTGCAAAGGCGTCATTATTATAATTTGTTTATTTGTATTGATGGTATACATATCATACAATAATAGATCCCCGTTAGGTATTTTTCCTAGCTGGCCGCCCGAACCGAGGTCAGGACGCACAGGGGTGAATAGGTATTCGTGCAGGCCGGGATGACCGCTGCGCCTCGGCATTTCCCTTTTTGGATTGCACCATGCTTACCATCGGGCGTAGTGTGATCACCGTGCGGAGTTAGGATAACAAAATCACGAGCAGACTTTAAAAGGAAACTATACTCATGAAATTACAATTGCTATTTAAAATCAACAAAACCTATAACTAAAACTTTTTACGAGGCATCTGTTTGCGAAAGACTTAATTTTTCATTAGAGATTTATGATTTACGTTTATAGAGTTGTGAGTTATGAAGAATTTTGCATGATTTATCTGCACGAAGCTCTGTCTGACATTTTATGAGCCAGCTAATACACCTACTACGATCAAATGGGATTTAATGCATTTACATTTGTAAGAATGTATTTTATACTAGCCGTGTCCGCGAATTCAAACTCTATAAGGCATAAATAATATTAAAAAAAAAACATATACATTTTAAAATATAAAAATATGTGAACCTACTGGAGCGAGGCCTGGGGCCCAAGACACCGGTAGCTAGGAGCTCAGAGTGAGGAACCTCCTAACAAGGCGTGCCGTATCGAGTAATATTGTTTTCTGTGTCTGATCCCTGATCCAATACCCAAGCGGGAGCCTCTTGAGATAGAAATCAAAGCTCTTTGCGATCAGCACATTAATCGATACGCCTACGATACGGGACAGTAATCGTTGAATCCACGTCCCACAAGCTGGTAATCTATTGTGTGAGATCTAAATATTTTGAGCACTTCTCTTTTTCTGTTTTGACGAGTATTTGTATTATTATAATAGTAAAACTAACGTCTACAAATTAGTTAAGCCAGCTTTGATGTCAGCGCGCACCAACACATAATAAACGTTTTAACAATCATTGTTTTGGCTTCTGTGGCACTTGAAAGACTACTAACAGTAGTTTTTCTCATATATATTCCATGAACATAAGGAATCCGTTACAATTTCATTAAAAGTATGTTCATTCATGTATTCAACTTCATTATATGTATTTTAAAACTATGAATGGCTAAATCAAAATCCATTAAATATAGGGCGCCCTGTATGAATGTGGTAGGGCGAATAGCGAAAGGTGGCACCAATAATTGAATGAGTGGATCCGCAAAGGTTCAATCAGCGGCGTTCCACTCCAGCACTGGATGCTAAATAACAATATTGTTGAATGTAATTTGAATTTCGCG
This sequence comes from Automeris io, assembly GCA_036320925.1. NCBI lineage: Eukaryota > Metazoa > Arthropoda > Insecta > Lepidoptera > Saturniidae > Automeris > Automeris io. The sequence goes on along the minus strand of JAUDJH010000009.1, from coordinate 375,638 downwards.
CCTTGAACAGTCAAGAAGCACTATTCTATGTAGTGTCCAAAACTCTGACTTTTGACAGTTCCGTTATACGTTACTTTTTGTAAATACAAATAAAGTTTTCTCACAGTCAAATAAATGGAATAGTCATTTATTTCAACAAATTTATTCTTAAAAATAACTTCATCACCGTCGATTTTACTACCGCCTTCAGTCTCGTTCCATATATGTATACATATGTATATCATCACCATTACCATTGACACAATACAAATAAACAGCCCACTCTGACGTATGTTGTTGATTATAACTGTGTATAATATGTCTTGTGCACATTAAATATTGTACCGGGCTACTGGAAACCCTATAAAGAATAAATAAATCACTGAGGTAACCGCTTCCTTAACATTAATTAGTCCCTTCGGGAACTCGCGCCGGTTGTGCATGCTTTTGACCTGCCCCTCCATTAGGAATCCTTTTATTTGCTCTGCGCAGGTCATTCTCGGTCGGCCTCAGCCCTTACTTCCACTCAAATTCATATACTTAGTGTTTATTTTTCGTCACCCTTTTCATCATTCATCATCTCCAAGTGTCCGAACCATTGAAGAATGCTTTTGTGCATGCTTCGTTGGTACTATCTTTCAAACCAACCATTTCTATCATTTAGGTTTCGTTCTGTATGATAAAAGAAACAAAAAGGATCTGTAATATAAAGAACAATAAATCTGCGGCACCTGTATAACACAGGCGTATTGTTTATTGGCGTATCGGTGTTTGAAGCATTGGTATGTGTTAAGAATAAATATTATCATTATAATGGTCCATTTAAACCAAACTGAGTTTGCGCTTCGCAAACTTCTTTCTCACGTAAATCCCTTTTATAATTTCTATGGTTTCAGTGGATCCCCTGCTGCTACATTTTTATCATAATCCCAAAACTCATTAAAAAAATATTGTATGAAATCCCTAAAAAGTTTTAGCCATAGCATTTGAAAAGTTGAACCTTGGAGCTACATCAATATTTTTGTAAGATCTCAATGAGACTAAATATTTATGTCGATATACAGACTCAAAAATCACCGAAAAACTAGTTTTTTTTAGCTCAATTTTTATTGAGTACTATATTATGTTATTACTTACAATACGTTAATAGAGCCAAGGCAACATGTTTGTTCTTTACTACCGAAACTATATAAATCTTCGTGGACATATAACTACTGAACCTACATTTTTTTTACGCCAATGTAGACCTTACTTGAGTCACTCATGGACCCTGGAAGCTCCACGTGGACCACTTTGGGAATCAGTGATTTAGACCGTTTGCAATACGCCAGAGTTCCTTCGGCAGTCGATTGAAGTGTATTTATTTTCACAATCACTTCGTATTACATCAAGGCATTCTCTACTAATTTCAGATAAACAGCACTGTTATTGAACACAATATTTATATAAATTAACAGACAATTGCGTTATTTCGGTTGAATTAATGCAGAAGATACATTGTACAAGTCAAGTCTTTTGAAATTCTGTCTATTTTTTTGTATAATTTCCAAACGGACACTTGTCCTCAATCACACGTGGTGGAAGGTGAAGATGAGTCCGAAGATGGACCGCGTGCGCGCGCCCAGTGGCGTCATAAGAACCAGGAAATATAGTCGCTGGAAACATGTTCTACTCCTTAGCTGTTCACATGATGAGTTTACAAATAAATCTTTTCCTGCAAATACAAGGAATGTCCACCACATACGGATGGTATCCGACACGGCGTCTAGGGGCTTTGTGAGGAAACGCGGCTCGTAGAATATGAGAGTGCAGCTTTTGAAAACACTCCATTGTGCAACCGATGCAAGACTGCGACGCAGCCGACATTACGCCGATGCTCGACGTTCTACATTTTAGTCTCAGTCGAAGAGTCATCGCCCACAAGTCTACGAGGTCTACGATTAATAGAGCCCAGAGCTGCTAATTGTTATTACAACAAGGTCATTTTTATTTGCTTCGCAATCAAATACGCCATAAGTTGTTAAACTAAGATTAAAGACCTTTACAAACAAATACAACGACTGGCTATATATGTGACTGTGGTGGCACAGTGGATAAGGGACCGGTATCAATGCGCGGTGACGCGAATGCTCGTAGGTTCGAATACTAGCACGTACATGTGGGTATTTCCAGATTAAGTGCGGATTTCAACAATACATGTTCACCGGTGAAGGAAAATATCGCGAGGAAACCAGCATGGCATTTAATTAAAATTTCTTGAGTACAAGTTTGTGAGAAAGGCGATCAACTGCTCTACTGGTCACGTTGTGTACTACATATAAACGCAAACTTGATACAGCTACTAAAGCAACTCTGCTCACCCCGAAAGGGATATTACGTGACGATATATTATAATTAAATATAAAGACATGCTAGTCCCTCTTTGTTCAAATATTAACAGCTTTATGCAAATTGAATTTGCATGTCATGAGCTTCGTGACTCGCGCCTTAAGCAATTGAACATCGCTCTCATGTCACCGCACCTTGTACATATATCATTTTACCTGTGAGTTGCTTTAAAAAAATATCTATTAATGATAAATTCAAACTGGCTGAAAGCCAGGAAGTCGAAGCTGCTCGCGTCCGTAGGCTTTACCCTAGTTTCCCTACACGTGACTCCTGGGTGGTGCTAAACGAGCAGCAGCGAGGTGGTAGGGCGTCGGTGCCCGTCTGGATCGCGACCACAGTACGTGGGTGTAAAGCCCGTCATAGTGACCAGTTTCGGCTTGTCGCGTTTCGGGATCAGCTTGTGTATATCCAGTAGCTCATATACCTGGAGACCTTCAGTCGTGGTATATGTGGGCCGACATGACGATGTAGACTATCAATGGATTTCATCCTTTGATAGTCGCTTTCGTTTTTGGACTACACTGTACTTACCATCAGGTACTCTATAGTCACTATGTCGAGCCAGTGTAAAAAAAAAAAATAAGCGGCGTTATCGTGTTGAGAAATATTTATAAACGCCATGCAATTGATGATGATATCCTAGCCATACGGTAATGGTAATGGTGGGCGCTGACGTTTGCGATGCAGTCTCACGACTAGTGCAGGCGTCAACGTAAAGTAAATTATATAATGTAAAATTTTTGATCCAATAAAATTATTATTATTATTATTATATACCTAGAGCCCTTCACTCATGATACATGTAGCACGTAACGACGGAGACTGTCAATGGATTTTGTCCTTGTATCGCACGAAGCGATTCGCCTCCTCTTTTCCGCTGCGAACCGCCAAGGAGTGGAATTCGCTTTCTGCGTCTGTTCCAACATATTACATTAGAATCTTCGAACGACGGGAGAATCAGTATCTGTTGCGCGAGCGCGCTCCATCATCGGCATCTATATCACTTTCCATCTGGTGAAGCCGAGGTCAAGCGTAAGTTTGTCTGTAATAAAAAATTATCTCGTATGCCTATAACGTCATAACAGAAGGTATACCAACGCAAGGCACTGCGAACACTTCTCATACATATCGCTGATTGGATCTGAACGCAGTAAACGTAACCTTCGCCTCAATAACCGGTCGCCGCGCGGACGGTGCAATTCTTGTTTCATAGGGAAACGAACAAAAGGTCGTAACTGACAGAAGTTATGTGTTTCATCAATTCAAATACATTTTTTTTTAAATTCTTTCCTTAATCATATGTGATCGAATAACAATTTTTAAGCTGCAAGTTTGGCTTCTAACTCTTACTTTTGCCGGTGTGTGTATGTGCGTGTGTGTGCTGTGGACGGATTTTCCGGCAAGCGTGTTCCCACCGTCCTACGATATTGGGTTTTTAATCGAAAAATGAAGAAATCTTTGTGTAGGCCGGCATGATCGCGGAGACTATTAATAAGTGAATAGGCATTTGTTGGGCGAACGCGTTTCATCGTCGAGGTCATCTTCACCTTCCACCAGGTGTGATTGAGGTCAAGCGTTCGTCTATAAATAATTAAAAAAAATAAGTTTTTTTAATATTGATCATCTTTATCGTTCTTAGACAACACTATGCTTACCATCAGGCGCGCTGTGGTCACTGTGCCGTGTCAGGATTTTAAAAAATCTGGTGTATTTTGATAATATTATCGTGTCACCAATGCGCGTTTCTAGTCGGCAGGGTTTCAAAACATACAGCATATCGAGGCACGTTCAATAAAATGTCAATCCACTGACAAGGCTTGGAAAACCTTTCAATTTATTGGACTTACATGTACTAACCTCAACATAAGTTAGGTCGAGCTTAGTCACCATGACGGTCTTTGCACTTGAGTTGGTACTGCGGTAGTGACCTATACGTAACCTGACAGGCTCAATAGCGTTAACCACAATTCATTTGCGCAGGTGCAAGGAATGACTACGGCTATTCGGCAATGGACTTAACTCGCTCGGATTATGTGATTCACTGGGCTCAACTCCTTGGGATTACGCGGTGGGTTTGGTTGAGGATTTGCCGGCTTTACACGTAAACTGCGCAGCGCTGATGAGAAGAGTTGTGTAAATAACTTATAGTATTAACTTCGGCTTAAAAACAGCAGCGGCTGTGCTGGCTCAGTGGATAAGGGACCGGTGCCGTGCGCGGCGACGCAAGTGCTCGCAGGTCCTTATCCCGGCGCGTACATCTGCCTTGTTCATCGCTGCGACTACCGTTGGGTTTTCCTTAGCTGTCGATAGCTGTCGTCTTTTAGACTGCACCATGCTTACCATCAGGTGGGGTGCGGTCACTGTGTCGAATCAGAGTAAAAAAAAACGCAGGAGCAAATCTCAATAGGTTGAGTTACTTATACAATTATAAGGTCCCCGGTCGGTCCCTGCAAGGACTACTGTACATCTCTCGGACGGCTCTACCCAGTACTTACTAGACGCCCTTGATAGGTTGCAGTGGAGGGTTGTCCGCATTGCGAGTGTCTTAAACCGCTCCGGTTGCGCAGAGACATTGCCTCATTAAGCGTTTTGCTACCATCTGTACTGTAAAACAGACCACCACTTTAGAACCAGTGTTTTAAAGAGTTATCTTTATCCCACCCTCTCCTTTCCACAACAGAACCACGCGCGCGGGTTTGCGGAGGCACGACTATACGGTAACTTATATCCCGACTAGGATTGAGAAGTTCTCTAACTCTTACTGGAGCCGAGTTGTTGAGCTGTTGAATGCTCTTCCAGCGAGAGTTTTTTCCGTCTTGTCATGATATGGAACCCTTTAAATGGAGCGTGAAGAGATATTTGTGGGGGCCGCCATGATCACTGCAAATATTGATAGATTTTACTTTACCGTTGATAAACGCTGTCGTTTTTTGAATTGTACCACGCTTACTACCAGACGTGTTGTAGTCACTAGTATCCGCTAGTTAATTAAAAATATCACAAAAAAGAACATTATTATAGCTTTTAATGAATTTCCCAATAAAAATTATGAGTATTTTAAACCCAAGTTCGGGCAAAAAGTAATTACATTTATAAGCATTGGAAACTGTATCAATGAACAATTATTAAGTAAGGAATTCGCTAATCTAATTAACATAGTTTAGTGCAAACCTTCGTCAGTCAGTTCACGGGGGCAGTCAATTACGCAGCGGACGCGAAACAGCGGGAATGTATCCGATTCCGCCGCCAACAAACAGCCGCTTTGAGGAGAACGTAACGCGTATTAATAACATTTACTAAGTACCTACTCCAATAACTTCCCTTTAAACGCGCATTCATTACGACACCGTTTTCTTCGCGCACACTCTGTTAATAATTATACATGCTTTTTGTTATCGTAAGTCGTGTTAACGATGGCCGATTGCAAGAGACTATAACAATCGAGCGAATCACATTCGACCAGATTTATAATCAAGTCAACTAGCGCATCAATCTGACGCTTTATCGATTGAAATATTGTTCAATTGTTATGATTCAAGCCCAATCATCGACTTGCTCTTACAACTGATCGATGATTATTTCCAATCGAGACAGATTACGATTGATGTGTAAAAAATCGTACTTTCTTTAAATTGTCAGATTCCAAAACGCTTTTTAAGAGTGACTAGCAAACCCGGCGAACTTCGTTTCGCCACCAGATGGCTTCGTTTTGGTTTTTAGTTAGCATTTGACGTGCGCATAATAAATGTCACATGAAATTAACTGAGCAGAGTACAATGAGTTGCTGTCAAACAGTGTATAACGCATCGGCGCCATCTACTTAAAATTCTGGTGCGGTCTGCTCCACCACCATGCAAAACCATATTGGTTTGTAGTACATTCTATGTATCAGAGATGGCGCTGTATGTGAAAAATGATTTTTCCCGTTATCCTGCTTTTCTGTTGAAATTTTTTCTGAATTTTGCTATAAACATCACGGAGCTCGAGGCCTTTCCAACGAATGCAAAACCGTGGAATTTGGTTCGTGCGTTCTGAAGTTATAGCGTCAGGAAGGAAAACCGGACTTATTTTTATATAATAGATTATGTTGTTTGGAATGAATGTCGCACAAGCTGATCTAAGCTTCGAACGCGATTGGCTATCCTCTGTTTCAGTCATCAGAGAGCTGATGGGTTATCGTTGTTGTGGCCCGCTGGACGTCATGTTCTTGTTCTCTGTGTTGGTGTCGGGGCTGGGCAGCGGCAAGGTGCCCGGGCGGCAAAGCGTTGCGGGGAATCGGTGATTTCAATGATGGTATGGGAGGGAGTGCGCGTCGCTTGTGTCGTTGGTTTTTACTTTAATCAAATACTACTCGATACTAACGATGGGCTCACAATCCACTGGATGGCACAAAGCCTAACTGAGCAGCGCTTCCACTCTTTTGGAAATACATAAAAATATCTCGATACTTAAATACCCTTAAAAGACGTCTAATTTTTCGGACATGGAATTAATTTATCACCGGAAAGAGGAGAAAGCACTAGGATGTGACAGGCAATTACTTTGAATGTCAAGTTTTCAGTTGCAAACTTTAAATAAATCATTAATTTTTACAAAAACAGCAAGAGTTTATTCAAGGTCCGGATAGTTTTAATTGAGAATTAGTGTAGCTTGCCGATATGATAGGAAACGGGATGTTGCTAGCAATAAAATGGGAGAAACGTGAGAAATCAAACAAAACTAAAATAGAATTGAATCGGTTAAATTGTATACAGTGCGCTGATCCAGTCGACGTGATGGTTCCCGAGCGCCGGAAGCGTTCCCACTGTGTGCACGTGACGCTGCTCGTGCTGGTATAGCGCCCGTGACGGTGATCGCGCTTTGATCGTTCACATAGCAAGTAGATCACACACAAATTGTATTATTGAAGTTATGTATTACACGATGTGCCCAGAGACGACACCACGCCTGATGGTAAGCGTGGAGCAGTCCAAACACGACAACGGCTATCTACAGTAAAAAAAACCTATCCATATCAGCATCGGTCATACTAGCCTACACAAATATCTCTCCACATTTCATTTAGGGGAGCTAATATAGTTGAATGGTGGGAACACGCTCGCTGAAAGACATTCCACAACCCAACGATACGGCAAAAGAAGGAGTTAGAGAACTTCTTTGCCCTGGCCGGGATGTGAGATACCGTATAGCTGTGACAACGCAAACCCGCGCGCGTGGATCTATTCAGGAAGGGAGAGGGTGGAACAAAGTTGAACAACTCTTCAGAACACTCGCCATGATACAGACGGTAGAATACGCTCAGTGAGACAACATCTCTACGCATCTGAAGCGGTTCAAGATGCTTAGTCACGTCAGGATCGTTCACAATGCGGACAGCCCTCCGCTGCAACCTGTCCAGGGCGTCGAGTAAGTACTGAGCAGAACCATCCCAAAGAAAAAACTCTAAGATAGAGAACATAACTCTCTTGATGTTATGACCTACTAGCATGATCCTTTTCTTTTCTTTTTTTCCTTTGATCATATAAATTTTACCCGTATAATCAATTTTTGTTTTAATCTGTGTACAGTGTGAAATGTTCCAGCAGTGTAACCGGGGAGATAGCGAGTAATCAATTTATCTGTTATCAGTGGTCACGCGTTATCAGGCGCTATGAGATGTAGATATCAAAGATAATTTTTACTTCCTCCCAACAGATTACGCACGTGTGTAAATAGTTTATCTATCTTCACCCAATAAATAATTCGATGGTAAGCAGGGAGTGTAATGATTTACATTGACGACAATTATAAATTTCGACTTATCGAAGTTTTGTATACTTTATAGTTTTTGAGGCAAGGCAAAACTATTGCTTGGACCAGGCCAGTTATTTTAATAACCATATAATGTAAACATAAAACGAGTTAACGAGTTAGTCGGCTACTCTACACCGGACAAAGTGTGACGCATCAGAAGTTTCACATTGCACTAAGCCAACAGGTAAATTCCTCTATGCAGCTGGATCAGCTTTACCGGCTCTGTGGTTAAGGAGTATGCTCTAGTTTTTTTAGATTTTTATAGCAACCAGTTACATGGACACATTATATAAAAATATAACAATAATAACTTCTAACAACAAACGTCTAAATGCATCAACGGATAAAGGTTCTCGCTACTTTGCATGCAACGGAAGTAAACAGAGAACTTAAAAATTGATCTAAAAAAAAAGGAACAAAATATGCGGCACACGGGACAGGACGCCCAGGGAGGGCCGGCATTCGTGGCCTTCCTCCCTAAACCGGACATGACGCCTTGGGCGGCGCACCTGAGACAGTCCGCCATCCATTGATCCAGACATGAGCAGTGTGCGATGTGTTTTTAAATAACTAAAAAAAAAGTGCTCATGGACCGTCAGGGCGTCGTGAGGGCGGTGCCCCGCTATGCCGGACTCTTAGCTACTAAAGCCCCCGGGGTGTTCCTCCAACCATCTGCCAAAGCTGTCTGTACTCCTCGGCTTCGGCAGCGTTCGCCCTTCCACAGGCCTCCGCATGCTACTAGATGACGTGCCGGAGCTTTTACCTTGTTTTCCTTCATCGGTGAGCATGTGGTGCCCAAATGCAGCCAGAGGTACGCGCCGGGATTCTAACCTAAGGCCGTTCGCGCATAAATACCAGCACCTTATTCACTAAGCTACCACGACCGCACATGTAAAGAAGGTTTCATTTCAAAAATATATTGTTTGATATGTGTTATAGTATTGTGGCGGTAGGGCGATTGGCAGAACTGGGTCATACTCACAGTAGATGAGTGTGAAGGCCGTTCTAGTGACTCGCTTTGGCCTGACACGTTTTGGGAACAGCTTGTGTATGTCCAGTAACTCGTATACTCGTCTCTAGGGACGTTCGCTAGATATTCACTTTCATTTTCAGACCACACTTTACTTACCGTCACGTGCAATGTAGTCACTTTGTCGAGCCAATATAAAAAAAATCTCGTCTGCAGTTACAGCGGTCCAAATGAACTGGACGAAATAGGTTGATACGGGGAACCGTTACCTAAGTATGACGTCCGTTGACCGCCGTGGTCCGGCCTTGACCGGCTGTGGGAGTGGCCGGATGACCGGGAAGCCGGGCAACCGGCGCCGTAATTGATTTGTCTCGGCAAATATGTTCATAAGCCTTTAAACATATTGAGACTGGCTGAACGTAAATAATAAGAGATATATAACAACTAGCGACCCGGGCCGGCTTCGCACGCGTGCATTGTAGACAACAAAACGGGACAGTTATCTAAGATATACATTTTAATGAAATGCTGTTCAGCGCAGTTTTGATCTATATGCAATGTACAACTTATCTAATGTATTTAATTGGATAAAGGAAATTATTCCTTTACAGTAGTTCCAATACAGTATTGTATAAAATAGCTTCGTAAATAACACAAATTTATTTGTAATATGTAAAAAATAAAAATAGTTACTGTGGATTATCCTATAGAGATAAATATATACCATCGCGGACTAGTTTATCGATGTGTTGAAGATATACAATACCGTAGTACATTCACTTGATCTATCTCGTAAGGTTTAGCCAGCGTTTGCGATTTAAGCGCATAAAGATATGTTTGTTACGACATCACGTTACATAAATTTTTGAATAATTCGACTTTTCTATAATATAATATATATGTATGATACGTAAGAAGCTTCCTCTTAAACCGCTCTACCTGTTGCCGAGAAATGCATTAAAATCAGTTGTTTAAAAATAGTTTAAAAGATCCAAACCAACAAACAGCGGAAGCGACTTCATTTTATACTACATGTGTAAAGAAGAAGAACATGTGTGTATTTTTAAAGCTATTAAAGTCGCGGGCAAAAGCTTGTTATCTGTAAGCCGCCAATAAGTTGTTGTCCACTAATATGAAACCAGAAAATTTAAGTTATTCTTACGTCTTGCTTATTAGTAGTCTATGATTTGTTTTTATTTTTGTAAAAATAAATTAAATCTTTAAATATTTGAATTTTATATTATGTTTTTTCATTAGTGCAATTCGTAATACAGTTAAATGTAAATACTGTATTGTAGGTCGTGAACAAACAAACGCAATAGTTGTTAATATGATTCATTATAAATTTATATTAACTAAACAATTTAAACATATTACATAAATAACTTTAATTAATTACATAAACGCATTAATTAGTTAACAGTAATTGCTTAATTTAATTTCATTATTACTTAATAATCATGTAATGTCTGCCTATTTTCGCTATAGACGTACATATGTATGTATATACAATACGAATAAATTCAAAGAGGTTATAAAAATGGCTTCTACCGAGCTATATGATACGACAGGACTGTATATGCAAATCGTACTTAGCACAAAAATACTCAGTTACTTTCAAAAATAACTTTATGTCTCCCTCGCACCCCAATAAAATCTAATATAATATCTCTTTCTTACCTCACGTTCGAGAACAAAGGTATGAATCGTGATTTGTGAATTTATCCATACACAAGTATTACAGTTTCTGTAAATATCTTGCCTCGTTTGAACACGTCTAGACGGACAGTTCTTTTTTTATTTAATTCGGCATAACCACACGATGCCTGATGGTAAGCGTTGTGCAGTCCTAAAAACGAATACGAGTATCAACAGCAACGAAAAAACCTATCGACAGTCGCAGCACCTCATCACGCTTCGTATATAAGACGCGGCGGGTACACGCTCGCCAGGAGACCATTACATAGATCATCGGCTAGGCTAAAAACAATAAAAGGTTCGTGTTGACCAACTTGTCAAAGATTAACATTTCGTGCTGGTCTAGTGGATAAGGGACCGGTACCATGCGCGGTGTTCGTATACCGGCACGTGTATGCGGGTTTTCCAGATAAAATACGGATTTAGGCAGCACATGCTCACCGGTGAAGTAAAACTCCGTGAGGAAACCCGCGCGGCATCTAATAGAAATGTTACGTGTACTAGTGCTGTGAGAACGGCGATCAGCTGCGCTACTGGTCACATTGGGCTCGATATATACCCGCAAAGTGGGTACAGCCACTCGTGTATATCTGCTCAACCCGAATGAAACATGGCGTTGTGATATACTATGACATTCGTGACAGAGCGTTCAACTTTGAAGCTTGCTATAGCATTTCGGTTCGGTCCATTTTAGCAGAAGCCGAAGATGGTTTTTTTGCTGATATAGAAAGTCTCTTGAGGAACAGCAATAATTTTAATAGTAAGCAATGCTAAGTAATTAAAATATTTTGGTATTATTTATTTTATTTATTTTATTTTATTCATTCACAAATCTACAGTATATAATTTTATAATTTAAAACAGGAAAACGTACAAAAAATCGGATTAACCAAGATGATTTGTGTAACAAGGTTATATGAAAGTATTAAATGCGATTCAAATAATTATTGAAAGAAAGTTATTAAAAGTTATTAACCTAGTAAAATGTATATGTGAAATGTGTAGTTTGGTTGTGTATGTGACTTAGTGTGTGTGTATAAATGTTATTATATAATATAAAGTGTGATATCAGCCCGTCTGTGCGTCAGCGGCGCGCCCTCAGCCGACGGTCGCTGAGCCGCTTAGCCGCGTGCTGCGCAGCATTAACAAAGCATTCCCCGCAACATCTATTATGTCACTGAAATCTATTGCTCATTAGAGCCACGCAAAGAGCAGTTTCTAATTAATAGCTAATCATTTGTCTGACCACATTTGATACATTGCTTAAACCCTCGCGATTACTTAGCGGTTGGTTTTATGCTTTTAATATCTTCATTCAATGTCGTATTTAGGGGATGGCTGGCGGGGCTATTGCTCTGAGCCTCCACAATAAAGTTAAAAAAAGGTATATCCTATAGGAGTATGGCACACCGAGGCCCCAAGGTGTACCTCCATCCTTGGCAAGCAGGACCTAGGATCTCTATTCATCCTACAGCTTATTTCAGTATTATATTATACCTTCGGAAGGTAGTTTCACTGTAAGCTTAGACGATCGCGCAACAGTTTTGAGTATGTGTATTCAGACATAAACCTCTATTATTATAGAATGGAAGAGTCCCTTTACGGCGAGTGTCAGCCGCGATGTTACCCGAGACCTCGGACTAAAAGCCCAGCCCAGTAATTACATTATCGGGGTCAGGGATCTTCACACGTTACTCTCGCCCGATATATGTACCTCACTGGACGCCACTTTCATGAACCAATTAACTATTTGTTTACAACCCTCTGTTATAGCCTTACAGAATAGGGTCACAATGCCAGCCGCTGGCACGTCACGATGTCTCAGAGACTTTTACGATCACACAACTAAAAAGTTAATATTATATTATGTTTTATGAATATATTATTATTGGTCTGACTGACCCGAAAAAATTAAGCGTGACAGTAATGTTTTAGGTTAAAAATTAGCAGTTAAGTTCTTTAGAATGTACGAGCATTTGCTAAAAAAAGAATCGAAAAAAAAACTTTACGTTAAGATGGAGTTTGAGGGATGGTATTGAAATCTGTCAAATTAAAACATTACATATACTATTTATTAATTTTATATGACAATATTTAATATATTAGGTCCTTACATATGAAATTGGCGTTTTGTATGGGAGGAACAAAAAGTCGAATATTTTTTAATATAATATATTTAATTAATCAAAGTATGAACCATTATTTTCTATGCACTTTTGCCATCTCATAGGTAGTTCATTGATCCCTTTACTAAAAAAACCAGTCGGACGGGAATCAATAAAATCTTTGAAGGCGATTTGGACTGCCCCATCGGAGTTGAATTTTTTCCCTTGCAAGAAGTTATCCAAATTTCGAAAAAAATGGTAATCTGTTGGAGCAAGGTCCGGGGAGTACGGAGGATGTCTTAGACTTTCCAATTGAAGCTCTTCTAATTTAGTAGCCGTCTGTTGCGCAGTGTGTGGTCTAGCGTTGTCGTGAAGCAGCAGTGGCGTGGAGAGATTGACCAGCCTAGGTTGTTTAGCCGCTAGCTTTTCCATCATGGTTTGCAATTGCTGACAATAGACATCAGCCGTAATAGTCTGGCCAGATTTGAGAAAACTGTAATGAACAATACCGGCACTAGTCCACCAAACGCTTACAAGTAACTTTTTTGGGGTTAATTTTCGCTTGGGGCAGGATTTGGCTGGCTGGCCAGGATCCAACCATTGCGCTGAGCGCTTCCGATTATCGTAAAGAACCCATTTTTCATCACAAGTAATGATTCGGTTTAAAATACCTTCATTATTGTGCCGGTTTAGTAATGTAACGCAGCAGTCGACGCGCGTTTGCCGGTTTGCTTCAGTCAATTCGTGAGGTACCCACCTTTCAAGCTTTTTAATCTTCCCAATTTGCTTCAAGTGAATTAAAACAGTTTTATCACTAACATCGCAGCCTGCAGCTAACTCGGACGTGGTTTGCGATAGATCCGCTTCCACAATAGCCTTCAACTCTTCATTATCAACTTGAGTCTCAGGCCGTCCACGGGGCTTGTTCTGCAGGTCGAAATTTCCAGAACGAAAACGTTGGAACCAAAAACGAACTGTGTTTTCTTTTGCAACACGACCGCCATACACATCATTCACCCTTCGAGTTGTTTCCGCAGCACTAGTGCCACGGCGGAACTCGTACTCGTAAATAATGCGATATTTTAAGTTTTCCATTTTGTAAAATGAGTGACGCAAACAGAAAAAAACAGAAGAAAAAAACAAATGAATGACGATCATCGAAGCACAAATACATGAGCCTATAGCTGTACAAATTTTAATTTGGAATTCCTTACCAAAGAGGAGAAATTTGTGATTAAAGTGGCCAGTACGAAAAACGCCAATTTCATATGTAAGGACCTAATATAATAGAGTATAATAAAGACCAAGACGTCAGAGTTATCAAGAGAGACCAGTATATGTTAACCATATCAGTTAATTAACATTAATAATTAATGACTAGTACTTCGTACTTCTTCGTTAATAAAAATGGTTAGTTAGAAATCATAAAAAAATATTAATACGGAAAATTTATAAAAAACGCTATTTAGTCGTACTCTTGCACATAGATGGGCAAAATGTAATCAGATTAATGAAAATGATGAATAATTACATTTTACGCTTTTTACCATTAATATGTATGACTGCATTTTGCTCATTTATGTTTTAAACACTACAAAATCCCAGATTGTATACACATTTATGATTTCTTAATATTTTAAATCGATCTAATCATGATTACAGAGCAAGAAAATTAAAATTACAACTTTTTTTGTAATCGTTCATCATTAATCAGATTACATTTTGCCCGTCTCTGCTCTTGCATAGCTGCAACACTCAAAGTCTTCCAAGCAATGCCTCAAAAAGAACAATACATGCATATTGTTGGTCATGGTTTTCTGTTGTTCGTTGTACCTTAAAGTTACTTTAATAGCTTCAACATAGCGACACGGTTATGTAATTCCGCTGAACTAACTTGAACCGGCTCGTTAATTACCAGCCGCGGAGTCACTGCGCCCTGTTTCGTGTAAAAGCTCATTTAAAGACACACTATTTCATATTAACGTAATCTTTTAGCAGAAATTATATTACTAACACACGAGGATCTTTCGACCTTTACACAAGCTGTAGTATTTGTTATAATGCCGTGTTGTGGGTACGTAATAAATAGCAGTCGTAATCGAACTTGCTTTTCATTTCAACACAAGCCATCAATTCCAGCGCTACCTGTTGTGAGATCTATTAGTACTTAAAAATACTAGTTTTTTTTTAATACAAAATAACTACAAAATTGCTACTTTCGGGTTATTTCCTGTACTTGTGATGTAGGAACTTTATTCATGCCAAACTTTATAATTTTATATCGAAGGATTACACTACAGGTCTCGATTCCTTTGCGAAAGCTGAAATACAACATAAACGGGCATATTTTTGAATGAGTTGACTTAGAAGTGTGATTTTTTTAGAAGCACAAGAGTCCGTAGGCCTGCGTATTTGATATTAATATCGACCCGATGTCACCATTCATTCCTCACCAAAAGGTGTTAATAGGCTAATACACAACAAGTGATTCTAGAAGGATTTTGTTCTGAGGTGTGGGGCCTTAAAACCTCTAGGGCAGGGTTTGTAAGAAGTGAAAGGTCAGTCGGCTGCCAGGTGCACAAGACGTCTAATGCAATCAGTGTATTAGAATCCATTGCTGTGATCCAGTAATCGGGTCAAGGTATCCGAAGTGCGTTCGTTCGGCCGAGACGCAGCGGGCCAGCCGCCCTGCTCCCCGCGTTCCCTTGGCCCGTGAGTGCCTCCATAAATGTATTGCATACATTCAGTGTGCTACTTGCACACTTCAAGTAAATCTTTTATACTAATAGACCGAGCGAACTTCATACCGCCTGACAGTTAAAGAAAATCATGTCAACTTTTAACTAAACCCACTCCTCTTCTCCTACTTCCACTCTCCCTTTCCTGGTAGTCCGGGCGAAAATCCTGCATAAGACAAGCAAGACCGCTGTGAGGGCAGCGACCCCGGGGTGTCAAAGTCCGACTGACTATAAGCCTTCAAGGTGTCCTTGGCGGTGACTTGGTGAGCACCCCTCCAAACCTATCTCCGAGGCGGTGCGCCCCGTCTCCCTCTAATTCGGGCAGCAGACTCCCTCAATTTACTGCCCGACCATCACCCGCCACATCAGCACATCCGCTCCCCTCGGTTGCTAATATTTTATCCAACATTCATTTTTCATTTATTTCAAAACATTAATAAACGAATTAATTTTTAAATGTATACCAAAGCACAGTCCTATCCGGTCCTTTAAATAACCTTTCCCCCGCAGTTAATTGTATCCCCTTTTTCACTAAGGGTGTACGTCATATTTATTTATTTAATATACCATCGATATATACACGTAATAAAAAAAACATATATAGTTTCTAAGACCGTGTGTTACATCATTACAGGCAGAGATGGGCAAAATGTAATCTGATTAATAATGAACGATTAAAAAATGTAGTCGTAATTTTAAATTTCTTGCTCTGTAATCATGATTAAATCCATTTAAAACATTAAAAAATCATAAATGTGTATACAATCTGGGATTTTGTAGTGTTTAAAACATAAATGAGCAAAATGCAGTCATAGTATTGGTAAAAAACGTAAAATGTAATCGTTAGTGATTTTTATTAATCTGATTACATTTTGCCCATTTATGATTACAGGTATGCCTAACTATATACAGCACAAGTATAAACAAAATTTAATATTAAAAGTAATAATTAATTTCTTACCGTTATACAATATAACCACATTCTATTTTATGTTCTTTTTACATTATATCCCTCTATAATTCTTCCCATTCTCAATTTACTTCCCCATACGTTTCACGCTCACCAAAACATCCGTCTGACAGTCCTCCACCTTGTGTGTATAGTTGTATCAAGACCGGAAGATGAAGCCGTTTTTAATCTTATTATCGAAACATTTACTAAAAAGCTCTAAACTGATCATTAAACTATATTTATCAACTATTTTATTTATTATTTGTTTAATTGTTCTCGTTTGCGAATCGTATTTTTTGTTTTACAGTAAAAAGCGTTTTTTAATCCGGAAATTCGATTATTTTAGAATACTTTGCACAAAGTGACAATAAAAATGTTATCGTTTTGAGCAGAACCTTATGGTACACCTACTCTTTTTTACACTGGCTCGACAAAGTGTTTGCCGTACACCTGGCGGTAAGTACAATGTAGTTCAACAAGGACAAGGACTATTAAAGGACGAAAATCCATTCACATTCTCCGACGTCATGTCCGTCCACATACAATATAGTTGAACGTCTCTAGGTATATGAGTTACTGGTCGAATACAAGCTGATCTCGAAACGCGACAGGCCAAAGTGAGTCACTGGTGACGGGAACGAATAGTGACTTATGTCACTTTGACCCGTACGTGCCAACAGGAATGGTATATACTTATGTAATTATTATTTTATCGGACTACTCCCAGCATGGTGTACCGAAGACTTGCGAAATGTGGTCAGAAAACAATGAACACACACACAGAGCCGAAGGCGGAGCTGAACGCTCATTAGGAGAGGCGTGTGTCCAGCAGTGGGCAAAGGTATTCTGATAATGATCGATACACAATAAAAACTGTCTCAACGTATGACCGTTTTGACAAGAGTTTGTGTCGCGCATTCAGTAATGTTGTGATTGATAGTCCTCGTGTGTCACCAACCCATCAAACATTAAAGCTCGTTGCGCGCGCACGCAGCTGGGTGAAAGCTCTATTTTACCTATCATTTGACTGTTCAGAATAACTTTATAATACGAGTTTATTTTCGAAACGTCATTAGTCATGTCCTTGCTTTTACACAATCACAAAAATGTATAGAAATATTAATGAAGCGTAAAGTGTTAACTTTTATCGTAAATGACAATTTCAATGTACGTGTCTAGTTGGCGTCCTAATTGTCATCATCATCAGTAGCAGCGTAATTCTGGCCGCCGCTAGCCGCAGCCTGCCTCGTGCTTGTGCACGGTTAGCGTACGCTACACCCGCAGGGAAGGCGCGGCCGGGTCTGCGCTGGAGCGTGTCCCAGACAGTCACGTCGCGTCGCATCGCATTGACTTTTTATCAAACAGTTTCGATTGAATAACAGTTCTTACTTGACCTGATCAGATGTCGGTTACTGAGAATCGATTCGTGTCTCCTTTTGTGGATACGATCACGATAATGATATTTTTGTTCGACTGGTTTCGATAGTAACGTTTTTATTGATGTTCTAGGTTTTCTAGCCCCGAGTCTTGAATTTTTTCTAGACAGACTAAAACTGCTCCCTATCCTCCCCTCCCTGCGCCCCTGTATGACTTTGTAAATATGTAAATATCATTTATAGCATAAGCTAAATATCCACGAAAAACGCCCTTTGACCCTGAACAATTTAAGACGTGGTTGCGATATGTTATGAGACTTTTGAGTTAACTTTTAAAACGTCGAAACTAGAGACTTTTCAGATAATTTTTATGGAGAGAATGGTCCACTTTTTTAGATATATAATTCAGTGGGTACCCTCCCCCCTGGAATCGGACAGCCCGGGCGTGGACCCCGGCCTGCGTCTCCAGTACTATGGTCGGTTTTATTTGATTTGTATTTGAAAATACAAACAAACTGTATAATTTATTAATCCTCCAATATTATAACTTGAATATAAGCAGAAAAAAGAGTCGTAGGAGGAGGAATAGAATTCTAACACTATAATAAGAGTTTAGTACACGTTTAGTTATGAAATTTTAAGTCCAAAATAAGATTATCCGACAAGGAACAAAAGTTGTCGCCATAGTTGTCCGTATTAGCAAACTGAAGTGGCAATGGGCAGGCAACATATGCCGAAGAACCGATAGTCGTTGGAGCAGGCGAGTCCTTGACCGGAGACCGCGAATCAATAAGCGTAGGGTGGTATGATGACTTGCGGAAAGAAGCCGAAAAGGGTCATATGAGTAGAGCCGAAGACCGGGCTCCTTGGCGCTTCTTAGGAGAGGCCTATTCCCAGCGGAGGCCTAGAGTGGGCTTGTGATGATATGTTAAGAAACAAACTCGGCAAAGTTTCGCTGTATCTGATAATAAGCAAAGTCCAAGAAAGTTGTAAGGTTTCCGGCCAACAGAAAATTGTCCTGTCCAATAAAAATGGAGATTTTAACTTTACTTATTTCTGCTTACCCCAGAAATATAATAGCTGGATAATAGGAAAAAGGAAATAAACTCAAGGAGAGTACAATAATACACTACACAGCCGCGATATTGAAGTAACGAGTGCAAAACACAAAATAAATACATTCCATTCCAAATAGAATATTGACGCGGTGAGAAATCAATTTCCATTGAACAGTAAAGAGTTAAATACACAAACAATTCCTATATCAACAACGTGTTTAAGAAATACGAAACGAAACTAATCGGAACATCTAACAAAGTGTCCATTTACGCATTCATCCGATCAGTCGGGTTGTGTTTCCAACTTCCTCCTCAATTATCCTCAAAAAATTACCTTATTGCTCTTAAAAACTTAAATTTCCCCAAAAACCATTCCAAAATTTTTAAATTGTATATAGCATGTGTTGCCGAAATTGGCCATCAATTTATTTAATATTGCGTTGTTTTTTATATTCTTTTTTTATCTTATTAACACGTTCGGCACTCTTTTTGTTAAAGTTAAAAGAATTTTTAGCTAAGTTTTTAAATAGAATATGATGGAATAAACAATTATATGTAGATAAAAGATATACAATATTTAAATACACAAAATATTCACATCATACAACACGTTTTATTAATTTATATAGGATAACATATTACATTATGCGAAATATGTCACATGTTTTCGTTAAAATACTGTAAGCACATTTGAGACGAACAACAAAGCTCTTTGCGATAAATCAAAGATAATAATATCCTAATACTCGAGTTACATTGTTTATACATCGCTTATCTATGTTACGGCGTACCGAGAGTCGGATTTGAACCTCGTGAGAAACACAAAATACATCGCGCTGACCGCAAAAATCTGTTCATGTGCTTCAATTTATTATTTCAGCGTACCGTAAAAAATTATGATGATATACTTCATTTGTGATGATGAAACTGATGAAATATTATAATAATTATTTGTTTTCCTTAAAATAAATAAATAAAATATCACGGAAATAAATATCTTTTTTGCTTAAATCGTTAAGATGCTTAGAAAACATTATTTGGCAAGGATTTATTGTATTATACATGATTTGTGGTAAATCTCATAGTATTACAGTGCAACATATCCTCACATCATATCTATACTAATATTATAAAGCTGAAGAGTTTGTTTGTTTGTTTGAACGCGCTAATCTCAGGAACTGCTTGTTCGAATCGAAAAATTATTTTTGTGTTCAATAGACCATTTATCGAGGAAGGCTTTAGGCTATACAACATCACGATGCAACTATTGGGAGCGAAGAAATAATGGAAAATGTGAAAAAAACGGGGAAAATTATTCATCCTTGACTGCTTCTATTGCGTGCGCTGCGAAAACGGTTCAAGATACCAAAAATATATGTATGAAAGAATTATTCCTCTTGAAATGATCTAAAAAAATGTCCTCGACAGTATATGTCTATATTTTAAGATTAACTCACTAGAACCGTTTTTATGGTAATCAAATTTGGTCGAAATTGATGCATTATTTGTTAAGAGTTGTATCAACGTAATAATATTAACCTTTATCCAAATAAATGTGTTGTTGATTAAGAGTATTTAATTGTGAACAAAATTGTGAACATCACTTAATTTCAATGAACATCTTAGAAGATATTACAATTTTAAAATAAATAACTAACTAAAATGCCCAAAATAACTATTCCACGCGGACGAAGTCGCGGACACAGCTAGTATATGTATATATAACTAGCTGTCCCGGCAGACCTTGTTCTGCCCTATTTCTCTAAAACAAAGTCACATTGTTTTTTTTAATGTTAATAGCTTCCCCGTCAGATTTATTCTGCCAAAACCTATTGGCTTGTCGACAGTTTTTTGAAAATCTCCCGGCAGACCTTGTTCTGCCCTATTTCTCTAAAACAAAGTCACATTGTTTTTTTTAATGTTAATAGCTTCCCCGTCGGCTGTTTTTTGAAAATTGTTTGAAGCAGCCTGCCCTTAATGCTATATGTATAAAAATTGTCAAATATTGACATTAATATTTATACGTCACTCAATAATTGTTTTGCCTTCCCGGAACCCGTCCACTAACATTTAAACTTTATGGTATGGTGTTAAAGTTCAAATTGACTTATAACAAATCTTTTGTATGAGAATATAGAAAAGTGGTGTTTTTAGACTTTTCCAGACATTTTTTTTAATTTTTCTCTGCGTAATAACCTTCCTCAGACTCATCAAACACAACAAAAAAAAAAATCAACCAAATCGGTTCAGCCGTTCTCGAGTTTCGCGCTTATCAAGACATTTTGCGATTCATTTTTATATTATAGATATCCGAGCTATAACTATCAGAATCCAGCGGGTACCCGTAGAGATAAACTTTCAAGTTGGCAACACCGCGGTCGCGGCCGACGAGCAGCCTGAATGGCACTCGGCCCCGCGGTGCAACGGAAATAAACATAATTTCGCACGCGACTGACTCCGTTGCCGAAAACATTAGCGCTATTATTTTACTGGCTCCACAAAGTTACCGCGCCGCATCTGATGGAAAGTACTGCAAAGTTCGAAAACGACTACAACCGCAAGAGGTCAAATCAATACACCCGTCATCGACATCTCGCGCCACGACGGAAGGTCTCTTAGGTACGTGAACAACTGGACGTTCACAAGCTGCAGGCCGAGAGGAGGTAGTATGACGGTTTCTGTGATCGACCCACCGCCTCAAAACTAACAATGTTTTCGTATTTGTAGCTATGGTGGCTTAGTGGCTCAGGGTCTGGTGTCCGTACGCGGCAACGCGAATGAACGTAGGTTCGAATCCCGGCACGTCCATCGACCACGTACGGATTTAGGCTCTACGAGCTCACCGGCACGGGAAAACTACGCGAGGAAGCCCGCCGGGCATCTAATAGAAATGTCACGTGTACTAGTGCTGTGAGAACGGCGATCAGTTGTGCAGTTGAGCACAACCATAGATGGGCAAAATGTAATCAGATTAATGAAAATGATTGCGATTACATTTTGTAATCGTTCATCATTAATCAGATTACATTTTGCCCATCTCTGAACACAACAAATAAGCACAAAGTGAATACAGCTACTAATGTAGCTCACCCCGAAATATATTATAATTGCGAGTATTATTTTACATTGACTATTTGTTTTACTTCACTTACAGTCAATAACAATGAAGTAATCTGCCCATGGACCGGTGAGCAGGATGAAAATAATATCGTGACCTTTATAAACGAAATAAAGAATATACAAATTGAATAGTCAGTGAATGTAAATAAATATAGAAGCTTTTTCACAACATGCTCAGACGCTCGCACCGCGGTCTGCGCCTGCGCATTGGATTGCGCGCAAGTGTGCGGCGATGCTAGGTCTACGGCTGCTAGGGTGTATTTTCAACGCACGACACGATATTGCAACACAAATATCAAGTGTGATAGTATGAAATATGTAGATAAAATTATTTAATTAAATAAATGAAGATATAATAATATTATTTAAAATAAATGTCAGTCTTCGATAAATATTGTCTAATATAATATACAGACGTAGAAAAAGATAACGTTAAACACAGAAACAGATAGTGCTACAACCATATTAGTTAATTGAATGAGTTTAATGTATGTTATGCACGGAGGAGGCGGCAAAATGGACCAAAGGGTTCACTACCACTCTGGCCAATCTGTGCTGGAGAACTGGACGCAGGCGGAGAGCTAAAGCGCGCCACCATCTGTGTAACCCCCCACCTTGACATTAATATGGACAGTAGTACTTGAGGGAGTCCACTGCCCGTTCACGAGGACGGCGCTGTGTGACTACTCCCACTTTCATCTTTCATCAGGTGTTATTGACGCTTGACCAAGCGTCCGCCTGTAAAAAATAAAAAAACAACGAGCAGTCAGAATGAAAGAAAAAAAAACTAAATAGCGGCTGTAAATCCAAACTTTAGTGTCAACAATTGTTCTTCATTTATACTGCTAATAATGCTTCTACATTTTTACTATGTTCATGGAATAGAAACGCGATAATAATGCGCCAAAACTCGCCGTATTAAAAAAACGAAAGGTGATGTCGTCAGGCTGAGGCTGGCCTCGCGCACAAGGTCTCTATACAGGATACCAGCATTATTATCTAGGCTCTTCTATTTACATTACAAAACTGCGCTTTTTTTTTAATTATTTACAGGTGAAGATGAGTCCGACGATGAACCGCGTCCGCCAAACAAATTCTAAATTATTTTCTTAAAGACTCCCAAATCATAAGATCGTGGAAATATGCTCACCATAAGCATATTCCGTTCCTTAGGCGTTCGCATGATGGATGTACAAGTGAATCTCTTCATGCGGATATAAGGAGCGTCCACTCCAAACTACTGAATCTACAAACATGAATTTATAACATGGCGTCCTTTTTACGGCGTAGGCACCTACTAAGAACATGTGTTTTGCCACTCTAGCCCTAATAGTGTGGAATAAGGGATGTTTATTTAAAAATCAGGCAGCTACGACTACAATCGCCTCTGGAGGACAGACAATGTACACAGTTTTCGTTTCAATACTCGTATTCTGTCTTTACGTTTCGCTCCTTCAGACGAATGCTGAGATTTTTTTCTATTTATACTATTAGTTAGTTAGTTTTCTCTTATTGTTTTATGTCTCTTAGTTTTATTTTTGTTTTGCATTTTTTTTGTAGAAATTTTATTTGCTTATCTTTTTATCTTTTATCTTATACATCTTTTTGTGCATGTTTTATTGTTTATATATTGCTGTATGTTTTCCTGAAAATAAAAAAAATAAAAACAATAATTCGTAAATCACATCGTAAACTGTTTCGTCCTGAATTAAACAAAGAAAAGATTGTAACCGTTATTTAACTAGCGGTAAATTAAATAACCAATGAAAATATTAGAGAGAGCAACGACCTGTGCTGTAACAAGTAAATGCTTATTAAATACAACAATATCACTTGACTTTCACTGGCGTCTGGCGGCTGATAACACTGCAGACAGATCGCTTTTCACAAATCAGGTGCCAGTAGTCAAATAATTTCGAAGACTCTATTTCCATTGGCATGCGATGAACATACAAAAAGAGAGCTTCCAAACATGTTGTCTGAATTGGTTCTGGTAAATCTAAAAAAAGGGTTTATTTAAAAATATGACAATGTGACAATTGGCAAAATATATAATAAATTTTGCAAATTGAATTGAAAAAAATATGCTGTCACGTCTTTATGCGTCGTTAATATAGTCATCGAAATGAAATTAAATTAAATAAAATATGACTTTATTCAAATAGGCCTACTTCCAAGCACTTTTTATTTTTGAATCGTCAAAAAAACAAAGTGGATCTACCACCGGTTCGGAAAGCAGAATCTACCGAGAAGAGCCGGTAGGACACTCTGGTAGTTGCCCCTTTTAACATAATGAGGTACAATAACAGGTAAAATATATAAAGGATTGAATGCCCCGCGAGAACGATTGCATATATTATGAGCACGCACTTTTATCATTCAAACAGTCATTAATGGAATAATATCCCTTTCCCAGCAATTTAGTTTTAATAGTTTTTTTTTTTTAATTTCAATAGTGGTAACTCCAAGATGTCTTTAAGTATTGTATTGTATAAGCGAAATCAACACTGTATCATAATAATAATATATCGTCACGTCATGTCCTTTTCAGGGTGAGTAGAGATACGTTAGTGTCTATATCCACTTTGCGCGTATATGTCGTGCCCTGCGTGACCAGTGGCGCAGCAGATCGCCGTTCTCACAGCACTAGTACACACGGCATGTCTATTAGACGCCGCGCGGGCTGCCTCGCAGTGTTCCCCCACACCGGTGAGCATGTGGCGCCTAAATCAATGCACCTTCTGGAATAAGCCAGAGGTACGTGCCGGGAGTTGAACCCACGGCTATTCACTGTGCCGCGCACAGAAACCGATCCATTACCCACTAGGCCGCCACAGGCACGAGTTATCAAATAATTGTAAGTATGTAGCCGGTATATAATAACCTGTTTCTTATTTAAAAGTCATTGCTTATGTAAAAGGTCATTCAGTAATGAGATGTACAAATTATTTTCACGGTGTCAATTCTCTTTCGCTAATGCATTTCTGATCACTGCGGACTGTCATTCAAACCAAATCAAATAGCAATCAATGTCAAAATAATCGTAAATATATATGTATTTTGAAACGAGTTATATTGCGGTACTAAATAACACTGAAATTAAAAAAACAAATTATAAAAAACGGAACTGATACAACCGGAAGTCATTCCATCAATGACTGTTTAATTGACAGTAACGCTTGTACATTGTGTATTGATTAATTTTATTATTGTGTACAAAGCGATATGCAGTGTAGACTGTATATATGTATTACCTAGACGATGTAAATATAATGCCGGAGTAACTTTATAATAGATGAATATTTTTTTTTATAAGAAATTATTTTAAAATAAACACTTGCTCCTTCATCTACTTTACTTACACTCCTTTTCCACTACCACAAAACAAATGGCAGTTTTAGTCAACTAGCGTGACTTTCATATTATTTATTTATTTATGCAAGAGAACAAAAGCAAGACAAGCAAGAAAGCAAGAGGCAAGGAGTCGAAAGAACTGATAAGTGCCTGTGCTGCAATTTTTTTTAATTATTTATTTTTGTGATGATGATAATATTTGTCCGGGCGATTTTTAAATTAGTTCACATTTAGTGCTGAGATCACGTCTTCTGGGAGATAATTCTGCGCTTTGACAATCCTGTTAGAAAGTGCTTGTGTGAGTTGTTTGACCGACTGGTACAATATGATTTAAGCTGATGGCTTCTGAGATGTGCGCTGCTACTGAGTTCGGACATTTTTCCAAAACCTTCATCGTCATTATACCCATTCAATGTCTTATAGGTTTTTACCAAATTGCCATGGTCTCCGCGGTCCTTGAGCGTTGTAATCTTCAACATAGCTAGACGTTCCTTACATGACCGACGTTTGAGAGCTCTAGGTAGCCTGGTGAATCTGAGCTGTTATTGCCTAATTATATTCATTAATAATAACGAATAACTTGCGTACCTGCTGCAGAAACTAAAAAAATAGCTCGGATATTTTTACAGTGACGTATTCAAGGTATCTATTGACCTATAAAAGAGTAGGGCAAATATTCAAAAGCAATAACAAAGAGATAGTAGGCTCATTAAAATCATATTAGCTGGTCAACGACCGTCCCCAGCCCCGGCTATAAACGACATCTATTATAAAAGAATTAGTTTTTAAAAGTATTATTCTCGACCAGCTCAAGCTATTTGGCAATTGTGCGTGTTTATATATTTGTTCAAATAAAACATAAAATCATCCATGTGTAGTTTAAAAATATTTAACGCAATAAAAACTTACAATGTATTGTAATTTATGACAAAACAGCCGCACGGTGAATATAGATTAACCTGTTATTAACTCCAAACAGCAGGAAGCCATGATACTATCTGGAAATTATTGACATAACTGCCTGTGCACCGATATTACGGGAAGTACATTTTAATGGCCAATGAATTGCAAATAAATCGTCTCGATAAAAAATTACATTTGCATGATTTATTTGACTGGTTTAAAAGCGATCCGCTTTGTTGATCTCTCTAATCTATAGCATATATATACAGGTACTTTTACAGGTGAGGAAGATGTCCAGGGAGGATATCCAGCATCCGTATCGATATGCAACTGATCACGTTGTGCACGATATATGTATCAGTGCAAAGTGCATACAGCCACTAATGTATCTCTGCCCACTACGAAAGGGATATAGCGTGAAGATATATCATTGTTTTATTTATATATGAGGTGACAGGGTGGTTGCGACTGAGTTGTGACCACAGTACTCGAGTGCAAAGGACGACATAGTGACTCGCTTCAGCCTACCGCGTTTCAGGATCAGCTTGTGTACCTCCAGTAGTTCAAATACCTAGAGACTTCCAGTCGTGGTATGTGCAGGCTGGCATGACGGCTCGATGGCAAGCATGGCGCCATTCAAAGAGCTAGTCTCGATAGTGCCAGTGGCCATGCCGGCCTGCGCACACATCTCTTCCCGCTTCGTTTAAATGTTCTAATGTCTTAGAACTAATTCTTGTTGCTTGGCGGTCGTCGCCGCTCTTGGAGCTACGTTGTACTTTCGATCAGGTGCGATATAGTAACTTTGTAAATTAAAATTTAAAAAGCAATCATTGCCGGTGGGAACAACGTGCGGGCGGGCCCCAGTTCGGTATAATTAATCATTAATATTGGATAACCTATTTTGGGTAAATCGATGGACCTGGTAACCTTGACGGGGAAGGTCGTTCACCCTGTCATTTCTGTCTGGTAATCTGCCGTACCACTGTCTCCATCCATTGTGCCGTTAAAGCTATTCATGCTGTCGTTTACAAGAATTGATACAACTTCACTACATCTATACTTTATATTATAAAGCTGCAGATTTTGTTTGTTTGTTTGTTTGAACGCGCTTATCTCAGGAACTACTGGTTCGAATTGAAAAATTATTTTTGTGTTGAATAGACCATTTATCGAGGAAGGCTTTAGGCTATATAACATCACTATGCAACTATTAGGAGCGAAGAAATAATGGAAAATGTGAAAAAAAACGAGGAAAATTATAAATCCTTGAGTGCTTCCATTGCGTGCGCTGCGAAATCGGTTCAAGATACCAAAAATATATGTAGGAAAGAATTATTCCTGTTGAAATGATCTAAAAAAATGTCCGCAACAGTATATGTCTATCTGTTAAGATTAAGTCACTAAAACCGTTTTTATGGTAATCAAATTTGGTTGAAATTAATGCATTATTTGATAAGAGTTGTATCAACGTAATAATATTAATCTTTATCCAAATAAATGTGTTGTTGATTAAGAGTATTTAATTGTGAATAAAATTGTCTTTGACATCACTTCATTTCAATGAACATCTTAGAAAATATTACAAAACCTTATATAGCAAAACAACGTTTGCCGGATCAGCTAGTACACTATAAAAACTCCGCCGCGTCTGTGTGTTCGCGATTAACTCAAAAATTTATTGAATACACCAAGAGAATCATAAGAATGGTCTTGTGTAATAATATATCGTCACGCTATGTCTCTTTCCGGGTGAACAGAGATACATTAGTGGCTGTATCCACTTTGCGCTTATATGTCGTGCCCAACATGACCACTAGCGCAGCTGATCGCTGTTTCCATACCACCAGTACACATGACATTTTCATCAGATGCCACGCGGGCTTCCTCGCGATGCTTTCCTCCACCGCAGAGCACGTGGCGTCTAAACCCGCACTTGAACTGCTAAACCAAACTTATTACGACTAAGAAATATTACATAAATAAAAGCGCACTTACTCTGAGTTAAAACATGTTTCGTTTGTTTGCAAACTGTTCATCGCTACAATAATTCCATGTTGAATGTTATTTTTGTCGTAGATCATTGATAGTCTGGTCACGACACAGCCAACTCAACCGGATCGCACGCGCACTCAATATATAATTACTTATTAGCGCGTTTTTCTAACAATAAATACGTTCTCAGAGCATTTCTAGCAGTAGCGTTCTTTCCATAGATGCATGCAAGCATTGCATGCCCTTATGATAAATAAGTCTGGAATAAATTGCTTAAAGTTAAACAAAAAAAAGGGACCGTTTATATTCATATCTATTCTATATTCACGCCGTCTACCTTTTCTATAAAAGGTGTACGGTACTTCGATAGCTCCGCAAGTGGCACGGGCTGCCTAAAGAGTCTCACTTACCGCGATCACCAGTTCGCCAACTCCTCAGGGGCCCCTGCTTCTCCTCCAGGATACTGGTGTCTTTGAGGATCTTCCAAGTACACTTTTACACTTTGGAATCGGATATTTTGTTGTATTTAGGAATATTTGTATGTTTATGTCGTTACTCGGCGGATCGGTTCGAGCGAGAGCAAAACTCAATTGACAACCCGTACGGTGTTGCCAGAGCTGTCGAAAGTTACCCGCACATAAATACGAATACGGAACAAAAGGAATACAATATTTACTATCATAATATACTATACAATTTATTTTCGCGAATTCTGCCTACCCTGTCCAAATTACCTATGCACGTCACTGATTTCTAGTAAACAACCCTGCATCTGCGCTGTATGGAGACCAACGAGAATGGAAGCGAGAGCACTCATACATGTATGGTCTATATTTCGCGGTCGTTACTTTTGTGCATAAATCCCGTTGAAGTATTCATATGGACCCCGTTAGTCTAGTCGCTTTAGCTATTCTAATGTAGTCGCTTCTGAAACGCTAGTACACCACCGCAAGGCTGAATTTGCTGGCCAGGTCGAGGTTCAGTCCCAAAGCCACCCCCCCCCCCCATAACTCGTTGGCTGAACACCTTAAGTACTCTCTCATCTCGCCCTGGTGAAGTTGAAGGCCTTTCCCGGCCATCAACACATTTTTTTTACCTTTTTTAAACTCCATACTGCCGAAAAATCCTTCTCGTTCTTGGCCAGTTTTTTTCTTAACTGGCACGAAATTAGTAAGTTAAATATCGGCAGGTATCTCAATTTAATGTAATAGCTTGTAATAAAGTACAATTTGCATACGTATATTATTTGTTCATCCCGTGTGACCGTGTTGGAGGTCGTATGAGAGGCAGCCATTACACATTGCGTCGCGAAGTCTCTTGTGTACTATTGTTTGTTTACATACAAACATAGTATTAATATTCTGCGAGCTCTCGAAGCCATGCAGTTAACCTGTACTACTGCCGTTAAGGTTGTTTTTAAACTATACAAATATTCTCCACGACGCCAATGAAGGTACAGTTTAGTCCGCTGTCGCTAACGGTGCGCTTGCCCTCTGGGACGCGGCTCCAGTGCAGCGTGGCCCTGAGTTTCTTTCGGTGGTCCTTTCCAAGGTAATTGCTCCAAAAATGCTAATAGATCACAATTAGGTTCGTTTCCTGGCTGGCCACTCAAGTCGCGGCTCGAACCCACATGGCGGCCCTTGCGTTACCACCCAACCCATATCACGCTGGCTACGCTTCTTAAGCGCTCGACTTCTTCGTCCGGTGAAGATGTAAATACCTTTCCCGATCAACAGCATTTCGTTCTGCCGAAAAATAAAATCTAAACTTTATCTCTTTTCTAAGTAGAGTCTCATTTTTTATGCAAATCTTTGAGACCTTCAGCTGGCAATCAGGCGTGCGCAAAATAAATAATGTAATTTTAAATGACGATGATATCCTGGCCGACTTCGGCCTTGACGACGTTTCCGAATCACAAGAAGTAGGTGCGGGCTGCAGCCCCATGCGGCGATGGAGAGCTCGCTCATGAAAATATTCGGAAACAGTTAATTGCGCAGGATATATTTGGCGCGTGAATGCTAGCGCTTGCACATGCGCACCCTCCCGTCTGAACCCCTCTTAATGTAATAAGACGGGCAACTGACACAACTAGAGAGAGACAGGATGGTCTCTGCGTACTGATAACTGACCCGCTCTAGACCTTTCACAATGCCTTTTATGTATCGCTAGAATCTTTGGGTAGTGTAGGCTGCCATTAACCCGATAGATGTTGAATAAGTAGGCGGACTATTACACAAGCGGGGAGTCACCGCAACCACTTGCGCGATAAAGCATCGGCGTGGTCACCAGGGCGTGGCCGCTGCGCGCGGCACAGCTACTAGGAGCCGCTGGTGACAGTTCAAGGGAACCAACGTGTTTAACTAATTCCCGTCACCTCTAAATAGAAGCTAGCTGGCAGCAATAGGCTCGCCTGTCGCACTTCGGGATCAGCAGAGAGCCAGCGCACGTCCAGTAACTCGTATATCTAGACACCTGCAGTCATGTAGCACGCAGGCTGACGTGGCGACGGCGACTGTCAATGGATTCTCGTCCTTTGATAGTCGCCGTCGCGTTTGAACCACTTCTGCACTTGTTATTATGAGGTGTACTAGAGACACTTTGTCGTGCTTAGATAAAATAAAATTAAAACAAATATTTACTGCGGTATTAAATCTTGTTGTTATACGTATTTCCGTCCTTTGCCTCATCGAATTCTGCCTGGCTGTAATCTGCTTTTAGAATATTACCGAGTTCGCTATATGTCCCGTCTGGATCGCGACCACAGTACATGGGTGTAAAGCCCGTCATAGTGACCAGTTTCGGCTTGTCGCGTTTCGGGATCAGCTTGTGTATATCCAGTGGCTCATATACCTAGAGACCTTCAGTCGTGGTATATGTGGGCCGACATGACGATGTAGACTATCAATGGGTTTTCATCCTTTGATAGTAGCTTTCGTTTTTGGACTACACTGTACTTACCATCAGGTACTCCGTAGTCACTATGTCGAGCCAGTGTAAAAAAATAAATAAAAAAAATGTATAATTATAATAAAACACACATATTAATATAACTATTTAATTATATGCTTTGGTTTAATGCTAGCCATTAAGTAGAACTCAGGAGGGCGGAGTGAATGCAAATCATTGTTTCTAGCAATTATATGTCAATATACAAAACAACTAAAGCGACTCTTAGTATGTTTTATTCCAAAATAGATAGTAAATTTAGATTTTTACAACTAAAGATATAATAATTTGTTATAAATACAGGAAAGAACGCCTTTCAGGTCTAAATAAAATTGTTAGTGAAACTAAATCACGTGTCGCACCAGTTACATACGATCATATCGCTTGTTAAATAGCACGAGTGACGGCAGGATGGTCATTCTTTGCGTGCAAAAGAGATAAGAATATAACAGTCAAAAATAGTAACCAGTAGACTTCTTTTAAGCGTGTCGATGAAAGGGACGGGAAATAACATCTTTAAACTTTTGTATTACGCCATTACCCAATATTATTCATCTTATTGCTCTGTAAATATAATCAACTGATTATAAATATGATGTGGTCTCGCCAAAAATGTGATTTGCAACTGTGTTGCGAATTCAAGAAGTGTCAGTAGCGCCTGGAGAGGCTAAAATAATCAATCTTTATCTCTTTTCTCCGCACATTGCCCGTATAAATGTATCCTTTGCTTTTCGAAATTGAGAGAATTCGTCCAGCTTTTTGTAGTATTCGTTTTCTACGACAACCGTGAATCGAAATGCTACAAAAGCGAACATGTTAATTCCTGGCTTTGATATTGTCAAAATACTATATCATTATTATGTAGTGATTTCTTATCCGTTATATAACAGTGACAAACAATAATTTCACGACATTAGTCACGGCACGACTGAAAATCTAATCTACGAAGGTTTTATCGTTTTGTGGATTGAATATCGTTGTGATCCCCAACATTTATTATCTAAACTAAATATTCTGTGGGATATTAACATCTCCTGTAGCAGCGGCGGCGCCTGGACAAAATCTTGGGACAGGGAGCGCCTCCCGGACCAGCTTGAACCTGTTTAAGAACACAATTATTTTATTTCAATAAATTACAACATATCTTACATCTAAGTTTGGATGTATGTTTGTTACTCAATCACGCCAGAACGGCTGAACAGATTTGTATGGAATTTGGTGTAGATTTCAATTTATCAATTAAAGTCTGAAATAGAGCGCAGGCATCAAACGAATTCATAGAGCCGTTATTCTATATAATCATGTGGCATGAGCGCTGCGCAATCTATTCTTTGTTTTAGAAAGTTTTTTTACCAAGTAAAAATCGATCTTAGGACTTTAGACCCCGGTTTGTCAGTCTCCCACTGACTAAAAACCCCTGCCATGTCCTTCCAATCACTCTACCCGATCTTGGGAAACCAAATTATTTTAGTTGTTTGGGGATCGAATAGCTTACAGCTTGTTTAGGCTTCATCTCTGGGACGTGTGGGTACACCCACTTACAAGTAGCCTACCCCTCCGAACCTTTCCCATGGACTGCAGACACTCAAGTCTACTGGCCGAAGGGTCTCTAGAAAGCTCTCTCAACAGACAGACACCGAGACTCAGAAGACAGACCCCGATAGCGCATTAAACCGATTTGACGTCACAAAAATCATTTCTGTCAATATATTCTTAATTCTTATTGCCTAAATGAAAGATGGTACCGAATTTTAAATATGTTCGCTCTTGACCCCGACACTGTCGCTGTGACCTGGCCGCTGCTGCTCCGGCCGGGCCGCGGCTGGTTGCCGAGCGCCCACACGCGACACTAATACTTGACACCTATTAGTCGCTCACGATAGGCCCTGACGCGTCTCAACATCCATCAAACTAGTTTAATATTTCTGTTTTCTTTTCAGGTATGAAGCCTTCGAAACAATCCTGACAAAATTCTGTCGTAAGTTATCTTGTGCGCTACATTAGAGCTGTGTGTACATTAGATATCTCGGCACTGCATGGACCTACAATATTGTTAATTTAAAATGAATTTAAAGTCTGTGAGATGTAGTATATTTTTAGATTAGTGTGTCCGACGATACCCATGCTCAACGACGCGAATTTTCGTAAGTTGGAATTCCGGTACGTACATCTGGGTTTTTCCAGATTATTAACGGATTTAACATAGCATTTTAAAATTATATATGTACCTTATGAATATTTCTCTTAAACTGCAACCCATATAATTTAATTTCGCCTTAAAAATCAGTTTTTCTATAACTAAAAAAAACGATATATAAACATATGTCAACATGTACAAAGTGAGTTGTCGCAACAGTCGTCATATAATTGAACGATGGGAAAGGGTCTTGCCCTAGCGGCCGGCCGCGGCCGACTATCGATTGCTGCATTGCTGCCTTATCATTTTTCATACGTTGTATAACTCAGTGTTCACATACAAATTATGCATTATTTGTCCCTTCACCCTGGAGATTATCAGTTATAAAATATTTAAATGTTTTAAATATTTACACGACAAATAGCAATAAAATTCTTCGGTAAAATATTTAAACTATTCGTTTCATTCTAAACGATATCGACATGGCTGCTTGACGATTACAACAGTTACAGAGGCCGCTGTTACTGCGCTGAAGCTTTTTTAAATTATAATTATGTATCAGTCAATCAAACAATCTATCAGTCAGTGGCGAGCATATCAAATGTACTCCGACATGCAAATTTTCAGTTCCTAACCCGCCAAAATATAATGTCCATATTTTTAGATAAATTACATTGTTATGATCTCAGCAGTTTGGTACTCGCTATGAGCAAACGAAGAATCATAGTTCAGCAACAAATTAAATGCAAATTGCTTATTCACTAAATATACATAATTATTTATGTTGTTGTTGCTTTTAAAGTTCTTTGTTTACAAAAGTTTTGCTTTTAATTGCGAAGATATTCGTGAGTTGTGGGCGTGACAGCCCTTATTAAGAGATAGGCAAAATGTAATCAGATTAACAGTTGACGATTACAAAATGTAATTCTAATTTCGTTTATCTGAAATCATGATTAAAATGCTTCTAAACATTAATTAGTCATGAATTTGTATGCAATTGACGATTTCTTAGTGTTTGAAACATAGATGGATAAAATGTGATCACATTTATGATGCATAATGCAATTGTAATCGTTTTCCATGAATCTGATACCATTTGCCCACCTACGCAACTCACCAGCACAGTTCTGGAGCGTTCCTGGTACCCGACGCCGCAGGTCTGGCTACACTTGCTCCACTCGCTCCACGGGCTCATTTGGCAGTCGTTTTGAGTACCCAATGATGGACCTGTATGCGAAATTCAATTCTTAATTATAAGAAATAAATAAAAATAATATACCATCATGCTGTATCCCTTTCTGGGTGAGTGGGTGGGTGGGAATTAGTGGCTGTAACCATGTTGCGCTTACATGTCGTGCCCAATGTGACCAGTAGCGCCGCTGATCGCCATGCACGTGCACGCGACATCTCTATTAAATGCCATGCGGGCTTCCTCACGATGTTTTAGTATCGTTTGCCTCATCAGCGTCGCCGCGTCTGGAACGCGTTCCTTGGTCCACTAGGCCGGCCCACCACAGCCACCATTATTAAAAGAAAAAATTAAAAAGCTTTTTACTAATTTCCTAAAACCCAAAGTTATGGACTTCATTTTCACCGGGCTTAGAGAACGAGCACTGAAGGTATTCAGCCAACGAATTTATGGGTTAAGTAGCAGTGCAAGGGGGCCACCCCTGTTTGGGGGGGGGGGGTATGGGGAACCTTCGACTTGGAAGGCCAACCTTGGACTTGGAAAGAATCTACAGATGATCTACTAAGCCGTTTTGGAGGCGGCTACTCTGAGAAGATATGCCAAAAGAAACTCATGGCTTTGTGATGAAAATGTGATGGAGTGATGGAGATGAAAAATTATTTGAGAGCTTCTACATATACCGCCTTACAGAAAAATATCGCTTATGCGATGTAGGTTAGTAAAAATTGATCAGAATCGTTAATCGATATACATATATCTGTACGCGTTTGTGCCCACTAATCTCAGAAACGGTTTACACAATTCAGATTCGGTTTTTGTTAATTTATTGTAGAAAGCTGCCCTTGACGTCAAGCGTTAATTTTATTCCAACCGGCATATAAACATAAAACTTATGTCAATTTTAAAAAAAATGTCTGTCATTTATTGGAATAAAATGATATAAAATAATCCTTGAGGCGATTTGGCTGAAATACGAGTACATATAATATTATAGATTTAAATTGAAACTGATCGCTGTGTTTTTGAATTTACAATAAGTTATTTATTTATAAGAAACAACCGACGGCATCTATATAGTGTTAACATTTATGCTACAGATTGTAACTTGCAATAATTATTTTCGTAACAAAAATACTACTTTTACGTGATCGAAGTCTAGACTATACTTTGACGATTCAATTATTATTTCATTTGTAGTATTGACTAATTTCTAAGCCATTACTTAATTGAAGTGTCATAGACCATACACATGTTAAAGTTACCTGGAAATACCTGCGCAGATAAACGTATAATGGCCTATATTGTTATTCTTTGCCTGTGCAAGTCAAACATTCTATTGCAGGCGCTTTGGTTTACCTACACATGTAAACTCGTCCAAATTTTACTGATACAAAGAAAAACTTGTTTTCGGGCCTGCAGAAGGCCAGACGTCGCCGGGTGCCGAGGGAGATGGCTCAGCCTTGCCCTTGGCACTCGGCACTCGGCAGGCGGGAGAAGGAACACCCCGGGTGTTTAGTCAGTGCAAGTCCGACACACCGGGGCCGGCCCTCACCGCCCTCTGAAGGTCCGTTAGAAATTTCCCCGGGTTACAAAAAAAAGGGAGCTCTCCGTCTCGCTACAAGCCGGGCAAGCCAGGTTGCCTCATCTCATCAGGCATCATCAGGGCAGCAGACTCCGTCTTCGATCTACAATTTTTTTTACTAGGGCAGAATTCTCACAGTACCGCCTCAGTCGCAGTAGGTGGCGGCTGACATGTATCGCACTTGTAACGGCTAATACCCCCAAGGACAAGTGTACACGAGGA
Organism: Automeris io; assembly: GCA_036320925.1. NCBI lineage: Eukaryota > Metazoa > Arthropoda > Insecta > Lepidoptera > Saturniidae > Automeris > Automeris io. The sequence continues at coordinate 339,136 of JAUDJH010000009.1, read as the reverse complement.
CTGTGGATCATCTAATCAAACGCCACAGTCCCGCAGCGCCGCGCCCGCTGGGCACAAACTCGGGTGCAGTTGACGCCTTCCCCGAGACTGCTCATTGTATTTAGGCAGAGCACATTTTCGATCTACTTAGTTTAACCTTAAACCTGAAATTTCGAGTACAGCTGAACTTGAACTGAAGGTTACTAGATTTAGACAAATTAAAACAAGGCTGTTAATTGACCATAACAACATTGATTTGTGCGAAGTTGTTTCTCAGAAGCAATCATGGAACAGCAAGTGGTGACATCATCAGCTAATGCGATTACTATTAACGTTAATTGTGGCTAAACACGAACAGGAACGAAGGAAAAATTCGATGATTTGCTGAAATGGCTCATAATTAAAAGTAACTACTAAAAACTACTTTTGCATTGGCTTGTCAATTTGGGTCTATATTGCGAAATTTATGTATTCTACGAATAGCCTACCTATCAAACATTCAGTATTACTATATATAAGTTTTCCATTTGGTTTTGCTTCAGCAAAATGACTTTATTATACTTACTAGTATGTATAGCGCAGTCCAAATATTTACTAAAATTATCGAGGATCGGGACTATGGATATAATATAAACCGTAATGGACTAACATTATTGAGTTTAGAGCGAAAACAGCGGCTCAAACATTCGGTTTCCTTTTCAAGGTCAGACGGTACTTCATGCCATAGCAGCTTCTTAACATGTATAAGGCGCAGGTGCGGTCGGGTGTCGACTACTGCTGCCCCCTTTAGGACGGGTCCGCTAAATAGCAGCTAGCCGCTCTGGACTCGATTGATCGCAAGGCTCGTATACTAGTTGCTAATGACTGTGACTGAGACTCAAATGCAAACCATCGACGCAAGGTCACCTGCCTCGGCGTCTTTCAGCGTTTGCATAATGGAAACTGTTCTCAGGGGTTTCACTCTCTAACTCTATCAACCCATTTCATAACAAAACCACTTGACGCCCTGTCAGATACGATCCGTATGTAGCGGACGCTCCTTATATCCGCACGAAGAGATTCGCTTGTACATTCATCATGCGAACAGCTTAAGAGCGGAATATGCTACCGGCGACCATATTCCTGGGATCTTATGACTTAGGAGCCTTTAATAGAAGAGTGAATGTGCATTAGGTGAGCGGAAGCGGTCCATCGTCGGACTCATCTTCGCCTTCCAGCAGGTGTGACTGAGGTCAAGCGTTCGCCTTTAAATAGTAATGAACCGACTCTTAACGTGAAACCACTGCAACTGTCGATAGTTTTCTCTTTATTGTTGATAGTCGCAGACGGCTCTCGGCCCGCGGCGTGGCTACCATCAGACGTGCTGCGACCGCTGTGTTAGTTAGTCAGTATAAGAAAAAGGTTTTAAATGATCTTTTGTGTTCTTTTTTTAATAAACCTTTAAGTTCTCGATTTGGGCAACACAAACAATGTAATGATTTATTGAATTATAAAAAAATGCTGTAAATGTAGCTATTTGTAAACTACTTACTTCCGACGGCAGCGGGCACGGGCACGATTGAGCTTATAGTCAGTCCGGGGTAGTTGGAGCTGGCCGCCGGCGCCGCCAGCTGGTTGGGCAGGCCGGCGCCCGGGGCTCCTCCGCCTGTCAATAATAAAAACACGTACATTCATTTATTATAGATCAGAGATATTAAAAACTATAGATATACTATTAACGCTGTAAATGACGTGTCGAAAATCACTTCAAAGCTCTTGCTTTGCAACGTGTACGACATCAATTAATGGAATAATATATCGTCACGCTATATCCCTTTCGGAGTGAGCACAGATACATTAATCGCTGTATCCACTTTGCGCTTATATGGCGTACTCAAAGTGACCAGTAGCGCATCTGATCGCCGTTCCCACAGCTCCAGTACACGTGACATTTCTAACAGATAGCATATGCGGGTTTCTTACGATGTTTTCATTTATAAGTGAACATGCGATGCCTAAATACGTACGAAATCTGGAAAAACATAGAGGTACGTGTCTGGAATCGAACCTACGACGGTACGCGTTACCGCGGATGGAAAACGGTCCATTATCTTCTAGATTACCACAGACATCAACTATAAAAAGATTAACAGTATATTTTATAAAGAATATTAACTGAGTACATTGATGCTGTCGGGTTTGCCAGCGATATAGAATGGCGCCCCCTCCTCAGCATACTGGGGTGTCGTAAGAGCGTAAGAGCCGAGTTAGCAGTGACGTGCATAGGCTATTTGGACAAGGTAGGCAGAATTCGCGTTATTATTTTAATATTGTATTATCATAATAAATATTCTACTCAGCTCATGGGAAAGATACACGGCGTAAAAATAGAATAGATATCAATATAAATATTTTCTTGTTTTGTTTAACTTTAAGCAATTTATTCCAGGCTTATTTATTGTAAGGGCGAGCAATGCTTTATTGCATTTATAGAATGACCGCTACTGCGAGTTAGGTATACAGCGTGTCGGGGGGCACGCCGATTGCAGCTGCATGCACGTACTGCACACCCGCCAACCCGCATTGGAAAACGCGCTGGATGAAATGTCCAGACCCATCCATACCCATGGATTCCACAAATATACTGGAGAAAGGGAAGGGAGGCCTTTGCTCTGCAGTGAGACGAAACTGGCTAATAATGGTGATACAAGTGGAGAGACTGCGTCCGTATCATTGTTATAAATGTTTTTCTATGTGAACGAAAGGCCAACAGCCGAACAGCCCACGTGGTTGTAAGCAGTCGCTGTCGCTCGTACATTGCAAAATCTGAAATCATTCCGTTTGCGACCTCTTTTTGACCTGTTGGTAATCCTCGTGCACCATTAGAGCACCTTGAGGACAGCTGCGCCGGTGTGCCAAACTCATACCGAGTAAAGCCACCAGGGTGTTCCTTCTGCTTATCTGCCGGGGTCAAGAGTACGGCCCCGCCAACTTTCTCGACACCCGGCGAATTCGCTTCCGACCCAGAAGAGGGTTTTTTACTCCCGTTTTGAAAAACCTCTAGTCTCAATTCAAAGGACACACTCTGGAAGCCCATTCTACAAGTTTAATATGTGTGACAAGAAGGTTCTAGAAAGCCGTACTGTCATGGCAGTAAAGTGGGTATCGTGTATTTTATTGGAGCTTGATCGTAAATAAATTCAAAGTTTTTTGCGGTCATGTGTTAAGCATGAATATATCAAACTGTGTCCATATGCCCTCGTCGTCCACATGTCCTCAAGGTCTTTAACTCCTTTAAAATATTCAGCGATCATCCCATTAGCAATATAAAGCGGGACATGTTTGACTGCTATGAAAATTATTCATCATAATAATATATCGTCACGTTACATCATTTACGGGGTGAGCAGAGATACGTTAGTGACTGTATCTACTTTGTTCTTACACGTCGTGCCCAACGCAACCAGCAGTGCGGCTGATTGCCGTTTTCAGGCACATTTTTACCGAACCTGAAAGTATTGTAGTGGCAGCGGAAGTTTGGGTAAAATGATTCGGCATGAGTTGGCGATAGGTGAACCGAAGATTGGACTCAATATTTCATCTTCCGAGAGCCCTTGTCTAGCACTGCGCAAATACATTATGATGTAACAGGGTCATAAAAGCTCATGTTTTTATAACGATGATGTAATCGCGTCCGGAACTGAGTGAATCGCTCATAGACAATACTGAGGAGTTCGGAAAATTTTGAAGTTGTTTTATGGCTCACAAGCAGACACTTAAATTCAGTTGCACCTGGTGGAGGGTGAAGATATGAGTCCGATGATGGACAGCGTTCACCCTCCAAATGCCTATTCACTCTTCTCTAAAAGGCTACCAAATCATAAGAACGTGGCACGTAATGCTCGCTGAAAGCACATTCCACATCTTAGCTGAATCTTTTCATGCGGATATAAGCAACATCCTCCACATTCGGAAGGTATCCGACACGGTGTCTAGTGTTTTATACTGCAATTAGAGCATGTAGCTCCTGATAACACTCTCCATTGTGCGCCCGGTAAAAAGGACTGCGAACTTTACGTCAAAGCTTGATGTTCTGCATTTTAGGTCATTTTTATGAACCTATATTTTAAAACTATTGCTCGCGAGCTCGTCCCGTCAGGTTGTAAGCAATCGCCTCCATGTTTTCTCGCAACGACACCCGAGTCATCAGATTCAACAATATCTGTATGAATCAGTGATGACTCCGCGGCGAAAATACTTCAATCGTAAATCATAACTAAAACATATATTTTCTGTTAAAAAAAAGATGTCAGGCGCCGTGTCAAGCTCACGATCGTGATAGGTGACAGAGCGGCGCAGTTACCTACATCAGTCGCCTTTAGGTATAAATGTCCACAAAGAAGTTCACCGCGACCTGGATGGCTGCTACTAAGTCGCAACTACGCGCAAGTATGCGACGCATGCCTTAGGCCTTCACTCGGAGACTAGTAAAAAGAGACATCAGTCATAAAAGATGTCTTGGGTTAAAGGTAGTAAGTAAGTCGATGAAACAGCACCGTCAGGCAGCAGAAGTACCGATCTATGTGGAATGTTTTCCAATGAAACGAGCATGTATCGATGTGTTCTAAATGGCGTACCGTACGTATTAACAAATACTAATAAAAGAGTGATATTCAGCGATAATGTCAAGAGCGAGTGAGCTATACTTGTGCGAGATATAGCGTTTGGCGCTGCTCCAACGATCTTCCGAGGTTATTGCAAGCTCTGCGAGGACGTCTTCATTGCACTAATTGACAACGGACGTCAAGTTCAATCATACACTGAGATAACTACATATGTCGCAGCTAACTGGTTGGATACGTCATTTGATTGATTGGCTAGGCCGTTTGTATGAATAAATGACTCATATATTAACGGCTTTATAATAGTTGACTGAAGCTTCGGCTTTGGTCATCTTCGGGTTGGCCAAAATGGGCCACAGCTTTGCCCAAAGTCAAATTTCAAGCAAATTTTGAAATTTATACCTATTCCTTTAAATTAAATAAATACTTACTATACTTACTGACGTAGCTTACATTATTTCAAAATATTATGACATGTGTAAGTGCCCTGAGAACGGCTATCAGCTTCGCTACTGGTCACACTGAGCAGGACATGTAAGCGCAAAGTGGATACGGCTACTAATACATCTCTGCTCACTCCAAAAGGGACGATATATCATTTATAATAAACAGTAAAATAATTTTACACCTCTCTAGAAGTATATAAAGTCAACAAAAATCTTTAATTTAAATGTCTTTAAAATTTCTATTAAGTTTTTAAAGCTAAAATAATATTACCAACTTTTAGTTTATTACCATTAATTTTTGGATCTTTCTCTTTATTTTATTATGCCGAAACCCGATTAATCGACTTCGTTTAGTCAGAAATTGATCTTCGGCGAGACACTATAGATTTCGGACAGTCATAGAACAGACATGGCGTCAACAACGGCGTCAAATCTAACAGCTGATACATGCATGGAATTAGTATTATATTTGAGTAAGCTGGAATTAGTATTATTTTAATGTAATATTTAAAACAAAAATTTAATTAATGTTTGTAATTGTAAGGAGGTTGTACTTGTAATTTTGTTAATGACAGCATTTTGTTTGAGGTTATTAATAATTTTCGACAAAGCTAAAGTGACCATAGATTATAAAAACTTCCGAACAATGCACATAGGTTACATTAAATGTCTAGCCTAGTACTCTAACAAGCATGAAAGACTATAGTTGCTGTAGTGATTGTGGCATCGGCTAGGAGTGGCTGACGTCACGGCAGGGAGTGAGGCCTCGTGACGTTCGACACAAGGGGAACTGTATACCCAGTACGCTTTTACGTCAGCCTACGGTCACTGGGTCAACCGTTACAATAGGCTGGATTTGGGACATTTAGATTATGTTATTGACATAATAAACCTTTCCTGCGCTGTGGAACAGGGTTTTGATGTTCATGTTTGAAGTATGGACTATAAGTAAATAGTTATAGCCTCCTCTTTCTTATTTCGTACCTTCAAGGAATGAAATTCGCTTCCTGCGTCTTTTTTTATGTTACATAAGTCAATAATCCTTACACACCTCGCAATGTTTACCTATAATTTTTAATTTATAAGAAAAAAAAAATATATATTTTTCACTTTTCTATAGTGCCAAGGCTGTCACGTTTATATAACGAGTGTGTGGCCGGGGATAGGAACATCGATATTTTTGCGGATTCATTGCCGGCCTTCAAGAGGAAAATCAGTGAGCAGGCGTGTTGAGCTTGACATTGTTCTTGGTGTTATATAATTTTTAATTTTAATTTGAGGTATTATTGTCTGCTGTTGTTTTTTTTTTGTGTTTTGGTTTTAGTTGTCTGTTTTGATATTGTTAGTTAATGCTTTTGGGCCATGCTGTGGCTGTCTATTATTGGTATCCGTTACCGACATTTAGCTTATGTATGTGATTCAGATTGTGAATGTGAAGTGTAATGGAGCTGTTGACAGCCCATAAATAAATAAATAAAATAATTAATATATAGTCACGCTATATCCCTTTCGAGATAAGCAGAGATAAGTTATTGTTTGTATCTAATTTGCGCCTATATGTCATGCCCAATGAGACCAGTAACGAAGCTGATAGTCATTCTCACACATAGATGGGCAAAATGTAATCAGATTAATGAAAATGATTAACGATTACATTTTACGTTTTTTACCATTAATATGACTGCATTTTACTCATCTATGTTTTAAATACTACAGAATCCCAGATTGCATACACATTTATGATTTCTTAGTGTTTTAAACGAATTTAATCATGATTACAGAGCAAGAAAACTAAAATTACGACTACATTTTGTAATCGTTCATCATTAATCAGATTACATTTTGCGCATCTCTGTTCTCCCAGCACTCAGTCCACGTGATATCTCCATTGGGTGCGATGCGGGTTTCCTCGCGGTGTTTTTCTTAACCGATGAGCATGGGGGCCCAAATCCGTACATAATATAGAAAAACCCAACGGTACATGCCGGGATACGAACCTACGATCACCCGCGTTGCCGTGTATAGATACTGGTACCTTGTCCACTAGGCCGCTGCAGCAGTAATATAATTATTCAATAAACGTCGTTTAGAGATATTCGATATCGACGATCGTGTAACAGCTCCTAAGTGGAATTAGGCAGGACACATAGTTAGATTCGCCGAGAGCAGAGGAAGTCAGCAAGGCCGTACCCGCTGGTGTGATCCGGTAGGAGCCCGGCACACCGGGGCGGCGGCCCTTACCGCTGCTTTGACAGTCCATGAGGGTTCCCACCGGGCCGCCAAAAACAAGGATACTTGGCCAGCCATGAGCTGATGACAGGCGGAGCTATGTAGCGGAGCGAGTGGTGGTTCAGACTGACTCAGCTGGGCGTAGGACGGCTTGCGGCGGGATGGGCTGACGGAATAGATAAGATCACGGTGCGTGCTTGGACATGATTGCCAAAGAGCTGTAATATTTAGGAAGACGACGCCTTCCTCTCGAGCTCGTGCTCGCTAGGACGCAGCACGGCGAGGCGAAGGGCATTGATTACAGGGCCCGCAGTCTTCGTAAAGGTGCAGAAGTAGACCCCCGCGGGTTTTTAGCTGGTACAAGATCGGCACATCTCGACCACAACACCCCTGTGCGGTCGCAAAGGTCGTATGTGAATTTTCCACATATAAAAAAGGTTCTAAGGAGCCTAATGCTCAACCAGTCGACTGAAATAGACCTTGGATGATGTTTGATGAATTTTATAACAATAAAAGGTAATACAAAGGTACTAACCGAGTATGATTTTGCAAGTGTTCAGGCAATCCTCTTGTGAGATGAAGTTATTCTGGTTGCCGCGACACCCCCCGTAGTTGAATGGGATGCACATGCCTTTAGCCGCCACGAAGGCCCAGCGCTGGTACAGCCCGCGGCACGGACCCTGCTCGGGCGCCTCCATGCAGATACCTGCACAACAAACATCCATTAATATGCATCCACTTCGCTCGCCGTCCTCACACATGATATTTCTATTAAATGCCGTGCGGGCATCCTCACGATATAACGAGATATAATATTTATATTTTTTCTTAGGGCTATAGGACCACGAAGAAATTCCCAAATGGACGAGTTATTTATGTACCGCTTGTATGAACTTATAGGAGCAGTACATCGGTTCCCATTGAGTCTGTGCACTCGACCTTGGTTTCATCTATTTCTGAGTTTGTTGTATTCGCGCCGCGCGCCGCCTTATAGCGGCCATTGTTCTAATAACATCGCAAATACAACTCAACTTGATACAGGGTGATTACTGTTAAAAATATCGTCGGAACTGAAGCGGGTATAACTCAGCCTCGTATAATACTCCTCCTCTTTATTTGCCCTTTAGTTATATTTATTTTTGCTCGGCTCATTCGAGGTGTATCCTCCTCCCAGGCCCGCTCTGAAATGTGTCTTTTATTTTTCTGATGTACGCTTAAGTACCCTTAACTATTTTTTTAAATATTAAGTTTTACGGCTCTGGGTACTAGCCCTTTTGAGTCCTTAACTAATACATATAATGTTGCCAGAATGCAATCACTAAAATAACATAATGTCACCAGAATATAACTAATATAACATTACATAGACGAGAGATATACTATTATTATTATTTAGTTTTGAGTGGGTACATTGCTATTACCTAAACTTATTATTATACTTTACGCTTAAAATTATTTAAGCTATATGTTATGCTATTTCTTTTGTTTTTATTGCTTACTAAGATGTAACACAACCGGGGCCCTTCACGAAAATCAGCGCTGCAGACTTCCTCTGTGGCTTTAAGCTGACGGAGGTCCCATTTTCGCTGTTTATATGTTTTTGTATTTTTCTTTTGCTTCTGTATGTTGTTTCTGCTACTGCATTTAAATTTCTAGTTTTTTGTTAGTTTGTGGCAAAATAAATACATATCATTTCATTTCAATACCCCAGGACGATATTCAGCATTCGATTCTAATTTAAATTTAAAATTGGTAAATATAGCGATATCTTAATATTTCCATTAAAATAAAGTAAATTTTAGTCAACATATTTAGGTACAATTTCACTGGAATAAATAAATAATAGTTAATTATTAAGTAGGTACTGTCCTAAGCCGGGATAAAGCGCGAAATCGAAATCGAAAAAATCAAAAAAATATGTAAATCGTGCGCCACACGCGCTACGGAGTCCACACTTTTTATTGATCAATCCTTATTTGTTCATCAAGTTTTCTTTATGATTTGTTAGGGAATATAGTTATTTACATTTTATTTAATTACAGGATGGTAATAATGATTGTATCCAGAAATATCTCCCTCGTCTCTAAAATCACCCTTTACATCTGGCTGCCTCTCCATTTGTACTCGTACATCGCCACAGGTAGTTATAATAATTAGAACACATTATTTAAATTACCTGTTTATTCCTTATTCGTCCAGCTCTTTGGCATACTATACAGAGTGTAATAAATGTCCTGTCCAACCCTAAAGGTCATTAGAGATGACACACTTCACGAAAATAATATTAAAATACATCAGAAAAGTGTATTATTCGTGAACATTTAAAATTATTGTCATGTGACATCGAAGGAATTGAATTATCTTATATTTAAAGAAAGAATGAAAAAGTTTCTTGACAAAGTGCCTATATTGCATCTGATGGAAAGTACAGTGTATGCCAACAACGGCAACGACCGCCAAGCGGCATAATGCCATTGACAGTGGCCATCGCCATGCCGGCCCACACGTGCCGCGACGGAAGGGCCCGAGGCATATGAACAAATGGACATGCACGAGCTCACCTCGAAACGCGACAGCTCGAAGCGAGTCACTGTGACGGTCTTTATACCTGTACGAGTAAAGACTGCGTGTATGTGTTTCCTTCTTATTTCCTAATTCTATGTCTACACACGGCTGAATAGCGAGCGTAATATTTATGGCTATTTTCAGTCAAGTCACGATCATGTTTTGTCGTGACAGCAAAGATGGCGACCGAATATTAAAAAGAAATAACGATGCCATTTATTTTGTAATGACACGACCGTGCGTCTGGCCGGCCCGCAGTTGACGGTTTACATTGTGTTTATACAAGGGGGTCTAACACCACAGCCACTGCTGCACGAGGGCAGTTCATCGTCGTCGTTCCGCTGGGCTATACTGACTTCACGTGGTACAGCAATTGTCCGAACTGGCCTGGAACTGTCACCACAGTCCTCAAGTGTAAAGACCGACATAGTGACTCGCTTCCGCCTGTCGCGTTTCGGGATCAGTTTGTGGGATACACACAAACTGATTTGAAGTTGTCATATACCTAGGCGCCTTCCGGACGTGGTGTATGTGGGCCGGCATGGCGATGGCGACAATTAACGGATTTTCGTACCTTGGCGGTCGTTGCCTTTTTAGGACTACACTGTCACTCTCCATCAGCTGCAATGTAGTCACATTGTCGAGCCAGTATAAAAAACTAGTTAGGTATATAATAGTGACCAGAGGGCGCAGCGTGACGGAGATGTGGATATATAATTGATTACAGGACCCGCCGCCCCCGTCTACATGCAGAAGCTGTCATCATGGGGTTTTGAGCCGGTTCGGGACAAGCGTTACGAAGTTTTATTGTATTCCGTCAACTTTGATTTTGATTTTTTATTTTATTTTTGTTAGCCAACAGACGGACGGCTCACGTTATAGTAAGTAGTTATCGCCGCCTACATATACAGCAACGAAAGGTCCGTTGATATTCACTGTCCGCTTAAAGGACCCCGTGTCATGTCATGTGATCTGGAGATAAACTGTACCCGGCAGCGCATTCCACAAGTGCGAAACGCGCGACAACAATATTCTAGAGAATCGCGGCGTTGTCGGATTTCTGTAAGGCATTTGCGCGTTTGGGATGGCGCGAGAAGTAATCTTCAATAAATACATGTCATTAAGTCTGATTTAGGCGCCACACGCTCACCTGCAAAGGAGAACATCGTGAGGAAACCCGCAGGGCATCTTATAGAACTGCCATGTATACTAGTGCTGTGAGAACGGCGATCAGCTGCGCTACTGGTCACGTTGGGCGTGACATATTGTATAAGCGCAAAGTGGATAACGCCGTCATTGTGGTTTTGATCACCCCGAAAGGGATATAGCGTGACGATATATTACATTTCAGAACTATTAATCTTTATTAATGTTTGTTTAAAATTGTGTATTTTCTTTGAAACTATAAAATAAACTACCTTTAAGTACGTTGAAAACTACATATGTGTTAGTTATAAACTGTCTTACAAGAAAACAATGTTTACATACTGTAAAAAATTTCAAGAATAGTGAACAATCACCTTTGGCTACTGGAACCCGCCAGACATCAGAGGAAGCGGAAAATTTTCTCTTTATTATATGACTGTACCAATCTAACATCCATGGATTCATTTTTTTATTTGTCCTTCAAAATATTTTACTTAAAAAAAACGTTTGATCATGTTTTTGGTAACTTTGTGCTTTCATAGTATCTCCTTCCTCGCAACAATATACAAAGGATTTATTTTTTTACAGTTTCAACAAAGTCATTGCACCGCACCCGATGTAAACCGTGTAGTCCGAGATCGACAGTGATGCCGCCGCTCGTTAATGGTCGCCGTCGCCATGTCAGTCCGCATGTACTGTGACAGCTCTCTAGGTATGAACAACTGGACGTACACAAGCTGCTCCGGAAAACTCATTATGACGGATTTTAATTACCAGCTTAGACTTCCTTTTTTTGATCAACCGAGATATGATCTTGAATAGGATCGTTAGAGCAGCTGTAAGGATGCCAGATCTGGTGGAACAATCTCCTACTAGCTCGATAACCTGCAGTGTGACCCCGAACGTACTGTATACTGGCCCGGATAATCCATATTCTTCCTAAGACCCGTCGAGGGAACAGACTTTGACAGGTTCCATTGGATCTGGGAGTACTTACGTTTAGCAGTGAGCATATCAATGGTGCAGTCATCTCGCTCCTGGCACGGACGCTGCTGCATCAGCTCGACCCGGCCGGAGCATTCCTGCTGGCGGTCCGCTGGCACCAGCAGCAACCGAGTGCGGAACCGAACTCCGCGCCCGCAGGAGGCTGAGCACGGGGACCAGCCAGACCACGGCGTCGTGGGGCACGTCGGGTCAGATATCTCCGTCTCCTGCACCGCGCATGGTGGCTCCATGCATTTGCGGTTCTCCTCTGAAAGAGAGCATATTTATTCGTTTCTGAAAACACACGAGAACTTACTCTACCTTATCGACTAACTTGTTTCATGGCTACTAAGAGACCGCTGACTCAGCACAAATACTCCGTCAGCGCTGATCTACCATCAGCGCTATGTGTGTTCGCATATGTGACTCAACATACAAACATAAACACTCACACATCTTCCTATTATTATACTATACAGGTGGAAGTAGAAAGATTAGAACGCTTATTCTCTCTATACTGGATACTTTTTACCAACATTGAGGGTCTTACGTTGTCAATTCGCTGAATCAGGTGTCCTTCCCATTGCCATTTCAATGATGTAATCCGTTCACGATAACTAGAATCTCAGAATTGCTAACTTTAGTTGATTAACGTACTCTGTCTCGCAGCAAGGAATGACAATGTCGCCGGTGAGCGTCCGTGTCTCAGCGCTGCTGATTATTGCTGGCAAGATACACCAGCAAATAACTCTTGTGCTTCTGCACATTAATTTATTTCATCGTATATTCCTGCCGATCCCTATAACCTCTGCTCTCCATCAGAACAATCTTTAGTTACTATCTTGTTTCTCACGAAGGCCGATCTAGTCAGTCAGATGAATCAGAATTAGAAAACCTTTCTCTATTGTCATTGAATATTTATCAGGTCTCACAAAAATACGTAACCACTTTAATCTTTAGCAAGCTTTTATGAGTTGGTCCATAATATTGAGATAATCTTTGCCAAAACCCTGTCTAAATTATATTTTACTATTGGCAAGAACTAAACAGAATAAAGAGAACGTTGACAGTACCGATCTGCACAAGTGGACACTTCTTAAGGCCCATGTGGTTGATGAAGTGGCGGCGGCGGGTGCTGATGCCGATACCGCAAGTCTCAGAGCACTCGCTCCACGCGCCCCACTCGGAGGTCTTGCAGACGCCCTCCAGGTCTTCGATAGGACTCGCGTTGTTATCCGTATCCTCTTCCTTGGTATTGTCTCCTCTGTTACAAACAATTAACTTTAATGATACAGGTTATAGACATACGACAAGATGTCAATAGACATAACTTTTGAGAAGATTCTACATAGGTCCATCAGGGCGTCAGAATGGTGACCCTGGGGTGCCAGGCGTCTATTTACTAAAACCTGGCAGGTTTTCCTCAACTCGCGGCCAGCCAGTCTAGGGCCATATATTTCTTAATGAGCCAGCGAGCGAAAAGCCTTCTTCGGGCATCAGCTCTGTGAAGGACGAACGTAAATTGCCATAAGCTTAGAAACTCGTTATCAGCCGACGCGCCGGACACACACACACACACACACCGCCTACATCTCACATGGGCAGCAAGATCACTTAACATAAGTCTACTGCCCGCTTAAAGCTACCTTAAGTTGTTTTAGTGTGCATGGATTACATGTACTTAACGTAACTTATGAAAGATCCTATAATTAACAAATACTAAGAGAGATAGTAACTAAATCATTTTGTTATAAACTTAATATAAAAAATTACAGCCTGAGGTCCTAAGGTCTGACAAACTTACATTTGTCGATCGATAACGCTACTAGAAAATTATATATACTAGTATATGCAATTAATGTAACATGTTAACGTGATATTTTAGAAGCTATGTTAATCTTATCCATTTTGTTCGTATCTATAAGCGTTATAGAAAAAGGAATGCTATTTCGTCTCGAGAGCTAAGCTTCGATATAAGTAAAGAAATCAGATATGAGTGGAAAATACTGACTCGCACTCCGCAACGGCGGCGACGCACATCTCCTTGGAGACAAGCTGCCGGTCACAGGAGAACATCTGCGCCTTCTGCGGCATGCGGTACTGTCGGGTCCTCATGCGCAACCCCTTGCCGCAGGACACGGAGCACTCCGACCACGCTCCCCACTCCGTGACGCCGCACTCCGCTGCAAACGACAATAACATGAAGAGATGTCTAACCTTATTTCTCTACAGGATCGTATCAGAAATGAGATGATCCGCTAAAGAACTAAAGTCATCGCTCTAAAGATTAGCAGGCTGAAGTGGAATGCGCTGGTCATATTTGCCAAAAAACTGATAACCGCTGGGATAAACGTGGTCTTGAGTCAAAACCACGCCTCGGTAACCATAGTGTGGGTCGCGCTCTGACTACGTTGAGCCACAATTAGCGCAAAGTGGCAGGCAATTGTTGGATGAGAAAAGCCGAAGACCGGGCTCAGCGGCGAACTTTAGGAGAAGTCTATACCTAGCAGCGGACGAACACGCGTTGATGATGTTGATGGCAAGTACCAACTACATATGTAAAAACATATCATAATTATACGAAAAAACCCTAAAGTAATGAATCCTTGGTTAGGTGATGCGGCCATTGTACGAGCATATTAGTAACACGGTCATGTAAATGTGCGTTCTGAATACGCCATCGGCACGCGTACTTACCGAAGATCAAAGACTTTCTTCCGAAATATATGCAGGCAGACAGGCATATGGTCGGTGCCATTTTTGGATCAAACTATTGCTACCATTCATTACCTGAATTTCATTCAATGAAAATTGCTTGTAACGGAGGTGGAGAAGGTTGGGAATGTACCAGAGTGAATTTAGTGACGAGAGATTTTATCCCATGAGAAAGATCAAACAGAAATATTAAACGTTAAATAGAAAGAAGGCTCTTGAAATATTATTTTGATTGTTGTCGTGGTATGAAGATTTACACCACGGCCGAGATCGCACGGTTCGTTTTCGAAGTTCTACTTTAGATTTTTTGCATTATGCAATGTTAAATTGCTTTACGCTAGTATACCTTGACCCCAATCAAGCCTGTAAGAAGGTAAAGATGAGGTCAATGCTGGATCAAAAGCTCAGACACTCCTCTTTTCATATCTTCTAAATAATAAGAACGTTGAAATTAGTTTCTGGAGCTGGACACTAGTGTAAAGGCCTGTCAGGTCGCTTTGGCCAGTGGCGGTGCAGGAGCAGCTTATGCGTTCGTCCAGTAACTCATATATATAGAGACCTACAGTTGTGATATATGTGGGCCGATGTAACGACGGAAACTCAACGTGATGTCAAACAAAATCATTCTATAACGTTTAAAAAAGTTTGGCTTGGTTTGGTTGGTTGGTCCTGTACTAGGTCATGGTGACTAGGAGACACCTCCAAGCGATGAAGCTTCTGTATAAGCAGGCCCAGTCAACGGCAATGAAGAGCAAACGTCCTGGGGGGAGCCGGCCAGTACGCCAGTAGAAGTCTGGCACACAACGGCTGCGGTTTTCATGGCAGACCTGATAGTGCTATGCAGGAGTTCTCCCCGTGTTACCAAAGTAGTATCCGGTGCTAGGTCAAATGATTGATAACAATTTAGAACTAACGTCTGTTGGAAGTCTGCGTATTCTCTTGCTCCTCGGCGACGAGAGACTGTAGGGTCTCCTCATCGCAGGAGCGGGAGATGAGCTTCTCCCGGGTGAGGTAGAGCCGCGCCATGGCCGGGATCTCGGTAGCACCTGGCTTGTAGAACGGCGCGCGAGGATCCTCCGGGTACATTGGTGTGATGCGGTACATCTTCTCACGGGGATTTGTCTCCGAGTTTGGCGACTGGAGTTTTAACAGCATGAATTAACATATCAAGTAATGCTGATACTTCTAATAATAATAATAATATTAATTTTCTCTAGAATTGTGTATCTGTACTCTATTATTCTTGCCTCGCTGTTTTCTGCGCATTGGCACAACAAATGGGTGTCAGCTGACAAGCAGCGCTCGGTGGTTCAGCGTTTGCTGAGCTGACTTCCTTGTGGCGTAACACAGCACAGGCTATTGTTGTTTTCTATATTGATTAACCCATACTTTTGTGTCGTATGTTATGTTATGTGCTAAATAAATGCTTTCTCACTTTTTTTTCTTTCTACTACTAGTCACTGAAACTATTGTAAAATAATAAGCATCGTACATAAGAAATACGCAACTAGTATAAACGCATAAGTTGTAGAAGAAGACGCACCATGTAGGAGATGCCGTTGTCGGTGCCGGCGTCGTAAGGGAACAAGTCGACTACTTTGGACTCGACCCACGAGCAGTCCTTCAAGCAGAGATTGAGCCCGCTCACACCCACCACCCAGTCCGGGGACGGCCCTGCGGATCGAACAACACAATATTTTACATACAATACTCGTATCAGCAGAGAAACAGCAAATAAATATACATTTATAGCAGAGTTTAGACCATCAGAATATTGTTGTGCTGCAGAATTGGCTATTGTGTATTTATAGAGTACTGCAAAACGAATGTTAATATAGATACAGGGTAATTATATAGACGAGAGAGGTGCTCAGCATCCCACTCTTACTCGAAACATGTAAAAATAGTTTTATCTGCAATACATACGAGTATTCCAGTAAACAAGGTTAATTATTGATCACATATTTAGGAAAAATTACTCACATAAATGAAATAAATAAGTATAATAATATGTTAAATAGGCCGCCTGTCCTGAGCCAGGACACAGCGCTCAGGAGTACTATTGCAATAACTGTTGAATTGCTTTAAGCCGGCACCAATTGAGGAGGAGAGAAAGAGTTATTACATTTACATACATATATGTGTGTGTGTGTGTGTGTGTGTGTGTGTAGTTGTGTTTATTACCAAACATAGAGGCGAGCGAGACGTAATGCCTCTTCCTGTCGACTGTAAAGGTGGCTGAAGTGTTCGAGTTGACTCGCGGGTGCCAGAGGCCTTGAGCCTTCACGATGGAGCGCAGCGACCCCCCTTGCTGGCGCAGTTCTCGCTCTAGGAGACCCACTGATCCCCACTCAGCTAACGACCTACAAATAACAGATACATTGTTAACGACGTTACTCGTAGTTACCAATCGCAGCAAACCGGTATCCGTGCGGAGCGACGCAAATGGTAGTACGTTCGAATCCCGGCTTGTACAGCTGGGATTTTCGGAATAAATACTAATTTGTGCACCGCATCCTCACCGGTGATGGGAATCATCCTGGGGAAGCCCGCAGGGCGTCTGATTGAATTGTCACGTGTAACGGGCGTAAGAACGACCCACGCCAGGCACGTAATATGAGCGGAAAGTGGATACGGCCATGAATGTATCTCTGCTCACTCCGAAAGGGACATAGCGTGACGATATATTATTATTGTAATATTAAATACTTCACATTTTGTACTTTATGGGAACGGTAAATGTATTAAAAGCTCGTATCTTGTATCCTTAAGATTGAATATTAGGTGTAATGGCAAACCTGAAACCATCTGATGCGATCTGTCCTTCTCCCCAAAACGTGAAGTTCTTAGGGTGCGTAGCTCCGATCACGTCAGAGAAGTGCGTGAGCCAGAGGGCTTGCCTTGGGAAATCCTTGGGATGCGTCTGTGGAGACCACAAGCCCTCGAACACCATCTACACCAAATGAAAATAATTATGAAATGTATTCGAACTACGTGTGGCGTAAGCGTAAAGATTGAACGCTTCCTTTAATCTTACTGGCGTGGCTTACTGAGCGCCGCCCATACAACGACAATACCTGTAAAAACCTAGAAATACCTTATTTTACACCTTTGAGGCATGATTCTCCAGAAACATTATAACACATCTTGTTTTTTTTTCTAACTAAACTTCTATATACCAGTTTTCTTAATTCTTACTTCAAAATTAACCGATTTATAAATTTCCATTGTCTATTTCACACTCATAAGGAAAGAAGTAAGGGAGTAGGATTATCGCTATAATAGCGGCATTCGTTGCAGTGCGGTCACATGATGCGTGTCGGACTTGCGCTGCGCAGGACGAGACGAAGGAGGGGGGGGGGGGGGTGAACCACGTTGCGATGACAGATCGATTCCTATACATTTATATGCGGCGTCGTAACGCATCGCACTTGAGTTCCCATATTTTCTTCTTTAATTATAACACCTCTGAGAATACCCTCCAAATTTGCATAAATAACCTTGTATTTGGCATCGTCGCATGCGCAACAATCTGGAACAGACAAAGACGTGTCTTCACAGATGCGCTTTGTGAGCTGCCCGTCCTCCGCGAACCAGCGGCTGGCATTCTCGTACACCATCGCTCTGGAAAAGATGGTTTATTTCATAAAATATTTGCCTCAAGATAACTCAAGATGTAGTTTTATCTTAGTTGACCCCATCGTGCTGACTTGCAGTTATTGATAGGTAAACTAAACATTTTCCTGAATCTTTACATTCATAATTCTAAATAGCATGTCGCGCAGATAATTTCAACAAATTCGTTTTTACGAGTTGCGACGAGAATCATTGCGGGTTATTAAAACTAGTATTGTCAATTACTGCAAGAACAGACAATTCAATACATTGTTTCAAATCAACTGATAGCACTACTGTTGAAATCTAGAAAAAAAAAGTAGACGTCCCTTGATTTGTATATGTTAGTTTGTTGGTTTTATTGTCAAGCGCAGGAACACGCGTACAGCATTTATACCATTTGTTATTCGCCAGACTTTCCATTCTCATTGCATATACATATGTATGTATATTGGCCGCGCAATGACATTTATCGTTGTCAGTTGTAAAAATACCTTATGATGCTAATGTTAATTGTTTTAAACGATCAGTTACAGTATTGAGCTCTTGGGTTTAAAGCAATAAAGTTTATATTAATGAATGACAATGAATGTAAGGAAACGACCATTTGTGTACAACATAACGATATTATTAATTAAAAACTGCCGGTATTATCATCTCCCCCTCCGACGCAGCCTTGAGTTTCTTTTTAAGGTAGTCACTTCCGAAACACTAGTAGATGAGCGTTAGCTTCGTTTCCTGGCTGACCGTCCAAGTTGAGATCCGTACCCACAGGGGTGCCCTCGCGGTGCCGCCCAGCCCATACATCTCTGGCTGAGCACCTTCAGTGCTCATCCTGTTTGTCGGTGTAGATGTTAAGGTCTGAAAAAAATAAAACTTGTCTTATAAGAACGTACTTTAAAAGAACGCAACCAGAGCCGGCTGGAGGCGCCTTCCACATGACTTGCACTTCGGTTTTGGGAAGGTCATCAGCCTGTACAACCGAGTTGGTGCACTCCTCGTCGAACTTGGTGAGGGTGTCTGCGAAGAGCTGGAACTGGCCTTGCTTCCGCGGTGAGCGCTGAACCGCCGGGTCCAGCGGATCCGCCACGAGCTTGAAGCGAGTGAACTGCTGCACCACGTCGTGTGTACGGGATCCCACCAGGGTCACTGCAAAACACTGCTTTGTATATATCCGATAACGCTAATAGACGATTTTCCTGCGTCCGTACATTTTTTGCTTTATTTATTTATTTATAGAAATTCATACAAAAATATATAACATATGAACACGAAATATTACAAACGCGACTATATTTAAAATAAGACTACTTGCACAGGAGAGAGAAATGAGAATACGAGCAACACACGCACAGGATCAGGAACAAAAAGAAAACCACTAAACTAATTTAGATTAAAAAAGGAACAAACAAACAATAAGCTATTGCACAATCCTCTGAATGACATCCTTTGTTTGAGGTTTAAAATATTTTCATTAAATATATCGAGCTCAGTAGGTCTCGACGTACTTGGTAACTACAAACAGTTCTCCCTTTGTTAAGGGACTATCCAGAAATTCGTAATATAACATGTCAATTATATTATGATGATATATTATACTAGGTGTAGTCAGCCGGCGTTACTGAATCCGCATTGAGTCCAGAAACACCCAGCCGTGGGCACGTGCAGGGGTTCGATTCCGCGAGCAGTCGCGTGGCGGCGCCTGGATGCCGGTCCCCGGTCCACTCGCCACCACAGACAGACATTACTTTTAGTATTTGTTATAATATCGTGTTGTACGGATACTAAATAAACACCAGTCGTTATTAACCGCGCATTCTATTACAACATGGCAAACTCGGTGACTGACAAAGTATCATATTTAATAGTTTAACGCAAGTTTGCTGGATTTACATAAAACATCACAATAATTAAGTTAGTAATGGAACATGCAAGACTGCTAGCGAAGTGAGTCGTTGCACGGCGTAAATGCCATAAACTGTTTATAGTGTTTTTAAAACCTTCAATAGTACACAATGCTTTTCAGTACAATGCAATGGAGCCTTTTAAGCCGTAATCTTACCAGCGTATCGCTGTCCCGGCGCATACCGCTCGACTTCGCTGATGAGGACTCTGTAGAAGTTGTCCCCGGGGGACTTGGGCGCTGCTCCCCTGCCGGGGGACAGGTCACACGCGAGCACGGTGAGCACCAGCGACAGGCACGCCGTCGCTCTCAGGACCAACATTTTTCGCTAAATTCTTAACTCAACTGCCAGTTACTGAAACAAATTATAGACATAAAATATCAAAGGCATACGAATCCCATATATAGAATTACATTTTTTTTTTGAGTTGGTAATTAGGTAATACTAATTCATGATTATCTCTAGTATTACCACTATAAAGTCAATATTGAAAACATACCGGAGTTGATTTTGTAGAACGTACATAGCCAATCATAAATATATGGCGACGGAATTGTTAAAATATTGAAGTCTTTAAAGTATTCGATATGGTCTCAGCAGCTAACAGTAGAACATACTTGCTCTATTTCTATCATTTTTATTTTCAACCTCAAATTAAAATATCTATTCTATTACGGAAGGGAGAGAGAGAGAGAGGGTGGGACAGGTTAAATAACTCTTGAGAGCACTCGCCGTGATAGCGGCAGTAGAATACGCATCGTGAGGCAATATCTCAGCGCAACCGGAGCAGTTCACG
Organism: Automeris io; assembly: GCA_036320925.1. NCBI lineage: Eukaryota > Metazoa > Arthropoda > Insecta > Lepidoptera > Saturniidae > Automeris > Automeris io. The sequence goes on along the minus strand of JAUDJH010000009.1, from coordinate 318,156 downwards.
ATGCTCAGTGCCGTCAGGATCATTCACTACGCGGACGGCGCATCGCTGCAACATATCTGCTCCTTGAATTATAAATAGCACGAACAGCCCTCTTTTTTAAAACTAAAATGGTTTTCAAATCAACAGCATTTCCGCAAAGTTCCATACGATGACTAAAATGGTTGAACTGTGTTCATATAATATCTGTGAGGAAGAAATTGAGCTCTGTGTGACAGTAGTAATCTATTTCGCTGTTGAAAGAGAATGCGCACGCCAAATAGATGGACAATGACGAATTTATTATTAAGTATCAAATACTAAATACAAAGTAGAAAACAAAGGGTATTGTTTTGTGTGTTCTTATTATTAAATTCCAGTAAATCGCAATGCGTGGGCCGCCTGTGCATGACAACCGTTGATTACATCGCTGAAGTGCGAACGCAACATTAGTAATATCGTCATCAACCGCGAACCCAGAGGCACAGTCAACCCGTCGTGAGCGAACTGCTCGGCCGAAACTGACGCGCCAGAGCGGTCGCAGGCTCTATGACGTCGTAGACTCCGAGCGGGAGCGGCAGAGGGCCTGACGTCCTTACAGAAGGAGACCAAGGCCTGCTAACCTGATACCGCCAGTATAGCCGGCAGGGAGAGGATATTCCAGTATCTAGTCCGGTACCTAGTTCAAGCGCCAGGTTTCGTGAGCGACGCCTGGTGGAGGGGGCTTACATTGCGTCAGTTGTTGCGGTGACTCCCTGCTTAGCGCAAAAGTCTGCCTTGTTCTTCATCTGTAGTGCTAAGTGCAGCCTGGTCTACCAGACGGTTCTGCCGAGGCAGCAAGGCTTTGTGCAGGCCTAGGGCACTGATAGCGGTCAGTTATCAGTACCCTGACACTGCATCCTGCCTCTCTCTAGTTGTGTAGGCTCTCCGTCCAATTAGATTAAGAGGGGTTTAGACGAGAGGGTGCGTTTTGCAAGTGCAAACAATCACGCACCAAATATATCCAACGCAATTTACTGTATCCGAATATTTTCATCAGCGAGTTCTCCTTCGCCGAATAGGGCTGCCGCCCGCACCTGCTTCATGTGATTCGGAGACGTCGTCAAGGCTGAAATTGGCGAGGATATCATCATCATATCTAGTTCAACTGTACACTTTATTACGATAAATGTAGTAGCAACTACTTTGTAAATAAATATTCCAACAAATAATCTACATAGAAGTTGTTTATAACTATTATATCGTTTACATGAGTTTTCCTCGTTTGTGTTACACAAAACATTGCGATGTTTAGACATTAATTGAGTGAAATTTTGCAATTCTGCTAATCCTGTATCAAGATTCAATACAATAAACACATGTCCACGCTTCGCATGAATATTTCAGGCTAGTCATATACACAATATTGAACATTTTGTTAAACAATCGATATGATAAAACGCAATTAATGTTACGTTTTTTTAGGTGGGAGGGGAGGGCGATTGCCCGAACTGGGTCGTGATCACAGTACACTGGTGCAAAGACGGGCAAAGTGACTCGCTTCGATCTGTCGGGTTTCGGGATCAATTTTGTGTATCAGGCTGTACCTGGAGACCTTCCGTCGTGGTACACGCGGGCCGGCACAGCGCTGGCGGCCGTCGAGGGGCAGCCGGTCCTTGCCGTTCTGGCACTGTGCTGTGCGTGCCCTCAGGCGCAATGTGATAACGTTGTCAAGCATGCTTAAAACAAAACTACACAAAAATCTAAACTAATTTTTACGACAATAAATCCTAAGTTAAAAGTATTGGATAAATGATATAAAAAATATGAGAGTGAAAAACGATCAGGTATAAGCCGCTGCATTATTCTTTCATGTCGTTAGAAGTACCTACTTGAAATTGATAGGAATTAATGAATATTAGGAATCAAAAAAATAAAAAAATATATGTATATCTTTATGTTTGAAATAGAAACGGCATTCCATTTTTTTTTGTAACCCTGACGGAACGATAAATAATTAATCAAGAAATAGTCATTAGTAGACAATGAAAAGTCGTCATTTTAATTACATAAATTGATATTGAACCAAACCTAAACCTGCTAAATAATATAAATCTGCTTGTTCCTAGAGTTTTACCTCGTTCTCGTATTAGAAGAACATTTAGCAAAAGGTTGCTTTAGACGAATGTCTGTTCTCCTTTGGATTCGATGAAAGAGACAAACAACACAGCTAGTGATATTGACATCTTTCAGTGCTCTCCAGGTTTCCGTCGTCATGGATGAAATTGAACGCGTCTTAATTCTCTTGATTATAACAAAAGTGATTGATATTTTTTAAATATTTGTATTGTCAATAGCTAGACATGACTGTAAGGATACGCTAGAACACGCAGTTCTAGTTTCCAAGTATGTTTTCTATAATGTTGTACATGTGTATATTGTTAGTGTATTAATAAATAAACTGAGTTATAGTAAGTATTGAGGAGCAGGACTCACCAGCCGCCGAGCGCGCGTTGCGGTCAGAATGTGCCCGTTATCACGCAGCGCTCCGTCGCGACTGGCTCCTTTGATAAAGGGTTAAATGTCCCGGCGACGGGTCAGCCGCTCCAAATAATTTGTATAAACAATATTACTGAATACACTCCGCATATCAGGCAAAGAGATCACTGCTTTACGATTTATACTCATTACCTTGGACTTTTAATACATACTAGTAATGACCCGGCGTTGCTCCGTAAAATTCCATAATATACTCCCCTTTTGGGTTAATTTCCCAAAACATCAAAATAAATATTTTTAATTTGTAAGGCAAAGCTAAATACCAAATGTCGCTGTATTTGCCTCGAAACTGTTGGATATTTAAAGAAACCTGCCTCCCTTATTTTTACCCGCTTTGAAGTTGAATTTCTAAAGCTATCGAAATATGTACTATTTTATTAATTACCAATACGCTAAGTACCAGTTGTCATAGTTCGAAACAGCGGATTCTCAAACTCCTCGAGGTGAGAATATGAAAAACTCGCTCTCGGTGGATGCTGACATCATAAAAAGAACCCTTATACCCAATTTTTTTATTTCTTCCTTCAATAGAGTTAGGCTGCGTGAGGGTTTAATTGACATAATTAGGACAGATCATTTATAATTAGAGAAGAAAATGTAAATCTGAATAGGGGGAGTAAATTAAGGTTGTGGGGTTTTATCAGTAATGACCGGGCCTTCCCTCATGCCAACTTATCTATCAACACGCCGAATTTCTATTAGGTTCTTTTAGGTTAATTTTTGGTGGTAGGGCGATTGCCCGAACTGGGTCTTGACCACAGTACACAAGTGTTACCGTCATAGTGACTCACTTTTTGCCTGTCGCGTTTCGGGATCAGTTTGTGTATATCCAGTAACTCGTATACCTAGAGACCTTCAGTCGTGGTACATGTGGGCCGACATGACGACGGAGACTATCAACGGAATTTCATCCTTTGAGGGTCACTTTTGTTTTTTGGACTACACTGTACTTACCATCGGGTGCAATGTAGTCATATTGTCGAGCCAATGTAAAAAAAGGGTAAGCAGAGAAAATCAGCGCTGGGTAGCTCAGCTGGTCACTTAGCATTTGCTGAGTTCACTTGCCTTTGGTGCATCATCACAACACATGGTATTTGCTTGGCTCTTGTTGTTTTCTATCTTGATTAATCAATCCTTCTGTGTTGTATGTCATGTCGTGCGTCAAATGAATTCCTTTTCTTCCTTTCGGGGACAATGGAACGCAACTTCTTTCTATTGTTACAAGCCTCTTTCACTTCCTTAACAATCATTAATCCTATCATTCACTCCATGCCATGCCGTGACAACCTAAAAGCTAGAGAATAGTCACAAAACGGATTGCTAGACAAATGTACTCACCTCTAGTGCGGTAATGAGGCGCGGACAGAGCTGGCCAGCTCCCTCGGACAAGTGACGTCTTCCGGAGCGCGTGCCACACGTCGCCGCGCCCACGGACCTGGATACATGGGCTGGGAGCGCACGCAGGGTGCGTACTTGTGCTCCGGACCCCCCGATTTAGACTCTTGTACCGCCATACATGCACAAAAGCACTTTCAACTTATCGCACTTCAATCATTTGACAATTTTATAGTGTTAATAGATAACTCTGCAGAAACTTCGTTATTCCATGCGCGACAATGGGAATGTCCGTAGGTTCGAATCATAACGCGTACTTGTGGATTTTCCAGGGTACAAATAGATTTAGGTGCCACATGCAGAAACAGATAGTTTTTAAACAGAATGTTCTCATGTAAGTGATTTGTATCTTTATTGAAATAAACTCTGTTCCGTATTCGAATAAGTGTGCGGACAGCTTCGATTATGCTCTGGCAACACCGTACGGGTTTTCAATTGAGTTTTGCTCTCGCTCGAACCGATCCGCCGAGTAACGACATAAAACATACAAATATTCCTAAAAAGCAACGAAATTATCCGATTCCAAAGTGTATAAGTGTGCTTGGAAGATCCTCAAAGACACCAGTATCCTGGAGGAGAAGCAGGGGCCCCTGAGGAGTTGGCACACTGGTGATCACGGTAAGTGAAATTCTTTAGGCAGCCCGTGCCACTTGCGGAGCTATCGAAGTACCGAACATAACTTTGTTCCTCCGAGCCGGATCGTACACAATTTTGTTCCTCCGAGGCCGGATCTTTCATAATTTTGTTCCTTAGATACTGATCTTGCGAAATTAGTTCATATTTCGTGTTAATTACTACAATCCAGAACATTCATAACGTATCCAAAATTTAATTCCATATCGTGCAAGGTATTTCAAAATTATAATCCGTCCAAATCTACTACTACAACAAAGAAACGACTTGCTGTACTACCGGCGGTCATCTTTATTCGGTCGGTTATAAACGTAATACTGCACTAGCTATAACCCGTCCAGTTTCACTACGTGAAAGAAGGAACCTGGCTAACCTACAAAGCGTAGTCACCTTCATTCGGTCGGCTTATACATTTAATTATTTTCATTTATTCTACATTTCGAATGTTCTAATTTAATTTCATTATTACTACTTACAAATTCTAACAACAATTTACAACAAAACAACAAACAAATAATACATTTTGGAATCAATCATTCATATAACTACATCCGTAAACTACATTATTATCCTACAAACGTTATAGCTACATATCTATATCTACGATATATTATTTAACTACTTTGTGTTGCTTGGAACCTTTTCATTACGACTACCCAGATCTACCTTCAACTAACAATAAATTCTACTTTTCTATTAATAACGTGATAGAAACTTATACTTTTTTATTCAACTGCCAAATATCAACTTATTTGATTTAAAATGACAGAAATCAAGCAATTAACTTTCGAACGTGATGTCATTTATAGTGATTTAGAAGGAATGTTACAGTTTCTACAGGACAAGTGCATGGATACCGATCAATTTATGCGTCGCGCACAAAACTTAACACATTTAAAAAATAATTTTACGCGTGTTCAGTCCAAACTAGAAAAAATATATTTTAAAGATGATTCTTTTAATTCAGAACTGGAACTTGAACATAGAAATAAATTTAAAGATTTATACTACAAAGCCAAATTGTCCGCTGATAAATTAAAACTACAACAAAAATCTACGCCTACTAGTAATCAAACGGTAAATTCTTCACAAAATTGTTGCAACATGCTTCCGAAAATTAATCTGCCACCTCTCCCACTCCTTCGGTCTCACAGCCACACAACCAAGTGTGAACAAAAGGAGCTTAATACTAGCGCGATACTAAAAGGCTCTTCCGCGACGTCGCTAACAGGATTCGAACGCAGTACCTTCGCCTGCGCGAGCACCGTCAATCCGTCCGCTAAACCTAGCGCGCCTGCTTCAGCTCGCCCCGGCCGTTCGTATCCACCGCGCCGCTCGATGCCCGCGCTCAGTGCTACTATAGTGCATAGTTCACCGGCCACACCACAATCGCGCCATCTTAACAACGTTTCTAATCAACGCGTACTTTTGTGTCCTTATTGTCAATCAAATCAACATTCGTTAAATAAATGTTCAGAATTTCTTATCTTGCCTATTTTACAACGTAAAGATTTTATTTCAATTAAAAATATTTGTCCGAATTGTTTCATTCATGGACATACGGTGTTGCAATGTTACTCGCGTTTTAAATGTGAGATATGTCAACAAAGACATCATACGTCCTTACATACTAATACAGAAACGTCGGCAAATTCGTATAACGACCAACAAGCCACTTCGAACATCGCAGTGTCAGCAGCAGTGAGCTGCGCCTCAGCCGCACGCGCTGATGGTGACCACGAACAACTCTGCGACACAGAATACTCCGTACTCCTCGCGACCGCACTTGACGACATCCGTCCCCGCGGCAACACTTCTATGACGGCTCACACCGTTCGAGCGCTTATCGACCCCGGTTCTCAAACTTCTCTAATCACGGAGGCTTGTGCTCAGCGGTTTGGACAAAAATGTCATAGCGCCCGGTCAAATGGTTCTATAACGGGCGTAGGAGAAGGAGAAGCCGAACAACCCCACGGTGTCATTTCTTGTGATGTCACACCTCATGACCCACTAAAGCCATCCATTGCTATAAACGCCTTAGCTATTTCCAAAATTACCAATTGCACACCAGAGGATCACAATATTAACAATACAACTTTATCAAACATTCGCAACCTACCACTGGCCGATCCGGAATTTTCTTCCGCGCGTCCGGACGAGCAATTAAAAGCAGACTACAGCGACGAGATTCTTCTCGATGACAACATCAGAGGTTCTCGCTGTACTCCAGTTGCGATAAAAACAACATGTGGGTATCTTCTTTCGGGTAAAATATTAAAAAAATCTTCTACAACACATAACGTTTGTATAACCTCTTTACAAAACGCCAATATTCAACACTCTGTTCCAGCAACTACAACACTTTCGCCCGACGAGGCCTTGTGTGAAACGCTCTTCTTCAACACTCATCACACAAGAGACTCCTCCGGCAGATATTCGGTTTCATTACCATTAAAACCTAACGTCCCACCGCTCGGCGAATCGCGAGATACCACATTACTTCGTTTTAAGAAACTAAAAACGCGTTTATTCCGTAACTCTTGCCTACAACAAGATTACAATCGATGCTTACAAGAATACATAGATCTTGGGCACATACTACTTATCCCACCTTCTTCAGAGACCTTGCCTGTTTCTGAAAGGTACTACTACCTTCCTCATCACTACGTGGTGAAAACACAGAGTGCAACTACGAAATCTCGAGTTGTATTCGATGATTCCTGTCCCACTACTAACGGACGATCATCAAACTACAATCTTCTGACAGGTCCTAAACTACAAGAGGATCTTGTCATGGCCCTTCAAAAAATTAATTTACAAAAATTAAAGCCTATCATCGATGATGCTGGTGTCGTCAGGGTCGGCGGCCGCATCTATAATTCAAAACTACATTACAAAGGAAAATATCAATTACTCTTGCCTAAGTCAAACATTGTAATTAACTTACGTATCGATCATTTTCATAAATTGTATTTACACGCTGGTCCTTTTCCAATTAAAACTAGTCAATTACGTCATTACAAAATTTTTAAATCTTACGTATGCATGGCCACCAAAGATATACACCTTAAGTTCGTTTCAGACTTAATCACACAAGCTTGCATTTCAGCTCTTCGCCGCTACACGGCAAGACGCGGTCTTTTTTCTGACATCTATTCTGACAACGGACGTAGTTTTGTAAGGTGTAACTCGTACTTAAGAGAGATGTACGCTTTCTTGAAGAACAATAGCTCGGATATCAAACAACACTCCGTTGATTTAAAAATTAATTGGCATTTTCTACTTGCTTACGCTAGTCACTTTGGTGGTATATGGGAGGCCGGAGTGAAAAATTTCAAGCAACATTTATTCCGCGTTGTAGGTTTTCGAATCCTAACTTACGAGTTTAACACTTTACTACTCGTACATCAGATCGACGCATTCCTTAACTTCCGCCTGTTGTGTATGCTTAGCAAGGATCCATCAGATCCTTTGCCTGCAACTTCAGCGCACTTCTCGGTGGGCGGTCCATTCACCTCGTTGCCCGAGTATGACTGGTCCGACTCGCAAACCAACATCTTGCTGAGGTGGGAAATGCTTCAACAAATGTTACAACATCATTGCATACGATGGAGTCGCGAATACCTCCAACAACTCCAGCAGCGAGGTAAATGGTACCACAACAAAACGCCTGCTATTACCGAGGGTGCTATAGAATTACTACATAACGATGCATTGCCACCGATGCAGTGGCAACTGGCTCGTGTACACCAGGTACACCCTGGCCACGACGGCGTTGTCCGCGTTGCAACACTGTGCGTGGGCAACTCCTACACCAGACGGCCTGTCGTTAAGGTCTTCCCACTTCCTATCGACAATTAAACTATATTACCACCATCACTACGTGTTGGTATAACTTTAGTTTTAAGTTCACATAATCATTCTTTTTTATTTAGTTTTATACAACATAACTACTACTACTACATATAACATAACTACCACTACACATATATTATACTACTAACATAACTACTACTACTACATAACTACTACTACTATACTATATAACTTTCCACTCGCACTATACGTAGGTGAATCATTTACAAACCACATCTTTTCCGAAGCATGAGTACTATCTCTGCTTCAATCTTTTTCAAGTTAGGACATCGTCGTAACTTATTTATTCAGACTAGGATATTCGTCCTGGTATCATTAAAATCCTACGTATTTTAAGGTCGGCGGCATGTTCCGTATTCGAATAAGTGTGCGGACAGCTTCGATTATGCTCTGGCAACACCGTACGGGTTTTCAATTGAGTTTTGCTCTCGCTCGAACCGATCCGCCGAGTAACGACATAAAACATACAAATATTCCTAAAAAGCAACGAAATTATCCGATTCCAAAGTGTATAAGTGTGCTTGGAAGATCCTCAAAGACACCAGTATCCTGGAGGAGAAGCAGGGGCCCCTGAGGAGTTGGCACACTGGTGATCACGGTAAGTGAAATTCTTTAGGCAGCCCGTGCCACTTGCGGAGCTATCGAAGTACCGAACAAACTCTTTGAACTGACACGCACACCGGTAACGGAAAACATCGCGAGGAAACCCACACGGCACCTAATAGGAATGTCATGTTCCCCACGCAGGCAGTGTGCTGACATCACAATCATACCGCCTTCACTTCTGCTGGGCAGCAGACACCCTCAAGCGTACTGCGCGAATACAATATCAACCGAGTCCGGCCCTGGGGAGGTCCATGCGGACGTGTTACACAATTTAATTAATCATAATATCCTAATGGGGCATCTTACAGAGCTCGCAGTTTATCCTCGCTGACAAAGTGTTAACTGGAACGGTAGCAAACAGATTTTTTGAATGATTTAGCTCACCTAGTGGAGGGAGGTGAGGCAGATTTGTCTAACAAACACTAAGACATTGTCCTTAAATACATGTATATTCTTTTTTCTTCACATTTTCGTTGCGCACTTTGAAGTAGTGGAACAGGTTACCGGGTACACTTTCTCTTATTTCTTACACCTGGTCATAACTGGGTGAAGGTAAAGATGGACCGCAACAAACAATCAACCAACAAATGCCTATTAACTCTTCTCTTAAAGGCTCCTAAGTCATACGATCGTGGAAATGTTCTCGCTGGAATCATATTCCACTCTTTAACTGTTCGCATAATGAATGTAGAAGCGAATCTCTTCGTGTATCCGCAACATGCGGATGGTGTCTGACACGGCGTCTAGTGGATTTTTGATAAATTGGGGATGGCGTTGTCCCCACAGCTAAGATATGGTGTTCCTAAAGAGGGCAGTGGACAATGTCCGTACTCGGCGACGCGATAACATCACTCCCTACGTCCCAGTTGCCCGAGGACGCCGGAAATCACTTGCCATATAGACACGTCATTTCCAGAAAAGTTTGGAATAAAAAAAGTTTCCAAAACAATACAACGTGGAAAAATAGTTCCTCTCGTTTGCAGTTCGCATTGTTTATGAATCCGCACGTACCGGAGCCATTGAACGTCCTTCAGACGGAACAAGGATCATAATATTTAATATTGTACAATACATCGTGAGCTAGCAGGTGCCGCCTCCGTTCCCGCAGCACAGCCGCCACATCAGAATATCCAATGCGAAACGCGACACGTGCGTACGTTGTTTCCTTGTTATTTACTTTACGTGACTAACATGTGTATTCTAGTACAATCGTTTAGTAGAATCAATATTCTGTTGAAGTTATTAGCCATTTATCTGACAGATCTAATATCTGGCTGTAGGTGCTGTGGCTTGGTGGATAAGGGACCGGGTGTCCGAGCGCTCGCAGGTCGGTGTCCCGGCGCATACCTCTGGGATTTCCGAGATACAGTACGGATTTAGGCACCGCGTGCTCATCGGTGAAGGAACATTGCGATGAAACCCGCATGGCAATTAATATATATGTATATGTCATGTGTACTAGTGCTGTGAGAAAGCGATCTGTTGCGCTGCAGGTCACATTGGGCACGACATATGCGCAAAGTGGTTACTGGCACTGAGGTTCTCTGATCGCCCTGAAAGGGCTATAGCGTGACGATATATATATTTAAAATATCGTGAAGCGTCCCGCATACTATATCTAACAAAAACATCGTGGTACCCTGAGCAATGCAACACATTAAAATGTATTGTCCTGTCACTGGTATTTAATATAAACTGCAATATTGTAGTAATGCACAATGCGAGGTATATATTGGTGTTTTTTTTTTAGTTTCAGGTACACACATCCTACTAAGGCATAATGCGAGCGTAGCGCGTGCAGAGAGCACTAAGCTTTCTGCCCACTGCCACTAGTGTATCGCACCGTCAACCGTTCTGTGGATGTGTCAGGTAAAGGAACTCTCAAGAAAAAGAGTTTCATTTTATGACCTTAATAATAACATTAGGATCTCAATAAAACAAACTAAAATATATTAGCAATAATTTAATCAATCGTACCGCATTACAAATGTCACACAATCCGACCCCATACACGCGACTAGATTATTTCAGTTATTGCAATAACTGTTTGTTGACCCTCACATCGTTCAGAGCTAATAAGAAACATTTCATGGGTCCTGTAGTTCGGGCACCATTTAAATAATCACCAAGACAGTATTGCTTTTGTATTATGGATTATCTTTCGTGTTTCGCAAAACATTTTTCTTTTTCGTGTTTTTACAATTACTTCTCTCTTTCTCGCCATGTTTTGCGTCCACAAGTAAAACATTTGTATATGGCGTGCGAGATAGAGAAAAACAGAGTATGATAAGTTTTTCACCTTTTCATGATAATCTATACTAATATTATAAAGCTGAAGAGTTTGTTTGTTTGAACGCGCTAATCTCAGGAACTACTGGTTCGAATTGAAAAATTCTTTTTGAGTGGAATAGACCATTTATCGAGGAAGGCTTATATATAACATCACGATGCAATTATTAGGAGCGAAGAAATAATGGAAAATGTGAAAAAAACGGGCAAAATTATTCATCCTTGAGGGCTTCCATTGCGTGCGCTGCAAAAACGGTTCAAGATACCAAAAATATATGTATGAAAGAATTATTCCTCTTGAAATGATCTAAAAAAATGTCCGCGACAGTATATGTCTATCTTTTAAGATTAAGTCACTAGAACCGTTTTTATGGTAAACAAATTTGGTCGAAATTAATGCATTATTTGTTAAGAGTTGTATCAACGTAATAATATTAATCTTTATCCAAATAAATGTTTTGTTAATTAAGAGTATTTAATTGTGAACAAAATTGTCTTTGACATCACTTAATTTCAATGAACATCTTAGAAGATATTACAAAACCTTACATAGCAAAACAACGTTTGCCGGATCAGCTATAGTGTCTTGATAACCGCGAAACTCGAGCACGGCTGAACCGATTTGACTGATTTTTTTTTTGTTGTGTTTGTTGAAGTCTGGGGAAGGTTATAACAGATAGAAGATTTTAAAAAATTATCTGAAAAAGTCTAAAAACAACACTTTTCTATATTCTCATACAAAAGATTTGTTATAAGTCAATTTGAACTTTAACACCATAGCATAAAGTTTAAATGTTAGTGGACGGGTTCCGGGAAGGCAAAACAATTATTGAGTGACGTATAAATATTAATGTCAATATTTGTCAATTTTTATTTATAGCATTAAGGCCAGGTTCCTTCAAACAATTTTCAAAAAACAGCCGACAGGCCAATAGCTATTAACATTAAAAAAAACAATGTGACTTTGTTTTAGAGAAATAGGGCAGAACAAGGTCTGCCGGGACAGCTAGTATTACATATTTAGAAATACATTGCGTCCTATGTCTATGTTGTATGTATAGTTGAACACATCACAGCAAGCAATGGATGTCACGTTTGCATTCCTCCGAGAATCTAACTCTGGAAATTGATCCATGCAAACTCTGCTGGCAATTCAGGCCGCTCTTCTTGAAGGTTTATTTATTTTAATTTTAAACTTTTTAGGGTCACAACATGCAGCGATACGTAAACAATAACAATTACATAACAAAGAGACATAAGCCAGCTAAGTTTCCACAAAATGAAGAATCCAGTGAGGGGACATAAAATAATAAAAAATAAATAAATAAACTGACACTTTTTTTTCACTATTTATTCTTCTAAAGGAGCCAAATGGTTAATGTTATGATTATGGTGAAAAGGTTATTCGTACATACGTAATTCAAATAATCTGTTGTATCAGGGAATAAAAATGTCTTAGCTATAAAGCGCCACATAAACATTGCTATTGACATGTGGAAGGAATTTGTAAAGATAAAAGTAAATTAATAAAATCCTTAGAAATTGAAGCGATACGGGATTGAATTTTATTTTTTTTATTCTACCGGCAGTTACTTGGCAATATATATTGTTAGCCACAGACGGACACAATGTGATCCAATTACATTTTGCGCATTGGCGCCCTTCTCTTAGCAGCGCGGCGACATATTTGTAATGGCATTCAAGATGCAAATTGTGACCTGGATATTCGTGGTTTAAACATAAATGTTTCTTACTAGCAAATGCAATAGAATGCGGTATAGTGTAGTGCAGCGATGTGCAAAACATTAGTTAATTAGTATCCGCATCTGAAGGCGCCGCGCCGCGCCGCGCCGCTGTCCGTCCCGCTCATCGATGCTCTTCCCCAGCCTGACTGATACAGTACAGTATCATCAAAAAGATACAACATTCACAGATAACGCGACCAATTATCATTGAGATATATAAAAACTATATTATTATAATTAAATACATGATTATAAATCAAGATCATCACGGTACAACTTAGAGATACCGCAACTGGAATGCCTAAACTATGACATTTCATCAATTCCAGAATATATTATATACATATAATATATTAATATTATGGATATATTACTAACATCTCCGAGCGTGTTCCGGGAGAATATTTCAAGCGAGAAATCTCTCAAACAATATAATCACAGTAATCACTGTCCTACCTATGGCATTACATAAAGTGCAGCGGTTAGCGGGCGGGTACTGAAAGAATAACATATCGCCAGGGTGAGATCCCGAGACGCACTCTGCAGGCTGAGTACAGGTTCACGGACCACGTGCTCACCGGTCAAGGAAAACATCGTGAAGATATCCGCGTGCCGTCTGACAGAAATGTCACGCGCTATGAGAACGGCGATCAGCTGCGCCACTGGTCACGTTGGGCATACATATAAGCGCAAAGTGGATGCAGTCACTGATATATCTCTGCTCACCTCGAAAAGAACATTCATATATATTTATAAAATAAGTCAATCCTCGTTTAAGAAATGCAAAATGATCGCTTAGAATGTTTCTCCGGAACACGCGCCATGTTCAAAGGATTTTATAAGTAATTTGTTTTATTGGTATACAAATGTGAAGCCCACCTGATGGTAAGTAGTTAGTGTCGCTTATGTGTTGACGCGCGACAGGGATCGATGCAAGGTCACTGGTAACTAACGCATAACCTCTTAATGGTCACTTTGGTTTATCAAGATGGACAACTTTTTCTAATTTAATGATAATCCCACATACGAAAAAAACAATTAAACTTTCAGTTCTAGTCTAATTAACCACATAAACTCTCCTTAAGGCGGCACGCAATATAAAAGCGACTGGGCATACCTACGCCAGAATCGAATGACTTAAAGTTGAAATATAGTTATTTACGAGACATATAGCTGAGGATTGACAGAAACCTCCACTGAAACTAAAAAAATATATATTTCTTAGGACGTTTTGGTAAAAGTCATACAACGAAATTTTCAAGAACTCTTGATGTACCTAAATCACCTTTAAGTGGTTATGCGTTAAGTTACCAGTAGCCAGGGGCGTATATTCCATACAAGCATAAATAGCATTATTTTGTTATTCTGGGATATTTACTACACATATTGTTTTGAAATATTGATTTTGACATCTCCATTCTGGTAATTATCAGATTTTAAGTCAATACATTTATTAAATGCAACAAGACAATGCTTTTTTTCTTTTATGCGATGCACACATCTGCCAGTGACCCTGTGCTGAGGCCACGAGCGGTTGGGTGACTATTAACATAATAATTTTCTTATAAAACATTATCACCCGTTTTACAAATGGCGGGAGCTTACAATAATGCTTCTTAGCATTTAGTATTCCACAACATCTTTCTTTCTCCGTGCTTTCAATTTTTTGTGCCCTTACACAATAAAAGTTACTGATCAACGTTGATTATATTTAGAATAATTCGTAGAGACAGACACACACACACAACAACAACAACATCGATTGTGTACATACAACAATAAGGCAACGCACACACCCTTAGAGCCCATTTCTACCTGCAAGAGACTTTGAAAAGCATTATCCGTCACTAAGCACACTCGCAAGAAATAATATTTAGACAACGCTTACAACGAACTGTACTGTAAGGCAGGCGCTTCGCTTGCAAGCGAGACTGTCAGGCAAACTGAACTCGCGCGTACTACGTTTGAATAAACGTGCGAATGATACCGTCAGGCAGCACTTGCAAGTAGACCCGTCAGGCAGGCACCGAGACAATAATTGTCTCCCAACTTAAACAGCCACTGAACTTGCAAGTCACAATACCCTGAGCAGTATACAAGGCAATCAGAGCCAGTTTCCTGACAGGTGAAAACACGGCTTTACAACAAAAAAACACTCGACATGAGAAATGCTTTAAATATGGTTTCTTTTAAATCTCAAATAACAAATAAAGAAAATACGAAAGCGTCATTTCGCATTTACTATCACTTTTAAACTATTGCGTACTTCTAAAAACAATATTTTGTGAGTTTATTATTAACACGTTCGTCGCGACGTCGCCCAAATGTGGGTGACACTTTTGTTGAAGTTAATAGAATTTTTAAAAGTAAACAATTTACTGTAATAATTTCTTATACGAATATGTAGCTATAGGATGTACTACATTAAAATACTAAAAATATTCACATTGTACAATACCTTTTATTACTTTATATAACATTATGTCACATTGGTTTCGTTTAAACACATTTGAGGGGAAGAACGATATTCTTTGCGATAAATCGAAGATAATAATATCATAATACTCGAGTCACATTGTATATGTATCACTTGTGTACCGAGAGTCGGATTTGGGCCCCGTGAGAAACGCAAACGGATCACGCTGCCCGACGAACGTGTTAAAGAAAATCTTACATAACTTCAATCTCATTAAACAATACAATAAGGGCACTTATAAACGAAAACTTACGTCTTAATTCATCTTATATCTAGACGAGGCAGTGCGGTTTTGCGAATAAACAAACATTTTCATTCAAATCTAAAATATTTATATCAAATACTTCATTCTAGATCCCCTATATCTTTAAAAACGGAATCTTAAAGAATAAAATTTTATTTGCGATAAGGGTCCATACTCAGTAGCCTCGGGCGCGAAATGTATTTGTTCTGTGCGGGTGTTTTTGATTTTCAGTCAATTACAGGGTATGGGGCATAATCAATATTGGCAAACCATTGAATTAAGAAATATAAAGATACCATATACGCGTGTATTTTGATAGAAAAATGGTACCTCTATAAAACATCGTAAGCAAGATTCTCCGATTCCAACGCGCATAAGAGATATTTAGAAAATTCAATGTTTTTTTAAATGGCAGGAACTGTTTTAATTCTACACTTTTTGAGAGACCCTATACAGTTATGTATGTATGTTTTTTTTTCCACTGACTCAACAAAGTGACTACAGTGCGCCTGATGGTAAGTGCAGTGTAGGCCAAAAACGAAAGCGACTATCAAAGGACGAACATCCATTAACAGTCGTCCTAGCCACGCCGTCCCGCACGCGCCGCGACGGCATGTCTCCAGGCGTATCAACAACTGGACATACACAAACTGATCTCGAGACGCGACAGGCCGAGGCGAGTCACTGTAACGGTCTTACACTTGTGTGCTGTGTGCTGTGTCGGGCGCCAGCATGGAGGGCAACTCCTCAGATTCAAAGATGTGCTGAAGCGGCACATGAAGAAATGCTCTCTGGATCCGTCGCAGTGGGAGAAGCTTGCTTCCTCTCGGGCGGACTGGAGGAGACTCGTCAAGTCCAGAGTCTTTGATTTAGAAAACGAACGGCGTTGCGAGTTAGACTCGAAGCGTGACGAGTTAGAAGCCCGGCCATCTGCGGCTATTAACTACAATTATGCGAATGGTGTGCTCACATGCCCTCCATACTCAAGAGTCTTCCTAAAGAAGATAGGGTGTGTGAGTCACCTAAGAGCACGCGACCGGAGAAATCGGAGTTGAAACAGCCGCTGTGGCCGACTCCGGCCAGGACATCATCATCATCACTGTGCTCACGCTCCAGTTCGGACAATCTTCTTACCACCATAATAGAATTATGTATATTGCTTTATATTTTAATGTATGTAATTGAAGTTATAGCGGCGACAGTACGAAGTTGAACTCAGAACGTCAGGATAGGCTCCTCGCGATGATCCAGAATATCTGCAATTTAATTTTAGAATGTTCATTTCCTGTATATTTTCATTCATCATCATCAGCAAGTCCACTGTTGGACATAGACCTCTCCTAACAAGCGCTATGGAGCTCGATTTTCGGCTCTTCTCGTCCACTCCTTTCCGGCCACATTGCCGAGTGAGCCACCTGATGCAACGTCTATCGGTTCTTCAGTACACATGAGCTTCCCTTTGGCACTTTAACCGGCACATACGGATAACCATGTGGACATCGGTCCCCTGTCGGGTAGCGTCATTCCGGACCTCGTCCCTCAGAGAGATGCCCTGTTTTTGATAGCCCGGGGAAAGTCCTACATAGGACCACTCAGGGCCGCTGTGGGGGAGTGTCCCCGGTGTGTCAGACACTTACTGGCTAAAAACCTCTGGTGTCTCTTCTCCTTATCTTTGCTAACCGAGTCTGAAAGTTCACATTCATCCTTGGGTCCGGTGTGCGAAAGGCCTATAAAGGTCTCAACTCTTGGATGGATATAAACGATCACCCTTTAGTCACTCAGCCCCTCAGTTCAACTGCCTGATGGGGTCACAATATACAAGAACAGTATAGTCACCTTTAGCGATGGTCCACCAGGGCAGCGTGACGTACGTGAGGTACGCGTTGAGAGGCGCCGACTGCTGCCGCTTGCCCTCCTTCCACAGGTGGAACGTCTGCGAGAACCCGCGTGACGCCCACACCGGATTGTACGCGCCGTCGTCCAACTCTGGCGACACACACTCGGCTTATCACTCAGCATGCCGCGCGGTCAAGGCGACGCGGGTAACATGGCGACGGGGGCATCCTACAGCCGCCGGCTTGGACATCGATAAGCCGCTCTAGTGCTCATACCGCTGCAGCGATAACTTAGCTAAATGGGGTATTTATCCGCCTCTTTATAGGCGATAATTTTCATAAGACCGTCACGGTAGCTTGTAGAGGGGATGGCAGCAAAAGTATTCCAGACTTGTACCAAATAAAAACCCCAAGTTGACTACTTCTTCGCATCAAGTTAGACGTGTAATCACCGCGTGCGATCTATTTATTTCTAAAGTCTCGTCATGATTAAACGATTTTAGATATAAGAAACATATCTTATAGCAGTAAGCGTAGTGGATGAAAAAGCTTTGAACTTGCTGTCAAAAGTCTAACATTGACAGGAAATTCATGCACGGGCAATCACTAAGAGATCAAATGACAATTATAGCAAATTTAAACCTGATTTAAGTGACTCCTACCGCAGCAATCAGAGGCGACACCCACCGTTGTGATTTCTCTTGGGCAGGTCACACCAGTAGTATATATCTGTCCCATCTGGCGTAGTCTTGCGCGGTGGCCGCCTCACCCCCTCCCCGGCTCTGTGCCTGCGCTGGGCGGTCGCGAGGAGAGTCCCTCCACCCTCGCCCTCATCGTCGCCTTCGTTCCCGTTGGCGTCGGTCTCCAGTCTCGGTATGCAGGGTAGCTCCTCTCTGCCGCGCACGGTCCGGCGCGAGCCAGTCTCGCAGAGCGTGCGACCAGGCTGACCGATAATTATGTCCCGCTCGTCTAGCGACACGGCGTCGTCGGCCAACTCGCACTCGCCCTTCCAGCTGCGCCGGTGGAGCGGCTTGCGGCGGCCCGGGGCTGCTGTCACGTCTTCTGTCTTTTCGCATTTAGAGAGGCGGCGACAGAGAGGCGACCGGTTCGAGGGGGCGAGCGGCGGAGGATCCTCGCCCTTCCAGCTGTGCCGGCGACGGAGGCGATGGCGCGGGAGGGGTGGGGTGACGGTATGCAGGCAGGCCGGCGTGGAGAGGTCGCGGTGGTCGCGGGCGCCGCACACGTCGCGCATGTCGCCGGGCGAGGGGGGCGCGGGGGGACCCGCTGCGGACACACACGGCATACGTTAGAAGTTGCTACTCGCACTCGCTTTGGAGAGATATCACAGTGCCGCGCGACAGCTACTCATATATAAAATAGGCCCCGCACACACCACGGGTTGCTGGATGAATCTACCTGCGAAGGTCTATACTTTTCAACATACAAGTTCCACTTTATCACAACGGTTTATCTGCGCAAGTAGATCTCTAACATGTATGGGTCGCAATAAAAGACAACGACAAAGAAAAGTGCAAAATGTATTAAACTGCCATAGCATGAAGTGATATTCCGAAAGCTTACGTCAATTCCATACATTTTGCACTTTTTACTAGCGTGATCGTTTATCGAATATTTTTTTGTCTAGGCCCTTAGGAGACACATTAAAAAGGTACTTCATAACAGGTGTGATATGACTTATCCGATGTCAGTAAATATTTGTAATAAATACGATGGTTGGTTTTATGAACTTTGGACAAACTAATGAGAATTTCGCCTCGCGACATGCAACATCTCTCCCTACGTCACAGCATTAACACCGTTACCGAATCACTTTAACGCAAACTATGGAGCGAGTTCTAGCAACTTCTACGCGTGTCGTGCGGGTCTGGAATATGGCGGAATCGACGCAGACCGGCCTCCACAGATATCGAAGGCTCCATCAAAAATCTTACTAAAATAGGCACTAAAGCGATTCTTCTACTAGTAGTCATATTATCTATAAGCATGGCGTAATTATTGATGAAGCAACTACGAGGCAAATTCTAGTCACTCTACAAATGGGTGAAAGCTAAGCTTAACATGTATATTACTTTTTATTATCTGTAGGAAATGTCATCAAATTGTTGCGAAATGTTGAGTTAAGCATTAGTAAAAGAGAGAGCGAGAGGACAGCCATCCTAGAGACTCATCGGACAAGATACCATCGCAGGAGGGATGTCTTCGCGCGCAATGAGCGACCAGTAACGCCGCTATTCTCTGTTATCACAGCACTAGTAGAGGCGACATTCCTATCGGATGTCATGTCGGTTCCCTCACAATGTGACCTTCACTGAACTATGAGCAGTCGCGGCGCCGGTCCCTCACCCACTAGGCCATATCACTTACTAGCTGTATCAGGTTTGCGCTTATATGTCACATCCAATGTGGCCAACAGTCCAATTGATTGCTGTTGTCTTCTATGAATAGCAAAGTATATGGCAAGTTATCGGTTTTTCCGAAGTTGGATTTGGTTCTGTGAACACTCGGGCATTACTCAAGTTTACGAATAAGCACGAAACAATAAGACGCTTAAAAAAAGAAAAGCGATAGCAGGTAGCGCGATTACTGACATATAGCGGCTTAGCGGAACAGGAGTAGCACTGACCGTCCCGCAGGTCCCCGGCCTCGACCTCGGCGACGCCGCTGAGCAGCGAGTCGAGGCCCTCGTTCTCGGAGCGGCTCTTGTCGCGCGCGTCGCGAGCCCGCCACCCGCCGCGGGAGTAGTTGTTAATATTGGCGCTGGGGTCGCTCAGGCGCCGCTGAAACGCATGCGAAAACACTGTCTGTATTCTATGTAGTCGTTGCCGCCACGGCACGGCGAGCACACCGCGCCCGGCGGCGAGCAGGCCGTGGCGCACTCAACAACGACATCGACTATTAACAACAATAAAACCTATCGGTAGTCACAGCGATCCGGCCGGCCGGCACAAATATCAAACCAATATCAGGACAGTGGGAACACGCTCGCCGGAAGACCATTCCACAGCCCACCGACTCGGCAAAAGTAAAAGCTAAAGAACCTCTTAGTCCTCGCCGGGGTGTGAGTTACCGTATAGCTGTGCTGCGTAAACCCGCGCACATAGTTCTACTAAGGAAGAGAGAGGGTGGAACAAGGAAGAGAGAGATGGAAGAGAAATTAATTGTATAAGAGAGAGGAAATAATAAGTGAAAAAAGAGTCACTATTCTTATATTTATAAACAGTTGGTGAACTCCAGCTAACTGATAGCGAGATATTGTTAATTGCGCCGCAGATTACGATAACCAGATAGTTTATAACCGATGTTGAGATGTGCCAAGTGATCGACATAGCTACCAGAACTAGCGAACTATGCTGACATCATGCTAACCTTTCATTCCGACGAATCGAGGATCTCTGGAGTACGAAGGTGGAAGTCGGAGATCACGAGTGGGAACCGTCAATCGGCAAAAGTATTTTAAAATAATATCCCGAGGGCACACACGAAGACGGCTTTTAAAAGTCACTGAGAACTGGATGACAAGACGCGAATCCCAGTCTCAATGGAGCTTGTTGAGATAGGCTTAATTCTAATCATTTACGGCAGCAAGCTGATGATATCGATAGCAATAAAACTATCAACTCTAAGCCTAAGGCTACACTGAAGGAGATTAACTACTGTCTTGCAAATTCTCATTCTGCACATTGAGATGCAGGGGAATAAGATTCCATGTCGTGTTGCACCAATAAGCTGCGACTCGAACTCCTACCCTGCTTGAGTAAGTCTCTTTGTAATGGTGGAATATAATCGCCTAAAACCAGATGATAGTGTATTCTTCTCATCTTTATACCCCCACTTTGCAATTACATCTCTATTGCTGATGCTGTATGGTAGTGTAATAGCAGGTTCAAGTACCTGGTGCCTGTAGAGGAACATCTCCTCGGGGTCCTCGTCCCAGTCGCTGTCCCACGCGTCAGTGGCTGGCAGGCCGGGCTCCGAGCTGGGCGTGTCGAGGCCGGAGCCGCGCGGCCGCGACACCGCCATTTCGGCGTGCCCCTTGCCGCCGGGACCCTTCATGCGCACGAATTCGCATCGCGCAGCCGTGCCTGAAGCACCCGTTGCGCCGCCCAGCAGACCGAACGACATGCGCTGAGCTACCTTCGACGACAGAGACGATTGCTGGAACCGTCGCAACATATCAATTGGAGACTATCAATGGATATTCATTCTTTGATGGTCGCTTTCGTTTTTGAACTTCGCTGTACTTACCATCAGGTGCAATGTAGTCATTATGTCGAGCCAGATAAAAAAAAGAGAAAAAATATATGCGCTAAACAAAACCTTATCATTTCCTTGTTCGCCGTTTGGTGGACTTCGACATACTAATGAGAATATTAATAAACTAAAATGAGTATTTGCTAAAAAAAAACGCTGGCTGACGCACTGAACCTAGCATATAAATGTGTCCGCCATATTTAATGACAACTATTGCTCTATGTAGATTACGTGCCGTTCTTTTAGCCATTCTATAAGTTTATCATATCAGCTATAGGAAGTCCACTGCAGGCCGTCCCTTATGTTTTTCAGAACGACCGGTCTGAAGCAGTTTGCATCCAGCGCCATCATTTGATTTGGACTAGGTCATCAGACCCCACCTTGCCGTCTGAGGTCCCAGACTGGGCTTGCAAATACGTGGACTCCACTCCCCTGTCCCAGCGTCAATCCTCTCTTCGAGCTATAAATCCTAACAACTGGCTTACAACTAGCAACTTGCTTATCGGTAGGTGGGGGTTAGTCAGTGACTCTTGTTCACCTAGGAATCGCTTCACATCTGACTTAATCACGTAGAGGAACACCAGGCCTCGTCCTGCGCACGGCTCGATGCGTGCCAGTGGGCCATCGGATGAGACTCACAGTTAACTACAACATTTTTGCAGTTTATGTCATTACCAACGATGACATTGATCGGAAACTTTCGTTTTCATGCAGTGAGATATTATGGCCAGGAAAACCTCGCGTAACTTCCTGAACGCGGCTCATCCGGGTTGGATTCAAAGACATTTTGTGAGTTATAGTTGTGAGTTAAAGCATCATTATTGGTTGTTAATGTTATTAATATTATATTATTTGTAATAATAAATATTATTGTAAATAATTATTGTTTATATTTATATAATAATAGAGGAAAGACTTCATAAATATGAATCTGTAGCTCGTGTCACCCTTTAGCGTTTGGAACAGGCGCCCGGTGCCGCGCCATTGCTCGTCTCGCCACCGCCGCGACACGACAAGGGGTTGGCAGATCGATCCCGGCCTGCGCTCAGCGCGGCAAATGCAAGGGGAGCCACGGGGGGTGGCCGGGCGGCTGTGTTGAGGGGTGAATATCAACAGGTTTCCCTCCGAGCGGCAGCGGCTAATAAACCCGTGCGCGAGTTCATTTCGCAGGGCCACGTGGTAATTCGGCATAAATTATAATATTACATACCTGTGTGTGTGTGTGTGTGTGTGTGTGTGTGAGTTCGTGTGTTTTTCCGGATCAAGTATGCATTTAGGTACCACATGCTCACTGGTGAAGGAAAATGGCGAATAAAATCGCATAACATAGACTTCATAATTGCCGATTTATTTTATACAGTTTTAACAAAATAACTGCAGCGCACCTGATGACAAGTACAAGTGTAGCCCAAGCACGGCCATTGCTGCCATGCAACGAGACGACCTTACGACCACGACCAAAACCTTTTTTAGGTATAAGTAAACTGGAAATATGAATAAAATTCACACACTTGGATGTCATGGTTAAAATGCCCAGTACATACAACCTTCTAAAGAGTTTTCTCATATCGGAAATATACAGAATTATACCTACTAACACGTGTTAAGCCAATTATAATTAATTCAATAATGTTAATAGTTTATACGGAAAAAAAATTGCTAATGTGTTTAAAACCGACGGCCTGCAACATCGCAGCCGGGGCTATTCTCGCTAGCGTCTGAGCTGTTCACCCGGATGCGAATATATTAAGCCTGGTAGGGTTGTAGCAGCAGACAGCAATGATATGCGGGGAGCCCTGCTGCTCTGCGTCGCGAATGAATAGGCCTTGAGAAGCAAGGCCGAATGCCGGCGCCGTCTGCCGCGCGCGCTGCCGCCTCCCAGAGTAACAATGATCTCAGCCTACTATATAAAACACACGCGTTAGCCTCGTTTCCAATACACTAGGATAACGTTATTTCAATGATTACCGTTTCTGGTCACAAAAAATATTTCTTAGGAATCCTAGAGCATGTCACGTGCACGTGCCCTGCAGACGGCGATCAGCTACGCTATTGGTCACGTTGAGCACGGAATACAAGCGTAAAGTTTATACAGTCATTAACGTATCTCTGCTAACCTCTAAAGGGTTATAGCGAGACGATATATAGTACCAGCTGAACTACGTGCCGCCAAACAGTCAATAAATTTCGTGTTAATTTTTAATTAATAACTTAGTCTCCCTCACTCACTTCCCTTCTCACTCCTCCTCCTCACTGTTCAAATTGCATCCCCTATTTTCACCCGAAAGTAATATTTTTGCAACAAGAATAACCTATATGCATCTGTCTCCAAGGTCTAATTTGTATGCTGTATGCTAAAATTAATCAAACTGCTTCAGACGTTTTGACAGGAAAGCGGAACAAACATACACTTTGGAATTTATAGTATATATATATATCAGTGAGATTTCGGAGTTTCTCACATGGACAGACAAATCCATTTCGTTTGAAAGTATAACATCTACAATCGGTCATTTCTTAAATAATTTCACTATACTATATTTTTACAATATTTTAGCGAAACATAAACTGTGATGCAAGTACTCTTTAATAACAATCATACTTGCTTCAGGAAATACATTTGGTACACTCTGATTAAGCCGATGAGAGTCGCGCGGCTCCCGGAAGCGATAAACAAATTATTTGATTCCAGCCAACTCTGTGAGTAGCCATGTCTGTAATGTCAATATTCATGATCTACGATTTGAATAAAAAAATATATAGAAGAGCATAATAAATTCAGCCTACCAAAAAGTGTTTTCAACCCAGGCACAGTTTAAATAATAAGACGACATTACAAAAATATCGATCTCACTAGATATTTTATTTTACTGACTTCTAAATTAGATGCTCCATCAAACGAGCTTTTGTTAAATAATCAAATGGTACATAATGGTACATCTTCGGTCACTCAATAGAAGATTATGTGCACGAAACTTTTTCCCTTAGCAACAAACCGCATCCGTCCACTGCTGGACGAAGGCTTCTTCCAAAGTTAGAAACAGCGAGCATATCAGGATTTTCCCTGAATCGGTCTGTAACTCTTAAAGAAAAACCAACCGAGATTAATTACTAACCGAGCGAATTATTTTATGCGCTTCGAAAGGCGCATTGTTTGTGTCTTCCTATCGTATATTTTTTTGCGGATAGCGGAAACTCCGACGTAATTGAGGAAGGCAAGCGAAGGCGAGGTTTTGAATGAGTCATTTACTTGTTTCTTTTAAAACAATCGGCGTTTAATAACAATGTACTAGGCATGGGAATATGCATTAACATTTTATCAAAAAGTAGCAAGTAAACGCTGTTTCATGAGCGTTAATTTCAAATATCAATTGTATATCTGTAAAGAACGTTTCCTCACCACTCCGCGAAGCTATAGACACGAAGGTGTATATCGGCGCTGCTCATTGGTTTCAAAGTGACAGTCGTCACTAATGTCAGTGCGAAAGAACTCAAATAACCTATGCAAATAGCGAGCTCTCATGGATGTTACCATAATTGTTTATTTAACTAAAACACATTATAAAGAAGTAAATAATAGCTTTATCGGTTGTTTTTTGTTCACAGATGAGATTATGCTCAACCGTGTGTAATACTTGTTTTTTAACTTTGTAATTGTATTCAATAAAACTATCAATTTGTTTACAAAGAAACACACCTCTTGGTATTTTTAAGGCCTGTATAATCATATTATCTATGTACGCTTTATTAGCACCGAAGAGAAAATATGTCATGTTAATATGTACATAGAACAAGCTACTCTGAAGCGGCGCGGTAAACTTGTAATTCTAATTACGTGTGTATATACTATATTTTAATAGAATAGTGTATTGGGCCACTAGCAAACCGTGTATGAATCAAATAAAATAAACAACGTTAAATGCTAACCCGACATTCAAAGGAAATCGTGGGTAGTTGGAAAATTGATCAGCTTGTTTACCTAAAAAATGTGTTACAATTAAAGGTTAACATTTTTGGTTAATTGACTGGAATTTATTCTGTTACTAATAACATTTGTGCAAGGTCGAGGGGCATTGCAATCTACTGACGCTCAAGAATAGTTAATTTTCTAACTCTTAGTCATGCTTCTGTGTTTTTTGAGGATGCGAAATCTTGGATCGTTACAACTTCAAAACATGGCTGAAGGATAGTATTGTTACAGAGTACAGGCAAAAATATAACTAAACAATGTGATGCTTTACACGAGCAGCATGGTATTTACACTGAGCACATGAGTCAGCCTGTAATCGTAACGTGATAATGATTAATCGATGCCACAGTGACATTCGCATAACAGAATCATTATCCGGCGGGCCGGTGGGCCGGCGGGCCGGCGGGCAGCCGGGAACTAATCTCTTACCCTAACTTTATAAGAGTCGGTATCGTTTGGTCTAATTATCGATACACCTAGGTTGACTATATGACCATAGCGCAATACGAACGCACTTCGTTTGGACTAGATATCCTTACGTCTATATCTCTGTATGACTAGTGGGAGCACATCTTGAAAATACATGCCATTTATACTTGATATCGTGATGGAAAATTAATATGAGAATTACAGTACGCTCGTCCAAATCACTGACTCATACGTTGCTTGAACTCTCACGTTATAGGCTAATGGAAAAACTAACGTGGGAAGCGAATTCCGCTCCTCAGGTGCGCAGTAAAAATGAGAAAGCCATTAAGTTCCATGTCCAGAGGAATACTCTCCTTATAACTTCTAAATGACATTATATCAACTCAAGATGTGGTCCACCTAGTCATGTAGAGTTGTAGCTATATGGGTACACAATCTAATCGAGATTCAGGCGTATGGCGATATCGCCATATCGGCAACCTTTGCATAGCGATAATTAGACCAAAAGATACCGACCCGCTTATAATTATTATTTATTCTATAGCTATAAAATAATATACTATTATAGTTACACGGGTTAAATAAAAAAGAGATAACTATAGGTATTATGTTTAACAAATAGATACATTTACTGCAGTGTATAATGACGTAATAGGTAATACTCCGAACGAAGCAATGTAAAAAGTCAGAGGCCGAGGCAGCTGGCAATTGCGCAATGAATTCCAATCGGAAGCGCAGGTTTTTCCATGATACAAGGCGATCAATCTGTCGAGTGACTCGACGTGAAGGTCGCGGCAACTGTAGCGCCGCGCTGCTCTGCGACTGCTCTATACTTGCGAGGGGTTAGCGACCACCGCAATTACTTCATTTTTATCATAAAACGCAATAACTTAACCGCTCATCTTACATTGATTACCTGGTGAGTATTTTTTCAATTAATCCTAATCCCTCGGATATGCTTATTCAATGTTCTTTATAGTTAAAATTTCGCTGGTGTATATTATTTTCATTTGTGTTATTTTCAAGCCATCTCACTAAATTGTACTAATCACACGAAATTATAATTCCCTAATTCTGACTGTGTACCAAACCCAATGCCAAAACGACTTTCATCTAATATAAATGTCGTATGGTATGACCAGCCACTGGTCAGTTGCGTGTCTTGTGGTGCGGCCTGACTCCGTATTCATCGTACTCCATCTCCGTACTTCTTGAACTGTATTGCACTCGCTGTCAAATGCAGAGTACGTACTAATTATGACAACATGCGAAAAACTTTCTATCACCCCTATAAATCACCCAATATTTTCTCAATATATATTTTTAATACATTTAGACATAATTTTCTAACGTTTTTCAGGATTGGATGGTGTTTCATTTATGCTAATCTCACTTCACCGAATTTGTATGAGGAAACTTCAGCTAATGTTTGCAATGACTAAAAGTACAATAAACCATTAATCTCTAACAAATTGATTAAAAATGGCAATCGTCTGCAACATATGTAGCAATTAATTTGAGAATTTCCAGTACAACGCGGCATCTACTCCGCGACTACTCCGAACCTTTAATTTTCAAAATAACAAAGATAACAATAGTAACCACTTTATTAAATGACCGCTACCAACAAACATTCACAGAACCATTCTCATTTACAATCAGAGCTGTTGTTCAAAGAGTTCCAATAACTAGTTCTGTTAATTCATGGACTGAAGGTCAGGCAGGTGCGAAGGCGTGATAGAGATTTCGTCATTTCGGGCGGAAGGGCGAGTGCACTCGGACTTATGTTACACGTGTGAACGCACCGCTAATCAACCTATTCTATATACATTCGAATGATTTCCAGTTTCGGCCCACATACAGCTGACGATTTCATAATCACCGATATTTATTAGACACACATTGAATTTTGTGAGGCGAAACCGAATTGTAATCAGAAGACAAGGCAGCCATGTTAACGACTTGAAGCTCTTACAGAACGGGCTGATGCTGCAAAGGATGCGCCGGGTGATGATATATGCCTTACGCTCCAGACAGAAAGTGATCCCGTAACTGAAGCTATTAATCTGAGGTAGCAATTCACGTACAAAAGAATGAGGAAGAGTGAAAAGCAAATTCAAAGTATCCTCAATCGTTTACTTAGGTAAAGTGGTCGGTCGTAGATTCATGACGATACATCTACGCGTATTCTGGATAATGCAGTCTCCGGAAAGCGCCTTGGAATTTGGAAATTCAGAGGATAGAATATTCTGTAAACAGAATATTTGGCAAAAATAAACCCAACTTAAGCTTGATTATAAATAAATTTAGTGTGAAACGTAAACTTGGCACTTGTTGCCGTCGCGTTAGACCTCTGGTCTAATTTCCGAAGGGTAGTGACATTACCGGCGGTCGCCTTTTATAAAAGTCATGGGGGCGGGTCGAATCGGGTCAACGCAGTCACTCGGCGGTCCAGTTAATTATCCTTAGGGCTAACGAACCCTACTGAAATGCCAAATGTTACAAATACATTCGCTACTGCCTACCATTACCTTAAATATATACACAGTAGGATGTGATCCCAAGTGCACGCGAAATGCGAACGTATACTTCCGAAGTCCTAGTATTTAATTCTTTTCAATTGACAATTAATGGCAATTAATTCAAAGTACCAATGAGGTCCATTTCACAAATGGTAAATAAGATTGTGAATTGCTATAACGTACATCGGCCCACGCGGAAAAGCGAGGTGACCGCCCGCATACAATTTGTATTCGTTTCCTTGTTAATAAATTACTATTATTAAACGTGCGAGGGTGGCTGATATTGCATTGATTCTCCGCTAAACATACTCTCTTTAATGAATTACTATGCTTTGTAATTGTTCCCTTGATAGCGCTGAGAGACGGATCGAGTAGATACTTATCAATGACTGTTTATAATCCTGGCAATGTGTAATCTTATGCACACAAATTCTATCGATATATCTGGATCTACATTAACCAGAACATTTCACATTGCAATCAGAGCGAACTATATTCATATCGCTGGGGATATAGACTATTTCATGTCAAAATCAGCCGGCCATATTTGTCACAAAATTGTCGCATTTCATAGAATAGGTTTATGTAAGATGGGGTAGTTAATAATGGATACCGCTTTATTTTACAGGACAATCGATTTTGTGCAAGAAAAGCGGGTATCTGATTTTCTTGATGGCTCTTTCTTATGGATTTTACTTTCTGAACCGGTGGTAGATTCACCTTATTGAAAAATATAAAAGTTTTCGTAGCACGCACACTGAAATAAAGTAGTTTAGAGTTTATGGAGATCACTCACCCTGGAGTCGTAGACTCTGGTGAGCGTGTCGTAGCGAATGGACCCGAGGAAGATGACGGCGAGCGCGCAGCCACCGCCCCGGCCGCGCGCCGCCAGCTCCACGCACACCATCTCGCCGTCCCGCACCACCATGTCGCGGAACACCTGCCGACACGACGCGAGCCCGCCGCTCAGCAACTTCACTTAAATCGACTCCTCTATGCCACTGCACGAATCCATTTCCACTTCTACTGTAATATAATGCCTAATACAAACAATATCAAATGTGGCAACATTTTTAATGAACTCTAAGCAAACTCTTGATCTCAGTCACACTTGGCAGAAGGTGACGATGAGGCCAATGATAGACCGCGTTTGCCAATCAAATATCTTTACATTCTTCTTTCGTGTGATCATGGATATATGGACGCAAATAGGATATTTTATTCAACCTCGACTTAGCTTCTTGGCACCGTGTTTAAATTGTTTACATATTATCAAAAGTAGTCATAAAAATAAAACCAATACTGAAACGCGCATAAAAATGCAACATGGCAAAACCCGGTAGCAATAAAACACGAAAATATACCAAATGGCTATTGATGAGTTAGTGCGTAATGAACTTGCGCAGGCTGTACCCCGTATAATTAATAATATTTTTTTTATTGGATCAAAAATTTTTACATTGTATAATTTAATTTACGTTGACGCCTGCACTAGTCGTGAGACTGTATCGCAGGCGTCAGCGCCCACCATTACAGAGAATACAAGTAATTACAAAAATATACAGACGTGTTGTGTATAGGTGTGTTATGTGTAGAAAAGGGTGAGTAAAGAGTGTTGTGTGTGAGTGCAGATTATATATAAGCATTTAAAAGATTTTCAGTTTGTAATTAATCGAGCTGCAACAAGTAATCCTTGACTTTGATTTTAAGTTCATAAAGGGAAAGGGGATAGATATTGAGAATTACATTTAGTTTGTTGTAAAATCGAGCGCTTAAAATTTTGAAGTGTCTAGAGGCGACTGAGGCGCGGTGAGATTCAGTTTTACAGACAGTAAGCCCTAGACGTTTATTTAGAATGCCTAAATACAACGATTGAGTGTCATGCCTAAAAACAATAGTATAGGTTCCCATGTTGGCGACTGCGAGGACTCGCCTGCCTACCGCGCTGTCGGCGCGTGTAAGCATAGTGGCAAATACCAACAAAAACATCATGAATCATAGCGAGACGGCAGAGCTTATTGCAAAGAATATGCGCGAAGTGGTGACAATGTATACGCAGAAACTCATCCCAGCGAACACATACGAGTACACTGTCTCTTAAATCTAAACGACGCTAAGCTGACAATATTTATTTATACCAGGAAAATGTGATACAAACACGATTTATAAACTAGCTTATACACAAAGAGAATAATAATCTTAAACAGATAGCAGTTTAGATAGGGAACTCAACAATTTGGAATTATAACGATAGCTTCATGTAAGCTATCTTTCTCACTCACTCGACACCTCAACCGGATCTGATAGCGATGCCTGATAAGATTGCATATCTTATATGTGCTATATTTATCCGTAATATTGTCCTGTTATATTTCATTTTTTGTAATAAATACACATTTAAAAAATTATTTCAACCTTTTCAACTTCCATTCTTGACCTTAGAATATAAATGTATTCCATGGCCCTTATGACGAAACGGAACTAGAATCAAAGACCGTGATTTCAAGCAAGACTAGTATTCTAATGACTCTAGCGCACAAACAACTTACACAATAACTTCAACGACATACATGTACATATGTCTAATGACATTATAAATCAATCGTTGCTTTCGTAAGCGTAATATCTTTCTAGTTGATCTCTATTTTTTCATATTAGCGAAGTGCGAATAGCGCAATTATCCTTATAATTAAATTAGTGTTTTTTATGATATATCAAACTGTTATCACTATTGGAATCAATAGGCGTGCGACAGCAGTGTGCGTGACAAGTATGTGTGAATGTGTACGCGCTTTGCAATGATTCCGTTCGGATCGACATAATTCCGCAATGATGACTCTGCAGGCCATCTGCTCTTCCCCGCATGCTATTCATGATTCGTTACATCGACATTATTTCTATATTTAATCTCGTGAAAAATGAAATCTTCATTGTAATAGAAACCCATAGTTAAGTTGGTTATTCGTCCATTATGTAAAGAAGCTATATAAAAACGTTTTTTATTTATTTTCTGTATAGCTCCAAATAATATTAATTTTGGACTTATTAATAACTTGTGACATTAAGGAAAATCAGCAGTTTAGTTAGCTGAAATAAAAAAGCGTTTAAAGTATTTGGTAGAATTTTATTGGAAGCATTACTTGACTGTTTCATAATTTATGCAATGAGGCCCAGTTGAGCCAAGCAATATCCACCTCACACTGAACCGACAGCGTCTATTGAGAGCCAGCCGGACACATTGATATTGACATCTAACTGCTTCGACAAGTAAACAAGAAATCGATGATACCCTACCATTGAATAGCAGAACTATTTCCGCATCTTCAATGACACCCATTCAATTCAATTCATAGCCTTTCTAAGTCTCTAATTGTATCTTCAACATTCAAAAATTTATATTATTAAGTATTATGTCTTCATGATAAACAAAGAAAGACCTGTAAAACGATTGGCCGGCCGATTGTACACAAACAAAAGAGAAACACATACTAAACGTATATAACGTTGTAAATAAAAAATCAATTCCATCAATATCACGTAAGGTGCGAGAATCAAGCGATGTTGATTAAATAAAACCCCAAATATTTTATGATCTCTAACTTGCTGCATCGTGATGCAGCGTCATCGCTCAGAACAATTCAGAATCGTTGGCGGATTCTCCGTTCCTTATCGGTACAAAGATCCTGACATGGATGACGCCGCGACCAGTCTGAGCCGTGACGTAGCCATCACCTGAGTAATGCCCTAATGACTCACTCCGTGCAGTGTAAACAGGCCGCTAATGACACAATTCGTACTTTGGACTCGCTTCAAACGCCTTCACTTCCGAGAATAATAACACTCGGCGCTGTTTAAGTAAAATGTATACGCTCCTGAACAATGAGAACGTATTTTTATACCAACTGTTCATATCTTCAAAATAATATAAACGATTTGTTTAAATGAGGATGTCTTACACTTTCCAATTGAAGCTCTTCTAATTTAGTAGCCGTCTGTTGCGCAGTGTGTGGTCTAGCGTTGTCGTGAAGCAGCAGTGGCGTGGAGCGATTGACCAGCCTAGGTTGTTTAGCCGCTAGCTTTTCCATCATGGTTTGCAATTGCTGACAATAGACATCAGCCGTTAATAGTCTGGCCAGATTTGAGAAAACTGCAATGAACAATACCGGCACTAATCCACCAAACGCTTACAAGTAACTTTTTTGGGGTTAATTTTCGCTTGGGGCAGGATTTGGCTGACTGGCCAGGATCCAACCATTGCGCTGAGCGCTTCCGATTATCGTAAAGAACCCATTTTTCATCACAGGTAATGATTCGGTTTAAAATACCTTCATTATTGTGCCGGTTTAGTAATGTAACGCAGCAGTCGACGCGCGTTTGCCGGTTTGCTTCAGTCAATTCGTGAGGTACCCACCTTTCAAGCTTTTTAATCTTCCCAATTTGCTTCAAGTGAATTAAAACAGTTTTATCACTAACATCGCAGCCTGCAGCTAACTCGGACGTGGTTTGCGATGGATCCGCTTCCACAATAGCCTTCAACTCTTCATTATCAACTTGAGTCTCAGGCCGTCCACGGGGCTTGTTCTGCAAGTCGAAATTTCCAGAACGAAAACGTTGGAACCAAAATCGAACTGTGTTTTCTTTTGCAACACGACCGCCATTTTTTTTTTTTTTTTTTTTTTTTTATACCGACTCGACACAGTGACTGCACCACACCTGATGATAAGCATGGTACAGTCCAAAAAACGCCAACGACTATCGAAAGGTAACAAAAAACCCAACGGTAGTCGCAGCGATCATGCCAGCCTGCACAAATATCTCTTCACGCTACGTTTAAAAGATCCCATATCATAGGATGGAGGGAACACGCTCGCCGGAAGACCATTCCACAGCCCAACGACACGGCAAAAGAAGGAGTTAGAGAACTTCTTTGTCCTGGCCGGGATGTGAGATACCGTATAGCTGTGACAACGCAAACCCGCGCGCGTGGATCTATTCAGGAAGGGAGAGGGTGGAACAAGGTTAAACAACTCCTCAGAACACTCGCCATGATACAGACGGTAGAAAACGCTCAGTGAGGCAACATCTCTGCGCAACTGAAGCGGTTCAAGATGTTTAGTCACTTCAGGATCATTCACAACGCGGACAGCCCTCCGCTGCAACCTGTCCAGGGCATCAAGTAAGTACTGGGCAGAACCGTCCCAAAGATGCGAACAATATTCCATGCAAGGCCTGACCTGAGCCTTATATAAAAGGAACAGTTGATTTGGCGTGAAAAACCGTCGCACCCTATTTAGGACACCAAGCCTACGTGATGTTGTAGAGATGACAGATCCTAAATGATCCCTAGGATTGAGATCACAGCGGATATTCATACCTAAGATACTTAGACTGTCGCATATTGCAAGTGACACATTCTGGAGAGAAGGAAGGGGGGAGAAAGGGGTTTTTTTGCTAGAAAAAGCACACACCTGCGTTTTCAAGGCATTGAACTCAACCAAATTCTTGTCGCCCCAAGAAGAAATGAGGCTCAAGGACCGATTGAGTCCAACAACCAAATCATGCCGATTCCTGACGGTGTCCTCCCGACAACAAGCGGGCTTGCTACAATAGCCCCCATGAACCGTGCTATCATCTGCATAACAATGTATACTGCCCAAAGACAGCATATCATTGATATGCAGAAGAAACAGGGTGGGTGAAAGCACAGAGCCTTGTGGAACTCCGGCATTAACTGACACGAACTGCGAACTGTGACCATCAACAAGGACACGAATTCTACGCTCGTGCAGAAAGCCAGAGATCCATGAACACAGATTGTCGGGAAGACCGTACGCACGAAGCTTGGAGAGAAGACCTCGGTGCCAGACCCTATCAAAAGCCTTGGCTATATCATACACATCATTCACCCTTCGAGTTGTTTCCGCAGCACTAGTGCCACGGCGGAACTCGTACTCGTAAATAATGCGATATTTTAAGTTTTCCATTTTGTAAAATGAGTGACACAAACAGAAAAAAACAGAAGAAAAAAACAAATGAATGACGATCATCGAAGCACAAATACATGAGTCTATAGCTGTACAAATTTGAATTTGGAATTCCTTACCAAAGAGGAGAAATTTGTGATTAAAGTGGCCAGTACGAAAAACGCCAATTTGATATGTAAGGACCTAATATATTGATGGCCGGGATAGACCTTCATAACTAAACCGGACGAGAGGGCGAACACTGACGTGCGCAGCCGGTCGAGTCAGAGTGTTAACTATTTTATTTGACTAGCATTTTTTCAATCTAGTCCTGAAATGTCAGCTTTTTTTTGAGAATGTTTTTATATAAATAATACCGATAAATGAAGTAAACGATGCATCTGGAAGCAGTCCAAGTGGTCCGGGTTAGACGAGCCAAGCGGCTCTGCAGTGGGATCGCGCGGCCAGTGGACAGTGGGGCTGTTAGAGGCAGAACAGACGCTGTGACCTATTTAATCCCAACCGGTGCTTATAATATCACATACACATACAGCTCTCTACAAATCAATTAATGTGCTACGATTTGAAAGCAATCATGACTATTTCGTAGTTATATATTTTAATCGCATCATATCATTTTTCCAGCAAGCAAACAAATTTCTTCAAACTCCTATATTTTTTTTTATTTGCAAAGTTTTGAATAGTACGGAACAAATATAATACACATCATAAAGTACAACACATGTATATAATACATATATACAAAATCATTGAATTAACTTTTAATAGCGAATATCTTGAAACCTTAGATTATTTATTATCTAAGTTTCAATCTTTTTTTTTTTTTGATAGCTTGGTGGAATTCCCTAACAGACCTCAGGGGGCGGTGAGGGCTGTCCCCCGGTGTGTCGGACTTGCACCGACTAAAACCCCCGGGGTATTTCTTCTTCCCCTCTGACCGGGGCCAGAGGTACAGTGTCACCCCCTTCTCCATCTAAGTTTGAATCATATTTTTAGCATTTCAACGTGTACTAACTCCGTAACATAGATTTTTTTTTGTATTAATAATTATACAATGTGTTAATAATTTTAATGTGTTTTTTTTTATCAGCGTAGTTTCGTAACTATTAATGGATTCTCTGCCCTTATTTCGTGTTAATTCTATAAAAAGACATTTGGCTCAAAGTCTGAGATTTATAGACGATATTTCGACTTTACTCAGCAAAGTTCTCTAAAACTAAACTCATTTTGACAAAAAACTGAATATACAATAGAACTTGAGTATAGCTATAGTATTCGCAAAGCTAAGTTCATGTCGGCATAATCGGTGACTTATCAAATTTTTTATCATTCATTACTTATAAATTGTAATGTTTTAGTAAAGTGTAAATAACTTAAAGTTGCGTGTATAGATTTCAACGTGACTGTTTCATGTGATTAGTGATGTGGAGCCGTCTTTAATTAGCGGTGTCATCGCTTGACATCATCAGAAGCACGAGGGCGACTGCCCGACGGTCAGTTCACTTGAAAATATTCACTTGACATAACGTAATACGCTGTAGTTTTAACATAGAGCATATTATATTTTGAACTATAATTTGAAAATTCATTTAAATATTTAAAAAAAAAAGTTATCAAGTAAATACAAATATGATGTTTTTTTTTAAATTCACCATCTTCTATTTACGGCACTTGGCTTAAAAAGAAGTATCGAGATTAAATCATTTTGTAGAAACAAATTTTCAGAACTTTGCTTGCCTCTTTACGTTAACTCAACGAACCCCCACACAGGAATGTCCCGACCGCAATACCGCGAGATCGTTATTAAAAACGTGACGTAAAGTAAACGCACCGCCTGCCTGTACATTCATTTAAAACTCTTCAGCAAATGTTTATTATGCATTCTTTGCGCATCCATTTGTCTGGTAGAGTCCTAAACTAAACGCACACGCGAAGCGTACGTTCATATTTCCATTGACGACAACCATTGATATGTCGGCGTGTTCAATAAGTTTCTAACTGAAAATGTAATTGTACAAAATTACATCAATGAGATTTTTTCGCACTCAGTTGCCAACAAATCATAAACTATGCAGAAATAATAATTTTAAGGAACCAGAGAAATCATGGAACCTTACATCGTAGCTATGATCGAGATATAGTTTGTCAGAAGCGCTTCCATTGCACGCGGCTCGGCACGTGCGCGCTCATTCAGTCACTCTTCTCAGTAGAAACACTTCGCAACACGACATTTATAAAAATTGACTGTGGTAAGGGTACTACAGTTGCTAATGTACTTGCGTACGCTAATGTTATAAGGTAGGCGCTTTACAACATTAGCATCTCAAGCGATCGACTTTGTCATTGTTCAAATCTTATCAGTGTACTCCTTACCAATCAAATTCAAAGGAAATTCATAATTTATTTAAACCTATATTATTTTAATAGCAGATAAATAATTTCTTTTTCTTTTCCTGTTATTATAAATACAAGTACAAAAATTTTAATTCCACATAAGTTTACAAATTGTATAACAAAACAAAAGCCTGTGCTAAAGCAAAAAAATAGTTTTGAAGGAATAAAGTCATTCCATAATTAGGAAACAAATGTAGAAACATTCGACTATAATATAATATTGTGTGTAAAGCTGTGTCAGCTAATAAAACCTCGGACTCGGCTGCGGAACCTGCGTGGGTATCATCCTGAAATGGTATCTCAATGGTAATAAGGTAAAGGTCGTGCTTAAACCGCTCGAACGCTTTACATCTAAATGTACGTTGCACAGAGTTGTGCAAATCACTAACGATAACAGATCAATCAGGCGACAACGCGATCGCTAGATGAACCGCAGTGCACGAGCCCTTGTGCCTTTACTATGGAACATAAAACACAAGATTATATCTGACGAGCACTCGTATGCGGTTAGCGTGTGACGCACCGCGCCCAGCGTCTACGCTTAATCAGCGACAAACCGCGGCTGGCGGCGATTAGGAACGTTTTCAGGACTGTCAGCTGCCAGTTAATTCAGTGCGATGACACGATAGCAATAATTAAAACATAACTAGAAATGCTAATGACCTTCCACCAAGTCCTTAACTCTATTCCATAGATCTAGTTTATTTAGAGTATTCTCTGAATTATTTACACTAGCCACTATTTACTTGAAACAAAGGATCATTAACACAATATTTTCCAGGTAAATTGATTACGGAGGGACGATAGTAAGTTTATTGATATTAACCTAGAATGGAATTAACTAGAAGTCGTACACTTTTAACTCCATTTATGATCTACGATCCTGATAAATACCTTCAACTCCCTATGATCTTGCAGACGACCTAAATGCGTCTATGAAGATTGAACAACTACTCAGATATTTATTTAGCTCTATCGTACAATGAAATCTGCCAATTGAATCTGAATGTTATCTGACACCACAGCCAGTATCTAGAGCATAGCAACGCTGCCGCATTAGTCTTTGGGGTGCGAAGCTATACGCGTCCAAATCTATGGGCACGACAGCTACTCTATAAACACGACTTATGAACGGAACTTATGTTCCAATACGCAATCACCGTTAAGCTTAACGCAGTTTTAAAGTTATATTATGAATATCAATCGATGAGGGGCCAATTATCGATACATTTAAATTCCAGACAAGTATGTTTTCGATTCATATTTTCTCGAAATGATACTAATTTATATGGAAAAATAAACAACAACAGCAAATACCGTATGTTTGTGATGATGTAAATGCTAAATGAGCAGCTGAGCCACCCAGCGCTGATTTTCAGCTGGCACCCAGTTATTGCATCAACGCGCAGAAAACAGCGAGGAAGGGCTGAATTAAAAATAGATAACTCCAGCTCCAGAGACTATATCAAAGTAATATATATAATGATATGTACACACGGATACGCCTGCAAATATATACGTGTATTACATACACATACCATATACATTATTTTTATTAATATACAGACACACACAATAATAAATAATAATCAAATTTAAACAACTAAATATAAGAGGCGTCCAGTTGCTTCACAGCATGCCGCTCTTTCAACGGGAAGGTTTTAATATAACTAGAATATGAGAAAGAAGAGTCAAACTGGCACCTAGTGTTATACCGATAGCCATTATAATACAATTCTGTCGTTGTTCCAACTGAGCCGCAAGGATCCGTGCGCGCTGACGCGAGGTGACGGTTTGTTTATTGTATAGTAACACATCGATACCATGGGCACGGGCCCCTTCGCTATTACTACGATATTATTGTAATTCAAAACACAGCAGTTTCATTACTTCAATATTTTACGTTAACGAGAAAAGAAGAATAACTCGTAGTTCTTGTAATCAGTCCAAGTGACTGCACCCTTAACAAACCTCCGCTCACTTCAGCGTGTGAATCCGCTACTACAGACATAGTAACAAGTCGGTAGACGTCATTGTTCATCGCTCTCCACAGTGGCGACACCTGCTGCTGATCTGGTAAAGGAACAACAATGATAAAGAGCACGAGGCCTTGCGCTTATTGTACTCCTCTTTCCAATGTGCCTGGCTCATCATCGAGAGAACTAATGCCGTAGTGACATTCTAAATCTCTATCCTGTCATCAAAGGAAATCATTTATACTAACTCGCCCATAGTATAAAAACTATCAATTGTTTTTGATTACTATCATAATGGTATTACAAGTGTACGGTTGAATTGTTACAAGTATTTATGTTATCTTTACACAATCTAAACCAATATTGATTAGGATTAACCGTGTGAAATCTTGGTGGATATAAAAAAAGAACATTTCTGATTGATATATTGAAATGAGTCAGGTTTTTTATTACAGATAATTTTGTAGATATAGTGTAATTCAAAAGCAAAATCAAAATTCAATACCAAACAACAAGGAAAACTGTAAATGTCACATTTGCATGTGTTACCAGAAACAGCGTTCGCTTTACTTAGCTGAAACCGGACTCCCAATCTTATTATCAGATTACATTGTTCGTGCTGCACACCGTTGGAGAATAAACATCTATATGTTTAGTAAAACATAAAAGTTGAATAGATTATGTTATTTTAGATTAATTTACAACACTGAAAGACCTATAATGTTTACGTGGTCAGAGTCGGCAATGTTTGTTGTGAATATTATCGCCATGTCCAAATCTCCGGACTGGGTCGTCTATAAATAGCGGCAAACAAACATCATTTCGCAACGCGGACGGCGCACGCGCAAGGTCTCAGCCGATACCCGCTGACTCCGCTGGCCTGCTGCACGACTGACATGAACCGAGTGCAAATGGACACTGGATCATTTGCACTCTATGATCTAATGGTTTAACAAACATATCGACTTAAAATCCGGTTATTGCCACAGTAGGAGTATCAGGATCCAAATTGAACCAAATTTTAAACGAATATACGGTATTAAAAGTCCAAGTATAAAAAGATAATGCCTTTCTCTTTTTTTTTATGTTTCTTAGGGATGCACGCCACTAGACCGCTAGGCATCCCAATGAGAAGGTAATTTATGACCCCCTCGCAGAGAGGATGCCTGCCTAACGCCCATCGCTCGCCGGGCCCTCGGGAGTATCTGGATTCTCAGGCCCGGCGAAGGCGTAGACTAAGCAGTGCTGGCACCCCGGTGGTTCTAGTCGGTGCGAGTCCGTCACACCGGGGGAGTGGCCCCTACCACTGCCCTGACGATCAGAAGGGATTTCCACCGGGTTAACAAAAAAAAAATCCGCTACGTACCTTATACAATCAATTTTTATTTTATTTTTTGGTAACCCAGGGTAAAATCCTACATAGGGTCGACAGAGCCGCAGTGTGGGCGACGACCCCGGTGTGTCAGACTCATTCAGGCTAAAAACGACGTGGGTGTCGCCTCCTTGTCGCGGTATCTACATCCGTCTATTGGTCCGGCAAGCGAACGGCCCATAGAGGTATCATCTCTTGGAGGAGTGGGGATAAATAATTCGCCCTTCTAGTTAACACGTAGGTGGTGTGCTAAACACACACCGCGACGCTGGACGCCCCAGGAGGCTGATTGTCCGGGGCCGAGATTATTCTTTACCTCTGCCCCATTGGGCCGGCTCCTCCTAAGGCATGGCGGTTTCACAAAACACGAACACTGCTCGCCATGACCTCTCGCCGCCGCCGCCGGCGGCAGAACTTACACATTCCTAAATCATTTAAACAGGTTGATGATATCGCAGTCACGTAATGTTACCATCTGCAACAATAGCTATCATGCTAATATTATGCTAATAGCTATTTGAGACTACACCTTTATGAATTCAATAAAAACGATTAAGACATCTTCACAAACAAAAAAAAAAGCAATTTGTACTCATAGATGTGCTACTAATGCAAGAGGTTACAGTTCACAATACATAAACCATAGAATGACCACAGTCCCACGCTATAGGACTCAAGAAATTAAACAGGACTAGGTCAAGTACGACGACTATTGTTTTTATAGCGCTCTATTAATGTCCGAGTTAGTCGGCGACAAGCACGCCCGCACCGGTTACATGAGGGCGACTGTTCATGTAGAGGCGAAGCGAAATATACTAGTTCCGAAATGTGGACTATATGTTGTATATTGCTATGACCAAGTGCTATGCGAAGTGCGCGCTAGACGGCTTCATCACTGGGCAGGACATTACGCTCGCCCTGGAATCTCACTTGTAGGCGAGCAACTATGATTACATCCACCCACTTTTGATAAACATTTCACTTTTGCGACTAAATATTATACGTTCAATATATGACATACTGACAGAGATGGGCTAAATGTAATCTGATTAATGATTAACGATTACAAAATGTAGTCGTAATTTTATTTTTCATGCTCTGTAATCGAGATTAAATTCATCTGGGATTCTGTAGTGTTAAAAACATAAATGAGCTAAACGCAGTCCTATGAGGTATAAAACGTAAAATGTAATAGTAATAATTTTTATTAATATGATTACATTTTGCCCATCTATGCATACTGATCAACCACAATAAATAAAAATGACAAAGATTCAGTGGGTGATGGGAACGAACATAGGCAAGCTATGGTAATGTCACATGAAGACCGGCATCGATAATCCCAAGACAGCTGACGAAGTAATGCAACATTTAAAAGGGGCTTCGTTATATGATCGATCTAACCATTCGGCAGTGTTAGCATACAACGCAACCATCAAGGAACATACTACCCTCGCGTTTAAAGTTTCTAGAGAATAAACTGAAAAGTAACCATTTCAGACCTGAGGGCCTAGACACAAAGTAACATACGATAAACGACATCGCAAGTACAAAGAGAACAATCAACAAATTGACATAAACTTTTAAAATATCACGTGGACGCGTTATTTCCATTCCACGCGTGTGCAGTTTTCTTCGACAGTTATCGGTAAATGAATGTTACTTTGTTTAGAGGAGCTGCGGTAGTACTGCGATCTCTTATAGCAGTATTGTTCCTGTAATATTTCACATAAGTCGTTATATATAGGCATAACAGTAGCATCGCTACATAAGAAATAAACTATATTTCATGTAGGTTTAATTTTTTTCATCCCAACATCACATCATCCGTGCAGCATCAATCTTCACTGACCAGAATATGAGGTTCCCAAAACAGACAGATTAACTCGTTGTAACTGATAGCACGTTTGATTTCAATTCATATATTTACATTCAGAAGGAGGCCGGCTCAAATTAGTTGACATTACTCACAAGGCATTGCCGATTGTACATGCACGCAACGTCTCCAGGGCACGTGCCAATTTGCATATCGCCAGAGTGCCACTAAACTATACATCACAACTGAACCATAGATTTTCAATTCGATTTGGCAGATCGCGAATTCCTCTATAGCGTGACATCTCCGTAGTAAGGTTTTAAGTAAACAAATTATTTCCGATTGCTTTACATTGTCTGACAATAAGGACTTGGCTGGACACCAATTTGAACTCTGTAATATCGTATATTTTAAAAACAACTCTATAATAAGCATCTCGGAAGGATCTTAGCTACAACTGCTGAATGTGAACGCTGCATGACAATGTTCATCTGTAAGCATATATTTAAATCACTTACATACAATAAAACTGATCTATTAGAAGAATTATGTCACGCATTCGAAATTACGCGAAAGATTATACACGTTACAGGTATCATAGAGGAGAGCTGCGCGGCGCGTCGGTCCGCTCGTGCCCGTGACCCGTGTAATCAGGTCGGAACGGCAAACCATGGACAAAATTAAGTTAACTCGCGCCTTAGACCCGTTGGAGTTTTTATAATATATATCATAGACCAATTTATTAATAACGAATGAAGTAAATTGAATTATAAA
Organism: Automeris io; assembly: GCA_036320925.1. Taxonomy (NCBI): domain Eukaryota; kingdom Metazoa; phylum Arthropoda; class Insecta; order Lepidoptera; family Saturniidae; genus Automeris; species Automeris io. The sequence continues at coordinate 275,034 of JAUDJH010000009.1, read as the reverse complement.
ATCAAATACTAAATAATATAAAAAAACTATCAACGAGCTAACAAATTACTGGCATCAGAAACGAAAGTATTTGTTAAATAAAACGTACAAACAAACCGGACGAAGTGTTAACATTGAAAAGGTATTGTAGTTTGTAAAGTGTTTACAATAGCACGGCACGCGCGCGGCGCCACATGTTCTGCAGCGTTACTTTATAATCTTGGAAGTCTTATCTCATCTCGACTCTATTTATTTTTGCAGAAAACAAAATTATCTAACGCTTCGTTTGTCTCTACCAAAAACATTAAAGATTACACAAGATTTTAATATCTTAGAAAATCGTTTAATGCTTTTATACTTGATCAAAGAAAAAGAGTCAATATATTTAGGAATTACAATATTAAACGTTTTGTTATTAGATTTGACCACAAATAATTTGGTTTTTATTAGGAACTAGCTGTCCCGGCAGACCTTGTTCTATTCTATGCCCTATTTCTCTAAAACAAAGCCACATTGCTTCCCCGTCAGATTTTATTCTGCCAAAACCTATTGGCCTGTTGCTGTTTTTTGAAAATTGTTTGAAGGAACCTAGCCTTAATGCTGTATGTATAAAAATTGACAAATATTGACATTAATATTTATACGTCACTCAATAATTGTTTTGCCTTCCCGGAACCCGTCCACTAACAATTAAACTTTATGGTATGGTGTTAAAGTTCAAATTGACTTATAATGAAGTTTTTGTATGAGAATACAGAAAAGTGTTATTTTTAGACAGTTGCTGGGAATTTTTAAAGTTTTTCTCTCCGTATTAACCTTCCCCAGACTTCAACAAACACAACAAAAAAGAAATCAGCCAAATCGGTTCAGCCGTTCTCGAGTTTCGCGCTTATCAAGACATTTAGCGATTCATTTTTATATTATAGAAGATGTCAATGGTTAAGTGGCAGCCATTAGTGACAATGGGGTAAATGGACGTCATCGGGGCAACAGCCGGCCGCTATATAATGTTTCAATTGAAAAAACAACGACAAGTCTGAACTAGAAAGGTTATAAATTGTAAAACCGGTACTAACCTCATCGAAGTTGTCGACCATGAAGCAGATATGGGGGTAGGTCATCTCCTCGCCTTCGCCCTTTGTATCCATCTTGCGGCGGCTCGGCGACGCGTATACCTTAAATTATATCAAAGCTAAGTTTTTCTTCTATTCATTTAAACATTGCAGTTCGGTAGGAATCATTTCGAGAGGGAAGTCAAAAGGAGAATTCAGTACGGTCGAGCAGCTTTTGAGAATTTATGTAGAGTATTCTTCGTTGTCTATTCCACAATGCCAGAAAATTAAGGTTTTTAACCAATGCGTACTACCAGTGATGACGTACGGAGCCAAGACATCACGGAGTCACTAACGGCTGGCCTAGTCCACCAGTTAAAGATCGTTTAACATGCGATGAAACGAACTATGTTGGGCATCTCTCTGAATGATGAAATCCGAAAGGAGGTTATCCGACAGAGAGCAATGCTATCGATATAGCTCTCCGTATTAGCAAGAGCTCATTGGACCAGACCGGTCCTGGAGTTGAGATCGCGGATTAATAAATATGATCAGCAAGGGGTGCCTTCCGGCAAGGTGCACCGACGACCTGCGAATGTAACGAATTGAATGAGAAAAACCGAAAACCGTGCTCCTTTGCACTAGTTAGGTATATATATTTCCAGCTGTGGTCTAGGGTGGGCTATTGAAGTCAATATTAGACTTCAATTCATATAGAATTTGATATATTTTAAAACATATTTTCCCAACATACACTATGAAATTATTATTCGTTTAACTTTAAAGTTATAAATTATGAAGCAGCGCACAATGTAAAGTATTTATATTACGAATTCTTTGTACGGACTGTTAAAATAGTGTTTTTACAATTCCCAGTACAATGGCGCACATTATTATTTCAAGTTACCTTTCATGTATGAGAGCATTGCCTTTATTGCTAACTCGGATAATATTTACATTATTGTGCTCACTCGCATACATAATGCATCCGTCGAAATTCTAAATACCGTGTTTGCCTTGCGATAAAAATAGCTGTGATTATTTGTTCGCTTTACGTCTCGTCAACAAGTTCCGTTTATGGTTCCAAGGGGCAACAAAGTCCTGAGGCCTGAGGCCTTCATCAGCATATACTTACATGTATTTAAAGATGTTTCAAAGGCATTCCAAGGAAACAATGCAACCTGCCATACAACTGTGGTTTACCCGTGTTTTAACAGTTATTCGTCGCCGCCGCCGCGACGGCCGCCGCTACATGCATGTGAAATCTGAAATTCGTTGGTCTATTGAAATGACACAAATTGAGCGAACGCTAAACGCCTGGACCGGTTTTCTGTTAAAAGAAATAATTATGAATATGAACAATACCGAAGTGAACACATTCGTTTCTAGAATCATTAAACATAATGACATTTGGAAGATCCCGCTAACAGTGCATGTGCATGTGCAAACACATCGGACGGCGAAGTTCTTTCCTGGCCCATTATGCAATGAACTCCTGCAATGAGATCCCTACTACAGGTAGACTGTACTCTGGAAAATGTGCGGCTGAGTTGTATAATTCAATTCCCCCGCCCCTCCTCCTCCCCTTCTACTACAAATCGACAAGGCGCTGTGCGGGTTTCCAACCCTATATGATTGACATTCCAGCAGCTCGCCGCGCGAAGCGATTCGCCTCCTCTAGTTTGCAGCAAACTGCCAAGGAGTGGAATTCGCTTCCTGCGTCTATTTTCACAATATATTACGACAAGAATTTTCAGACCGCGAATCAATCGGTATTTGTTGGGTATGCGCGCTCCCCTAACAGCCTCATCATCACTTTCCATTAGGTGGGATTGACATCAAACGCAAGCCTGTCTGTAATGAAAAGAGTGATTGTCTAGATAGCCGTGGTGGCTGCCGGCAGAATAGAATAGCACCCCCCTCTTCTTGCTGAGGTGTCGTAAAAGGCGACTAAGGTATCTCTTTAACACCGCAATTCAACCAGGTGTTCAGAGAAGGAAAACTCGACCAAACCTGCATCCCGCTCCCTCCCGATCGTACTGGTTCTCCATTCCATCGGGCCTGAGGGAGCTCGGACGAGAGAGTGTTTTTCTGGCAGCACGTCCAGTTATGCACTTAAATATCTCCTGCGCAATTGACTGTTTCCGAAAACTGGGCCTTGATTTTCTTAATCGGCGTTGAAACAGTCGCCGTGGCCGAATCCGGCTAGGACATCATCATCATCATTGTCTAGATACTGAATACAGATTATCTTAAGTAGGGTATGTGTCATAGTCATTTAAGCTTTCACTCAAGACCGCTTCATAACCAACATATGGCTCCCTTCAATAGATTTTTTGATTCGTATAATGATTCTCTTGCACCTAAAAGCAACGCTGATATCCCTGTTGACACTAACAATTTGTCAGTCGCATATCGGGCAGCACACGCTCGCCGGCAAAGGAAGCATCGCGAGGAAGCCCGCGCGGCGACCAGCTGCACCGGTGCTCGCGTTGCGCGCCGCAGAGTGGACACGGGCGCTATGCCGGCGCATCCCGGCCCACCTCGACACTGATGTAGCGCGACGGTACATATATTATTAACATAACGTTCATGTTTAACCATCACTATATATATATATATATATATTTTTTTTTTTTTTGGTTACTCGGGGGAAAATCCTGCATATGACCATCAGTGCCGCTGTGAGGGCAGCAACCCCGGTGTGTCAGACTCCTACTGACTAAAAACCCCCGGGGTGCCCCTCTAATCGCTCCACCCGAGCCTGGGAAACCAAATTCATCCAGACCAACAATCAGTATAAAAACATCTTAATCTAAATACTCAAAATTAGTTTATCGCTTTATTAATAAATCATATTAGTATAATCGGTGTTTTCTTTTTTCTCTACTTTTTAAGAAATAATGTTTACATCTGTAAAGGCAATCTTCCTGAAATCGCCTTATATGAAATTATGTGTTTACATTGTAGTTGATGTCACTTATATATAAATGAATAAATGTTAAGTGCGAATTCCTAGACAGTATCTGAAAGAGAAAGCGGAACGTGACGTGTCCGCTGCAGCGAAATCACTCGGGCGAGTGCCGCCAATGACCCTGTACATTATCTCTTTCACACTAAAAGTGTACCGCAATGGAGATCCAACTGCCCTGGCACGGTCGCACACAGTTGTACTATACAAACGTTCAAAGTAAGGCGTTATTATTATTTACGAGATGCGAATAACATCGCAGCCGCCCCGTCCGGCCATTTTTGTTTACAAGACGCTACTCGCTCAGGTAGCGCTGACATTGGCATTGGCCATTAACATAGCGTAGCAATAAGTTCCTTTGTCATTTATAAACAATTAACATATGAAGTGTATGTTATAAATCTCACAGCGTGATTTAGGATGTTCGACTATAAGGAAGAACTACGAAAAAACATAAGAATTGACTAAATCAGTAGTGCTCCTAAACTTTCAAGACAAAGTAATATTCATGAAATCGCTTATGAAATGGTTTATGGTGTCCCACATTGAAACATTAAAGATTAATTATTGCTCCTTAAACAAGAATATAAACATATACTCATACTATAACCCTTTCGAGGTGAGCAGAGATAGGTACTGTAGTGATTGTATGATTGGTTTGTAAAATAGGTTAGTTATATTTGGCACTATTCTCGGAATTGGCCATTTAATAAAAAGTAAGTTTATTTTTGAAAAGGTTAGAATATCTAATTTTAAAACTTGAAGTTTAATTTGAGGTTTTCAATTGGATTTGAGACAGATTGAATGGAAAAATAGAATAGGAAGGTTCATATTGTAAAAATTACAAGAAATATACATGTAAACTTTACTTGAAATATATATGGGAATACAGATTTAAAAAGTGTATTATTCTAAAGCGAGTGAGCGACCAAACCCATAGTAAATATAGCACGCCAGTAAGAGCGTACTACAGTACACTGGTGGCTGCATCCAGGTTGCGCTTATCGCAGTGCGCAGGGTGACCGGCTGCGCAGCTGACCGCCATCCTCACAGCATCGGTACAGCTGACGTTCCTACTAGATGTTGTGCGGGTAGTTTAACTCTGCTCATCTCGAAAGGGATATACGAGTAGTGTGACGACGATATTACATTTTGTGCCATTTCCAAATAACATCTATACCTAACTGTTACAAATAAATAGCTTCATAATACGTTGGCGACTCTTGCCACGTCCCCCTTAGATTCCTTTCGATGTTTGTATTGTCCGGGATCGTTCGGCATTCGTTATTGGTGCTTATTGTTCGAATGGAGCCCCTTGCGCGGCAATACGAGCGGCAACTTCCCCTCTATTCAATATTGATTCAAGGCGTCCTGCCTGCGCGTGCTCTCGTGGTCCCTATACTTTGAACGCACAAAAATATATATTCACAATCACGTCCGTTACAGATTAAAAGAACGACCACTGTTAGATATACTGTCCTGTGCCTTTGGGCCCTTTAAACGAATGGTGAGAAAGAAAATATTAGCTTAAGTTCAATTTTGTTCTATAATGTACTTTTTTTTTAATATAAATGTACTATTTATATGTAACATATATATGTATGTATATTTGATTGATTTTTTTATTGTTATTTATTAGCTTGATTTTTATTTTTGTACTAATTTTTGTGGAAACTTTGCTGGCTTATGTAACATTTTTTGTGTATATTATTATTTTTATATTGCTGTATGTTTCTGTAGCGACAATATTATGCAGTCGCACCAACGCCTATTCAATAGTCTCAGACCCGAGCGGGCGACGCGGGGGTACCTCGCAAACGATTGCGTAGCTCGGCGCGCTGGAGTAGTGCTACCGAGACATTCATGCGGACGCCACCCTCTAACATATATAATCAATCCGTCTCATATACTATTGTGTACAAACGTGTAAATAAGTTCGTGATTATTAAAATAAGTGACAATTATTATTGGTGGTGTGTTAATTCATTTGTGCTCACCCACATCACCCATAAAACTGGTGACCATCGACATTGAACAATACGAAATCCGGATTGAACTGATTTTGAGGTGCGGTCCAACTGCAAAATAAAAACGATCGTTTTTTTTTCTTCTTACGAGTTGAATAAAGATGACTGAAAACATCATGCAAGACACCAAAGAAGATGAAATCAACAGAGTAAGTGTCAAAATACCTCCTTTTTGGCCAGAGGAGCCTGATATATGGTTTGCCTTGTTGGAAGGACAATTTGCCCTGTCTCGGATTACTCAAGACGAGACCAAATTCTACCACGTCACAACTAATTTAGAGACGGCTTACGCACGGGAGGTTAAAGATGTGATCCTTAATCCGCCGGCAGAGGGGAAGTACGAAAAAATTAAAGCCGAACTGATAAAACGTCTTTCCGCGTCCCGCGATAGAAAGGTAAAACAACTGCTAATGCATGAGGAGTTAGGAGACAGAAAACCCTCACAATTTTTGCGCCACTTAGCAGATTTGGCCGGACCTGATGTACCGACAGATTTTTTACTAACAATCTGGTCGAGTAGACTGCCACAACATGTACAGACGGTGCTAGCGTCGCAGATGGACTTACCGAGGGAGAAGCTCTGTGACATTGCGGATCAGGTGAACGAAATAACTTCACCCATCCGGCAAGTCGCGTCAACCGGTGGGCACACTTCATGCACAGCCACACACTGCGACTCAGCTGTACAGATTGCCGAGTTAACACGCCAGATTGCCTTATTAAACAACCGCATGAATCGAGGAAGTCGTCCGAAATCCAAGACTAGAAATAAATTCCATCAGAGAAATCGCTCAGACAGTCATTCTCGAACCCGACAGCCACCCGATAACCATCCACACTGTTATTATCATTACACTTTTGGCGAGAAGGCTAGGAAGTGCAGGCAGCCTTGTTCATACCTGGCGGGAAACGGTCGGGGCAGTCAGCAGTAGCGGCCAGCGGCTGTCCTACATATACAGGCCGTTTATTTATAACTGATCGTGTCTCAAAAATACAGTTTCTGGTTGACACCGGATCCGATTTATGTGTTTTTCCACGATCGGCCATGAAAACGCCCTGTACGAAAACGAAATACGACCTAGTTGCAGCGAATAATAGCACGATCCATACTTACGGTCCAGTGACATTTCACCTTGACTTCGGACTCAAACGCGACTTCGTTTGGAAATTCACTGTTGCAGATGTCGCCAAACCAATAATTGGTGTAGATTTCCTCAGTTACTACCAACTGCTCGTTGACTGTAGAAATCAGAGACTGATAGATAATTTAACATCACTTACCGTTCCTGCCGTATCTTCAGGTTTACCGAGTGACTTTGCTTCGGTGAAAGCTGTTACTGGAGAAACTGAGTTCCACGAGATTCTACGGGAATACCCTGAAATTACACGTCCTGCGGGTATTCACTCTTACCTGAAGCATAGTACCATGCACCATATCAAGACGACACCTGGACCTCCAGTTTCTTGTAAGCCGCGTCGCCTTGATCCCATCCGTCTGCAAGCTGCAAAGAAAGAATTTGAGGACTTACTTGCAAGTGGTGTAGCTCGTCGATCCGAAAGCCCATGGTCGTCTGCCCTTCACATGGTGAAGAAGAAAGATGATGCCTGGAGACCCTGCGGGGATTACCGCGCTCTAAATGCGAGAACCATCCCAGATCGCTATCCTGTACGTCATGTTCATGATTTTTCTCACCAACTATCTGGTTGTTCCATCTTTTCTACAATAGATCTAGTTAAGGCTTATAATCAAATTGCTGTGAATCCGGAAGACATACCAAAAACAGCAATCACGACGCCATTCGGTTTATTTGAGTTTCCTTTTATGACCTTCGGACTCAGAAACGCAGCACAGACTTTTCAAAGGTTCATAGATGAGGTGTTGCTAGGTTTAGACTTCGCTTACGGATACATCGACGATATATTAGTCTTCTCATCATCGCTGGAAGAGCATAAGTCTCACTTACGCCAGTTATTCCAACGACTGAAAGACTATGGTATCCTGGTGAACACCACTAAATGTGTTCTGGGTCACGCAGAGGTAACGTTCTTGGGATACAGCGTATCAACAGCTGGTACTAAACCTTTACAATCAAAGGTGCGGGCGATTCAGGAATATCCTGTTCCCAAGACTGTTAAGGAGCTACGAAGATTCTTGGGAATGTTGAACTATTATCGACGTTTTGTTCCAAACGCAGCCAATCTACAAGCACCTTTGAACAATATCTTTGCTGGTACCAACATTAAAGGATCTCACCCAGTTGACATGTCACCCGAAATGCTTCAAGCTTTTGAAAACTGCAAGAACTCACTCTCACGTGCGACTCTTCTTGCGCATCCAGCGCTCTCTGCTCCATTAGCAATTGTCACGGATGCATCTGATTCAGCCATTGGCGCTGTACTCCAACAGAAAGTAGGCGATAGTTGGCAACCGCTAGCTTTTTACTCTCACAAGTTGAGTACAGCTCAGAAGAAATATAGCCCATACGACCGCGAGCTTTTGGCGATTTATGAGGCCATTAAATATTTTCGTCATATGGTAGAAGCTCGAACCTTTGCTATATTTACAGACCATAAACCTCTGACATATGCTTTCTCGTTGAATCGAGAAAAATGTTCTCCAAGACAATTTCGCTATCTCGATTATATCAGTCAGTTTACAACAGATGTGAGACATATATTAGGAAAAAACAATGTCGTCGCTGATGCATTGTCTCGTATAGACTCGATCACGCATGCCATCGATTTTCAAGAACTTGCACGTTCTCAGACATTAGATCCTGAGCTGCAAGACCTGCTGAAGAATGGTTCTTCGTTGAAGCTTAAAAAAGTTAGAATACCGGAGACCGATGCAGACATCTATTGTGACATTTCTACTGAAGAAGTTCGACCGTATATTACTCCACAGTTCCGACGTCAGGCGTTTGACAAGCTACATAACCTTAGTCACCCTGGAAACACAGCTACAGTGCGACTGGTAACACAGAAGTACGTGTGGCCAGGGATACGCAAGGACTGTAGAGAGTGGTCGAGAGGATGCCTCAAGTGTCAACGCTGTAAGATTTATCGGCACACGAGAGCCCCTCTCTCTTCGTTCCTTACACCTTCTTCAAGATTTTCACACATACACCTAGACATTGTTGGTCCGCTACCTTTATCATCTGACTACAGATATTGCCTTACCGTCATCGATAGGTTCACACGATGGCCTGAGGCTATCCCACTTAAAGATATAACGGCAGAAGCTTGTGCTGCTGCCCTGGTATCCGGCTGGATTTCTAGATTCGGATGCCCAGCTCGTCTGACTACTGACTGCGGAAGACAGTTTACGAGCCAGCTCTTCCAATCTCTTACTGCTTTGATAGGCGCTCGACACTTTCGCACCACTGCCTATCACCCGGCTGCGAATGGAATTATAGAGCGTCTACATCGGCAACTTAAAGGAGCGATAAAGTGCCATACCTCTTCGCGTTGGATTGAAGTACTACCGCTTGTTCTTTTGGGAATTAGAAGCGCCTGGAAAGAGGATCTACAAGCCTCAGCTGCAGAGTTAGTCTACGGTGAGCCTCTTCGCTTGCCTGGTCAGTTTTTATGTCCCAAAGATGACTACACCTTAGAAGATATTACGCAGTATGCAGTTCGTCTTCGATCGCATATCCAGAAATTGACCCCTCGACCAACGACATGGCATTCTATTTCACCATTTTACATGCCACGAGAATTGAATAACTCTTCTCACGTTTTCTTACGTCAAGATCATGTTCGTGGCCCACTAGATCCACCATATGCTGGTCCCTATTTAGTTGTCGACAGACAACCAAAATTCTTCACGCTAGATGTCAATGGGAAGCACGTCAAAGTATCCGTGGACAGGCTTAAGCCGGCCTTTATGACAAAAGAGCCTAACTTGCCAGTTATCGCTACCGATACGAATACGCTTCCGCTGTCAGCAGAAGAACAGACGCCGCAGAACAATCACAGTGAGAAGAGAACCCGGAGTGGCAGAGTTGTGCGAATGCCAGATTTTTATCGACCGTAGTCACGGTCTAGGAAGGGGGAATATGTAGCGACAATATTATGCAGTCGCACCAACGCCTATTCAATAGTCTCAGACCCGAGCGGGCGACGCGGGGGTACCTCGCAAACGATTGCGTAGCTCGGCGCGCTGGAGTAGTGCTACCGAGACATTCATGCGGACGCCACCCTCTAACATATATAATCAATCCGTCTCATATACTATTGTGTACAAACGTGTAAATAAGTTCGTGATTATTAAAATAAGTGACAATTATTATTGGTGGTGTGTTAATTCATTTGTGCTCACCCACATCACCCATATTTCCCTTTAAAATAAATAAATAAATAAAACTCTGAAACGAATGGCCATAGTAGTAATCAATATGCCCATTATATTAAAATTATTTCAAGGATACCAAGGTTTTTAAAAATATAAACTCATTCAGGATTACGTACAAGCTTTGAACGCGAGCGGTTGTGTTGTTTCGTCTGGTTTGTCCTTGTTCTGGCCTTTTGGACGTGTAGTTTTTTTTTTGGGTTGGTGTTGGGTCTGGACAGCGACATGATGCCGAATGGCAAAACGCTGCGGGGAATTAATGTTTCTGATGGCGTGGAATGGAGTACGCGTCGTTTGGCTCGTTGATTTTGACGTCAATGAGAGACTACTGAATATTAAAAATTACTAACGACGTGCTCAATAGGACTTGTATCCAGAGCCGTAAAACTTAATATTAACAAAAACAAAAAACTCATTAAGTCAATATTATATATAATTTCTAAAAGGATGTTAACCTTCCTCGAATATCAAAGCTAAAATCAAAACGCTGACATTGGGAAAAATCAAATAGGTCATACCAGTGAAAAGGCCACAAGGAAGAAAAAAAAAGAAGGCTGTAACCATTTCCGATTTTTAAATAATGAAAAGACTAGAATCCATTGCCTTACTGTGAAGAATTAAGAAAAGAATTGCGGTGTAGCCTACCGACCTACTTGAGTCTAGTGCTCATTCGAAATTTGCATTATAGTGTGTGTGTGTGTGTGTGTGTGTGTGTGTGGCCTTTTTGACCTGGTGGAAATCCTCATTGGCTGTAAGGCTCAGGGTCATCGGTAAAGGAAAATATCGTGAGGAAATCCGCACGGCATCAATAGAAATGTCATGTGTACTAGCGCTGTGAGAACGGCGATCAGCTGCGCCACTGGTCACGTTGGGCGTGACAAGCGCAAAGTGGATACAGCCACTACCGTATCTCTGTTCGCCCCGTAAGGGATATAGCGTGACGATATTATTATTTTGAAAGCTGTGACCAAGTTATAGATTTAATTTACCGTTTTCCCTGCATAGGAAGATCCGAGTACAATCGGAAATGACTAACATACAGCGCTCATTATAAATGTGTTTATTGATATAATACTTTGTCGTTCTGGAATGATTCACAACTCAGTATAATTAACCGTAGATGATTAAATTTAATCATCGGCTCGATGACATTTGCTACAACTTGAAATGTTATTGTAATCGTGTGCTAACACAATGTCTCACAGTTCGGCACAATGCCTGTACGAGAGTACAAAACAAAATCTAAAAACAGAATACGACTGTCAAAGAACATGAACCTGCCGACAGCCCGGTGGCTGCTGATCATGCCGGCCTACGCAAATATCACGCTTCACGCTTCGCTTAAAGAATTCAATGTTCTAGGACGGAGGGAACTCGCTCGCCGGGAGGCCGTTCCACAATGACCGATGACCCGACAAAGGATACAGAACTTCTATTTAAAGTGTTCTATGTATTTGTTGCGATGTGTGCGCCCAACGTGACCAGTAGCGCCGCTGATCGCCCTGCTCAAGGCACTTACACTTGACATTTCTATTAGATGCCATGCGAGTTTCCTCACAGTGCTTTCCGTCACAGGTGAACACACATGGCGCTTAAATCCGTACGTAATCTGGAAAAACCCAGTGGTTACGTGCCAGGATTAAAACCTAAGACCGTTAGCGTCGCCGCGCGTGGAATCCGGTCCTTTCGACGACGGAACTAGGGTCAAACTTTAACGAATTTAAAAATCACAATTAGTCTTAGCTTGACGCTTGCTAGAAACCAAACCAGCTTTAGCCAAAATTTGACCGAATGTGGTTATTTAGACAAATTAGCCGGAAACCGATAGCAAAGCTGTAGCATTCGGTTGGACAGTAACTTTTTATTTGTGACGCTTAGGTGTTATTGTGTAATTGTTTCTACTTCAGCTGGCCACTTCACCTCGCTGCACACAAATCTTCATTAGCATAATATCCCCGTTAAAACACACCCACCGAGCGTGATACAATAACAATACAGACGATTTGCGTTTCTTTTCCAGACGCCTATATCGTCACGTCGTATCCCTTGCGGGCTGAGCAGAGGCGCACGTGTCCACCCTGCGTTTATATGCCACACGTGCCCGCAGCATGCCTCGATCTATTGAGTAGGGAAATTATTGATAACACACTCACAGTACTAGTACACAAGACAATTTCAATAGACGCCATGCGGGTTTCATCGCGATGATTTCCTTCACCGGTGAGCAGCAGTGCCTAAATCCCCTAAATAATTTACCTATTTTTTTTTGATCTTTAAAACTCAGATGCGATCTCTACGATTTTTTAAAAGTTGAAAATATGTTTGGTAAAAGCTTTGGGCTGGTTTTTACTGATACTTGTATGGCTAACATGTCCCACGGCAAAGAAGCATTTTTTGGGGGTGGTAGGGCGATTGCTAGAACTGGGTATTGACCACAGTACACGAGTGTAAAGGGCCGTCATAGTGACTCGCTTTGCCTTGTCGCTTTTAGAAAGAAAAGAAAGAAAGAAAACGTTTTATTAGCAGCAGCCAGACAGAAGTGACAACATGCTACAATAAATTACATGACAAACCAGAAAAAAACATAAAAATAAATAAAAAAATCACAAACAATAGACAAGAAAATCTAGGCCGCTGCCAATAAGGGCCCTGTCTCAGCTTGTGCCACAGAGTACTAGACTTTGCAGCGCTGGTATTCTGACAGGGCTTTTCGGGATCAGCTTGTGTGCGTTCAGCAGCTCATATACTTAGGAACCCATAGTCGCGATGTATGTGGGCCAACATAACGATAGAGACTCAATTGATTTTCACCCTCTCATAGACGCTTTCGTTTTTGGACTACACTGTAATTACCATCAGGTGCACGGCAGGCAAATTGTCGAACCAGTGTTAAAAAAATCGGAATAATTTTATTTAAGAAAACAATTATACATCATAAAATCATCAATCATTAGCTAAAAGCGGCCACGCACTGCATCTCAATCCGTGAAAACACGAGCATAGAAAACTCGGACAGAGTTCGATTTTTTTATTACAGACAGACTTGCGCTTAACCTCAATCTAACCTAATGGAAAGTGATGATGACGCCCAAGATGGACCGCGCTCGTCCAATAAATGCCAATTTAGTCGTCGTTTGACAATTCCCGTGGCGTAGGAAAAGCAGCCGCAGAAAACGAATTGCACTTCTAGGTGGTTCGCAGCAAAAAAATGTAGGTAAATGGCTTCGTGCTATAAAATAATAATATAGCTATTTCGGTCTGTAACAATATTCAAATCCGAATCGGAGATTAACGGCTTACGGATACAAATCGGCTTACTGGTGTAGTGCGTATCCACTTTAAGAAACGTTAATTTCTTGTAAGTTGAGACATGTGCCATGAGCTGACGCGTCTCTTCTACTCATTAGCGGGACACGTGCAAGCAGCCTCGTTGGACTTCCTCCCTCTAAGGACCAGATAATACCAGGTAATTCATATAAAGGCACCTTAACAAGGCAACCTCCTGTACCGGTGTACCGTGTTGACTGTACATCGCAGCCTAGCATGTTAGATGCTATGCGGTAGCCTGACCTCCAGACTCAGGATCAAAACCTTACTTTTAATCTGATGCGGCGCGGCGTAGTGACCACTATCAACAGTAAAGATCGGTGTGGTCGCTGCGACTAGCGTTAGGTTTTATATCATTGTTTATAGATATATGTACGTAGTCATTTTTGGACCATCATACAAAATAATAAAAATGTTATGCTGTACTAGCTTGTATGCCAATTGTCTATGCTGTCAACATAAAATACAAGTTCTCATAATAAACCTCGAGACGCCCGGGCCTACTCCTGCTTACGATTCAACCAACCCGCCTTTCGAACACCAAAATAAGGTCCAAAATAATCACAAGACATTCCGTAAATATCTCGTTTTTTGATAGGATAATACGCTATTAGCTGGGAAAAGTCATTCCAACTTTACTGGGCTGAGAGGGTGAGCACTGAGGGTGGCACCGCAAAGGCACCCCTGCCGCCAACCAGGCAAAGAACCCTGAGGTGATGTACCAGCGTTTCGGAAACGTTTACCTTGAGAAAAAACGCCGAAAGAAACTCAAGGCTGCGTTGGGGTGGAGACACCATAATAGTCTACAGCGTCTGTATATACGAGGAGCAAGAAAACTTTCACTTGCGCCCGCACTTTGTGTCCGCCAATCTTATAATAAAAACGGCTAAGCCGATTTAGATGCGGTTACTAGCCAGACAGTTACTAGTGTATTGTGGATAGATTCACTTTACGTTAAATGTAAATTTTATTTCAATCGGTTTATAAATATAAAAGTTAAGTCAGTTTAGAAAGTACTCCTATCATTTTTCCTACACATTGCAGCTTCAAATAATGTTTATCATAACAAAAGTATTGGTCACATCTAGTTCAATAATATTGTTGTTCACTAGGCAAATATATGTCAAAAGGAAAAAAAACACTATTAAAACAAATCGTTCAGTCTTAAATGGGAAATTCCACCGATAAAAATATAGACATTAATATTCCTGTAGATGAAATCACATTTTAAATTGAAAATATTCTCTGCACTCACAACTCACGAAGAATAATAATTGATCGCCGTGTCTACCGATGGGTTTTTCTTGCCTATCGATAGTTGTTGGCGTTTTTGGGACTGCACCGTGCTTACCATCAGGTATGGTGCAGTCACTGTGTCGGATCGGTGTAAAAAAAAAGAATAGACAAATTAACGCGGCAAAGTGAACTGGATACATTCACACAAGAACATTAACCTCTCCCTGCCAGTACTGGAGGATAGTGGTCTTCTTCTGTAAGGACTGTATGTCTTGGGAAAGACCGCCAGGTTTGCTGATAGTTTCATGACCGGTTTTTTGATGCCTTTGGGATAGCGGAAACTCAGGCTAACACCTCTCGAGAAGTCAATGATGCAGAGTGAAGCACTCGGCAGAAAACATTGTGATATGTGAAATTATTTAAGCTATATGTTATTCTATTTCTTGTATTTTTTATTGCTTAATAAGATGTAACACGTCCGGGGCCCTTTACGAGACTCAGCGCTGCAGGCTACCTCTGTGGCTTTAGGCTGATGAAGGGCCCATTTTCGCCATGTTTATATGTTTTTGTATTTTTCTTTTGTTTCTGTATGTTGTTTCTGTTACTGTAGTTAAATTTCTAGTTTTTTTTTTAGTTTGTGGCGAAATACATACATTTCATTTCATATGTCAAAGATTTTTGCCCCTCGCGAGGCAACGCCAAGAGAGTACTGGAGTACATTGAGCCGTGGAGAATGAACAACACCCACAGTACCCGTTAACACGTTTGTCGGGCGGCGCGATTCGTTTGTGTTTTCCAAGGGGCCCAAATCCGAGTCTCGGTAGGCTGCAACGTAAATAAGCGTTATATGTATAAACAATGTAACTCAAGTATTATGATTAAAAGGACTCGTACCCAGAGCCGTGAAACTTAATAATAATAATCAGTATTAGCTCGACGCTTGCTAGAAACCTTAGGAATTAGCTAAAATTTCAGTCCATTTGCGTGATATCGTTTTTCTGGCCGAAAACGGGCGCAGCCTTCTGCCGAACACTACATATAACTAAATTACTTATAATCATACCGGCTGGCGTACGTGAGAAAATTCCATTTCTACAACCTGCGCCATTTTTCTCCTATTTCAACTATTCGGCACATCGTAAGTTTTATGGCGTCGTAAATTAAATGTAAAACCGCAAATAAAAATATGGCTGAACGTTTAGGTTACAATTTTTTTTTTAATATTTGATAACGCGGTGCAGTCAATATGTCTATTGCGACGTAAATTGTAGAAAGGAGCAGCTTGAGGCGAAATTCCCGAGTGGAGCAGAGCAACGGGGGGATGATCAACGCGCACTCGTTAATGGCACACAAAAGGCATGCATTACTTAGCGGTTACAATATATCGGAAAGCGTTGTACTTTAAGGATTGCCGTCTCCCGACTGATGCCTGACTCGGCATAGTAGCCTCACCGCACCACACAAATCTGTTGATAGCCGCAGTGATCATGCCGGCCTACATCTCTGCACGTTTCGTTTAAATGACCCAATAACATGGGACACTGGGAACACGAGTTAGAGATATTTTTAATAGAGCTAGGACGCAGGGATATGAGTTTTGAGAGTCGAAGCTGCTCGCGTCCGTAGGTTTTACCCTAATTTCCCTACACGTGACTCCTGGGTGGTGCTAAACGAGCAGCAGCGAGGTGGTAGGGCGTCGGTGCCCGTCTGGATCGCGACCACAGTACATGGGTGTAAAGCCCGTCATAGTGACCAGTTTCGGCTTGTCGCGTTTCGGGATCAGCTCGTGTATATCCAGTAGCTCATATACCTAGAGACCTTCAGTCGTGGTATATGCGGGCCGACATGACGATGTAGACTATCAATGGATTTTCATCCTTTGATAGTCGCTTTCGTTTTTGGACTACACTGTACTTACCATCAGGTACTCTGTAGTCACTATGTCGAGACAGTGTAAAAAAAAAAGTTAGCTTGTAGCTGTGACTCCGCGAACTCGCGCGTGTGTTTCCGTTATGGAAGGGGCGAGGGCGGAACAAGGTTAAATAGCTCTTCAGAACACTCGCCGTGATACAGACGGTAGATAACGCTTCATTATCAGTCCATCCTAGTCCCCTGGTGGCTGGACATACCATAGGCCTCTCCTAACAAGCCCCATTGAGCCTGGTCTTGGAGTCTCCTTTTGCGATCTTTTCCAGGCACATCCCGCAGGTCGTCAGTTCAGAACCCGCTGGCTTCATCGATCATCAATATAAAGTATTGCAGTTTAAATGCGGCCTGCCCGTTATTCGCATTATTCGCTCTGTAATCCAAACCGCTCGGTGCGCAGTGGCGTCACGACAAACATCCCGCACTTGCAGCTGCCGCGTCCACCCGCGTCCTCAGTCAGCAGCGGGAATGCTGTGACGTCACAGGCTCCACTATTGATCCGTTACACTTGAACTAGGTCACAGACTATATGACTGCCGAAGCCCTGTGTGAGTAGGATGTCCTTCTTTCCAAATCATATAAGGTAACATATGAAATTATAACTATATTTATTATAATATTTCAACCTAGCTCCACCCTCTCCGGGCCAGGACTAAGAACTTCTCTCACCCTCGCTTATGCCGAGTCGTTGGGCTGTGGAACGCTCTTCCGACCGTTACAATGTTCATCCTAATTCAACATATAATAAAGTGTGAAGCAGACCTAACTTCAAAACCATGCAACTAGAACAGATCTTGGATATCCGCCAGATGCCCAACAGCGAATCCGATTTATGGTTGTAATCTTTACATACCTTCTATAAATGAAACTCGCCGTTTTAATGCCCATTTATATGGTTTAAATATTATCAAATATAATAACCGTTTTGCATCTTTCTATTGATCTAAATTATATGAATTCTTATTATACAATTAGACGTGTCTTCAACATTTTATGTGCACGGGACAAATAATCGTTTGTTATTTCGAATTCTAGTTTGTGTTTGGAAATGTCATGTACATATACTAGTGCTGAGAGAGCCAGGCCAGTTGCGCCACTTGTCATTATATACAAGTGCAAAGTAGATACAACCACTAATGTGTCTCTGATCAGCCCGTAAACGATACAGCGTGGGGATATATTATTATCCTTATTAAATATTACCGCTAGGGCCTCTGATCTTGCATTGTACAATGAAACGAGTCCGGTTATCGTTCCGTGTGATCAATCGTTGCAACGAAATGAAACGGCTCCCCCATTCACGCACTCGGTGCACCCTCGGACTTGGCCGCGGCGGGCGGACGGCGCCACGGCGGGGCGCGGCGGGACGGGGCGGGGCGGGGGAGACAGTGACGTCACCGCCACCGTAATTACTTCCATTGGGTTGTGATACCAGCTTAGCAATTTCACCACTAAATTCTTGAGTTTTCAATGTGGAACGAGTGGCTTTGGTGAGCTAGTGGATAAGAAGAACGGCAGTGTCGTACATTTCAGAGAATCATGAAAAACATTACTTTGTTATACTTAGAAATTTAATAAATATATATATTATGGTTTATTATAAACACTATGAATTACTATCTAACGACAAATAAAACTACCGGTATCTATACTGTTGCAACGTGAAAG
The DNA here is from genome assembly GCA_036320925.1 of Automeris io. Classification (NCBI taxonomy): domain Eukaryota; kingdom Metazoa; phylum Arthropoda; class Insecta; order Lepidoptera; family Saturniidae; genus Automeris; species Automeris io. The sequence goes on along the minus strand of JAUDJH010000009.1, from coordinate 256,497 downwards.
GATACAGATTCGAATCCCAGCACGTACTTCTGGGCCTTTCCTGATTAAGTGCGGATTTGGGCACTCCTGCTCGCTGGTGAAGGAAAAAGTCGTGAGAAAACCAACAAGGCAAATAAAAGAAATGTCATGTGTTAAAGAAGCAAAGAACGGTACTTCACTGCGATACTTGTCAGGTATAGCACGATATATATATACGTAAAATGGCTAAAGGTGCTAATTTATCTCTGCTTACCCCGACAAAAATCTATCATGGTGATATTACTATTTAAAAAAGAAGTTCTTAGTTGCCGATTTTAACATATAAAGCTATGGTAACGATCGGTTGACTCTCGTTTCTTTAGACACTGTTTTGGAGTACACTACATTTATCATAAGATGCGGTACAGTTACTTTTGTACCATTACACAAGATAAAATTATTGGATATGTATGCACAATTCCATACACATGATACAGTGTCATGCTTCCCATATAAAGCATAAAAGCATTATCTTATTATACTCTGACGTGTAACTCATAAACATACTTAAAATTTGATCCAATTTGGACTCTCTGACTACTATTTTGGTAATCACCAGATTTTTAATCAATACATTTATAAAATGTCCAAGTATAACAAAAGATGCTTTTTATATGGGATGCACACCACTGACATGATATCAGTTCATACTGTATGATAATGCAATTTGATAATATTTAATCAAATTGCCCAATAAATCTTTAATAACACACATATCTTTCTAAAAAAATATTAGTTATATGCGTCTTATTTTAAGATTTACGATTCAGTGAAAAAAATTTGTAACTTTTGGATCTAAAATGTTGTCAAGATTTTTTAGGGAGATTAGCTGTTCATTGTCAGCAACACCGGCATTGAGCCGAGCGCGCGCGATCTTCGCCGACGTGACACGAACGCCGGTGGACCGAAGCCAACCAGTGCTACATCATTCTAGTGCGCGGTAGACATTTCGCAAGCTCGCTCGCAACGCACCTCTCCAACGTATACAAATATTTTGTTATCATCAATCCGGGCCGACGCGACGCATAGTGTTCCATAGGGCGCGTGTGCAGTGGAGTGTGTGTGCGTGTGTGTACTGTGCATATCGGTTTCCCTTGCGACCTCGTTAAAGCCGTGTGAAGCCAGCGGACGCGCGACCGGCGCGCCGCGTCGTCCCGGCTTTCTATCGGCCGTTAGGAGCCGCCGAGGCGGTCAATCGATGAGGCCCCGTGTTATCCTCGAATGACGGCTCGCACATTGATCGGGTGAGTCTGACGGACGTTTACTTAATCTATTCAGGGTGATCCAAAACGTAGACGTAGAACAATTTACCCGCTCCAACCGTTATCCGATTTCTGTCCGTCATCCGTTATTTACTTATTCAGGTTAGCAATGCTCATGTCCTGCCACTGAACAGAATTCAAGTTTTATCCGAAAAGCGGTGCGAACGGTGAAGCAGGAAGAATAGTAAATGTGAATCGACGCGGTGTCCTTATATTTAAGTAAATGCATTTATACATTTATATCGTTTTTTTTTTGTGTTGTATCGTTTGTTTTGCTAGAACTGTATTTTGACAGAATGAGTCCGGAGGCAGTGCATAACTGGTGTCAGTTTGTTTTAACGGCTAGGGAACAACATCCGATCCTCGACCGGTTGAGTTGCGTCCGTACAGAACCAAGCGCTCGGCTGAAAGTTATCACCTGGAGGCACCGAGTCGGGGCGTCTCATAGTCGCGCAATCAGCCTCGATCTCTCGACTGCCTTCTTTTATATTATTGTTTATAAACTTACAATAAAACATTTAACTACATAACTGACCTACATAGGTAGTAAAAACAACCAGTTCCCTGAAATTTAACTAGGTTACAGGACGTTAAGCTGTGACCTGGGCTCTTATATTTATATAATAGACGCGAGATTACATTTTTGTACACTTTTAAATGTATTATACCAAAGAAGTTTGTTATGACAGAGACTTGGTAGCTTAATAACACGTTCAGATAGTACGCAGCGCTCGGCACGCTCGGATTTTATTATACAAACTAGTATTGTATTTATAGAATCGTCTCTGACAACGTAACATAATTTCGTTTGAAACCGCTGCAAACCAGATTCACAATTGAAACGAACGATTTATAAAACGTCACTCCGTCTTGCAACTATTGTGAGTTCGTTGACTACCTAGACATATGATTTTAAGATCAACCTGACCCGTAAACATAAAGCTAACGTATCGTGAACGGTGCTCCTGTAGAGGTGTTCACTTGTTTACAAAACAATCTTTATCATCCTTTGATAAAGCGACCGAGTCGTTCTCAATGTTAACCGGCATTTGTTTTGCATTCCAGGCTCGCTCCAGTCGAATGGTGATTGGATGACGATATCGGCGCGATCTCCAGACAAAGAGCCGTCGCCGCCGAAGCAGATCAACCTCGCCGAGCCGCTCGTGGACTCTGTGCGAGCGTACCTCGCTAATGAGCTACCGTCGAAGCACCTAGCTCTAGCGCCCTGCAGCTTGCCGACACCGCCTCGCGCCAGTCCCACACCAACGCCGCCCGTCTGCGATGTCGACATAGCGAACCACACCGCTCGCGAGGACATCAAGGGTATCAACTTCGAGGCGCGTCTTAAGCGGAATGACCTAAACAACAACGCGTCACGGCAGCAAAACGACCAACGCGAGATGCCGAGCCAGGCTGAAATGATGCAGAGGCAGCCCCTGTTAGCGCGCACGACCAAGACGGACGCGCCGCAGCCAACCACGGACGAATCGGACCCCGACCAAGAACACTCACCACAGCGCACGCACACCGGCGACTTTATCGTAGAGATACCGCCAGGCACCGTCCGGGAGGAGAGATACCCCAAAGAGATATGGAAGACTATCATTTCATTTTTCTTCCTGTTTCTGTGCGTGTGCGTGAACATGATGTCGCTTTCAATAGTACATGAGCGGCTGCCGGACAGGAACAGCACGCCACCGCTGAATGATATCGTGCTGGATAACGTGGCGGCCAGAGATTGGGGTCTCGAAGTGTCAGAGTACATGATTATGATATCAACAACGGTCGCAATGATTGTGGTAGTGTTCCACAAGCATCGCTTCATCGTCGCCCGACGGCTGTTCTTCATTATAGGCCTGCTGTACCTGTACCGATCGGTTACGATGTTCGTGACAGTGCTGCCAGTCTCCAGCACAACGTACTACTGCAGCCCAAAAAGCAACAACACGACGCCGCTTGTGCTCGTCAAGAGAATGTTTTACTTGATATCGGGCTTCGGTCTATCGATAAATGGTAAACACACGTACTGCGGGGACTACATATACTCCGGGCACACGATGGTGCTCGTGCTGAGCTATTTGATAGTGGCGGAGTACTCACCAAAAAAACTGTGGCCTATGCACTGGGCAATGTGGGGGTCAGCGCTTCTGGGCGTGTCATTCGTGCTACTAGCACATGGACACTACACGGTGGACGTGGTGATCGCGTACTACGTGACGACGCGGCTTTTCTGGACGTTCCACTCGCTGCTTGTGACACCGCACCGGACCGGCAACGGGTATAACCATTACATGATACAGCGCGAGTGGTGGTACTGGCTGTTCACGTACCTGGAGCGAAACGTGCGCGGGCCGGTGCCACGGCGCTACGACTGGCCACTGCCGTGGCCACGAACAAAGCTCTTCAACCGGCTCAGCTAGTGACGCGCGCGCGCGACCCTGCCGCCACCGGAGCGCGTATGACGCTCACCTTCTGCGAGTGCCGCTTCAGAACCTGTAGCTCTTTGGGACTCGTCCGCGTGCAGATAGCCAGGGTCAGCGTGTAGTCGAACTGGTGCACGATAAGGTTCAGGTACACGGTCTCCTCCCAGTCGATCTCGGGGTCACCGATGGGCAACTTCTTCGAGTCCTTGCGGAACACCTCGACGTCAGTCTGCGAACACACACCGCCAAGTGTTTGTGCGAACTCAAGTGTGCGAACCGAACTGAACCAAATCTACATAGTGGCAGTTATATTCCTACCCTTGCGCTCTATCTCGTCAACTGTATTACGGACTCTGTTGAGACTATCCATGCTTTTGTTGTTGAATGTAATCAAAACTTTTTTTAAATTTATAGAGAATATCAATCAATACAATCGACTGCTATGTAATGTTAATTGTTGTTAGAATATTTGTTTTGTAAATTGTATATTTTATAAGTGGTTATAAAGAATCAATCTCGAGTCGTGTCTTAGAACAAGAACATTAATATTTATGACAAACGTTCAGTGTGCGGATGGAGTGAGTGCGAGAGAAAGAGCGGCTATCGCCGTCAATAAATGGACTAAGGTACATAACTAGTTGTTGTAATTGCAGCCTACTGTTGTAAGAAATCATATTTTTATATTGTTTAGAATGAATTAAATACTTACTTAAATGTTGTTAAAGCTAAATTTTTATATTTCCAAAGATTCATCTACTACACTTTATAATTTCATCCAAATGGTGCTAACTAGGACGTAGATAGGGAACTAAGTGCTCCATGGGTAATTAGATGAATAGTGCACCCGAATATGTTGTGATGGGGACAACCGCATTCCATACAGTGTATGTAACCTTATGTATGTAACACAGCAAAATAATACCATTATCAATGTTAAAATTACACAATACTAAAGTACGCTTTGTTTTAATTTACAAAGCATTAGTTAAAAATGACTTAAAGTGGACTTTGAAAAATGTAAACGTCAATAATGATCTGTAGAAAATATCAACTGATATTAAAAGACGCGTAGGTACACCAATAATTGTCTTGACATTGAGAACATTCATAAGTCTTTGAAGACATTAAAGAATAATTAATCCGGAATCCGCCACATTAGATTCAAGGTGAATTCCGTGACAATGCTATGAAACAGTAAATAATTTTATCGGAATTGATTTTTGAATATTCTGTCGTATTGTCAGAATAACAGAACATAGCCAGTTCATCTAGAAATTTCGACAGGGGAACTATTACAGAGTTAGTTATCTTTTTCGATTACATTGGAGGAACAATGGAGATAGTAATGAAGCACTAGGAGTATTAAACTGTGCACGTATAGATAAGTATTATCTGAAGCCCAATATCATATCACCGTCAAATGATAATTCATGTGATAGCATTCACCTAAAACTAAAGACATGACCCGTACTCGTTCGCTCCACAGATTTTATCTTATACTGTTTGATATGGTCACGTTTATTCCATCAGTCAATCACTATGTCAGAACCTATAGTTCCCTACAAATCTTAGCACATAATATTATGGCGTCCTCTTCACTGCGTACTAAATCAAATGATAACTGTTATCTTGTTTTCTATATAACAACCCACCTTTTATATATGTACTTACCAATGCCAAATATGAATGTAATCAAAATTATACGCATTAAAATATCTAATTGCCTTTAAAGTATTTGTAGATCTCAAAAATATGTTTTTAAATAAATGTTCTACCTACGGAAAATTGCATATTTTTTACACTATATTGGCCTGCATGCTAATCGGTCTTGATTGATACATTCCCTATTGAGACTTTCGATTAGCACTTTTATGCGAATTAAAAATAATGTAAATCATCTTAGAAACCTCATTGAAGCCCTCATATGGAATGTCTGCTTACCTCGTATTTGGGCAAGTACCGAGAGGTTCCTTTCACGTGTCGCTTCCTCACGAAGAACAAGAGATCATCGCAGTCGATCGCCTGCTCTTCTTGGAATAAGAAATGTCTCACGAACAGATCCGTCCAGTAAGTGGTCCCCTGCAGTACAACGAAGCCGGACTCTGCGAATGACAAACATCTTTTAATATCACCTTTGCTTTAACTTGCACTACGACTCAATCGTTATGCAACTATAACTAAACACATCAAATGATGTGACGCAACCAGAATTAAGCCATCTTGAAGTCCTATCGAAGGATTCCATAAAGATTACACAAGAAACAATAGCATAGCTTAAGGAGTATGAGAATAAAAATGTCATGATTTATGTGACCTAGCATCCGCATTCATCGTTTCCACCGTCAACGTAGCTCTATTTACTCAAGTTGTTTCTATAGCGACCCATTTGTAGGCGGAAACTTTCCTGAGTAACACCAACATGCTCTAAAAAGTTTTCCAATTCCTACCTCCCACGTGTCATCAGATTATGAAATGATTCTCCAGTCAGTGAACTCCTACAGTTTGCCAGTGTAGTGTGTGTGTAATATAAGAATGCTTCAAAGAAATGTGAAGAGATTTTTGAGCAGGCCACTCAATCACGGCGACTATCAACAAACGATATCATGTTCTTCGATAGTTGTGGTCGATTTTAGGACTATATTGTGTTCAACATCAAATCCAAAGCAGTCATTTTGCCAAGAATAATATAAAAAGAAAAAAATCCTGCAATATTTACAGGTAACTTAAATCATCATCAGCCCATCCTAGTCCACTGCTGGACCATAAGCCTAGGATAGGAGAGTCTTAACAAGCGCCATTCAGCCAGTTCTTCGGCTCTTGTCATCCAATCCTTTAATCTTTTCTGGCGACCAGTTGTGTTGCACGTACGAGGACGGGTTATTAAGTCCGTGAATTTTGAATGAAACACGGGTTTTTATATAAAAAGTTATTTTATTTTTCAACATAGTCACCTTTGATATACTTAGTCCTATATACTTAGTCCAACGTTTCTACAAATTTTTTATACCTTTCGAAAAATATGATTTCTCGAGGTCATCAAAATAGGCATTTGTTTATGAGATGACTTCGTCGTTGGAGTCATCTCTCTTTCCGTCGAACCATTTCTTCAAACTGCACGTGTGTGCACTCTTGCATTGTCCTGGTGGAAAATAAGTTTTTTCTTGGCCAAATGCGGTCTTTTTGTTCAATTTTTAATTGAATCGACCCAAAAAGGTAGTATAATATTGGTCATTGATTGTTTTCCTCTTTTGAAGGTAGTCGATATGGATTATACCGCGGGCATCCCAAACAAACGGTCGCCATGACTTTGTTGGCTGCCAAACCCATCTCTGCCTTATTTGATGCCGTATCGCCTCGAGAAACCCACTGTTTTGACTGTTGTTTGGTCTTCAGTGTGTTGTGAATCCACGTTTCGACCACGGCTACGAAACGGCGCAAAACTCGTCCATATTGCGGTTGAACAACGCCAAACATTCTTCCGAAATTATCATACAGTTATGTTTGTGGTCGATTGAGAGCAACAGCGGCACCCAACTTGCGGAAAGCTTTCTCATACCCAAATGATCATTCAAAAGTGAAATCTTGAGCCATGGTTTCAACAATCTCTCTCACTTTTAATCTCCGGTTGGCTAAAACCATATCGTGATTTTTTTTTCAATTGTTTCTGATGTAGAGACCTCAACTGGGAGTCAAGAACGTTTGGTATCTTCCGTGCTTGTAAGGCCACTTCCAAATTCATTAAACCACTTCTTTACCATGGAAATGGGTTGTGCAGAGTCCCCATAATACTTATCAAACATAGCTTGGTTTGAGTGAATGTTTTTTTTGCAAAAAATAATGGTTATTAAGCACACTATCAACGGCTACCAAAAACAAACTAACTGACGCAACTCGTTCAAATTTAGACAGAATTCAATTAACAGGTGCTTGTTGAAAGGAGCAATGTTGCCATTTTCATGAATAGGCGGGAAATTCAATAAGTCCCGGACTTATTGACCCGCCCTCGTATCATGAAGGTTATTGCCCATAATTTCCACGCTGGGCCGGCGTGTTAGTGATCGCAGTATTTATTACAGTTCTCAGGAAGATGCTGTTAGCCATCTCTTGTTGTGTTTTCTTTTAGTCGCCTCTAACGAGATCCACTGGAGGGGAACGAGGGGCTCGTTTTAACCGCCGGAGCCACCACGGCAACGTAACGGAAACTTATTTACTTTGATTTCACAAATAAAATAATAGTACTTTAGTTCCTAGTATCTCATCTATTCCAAAAAGTGTAGTACATATTGATAGGTGTGATGAATCTTCGAAATGCTTTATAACAAAGGCAGCATCGAAGTAACGATCAGTATGCTGAGAGTTACTAGAAACATCCTAATGATTTCCTAGGTTAATTTAAAGACAGCTTCCCCGTGTACTCCATAAGTAGAAGTGAGTAGATTTAGTGTATGATTTAAAGAAAAATGATAGGAGCCTCAGTAGAAGATTACTATCAAAGCCGCCTCTACAAATAAATTCTCGAACATTCTAAATGCAACACATAGGACATAGAACATGAAAGCCTGCCACGTCATCGCGCCTGCAGTATCGCTCGGTAGCTATTACAAGATTTATTGCGGTTACATTATCTTGAGTATACAGTGTTTTAGAATGGGACATACTACACTCGACCTCTGTTTGGTATTGCTAGCCACTAGTGATTGTTCGTGGTTTCATTTGCATTAAATTACAATAATAACGCGAAATGTCAGCTTTACAAGCACAGAATCTCAACAAATGCGTTTTATTATATATAATTTATTAGTTAAACCACATCTATTGCACCTGATTGAAGTTTGAGGTAGTGCTACAAAAACCAAACTGCATAAATTACAAATACCTAGAAAACAAATTGATAAAAATTATTTTTCGTTATCCATATCTTAAATCTACAAAGACAACGTTTTCAATGAATCAGAATTATTAAATACACAGCAATTATATGTATGAATGATACAAAAATTATCCAAATTTCTTTTTTATAAAAAATAGTCTCTCTTGGTACAGCGCGCGGTACTCGTCGAGCGAGTTCTGTCGAGTGGCTTCCTAAAGCGCGCACTAATTACGAAAACCGGAACATTAGTTTGCAGGGCGCACAACCCTGCAACGCGTCCACGTCTCTCTCCTATGCATACGGAACGCGGGCTCGCTTGCCATCTACACAACTAAGTTACTACAATATATTAAAGATAAATACTAACAAATATAATTCTACTTATACCAAGTGAGCTCTTGCAACTTTCCTGTTCCAGATAACTTTAAACAAAATGTCAAAATGTAAATGATCTGTATCTTTATGAGAATAAACTCTTTGAAGTGAAAATACCGAATACAATTTCATATAAAATTAAAAGCAAAGACACATTTGAGGTGGTAGGACAATTGCCCGATCTGGGTCTTGACCACAGTACGCAAGTCTAAAGACCGTGTACCCAGTTGGCCACATACCTAGAGACGTTCCGTCGCGGTGCATGCGGGCCGACCGCGACATAGCGATGGCGACCGTCAACGGATTTTCTTCTCTTGGCGATCGTACTGTTCTTGGACTACTCTGTACTTTCCATCAGATGCAATGTAGTTACTTTATCGACCCAGTATTAAAAAAAAAAACAATTTTATCGTATTATTAAACACTTTCTACAAATCTTAATACCGCTATATAAGTTGCTAATCTTGGGATCTCTAATAGTTACAAATACGAAAAAAGCTATAAAATAAATATTCAGTTGATTTGGCTGAAACTGTAATTAACTATTTTTTATTGCCGACAAGTTTGCGCTTGACCTCAATCTCACCTGATGGAAAGTAATAATGAGGCTGATGATGGAGCACGTTTATCTAACAAATACCGATTCCCTCGTCGTTTAAAGATTTCCACGTCGTAAGATGTTGGAAAAAGAGACACAGGGAGCGAATTCCGCTTCTTAGCGGTTTGCAGCGAAAAGAACAGGTGAATCAGTTCCTGCGAGCAACTGGAAAGTCAACCACATAAGGGCCCGAGCGGCCTTTTGTCAAATTATAGTAAAAAGGGAGAGCGGAATTTAATTGTACAGCACAGCCGCACACTCTACAGTGTATATATATATATATATATATATATATATATATATATATATATATATATATAATTTATAGAAAACGGAAGACAAGCCACTCTAAATCGGTGATCCAAGCTGAATAGCTTACGTGACGCAGGTATTTAGGTAGTTTGTTATGCTATATTGATAAATACCCGTAGATCAAGCCAGGCGGCTTTTTATAAAATTGCGCGATACCCCGTACAGAACTGAGGCGATATTTCCCTTTCACTATAACAATCAGAAATACGAATCGGCACACAAATAGGCTCTTAAAATAGCACAGGCATCTCATTAACCGCTACTAAGTCAGCAACTATACTCGTATAGCTTAGTGTAAAATATCAAGGCTGTTGCGGAAATTGCAATATTATTCAAACCAGATTTACCTAACTGGTTCTTGTGGCCTAGCGTGTAGCTGTGATCGATAAGTGACCGCTATTCACGCGCGGCAACGCGAATGGTCGCAGGTTCGTAACCCGGCACATACCTCAGAGGAAACCAGCATGGTACATGCACACAGTGCTGTGGGAACAGCGATCAGCTGCGCTACTGGTCACGTTGGGAGCGGTATATAAGCGCAAATTGGATACAGCCACTAATGTATCTCTACTCACCCCTAAGGGATACAGCATTGTGTTGTTTATAGATTTATCTAACAAAAAAGGCCGGCACGATAACTGCGACTATCGATTGTTTTCATATTTACTGCTGATAGTTTCAGATAGTCATTTTTTGTGCCGCACCATGCTATCAGGCACGGTGTAGTCACAATACCGAACCAGGATAAAACAGTTATAACAGAAAAGTAGGATTAAAACGCTAGAATGACGTTTGTCCACTTTCTGAACGTTCATTATTAAAGATGTTTATAACATTCAAAGGCAAATGAGTAGTCAATAAGTGATAAGAGATCCCGTATCGTGCGGATGTTATCAAATTAATTTTCAGGCTTTATCGCGGTAAACATTTCAATTAATTTGTCCTACCGTTACACGAGCTTCGCCGGTATGATAAAAACAAATTCGATCGAAACATGACAAAATTAGTGGTTGGCTAAAGGCTTTGGTTTCGGTCAGAAAAACAACATTCGGCAAAACTTTTAAATGGGATGAAATTTTAGCTAAATATTAAGGTTTTTAGCGGCCTTCACACTAACCCTGATTGTGATTGATAATTTACTTTTAATAAGTATCCGATTTTAGGTCGACATCTGGCCGAATATTGCTGTGACCTTCAGCTAAAACCGTAACATGCCACGTTAAGTATTTTTGTCACCCATACTACAAAGCCTGAAGATGAAAATCTACAACCAGTGCATCCTACCTATGAGGACGTACGGACCTGAAACATGGACGCTCACAGTATGACTAATCCATAAGTTCAAAGTCACTCAACGTGCTATAGAACTAGCTACGCTCGGAGTTTCTCCGAAGGATCCAATCAGAAATGAGGTGATTCGTTAGAAAACTAAAGACATCGACATAGCCCAGAGGATTGGCAGGCTGAAGCGGCAGTGCACTGGGCTGGTCTTATTAGCGGAAGAACCGATAAGCGCTGAATTAGACCTGGTCTTGAGTAGATACCGCGTCTCAGTAAGCATACAGGGTTGTCCATATTCGACGAAAATATATTTTTTTATAATGGGAAAATACACCTTCCTCAATGATAATTTAATTGAGTTGAAAGAGATTTGCTTACATCAGTTTTTTAATACGATATCTTTTAAATGACTTCCTGGAGCCTGTATGGCGAATAGTGCTTGTTTTGTAGCGTTTTCTAATACATCGGCAAATGTTTCGGCCGATATGGTGGCTATTTCCGGTCGGATGTTAGGCTTAAATGCGTTTATGGACTTCGGCTTCGCATTCGATTTTAAAAAGCACAAGCCCCACAAAAACAAGCCTGGAGTATTAAATCTGTTGAATGTGGTGGATAGTGAAAATCGCCGTTTTTCAACATCAAACGTCCAGGGAAGAATCGTCTCAAAACATCGATAGAGGCTCGACTTGTGTGTTGGAAAGCCATCTTCTTTAAACCAGAAGTGCTCCATACTATTATCACGAACAATGGGCATCGAATATTGGTTACCATAACGCGATAACGCTCCTGATTGAGTTTACAGGATTGTCTTGTTTTGTTGAATATAAATTCCAACAATCTGAGAGCGTTCGCGTGGCCTGTATTGCTCCATAGTAATAATCTTATACTGTTGCATCAAACGCGCTACGTAATTGGTCGATCTGACATATCTGTCGAAAATTACAGTGAAGTTGGATCTTTTCGTCGAATATGGACAACCCTGTAGTTTGCGCAAAGTGAGACGCAATTGTTAAATAAGAAAAGCCTAAGATCGGGCTCAGAGACGAACTTTAGGGTAGGCAATGTCCAGCAGTGGACGAACTCCGGTTGATGCATTCACAAACATGAACTTCATACCAACGAACACCCGGAACAGCGACCTGTATGTACCTACGTCATAAAAATATTTGTCTCAAGTGGGCACCGAGCGCACAACTTGACGCGTTGATGCGCCAACCGAGTCGTCGATAACAACCTCCTATAAGAGATATTTTGGAGAACCATTGGAAATAAAAAATCGCTGCGTAATTTGTTTGTTAAGAGGAAAGCGTAATAAGTTTTTATAATGTTTGTTACAGCTGCTATAAAACAGTATAATACAGTGCGATGTATCTATAAAATGGAAGCCAACGTTTGTAAAATCGATATTTTTGTAAATTCAACTTTCTTTTTAAATAGAGGCGAGCGAGAAAGTCCCAAAAGAGAACGGATTGCAATTCAATGTATTTGTTGCACTCCACAATATTTTTTGTCTATTTAAGAACATTTAATGGCCTTCACTTTTGCCGCGTTTATCTAGAATAATCGAATAGTAGAATAAAATGTTTTTCCTAATTCAATATTTAAGGTACTGGCCTCCATTTATGATATATTAACGAAGTAAATGAGAATTAAACATGTTGTTCAGAAAATGATTATCTAAACTAGTTTTTTAATTGCCCAATTATAAGGCAAGTATATTATCCACTAATCAGCGGGTGGTAAAAAACAATTAATAATTTTATAGGACACTTACGAGTAATACACTATTTAATCGCGGTTTTTTTTTTCGGAAGGTATACGTTGGTGGCACTGTTTTTTTTTTCGAACTGACTGTACATTGCTGGCTGGGGTAGACCTTCACAACAAAACTGGGCTTGGTGGGCGAACGCAGAGGGCGCTCAGCCAGCGAAATTAATGGATTGGGCGGGTACGCAAGGGCACCTCTGTAGGTACGGACCTCGACTTGGGCGACCGGCCAGTTGAAAAATGAACCTAACGGTGATCTACCAGCAATTCGGAAGATTAATAAGCTATTATTCGTGATTTTAGGTCATTATTAGTTCTAAGAGCGTGGAGAAGCGTCAAGCACCGACGTTATGTCGCCTGCCTCGCAGTCTTACCGATTACAAATTGGAGAGTGTTCTCAGGAGCTACATTCTCTAATTCCACCAGCACCATTTTATCGTGAAACCACTAGACATCGTATCGGAAACCATCCATATGTGCTGGACGTTCCTCATATCAGCACAGAAATATTCACTACTACATATATCATGCCAATAATTAAGGAGTTGACCATGCTTCCAGTGAACATATTTCCATATTCTCATGATTTCATTAATAGGAATGTTATAATAAAGTTATAGTTAAAGTAATAGGTATTTGTTGAGCGGATGTGGTCCATTGTCAGACTCATCTTCACCATCCACCATGTGTGAACAAGGCCAAACGTCAGCCTGTAAATAATAAAAAGATACTGCCTTGTTTTATTTAATCTTACAAATTTTTATAGTTTATGAAGGAACCCAACAAAATACACTAAAGCACTATTTAGATTACAGTATCAACAACGAACACACATGTACCTAATTGAACACCAGTTGTATAGTCTCCTAAATAAAAACAATACTCAAATTCTGGTTTAAAGTCTATAATTACCTATGTAATTAAACAATGGATTTATGTTATTAATAATTATAAACATTCCAGTGTGGTTACATTTTGGTCTTTTGTAATAATTTTATTAGAAAACTATTAAAACTATTATAAAATAAAATAAACTATAAATTCTGAGTGGAATGCATTTGTAATGAACTGCTATTGTAAATGGAATTAAATGTTTTTGTAAAGATTTCATGTTTCATTTGTTGAAAACATTGGCATACACCATGTTTAATTGTAGGTAGCTGACGTCAATTTTGCCAGTCATCTGATTGAGACAGCTGAGTCTCCGTCTTTCAACATATTGTACTCCTTATTACAACGCCCTCTAGTGGTTTATACAAATACTACTAATGAAATTACTGGGTACATTTACTAGTATTCAAGTGGATGACAGATTCCTTATCAAAGAGTTCACTATTACTATTTATTGAGATGGGTCAGATTAGGTGAAACCCATATCCAATTCATCCACTCTATAAAATTGTTATATTATTATAATTTTTTTAATTCTAGATTTTATTTTTTTAATTACATGCCATCTTATATGTCCAAACACTTATATACCTAGCGATTTTCAGGGATGGTATATGTGCGCCTAAATGATTTAGGTATATAAATATTAACAGGGAATCATAGCTGTTCCAAGCTATGTAATATTTTTCAAGTGAAGGGTTGTAGTTATGCTCATCATGTGACCGGTGTTCAGCTGATTTGTTGGAGCTCAGAAACGAATATTGGTTGCATTTATTTGTTTTTATTTGTTATTTAATAACAGAATATTGGTAATTTGGAATATATTGTCTCAAGAAATGTTTGATGCACCATCAATGAACAGTTTCAAAATTAGACTGGATAGATGGCTCTCGTCTCAATCAGATTTTAATATAAGGTCAACACAGTTCTCGCCTGGTTTTATTGTGAAGGTCTATTCCAGCCAGCAATGTATTGTCAGTTCAACAGAACATATAAAAAAATCATACATGAATGGACAAAATAATACATAAAATTAAAAACACAGAAATAGAATTCCATTATTTTTATATTTGAAATATCACTCATATTTCATCTTTAATTAAAACAATAGAATGGAAGAGTAATTTAATTCATATAGATTAAATGGAATGTGTTTCACTTACAGTATATTTGTTTATTATGCTCAAGTATATTAAAAGTTATTTAATACAATTAAAATAGAGAGAAGCTAGGAAATTAATAATCTGTTGTTGATTTTTAACACATAAATTAAATATTAAAATTAAATATACAAGCACATAAATCATGCACCAACTTTTTAATTTAATATTTACAGATTCAGTGAGGATCAGGCATTGTGACAGAAGCACACTGTCCTGATATGTATGCAGCCTCAAATGGATCCCTATAAAACATACTGAAATAGAATGCATAGAAGATTCCTAACAATATGACCACTACAGAATGCTAAAAAAACTCTTCAGATTCCCCATAGAAGTATTTAAAATGCAGCAAAGCAGCAATAATGTAAGCAGTAATGCATGTGTGATTAGTATGTCTTGGTTAACAAATTATTTGTATAAATAAGATCAAATAAAAATTTACCAAAGTTCAAACGGAGCGGGGGAATTACCTCTATAGTAACATGATTATCAACAAACTACAAATAATTTCTGATAGGAATCTGTAGTTTTCTTGGCTTACGTTATTACTGTATAGACTTTGGATTCAGTTTTCACGCACTAATTTTTTTCGTTCGCTTTATGGTGAATAATAAGCTCGAGTGCAAAATATACAGAGCATGATAAATAATGAAACAAATGTGTGACTAGGGGACGAGGACGACATACCATCTTTCATCAGTTGTCGCATCTCTTTTGTCCTCTGAAAATTAATCTCCTCCAACAACTGCTCCAACAAAGTAACACTTTTAAGGAACGTGCATCCTCCCAATCCCAAAGCCATTTTTCGATAATAGCACCACAAAACTTCAGACAAATGAACACAAATAATGTCAACACATGTCGAGTACGACAAATTTAAGTAAACAACTGTTTGTTATTACGACCAAGGCACATGTTACCCGTAGCGGGCAATATATATAATCAATAATTGATACAAAGTATAATTTTATTCATTCAAAAACCCCACCATTTTATGTTTAAACGCTGATTCAATAAAAACTTAACCCATCAATCAGTTCATCACTATTCGGTAATCAAATACATAATTAGTGATGTGCATTGATGTTGGTAGTGGTTGTAAGAAATTCATTATTTACAAAAAATTAAAAATCACGTGTATAAAAACACAAAGCATATAAAGGGAGGAAAAGGTCGATAAAAAAATGGGTGAATAATAACATCCTATCTTTAAAAAAAAGTAGAATATTCTTTTATTACTTTTAAAAATTTATTGTTTTGTTAATATCACACTTTGAGCTGTTTTAACTTACTTCGGCCTATATCAACCTTTTTTTTTGATAATCAGGGGAAATCCCTGACAGACCTCAGGGGGTGGTGAGGGCCACCCCCCGGTGTGTCGGACTTGCACTGACTAAAACCCCCGAGATGTTCCTTCTTGCCGTCTGACCGGAGCCGGAGATACCATGTTATCCTCTTCTCCGACCTTCAGCGACGTCTGGTCTTTTGCTGCCTATATCAACCTAAACTCGGAATAAAATAGGCTTTTGACAATTATTTTATTATAAAATCACTGTGATTTTTATTTCCTAATAGAATCAGTTTTTCTCCAAAAATTGTTCTTTTATATTAATACTTTTAAATGCTCTAATATTGAAATCATGTTCAATCCTGCCTACATATATTGTACATTATAACATAAAATATAAAGAAGCTATTATAAGAAATAAAAAAATATTATTGAAGTACATATTTTCTAAAAATAATTTTACATGTTTATTGCTTATATTCACAATTACAGTAAACCTGATATATGATAGTCGATTATATCAAATGTTATTGTGAATCCTGTAGAAAGACTACAGCCGCAGAGAATATAATAGCTGTTCTGAAGGTCTGATATTGACAAATATTTGTTTGACATATATTGAGATAAATCGATCGAACGAAATCGGTAAACATTGGCAAAAACTCGTAGAAAATACTGGAAAATTACCTAAAACATGGAAATTTTGTAAACTTCGTAACATAAAGTTATTTTATAATAAAAATTAGTGTATATAAATTCTAAGATAATGATTTTCACAGAAATAAAGTGACGAAACAAAATTGTTTCGCGCATAGCACCGGATGCAATTTTTAATTTCTGTTAAAAAAGAAAGCTACTTCAGAAATTGAAATATGTCAGCGCTAAGGCCAACTACTTGCTGTGTACGTGCTTTGCGGCGGACTATACGACTTGCAGGAGTGGCAGTCCGACGTGCTCCACCTATAGACGGGCACGATGATGGTTATAAAAAACGAAGAGGAACGGCCACAGCAGCGCACTATGCCATCGGAGTTGGCTCCCTGGGGCTCGCATTGCTAGCAGCTGATCACATGTTTAATGGTAACCAATATTGGATCATCAAATTTCACTTAGAAATTATGCAATCTCTGTACTATTTTTATATGACTAAATTAATAAGAAATGCATTTAAAAATTACTTACTAAGAAAATTACTAATTGTAGATTAATTGTAGATAGATACATTACAAATGCAACTATATTTAAAAATGTAGACTATATGCACAGAAGCAAAGTGAAATGAAAATACGAGAAAGAAACAGACAGGAACAGTAACAAAAAGAAAAACAAGTAATGTAATTTGAAAAAAAAAAAAATATTATGTTGTTAAAAATATTTGTGAGTTATGGGTCATTATATATTATCTGTAAAAGTTTATAAGATGGTTAATCTATATAGAATTAAATAATTTGTTTTTGTTATACAGAAAAAAGTTTTTTCAAAGCAGCACAAGTTGGAAATGTTCAGGAATTACGCAAGTATGTCTCAATACCTAAATTATTTTTTTACTTTTTTATTAAATCAGTTTATATCAGCTCCAATTCTCTAAAAAAATATATTTCTAAAGTTGACGCATTGATGAATCACCTGCAGCAGGCTGCATGCAAAGCGAATGGCTTGTACTGATTTGTAAGGAGCATATTTCAGTGAAATCGCTATGATATCAGCACCATGTCATACTGTTGGCATAATATCCTGCTGTCTTCAACATACCACCTTAATTCATAATAAATAAAGCAAACCAATATATGTTATATTGTAAAAAGTTTTGTCAAAGTGCAGTAGTTTATATAATAATAATACATCCTCACGCTATATCCCTTTCAGGGTGAGCAGAGATACATAATGGATGTATCCTGTTTGGGTCACTATGTCCTGACCAGTAGTGTAGCTGATCACTGTTCTGAGGGCACTTACACATGACATTTCAATGAAATGTTGTGCAAGTTGCCTCATGATGTTTTCCTTCAGTGGCGAGCCTGTGGTGCCTAAATCCATGCTTATTCTCGACAATATTAGTTTGAGGTGTTGAAATCTGAACCTACAACCAGTTGTGTCATCTGCACGGATCTGGTCTCTTATCGTTTTTTTTTTACAGTGGCTTTACTTAGTAACTACATTGCACTGATGGTAAGTACAGTGTAGTCCAAAATTGGGTCCACAGCTACAGTAACTTGTAAATTTTAAATATATGTCCATTTGCACTTTTACTAAAGGATTACTAAAAATGTTATTTAAAGGCAAGTGGAATCAATTATAGCCATTCAGGGGAATCGTAAAAACAAAAAGGATGATGAAGGAGGAATAGCTGATAAGCGTCATCTTCTCGGGTGGACGGCACTCATGGTGGCTTCAGCTAATGATCAACCTGCAGCTGTTAGAGAACTCCTACGCCTCGGAGCCAAGCCGAATCTGCAGGTTGTACTCTTAAATTATAATAATAAATCCTTTAACTGATTATTTCTGTACTCAATGTCATAATATTATTTAAATACAGCAGCACAGTGTAAAGTGTTAAACCTTGCCCTGTGCTTGTCATGTATAGACCACACTTTTCCAGAAAACTTTTAACTCTCAGGAATATCCTCATCCCTTTAAAACTATACTATCCACAGATATATTAAAAAAATGTCAAACCTAAAATGGATTAGTGCTAGTGTATACTATTGCCCTCTATTGAGCATAATTTTGAACTAGAATAAAATCGAAAAAACTGATTGATGTCCTTTTATAGGCGCTGAAGTGACTATCACTGTGTCTTGAAGTGTAAAATACAAAGAGAATGACTTCGAGAGAAATAAAGCAATTTACACTGTTCAGCAGTCGATATTAATGAAGTGAAAATTGTATACAACGCCATGGACACTACATTGGTCCATAGACTTAGCTATATATTTGTTATATTAAAAAATAAATGTGTTTAACTGCTGATATAGAGCTGATAAAAATAATTAGATTTTAAGAAAATGTCTATTGTCCTTGCACCTGCAAAAATCGACCACTGCATAATTATAGACTTTCCAGATAAACTAAAAGATTATATTATTAATAATAATGTGTAGTGACGCTATATCCGTTACGGGACGTACAGAGATACACTAGTCTGTGTTCACTTGGCGTTTGGATGTTGTGCTCAATGTGGCCGGTAGCATAAAACTGATTGCTGTTCTCACAGCACTAGCACATATGACATTTGTATCAGATGCCAGGCGGGCTTCCTCGCGGTGTTTGCCTTCATCAGTGAGCATGAGGTGCCTAAATCGGTGCTTAATCCGGAGCAACCCAGAGGTACATAGTGCCACTCAAACCTATGACCAATAGTATTTTCGTGTATGGAAACCGGTCTTTTTTCAATTGGGCCACCACACCCACAAAATTACTCCATTAACTAAGTTCATACAAGAATAACAAAGTATAATTATATTTTCATTGATTCTTGGCATTTTAAAATTCATGTTTTCAAATTTAATATATAGACTAATGTAATGAATGAAAATGTTATCATATGGGTTACAGGAAAAATATGCGGGCGCGACAATGGCGGCCTCAGCCACTGGTCTTCATCCTTTAGAGGCTCTTCAGCGACGTGAGGAGGAGTTCTGCAGCTCCATGAACGCGCGCGCTTCATTCCTCGGCTGGACGTCGCTACACTACGCAGCCCTGGCGGACTCCGCCGGTGCCGCTAGGGCCTTGCTCGAGGCGGGAGCGGACCCAACTGCTCGGGACCATGCGGGCAGACGAGCCTTGCACTACGCCAGGGAGTCCTCTCCGACCAGAGAGCTGATCCTGCAACACGCGAGGCGGTGGGAGGAAGCAGCTGAGGCGGCTGCGGCGGAGGAGCGCAGGCGGTTCCCCTTGGAGCAGCGCTTACGCCGGTACATACTGTACTCCAGTAGCGTTATTTCAAACATTTCACGAACTACCTGTTCGCACGCTCATCCGTGCAGGCGGACACTGCGAGGAGAGCCGCGCGGCGTGCCGTCTAATACGAATGTCACGCGTTATCGCGTTCTGACAGACGCTATCCTATGTTAATAAGTAAAAGGTATTATATATTGTGAATATCTTTAGTATTTTAATGTTGTTTTTATATTTACACAGAAGTAACCATTGCGTTAAATTCATTTTAATAATCTAAATAAAAACATATTAGCTTCAACAAGAACAGCGTCAACCAGATATGACAAACGTGTTTATGGCAAATGACCGTGTGTTGTAATGGCTCATTGTGTCATCACTGCATGTTGGCAATCATGCCATGTAATGTACAGAGTCATCCACACGTGCGTCCATCATCATCTGCATACTTCCGCATAGCCTGAAGTCAACATGCCAACTTTGTATATCGGAATGCGGGGAGAACATTCTCGAGAGCGTGTAATTTTCTGAACATTTGCGGAGATATGTGTATTATTCCGCACAGATACATAGTAGGGCAGCAGGCAGCCATAGACACGGTAGCGGCGGCCGTCCGGCGCAAGGAGAACGGCTGGGCTGACGAGGAGCACCCGCTGGTGTTCCTCTTCCTCGGCAGCTCCGGTATCGGCAAGACGGAGCTGGCCAAGCAGCTCGCGCGCTACATCCACCGCGACGACCCGGCCGCCTTCATCCGTCTCGACATGTCAGAATATCAGGTACCTCTACACAACATTACGTACAAGCTCCATCAAATTTTATCAACTCTAGAGTTTTTGCAGCAAAATTGTAACCGAGACTAAAGCTCCAACTTCATCTTAGCAATGAGGATGGAAAATGTCGTCAAATTAGAAGATGAATAATAATTATTATATTATGGTATTATTTTTTTATGTGGCCGATGTTCCAGCTGCTCTCACGAGGCTATTCGCCTCTTTTTTTGTACCGCATACCGCCAAAGAGTATAATTCATTCCCTGTGTCTGTTTTTCCAACATCTTATGACATGAGAATATTTAAAAAACAAGTGAATCGTTATTTGTTAAATGAGCGCGCTCTATTATCGGGCAAGGGCTAACCAGTCTGTAATAAAAAAATGCTGCATCCACCGTCTCTGCACATAGTGGACACACCCGCCAACCCGCATTGGACATTTTTTCCGGGGCTCGGTGTCCAAACCTCATCCCAGAGATTTCATAAATGTACTGGAAAAAGGGAAGGGAGACCTTTGCTCTGTAGTGGGACAAAACTGTCTAAGAATAATAATAATGTATAGAAATCGAAAATAGCATAACGTTCCATGACAATCGCTATTTATTTGTTTTTTTTTCTGTCAGTGTGACAATTTTATGGAGTCTCTAAGATCCATATAAATGGAAGTTAATTTTAATTAGTTAGCTACATTGTTCTCGTTGGCCAAATTTGTTAGGTAACTACAGGAAACGTTCTCTGGAATGTTGAATGTGGAGCTTTTATTATCTGTTTTTAGAAAGGAGCGCCTGGCTTTTAATATTAGCAACCGCCTCTAACTATGCTGTTGCTATTGTTAACTGTTAGGCGTTTAAAAAATATAGTGTATATTTAAATCACTTTTAGCTTATCTATCGTGCCTCATTAGGTTTTTAATATGTAAAAGAGCATCCCAGTCATGACAGCACTGACTAGTTGAGCATTGGGTGAGTTCACATCGGACGACCTTCATTTGGATCAGCGTTTCACGATCTATGATCATAGTTCAGTTATCGCGAGCCAAGCTTGAAACGCTTTTGAGCTAGCTAAGGTAAGGTAAGAGGTAGCTAAGATCCCGGCCAGGACTAAGGAGTTCTCTAACTCTGCCACCGTCCTACGATATGAAGTCCTTTAAGCGTAGCATGAAGAGATATTTGTGCAGGCCGGCATGATCACTACGACTACCGATGGGGTTTTCTTAACTGTGGACAGTCGTTGAATTTTTGAACTGCACCATGCGTGCAGATCAGGCGTGGCGCGGTCACTGCGCCGAGGCAGGGTAAACAGAGAAGGCTGTCGCAGGAGAAGCACGAGGTGGCGAAGCTGATCGGCGCCCCGCCCGGGTACGTGGGCCACGAGGAGGGCGGGCAGCTGACGCGGGCGCTGGCGCGGCGCGCGGACGCCGTCGTGCTCTTCGACGAGGTGGACAAGGCGCACCCGGACGTGCTCACCGTGCTGCTGCAGCTCTTCGATGAGGTCACTCGCTTATTTGTAAAACATCGATAACCCAGGGGAATTATATAACTGAAATTATATTTATAAAATTGTTCTTCAACGACTTCTGATAATTCCTTATATTATACTTTTATATAAAAAAATATATGGCAGCTTTAAATGTAAAACCGAAATGAATTATCAAAACTGGCTTTTGCACATAGAATGCAGGAACACATGAAGGACAGTGCGCCATTTATGTCGTTCTGTTTGTTCAAGTATTTACTACAAAACACAGATCTGAAGCGTCAGACAATACAACAATAACTTGCTACTTTTATTTTGACCCGATTTAAAAAAGGAGGAAGTCTGTACTCGACTTTTTTATGTTGTAAATGTGTTATAATTTGTACCAGCTGTGTCCGCGACTTCGTCCGCGTGGAATAGTTATTTTGGGCATTTTAGTTAGTTACTAGCTGTCCCGGCAGACCTTGTTCTGCCCTATTTCTCTAAAACAAACTCACATTGTTTTTCTTAATGTTAATAGCTATTGGCCTGACGGCTGTTTTTTGAAAATTGTTTGAAAGAACCTGGCCTTAATGCTATATGTATAAAAATTGACAAATATTGACATTAATACATTATTACATTTATACGTCACTCAATAATTGTTTTGCCTTCCCGGAACCCCTCCACTAACATTTAAACTTTATGCTATGGTGTTAAAGTTCAAATTGACTTATAACAAATCTTTTGTATGAGAATATAGAAAAGTGTTGTTTTTAGACTTTTTCAGATAATTTTTTAAAATCTTCTCTCTGTTATAACCTTCCCCAGACTTCAACAAACACAATAAAAAAGAAATCAGTCAAATCGGTTCAGCCGTTCTCGAGTTTCGCGGTTATCAAGACACTATAGCTGATCCGGCAAACGTTGTTTTGCTATGTAAGGTTTTGTAATATCTTCTAAGATGTTCATTGAAATTAAGTGATGTCAAAGACAATTTTGTTCACAATTAATACTCTTAATCAACAACACATTTATTTGGATAAAGATTAATATTATTACGTTGATACAACTCTTAACAAATAATGCATTAATTTCGACCAAATTTGTTTACCATAAAAACGGTTCTAGTGACTTAATCTTATAAGATAGACATATACTATCCTTATCATTTTTTTAGATCATTTCAAGAGGAATAATTCTTTTATACATATATTTTTGGTATCTTGAACCGTTTTTGCAGCGCACGCAATGGAAGCCCTCAAGGATGAATAATTTTGCCCGTTTTTTTCACATTTTCCATTATTTCTTCGCTCCTAATAATTGTATCGTGATGTTATATAGCCTAAAGCCTTCCTCGATAAATGGTCTATTCCACTCAAAAAGAATTTTTCAATTCGAACCAGTAGTTCCTGAGATTAGCGCGTTCAAACAAACAAACAAACTCTTCAGCTTTATAATATTAGTATAGATTTATTTTAAAATTGTAATATCTTCTAAGATGTTCATTGAAATTAAGTGATGTCAAAGACAGTTTTGTTCACAATTAATACTCTTAATCAACAACACATTTATTTGGATAAAGATTAATATTATTACGTTGATACAACTCTTAACAAATAATGCATCAATTTCGACTAAATTTGATTACCATAAAAACAGTTCTAGTGAGTTAATCTTAAAAGATAGACATATACTGTCGTGGACATTTTTTTAGATCATTTCAAGAGGAATAATTCTTTCATACATATATTTTTGGTATCTTGAACCCGTTTTCGAAGCCCACGCAATGGAAGCCCTCAAGAATGAATAATTTTTCCCGTTTTTTTTTTCACATTTCCCATTATTTCTTCGCTCCTAATAGTTGCATCGTGATGTTATATAGCCTAAAGCCTTCCTCGATAAATGGTCTATTCAACACAAAAAGAATTTTTAGATTCGAACCAGTAGTTCCTGAGATTAGCGCGTTCAAACAAACAAACTCTTCAGCTTTATAATATTAGTATAGATGAAGTGGAACGCGAATGGTTGCTTTGGAGGATATAGCCTTTTTTTGTTGGTCGGGGGAATATCTCGCATAAGACCATTTGGACTTCTGTGAGGCTGGTGACCCTGATGTGGCAGACTCCTACTGACTAAAAACTCTCGGAGTGCCTTTCTAATCACTACCGGGGTCTGAAAATCCAACTTGAGTTTTTCGGGGAACGAATAGCCTGTTCAGGCTTCCTTTCTGGGAGAGTGTAGAGAGCCCAAAAATCCCCTAATAACGTGTGCTATGGCGCTATGGTGCTGCAGGGTCGCCTCACAGATGGCAAGGGCAAGCTGATCGAGTGTAAGAACGCGATATTCGTGATGACGTCCAACCTCGCCGCCGACGAGATCGCCCAGCACGGCCTGCAGCTGCGGCGAGAAGCCGAGGCCAGGGCCGCCCTGCGCGTGAGACCCGTCGACACGCAGCACACGCCAGGTATGCTACCCGGGCTCTGTTGACTGACCTAATTATATGGAAGGATAAAGAACGGCTTGATACACTTGATGTCAATGCAGTAGCTCCTACCCTCTGTACCAGGGATGTTACGGAGCTTCGACTCCGACTCCGATAAGTCGGAACTTCCGATTGTTATTACACCTCCGGTTCCGACTTCGGTTCCGAAACTTTTTAATCGGAGGTATTCATCGGAGGTCGCCACCACTGTTGCAGTCAATTCATTTGATTTCATTTTATATGTTGTTGAAACATAATATCAATTAATCAAACAATCAGTGCTACTTAATTTATAGAAAACATTTATAAAAAGTTAGATTAAAAAAACATGATTAAAATTATTAAATTTAAATCTAAATGTATATTAAAATTTATTACTAAAAGATTTTTTTTTATTTTACATTTACATTAAATTAAGCAAAATACAAATTAACACAAAAACAACCCTGAAGCAAATTTAATATAATTTGTTCACTGTTAATGGGAAAATGTTAATAAGAAACACAGCAATTTTTATTGTCTGTGTATTTGTAAATTAATCACTTTCTAATTAAAAAGGTTCACTGAATAATGTTTTTATTTGTCCCTTAATAAAACTATTTTATTCTGCCATCACTTGTGACTGACATTGTCTCCGACTCCGATTCCGACTTCGGTTCCGACTCCGATAAATCAAATTTAAAAACTCCGACTCCGACTTCGGTTCCGATAAAACTGCCTCCGTTACATCCTTACTCTGTACTGTAAACCTTATACATCACAGCGGAGGGCGTGGGCGAAGGTGCGGACGAATCCGAGCAGACTGAAGAGAGCGCTGAAACGCTGGAGGTGTCGCGCCATTTCAAGGACAGCGTGGTGCGGCCGATCCTGAAGCGGCACTTCGGGCGCGACGAGTTCCTGGGCCGCATCAACGAGATCGTGTACTTCCTGCCGTTCTCGCGGCAGGAGCTGCTCACGCTGGTCAGCATGGAGCTCACGCGCTGGGCGGAGAAGGCTCGGGCGAGGCACAATGTTGAGTTACGCTGGGAGGGGGGCGTGCTCGGCGCGTTAGCTGACGGGTAACAACTCCTTTCTTGTCCTATATCCTCTGTATCTGTTATCTCTATGTTGTATGTATTTTGTGTCTGTTTTTCTTTTTATTAACATTTAGGTATTGCATAAATTAATTAGAATTGAATTACACGTCCTCATTGGCTGGGAAATGCCATCTCATCTAAACGTTAGGTTAGGTTAGAAGCGACGACTGCCAGAATATGACGGCTACCTTTACAAAGACCTTAATTCAAAGAGTTTCTCATAAAGATGCAAATCTTTTGCATGAGAACATTTTGTTTGAAAACCTGGAAAGGTAACTTAATGAGAGCTTACTTGGCAATAAATAATTATATAAATAAATTATAGTGGCAACCCCTGTTTAAATTATAATGGCCCAACAAGTTACAATATCCATGTAATTTGACCATGGAATGGTGTTCCTGCCAGTGCATTCCCTTCCACTTGTAATGTTGGCCCCTTCAAAAGAAATATAAATAGACTTTTGAAGAGGCCGGCATGATCGACGTACAGTCTCTAACTTATCTATGTATAGTCACGAGTGGCTTTTAGACTCCACTGTGTCTAAAAAAATGAAAGGTCTAAAATGATGACAACTTTAAAATAACATTATTTTCTGAACGGTATTGAGAGTTGACGCGTTGACTGTGACGCGTCTCTGCGCCGGCAGGTATGACGTACACTACGGCGCGCGCTCCATCAAGCACGAGGTGGAGCGGCGCGTCGTGAACCAGCTGGCGCTGGCCGGCGAGCGGGGAGCGCTGGCGGGCGGCTGCAGCGTGCTGGTGTCGGCGCGCCTCGGCCGCTTGCAGCTGGCGGTGCGCCGCCCTGCCGACGGAGACTACACTCCGCTGGACCTGGCCGCACTCTAACCTACACGCGTTACTAAATAAACTCAATTACAACTATTGCCTTTCATTTACTAACCTTACTTACGATTTCCAATCCTGCTCTTTGACCTCTATTTCATTTAAAGCAAAGCTGATATTGGATGGGATAGAACGAGACAACACGAGGCCCGTATCAACCGCCTGTTAGGAGCCGTACAGGTATTTCACCAGTAAAAATTTATGAGGAAGAATTTTTATCTAATAAGCTATGGCTCCTAGATTATTTGAAGAAGATCCGTGATCTAATGATATATCTAGTAGCTGAATTATATAAAAATAAAACTTTTAAGCGTGTCCGTTGATATTAGCAATTGATTGTAGCTTTGGAATTGCTGAGATTATCTTACAGGCGCTTCATTTTTGAAATAAGTTTTCTACTGTAAACCGCATCTGTCTATTCTTACTAATTCAATACGACTGCAGGCCGACTCAATTCAAGATGAGCCTGTTACCCTGATATCAGGTTGCCTACGGCATATGCAGGCTGCAGTGCGCGGTATGGGTGCGTCTCCTAACCGGAGCGTATGTAACATTTGTAATTGTGATCAAGGCAGAAAAATATTGTCTATTTCGCAATAACATATCTCGAGGAGAAAATAAAACAACGTTTATTAAGTAGTGCTTATTTTATTAAACTTCGCACCGTTATATACAAATATAAATAATGTGTAAATAAGTAACAATTCTTTACAAAATATAAACGGCGAGGCGACGCTTGCGCTCGCCCCACAACTAAATTGTTGAAGGCCTCTGCTCATACTAGAACTGGGTCCAAAGCACCCGATATTCAAAAGACAAATTATTTATTACAAGGACTGCAACCCACGGCGGTACACGGTGATTATATCTATCACATAGTACATTATCGCGTCTACCTTAAAATATTTGAAAGACCGCGCATACAACATTCTAGACGTAATAGAAGTGAAATCTCTTAATTAATGACAAAACAGCATATATAACGTACCTCGGATGTTCATATTTCGCGTCTGAAGTGAGCACATCAGTTCTTTTCATTCTCGTACATAATACCTTTCTACTTAGTCATGTAACGAAAACTGCGTAAACGTTACAGGCCTTTAAAATTTTACCCTCAATTTTCGTCCACTTGTGGAATCGCCGCCTAAAATGTTTCACTATATAGATGTATTACTTTCCATTTACTTTGAAACCTAAATTAACTTATATTATTAATATATAAAAAACTGAAACGTTACAATATCTGTTCTCAGCTCTTATACGACTTCCAGTGGCCGTGTACCGCCGTGGGCTTGCAGCTTTAGTTAAATAATATACATTTACACACAACAGCAGTGTCATACAGAAAGACGATATGTGTGCAGGCGTCAAGAGCTACCACGACCTGCAACCCGCACCTTTTAATATCTAGAAACGCGCACAAATCACTGGATAAACCTGAGGGTTATTATATTTAGGCTACGTGACGTATTACTATCCACTGTAAGGCCATATAACTGACAATTATGAGTAAGGGAATAAATTTTAAATTGGAAAATAAATATATTATACTGCTAATCGTGTTTCACGTATTAGTTGCCACTTGCCTGGAAAAATTTTTTATTAATGATGATAAAGCGCGTTGCCTTATTTATTGTAGTGTTTTATGTTTGTTTTTTAATGTTCCAATAAAACGTATGTAAAAAATTAAGGATAAAATTGCCTGGACAAATATTTCCACAATCACAGAAATAAGTAATTTTGTTTTAGAATAGAACGAAACAGGTACTTATCAGTTATTTTAACTGCCTGCTTCGGTAATAACGAATTAAATGTTAAAAGCCATTAGCTGTTGCAAAAGAACAAGCGGCGAGGCGGGCGAGTACTGGAAATAAATCGTATCAAGAGAGACAGGCTTGTGCTTTACCTCAATCTTATCTGATGGAAAGTGATGATGAGATCGATGGTGGCACACTCACCCAATAAATACCGATTCACTCGTCGTTTGAGGATACTGGAAAACAAACGCGGGAAGTGAATTACACTGCTTGGCGATTCGTAGCAAAAACGAGGAGGCGAATCGCTACGTGCGAGCAGCTGGCGTGTCAACCACGTGAGATGCAAACCCGTACGGCGCGAAGTCAAAATATGGTGGAAGGAAGAGGGTAAGACTGTTTCATTACACTGAGGATACAAAATGCGGGAGAAACATTTGATTTAAAAAAATCTTATAACAATATTGATGCAATTGTAGTAATTTCATCCATTAATTTGCGTTGTCCTCGCCGTAAGCATTCTGCATCCTCCACAGCATCAGAACTCATCTAACTTTTTAATATTATTATAATAGGCTCATATATTTTATTTCTCTGGCATGGTCAATACAGTGATTGTGTGGTTTTTATTACTGAACCAGTTAAAATATAATTATTACATATGAAAAGAAATTTATCGGCGTCAGCTCCTCCCACAAGCTCACCGGAGCTCTGTAAATACTCGCAATCACCTTCAGCAGTGACACCATTGTTCCTTTGAAATCTTTCACAAAATACTTTTATCTCATGCATTGTGAAGCCGATATCGATCTCATTGTGCATAGCTAATGTCACATTGATTTTTTTTTCTTTGTTGTATTTGTGTTTGTTTATAAAATTAGTTAGTTTCCTCTTATTTCTTTTATGTCCCTTAACTTGATTTATGTTTTGTAGTCTTTTGTGGAAACTTTGCTATACTGGCGTGTTTCCCTAGAAATATAAAAAATAAAATGACTCTATATTTCACATACGAACCTTGTGAATGGGTCAGTATGTCCTTATGCTGCAGTGAAGGTGTTGGTTGCTTTTATTTGAATTTATTGATTCTTTTCAAAATAGGGCATTTTTGTTTGATTGAAATACTCTGTTTATAGCTTCAGTGAAAGTACGAAGTTTTAATGAGATTAATTGGGCACGCTTGTGGGTGAATCTGACACTGTTCTGGCTACCTTACAATGGAGTGCGGGTCGTAATGCCGTTTGCTATTTCCTTAATATCCCTGTTTTATTCATATAGTTAGTTAGAGCCTACTTGTATATCTCTATGCAGGTACGCATACACAGTACACGTCGCGCTTACTTGTCGTTGGAAAACATTAATGGAACACATCTTATACTCACTAACTTACTTATACACATAGCTTACTCATTAATAATTATCTATTTAGTATCTCACAATATTCACTAGAAGACCAACTCGCTTAAATGAAACCCTATCTTAAATTATTTATTCATAATTTTGCTTCAAACGAGCCAAGTTCGTATCGAGTCTTATGGCCAGAGTCGATGTTAGTGTCTGACGAAAGGTCGGTTTCTGGTCATAGTCGAACCAAAGTATGTATTCGACTATCGCGACAACCTTCAGTCGGAACCGTAGGTTTAAATATCCCAAGGAATTTAGTTTAAAACCGACTACATATTAACTTAAAACATCTGTTTGAATTTTTCATTCTCGTGTATTTACGGCTATTTCTCGTTCTTGCAATGTTTGGCATACATTACAGATCATTTATCTATGCGTCGCGATAGATTTGTCATTTTGCCGTGCGATAAGGAGATAAGTAATTGCAATTACGCGAGAAAAAAAAGGACAAGCGGATGCTTTGCGGAACATGAAACGTTTTTAAATTAAGGGTTGACGATATAAAAACAACTTCAAGATGATTTAAATTATCTTGTAATGTGTCAATAATAATAATATTTTAAAATAATATGCGCATTCGTAAGAGCTTGTTCCATTTCGGGATTTGTTAAAAACTTTCAGCTTGTGACGACATATTGACCCATTCTGATCGTAACCTTTTTGCCGAAGTGTCTCTCTCCTTCGGCCAACAGTGACAGAAAACGAAATTCCAGCAGGACACTAATACCTTCTCCCGCTACTGTCCAACCAACAGTGACCGTCCGCAGAGGGCTACTGTCGCAATATAGGAACAATATACTCTGTATTCATATAAAATACATCTATCTGGGTATATATTAAAATATATCTTTATTCAATATAATAATCTTATAACGTTAATAAACTACATTTTATAATGAAATTCTATAATCTAAGTGAAATTCTACAGTTTAAATGTTTAATCAATTTAAATGTTTTTATATTTATAATAAATATCATCTTTTAAGCTCAGTTTCTAACATATTTTAAAATTTATATTATTTTTATTTTAGTTTATGTATTCAAATTCTAATTATTTTTAGCCAATTTACTACAAAAAAACCATTTGAATTAAGTACACAGAACCCGCAATAAATCAAATAGGAACAGTCCGTAATATTAATTCACATTAAATATTATAAAAAATAAGCAATACATAGAAAATATATATATATATATATATATATTTTATCGTGAACACATGATATTTTGTGCGTAGAATAGTCATACAATGCAGTGCGCATGTGTCATGCCGGCCTTCCAGTGAATACTCTGCACAATATCGTGTAGTAAATATATGACTTAGGTAACTCGCTAGTATAGTGGCTACTTACGTAATACTTTGTATCTACTTAACTAGTTGGTGTTCGATATCATAATATGTCTTCGTTAAACGTCAGGAAGAGCTACCTAATGTAGATAACCTATTCATTGTGTAAATTATTATCGACTAATATTATCAGCTGGTCGAGGCTGGTCCAGACCATTCAGGCTTCGGCTCCAGAGGCCAGAGCCGAGGCCATCTCGACTTTCAGCACTGCAGACTTTCCCCATCTATTCAGATACCTGCTGAATACTTGTTCAACCTCTCTTAGCAGCAGCATTTTGAGGGTTTACGTACATAAATTACGTCATTTATTGTAAGATTTTCTTTGACTCCCGATGATTCTGCTAGATATATTTGCATTTTAAACGAAATTCCGAAAGATCGTAGCAAGTTTTGCCTTAAATTAAACGCTGTATCCGTATGATAAAATGAAAACTATATAATATTTATCAATATTAACACTTCGTCTGTAAACGGGAGTCACCTGTGTCCGAGAGAAATCAATTTCTGTTTATACTAGGTAAACACGGGACCGGCGGGCGTCCCCTTCTGTCCCTAGTTTTCGAGAATATCGTATTGGTCATTTAAAATAAATGTTTTGAAATGTAGCATAAATTTTTTGGGTGCTTTAAAAGGGTGAAAAAAACGGCCAGAAGGCTCCCGTTTACTGATGCTTTGAATGATGAAGGTGCGGGATAACGTTTACAGACAATGTGCTCAATTAAGCAGTTTTGCGTAATGAAGTCATGCTATGTGCAAAAAGGAAAATGAAGTATACGTTGAGGTAGTACAATGACTGCCCGAACTAAGGCGTGAGTGCACAGGCGCAAAGACCGTCCTAGTGACTCGCTTCAGCCAGTCGTAGTACACGAGGGCTGACATAGCGACGGCGGCTGCCAGCGGGCTCCTCTCGCCTGGCGGTCGTTGCCGTTCTGGACTGCGCTGTCTTTTTCATCCAGAACAATGTAGTCAGTTCGGGGAGCCTGTTTAATAAATATGTTGGGCCAATGCAAAGTGAAAGAAAGCGTGAAGAAGAGACTGTTTCCACTCTGTACTTATATGTCATGACCAACGTGACCAGTGGCGCAGCTGATCGCCATTCTCACAGCACTAGTACACACTAGCATAAAATGTCTATTAGACGTCAGGCGGTTGTCCTCGCGATGTTTTTCTTTACCGGTGAGCATGTGTTGAATAAATACGTACTTAATCCGGAGTAGCCAGCCGCGCGCGGCCGGGGCGCGCCCGACGCGTCGGCAGCAGTGACAGTTAGAGAGCCTGTCTCCTAACCGGGGTGTGAGTTACCGTGGCATGTAGCTGTGACGCCGCGAACTCGTGCGCGTGGTTCGGAAGGTGGTACGGCAGGGAGAGGCTGTGCTCAGAATATTTAACGAGTGTGTAGTGTTGAGAGTGAGCAGGCGGGTGCGGTCCGGGCCGCTACAGCCAGCCCGCCGAGTGGTGCGGCGCGTGCCCGTGCAGCGGCGTCACGCCCGCCAGACGCGCCAGCGCCGCGCAACGCCCGCACTCGCCGCCCCGCCCGCCCTGGCCTTGCTCCTGGGCCTGGCGCTCGCCGCCACCGCCGCCGCCAGCGCCGGGCGCCGCTGCAGCCTCGCTCGCCTCGCAACCGCAGTGCCCGCATCCCTCCTGCCACACACCATTGCTTGAAATCTTTTTATTTTGTATCCCGGGAGAAAATGTTGCATCATGCGGAACATTAGGGTCGCTGCGAGGACGGCCACCCCGATGTGTCAGATTCCTACTGATTAAAAACACCCAGGGTGTCCTTCCAATCGCACCTGGGCCTGGGAAACCCAATTGACCCAGTCACCTGGGGCGCGAATAGTCTATTCAGAGTTCCTCTCTCGTAGGAGTGGGTATAATGAACTCTGCCACGGACCGCGCGCCGCCTGCCTCTGGTCCGGCCAGCGGGCTCGCCTGAGCCTGCTGCCCAGCTAAAAACCTGTACCTATACTTGTATAAATTCGCTGTCAAATAAGTAAATCATACACATCCTAAAAAAATCTTTAAAGCAATGATGCTGATACATTTTTTGTTTATTACAGACAGGCTTGCGCTTGACCTCTCTCACCTGATGAAAAGTGTTGACGAGGCCAATGATGGAGCGTGCTCACTCAACAAATACTGATTTACTCATCGTTTAAATATTCCCACGTCATAAGCTGATGGAAAACAGGCGCAGGAATCGAATTCCACTCCTTGGCGGTAACAATTGTAGAGTTGAAGTTGCCGGTAGTGACAGTATCCACTCTCCATCAGGTTGGCAGGTGACTCATCATCTCGGGTCATCTGACAGTCACCTGTCCACCTGATGGAGCGATCTTGCTTGCCAATTTTTGGGTAAAAAAAAAACTATATCATCACTGCTTCTCAGATCTACATTCCGAGAGAAGGAGCTGGTTCTCCAAACAGCACCCGAGTGTTTTAGATAGAACGTGCCATTCCGTTCGGCCCCCGTCAACATTTCAGCCTATCTACGTCCAGGTGTTCATACACCAAGAGACCTTTTATCATGGTATATGTTGGCCGATGTGACGACGGTGCCTGGCAACGGATTCCCGTCACTGTCGCCGTTGTATTTGGTACACACTGCACTATCCATCAGATGCGACGTAGTCACTGAGTAGAGCCAGCGTAGAAAAGTCGTGGAGTAGGAGCGTACCTTCTGCGCGTCGTCGTCCAGGCTGGCGAGGAGCGGCTCCCTGCTGCCGCCGCGGGTGGACGCGCTCTCGCTCGCGGCCGTCGGCGACGCGGCGCGGTGCGCGGGCGGCGCCGGGGGAGGAGCGTGCGCTGCTGCTGGTGACCAACAATGACCAATTGACTAGGTGGAACTTCTTAGGCGCCTCAGACGTGACATAAGACCAGCCGCGGTACCACGTTTACGCTGTTTATAGTCAGGCAGGCGAGGCATAACCCACGCTAGCATACTATACGCCGACTACTTTAAACGTTCTCTTAACTGGTTACAAGATATTCAGAATAAACTCTTGTACATTGCAGTAGGTGCCCCTGTGTATGGGTGCAATGGCCTCGAAGTCGAGACGGTTGGCTGTTAGGTTACATGCGTAACACGTGTCGTCGTTATTTCAACAAGACGTAGCACCACTCGAACGAACTAGTCAAACTCGCGTGAAATTACCGTGGCTTTAGCAGCCACCGATCCGAAAAACAGTAAGCCCACACACGCAGGCACTACATTCGCCCTGCGATACCGCCGGCACCGCCAGCGGTGATGTGTCGCCTGCCAACCCATCAATAGCTGGTTGAACTCCTAAAGCGCTCGCATTGCATTCTCAAGCCCGGCGAAGTTGTAAAGGCCTCTCACGGCCAATCGCATACGGTGCTACCGAAAAAAAGAAGTATACGTTGTTTTATTTACGAAATATAATTAGTATAACTTGTGGATGAGTCGCGCTTGCCTGGCAGCGGACGGTCCGGCGTCGGCAGCAAGGAGTGCGGGCGAGCCGGCACCGAGCTGGCTCGCTGCAGCGCCTCGTTGGGCTGCTGCACCTCCTGGCGCCGCGAGTCCGAGAACTTCTTGCGCTTGCGCTTGAGCGCCGCCAGCGCCGTCAGCGGGTGCAGCGGCCCGCTGCGGGACCCTTGCCGCTCCGGGCTGCGCTGCGAGTCGCTGCCCGAGTCCGAGCGCTCGCTGCCGCTGCGTAATCGATACCCGTGAGGTGATAATTACCACACCAAAACAAAAAAGTTTACCTTTCAACTTGAGGCAGTCTGTTAACTTATTCCTGAGCTTATTAAACATTCATATATTCACCCTTCGTTTTATAATATGATTAGAGGCAAACTCATGACCTCAGTCACACACCTGCCAAACCATTGCTGACACAGAAGCACGCGGGTTGAGTTTACCAAGTCACAGTTTTATTATTACTTCTGCTCTGTCATACATTGTTTGCCAATTCCTAGCTCTCCCGTCGTCAGACTAAAGTATTCTGCCAGCCAATATATTCCTATTAATAAAATGCCGTGCGTGTGCCGTAGTGGCTGCCGGCAGAATAGAATAGCGCCCCCCTCTTCTTGCTGAGGTGTCGTAAAAGGCGACTAAGGTATCCCTTTAACACCGCAATTCAACCAGGTGTTCAGAGAAGGAAAACTCGACCAAACCTGCATCCTGCTCCCTCCCGATCGTACTGGTTCTCCTTTCCATCGGGCCTGAGGGAGCTCGGACGACAGAGTGCTTTTCTGGCTGCGCGTCCAGTTATGCACTTAAATATCTCCTGCGCAATTGGCTGTTTCCGAAAATGGACCTCGATTTTTTTAATCGGTGTTGAAACAGTCGCCGTGACCGAATCCGGCTAGGACATCATCATCATCATTAATAAAATACTTTTATTTGGCCACCACATGCTCACCAGCGAAGGAAAACACTGTGAGGACGGCATGACATCTAATAGAAATGTCATGAATAGTAGTGCTCTCGGAACGGCGATCGGCTGCGCTACTGGTCACGTAGGGCACGATATACAAGCGCAAATTGGATATAGCCACTAATGACTCCTGTAACACCGAAAGGGATATAGCATGACGATATATTGTTACGAGCGCGGGGTAATAAGATGCCATTGTTGACGGACAATCGATTTGTTGATTGAAGAAAGTGCACAATATCAGAACGCAGTCGCCGAAATGATCTGGATGTCAAATCGCGAGGGTTCCAGAAACCAATCAATGAACGTTCTCGAAATTCGGTCGCAAAAAGTCCAATCACAGAACGTCCTCGTAGCCCAAACGAAGTGTTCGCACTAGAACCACTATGCAGTCGTTGTACTCGCGTGTGCGTAAAACTCCTTTTTGATCGCTTGAGTCATCGCTCGTATCGCATTACAAATTAGAACTGAACTCGTGACGGTATCGGACCGGTATTTATATCAGAACGGCCGCCCTCTGGCATTTTCGAGAAAGATCCAGAACCTTATAGAGATCTTTAAGCCTTTTGTTTTTACTTGTAAATTTGAGGGCCTGACCTTTCGCCAAATTCCAGAAATAACAACTGTCTATTTAATATTTAGGTGATGACATCTCGTTTCTACGGGGAGCCGGGGTAAATAGAAACCGCTCCTTTGACTTTATCTACCTCCAATAATTGTTGCCGATTTGTTTGGAAGTTAGTTTATTCGAAACGGCACTTCAAGGCAATCTATGCGAAAACATAGTCATACCTAGAAATCTAGAGTTAAAGTATCACCCTAGTTCCGTCGTAACAATATTGTTTATTGTTACGTAACGTACGTACGTTTATTATTATAAAAAAGTGTATTATAATGACCTGGGTGTCTGGCGCGCGTGGTCGCACACGGAGTCCTCGGAGCGGGAGCGGCCAATGAGTCGAGACACGCGCGCCGCTCGCGCCGCTTCGATGATGGTGCCCCAGCGACGCTTGTGTGCTGCCGGCTTGCGGCGACCCCCGCCTGCGATAATACAATGGAAACGCTTCCAGTCCACTTTCCTGCTTCGTTTAGTAGATTAAAGACATCAGATCTGGACAATGCAAACCGCCTAAAGGTGAGCCTAACTTAGTAATTGTGAAGTGAATAGAAGCAGAAATGTTTTAAAGATCTTGTGGCCTATCATTCATTTCTTTCCTTAACATTATCTTCAAACTATATGATTACAGACATCAAAGCAGTGATATTTTTGTACAGTATAAAGCTTGAACTAGCATATTGCAGAACATGTCATGGATCTGAACAAATGGGACGGAGGCGGCGCGCACCGGCGGCAGGAGGCCCGTCGCTGAGGCTGGACTGCGAGGCGCGCAGGCGGCCGCCCAGCAGGGAGGACAGCGGGTGGTGCGACGCGTGCTCGGCGCCGTGCTCGTGGTGCAGCGACGCCAGGAACTCGTCCACGGGCGCCAGCGACCCGCCCGGCGTTATGTTGAACCCCTTCATCAGCCGCCGCTCCTTCTGACGATTCTTCTTGCCACCCCCTCCACCTTGAAAACGTACACTACATAATCACAATTTCTTTAAAATCTCACGAGGATCACGGGAACTACTATTGATCTTTGAAGGATCGTATAAAGTGTAGCATCAGCGGCACAGAGTCATGCATAAAAGTAAAAGTGGTTTTTTTTTATATGTAAAGAAGGTAAACAGGAGAGCAGCCCGCCTGATGACCACCGTCACCTATAAACAACTCCAACTCAAAAATTGTCATCATTGTGCTGCCAACCAGTTAGAGCGCTTTTACGTCTTTTTTTGAAGAGCCCCTTAGAAATAATCTAGAGCAGGTATTCCCAAACTGGATTTCGCGGAACCTAGGGGTTCCGTAGAATAGTCATCAAAATTATTTATTATTAACTATTAAACAATACCACTGTTATAAATGTTAGGGAATAGCGCGTATAAAATATTTGATGACTTCTATTCATCACTTTTATGTAAATCGGTAAGTAGCCAGCAAACATTGCAACTCGAGACTGGATGCTACTCGAGATATACGCAATAATTGTCCGATATATGGTAATACCGATTTATAAAACAATTTATTTCTTTACATTAAAACTTTAAGTTAAGAATAATGTGGTATAACTATATTTATTACACATTTCTTTTAAAAAAAAAATCTTATGTAAATTTCAGTGTTGATTTGTAATCATTGGATATGGGGTTCCATAAAATAAAAGGTATTTGGTTGGCGTTCTGTTATCTTTAAAGTTTAGGAACCTCTTGTTTAGACAAAATATTGCACTTGAAAGTCCATTCCAGATCTTTAAAATGTGTGAACACAACCGCACTGCCGTTGCGAGCTGGAGGACATTAAGAGTGTGGGAACGAACTTAGTATTATAGTTTACGGACAGGACTGGACACGAGCTGATCCCGAAACGCGACAGCCTGAAGCGAGTCGGTATGACAATCTTTGCA
This sequence comes from Automeris io, assembly GCA_036320925.1. NCBI lineage: Eukaryota > Metazoa > Arthropoda > Insecta > Lepidoptera > Saturniidae > Automeris > Automeris io. Next base: position 218,319 of record JAUDJH010000009.1, on the reverse strand, counting down.
CTTGTGTACCGTGTTCACAATCCAGGGAAGGTGACAGTGGCTCTAAGACAAATAATTCTTTAGAACACTGCCCATTGTACATTGGGTGAAGAGTAACCTGGCGCGCCGGCGTTGGCAGTGGAGGTGTTCATGCCAGAGTTCCTGAGGATCTCGACGAGTTCGCAGCGAAACGCGCTCACGTCCTGCTTGATCTCATTGACGTCGTCTTCCGTGACGCCGCCGCACTCGGCGCGTCGCTGCTGCACCGTCACGTAACGCCGCACCAGATTCCGCATTATAGCCTGCATAGAGAATTGCATCTTCAACAAGCTGAGACAAATTATCCAACTCTAAAGCAATCTCTAGATAATCTAAAGGCGCACGTCGAATTCAGGCAGCAGCCAGCAGAGGTTGCCAGCCGCTATGCACTGCCCTGCCTGTATGCGTACGACGTAGGCCGCGCGGTGGCGCCTTGCCAACGCTGGTGGACCTCACTTACATCGGACGCCTGTGCATATAAATGCAGCCCCGGATTTTGAAATATTCCGTGCCAATCCGACGCAGCCTTGAGTCTCTTTTGAAAAAGGATCTTATGACGTGGTAACGATGTCTTATGAGACTTTTCAGTTAACGTTTTAGACGTCAAAACCAGAAGCTTGTACATTTCAGATAATTGAGATAATAACGGAGAGGTTGGCTGAATTTTTAGATATAATTATTGAGTTGATACGCTGAGTGATGTGCTTGCCTGCCACCTCTGGAATTTAGGTAAGTATAAATGTACACAGCGGTCCATCGCGACCTCACAGCCGCAGCCGAGCCGCCGCTGCCAGAATCCTAAGAGCGCCTCAACATGTCCGACTATCAAGTCATTCTTAATCATAAATCAGAAGGTGTGGACACTGCTTATGGCAGACATTCCAATTTCCATGTTAATTTTGTTTAGAGGTTTATATTTCACATTGCTAGATTGTATCGTAAGGTTTACGCTAAATTTGTACCTGATATCGGAAGTCTCTCTCATTGGCTTGTTTCACTTTCCGCTGAAAGAACAATCAATGTTTTAATCTAAAACAACAGCAGACAACAAATAAGAATCTTATATGTAAGCAAATATGCCTGACTTATAATGGTTCGTCTCGAGTGTACGACAGGCAGGTATTCCAACTCTTCCTTCTTTCGTATCTTCGAGGTGTGGAGTAATCCTCCAGAAAGACTGTTCATACTTTTATATTTCTCGCAATATAACAGTAGTCGGTGGGGGCTAGACGAGCGGTACGGGGTATCGTCTTGGGTCTTAGTGCAAAGGCACTTTAGCGACGGCTAGCACCTGGCAAGGAGTAAACATAAGCCAGTCTCTTATGGTTGAGGTCGGATTATGAACTGCGTTATAACATAAGGTGGAGTGAAGTCACTTTGAGCTAGAAAAGAATTAATGAACGGCAGTTAAACAGGCTTTCATGATGAACAGTGTCAGTGCATAGGCGATAGAGAAGTGGTGTTGGGGAGGGGTACCCGAATGGTGCGCATGTGTTCCCGCTTGGCGCGCGCGTGCCCGCACAGCCGCCGCTGCAGCCAGCGCCAGGCGTATAGTATGGACTTCGGCGAGGGGATCACGTTGAAGGGCGGCGGCGCGGTGCCTCCCTCCTCGAAGTAGCTGATCCAGAGCTTGCTGCGCGCGAACTTCCACTCCACGTCGGCGCGCTCCTGTATCGACACGCGCATTATACTTTAACAAAGTACCGCGACGGCGCAGCGGTCTCTAGTACTTACTTGTCGCGCACTTTGTTATTATGGCGCGCCTTTTCTGTTGCAGTTATTCCGCGGAACGCCGACCTTCAAGTTTGTTTAAGAGGGCAATGAATAATGTCTTTCTTGTTCTATAATACATCAACAACGCCTGTGTGTCTGTGTGTTGCGATTGTTCATATGCGACAATAATCAAGTGGACCTTAAGCCTGTATGCCGACAAAGGGTAAAAAAAAATCTTCTAGCAAATGCAATATGTTGTAAATAATAAATACAAGCAATTAATGGTGTGTGAGTACTGAGCGTTGTGTGTTACGACTATTCAATAACTTCGCACCGCGGGTGAAAAATCCGCGGTGATTCATTTTGTTCGTGACTAGGTCAAAACGTCGAGCCTTAATTAAAAATGTTTTAATTCGTGCATAAGACCGGAAGTATTTATTATTTACAATATATACTACCAAGATAACGACATAATCACGATCATCAACATTGAGGAAAATGACGCGAGGATGAAGGAAAACACGAAAGTAAGCCGTTGGCCTCAATCGCACCTTGTGGATGACAGACCGCGTCCGCCCAACAAATACCTATGCCCTCTTCACTTTGAGGCTCCCAAATCTTAGGAATATAAGAGTCAATGCACTTGTGCGGTTATTTGAAGTTCGGCGTACTGCGATATCTAGATCACGCGAAACATATACAATGCGCACAAAAAGAATTCCAGCTAAGACTGCCTTCTGATTGACAAAGCTCCCACAAGCGACAGAGGTCTTCTCTACAGCATCATTATTAAATACAGTCCTTCTTTATTCTAAGCTCTGTACAATTTACTAAACTAGTTTTTCTTTTCTATTTACTTCTGTTAAAGGAAAGTTCTTGAAATATAGAATAAATAGAATGGTACTTACGGATATAAGCTGGTAGGAGTGGTTCATCATCGCGATGAGCAGGTTCAGCAGAACGATGACGTTAATGACTGCGTACGTGCCGAACATGAGCATGCCCCAGAAGCGCGTGAAGATCTTGATGCCGTCGAGCTCGAACGAGTCCAGGTCTATCAGCCCGAACGCCGCCCAGAACAGCGTCTGCATCGTCTCGAACAAGCTGCGGGCGTGCGCATTCATTCATTCTGCTTACATTCGCCAGCACCTCGGCCAGGGTCTCTTTCTGTTCACATGGTATCCGTACGGTACGGCATCCCTTGCGGCTGCGGTGGCCTAGTGCACAGCGGGCCGGCTTCCGCGCGCGGCAACGCGAATGTTCGCGCATTCGGATCCCAGCGCGTGCTCTACGGTGTAGGGGAACATCGTGAGGGAAACCGCATGCCATCTAATAGAAATGCCATTTGCATTAATGCGTTGAGAACGATCATAAACTGCGCTACTGGTCACATTGGGCACGGCATGTAAGCTCAAAGTAGATACAGTCCCTAATGTATCTCCATTCCCCCCGAAACAGATGTAGCGTAACGACTTATTATTATTATTTATTGACGTAGTAATATATATTCCCATGCTTAAGTGGTAGGGCGATTGCCCGAACTGGATCGTGACGACAGTACACAAGTCCAAAGACCTTCATTTTTTTTTATATTGCTTAGAGAAAATGAGTAGACTGCACCTGATGGCAAGTACCGCTGCAGCACTAGAGCGACGCCGGCCACCGCTGCCTCTGGGCACTCTCACTTAACACTTTACAATTCATGTAAAACAAAACCCAATTCAATATACCTTCAGTCAAAAATACTCTTACTGAAATTTACAACTATTAATCTAAATATTTTTTTATAAATACTTCAACGGGTCTTATGCGCGTATTAACATACTTTAAATGTTAGTTAATTCATGAATAAGGCCCGCTAAAGTATAATGAGTGCAAAACGCGAAAGTTTAAAACGTCTTAATATTAGGTCCTTACATATGAAATTGTCGTTTTGTATGGGAGGAACAAAAAGTCGAATATTTTTTAATATAATATATTTAATTAATCAAAGTATGAACCATTATTTTCTATGCACTTTTGCCATCTCATAGGTAGTTCATTGAGCCCTTTACTAAAAAAACCAGTCGGACGGGAATCAATAAAATCTTTGAAGGCGATTTGGACTGCCCCATCGGAGTTGAATTTTTCCCTTGCAAGAAGTTATCCAAATTTCGAAAAAAATGGTAATCTGTTGGAGCAAGGTCCGGGGAGTACGGAGGATGTCTTAGACTTTTCAATTGAAGCTCTTCTAATTTAGTAGCCGTCTGTTGCGCAGTGTGTGGTCTAGCGTTGTCGTGAAGCAGCAGTGGCGTGGAGCGATTGACCAGCCTAGGTTGTTTAGCCGCTAGCTTTTCCATCATGGTTTGCTATTGCTGACAATAGACATCAGCCGTAATAGTCTGGCCAGATTTGAGAAAACTGTAATGAACAATACCGGCACTAGTCCACCAAACGCTTACAAGTAACTTTTTTGGGGTTAATTTTCGCTTGGGGCAGGATTTGGCTGGCTGGCCAGGATCCAACCATTGCGCTGAGCGCTTCCGATTATCGTAAAGAATCCATTTTTCATCGCAGGTAATGATTCGGTTTAAAATACCTTCATTATTGTGCCGGTTTAGTAATGTAACGCAGAAGTCGACGCGCGTTTGCCGGTTTGCTTCAGTCAATTCGTGAGGTACCCACCTTTCAAGCTTTTTAATCTTCCCAATTTGCTTCAAGTGAATTAAAACAGTTTTATCACTAACATCGCAGCCTGCAGCTAACTCGGACGTGGTTTGCGATGGATCCGCTTCAACAATAGCCTTCAACTCTTCATTATCAACTTGAGTCTCAGGCCGTCCACGGGGCTTGTTCTGCAGGTCGAAATTTCCAGAACGAAAACGTTGGAACCAAAAACGAACTGTGTTTTCTTTTGCAACACGACCGCCATACACATCATTCACCCTTCGAGTTGTTTCCACAGCACTAGTGCCACGGCGGAACTCGTACTCGTAAATAATGCGATATTTTAAGTTTTCCATTTTGTAAAATGAGTGACGCAAACAGAAAAAAACAGAAGAAAAAAACAAATGAATGACGATCATCGAAGCACAAATACATGACTCTATAGCTGTACAAATTTGAATTTGGAATTCCTTACCAAAGAGGAGAAATTTGTGATTAAAGTGGCCAGTACGAAAAACGCCAATTTCATATGTAAGGACCTAATATTTTTGTATTCATTAAATTGTTTTTTTTTTGGCATAAATCTATTACCATTATTATACCTTGTTCGTTTTATGAAGACCCTTATAAAAATAATTTGAACGTAAATTTCCATATCTTACTATAATGCGAAAGTTTGTGAATATGTTTGTTATTCTTTACCAATAAAACTACTGGACGGTTTTGCATGAAACTACCACAGTAATATAGATTATACATCGGAATAAAATATAGGCTACAATTTGTAATGATTTTATGTAATTTTAGTCGTAATATAACAATACATGTCAATTAAGTCAGGAAAAACACTGACCTGTGACAGCTATCTTGGCATACACTGCCTAAACCAGTGGAGTTACACAAAGGTGATATTCCGTAGGATTATTTGTCTTGAATAGTTCTAAATAAAAGTCGGGGACATCACATATATATCTTTTATGTGGACGCCGCTATGACCAAAATTGTATGAACAAGATATCATTCGAGGACACGAGCGCGACGCGACGCGACCGGCGCCGCGCCAGGCAGGAGCAATCTGCAGACGCGGCGCGAACATAAACAATGCTCCGGTATTAAAGGAGAGCACCGGCTCGTAAAACGCATATTATGTGGCGCGGAGCCGGCGCGCGGCTCGTCTCGTGCCGCACGGTGTCGCACGGTGCCACACGGTACCGCACGGTGCTGCACGGTGCCGCTCCGCAGGGCGCCGGGCGACATACAGACTCTGCGCGACCCCTTTCCCACTAAATAATACTAAGCACCGCTGGAAGACGAGATATTCTTTATGAAATTACTGCTTTATGAAGAGAGACGAGACAATGTACGCGCTTTATTTGTAATATTACTCCACGACCCTTTCACACTGTCTGTGCAGGCACATTGTGAATACATGTTTATTCTAGTTCAGAGCAATGACTACATTGTGTGGTAAAGTGGCCATACCTAAGAGCTGCTTAGTACATACGGTGCCGCGTTTCGCGTAACGAGGCACTGACTTCACAAACGAGAAAATCTATTTGGCAGATTTAGAATTTTTATTTACTTATTGAACTGTGTCCAATTTTTATTATTTATTTCATTTCATAGAAACATACAGCAGTATAGTAAAAAAATCAAACTAAGGGACATAAAACAATAAAAGAAATTAACTAGCATTATAAAGAAAAACAAATACCACCAAGAAAAAAATATATAAACTAAATTATACTCAGCATTCTTCTAAAGGAGCCGAATGTCGACATCACAAAAACGTTTTTTATACATATCACAGGCACGAAAATAAAATGTATTATTAACATAATTTGATTTGAAATTGTGTTGCCGTGGCATCAAACTTTAGTTTTCTAGCGTTTTAGAGACAAAGTCCTGGTTGAAATGTCCCTAAACACGATAAAACTCCTGTTCCAAAGAAGATCTTCACCATATTAAACGTAAATTAACCTTGGTATGTACCCTATTGAAAGAAAAAGAATCATGGAAATCGGTCTACACACGACTGGGACAGAGACAAAACGATGCACTTGTAAAATTATGTGAAGTTCCGCTGCACTTGTGGAGTTCAATATCTAGGCTACGCCAATTGTGTTTAAATGTACTCCAAAATAATAATACGAGTAGATAGCGTAACGACAAAGCTGCCTTCTGCTCCACACAACATCACAATACATTTGGTTATTATCAAGTCAAGAATTTTAGCCTGTATCTCCGAAGACCGTCATCTGACCTGCACCATATTAAAACGAGAACAGCTTCATGATATCTCCTATTGAGAAAACGAATTAACCAAATCGACCAATTAATGGCGGTGTTATTAATAAATATAATACATACAGGCGTATTCATAGCCTCCACCTTTTTGAAGACGGTTAACCATTTGCACTCGAGGAGTTGGCGACTTCAAATCGGCGCCACTCGAGTGCAAAGAGTTTAATAGTCGACATACCATACAGAGAGATAACAAAACGACAATATGGTGGTTACTTGGCGAATCTCCTCCAGAGGAGGCAGGCGTCAGGGTCCGGTGGCGCACCATTATCAGCAGCAGCCGAGCCGGTGGTGGCGGGGCAGCGTTTCTTCTCCATATCAGCGTAGTACCAGAGCAGCTGGTTCAAACCTAAACATTTCACGTCAACGAGCCCACGTTCACAAATAACTGTTCGCTGTTGCAGGGTGATGATAATTACATACTCTTTTACTGGGGAAAATAGCCTCATACGTGCCTTCGCGGATTGTGGCCACGGAGGCCGAGTGGAGGCCGATCGGAGGCCGAGGATATACCGGATATGTTACAGGTTTCGGTGAAGAAAAACATGGTGAGGATAGCCGCGAGACATTAGTGAGCGCTCCAGGAACGATTGCAAGTTGCGCCACGGGTCGTGTCGCGCGCGGCATACAAGCGCACAGTGGATACAGCCACTAATGTATCCCTGATGAACCCGAAAGAGACATAGCGTAAGGATATATTATTATTATAACACTCTCATATTCTGTTATCCACGGGCAATGGGAACCACATAGCATTAGACGGGTCGTCAGCCTTTATACCGATAAAAGTTAAGAAAAACTTACCACAAGAAAACGCGAAAATAACGAGTATATCTAAGACGAAGAACTTGAGTATGTCGAGCACCATGCGGCTGAGCGACACCTGCAGCGGGCCGAGGTGCGGGTTCACGCTGAAGATATAGACGAGCTTGAGGCTGCTGAAGATGTTGGCGGCGGAGAAGAGCGCCTCGGAGAGCAGCATCGGGTCCCAGGCGTCCCACTTCTCGCGCGGCTGGTTCCACTGCAGCCCGGCGTTCACCTCGCGCCGCACCTGCCGTCACCACTCATCCCGTCAGTGCCGCGTGCGGTACGTGCGTTAAACACAGATAAGTAATCACGAGTGTTCTGAAGAGCCATTTAGCCTTGTTCCGTTCTGATATAGTTTTCTCAAACTCAATCTAAGTTGTACTACAACGGGTCTTATGCCCAAATTAACTCTTTTTTTCTCTTATAGTTGATACTGTGAGTGTTGTTTATTCAAGTTATCAAAAACAAAAAAGGGTAGAGGAAGAAACTTCCCCCCCCCCCCCCCCCCCCCGAAGAGAACTCTGCGGCGCGGCAGTCTGCTCGTGCCCGCGGCCTGTGTGACCTGGTCGAAACGTCGAGACATAATCGAAGGTTAGTTAATAGAGTCCGATAGAGTATTTACATACTGTGCTGTACTGTACTGTATTGTACTGTACTGTAAGCCATTCTCGTACACGGCATGCCGAAGGGGTCCAGAACCGGCCTCTGCAGGACCCCAGAGTACATCTCCTTCGTAAACAAGATCGAAGCATCTGTTGCTAGATGCGAGCCTCTATTTGCTGACTTGTCTACTTTGCCGATGTGACCTTTTTGTAATCAGTTTGTCTGTTGGCCGTATATTTACTAATGCTAATAAATAAACTACGTATGTACTTCCGTAATAAAAAGTTCAACAAAGATTTACATGAAACTATAACAACTGGAAATGAGCGAGTCGTTAACTTTTGTAATAAATACGTGGGTGACTGGAGTTTTTGATACGCGAAGAAATTCCATTTGGACTACATATTCTTTAAATACTATTGTAGGCTATTTTACGATACATATTTTACACTTTTATTCTCTAATAAATTGATTGGTCGGTAATTAATAATCTTTGTAGGACGAACATAGGTCACAGGCGACGGTTGCGGCCGTTGGATTACGTTGAGGGCCTCGACTTTGTGTTTTGCGGAATTCCCCTTCTGATAATGAACTTTGATTGGTCGACTGAAATAGCGTTAGGGACTTCCCTTTCTTATTTATCGACCGGGATCACGTGAGGGTGCGCGGGAGCGCGTGTCGGTACGTTAGCCGCGCGTCACGTCAGTCCGCTAGAAGCGCCGCTCGAACACACCCGTGCTACAACTTTAATTTAATAATTACTAAACAATTGAAATAAATATTATTTCCTTATTTTTGTAACTATTAGTATAAAACACACCAGCCTGTCGATATCGATTCCCATAAAATATTGATAAGTTCCGCTCTCTAGTTGAGTAACGAGTAGCGCTCGATATATTTTCATTAGAGAATAGGGGAAAATACGATTCTAAGATCGACACGGTGCGCTTGCAAAACCTTTGAACAATTATTTACAAAAGATATAGAACTCCTTGAGAGGGTACAGCTCAGTTTCACTAAGCTACCTAGAGCTCTCAAGCGACGGTCCAATGAAGAACGTCTAGCTATGTTGAAGATTACAACGCTCAAGGACCGCGGAGACCATGGCGGTTTGGTGGAAACAAAGCCATTGAACGGGCGTTATGAAATGAAGATGTTTGAAAAAATGTTCAAGCTCGACAGCAGCACACACCTCCGAAGCCGTCAGCTTAAGTCATATTGTACCAGTCGGTCCAAAAGCAACCCACACAAGCACTTTCTAACAGGATTGTCAGAGCGCGGGACGATCTCCCAGAAGACGCGCTCTCAGCACTAAATTGAAAACCAATTTAAATATCGCCTGGACAAATATCATTTTAATCACAAAAATAAATGATTTAAAGAAACGTGAAATAGCAGGATACTGCCATTTATCACTTGGTTCAATTGCTTGCCTGATGAGAAATGTACTTATTATAGATATTTCACCCGGAACCATTACTGGAGATGCTGGTACACTATCCACTAGGGCCGACTGCCGTGTAGTGCTATTGTGTTACTCCTTTTCTTTTAAACCGAGTGTGGCCTGACTATTCAATATGGGAACGGCAAGCGTCTCACCTTTCATCCTTCCTCTTCCACTCGCCTCTTCAGCTACTCAAGACCTTCACATTGACGACCACTTTATTATTGACAACCGTGAAAGCCAAATACATTGGCCAGCGTCTCTGCAGGATCGTTAGGGAAACATAAACTCCATACAATTTGACATTTAAAAAGGTAAACAAACTCAAATGAATCTCGTTAAAATTTCTGTTCGAGTTAGCGTAAACAACGCTTTGCCGTAATCGTATCGAAGGCGTTAGCTGATGTAACGAGCTGAGCGCGAGCGCGAGCGCGAGGTCGTAATGTACTCTCGACGTAGGGGCGTGCATGCAAAGTACACGTTTCATTGACACGTATCGATACCACAGCACTACCGCGTTGGAAAGTTGCAAGGATGAGTCTGATCTTTGGACCAGTACCGATTCATTTATTGCCAAAGTTAATTAATATTGTAGGCTGCCGTTTTCAACCAGTGTATCATTCAACGCGTTGCTCCCTTGAGGCGCAGTGTCATGCATATGATATCTGTGGCACTCTATAGTTATCTCTAGAGCTGTTTATCTGTACTCTATTAATCCCTTGCTCTCAGTTTTTTACGCGTTGACACAACGAATAGGTGTCAGCTGAAAATCAGCGCTGAGTGACTCAGCTGGTTGCGTAGCATTTGCCAAGCTCACTTCCCTTTGGCGCATCATCAACAACACAGAGTGTTTGCTTTGGTTGCTTTCTATCTTAATTAACCTATCCTTCTGTGTTGTTTGTTGTATTGTGTGCCAATTAAATGCTTTTTCTTTCTTTCATTATACCCTCAGGATTATGACAAGGGGATCTACAAAAAAGTCAAAGTATTGTGGACCTAAACGATGTTACTTAATATTTTATCTTTACCGTCCGAAATACTATGGTATTTATTCGGCAAGACTGGGCTTCTACGAAATACCCTGATGAATATTCTAAATGTGACAAATTTGTACCTGATCACTAGCCCTACCTAGAGTTTGTATAAAGCTTATACTCCATCAGACCGTTCCATAAATATAAGCACTGTTCCGATTAGCGCGACATTGCAATAAATACTACAATTGCAATATTCGTGATTTAATGGGAGTTTAAATAAACTTGTAACGCGTGTTTACTCTCTCAGCGGCACGCCTGGACTGGCGCTTAATAACGGACTACCCTCGAGCTGCGCCGGCGCATCTTTTAATAATACGCGACATTCAAGAACCAACCTCTCGTGCGTCTTGTAAAATCACCCGATTTCAAGAACCTATGAGACTTGCCAGGCGCGGACGTTGCCTAGTAATCAAGTAAATTCTACAAACTCTCATTAAATCACTAATCCGTCAATGTATTATAGTATATTTTTTAGAACAGCTTTTAAGCTTGGCAAATTGACTGCTGATGCTAAGTGTAGTTCAAAACAGAACGTAACTATTACAAGCAGGTTTATATTCTTCGATAGTTACCCTGATCATGCCAGCATGCTCCAGTACAATTTATAAGACTCAAAAATATAAAAGAATGGAAACACCGGTTTAAAGATCCTTTCAGAGCTGGTTTACATGGAGTAAGAATTAACATAAAATCAAAATATTGTTATGCTACTCAAAGTTCAATTTTTTTTTTTTAATTTCTGAGGGCTACCGGATTGGCCGTCTACATGACGTTTAGTCATTACCATCGCTAATAATCAACTACAACTCAAGGAGCGTTATTATTGTGTAGACAACCATTACAAACTGCTCTTGAAAATCTCACGCCATAACTCTGTGGAAAAACAACAACCCGGCGGCCCATTCCGCAAGTCTAAGCGCGCGACAAGAATGTTCTAGAGAACCGCTACGTTGACGCGGTCCCGCAAGGCGTTACAGTGTCGGGATGCGCCAACCACGAATACTGATCAGGTTGGATAGTTCTTCAGAGCACTCACCATTGTACGGACGGTAGAACACAAGTAGACGCGTCTCTGCTTCAACTCAGGGTGTTGAGGACATATTTCTATGAGTTTTTGTGTAAGTGAAGTAGGTAGATAGGTTCGAAGAGTGGTAAGGTGGTACCTGGAAGTGCGAGACGATCCGGAGCGCGACGGTCGCGACGTAGAGCGAGTTCGTGACGAAGTCGATCACGTTCCACATGTCGTGCACGTACTCGCGCAGCCCCATGTCCCACAGCTGCTTCACCTCGCTCCAGATCAGACCTGGACCATGAGTATCCGTTCATAACAACAACATCGAGCGCGATGTTTTGTCGTCTCTGACCTTTCTTGTGTATGAGGAATTGAGATAGCTGAAGTGACAGCAGTTAGAAAATTGAGATGGGCTAGGCACACATACCGTAAACAGCAAAAGAAGCTCGAGTAGAAACAGCGAACCAGTGCTAGGAATGTGGGGAGACAGCCGATCAGATGGACTGATGGAGGTGCCTGAGACAAACTAAATGGGCAAGGCTCGTGACTGGCAAGAGCGAAGAAGAATGACATAAACTTTAATTCAGTGGCGGGCGGGCAAGGTTGAAAAAAAGGAGAACGAGAGTATAACGCAGATGACAACGGAGAAAATTTGTATTTTTCGCTTCCATTTAAATAATTACGGCTCAATGTTTAGCAAGTTTGAAACTACATATAAGAATTGCGGAAGTGTCTTTAACATTAATTGGAGTAGTTACTCGTGATGCCCGGACACACATACCCGTGTAATCACCTCCACATCTGATGCAAAGTGATGGCGTGGCCGGTAATAAAGTGCTCTCACCCGAAATTATGGTTTGATAACATTAGAAGAGAGATTAAAACGGAACAGACGCGTGTGATACCGACCGCTCACCCAGGCGAGTATCAGCCACTCGATGAGCGAGGGCGGAGCGCCGCGCCTGGACAGCGGCTCCGCGTGCGGAGCGCCCCACAGCAACCCGCCCGCTGCCGTCTCGATGCGCTGCGACGCCAGGATCAACAGGACTGGAACAATGCGGTTTGCGAACGAACCCTTGTCGACAATGCCACATGTAAATGTCCAATCGGGACTGAGGGTCCAGTAGCGGCTGTCAGGTCGCGATGTATTTATCTGCTAGTCACGTTGGCCACGACAAATAAGCGCAAAGTGAGCACAGCTACTAATCTATCTCTGCTCACCCCCAAAGGGATATAGCGTGACGATATATTATTCCCTCCCCCTCCAATTTTCGTCCCATGGCGGTCGTTGCCGTTCTAGAACTACACAGTACTTTCCGTCAGGTGCAATGTAGTCACTTTGTTGAGCCAGTTTATAAAACAAACAAACACATTTACATATGCATATGCAATGACGTCCGAAGTAGTCGGCAATGAGGTCTCAAGCCGCGCGGTCACGAGACTAACACTGCGAAGAAGAAGAAAATAGTGTCTCACGTATCTTTTATGATGTACAGGCGGACGTTTATCTTCCACGACACTTTGCGGAGGAGGGGGACGAGTGAGGGCTTGTTGTGTAGCTTACAGAGGAACATGAAGTAGCTCGCAGAGTGGCAGAGGAACTTGATGAAGGGCTTGCGCAGCGTGCGGCCGAGCGCGGAGTGCGGCGCCGCGATGTACGCCGCCGAGTAGAGGGGGAACATGGCCCCGATGCGGACCATCTCGGCCGCCTGCAGCACCATGTTCTTGCGCCGGAAGCCGGGCACGCTCTCGTACCAGATCGACGCCAGCAGCTGCTGCACGTTCGGATGCGCCACGAACTGAGCGCAAGGATAACGTACGCGTTACTCTTCACCTGCACTCGCATCACACATTTGCTATTTCTATGTCGAACTGCGTTTTCCGTTTTGACGTACTACAGCGTTTTCATTTTAGAGTCTCGCTGCTTTATCCCTATACTCGGACAACGCTGGGCTATAACTCGCCAATTTGTGGGTTATCTCGCGGCTTTAACGAATTGGAGAGTGCCATCGATGTGTTTGCTGACAGTCTGCCGGTCTTTAGAAGGAACATTATCGGGTGGCCGAGGGACACCTACTGGTGTTGGTGTGATTTTTCTTTTTATTTTTCTTGTGTTCTTTTTTGCCATTATTTTCACTTTGTTTGATTTATTCTTGTTTGTTAATGTGTTCATTTAGTAAGTTGTATTGTTTGTTTCTGACGCACGATGTGCGGTGACCTTAAACGGCGCAACACATTGACGTAATGTTTTTTTTTATTGTTTTGTAGTGTGTTGGCTACTGGTCGCCCTTAATATTATAAAAATAAAATAAATAACTACCAGTAAAGTCCCTACCAGTTAGGTAACCACCAAGTTCCTGATATACGAAACCATAGCAACAAGTAAATTTTGTTCGAATCATCAGAGCTTTACAGCTAAAATTAAAAAAAAATAAGCAGGTTATACCGAAAGATCTCAAAGATTCTTGTACTTCCTTACAATTGTAATCAAAGTACTAATTAATCTACACGTTGTAAAAGTCTTCATATTAAAATGCTCACTTTGCTAAATAAAATACTATGAAAAGTTTAGACTATTGAAAGCTGGCGCGTTAGTGTGTAAAGATAAAAAGTCCTATGAACTTACTTTCTTCTGTCTCAGCTTGATGGCGAGCTTGAGCCTGGAGAGTCGCATGCGCTCCGGCGCGTCAGGGTCCGCAAGCGGCGCCTGCGGGGACCCAGTCTCGTGGTTGAGCAACACTTGCAGCTCGTGCGAGGTACGCGTGTGGTCCAGCAGCGCTGTCGCGAACTCCTGGCATTGCGATCGCAGCTCCTGGTACTCGTTCTTGAACTCGTGCTCCAGCGCCGACAGCCGCCGCAGCTCCCAGGACAGCTCGAATGCACTCAGGATGGGGTCTTTGGACGACAACGCGATCAGCGAGGGCGACGCGAGCGCGCGGTACGCGTTGATGCGCGACCGCGAGTGCCGCAGCGAGTCCTCCCGGCGGGAGCGCACGCACTCGTCGCAGCCGCACCGCACGTCATGCGGCACCGGCAGCTGCGCGCCGCGGTCCAGCAGCAGCTTGATGATCTCGTAGCTGTCGCGGTGCGCCGCCAGGATCAGCGGCGTTATGTCCGACGTGAACGTCGCCGTCTCCGGCGGCAGCGCCTCCCAGCTCTGCGCGCACCGATACACGCGGGGTCACGCGCCGGTGATCGGCAAGGGAAAGAATCCCATGGCAGACACCCTCTTTAATCCACCCTTATATTCCCTGATCGAAGGTCATTAAAGCAAGCTAAAGAGGAAGTGGGTAGGTCATAGATCTGACGACCGTTGGAGTAAACGAGTTCTGGAATAGAGACTGCATCTCGGCAAACGAGGTACAAAACGTCCGGCAACTAGAAGAACCAACGAATTGCGAAAACAGCTGGTTATGTCTGATTGCGAATAGCCCAGAACAGAAATAAATGGCAAACCTTATAAGTGGCCTATTTTCAGCAATAGACTGATACATGCTGAAATATATGGTTAAAATGGATAGACTGTAGGTGTATGAAGAGCTAGACATAAAGAAGCTGATCCCGAAACATGACAGGCTAAAGCGAGTACTGTGCACCGATGCACCGATATGGAACACGTAGCAGCACGGGGCACCGCGCTCTGCGTCTAGCGACTGTCAGTACTCGCTCCGGTTCGACTCGGCTCCGTGTCGAGGTACATCAAAACAATCTATTGAAATTTTACAGCCAATAAAAAGTCTACTAAAATCCTTCACGACATAATTACTGCTCGCGAGTGTTTCAGAGCCGTGTTTGTTATCAAAACTCAATTTGATAAAAGCGAATTCAACGTAACCAATTATCTAGATTATACCTTTGCTAAACTGTTCCCAATTTGAAGGAGAATGTTCGAATAAGGGTAAATAAATATTGTAATGGTGTGGATTACCGTCACCGAGGCGACACAGACTAATAGGCACCTATAGATACATTGTACGACCCTTCCTAAATCACATAATGCTATCTAAACAACAGTGTTATTTATTATGTATTCTCTGTTGAACAAGTACACTAAAACTTGTTTATGCCTGTACATTTATCATTCCCAAAAGGTGGCACAATTCGAGCTGCGATTTCGAGCAAAGTATATCCTCTGAAATCCTTGATAGGATTCTTGAAATGAAATGCAATATAAGGCCTACTTCCAAGCACTTTCAAATAGACAAAAAAACGAAAGAAAATGAATGAGAACCGTTTCAGAAAGCGGAATCTATCGAGAAGAGATGCCAAGGAACTCTGATAGTTATTCTTTTCGACATAATGAGGTACAAATATATAATACACAAAAAATTAATCTACATTCTTTGATTCCACCAGCCCCATTCCACCACAAAACCACAAGACATCGTGTCGGATACCATCCGTATGTGGTGGATGTTCCTTATATCCGCACGAGAAGATTCGCTTCCACATTCATCATGCGAACAGCTAAGGAGTGGAATATGCTACCAGCGGCCATATTTCCGCGATCTTATGACCTGGGAGTCTTTAAAAGAAGAGTGAATAGGTATTTGTTAGGCGGACGCGGTTCATCATCGGACTCATCTTCACCTTCCACCAGGTGTGATTGAGGTCAAGCGTTCGCCTATAAGTTATAAAAAAAATTCTACCCAACGAAAAAAAATTACATACGTGCCTACATATATCCCAGATCATTATCTATCTTTCCCATGTACATACCAACCGAAGTCCTATTTCGATGCAAATAAATTCTTTAAGTGATATTTTGGTAGAAAATATTTCCACAAAAATATACAATATCAATGTGAGTGGAAGTAAGAGCCGAGGCCGACCGAGGCCGACCGAGGGTTACCGAACAGACAAGAGAGTTCTGATGCAGGGTAATGTCAAATGTACGCGGAATCGACGAGAGTACATGACCCCTTCATAATGAGTATTGAAGAAGCGAAAAATGTTTACTAGAATAGAGAGAAGAGCCGTTCCATTCTCTCCACCTACCCTAATAGGGATTTGAACTGATGATAGATAAACAGCAAGACTTCCAGTTACAAAAAGTCAGCTTCGCTGCCTCTTTCAAAACAATGGTTAAAACCATTGAGGTTGTCTCCACTGCGTGACAAGGGAATTAGTCGAGTCAGCGGTCTTCGAGGCTCACTCTCGAAACGATCCTATTGGAACGGTGACTGAAATGCATGTCTCGGTTATCGCTCTAACAGGGTCATTTTGGAAATATAAACTCTGAACATAAAAAAAAAAAACGAGAAATTGCTTGGGTATTGTCATGTGATACGCCTAATTTGACTGAGCTCCGGACGTGAAATGCACGTAAATACTAGAACAGCTCAGTTATTACGTCGTCGTATGTTTAACGTCTGGGTATGCTAATCGAATCCGGCACCGCACGAAGGAGTGCGTCTTAGAGTAGTATGCCCATACGTGCGCCCGGGCCATTGGCTGGTGTCACTAAAACGCGACATAATCGATCAGTTCTCAGTTGTGCCAAAAAGAAGTGTGGCCATATACGATTTCATATTAATAATGTTGAACTATCCTATGAAATCCCGTTGCTCCGTACTACGGCATTTGGCTGAAGTACAGAGGCTCACGCAGGAATATTTGCAATATCAAATTATTGAAGTGAAACTTCTATAGAATCGTTCTAATTTCAAACCGGATACAACGGATAACGACAGGTAAGAGACACAAATACAAACATTAGTGAGCCAGAGCGAGAGAGCAAATGTCGGTGTGTATGTGCATATTACAGCTTTTTATTAGTAAGAAGTCAGCGTGCTGTGTTTTTATTTAACAGTGTTTGTGAGTATTTTTACATCTTGTTGTGCTAAATAAGAAATTTTACAAGATGCTGAAAACTAATGCCGAAATGTGTCGCAAAATTGACGAAAAAAAAGAGAAAATTAAAGTTTACAAAAAAACCAGGAAAAAGTTCAACAGAACGTAGTCGCAAGTTTCGTGCGCGTGAAAACAATAATTGAACAATCAAGATAGATGTTCAAATATAAGTGTTAATACACCAATAAATTATGTAACATATGTTAAATAAGATATAAAATATCTTTTAAAATTAATCAAAATACTCTTAAATAAATAAACTTTGTAATTATCCTACCCTAGTTATATAGATTCATCTTATTCTTTTGTCGATTTACTGAAGTTTCACTTCTATCGTGTGTGAATCGCACACACACCTTTTTTTTTAGATTGGCTTGACAAAATGACTACAGCGCACCTGATGGTAAGTACAGTATTGTCCAAAAATGAAAGAAACTATCAAAGGACGAATACCTATGGAGTCTCGGTCGTCATGTCGGCCCATATATACGGCGACTGGATATCTTTAGGTATATGGGCTACTGGACATATACAAGTTGATCCCAAAACGCAACAGGCCAAAACGAGTCACTGTGACGGTCTTTAAACTCGTGTCCCGCGATCACGACCCAGTTTGGGCAATCGCCCTACCACCACAGATACTAATTATAAGCCACTTTATTTCGAAGGAATCAGAAATAGACACTAAGTTCCGAGGTATTGTCATTTTTACCGAAATACCTTATAGCTAGTCGAAGTCTGTGCCGTTTAAAACGTTAGTGAATTGCATGGGATTGGCGTTTTCTTGAATACCTCGGATTTCAGAACCCCTCGAAATAAAGTGGTTTACCCTACGAATATGTCATCGCAAATAATGGTGCTGGAACAGTAGATGTTATAGCCTTGCTAAGTGTGTAGAAACGATTGCTCACGTTGGGTTCGTCGGGCTTCTTGATGTGTTCCTCGTGATCGAGAAGGGCCTCCACCGCCTCGACAAACTCTTCGGAGATGGCGTGCAGCAGCGCATCGCGCGTCTCCACTCGAAACTGTAGCAACAGCTCCACCATCTCGAGGTTCTCGTTGTCGATGGCCATGAGCAGCGCGCTGCGGCCGAGCGGGTCCACGCAGTCCACGTTGATGTGGCCGGTGTCCCTCGCGCGCTGCAGCACGCGCCTAGTCCCCGCTACGTCACCGCGCTCCACGCCCAGAAGGTACTTCTTCTCCTCCAGAGATAGCACTGCCATTTCCTGGTGCGGCCGCACCACGTTTTCCTCCTCCGTCATGCCGTGGATACTGTGCCGCTGTTGACCGGAACACCATTTACCGAATGATCTGACAGTGGCTCCCAACCAACCCACACTTATGCTACGCTACCCACAGAATCAACTCTCTGTTCTTTCAATCGGCAAAGCGAATAGACGACACCTTATTATAGATAAGTTGTGATCAAAACCAGGTGAGACTATCTAAAAGGAAAAACCTGTAGGCGATCACAACATTCATGCCGACCCACACAAGTATCTCTTCACGAAAGACCCTATAATCATAGTATGAAGAGGCACGTTTACCGGGAGGGTGTTCCACATTTGCACGACATGGCAAAGGTAAGGTTTGAGAGCTACACAGTTCTTTCTGAAACAGAACAAACTGCGTAGCTGTGACTTCGAGCACGACGCAGGCTGCGTGCGTGTCCCAAAGATTCTGTGATATGTAATACGGTTGTTTTCTTTTAAGGAATGGTTTCATCGGTATAACTAATGAAACAAGGCGCAGATCGCTCGTAAACCGATATTACTGCTGCCTCGTATGAGCAAATAAAAATCAATAAGTAGCTAAACGCTGTCGTCATGCTGGACAGTAATAAAAGTAATTGAGGCGTCTAACCGCCAGCCCAACCGCTCCACCGCTCCGAAACAACGCGCGCCATGGGACCACAATCAACTTAATTCGTTTTTCTGAAAATGGCGTTCCAGCGAAATCGAACCTACAAATCTATATGTGTTCCGTATTCGTATTTATGTGCGGGTAACTTTCGACTGCTCTGGCAACACCGTACGGGTTGTCAATGGAGTTTTGCTCTCGCTCGAACCGATCCGCCGAGTAACGACATAAATATACAAATATTCCTAAATACAACAAAATATCCGATTCCAAAGTGTATAAGTGTACTTGGAAGATCCTCAAAGACACCAGTATCCTGGAGGAGAAGCAGGGGCCCCTGAGGAGTTGGCGAACTGGTGATCACGGTAAGTGAAACTCTTTAGGCAGCCCGTGCCACTTGCGGAGCTATCGAAGTACCGTACAATATGTAAAGAACACAGATAAAATAAGCACGTTATCGAGCGATGCGTTTTGCGAATAATTCAGACGACAAGTCGTTTTATAAGTGTGTGATGGGGACGCGATAAAAATGATTTAGGTCAGATGTCATGAGGACGTGCGTGGTGGTGGCGGGTGCCAGCCGGTAATGAGCCGCATGCAAATGGAGCGGTCGCGAGGGGCCGCAGAGACCTGCCTATTGCCCCCTCATGAGTCGTGCCACGCGCCCCTTACATAATGAACCTTTGAGTTTGATTCAAAGCCCTCTTTGCAGACGTCTGTCGCTTCGACTGAAAGCTTTTATCGTGTATCGATTAAGCGCAAACCTAACGACCGTTGGCGATCGCTTCGCGGCGTATGTTCAGGAGCGTGACACAAAATCGATATGTCACTTAGACAGTCGCCTGTTCCGGCGAGGCTGGGGAGAGCGCCCGCAACCAGGTCACGTAGTTCCAGAGAAAACTTTCGTTTGAAAGCAATTTCGAAGTCACAGCGCCGCGACAAGCAAATTGAATCGTTAAAACTTTACGTGTAGCGCGAGAGTGCGGGAATCTGAAACACGGGCAAATTGTATTCAATGGGGCATCGCATCGCAATCGCGTGTACTATTTAACAAATCCGCGTTTGAATCGAACAAACGTGGCCTTTAAACGTATCGCGGTGTATTTTTAAATGATCACTACATTAGTTGCAGAGAGCGAATTGCGCGGCCGCCGCCGGCATATCGCGCCGCGGCCGAGTTGACGCCTTGTTTGTTACTCGGAAGTCCTCATAGGACTATATTGGCCGCGCATGAGGATGCCGAATGCGCGATGGTGGGAACAGCGAGCCCTGTGCCCAGGTGAAGATCTGAGTCCCAACAAGCGTTCACGCTTACCTTGACCTTGTTGTCGAGCGGGCGCGGCTCGGGAGCCAGCAGAGCACCCATCTCGACCCGGCAGGTGGAGGGGCGGCGCTCCTCCGCGCCGGAGTCGCCGCCACCGCTGCCACCGGACATCTCGGAGCCGGCGCTCTCTGCACACAGAGGGGAGGGTCACCGGACGGGTCGGCACAGCCGCCGCTACTGGCGGGGCGGCGCATGCGACCACTCACCCGCGCCGTCGCCGCCGCGCACGCCATCCCGCGCCCGCTCCGTGAACTGCAACAGAGAGGGCGCATCATTCCCCGGCTCGCATGCTTCCACCTTCACTCGGTACCATGTTGGGCTCCGATACAAGTGATGCCAACCTAGGCGTTTTACCCCTAAATTTAGGTATTTTGTTCTGTTAATGACAGAACAACATTCCCTGTGTTATGGGTATGATTTTGAAAACAATAACAAAATTTAAGAAAAGGGTACAATTTCATACACATTACGTCTATTACTCGTATATAAACCGCAGATTTTGTGGTTAAGTAAAATTAAAAGGGTAATTAAGCAATGTCTCACTTTTGGTTTCATTATATTTTGGGAATTACTCAATAAATTTTCAATAATTAATATATTTTTAACGACATACTTATTGAATAGGAGTTTGAATTCATGATACACATGGGCCTTAATCACATCTGATGGACGGCGAAGACGAGTCCTACGATAGACTGCGTCTTCCCAATAAATAAACCCAAGCCATAAGAACGTGGTCGCTGGAAACTTATGCCACTGCTTAGTGGTTCCCATACTGAATGTAGAAGCGAATCCTATCGTGCGAATGTGACGAATATCCACTACATACGGATGATGTACGGAACAAAAAAGCTTAATTGCCTATAAAAAAAATATTAGGTTT
Organism: Automeris io; assembly: GCA_036320925.1. NCBI lineage: Eukaryota > Metazoa > Arthropoda > Insecta > Lepidoptera > Saturniidae > Automeris > Automeris io. The sequence goes on along the minus strand of JAUDJH010000009.1, from coordinate 196,815 downwards.
TTTTTCAGTTACATTCGTGGTCGATTCTTGCCTGAGGTTGTCAGCACTGTGCGGTGCGACACTGACCTGCACGCGCCGGACGCGCCGCGCGGCCACCTGCCGCGAGTGCCGCCGCAGCGCCTCCAGCGTGCCCGCCCGCACCGCCCCGCGCCGCAACGAGCCGCAACGAGCCGGCCGCGCTACCTCGCGCAGAACCGCACCGCGCACCCTCTCCTCCCCGCCGGGCGACTCTGCGAGCGCGCGACCCGGTTCAAAGCTCCTTATTTATTACTATTGCATCGTAAAAGCGTTTTTGTTTATGAACGAGCTGCTCTGTCGTAAAAATAATGTTCTTTCTGAAGTTTTTAGTTCTACACTGACGTTGTAATCATGTGTTCAGGGCTGGAATCGGTTTGTGCCAGGCCGTGACAGTAGCCGGGTGGCTACAGTGGGGTGACACCATTTTCATCCTTTTCCGCTGATAACTGCAACAGAAGGTGTCACATTCGCTGATCCTCTGAATAAATATTTGATCATAAACAAAGCCACCGGCAGGCAGCTGCCGGCAGGCATTGTGCTCACGCTGAGCGCAATGTACGAGCGCAGTGTGGACACGGCCACTCATGCATCTCTGCTCACCCCGCAAAGGATATAGCGTGACGATATATGGTAACTACAAATTGTTATAAGTTCCATTATCCATTTAGTGTTCGTTTTATTTCAATCGGTTCACAAATAAAAAAGTTATGATAACTGAAATAATCATGTCGAATGTTTATTGGAAAAACATGTTGACTCGGCTGAAATTTTAGTTAAGTATATAATATATATTTAGATCAGAGGTTCCCAAACTTTATTACTTGTGCACACTTTTCGAACTTTATTGGTTTCGACGGACCCCCTGCTGCTACATTTTTACCATAATTCCAAAACTCGACCTAAAAATATAAGCTGCTAAAAATTTTTTGCCAAAAAATTTAAAAATTAGAATCATGAAGCTTTTAAATGTTTTTTTTTAGTCTCAGTACCAATATTTTCATAGGAATACAGACTTTCAAAAATCACCAAAAATATAATTTATATTTTATTTCCTGATTTTTGTGAATAATATGTTATTTATTTTTCACATTTTCAGGGAAACAGCAATATAAAAACTATAAAAAATATACAAAAACATACATATGCAAGCAAAGTTATTATCTGCCTACATTCGTATTTAAATAAAATAAGCCCATATTTTTATTTTCTACTATAGAAACTATATAAATATTCGTGGAACCCCGTTTACAACTTGTAAGGCCCCATTATTTTTTTCACGTAAATATAGCCCTCTAGACTCCCGTAGACCCATAGGGGACCACCATAGACTGGACCACTTTGGGAACTTCTGATTTATATAGTTCGTTATAGTATTTGTAGATCTGTAAATCGCACTGTGACTGTTTACGACACCTAGCTGCTGCACAGCGTGCGCGTCGCTTGCTCGCCCGCCGAGCCGACGGGAAACGAATTACTGACAATGTATTGTAAAAGTTATTACGGCACACGTGTAGGTCGCGACTCAAGTATTGTATTATGAGAAAAGCTATGCTTAAAGAGGATTACAATGTATACAGTATGTTGTAAAAACCCTGTCCGACACAGAAAGTCGTTACCCGGTATAGATATTAGATTCTATTTAGGTTATCCTTGTTAGTTAAAGAGCAAAAAAAAATTAAATAAAAATGAATGAAATGGGTAAAACTTACATGATAACACTAGGATCATGCGCGACTCGTTAACAAAGAAAAAAAGGAAAGCAAAGGGTCGTTGTAGTAGGTCATGACGTCGAAACGGTCACGATCCCCGCTGACCGTAAGCACCGTTTTGCACTTTTTTATCGTTTTTTAGTCTTTAAACATATTGTTGTAAAATAAAATCCGGGAGGGGCATGCGGGCTATTCGATAAGTATTTTGGCTACAAAAAAAAAACGTAAATTTAGAAAGTGCCGATAAATCTCAACATAGTACTTCTAGCTCGACACACATGACCCAGCGGCGTTGCAATTTCTTTAACTGGTCTGCGCGGCGACAGCTCTCCCAGCGACGCAGAAGTCTGCCCGGCGAGTGACTTGGTTAAGTTTGGAAACAAGAAGGAGTCGCTCGGGGCCAAGCATGGAGAATGCGGTGGACGGGGCAGCTCTATACTTTTTTCGCTTCTATGTCGTGTTCAATACGACCAGTAAGTACCGCAGCTAAACACTAAGCAATAAAAAAAACTCTGATTTCGATCACAGAAATTAATATGAACACGTTCGCTACCGGCGCCGCATATACGCGTCGTCATAGTTCTTGATTCGAGCCCGCCGCCGCAAATGAGCGGCGGGTTTACTTTTTCAGTTTATAACAAATTCTAACACTTATTTATCTCCGAAACAGTTAATATGCAGACTAACCTTGGACTTCAAATCTTTATTTAACATACCTTCCAAATTTTTATTTAATATACTAGCAAAATCTTTAAAATATACATTTAAATGAGAAAATTGGAACATCAACTGGCCGTCACGCAGCGTGCACAGTTCGCGGCGCGCTGCCCGGCTCAGCAGCGCCGCTTCGGCGGAATGGACTGCGGCAACGACAGGGTTAAGAAATCTCTAAAAACTATCTAAAGTCATATTATAAGAAACAGTACCGCGGGCTGCGGTTCCAGATGTTTGTCCTCGCGCGCCGGTAGCGGACGTGTTGAACCGTTTCGGATATCCAGTTTGTCAATTTCGTTTTCATATATTTTGTATAAAGTATTTTCATTGAATTCGTTACCCTCGTACATATGACACGTGGGCTCGCTTCACATACACAGAATTAAGCTACTGCAATGTAATATCCTTTAATATACAGGGTTATAGGTAACTAACGCACGGCCTCTTAAGGGTGGCTTTGATTTATCAAGACTGACAACTTTTGTTGTACGACTTTTTCTAATTCAATTACTTTTTTTCCCATACAAAAAAAATAAAAATCAGATTTGCAGTTCTGAACTTTTTAACTCTTCGTAAGGCGACGATCGCGCCACGCCGACAAAGGCGACCGAAGACAGACTTACGTAGTGCGCGGCGTCTTGTGTCGCTACTAACGAAGAAAGGGGTCTGCGGCGCGGTGAGCGGGCGTGGCGACATGTGCTTGACTACTGTGTAACACGGGTCATGTCAGTCGCAAATTTACTTGCGTGTGCGCCGACGTGTTAGTTGTCCCAGTGACGCGTTCGTTTCATAAATCACAATGTCAAATCGATACACTAACATTGAATATACCGAAATGGTGCGTGTTTATGCTCGGTGCGGTGACAATCTGTCTGAAGCTTGCCGTGAGTCCGCGAGACTATTTCCGAATGTGTTGACACCGAGTAAATAGATTTGTGAGTATTTTTGTAAATAGTTTAATTATTGTAAATAGAGTGATTCCACTTTTTAAATACGCCTACATTAAAAAATAGTTTGCAATTATCTATCTTCAAACAGACCGCGCGCCTCTTTTGGTGCGATGAATTGCTTGATTACGTATCAATGTTCGTGTTTTTCTATTTACTTTTTTATTTTTTAGTGTAGCCAGTCCTAAGCCTGGATAAGTATGAAGGGATTGTGGATTCAGTGTATAAATATGTACAGATTGTACAACCTTTGAAACATTAACTTACGTAGAGGCCTTTACCTTGTTCATTTTACGATGTTCCCTATGGCAGACAAATAATAGGTTGGTTTTGTTTGTGAAACAATTATTTAATGTTTTATTTTGATTCTAGTTTGTTTTAATAGTGTATTAGTACGTCAATCAATAAACATTTATTTTCACTATTTAACTAAATATGGAAATTTACGTTCAAATAATTGTTATAAGCGACTTTGTAAAATAAACAAGGTATAGGGTTAATAAACTTTCTGCTACACGATCCTTAACGCTGCGTAGCAACGTAACTTTGCGCACGACTGCATAGCACCAGCTGATTGGATACCTACGCCAGATCGAATGAAAGTTGGAATATAGAGCTAACGATGACTAGATATTCACACTAAAACTAAAAAAAAAAAAATCTAACGATGTATTAGGTTTTGGCAAAAGTCGTACAACAAAAGTTGTCAGTCTTGATAAATCAAAGCCACCCTTAAGAGGCCGTGCGTTAGTTACCTATAACCCTGTATATTAAATATAAATGTGTTCTGTGGAGAGAGAGAGTGCTCTATAGAGTTATATATAAGTAACTGTATAGAGGCACCAGGCACGCGGACTCGTGGAGTCACGGCTATTCTGCATCTAGCTCGGATTCCGGCTGGGGCTAAGACGCCTTATTGCTGCCGCATCGTCGGCCTGTGCAATGGTCTACTCACTACCGGCAAGCATATTCCCAAAGTCCTTTAAGCGAACGTGAAAAGATATTCCTGCAGGCCGGCATGATCGCTACAATAGATTTGTTTTTACTGTTGATAGTCGTTGTCGCTTTTAGACTGCACCGTGTACACCAGCCGGCGTGGTGTGCTCTCTGTCGCGACTCAGGATTTATAAAATAGAAACCAATTCGGAACTAAATCATATATGTATATATACATATGTATATATACATATATGTCAAGTGAGCTCTTACAGCTTTATTGTTTCAAATAGGTTTAAAACAAATTTTTCCCATGCAAGTGATTTGTATCTCCGTCATCATCGTCAGGTCACCCTAGTACAGTGCTGTGCTGGACATAGAGCTCTCCCAACGAGGGCCCCTGAGCTGAGTCGTCGCTCCGCGTTGCCGGGGCGCCTGCTCAAGCGGCCATCGGTTCTTCAGCTCGCGCGGCCTGCCCGCTGGCACTTCACTGCTAATACGGACAGCTTTGGTTCTCCGTCGGATAACCTCATTACGGACTTTATCCTTCAATCGATTGCCCGACACAACTCGCTCCTTCGCACGCCGAGTGACTCTAAGCTGGTGGACTAGCAGAGCCGTCGGTGTCCACGTCACAACTAGGATGCATTGCCTGAAAACTCTTGTTTTCAGACATTGTGGTTCGTATTATAGTTATTTGTTTGTTCGAAAGATGGCGTCAGTAAAGAATTGACACACCACACACACACACACACATATTACACAGGAATTTATGCTCTGGCAAAATACGAATCAATCAGTAGTAGCGACAAAAACAGCTGTTTGTGTTATTGAATGACATCGTAAGCAGGCAGCGGCGACATCTTTATGCAAGCTTGTGTCCTAATGATAATAAACTCTTTGAACTGACTTCAATGGAAGAATAACTCAACAAACAAACGCTCTAACAAACAAACAAACGTGGAGTAAACGCTCGGTAAGAAGTTCGAAATAAACGTAGTAAGAGGTGTTTCCAGATCGCTCTAGAATATTTATGACGAACAGAGAAATACGAAATGATCCAATATATTGCGTATAGCTATGGATACTGAATCATGCCGGATGATTGAAGCTTAGTTTAGGAAGGCGAACAGTTGTAACCGGAAACAATGCAGTAAAGACGTCGAGCTCATGATCTATCCGGTGAGGACGGGCAAAATGTAATCACATTAATGAAAAACAATTACGATTACATTTAGCAACATTCATATGATTTACATTTTGCTCATCTATATTTTAAACATTAAGGAATCCACAAATCTTCTCGAAATTTGTCCTTCGTAAACATAGAGTGGTCCTTATAGGGACAGATAGTAAAAGAAACCCTCGCAGAATGAGGTATGTTTGCCCTGTGCCGATTCACAAGTCTCATTTTGAGAGAGACAGTTTTGGATTCTTCGTTCAAGGATTTACAATAAGGTTAACCATGAATTAAATATCTTGAACTTATCTATCGAATCTGAAATATGATGATACTGAGGAACTGTTGCGGGAACAGATGTACTTGGGGTTTAGCATTATTGTGAAATTATGATTTACTTTGATTGTATAGTGTATGTAATATTATTATTGTATTCTTTTGAGTTAAGATTGGAGCTACGCAGCGGTTATTAACAGTATGTAATATATTGTGTGAAATGTGCTGACATCCAAGATACAGGCAGTCCTAGTTTGGGTGTCAGCTGACTTTAACGTGCTGCTTTGTAACTGTTTTTCTATTGTAATTGCATACACATTTATGACTCATTAATGTTCAGAAGGGTTTTAATAGTAGGGGAGCCCATGAGGGGATTTTGGGATTTACTAAAGCGCGGCAGATTAATATACAGGGGGATACCTTGTACTCTATTAAGTACTCCCACCGAATATGAGCCTTCTATATATGGTCGCCCATAAAGGATAAAGGATCAGATTAGTAAAAAAAAATAATCATCAAAATTTCTCGAGCGCGTCAGATTAAGACAAGGTGCGGTAGTTACGTGCTAAAACGTGCATATTTCACTAATCTGACAATTTGAGAGTGACTTAATGAAGGGGGAGGGCTACAAAGTTGTAAAAAACATCACCTGGACATTCTCGAGCGTAGCTAATTTTTTTTATTTTGAAGAGAATAATTCAAAAATCACGAAAAATATATAATCTGACAATTTCCAAAAGCCGAAGTAACAAAAATTCACCGATAAAGTTTAATGCGTGCAGGTACGTGACGTCTATATTCCTTCCAGGTACGTGATGTCTAATGTAATATTTTGTAAGTATTTTCTTATAAATACAAGTGTTCTACTTAAAAAACATGTATTTTCTCATTTGCATGCTATTTCCTCGAGCTTTTCAATTAATGAAGTTCAATGTTTTAAAAAAAATTCAAAAAAATGTATAATTGTCAGATTAGGCGAATCCCTCGAGATAATTGTCAGATTATGAGACAGCACGTCTAGGGCACCATGATGAACCAGATATATCTTAATCTGACGCGCTTGAGTATTTCAAAGTGACTTTTTTTTGCACACTCTAATAATGGCCGTTACTTTGCGTCACATCCAAATCGTCAGATTATTACATAAAAGCATTTTTTTAGGTTCACTTAACATCCCCTTCGAAAATCTGACGTGCTCGTTAAATTTTTTTTCCATTTTCAACCCCAACGTACGACCACCCCCTTCATGGAAACAATCAGATTAACATATGTACATTTTTAAAAATACGTAGGACATGGATAATATAATTATCTGACACGCTTGAGTATTTCCATGGAACTGTTTTTTTTTTACATTTTTGAAAATCTATAGCCGCTCCCCCCACCGATGAAACGGTATGTATTATACGACTTTTATTGTTCTCATCATCTAAGCTTCGTAACCTAATAGGTCTCTATGACGCTCGAGTAAATCCCGATTTAGCATCGTGGGCTCCACTACTATAATCATGATTACAGATTAACGAAATTAAAATTACAAAGACATTTTTTAATTGTTGATCATTAATCTGGTTATAGTTTGCTCATCTCTGGAAGACATCTATCCGATACACAACAGTAACTCAATTTTTTTAAGAAAAACCGAGCTTATTTTTCATAAGAGTTATTCTGCACACGACTATAATACTGTTTAAATCGTAGACTCTGGCGTTCCTCTACTTGTGGGTTTTGTTGCTCTATATTTATTAAAACTGGAACTTCTATACGCCTGGTCACCTTTTAACTGAACAGCCCGGTCTAACCTATCCGATAATTTTGTATAAGAAGATGGCTATCTACAATGTTTGTAACAGAGGCGAGCGCCGCGCGTCGACCTGCCCATACATACATGGATATAAAACATTATCTTGTGATATATTTTAACACAATTCCATTATATATTTGTACCTCATCACGTTGTGCAAAGCAACTACCAGAGTTTCTTGCCGGCTCTTCTCGGTAGATTCTGCTTTCCGAACCGGTGGTAGATTTACTTTCCTTTTTTTTTAATTATTTATAATGTAAAATTTGGTTCAATATGATTTCCGAGACTTTTCATTCTGGTATTTACCAGACTTGAAGTCAATGTGTTTATCAAATTTATAAGTACAAACAGGTAATGCTTTTTATGATTTTACGGGATGCACTGCACCGGCTCCTCGTGCGTAAAGCGTAAGGAATGAGCGGCCCGTTGCCTCACTAGGAACAATCAAAACCGACGCGCTGGTGATTGATGCACGCCACCGCACAGCAGCGTATCCGCTCGCACGGACCAACGAACATCGAGACTCACAGCAAAAGCCGCACGAGCACAAGGCAGTAGCATCGATGAGGTCACGTTGCTCCTGCGTCTCCAGAACTGCCTCGTAGTGGAACCTCACGGGGACAGTCCACCGTCCATGCCAGCATGCAGGCCTCAGCGCAGCGGCCGGCGCGACGCGGCGACAAGGCGGCGGAGGCGCGCCAGTCAACTCGTAAATTCTATTTCGGCAGCGCGTGTGCCCAGTGCGAGCGCTCAGGGCGGGCGGCGGGACGGCAGCGAGCGCGTCGGGCACTGCCGCGCGCCGCCCGCCCTCAGCGCCGCGCCCGCCCTCGCCGCGCGCTTCCTTTTCACACTAGGGATGTCACGTATCCCTCCGTAACCGAAACTGGAATCGTCTCTTGTGTAAGTTTAATGGAATAACTATAACAAATATAGTGAATCATAATAATAGACACAAGTATATTTATGCTTATCTTGTGAGCCATTCTAAGTATATGTAGCTATCATTAGGCCAAATCCCTATTATAATAGACAGAGGGAATAGAAAGCCACTTTTGTTTATTTTTTTTGTAACCTTTTTCGCTCCCGTAACGTTTATTAATCTTTTCACGCGATCTAGCCGATTCCGCCATTTCTAAATTGTTATAAAATATAATTAATTTATATTAAACAAAATTAGCGATTTATTTATAACTATCTTGTAAAACAACTTAATCATTTGACTGTTGGATATTGTTACCAATTTTCTGACAGTATCTAGTTCATAATTTTGGACATGCCAGTCTAGCTGTGTGTCTATACGCCGAGATGTTTCATATCTGTAGTAAAAGTGAGACAGTTCCAATAACTTGTAAGCTAATTCGTGCATAAAAAAGCTGCAACAGAACGAGAATCAGGGCAAAGTATAATTGAAAAGGAAGCTTTAGATTAACGAATTTGTTGTTGAAGATCCAGAGTAGCTCCCGTTCTTAACATATCCTTAGCATATGCAGGCTGGCGAAACGACGGCGACAGTGTTAGCGTTGTGGTGCTCCTCTGGCAGTCGTTGTCGTTCCTGGACTCTGCACTTTCAATTGGGTGCGATATAGACATTTTGTAGAGTCAGTATGAAAAAACTCAATTTTCACAAAGCTATTCTGTAGCAACCCTACTCGGCAATACGTCTGACACACATCGGTCGCGCGGTCGAGCGGTCGAGCGGTCGAGCCCGATGTCTGAATCATCGTGATTGTTTAAAAACTGATGTAAGTTAAGTGCCACCGACTGCAGGTTAGGCCACATCATCTCGTGTCGCGGCGCTCGGCCTCAGATTAGACACGGTACCTTGACATTGTTCTGAATATAGGCAACACTTTAATAAAAACCTGGATATATAGCGTCTTGAATTTAGTATTTTTTTACTTGGGGAAATCCTCATCAGACCTTCCCGGTCGCACATGGGGGTGGCGGCTGAGGTGTGCTGAATTTGTACTGGAAAGATGACTACTTCTGCATATAGACGGGGACTGTGGGTCCTGGAATCAATTCTCCACAGCCCGGTCATGTTGCGCCCTTTGAGCGCTATCTCGTGGGAGGACAAAGGTCTAGTCCGCAACTGCTGTGTCTTTCGACGTTGCGCATCCCCCCGTCCCGTCGACTCCTCGGAAGTTACTAGCCGGTCGCTCAGCACACCCCCGAAGGCATCAGCCAAGCGGTCCTGGATAGATTGCTCAGCTGGGACTGTTGCGCCGGGGCGGTTGCCGGCGACTCGACGTCTACGCGGCCTCCTCCTTAGATATGGCGTCCGCACAGAGGGAGATCACGGCCCTCCAAAAATCAACTTGAATATAGCCCAACTCGTGGCGCCAGTAGAAGATGCGAATAAGTGAGCTGTAAATGTGCTATTTAAAAATGGAAGGAAGACGGAGCAACGGGACACACCGCGGCCGTGCTCGCGGCTCTGGCACCGTCAGCTTGCATTCCAACTTGTGTCGGTCGGGGCGCGCCGCTATCTCTCGCACCGCTCGTACGCAGCCGGCAGCACCCGGACGTTAATAGGATCCAATATCTTGCTGGAATAAAAAACATTACAGAACGACAAATGTCGATGAAATAAATATATTCCATTTAATTTCATGAAATATCCTCGCTGTGTATGCAGACGGCTCGTGAGGCGAGCGTCCGGAAAGACGTATTAGATGATACTAGCATAGCCGTGCTGGCGGCGCGGCCGCGTGCCGTGGATAAGGTAACAGGATAAGAGAAAATAAGAAAAGTTCGTTTCATTTATTATAATTAATTAATGGCACGAGCATTAAGTATTTGCAGAGACAAATTCAAGTTGAAGTAATCGGTGATTGGACATATACTTTGACATAAATTAATCAATACAATTTTTAACGCTGCAGTCAAGGCTGTGCAAAGTCTAAATCCCGTTTAAGAAGCTTATTACAAATATTCCAAATGGGTAAGAGCAACTCTGAGGGAGAGCCCAGCAGAAGGAATACAGCTGGGCTGTATTCCTATGCAGCGAACTACGTCGACTCTTTTCGTCACCCATACCACAAAATCTAAAGACGCAACCACAACAACCAGTCTACAACCAGTGCATCCTGTCTGTAATGGAGTACGGAGCTGAAGCGCGGACACTCACGGCACGACTAGTCCACAAATGCGAAGTCGCTCAGAGCGCTACGGAACGTGCTGCGCTCGGTGTTTCTCTCAAGGGTCGAATCAGAAATGAAATAATTTGTCTGAGAACTAAAGCCGACATCGCTCAGAAGATTAGCAGGCTGAAGCGGCAGCGGGCTGCTCATATTAGCTGAAGAACCGATACCCGCTCGGAAGACGTGATCTTCAGTGGAGAGCACGTCTCGGTGAGCATAGTGTAGGACGCCCTGGGACTAGGTGGAGCGACGATTTGCGCAAACTAGCAATTTTTGGATTAGAAAACCCGAAGATCGGGCTCAGTGTTGGAACTTGAGATAGGCTTATGTCCAGCAGGGGGCGGATGCGGGTTGATGATAGTGAAGTGCTGTAAGTAAAGGCAAGACAAATCCTATGCCCTGTCTATACACTAATATTTGTCTTTACCTGCCAAAATATACTGCAAATGAGTAAACAAATGTGAGTGAGACAATGATTGCGTAAGTGGGTGAGTGAGTACGAGAGAGCTGTGTACACGACTATGACTATGTTATATACTGTAGTATGATCGAATAATAAATTGAGTATGTATTTCCTATCATGTGGCTGTGGTGGCACAGCGGATAATGGACCAGCTTCCATGCGTGCCAACACGAATGCTCCTAGGTTCGTGCCCCGGCACGATGTACCTCTGAGTTTTTCCAGATTACGTGCGAATTTAGGCACCACGTGGTCACCGGTGAAGAAAACATCGTGAGGAAACCCAAACCAACAGACTAAAACGTCGCTCGATGCTGATCAATACCTCTCTCTAATGTCGTGCAAATCAAACAAATGGCTTGGAAGCGGCGCGCGTCGCCCCGAAGCAGTTACCCTTAGCACGCGACGCTGCCGTCAACGAACGCAAATATATCCTAGAATCACTCCTAGAGGGAACCAATGTGTATATCTTGGCCGATGATCCCGGTCAAGCTCTATACATTGTGACAATAATGACAGTTATTATTATTTGACAATTCGGTTGGTTGCAAAGAGTATCATGCCGCATTGATCGAACGTCCGATTGCTTCAGTACGAGTTGTGGCACTCGAGCGATCGAATCCACATGGATATATATATAATTGTGTACTGCTTTTTTTATTATTATTGACAGCCGGGCGCTTGAGTTCAATTACAACTGTTAGGAGGTGTAGGTGAGTCCGACTATGGACTGCAAACGTCCAACAGATGTCTTTCCTCTTAAAAACTCCTATATCAAATGTCACAAGATCATGGAAATATGCTCCCTGGAAGCATATTCCACTCATTAGCTGTTCGCGTGATGTCGTGAATCTCTTCGTGTGGATACAAGGAACGTCCATCACATACGGGTGGTATCCGATGCGGCGCTGCTGGAATTAGATGATATACCTCCTGAGAACACTCTCCACTGTGCAGCCGGTAGGAGAGAGCGACGCAGGCGATATTACGCCGATGCTCGGTGTTCTGCATTTTAGCCTCAGTCAAAGAGTCATCGCCCACAAGGCTAAGAGTCCTAGAAGTCCAGAGCGGCTATCGCCGATATCCAGCGGACCCTTCCCGAGCGTGCCAATGACACTATGTTTATAAACACACACGCATGACACAGCAATAAAAACGATTACGAGACACCATTAAAAAGTTCATCTCATTTATTGATTGATTATTTTATAATTTACAGGCAAACGCTTGACTTCAATCACACCTGCTGATAGGCAAAAATGAAGCCGATAGTGATCTGTGTCCGCCCAACAAATGCCTAATCACTCTTCTTTTAAAGCTTGTAACAAACAAACGCAGGGAGCACATTGGATGTAATTTACTCTATCTCTAATGGCATCCCATATTACTTTTGCCGAATCGTTGGCTTCCGGCAAGCGTTTCCCACTTCCCCTTGTCCTACGATATGAAACGCGAAGAAATAGTTGTGCGGGCCGGCGTTATCGCTGACGCTGTCAATAAACGCAATAAAGACTGCGCTGGTAAACAAAAGTTGTATGATATTTGAACGATAACAATGCTGCAACGTTTAGTTTGCATTCGGTGGTTTGCGTAAGCCTGAAGGCAAATGCACTGCGCTCGATAAATCCAATTGTTGGAGAGTGGCGCGGGCCGGGCGCGCTGCTATATATGTATAATGTAATTCACTTAGAGCAATGGTGAGACGCGACACGCGACAACTGTCCCCCCACGAGACAATACGTGTGTTTACACTGAACGCAAAGACCACGCGACTGCGTACGCAAGCCCTTGTTCTCCAAAACACGATTCATGTCCATTCATTTTCCTCACACTTGAGAACTCAACTTTGCATTATGGTATATACTACATTTTGTTTAGTTTTTTGTACTTCTACATTCTAGTTATCTTCATGGGCAAGATTTTCCGTTAAAATACACCGCGCCCCGCTTGTGTTTCGTTGTAAAGCTTTCCCTAAAACAGGGCAGAAGTAAAGATTATTTCAAACTCTAAAAGTACCAGCGGTTCATTGCCGTCTATTTCAATACCAGTTAGCTTGTTCTTGAACTGTGGCAGTTTTCTACAAAATATAACAAAGTCCCTTCTTATGAGCAATTTTATATAAAGCCTTGTGTTACAATAATAGAGAAGCACAACAGCAAATATCACTAATAAGTTATGATGGATATAATACAAATAATAATGATTAAATAATAAATATTAATGTGGACCCCGTTAACAATTAATTTATAATTCGCAATAAATATATTTTATGTTGGCAAGCATAGCGGCGGCTTAAGTAAAAATGTTGTGGAGAGAAGGTGTTCGATATTAAGTATTAATATTCTGTAAATGAATCTATACTAATATTATAAAGCTGAAGAGTTTGTTTGTTTGTTTGTTTGAACGCGCTAATCTCAGGAACTATTGGTTCGAATTGAAAAATTCTTTTTAAGTTGAATAGACCATTTATCGAGGAAGGCTTTAGGCTATATAACATTACGATGCAATTATTAGGAGCGAAGAAATAATGGAAAATGTGAAAAAAACGAGGAAAAATATTCATCCTTGAGGGCTTCCATTGCGTGCGCTGCAAAAACGGTTCGAGATACCAAAAATATATGTAGGAATGAATTATTCCTCTTGAAATTATCTAAAAAAATGTCCGTGACAGTATATGTCTATCTTTTAAGATTAAGTCACTAGAACCGTTTTTATGGTAAACAAATTTGATCGAAATTAATGCATTATTTGTTAAGAGTTGTATCAACGTAATAATATTAATGTTTATCCAAATAAATGTGTTGTTGATTAAGAGTATTTAATTGTGAACAAAATTGTCTTTGACATCACTTAATTTCAATGAACATCTTAGAAGATATTAGAAAACCTTATATAGCAAAACAACGTTTGCCGGATCAGCTAGTAACAAATAATCCCGATTTCATAGCTAGTGTAGACGCTGAAGTCACACGTATAGCTGCACTCCCTCCGTCCACCGACCTGGCGCCCGTTACAGCTGAGGAAGTCACAGATATAATTAAATATCTCCCGATCAAAAAAGCTCCCGGCCTGGACGGTATTTCAAACCGTGTCCTAAGGTCACTGCCCGAACAGTTAATTATACTTCTCGTCGTCATTTTCAATGCGGCAATAAAAAACTGCGTCTTTCCGAATGTATGGAAAGACGCATGCGTCGTTGGGATCCCTAAACCAGGGAAACCTAGCAACCTTCCTTCCAGCTACAGACCCATCAGTCTCATCAAGACGATGGGTAAGCTGTACGAGCGGTTGCTTCTCAACCGTCTTCAAGACTTTGTTACGACAAATAAGATTCTCATAGACGAGCAGTTTGGTTTTCGCGCCAAACACTCGTGTGTAAACCAAGTGCACCGCATCACGGAGCACGTCCTTAATCAATTCTCTCTTTCTAGGAAAGGAGCCTACACAGGAGCTATTTTCCTCGACGTGGCGAAAGCCTTCGATAGAGTCTGGCATAACGGCTTGATATACAAGCTACATACTTATGAAGTGCCAGATAGGCTCGTGCTTATCCTGCGAGACTATCTGTCGAATCGACACTTTCAGTATCGCGTCGAGGGCGATCTCTCCAGTCCGCGTCCGATTCGAGCGGGGGTTCCGCAGGGTTCAATCCTCGCCCCGCTCTTATACAGTCTGTACACCAATGACATCCCGAAACACCCGGACGTAGAGCTAGCTCTTTATGCGGATGACACCGCACTCTACGTCTCAAATTTCCGTCGAGATATCATACGTCTACGCCTGCAGGAAGCAGTGCGAGACTTAGGAGACTGGTTTCGCAAATGGCGCATTGACGTCAACCCCGAGAAAAGCGTAGCAATACTCTTCTCTCGGGCAAAACGCGATTTGCCTAAGCGAAACGTCCTCCTCCACGACAAGCCCATCCCTTGGGTCGATGAGGTCAAGTACTTAGGAGTCACTCTCGACCGTCACTTGACCTTCGGACCACATGTTAAGGTTGTGCGCGACCGCGCCGCCTTCATTCTCGGTCGTTTGCACCCTATGCTGTGCAAACGTAGTAAACTGTCGCTTAGAAATAAGTTGACTCTTTACAAAACCGTAATAAGACCGGTGATGACCTACGCTAGCGTAGTATTCGCCCAGAGCCAGTCCGCTTCTCTGGATTCCCTTCAGGTCATCCAAAATAAATTCTTGCGTAAAGCAGTGGGTGCCCCGCTGTACATGCGCAACATAGATCTCCATGACGACCTTAAGCTGGAAACGCTCGCCAGTTTCATGCAAAATGCATCTCGTCGATATTTCGACAAGGCGCAGCATCACCCTAATCCTTTAGTCCGCAGTGCCTGCGATTACACACCAAAAAGCGGCATCGCGCGCAAACTACGCCGCCCGCGTCATGTCCTATTGGATCCCGTCGATTCAATTACCGCGGCCCTTGCGACCGCCGATCCTATCAACAACGAGGTACACACAAGCACTCGTCACATTCCGAGACACCGGCGTCGCCGGCGGCGCCGACGACGACGATTAAGGATAGGTCCGTCAATTGTTGTTTAAATAACGCAGTTTCACTCCGACGCAGCCTTGAGTTTCTTTCGGCGTTTCTTCTCAAGGTAGTCGCTTCCGAAACGCTGGTAGATCACCGTTAGGTTCGTTTTTCAACTGGCCGGCCGCCCAAGTCGAGGTCCGTACCCACAGGGGTGCCCTTGCGTAGCCGCCCAACCCATAAATTTCGCTGGCTGAGCGCCCTCTGCGTTCGCCCACCAAGCCCGGTTTTGTTGTGAAGGTCTTTCCCAGGCCACCAACGTAGGACACGCCGAAAAAAAAAAAAAAAAAAAAAAAAAAAAAACAAATAATTATGAGGTCAAGGGTTGGTACATGATTCTTACGAAGGTGTCCATCGATTCAGTACGATGCCAAAGGAGAACCAAAATAAAATAGATCTTGTATGGCGTGTGGTACCAGTTAAGTCTTTAGAATTTATAACAATATAATATTTTATCCTTTAATATTTAGTGTTTAGTAATTATTATTTGTATTATATGCATCATAGCTTATCAGTGATATTTGCTGTTGTGCTTCTCTATTATTGTAACACTTGACAGCAACATTACTAACTGAGTGAATTGAGCAGTCGATTTATTATCTTTTCGCTCGCTCGCACCTGTGTGGGACGGCGCACTCTCCCGAGTGTGCCGGCCAGTGCACTACGCTCGGTGCAGGCGACTCCAATGCGCCGCCCGTCCGCGTCATACTCTTACGACGCGGCGGGTTGGGATGACGCTGCTGATGATGATGATGCAAACGCCTCCCGCGCCCGCTCCGCCGCCTCCTTCTGTGCCATTACACCCTCTCTCTCCAGGCACCCTCGCTGCCGACTATGATTGGAATGAGCGTCACCAGCAAAGGGTCTCCTCCCACGTCCCTATAGTCTAGTACTCCGTAGCACAGTCTGAGACAGGATCCATTCGGCGGCGGCCTAGAGTTTTTCATATATCATTTCTCGTTCCTGTGTCTCTCCATCTGGCCGCGTGCCGTTTATTTGTGTTCGCCGTCACTCTTGAAGTGCCTGCTGCTGATTACATGTTTTCTTCCTTTAATTGCATTGCTTAATAAATGTCAAAGTTAATTTCACCGTCTTGGACTTGACTCTGTGAATACTTAGAGTATATTAGAGCAGTCATTATATATTCAGTTCCTTGTTAAAAACGGATCTTATATCTGAGAGGTGAAATGCTAGTACATTAGAATCGGTAGGTTTCCTTGATGCCCATGAGCAGAGTTACAGAAGCGGCTGTGTCTACTTTGCACTTATTTGTCGTACCTCGTGATTCTCAAGGTACTTACACACACACACACACACTTACACAATTCTATTAGAGGCGGTGAGCGCGCGCTACCTGAACCCGTTCAGTGTCCGGGCGTACACGCGCGCGCCGGGGCTCAAACCCAGGAACATTCGCGATTCCTTATAGAGGATGCCATTCTTTATGAGGAGAGTAAGCCTCCCCCGTCACGTTTCATTGATCTCTAATTTTAGCTATTCTCATCCATCGGCGTCCTGCTTTCCGTACGAAAACATCGTTCTATCTTAATTTCTTAAAAAAGAAATAGTAATAATTATTCAAGACACAATTCCCAAGCCGTACCGTTGGAATTCGCTAAAGAGTCTAACAGATCCGTAAATCGAGAAGCTTTGATTAATCGAATCAGTATCATGTTAAGGTAATTAGTCAACGAGGTTGCCTGCCTGGATATAGGCTCGCAGGAGTGAGGAGTGAGGAGTAGGGGGAGTGCTCGTAGGGGTCAGGGCGCGGGTCGCGACGGTCACACAGTTTCGTTTGCATTAATTTCACAATTATCATAATACTTTCTCATGAATATTTCATAGCACAGAGTGCTCGCAGCCCGCCGCGGCCTTTTCGTCTGTGTATTTCAAATACATACATACGTATTGTACTTGCTCCGGTTTCGCCTTCAGCGGCTGTTGACCGAAATATTTATTTATTTATAGAGCAGGCAATGGCCGATACATTATATGATAATATAACATCAATAACTTACAACTACAAACTTCTAAAGCATCAGTCGGTGAGGCTACCGCAGTAAGCACCAAAAATAAACAAAAATAATAACAGAACAAATTGAATTTGCTGATCAATAAGCAAATAGTTAACGTCAAACAGAAGGAAGGAACACAAAATGTGCACACAGCAACTAGAGCCGCAAGCACAGCACTGAGCCACAGTAGAAACAAAATAAAAACTAAAATATTCACATTCAAAATGTACATTTTGAAGACTCTCAGCACTTCCGATGTCTTCCGTTTACATTTAGGTAAGGAGTCTCCAAATACATCCCGGGAGGGCCAGGGACGATACTACACCGCTAAGCAAGCGGGAAAATCTATATTAGTTTTAACCGCAGATCTGCGTGCAAAGAGTACAGGACGCCCGCGACGCCCGCGACACCCGCGACACCCGCGGGGGGCATGAAAAGAAAACTACTGCAGCAGATGAAGTAACGCAGTTAATTTTGCCATTAAGAAAATATTAAAATTCAATACACATAAAAAGAGTTACAGTTTTGCTGCGGTAAGCACAAAAGTTACTGTAACCGGTGTAGGCTTGAGCTCTTGAAGCGAGCACGTTCGCCGGTGAGGTTCCACACGCATACAGCCCCACACGCGGGTGAAGGTAAGAGTTAGAATACCTTTTATACAACATCAGTTGACAAACAGGGTACTACCTACTGTAAGGTGTATTTTACAAACAGTGCCATTAGTTTCCGTTTCTGTCTATAGTGTGATCAAAGCTAAAACACGATATCCTAGAATTATTATAGAATATGGTCTGGTTACATTTTTAAATATTTATAAGAATGAATTGAGAGTATGTTTATTATTTTTTTTGATTGTAAAGCATAACGGAATAACGTCGTCTGGATGACGGGCATTCATAAGGGTGGCACTCGTACAGTAAAGACGTACGCCTGGCCATGGTTATTCTGTAAGGATATTATTAAAATATAAGGAAGGATTATTCACAAGGAATATGAATCTGGTTAATATTATAGCTAATGTAAGGAAATGGGAATAAATGATATACAAGAAGAGTTGTTTTTGTTAAACTTCTGAACATCGATGTTACTACTTGATTGCAAACGGCTGCTGTCGCCTGGAGCCCAGAGCCCAGCGCCCAGAGGTACGCGTCGGCAATCAAACTTAAGGCGACGCACGTTGCCACGCATCGATATCGGTCGCTTGTCCACTGCGCCACAACTGCCACTGCCAAAACAAAATAGCAATACAATTTTTTGTCATAAGTCCAGCGCACGATTCACAATAGTGTAATAATATCATACAACGAATGCACAAACAGTTTAGTGAGTAGAAGCGCTACCTGCCCGACGCGGAGGGAACCAGCGCGGTATAAATGGTTGGCGCGGCGGGCGCGGGCGCGGGCGCGGGCGCGGGCGTGGGCGCAGGCGCGGGCGAAGGGGACCGCGTCCTCGCTCTTACAAATGTTCCCGGAACTTCCTCTCAACGTTCCCTTATCCGCTTATTTTTACGTTAACAGGTGTCCTACATATTATATCTCAAAAGCTTTTATTGAGCGGTAAATCCGGTGTGTCAGACTGACTAAAACCCCCAGGGTGTCATCACATCGCTGCTAGCCGGGCCTGGAGATCTGCGTTCTACCAACTACTTGGCGCGCGAATAGCCTGTTAGACTCCATTTCTAAGCGACGTGGGCGTAAAGAACCCACCCCTCAAGACCTCTCTGTGAAGAGGTGCGCAGGACACGCACACACCACCTACTCCAGACACTTACAAATCTACTTGCTTTGCTTGCCCGGTCTATGTCCCGGAGGTACGTCCCGCTCGTTGTGCGCGAAGATATCCCTTCTTGCGACGTTATCCGGGCGGCCGGATTGCGAGACTGGTTGATTTCTCCCCCTCTCTTTCGGCGGCGTCCTTCTGTGTTATTATTTTTTCGCAGAGACACGTAGCATTCATCCGTGATCTCTCGCTGGCAGCCACGGCCTTAATCACCGCTGGCAGCGAGAGGTCGCTCCTAATTTAATCCTTACAGTTATGAATATGTATACATACAATAAAGCGAAATATGTTTTCCAAGAATAAAATAAACATGCGTTTGTGTCAGCGAGGGATTTCTGCGCCAATACCGTCTTATCGATCACTGGCCTTCAACAAAAGCCATATTCGCGCAGTAGGCGGCGTCAGGGTTCCCCCGCTCGCCGTCTGCCTGCAGATCGCGCTGTTTCATATGTTGTCAAATGGAAGAAAAAAAGAAAAAATGTTTATATGTTACATAACATAACATACGGCACAGAAGAACAGGCTAATCAAAATAGAAAACAACACAAAATGTGCCCTGTGCTGTGATGCGCTAATAAGAAGCCACCTCAGCAAACGCTATTTGTCCGGCTGAGTCACACAGCGCTGATCATCAGCTGACACCCATTTGTTGCGTCTACGCGCAGAGCACAGCGAGGAAGGGAATTATATAGAGTATAAAAACACAGCTCTCGGCACTATTTTAAAATGTCATAGATAATAACAATCAATAATCTAACACAAAATGTGAATTTTATTGCCACAAGGTAATAACAGTTGTCATTTAAAAACAAATCCTTATTTATGATTACAGAAATATAAAATAATTACGATAAATATCAGCCTCTCCTTGAAAGTTTAAATGGCATGCGTCACAGCTTTCTCGAGGCTTGACGTCATTATATACGAAGCCATATGAACGTAATGAACGCGGGCTACCTGCCGTTTCAAGGCAAGCCGAACCAGCCTCGGGGCGAAGTGCTTTAATGTAACACAAGTGCCTACATACCGTACTATACGCAAGTTACAGGCGGAGTCGCGGCCGGCGGCCGATTGTAGCGGGAGAGCTTCCTCCACTGGAAGGGGCAGCGGAGGCTGGACGAGCGTCGGTCTTATGCATTCGTCACTAATCTTATGTTACATTGTGTACATCATAGACGGGCAAAATGTAATCAGATTAATGAAAATAATTAACGATTAAGTTTTGCGTTTTTTACGATTAATATGACTGTATTTTGCTCATTTATGTTTTAAACAATACAAAATCCCAGATTGTATACACATTATAATTTCTTAATGGATTTTAAATGGATTTAATCATGATTACAGAGCGAGAAAATTAAATTTACGACTACATATTGTAATCGTTCATCATTAATCAGAATTATCTCTGTAATGTAAATTTACCTAATATTAATCATCTCTGGTGTATATTAACGCATACAAAAGTATATGTATAAAACATGAACGAAACATGAATTCACGACCACAGTACACAGGTGCTAAGACCGTCATAGTGACTCGCTTTGGCCTGTCGCGTTTCGGGATCATCTTTTGTATATCCAATAACCCATATACCTAGATACCTTCACTCATGGTATATGTGGGCGGACATGACGACAGAGACTGTCAATGGATTTTCATCCTTTGATAGTCGCTTTCGTTTTTAGACTACACTGTACTTACCATCAGGTGCACTGTAGTCACTGTGTCGAGCCAGTGTAAAAAAAAACTACATTGAAAAGCGAAGACTACTTGCTCAGAAGAAAAGAAATTAAATTACAAGCAACACGCGGCCAGGACAGTAGCGAAAAGACAAAGTAAATCTAATCTATATCTTATATACATAGTAGTCCAGTCAAATAACTTTTTAAATCAAAATTTTGACACTCAAGTTTGCATTTTTGATATTTTGTACTTCTAATAATACAAAAACGATCTGTAAAGGTTTTAGTGTCTGAAACCCCCGGCAAGAGTTAAAAAAAAATGATTTAAAGTTTTTTTCCAAAAATACTCGAAAACGGTAATAGTTAGAGAAAAAAAATGTAAGCAAAGTATATAGAGCTTAAAATTATACATAAAAAAGGTAGTATGACTTTTTTTCCTCCGGCCTAAATTAACCAAGTTAGGGAGGTTTTTAAGTTTAAGGGTTTTTAAATTCCGCGCCGTTGCATAAAGTCACGAGGCAAAAAGAGAGGGACTATTGCTGTGTCGCTTACTCCCATTGATACTTGACAATTGAGTATTGCGTAGGCGTTCACTATAAAATGTCCGAGTAAGAGTGAGAAAGCATTATCGGATAATTATTTCTTGTACTCTATTTAAGTAGATCAGGGTAATAAACGTAGATGGACAAAAAGTAATCTGATTAATGAAAATGATTGACGATTACATTTTATGTTTTTTACCATTAATATCACTGCATTTTGCTCATTTATGTTTTAAACACTTCAAAATCACAGATCGTATACACATTTATCATTTCTTAATGTTTTAAATGGATTTAATCATGATTACAGAGCAAGAAAATTAAAATTACGACTACATTTTGTAATCTTTAATCAGATTACATTTTTTATTTATTACCATCTCTGGTAATAAATATATCGATTGTAAATTTCAAGTTTCGAAAAAATTACTTGACATTCTAAGATACTAGATATAGTACACCAATACCTCGCTTTGGGTCGTTTCGTTTGGCGTTTTTTTCGAAGTTGTGTCGCTGCTTAATTTTTACTGATTTTCACTGTGCGTCGTTAGATTTTCGAAGTTGCGTTGTTTTGGATTCGAGTCTTTAATGTTTTTTTGAATTTCTATTTCCTAAAATATGGCAACACCTTTATTTTTAATTGCACCATGCCATCAAAATTTGGGGATTCCCTTTCTAACTAAAAATCAACGCAAATTTAATACAATTTTATACTTATTTTATACAAACTTAATATCAATTGCTACAAGGAAATTTATTTTACGTTGTGAAAAAAAACTTTTCAACAAACATTGGACCAATTTTTTGTGAAAGAAAGTCTACCTACAACAACAGCCACTATGGACTCATCAGACAGTGATTAATTTTAATTTTACGTTCATAAATTAAATGAATATGTAGTTTATTTTGTTTAATTACGTTAATACGTTTTTTGTATATTATATTTCTTTTATGTATTAATTATATAAATGGTTTTTAATTCAAGACGATTCGAAAGAAAAAATAGTATAATTGACAGAAATTTAGCATTATTCCGTATTGGATTTTTTTTTTACACTGACACGGCATAGTGACTGCACCAAACCTGATGGTAAGCATGGTGCAGTCCAAAAAAACGCCAACGACTATCGAAAGGTAAGAAAAAACCCATCGGTAGTCGCAGCGATCATGCCGGCCCGCACAAATATCTCTTCACGTTACGCTTAAAGGATCCCATATCATAGGATGTTGGGAACACGCTCGCTGGAAGACCATTCCACAGCCCAACGACACGGCAAAAGAAGGAGTTAGAGAACCTCTTAGTCCTAGCCGGGATGTGAGATACCGTGTAGCTGTGACACCGCAAACCCGCGCGCGTGGTTCTATTCAGGAAAGGAGAGGGTGGAACAAGGTTAAACAACTCTTCAGAACACTCACCATAATACAAACGGTAGAAAACACTTAATGAGGCAACATCTGTACGCAATTGGAGCGATTCAAGATGTTCAGAAACGTCTAGATCGTTCACTATGCGGACAGCCCTAAGCTGCAACCTATCCAGGGCATCAAGCAAGTACTGGGCAGAACCATCCCAGAGATGCGAACAATATTCCATACAAGGCCTGACCTGGGCCTTATACAATAGATACAAAAGATCAGGTGTGAAAAACCGACGCACTCTATTCAGGATACCAAGTCTACGGGAAGTCGAGGAGATGACCGTCCCTATGTGATCCCTGAGATTGAGATCACAGCGAATATCCATGCCTAGTACACTAAGGCTGTCACGCACAGCAAGCGGCACATTCTTGAGAGTAGAAAGAGGAGAAAATGGGGATTTTTTGGAGGAAAAAACACACACCTGGGTTTTTTTGGCATTGAACTCAACCAAATTCCTGTCGCCCCAAGAAGAAATGAGGCTTAAGGACCGATTGAGATCAATAACCAGATCTTCTCGATTCCCAATGGTTTCCTCCCGACCATAAGTGGGCCTGCTGCAATATCCCCCGTGAACCGTGCTGTCATCTGCATAGCAATGAATACAGCCCAAAGACAGCATATCATTGATATGCAGAAGAAACAGGGTGGGAGAAAGTACAGAGCCTTGTGGAACTCCGGCATTAACTGACACGAACTGAGAACTGTGACCATCAACAAGGACACGAATTCTACGTTCGTGCAGAAAGCTAGAGATCCACGCACACAGGTTGTCAGGAAGACCGTAGGCTCGAAGCTTGGAGAGAAGACCACGATACCAGACCCTATCAAAGGCTTTGGCTATATCCAGGCTAACAGCCAAAGATTCGCCATGCTTATCCATAGCCTCACCCCAGAGGTGCATGACGTACGCTAGAAGATCACCCGTGGAACGATTCGGTCGAAAACCATATTGACGATCGTTAATAAGAGAGTGATCCTCTAGGTAACGGACAAGTTGAACATTTACAATTCGTTCTAAGATTTTACAGAGCACTGAGGTGACGGCTATGGGGCGGTAGTTGTTTGGGTCGAAACGATCCCCCTTTTTGGGGATCGGTTGAATGTTGGCTTCCCTCCAAGCCTGAGGCACAACACCGGACGAGAAAGGCAGGCGGTACAGGCTTGTAAGAGGAGACGCAAGCTCGGCTGCACAAGCCCTCAGCACCACCGCTGGGATACCATCAGAGTCACTAGCCTTCCGCACATCGA
This sequence comes from Automeris io, assembly GCA_036320925.1. NCBI lineage: Eukaryota > Metazoa > Arthropoda > Insecta > Lepidoptera > Saturniidae > Automeris > Automeris io. Next base: position 172,394 of record JAUDJH010000009.1, on the reverse strand, counting down.
GTGACCTCAACTCACGTAATACAGTACGCTGCCTTATCACAACGTCAGGCATCGTGTAGCCGCAAGAAGGAATTGTGGGCGGCTGGGTGTTGAGATCATCAAGTTTGGAATTAGCCGCGAAGATGTGAGCCAACAGATTGGCTTTCTCCAGCGGCTCATGGGCCAGCGACCCATCAGGAGATCTTAACGGCGGAAAGGATGGGCGACAGAAATTTGTTTGCACGGCCTTGGCCAGTCCCCAATAAGCTCGACTGTTGGTCGGGTGGTTTACTAAGATCTGGCCAATCCGCGAAACACGTTGAGCATCCGCCCCGCGATACGCCCTCCTGCAAGCCTTGGTAGCCTTGTTATAAGCTGCTTTAAGAGCGTTGACATCAGGATCACAAGTTGCGCAACCCTTAATCCAAGCACGATATGCATTCTGCTTCAGACTAACAGCGACAGAGCATTCGCGATTGAACCAAGAGCGTCCAGAGCGATTACCGACGATTACAGAAGATGGAATGTAATAATCCATTCCAAGCCTGATCTCGTCGGTAATCGCATCGGCCGTCGCAGAAGGATCACACTCATTAAAGCAGCGTTGGCGCCACGGGATAGAAGCAAAGTACTCACGCAATCCATCCCAATCTGCTGACGAGTAATGGCATACCTTACGCTTAACCTCACGAGGAGATGTTGAGAGGGCGTGGGGCACCAAAAAACCAATCAGGCAATGGTCAGAATTACCCAAAGGAGCATTGGGTACGCAGATGATAGCACTGTTGTTGATAGATACTTTTCCAGGCCTCAGGCTGGTTCAATCGAAATCTGCAAAAAGAGGGAGGCGATGGTTCGGCGTGTTGATACGGCTTTAAATTTCGTATCCGATTGGGGTGATGCGAACCTGGTCAGATTTAACGCGCTGAAGACGCAGGCCTGTCTCTTCTCCGCCAAACGGAGCCCTTTCGTCTTGGCTCCTACTTTCCAGGGTGTTAGCGTACCATTGGTTGATAGCATCGAGCTTCTAGGCATGGAGCTAACTGCGGACCTTAACTTTGGGCGTACGATTGAAGCTAAGGCTAAAACAGCTGCTCGGAAACTGGGGGTTCTTTTCAAGGTTAGGCGGCATTTTACGCCGACCCAACTTCTTAACCTGTATCAGGCGCAAGTACGGTCGTGTGTGGAGTATTGCTGCCACATCTGGGATGGTTCCGCCAAAACCATCTGGCTGCTTTGGACTCAATTGATCGCCGAGCTCGGCGACTCATTGCCGATGAGGCTCTTACGTCGCGTAAACTACTCAGTTTGGAACACCGGCGTAAAGTGGCTTGCCTTTCGGTTTTCTATAGACTATACTCTGGAGAGTGTGCGGCTGAGTTGTATGATTTAGTTCCACCCTCCCCCTTCTACCATAAATTGACGAGACGCCGTGCTGGTTTGCACCCTTTTGTGGTTGACATTCCTGCTGCTCGCACTAAGCGATTTGCCTCCTCCTTTTTGCTGCGTACCGCGAAGGAGTGGAACTCGCTTCCTGCGTCAGTGTTTCCGGCGTCTTATGACATGGGAATCTTCAAACGTCGAGTGAATCGGTATTTGCTGGGTGAGCGCGCTCCATCGTCGGCCTCATCATCACTTTCCAGCAGGTGTGATTGAGGTCAAGCGCAAGCCTGTATGTAATAAAAAAAAAAAAATTACCGACACAAAATTCCCGGAAGGATGGCTCGTCAGCAGAAGATCCAACAAAGAGGGAGCATGACTCACAACATCTGGAAGCATGGTGGGCTGGACAACCAGTTGAGAGAGGTCATGAAGCAGGGCGAATGCATGAGCAGACCTTCCTGCATGGTCAGTCTTGGAGGATCCCAGCCATAACTCATGGTGCGCGTTAAAATCCCCCAAAACTACCAGTTCTGCTGCAGGGTACTGCTCTTGAACGACATCAGCCGCCTGGCTGAGGTAATCAAACAACCGAGTGGTCTCAGAGTCCCCATTATGAGATCGGTATAGGCACACGTAGACACGACTCAGAGAGCCGACATGCACCCACAGGACAGAAAAAGAGCAAACAAAAAAGGCAACACACGTCCGACCGCACAAACACACAGACCCCGGCCTTTGCATGAAAGTTTTCCTCAAGCTGATAGCCAGGGAAATGCAAATAAAATAAATCAGCCGGACGGTGTATTTGAGTTTCCGTCAAAAAGAGAAGTGCAGGCCGGACTGTCTCAAGATGGTGGTGGACAGCATTTAAGTTAGAATGGAGTCCACGGATGTTAGTGAACTCCATAAAGAAGGTGTTTTCGGGATTAAACACCGCTGAATTACCAGAATTATTATATTGCGCTGACATGAAGCAAAAGTTAAGAAGACGTGAAGAGAATTAACGACCCTCGACACAGCAAAAGGAGAACAGACCAGACTGGGCCAACGCCAAAACCCCCAGAGGACGTAAGCTGAACCAACGGACGGAAGGGCCCCCGTACCCCCCCGGAATAGGTCGCCGGGTCCCGAAAACCGGTCACCATCCGGCACGACGATCCTACCCAAGATTATGCGCGGCATGGTGGAGCAGCCTCTCATAGTGGTTAGCTATGATTGGGCCCCTGTACTATACCGCGGGCGGCCAGCAGTACAACCGTTTCTACGGGTCTCCCTGGCCGGCAGTTCAACGTACCCCCCCATAAGGGAGCAAGCGAAGACGTCAAGTCAGAACCCCAATACTGTGCCAAAGGTCGCCAATCATGTGCTACTGGATATACACAGGCTGTTCCCGAAACGCGATCAGCCAAAACTGGCCTTACACTCATGCACTTTGGTCGCGATCCAGACGGGCACCGACGCCCTACCAACTCGCTGCAGCTCGTTTAGCACCACCCAGGAGCCACGTGTAGGGAAACTAGGGTAAAAGCCTACGGACGCGAGCAGCTTCGACTCCCAAATATATAATTAATTTTAAGGGTACTTAGGGTGAATGTCGCAACTTTATTTCTGGTGGCGCCATCTGCCACAATGCATCTAATAGGCCAAGTCACGTGCAAATTTTATGTCCGACGTACGAGCGGACGCCATCTTTATCTTATTTGACATGTTAGGATTAATTTTGAACTTTTTTATCATAAATATTGGGTTTGCAAATTGAAAACAACTTGTTCATATGACAAGTTATTTTTTTTAAACTGGTACGACATAGATTTTTTTTTTTAATTTACGCGCGTTGATTGACCGAGAAAGGTCTTCACAACTCAACCGGGCGTGTGGTACGACATAGTGATTTGTAGTACACCTGATGATAAGTACAGTGTAGTACAAAAACGAAAGTGACCATCCAAGGATGAAATTCCGTTGATAGTAATATTTTTTCGAATCTAAAAAAATATTTGAAATATAATAATTGAAGGTCTATATTTAATTTAAATTTTACAGTAAAAATTCTATTTCTATTTAAAATCCTTAGTTTCTATGAAAAGCTATATTTTTATTATTTTATTAATTTATCAATTAAAGTAAATTAATAAATACATATGTTTATTTGGAATTTGCAAAATTTCTCCACTTTTATGTGCTTGCTAAAAACATATGCGACATAAAGGATATAGTAAAAACTTAAGTTTGAGACAGAACATCACGTTAATGTTTATTTTTTAATAACTAATTGTAATATATATATAGATAAATATTAATATATTGTGGAAGGGGAACTTGTGTGACCGATATTGTGGAGTTCTTCCTTCTTCAGTCAAACTCTTAATATTACTTTAAACTATAAATTTAGTAAACCATTAATACATTTACATAATATTCTCGTTATTTGTTTATTCTACTTTTTCAACCTTTCATTCTTAAAGCTCAATACACAATCTCTAGAATAATCAAGTCCTTTTTCAAATTCGAATTTCGAATTCAAAACGATCTTCCTATTTTTCAATTCTTTCATACGAAATATTATATTTTTACTAAACTAATATTTATGTCATAGATATGTTACCTAATTTTATGCACTCCTTACATACAATCACAACATTATCCTCCCTTTCCTTTTAAAAATTTTTGATAATCCTATTAAATTTTTTATACAATACAAAACAACTATCCTACCTATGTGGGGAAAAAACATTTTTACAAATTTGTGAATACTCTCTGCTAGAGAGTAACTTAATCTTCAGTTCTATTAAAAAAAAAGAAATTAAATTAAATTAAACATTTTTGATAAACTATGTTACAAGAAGATTAAGTTTTTTTCAAAACCCACCTAAAAGCCTGAAAATATTCACATCCTAACGCAACATCGTGATCATTTAACTACATTTAAAATAATAAAGCCTATTCATTTAAAAAAAAAAAAACATGTTGCATCAACCAACTTCTTCCAATGCTTAAATGCAAGCTATTCCAATTAAACTATTATTCAAGAATTATATTAATTAAAATCATCATTAATTTTCCACCAATCCACTTTTCTCGATTACTATTACCAAACTAATTCCTTTTCTATACCTAATAACATTTCCTTTAATCGAACCGACTGCTATGCTAATAATACATTAACTCACACCACCTTATAGTCTAAGTGTGTTTTATATCCATGCTCGGACATTTTATAGTGAACGCCTACGCAATACTCATTGTCAAGAATCAATGGGAGTAAGCGAGACAGCAATAGTCCCTCTCTTTTTGCCTCGTGACAATATGCAACGGCGCGGAATTTAAAAACCCTTAAACTTAAAAACCTCCCTGACTTGGTTAATTTAGGTCGGAGGAAAAAAAGTCATACTATCTTTTTTATGTATAATTTTAAGCTCTATATATTTTGCTCACATTTTTTTTTCTCTAACTATTACCGTTTTCGAGTATTTGTGGAAAAAAACTTTAAATCATTTTTTTTTAACTCTTGCCGGAGGTTTCAGACACTAAAACCTTTACGGATCGCTTTTGTATTATTAGAAGTACAAAATATCAAAAATGCAAACTTGAGTGTCAAAATTTTGATTTAAAAAGTTATTTGACTGGACTATAGGTATACAAAACAAAGTTGATTTTGTTCGAACACTTATAACTCGAGATCGGCCGGACCGATTTTCATGGCCTTTGATTTATTGTATTTGTCTCCGTCCCGAATAGCAGAACAACTATTAAAAACATTGTGAAATTAACGTAAAAATGAAACAAAAGATACATTTTCCCACACAAAATGTTCTTGGGTTTCGGAACTGTCAAACATTTCATGTTCACCCCGACGATACGGCGAACTCAACATTAAAGAACGTATTTAAAGGTTTCGAATCGACAAGGTGTGTACATACTCGTACATCCGCAACATTCGGCTAGTGGCGCAGTTTAGAGTTTATAAATGTAGAATAATGTCAGTAAGGGAAAGAGACTGACACGTATGTATGTGTATATTGGTGGTTAAATATATGTATCTGCATGCGTTTAGAAATGTATTTTATGTAAACTAAGAAAAAAATGTAAAATATTGATTATGTTTTCATTGTATTACTTTCATAAAATGATAAATTAAGTTCAGCTAATTTGCAACGCGACGTTAATTGACTTTTAGGCGGCGCGCAGCTCGACGGGTCCGCTATAATTTATATACCGGAACGGAATTCGCTTCGTGCGTCTGTTTTTTCAACATCCTATGACATGGGAAGTTTCAAAAGACGAGTGAATCGGTATTTATAATTGGTTGAACGCGCTCCATTATCGTCCTCAGTGCCACATTCCATCGGGTGGGAAGTAGGTCGGTCTTTCTGTAATAAAAAAAAAAACCTATATGTAATGGTGATAATGTAATGCGGATGAACGAAGCCTACGTGTAATAAATAAGAAACAAGAAAAAAAGAAATAGCGTGGGGTATCCCCTCAGCAAGGCGGAACGATCACCTGCGAAAGTTACCTCGGAAGGATTGGATGAGAAGAGCTGAAGACGGAGCTCAAAAGCGCTTGTAAGGAGAGACCTATGTCCAGCAGTGGACTGCGACGGGCTGATGATGGGGAGGAAATAATTGAGCGACAAAAGTAAATAGCACTGTAATAGTAATAGCACTGGCTCAGGCAGTAGTTGTCCAGCTTTTTGAAAAATTTTGTTTTTCAACAGTTTGCTGCTAAAAATTCTCTCCAAAAATATCTTAAGGCCTAATCTTTTCCTACCGATGTATTATTTCCCTTTCCGGTTGAGCACAGATAGATCTGTGGCCGGGTGCGGGCAGTGCGGGCAGTGCGCGGCGCTCCCACACCGCTACTGCACCTGCCGCTTCTAATACGTGCCATGCAGGCAGAGGTGGGCAAAATGTAATCTGATCCATAGATTAACGATTACAAAATATAGTCGTAATTTTAATTTTCTTGTGCTCTGTAATCAAGATTAAATCTATTTAAAACATTAAGAAAGAAATTATAAATGTGTATGCAATCTGGAATTCTGTAGTGTTTAAAACATAGTTGAGCAAAATGCAGTCAAATTAATGATACAAAACGTTAAATGTTATCGTAGTCATTTTTATTAATCTAAAAAGAAAGAAAAGAAAAAGTTTATGGAGCCAAAAGATAACAACACACAACAAACATATTTATATAAAAAAACAACAATGAAAGAATACATAACATCACATCATGTATCCTGTGTGCTGTAATCTGATTACATTTTGCCCATCTATGCACGTAGGCTTCCTCGCGAAGTTTTCCTACACCGGGGACCATGTGAGGCCTGAATCCATATTTAATCTGGAAAAACTTAATCTTCTGGTTTGCCGGAATAAAGTTGCGTTCTATTCTCCTCTGCTTACCCCAACAGCGATTTGGCGTGATGATATATAGATGGGTAATCTGGAAAATCCTACAGGAATGTGACATGTTTGGAATAGCGTCGCGTCGCCGCGTATCAGTGCAATCCCTCATCCATCAGGCCGCCACAGTCGACATAATACATTTCCTGATTGACATTGTTCATCAGCATCATCGTCAACGCGTATCCGTCCACTGCTGGGCATAGGCGTCCCCCAAGGCGCGCCGCTGAGCCCGTGTTTCGGCTTTCCTCAGTCAACACTTGCCTGCCACGTTGCGCAATTCGCCGCTTCGCATAGTCACAGGACGCCCTACGCTGCGCTGACTGAGGCGCGCTCTCCACTCGAAAACACGTCCACTCCAGCGGTTATCAGTTCTTCGGCAAGTGCGACCAGCCCCCTGCACTGCCGCTTCAGTCTGATACTCCTCTGAGCCATGGCGATGACTTCAGTTGTCTGACGAATCACCTCATTTGTGTTTGGATCCTTCAGAGAAACACCGAGCGTAGCACGTCCCGTAGTACGCTGAGCAACTTTGAGTCCACGGACCAGTCGTGCCGTGAGCGTCCCGCCTTGGCTCCGCACGTGGACTTTCGTCATCAGTTTCGTGCGGTATGGCTGACGAAAGGTCTCGGCGATTGGTAATGTTGAAGCGTTGCAATGTTTATGAGTTATTACTAGAATTTTTATTATTATTGTCCATTTGTTTCTAACCCTGGGCTATAATTCGCCAATTTGTAGGTTATCTGGCGGCTATAACAAACTGGAGAGTGCCATCGATGTGTTCGCGGACAATCTGCCGGTCTTTAACAAGCTGGAGAGTACCATTACGATTACATTTTACGTTTTATACCATTAATATGACTGCATTTAGCTCATCTATGTTTTAAGCACTACGGAATCCCAGATTATTGACAGATTAAACATTTAAGACTTCTTAGGGCGACTTGCACTAACGAATTAAATTTAGTTTAGAGTTATATAAAATGCTATTTAACGCTGATCCGTACTTATTGTCTTGCACTAAATCAAAATCTATATAGTTATAACAACTTTTAAACTGAAATCATCATTAAGGTGGAAACAAACCAATTCAATTAATATGCGTTTTATACTAGCTTAAACTAGATTAATTCGTTAGTGCAAGCCGCCCTTAATGTTTTAAATGGCATTTAATCATGATTACAGAGCAAGAAAATTAAAATGACGTCCACCTTTTGTAATCGTTAATCATGAATCAGATTACATTTTGCCCATCTCTGATTGTAATGTTTGGAACACGCGGGCGACGGCGACGCTCGGCGAGCTGGCCCGGCCGCCGCGGCCGCGTCACGCGCCGGCGTCGCGATTCGCGCCAGCTACTTCGCATCTAAACATACTTTTATTACAAACATCGAATGTTTATTTATCCAACGGTTCTCTGTATCTAAGCGCTGCCTCGCACGGCGCAAGGCGTACCCGGTCGGCAAATTCCACAAGTGAGACAGTAAATCAATAGTTTTTCCGGACGCTTTCCGCGCTATGCCGATCGATGCTCGCTACGGCCTAGCGCCAGCATAGAGCTTTACCATTAAATTTAGGGATTATTTATGTGCCCAGGAGGATTTTTAAGGAAAATAATTTTTAGGGAGCTTTATAATAATAATATCGCCCACTAAAGTCGGTCCAGTAGCTAGTGTCGTCTGAAGCTAGATTTTTATAAATAATAAAATAATATTATATTTTGTTACGCCACATCCCTCTGTGCTCTTTCCCAATATGTTTTCCCTCACCGGTGAGCACGCGGCGCGGCGCGTGAACCCGCACGTGATGCAGAACAGCCCAGCGCCCAGCGGCCAGCGACGCGCGCCGGGATCCGGACCCGCGAGGGCTTATGGCGGGCAGTCTGCGACGCTCTAGGCCGGTGCGGCCGGGGACTGTTGAACTGGTTCATTTAAAAGAAAAACAGACAAAACGTCCAAATCCCAATCGCATTATAACACTGCCGATTATGGCAATGTGCGGTTTTAAATAACGACTTGGAGATATCAAGCCATGCTTACATTTATTTTAATTACGTTCTCTCATTTTTTTTTATCCAAAAATCCAGCATTGGACCATCAGAGACGCTGTGAGGGCAGCGACCCCGGTGTCTCAGACTCTTACTGACTAAAACCCCCCGGGGGTGTCCCTGCGATCGCTCCACCCGGGCCTGGGTAGCCAAATTCGTCCAGACGCTACGTTCTCTCAATAAACTAACAACTCTTAGGTAATTTATATATGTATTTATTTAATATAACTCTAGTTCTGAAGTATTTTATTTTTATAATTTCCTTCTTTTTTTATGATGACTAAAAACAACAAAATTTTAGCTGTAGTATCTAGGGTTTTTGAAAGGATTTAGTTGTTCGATGTTGGTAACACTGCGCCGCAGCGGACGTTCGCAAAGGACGCGACCTGCCAAATATTAGGTCCTTACATATGAAATTGGCGTTTTTCGTACTGGCCACTTTAATCACAAATTTCTCCTCTTTGGTAAGGAATTCCAAATTCAAATTTGTACAGCTATAGACTCATGTATTTGTGCTTCGATGATCGTCATTCATTTGTTTTTTTCTTCTGTTTTTTTCTGTTTGCGTCACTCATTTTACAAAATGGAAAACTTAAAATATCGCATTATTTACGAGTACGAGTTCCGCCGTGGCACTAGTGCTGCGGAAACAACTCGAAGGGTGAATGATGTGTATGGCGGTCGTGTTGCAAAAGAAAACACAGTTCGTTTTTGGTTCCAACGTTTTCGTTCTGGAAATTTCGACCTGCAGAACAAGCCCCGTGGACGGCCTGAGACTCAAGTTGATAATGAAGAGTTGAAGGCTATTGTGGAAGCGGATCCATCGCAAACCACGTCCGAGTAAGCTGCAGGCTGCGATGTTAGTGATAAAACTGTTTTAATTCACTTGAAGCAAATTGGGAAGATTAAAAAGCTTGAAAGGTGGGTACCTCACGAATTGACTGAAGCAAACCGGCAAACGCGCGTCGACTGCTGCGTTACATTACTAAACCGGCACAATAATGAAGGTATTTTAAACCGAATCATTACCTGTGATGAAAAATGGGTTCTTTACGATAATCGGAAGCGCTCAGCGCAACGGTTGGATCCTGGCCAGCCAGCCAAATCCTGCCCCAAGCGAAAATTAACCCCAAAAAAGTTACTTGTAAGCGTTTGGTGGACTAGTGCCGGTATTGTTCATTACAGTTTTCTCAAATCTGGCCAGACTATTACGGCTGATGTCTATTGTCAGCAATTGCAAACCATGATGGAAAAGCTAGCGGCTAAACAACCTAGGCTGGTCAATCGCTCCACGCCACTGCTGCTTCACGACAACGCTAGACCACACACTGCGCAACAGACGGCTACTAAATAAGAAGAGCTTCAATTGGAAAGTCTAAGACATCCTCCGTACTCCCCGGACCTTGCTCCAACAGATTACCATTTTTTTCGAAATTTGGATAACTTCTTGCAAGGGAAAAAATTCAACTCCGATGGGGCAGTCCAAATCGCCTTCAAAGATTTTATTGATTCCCGTCCGACTGGTTTTTTTAGTAAAGGGATCAATGAACTACCTATGAGATGCCAAAAGTGCATAGAAAATAATGGTTCATACTTTGATTAATTAAATATATTATATTAAAAAATATTCGACTTTTTGTTCCTCCCATACAAAACGCCAATTTCATATGTAAGGACCTAATATTTGTCGATAAGGAAACCGCTTGTAATTGTTTCCTGAAGGCGGTCTGGTTGAAGTGGCGACGCGTAAGGCTTGCTGCGGGGCGAGGCGCGGCGCGGGTGGGGCGCGGGCGGGGCGCGGCGCGGCTGTGGTGCACTGTGCCGTTGACCCAGTTCGGCGACGTGGGCCGTATCAGGTGGAAAAGCTTCCGTGCGCGGCGCCGGCCGTTCACCCTCGCGCTCCGCTTAAGGCACGCGTCGGACTCTGGCAGTCGCGGCGTACGCCCCCGTGTGGATGGGCCCGCGAGGGCGGCCGGTGCGGGCGGCGCGTCCAGCCCGTGCGGGGCCGCGCGGCCGCAGCGCTGCATACCCAAGTACTTCAGAATTCACAACGTGATGGAGTATGGGGTAAACATTGTGATCTCTCTGACCAGAGCCGCATTTTTTGGTAGCCCTTGGGGAACCCTAATAAGGAGCTTCAGAGCCGCTGTGACGACAGAGACCCCAATTACGGAAATTATGCGGATTTTATTTTCCGAAAACGAAAAATGCCCTTAAAAATTTCTTGGTTTGAGTTACAAACGAAAACAAAAATGATTTCTGCGGGTACAAACGATTCCGCTTCGATCCCCGTTTGCAGATTTCCAAAATTGCAAAAATTGTAAAAGTTGATTTTTCTAAATTTTCAAATCGCTGTATCTTTATTGGGTTTTGAAAAAATCGAAAAATGAAGGTGGTACAAAAGGGTACAACCCCGAATCAGACTCTTTGGGAAAAATTTCAATTTTCCAAAGTCGGCTGCGGGCCATATTTTGAAAACGCTGTAACTTTTTTGGTTTGAGATACAAACGAAAATCAAAGTAGTACAAAGTGGTACAAACGATGTAGAATCCGATGGAAATATCAAAAATGATTTTTTCGAAAGTCGGCTGTTAAGTACACCGCGGCACTCGACAGGCTGGCGGTGCGCATCCGACGCACACGCTTACAGCCGCGCGGCGCCCGGCGCCTGTTCCGATACTAATTTGCACTTCGAACCGTTCTATCAAAAGGGCTCAGGCAATGTAAAAAATATGCATTTATACATTTTTAATACACTATTTACAAAAAGATGTAAATCTACACACTTTTATTATTAAGCCACTTGCACTTTTCTATCACAGCGACGCTTCCAACAACACAATGGCGCCATCTTTTTCATTCGCCCCAAATGTTCTTAATTTGCCAAACATCATATCCCGTGAGACTTATTGTTAAACGATTACAGCACAAATTGTATGGCATTAAATAATAACTACTTACGTTCGCTTGTAGTGAATTACGCCCTCACTGTAATGTGCCATGAGCCCGACGCCGGCCAGCCGGGTACACGATCCCAGCTTATTTCATCGATATATTTCTTTACGATCAAAATCAATCAATCTAAGTATATATAACTCAAAGGTGACTGACTGACTGACTGACTGACTGACATAGTGATCTATCAACGCACAGCTCAAACCACTGGGCGGATCGGGCTGAAATTTGGCATGCAGGTAGGTGAACTCTACTCTGCCGTGACAATAAACAAGTTTCATGGGCAAACTCTCAAATTTGTGGGTATTGACTTGAGAGATTATCGCTTCTCTCTTGGACAGTTTTATGTTGCTTGCTCACGAGTAAGTTCACCCAATAGCTTGATAGTTTTAGCGCCTAATGACAGATTAGTTAAGAGGATTGTATACAAAGAAGTTTTGTAGGCTCTAATTTTTTACACACGCTAAACAAAAGTAAAGCCGCAAAAACTATACCTAATTAATAAAAATACTTCTTAACGCGAGCGAAGCCACGGGCAAAAGCTAGTAGCAATATATACATTTATTTATTTATAAGAACACTTCCATAGTCTACATTAACACATACATAAATATATAAGCCATGACCAAGATACATTACAGATGCAACTATATTTAAAAGTGAAGACTACGTACTTGCACAGAAAGAAAGAAAAATTGAGCAACACACGGACAGGAACAATAAAAAAAAACTAATCTTATTTTAAAAAAAAGCAGTAGACTATTCCACAATCCTCTCGAATAAAATCCTTTTTTTGAGTTTCAAAAATCAAAATATCAATAAATTTATCGAGATCAGTAGGTCTCGATATTGAATTATACAGCCTCGTCATTATGCACAAGGTTGCGTTGTGAATTCGAAACAAGTTAAAATTAAATGCTCTAGATGATTCAGCAGGAGCAAAATGCTATATAGTTGGTTAAATGCTTGGAGCTTGGAGGAGATTGCTAACGCCTAATTTAATTACTTAAATACCTACAATACAATTTGAATGTCAATATTAAAGGAACAGTAATCACAGAGCCAGTCCTGTATATTAGGTCCTTACATATGAAATTGGCGTTTTGTATGGGAGGAACAAAAAGTCGAATATTTTTTAATATAATATATTTAATTAATCAAAGTATGAACCATTATTTTCTATGCACTTTTGCCATCTCATAGGTAGTTCATTGATCCCTTTACTAAAAAAACCAGTCGGACGGGAATTAATAAAATCTTTGAAGGCGATTTGGACTGTCCCATCGGAGTTGAATTTTTTCCCTTGCAAGAAGTTATCCAAATTTCGAAAAAAATGGTAATCTGTTGGAGCAAGGTCCGGGGAGTACGGAGGATGTCTTAGACTTTCCAATTGAAGCTCTTCTAATTTAGTAGCCGTCTGTTGCGCAGTGTGTGGTCTAGCGTTGTCGTGAAGCAGCAGTGGCGTGGAGCGATTGACCAGCCTAGGTTGTTTAGCCGCTAGCTTTTCCATCATGGTTTGCAATTGCTGACAATAGACATCAGCCGTAATAGTCTGGCCAGATTTGAGAAAACTGTAATGAACAATACCGGCACTAGTCCACCAAACGCTTACAAGTAACTTTTTTGGGGTTAATTTTCGCTTGGGGCAGGATTTGGCTGGCTGGCCAGGATCCAAGCATTGCGCTGAGCGCTTCCGATTATCGTAAAGAACCCATTTTTCATCACAGGTAATGATTCGGTTTAAAATACCTTCATTATTGTGCCGGTTTAGTAATGTAACGCAGCAGTCGACGCGCGTTTGCCGGTTTGCTTCAGTCAATTCGTGAGGTACCCACCTTTCAAGCTTTTTAATCTTCCCAATTTGCTTCAAGTGAATTAAAACAGTTTTATCACTAACATCGCAGCCTGCAGCTAACTCGGACGTGGTTTGCGATGGATCCGCTTCCACAATAGCCTTCAACTCTTCATTATCAACTTGAGTCTCAGGCCGTCCACGGGGCTTGTTCTGCAGGTCGAAATTTCCAGAACGAAAACGTTGGAACCAAAAACGAACTGTGTTTTCTTTTGCAACGCGACCGCCATACACATCATTCACCCTTCGAGTTGTTTCCGCAGCACTCGTGCCACGGCGGAACTCGTACTCGTAAATAATGCGATATTTTAAGTTTTCCATTTTGTAAAATGAGTGACGCAAACAGAAAAAAACAGAAGAAAAAAACAAATGAATGACGATCATCGAAGCACAAATACATGAGTCTATAGCTGTACAAATTTGAATTTGTAATTCCTTACCAAAGAGGAGAAATTCGTGATTAAAGTGGCCAGTACGAAAAACGCCAATTTCATATGTAAGGACCTAATATTTGCACCCGGTAGTACGAGTAGCACTATAGTAGTCATACTGCATTAGTTTGCTGATGTACTTTGGGTAGGTCTTTCAGGAGACGGAAGGATTCTTAATTTACACTGACTGATACGCGCATCCCAGCTGTGCACTGGCGCTGCTGGTGCTGCAGCACGCGCAGTCCGAGCCTTGATGTTGATGCTAATGCAGAATTGAGCCAGCGTACGAAGCGTATAACGAACACACCGGCGAGGAGTGGAGTTCGCTGCCAGCGTCTCTCTGTGAAGTCGTTATTTGTACTCAGCATCGCTTTCCGTCAGGTAAGCCTGGTCATATATGCTCCTGAAATATCACAGTATTTATTTGTAATCCGTACGAAAATCCTACATAGGTCAGTCAGAGCGGCTTCGTATCCCAGACTCCTACTGGGTATACATCTCCCGGGTTTTATCTCTACTTGCTGCAGTCCAGGTGTTCTGGGAATCCACTTTCCTCCTACGACCCGGCGAGCGTATAGCCTTACTCTATCTCTGGGAAAGGTACCCGGTACCCACCATTCCATAACGCGTGCACGCCCCAGGACCTCTTCGCCAGGCAGTCCGGGGCCGCTCACGCACTGCCTCCACCTCCGTCTCATCAGGCAGCTGATTCCTTCCAGTCTACCGGTCGGTAATATCATGTGACACAAGTTAAATCCGTCTCACACATTGCCACATCTAAATCGGTTAAGCTATTACTGCGATTAGCGGAATAGACACACGTACAGACATGTGGACATCGATTAACGATTCCGATATATTTTGACAAAGAAACATCGCGGGAGCGAATTTCTTCTGTAAAGCGGTAAGTATATACAAAAGCTCTTAAATAATTTTTCATAGAGATAAAATTATACATATGGACGGCTGTGGAATGGATTTATTATACACTAGCTGAGCACTTTCATTATTCGCCCCCCTAAGCCCGGCTTAGTTGTGTAGGTCTATCCCGGCCAACAACGTATGGTCTTACCGAAAAAAAATTACTATATGTATTGATTAGTATGTGTTGATATATATATATATATACAGGGTGAACGGTAATGCGATACATTCCTTGATAGACGTTGTAGTACAGCTTATTTGGAGTCATTTAAGTCATATGACACCATGTCCGAAACTTGTTAATTTCTGAGATATTCAAGATTTAAGTATTTTTTTAAAAAACTCTAGTTTTTATGTTAAAATGTTACCTTGTAGTGACGAATACAAAATAATGTTATTGTTTATGCTGTATTCGTATAACTAAATAATAATAATCTCATTTTAAATTAAAATTTGTAAGAAAGAATCATCATTACTTAAGTAAAAGCTAAAAAACCAAGTATCATTTTGCAAAAAAAAATTGTTTTAGGTAAATAAACGAAGAATTTCCAAGAAAATGTGTATGGAATGTTTTGTACAAATTACATAATTTTAGCAGTCGGCAGACGGGAGGAGGGCCCCCCCGGCGGCTTCAGGCGGTGAGAGTCCAGCGCGCCGGTACCGCGAGCCGCGCGGCCCATGAGGAATTCCACCGAGTCCAAATGGATATCTTAGTACAATGTAGCCGCCCACTAAAGGCGGGTTTTTTAATCCCACAATGACAGATTATTTCATATAGACTTGGCATCCTGCACAGAGGGCGGCGGCCTTCGCGTCCGACGGCCCGACCTACTGAACACAGCACTTACAGTTGTTACTTGTCAGTTAATGCTTTTGGGCCATGCTGTGGCTCTCTATTATTGGTATCCGTTACCGACATTTAGCTTATGCATGTGATTCAGATTGTGAATGTGAAGTGTAATGGAGCTGTTGACAGCCCATAAATAAATAAATAAATAAACACATTGTAACGAGCCAGGTCAAGCCCTGCACGGGATCCTGTTCGCGCCTCCGGGACGGCTCTGCCCGGTATTTACTCAGCGCCCTGGCTAGGTTGCAGCGGAGACCTGTCTGCTCCTGCTGCTATGATCCCGATGGGACTGAGTATCTCGAGCCGCTCCAGTCGCACAGAGGTATTGCCTCACGGAGCGCTTTCTACCGTCTGTATCATGGCGAGTGTTCTGAAGAGTTATTTAACGGTCTTCCACTCTCTCCTTTCCATAGGAGAACTACGTGCGCGGGTTTACGGAGTCACGGCTACACGGTAGGTCACCTCCCGGCTAGGACTAAGTAGTTTTCTAACTCTTACTGCAGCTGATTCGTTAGGCTACAGAATGGTCCGCCGGCGAGCGCGTTCCCACCCTCCTATGATCCATAACATCCTCCATTCATTTCAGATATTTGTTCAGACCGGCATAATCGCCGTGACTATAGCTAGATTTTTTATTGTTAATACACGCTGTAGTGTTTGTAGTGCGCCACGCTTACCACCGGGCGCGCTGTTGTCGCTGCGCCGAGCCCTGGGCGAAGGCGGCCCGGGTCCCGCTCGCACAATAATACTTTGTCTACGTTCTCAGAAAACATTCGATCCGTTCCTTACCGGTAACGCCACAGATCATGAATTAGTATTTTATCTGGATCTGCTCGAGCTCATTTGCCACCCGGGCCGAGGCGGGCAGTTTGTCGAATTCATTAGGAAATAGATCGAAATTGTATGGACACGTATGCGTCGGCAGTGCGGCGAACTCTCACCTTACTTGTGGTATTTGGTGTGTCATGGCTCCGGAAGTCCTGAGCAGCAGCAGGCTAACAGTTGGGTTGCAAAGTCTCTATCGCATGAACAATTACAGTCCGCTTTTCCAGAACAATTAGGTTAAAAGTTAAATATCTTTGTTGCGGATTCTTGGAAGTGTCCTACGGCTTCTGTGAAAGCGATCTCGCAACGCGTGCCTCGGCTCCGGGGCGCGGCGGGCCGCGGCTGGGGGCGGCGGGGGGGGCGGAGTGCGGCGCTTGTGTAACTCCCGGTGGTCGCGTGCACGCGCCAGCCGCCAGGTGACCTGTTGCGCCTAGGGACACGCACACAGGTACACCGCGCAATCACTCGAGACACTCTCCTAATTAACACGTATCGAATTGCCGCATTCCTAGAAACTGTCTATCTATAATATACTTAATATCGTAATTGACACAACTTTGGTGCCCGGGTAGAAAGAAGTAACTAACTCCCTTGGAAACTGGTTTTACAAACACGTTGAAACACTTATTCTTATTTCTAACCAAAAATCTAAATACTAACTTTCATGTGCCTCTTCAAAACTGGGAGATTTTTAAACAAACATTCAACAATTTCAAATAGGAGTGGAATATCAATAAATTCGCCCTTAATGAGTGCCAATGTCATAAAAAGAACCCAATGTTTGAATTTCACGTTTCCAGCTTCAGTAGTTTAGGCTTCACAATGATGCGTGAAGGGGGGAGCAAACAGCATTCTATTCTAATTCCGAATATGTCAAAACAGTGTTTTTTTTTAACAACACATAGGCTTGCGCTGGACCTCAAACTCATCTAATGCAAAGCGATGATGAGGCCGATGATGGAGCGTGCTCACCCAACCAAAACCAATGCATTAGTTTTAAGATTCCCATGTCATTAGATGTTGGAAAAACAGACGCAGGTGCGAATTCCAGTCATTGGCGGGTCGCAGCGATCACGTCGTGTTTGCAGCTGGAACACCAAGCACATACGGATGCAGCCCGCGCGGCTCGCTCACTACTTATGGTAAAACGGAGAGCTACGTAATACAACTCAGCCGCACACGCTACGCGCTACAGAGTATAGCAAACCGAAAGGCAAGCCACTCTATCCTCCTTCAGGTGCAATGTAGTTGCTTTGTCAAGCTAGTATTAAGAAGTCTTTGAAATATCTAATGTTCGAGGGAAGGCGGCGACGGCGGCTGCGACGGCACCCTGCGGCTTAAAAAAACATATTCGATAAAAGTTTAAAGCCTAAGATGTCTAGAAACCGCCAAACGAATACTGATTAGGGTTGTGCAACTGGTGCTAATAGGTATGCGATCCACCCGCGCCCGGCCGGAGCAGAAGGGCGCCACTCGGCTCCCGCCACAGCCTGCAGTCAAAGCGGAAGCCGAACGTTCTAAAATCATAAATAACTCTATTCAGTATTGACTAAAAGTGCATAATGCATATTTATGTACATACAGTCAGTCCATAAAGTATTCGTACACTTTGCAATTTCGTAAGAAACTCGCTAGAACAATGCTATTTTACATGTTGTGTCCAAATAAAAAATACTACCTACTACGGTATGTAATAGGCCATTTATTGCGAAAAAAACACAACAACAAAATATATAACATACAGTAGAAAAAAATTCAGAACGAAAATAAACTAATTTTGAGGTCCAAACAAGTATTCGTACAGTTATACTTTTTGTAACAGATTGTTACTTTCGAAGTGTATATTTACAATTCAATATTTGGTCGGGTATCCTATGGCTTTGATGACTGCTTCCATCCACCTAGGGAGAGATTTCACATACTTAGCCGTGAATGAGGAGTAAATTTTATCCCGTTCCTCTTTTAATGCAGTTTTCAAGTCGCTCTTGTTGGAGATTACCCTTTTTCTTATCTCCCTTTTGAGATATCTCCACAAATTCTCTTTGGGGCTCATGTTCGGAGATTGGAGAAGGTGTATGAAGCTATTTGAGGCAGTTGTGCAAAAGCCACATCCTCGTATTTCTTGCTATACGCTTGGGGTCATTATTTTGTTGAAAGACAAATTCGTTTTCCAATCCCAACTTAGCAGCGCTGGCATGCATGTGCATTTTCAATATGTCTAAAACATCATATGATCCATTGTACCATCAATAAAGTATAGGTTGCCCACACCAGCGGCGCTCATGCGTCTCCATACACACACTAAACCGCCACCGTACTTAACAATTGGCACTAGATTACAGGGTTCGAGTTCGGCATCTTTGTGCCGCCACACTTTCTGCCTACCGTTAGACCCGAAAATATTAAACTTACTCTCATCTGAGAAGATACCCCGCTCCCACTGCTCAGAAGCGTCGGACCGATGGTCCCTCGCAAAAGCTAGGCGTTTCTTCCTGTTCGCTTCACTTACCCAACACTTTTTACGCGCAGTCCATCCATTGTACCCCGATTCCCATAGCTGTTTACGGTCTGTCTCTTTGCACATCTTGGTACCGCGTCGCTCTAGCTCTGCAGCAACTTTGGAGGTACTCGTACGAGGGTTTTTTTTTATCTCGCGCACTATAGCGCGCTTGTCCTGCTCGCTGAGGGATAACGGGCGTCGACATCTCGTTTTGTTCTGTAGGGATTTTGTTTTACAGAGACGGTCAATCACACTTTGAACAGTTGACCGCGGTCTTCCAATAAGCCTTGCGATCTCCTGCTGTGACTTATACTGAATATGAAGGCGGATGGTGAGCTTTCGCTCCTCCAGCGACGTTTCTTTGCCTTTACGACCCATGATTATGGTTCTGCCGGCTCTGCAGTTCAATGCGCTCTCGGAGTCACTTGTAGTCACTTGTGATCAGTATTATACCACGCTCTAGTGTCATACCCCTCCATTCCCTTCAAGAATTGAACCAAATTCGCTCCAAAATACGCCAGCTTTGGTTGAATCGATAGGTGTACGAATACTTATTTGGCCCTCAAAATTGATTTCTTTTCGTACTGCAATTTTTTTCTACTGTATGTTATATATTTTGTTGTTGTGTTTTTTTTGCAATAAATGGCCTATTACATACCGTAGTAGGTAGTATTTTTTATTTGGACACAACATGTAAAATAGCATTGTTCTAGCGAGTTTCTTACGAAATTGCAAAGTGTACGAATACTTTATGGACTGACTGTATGTATGTATTTTGTTATCTGTCTACCCTATTAACGTTATATTTTATTTCTCCATATTTGGTATACTTATTATATTAGCCTCTCGTCCGCGGGATCCCATCACAGGCCCCTGAACCCGAACCTGATTTTCTCTAAATCTAATTGGAATTTTGTATAACTCCAATTGTCTTTATCAATAGGATATATGTATATAATTTATGTCATTTATTACACTACTCCTTGAATTGCATTGCAACTGTTCCATGAAAAATAATATGAGTCACCTAATAAGATAAGGACTTTTCACCGGATCCTTTAATGGCTCGCGTCACTGATGAAAGTTTAAAAGAATCCTTGTATTCATTGTAGTACCTACTTATTATATTGCACTGTTCTAATATGTGATTGGCACCAGGATGTCCGCGCAATCAGCTCCACTGAGCGTCGCGTCGGCTGACAACCAGCGCTGGCCGGCGCGTACGGCGTCGCCCAGCAGGCCGGCACACGCTGCACCGAGTGCTGTTTGAGATTGGTGACAGCTCGCAGCTCGCAGCACGCAGCTCACAGCACGCAGCACGCAGGATATTATGTTTTATTCTTTCATTGTTTTATAAAAATGTGTGTGCGTTTGTGTGTTTGTTGTTACTTATGTCTCAATAAAATTTTCTTTATTTGTAAATGTTGTAAATGTTAGCTTTACGTCGATGAATATAAACAACGTCTAGACAATATTAAAATGAGCTCACAAGATGAGAGAAGGCGGCTGGAGGCGGAGTCGCGGCCGAAGCTGCAGCCCGACACTAGCTATATCACGTCGACAGGCTGTATACAGTCTATACATTTATGTCTTTTCTATTAACGTTATCGCCGATGGAATGTAACATTACCTAAATCGTGTCATCCTTGGTAAAGACGGCTGGTCACGGCAACCATCGCCTAGGTCGGCACCCTGCGGTTCCCGAGGCACGCGCAGCTCTCTGGATGTGGAGCTGCGGCTCTTCAGCGCCGCGCGCATCGCCGACGCTCGCGGCGCTCGCGCTTGCTCGACTGTTTGTTACTGAAGTGCGAGCGAGCATTGTAAGCAAATATTGTATTATTATTATTTTTAATTAAATAGTGTTTATTTAATAATAAAACATATAAACAACAAATTAGATAATTATATTGAAAAAGTTGAAATGATAAACATTACTTGTAAATGAATAAATCGATATTTTTCTTTTGAACAAATAGAGTAATTTTATTTTTTAATGAAAATCTTTATTTATGCATGTACCATTTATTGTTGGTAATAATTTTTTTTGTAGATCTTTTACCCTTTAAAATTATGTAAATTGTAATTTTTGACTCTTTCGAGTTAAAAGGATGCCGCCCCCTGCCGGCCCGGCCTGGCCAAACGAATCGGCAGCACCGGGTGCGCGGGCGAGCTCCCGGCGGGCGGCGCGCGCCCGGCTGCACGCGGCGTACAGACATTGCCTGCTGGCGTGCTCGCTCCTGCCTGCAGTCAGGCGCAGAACCCTTTCCAACTGTAGCAGGAGGTGCCGCTGCAGCGCTGCAGTGTCGCGCTGACCACTTTGATACTCATGTTCTATTAAGGTTCACACGCACACTAAGCACACGAGGAAATTACGTTTAAGCGAATCAACACCCGACCTGTGGCTGCGATGGCCGAGCGGATAGTGGACCGGTTTACCCGCAAGGCAACGCGGATGCTCGTAGGTTCGAACCCTAGCATGTACCTCTGAGTCTTTCCAAGCTACTTGGATTTAGACGCCACGTGTTCACTGGTGAGGGGCAATAACGTGAGGAAACCCGCATGCCATCCAATAGAATTGTCAGGTCTAAGCGCTATGGCCACTCGGATACTGCAGAGCGACCCAGAACACAATAACAAAATGTAATATGCTAATGTAACTTCGTGACTGGCGCTGTGGCTTTTTATTTTATTGTCTATTTCGTGTATTGACATTACGAGGTCATGTGCTGTGAAGTTATTATTAAAACAAATAACTAAATATTTAAATAAGTTCCCTGAGAACGGAAATCTGCTGCCGTCCTGTTACGATCACGTTGGGCCCGACCTACAGGGATATGAGCAATAATGTACCTCTGCTCACCTCGAAACGGATGTAGAGTGTCGATATGTTACGCATTCATTGCAATTACAATAAAACTGCGTGAAATACAATACTCGTAAATACGTCCCCGAGGGCGGCGCGTTCGGTTTAGTTATATTACAAATCACTAATAAGTCATTCGTTTTTCTTTTAACAAACAAATTAATTAACCATTAATTATTAACATCATCTTTAAAACTGAAATGTATTCTACTAATTTCAACGTCGCTGTCCTCAACGCACAAATCAAGTTTGTACGACAAGAGGACGCTGCCGTATGGGCTTACTTATAAATTGAGTTCAATTAGTTTAAAGGCAAGGCCGACACTAACCAAGCATTAAAATGTACGCGCGTAATATATTCACAGTGGGAGTAGGCAGATGCCCTCGGAGCCCTTCCAGTAACGACTTTAAGGTAAAGAGCCCTCGAAAATGGCGCAAATGGAGACGCGCGTTTAAATTGATGGCGGCCGGGAAACGGAGTTGTCCGTGTTTACAATTGATTTCGTTCAACAAAGAGCCTTCACACTCTCAACACACGGGCTGTTGTCGTGCCGGCCTCGCGTGCACCCGCCCCTGTACATTGCTAGGCCGGCCATGGTGATGAGCGTCCAAGCCCGCACAGGAGTGCGTGACAGCCGGCAGGTCACACCAAACTGGAACATATTAGGACAAAAAGCATCTAAAGTACAAAAGTCTCTTAAAGCTGAGAATCTTTCGGATATTTCCGATTTTAAATCAGAATTAAATAATATATTGCTATGCAATCTCTTACCATTAAAGAAACATTCATCCTAACAATGACATTTTCATGTAAAATTTAACATTATCATTAAAAAAAAATATCTAAGAATTCTAAATTTAGCCAGTAATAATAAAACTAACTTATCGTTACGTTATATCCCTTTCGGGGTGAGCAGGGATATATATTAGTCGCTGTGTTCAGTTTGCGATTGTATATGGTGTCGCTCTCAACTCTGAAGCAGACCGGTGCCGGCTGCCGCAGCCGAGCGCCGCGCCGCTCTCACATGCCAGGGTACGAACCTGTATCAAAAAAATGTCCGATATAAGCAACAGATTCGCCAAAATTAGCAAAATACGCATGTCTAATTAAAAATTCATATATATAACGGGCCTGGAGCATGTTAGCTGGTCCAGCTACCAAACCCACCGGAACAGGTTTCGCCTTGAAGTGGGAAAAATTCTGATGGAACCAGGACGTGTGGCGGTGGGCCTCTACATCGCTGTAACCAAGTATCCGGCAAGGCGCTCTCGCGTGACATGTCCGGGCATCGCGCTCTCAACCGAAGCCCCTAAACCTGTAAATAGGTCCGAGGCCGGCCCGCCCGCCATTATTCTGTAACCCGTTCCTACGAGAACATCACGCTACAAATAACAAACATAAGATATTTTTACGAATTTCTAATTTTTTCCATTTCATTTGCTAAAATATTAGCTCAGTATTCAATTATTTATTTGTCACATATCAAATACAAAACCACAATCTCGAGTAATCTTAACTTCAGCACTTATTCCGAACATGAGCGGTGACGCCGACGAATCGGTTGAAGCATTTCTGGATGCAGTGCAAAGTTTTAAGGATTGTGCTAACGTCTCAGATCAGAACGCATTACGTGGATTGTCGATGCTCCTTACGAATGACGCAGCAATTTGGTGGCAAGGAGTCAAGAAAGAAGTTAGCTCGTGGGTAGAAGCGATCACACTTTTACAAAATACCTACGGCGATCGGAATCCACCGCGCCGTATTTATATCGAATTGTTTGACCGCCACCAAGGTCAACAGAATACCGACGTATTTGTTGCCAGCTGTCGTGCACTTCTATCAAAGATTCCAGAAGGAGACATCTCCGTCAAGGCTCTACTTGACATGGTCTATGGCCTACTTGACAGACGCGTGCGTAAACGTCTCAGAAGAAACCAGTTCGAGACGTTCGACGAGATGCTACGCCTGACACGTTCTATCGAGGAGACGTGTTACGAGAAGGAGGCCGTCCAGGTTCCTGTCCCGGTGTCCCCCCGAGCGACCGCCCGCCGCAGCGAGCAGCGCTCCACACCGAGTCCACCTACGTTCCCCCTCGTCCAGGCTCCGAGTTCTACTCCGTCATCTCGTAAACCCAAAGCACGATGTGTTTATTGTAAACAATTCGGACACACACGCAACGAATGTGCAAAACTTTCTACTAGAAGGGATTCTAAGTATCGTGATAGTGTAACATCGCAATCATGTATTTGTACAGGTTGTGGAGCGAGGGGAGTTGCACGTTCGCAGTGCAAAACGTGCAACAGTTCTGGTATGTCGTTTGCAGCTCTTAATACATTTCACGATCCGTCGGTGAGTAAACATTCTTCTCCTTCATTTCATAATACCGACATAAACACTTATCCATGTTATCGTAAACGTCAAAATGAATTGACAGGTTTTGCATGCTATCACAAATGTCAAAATGAACTGACAGGTGCCGCGTGTTGTCATAGACGTGAACAACGTCAATCTCGAATGACATGTTATTGTTTTGGTTGTCGTTCGAGTCTATGTTCGAATCAAACTGCGCGCGGAAATTCAAATAACTCTGTTTCTTAATTTAACAAATATTCGAAGAATTCTGTTTCGAACTATAATAAATATTTTAAGAAATCGAATCGTGGAAGTGACCGTGCGCCTCGTACTGATTTTAAGCGCTTTCATAACACACAGTATAGGAATAGTTCTGATGAGTCTGATTTCTTAAATTGTAGGCTGAATGAACCTACTCCGGTGCATTATTCCTCGCCTGATATGGTGAATGCACCTATTGCTGCCCGTACACCTGCAGGTAGTCGACCTGTGCTGAACTTACCATCGGTGGTTTCTTCTGCACCTACTCCTGCTGAGGGGGAAACTACTACTGATCAGCCCGGTAAGAAAGTTCCTGTTGTTTCTTTTTCAACCTCTGACATGGGGATGATTACAACTAATAGTCAGTCACACACTAGGCCTATCCTTCGCATACAAGTGCTGGACTTATGGGGTACTGCCTTGATTGACACTGCAGCTAAGTATTCTGTAGCGGGGCACAAATTTTATAAAATATTCAAAGAGAAAAGGCTTTCTTTTGATTCTAAAGAAGTACACGTGAAGTTTGCTGATGGAATTATCCAATCACGGGAGATTTTTATTTACACTGTCAGTGTCACGCTCCCGATTAATAAGGTTGTACAGGTTAACTTTGTTGTCTTTCCGGAAGCAGACAACAATGACACACTTCTGGGGATTAATTTCCTCCGTGCTACAGGATTGGTTATAGATTTTGCTGCTTCTTCTTGGCATTTTTCAGGAAGCTGTGAAACTTACCCGCTCGAGTATGAGGATGACTTGCAGTGGCCCCATCTTGTCGCCGTTTCATCTATGCAGCTACGAGACAACGAAGGTCCCATGCTTACCTGCGAACAACGCCAGCAGCTCACCATGGTTCTCCAGAATCGTGAAGATATCTTCAAGCCAGGAGGAGAACCCACTTCTATTGCTGAGCATCATATTGATACGGGAGACTACTCACCTATTGCTGTACCACCTTATCGCCTCACTCCTGCCAAGAGGGCTATTATGGAGGCAGATATTAACAAGATGTTGGAAGGTGGAGTTATTGAGGAATGTGAGTCTGCATGGGCCGCTCCCGCTATCCTCGTTCCTAAGAAAGATGGTACGTACCGCTTTTGTGTTGATTATCGACGGTGAAACGCTATCACCAAGAGTGACACTTATCCTTTACCAGTCATCGATGATCTATTGCATGCCACAAAGAGAGTAGGCTTCATCAGCACTATAGATCTCTGGTCGAGCTATTGGCAGGTGTCTGTCGCGCCTGCTGACAGGGATAAGACCGCGTTCACGTCACCATCAGGAACGTATCGTTTCATACGTATGCCGTTTGGACTAAAGAACGCTTCGGCAACGTTTCAGCGGTTAATCGACCGTTTCCGTTCAAGTTCATCTCTGAAAAATGTTACTCTGTTGGCCTGTTTGGACGATTTACTCGTCTTATCTGATGGTTTCGACCAGCACCTCAAGGACCTGGAAGCTGTATTCAACCGTCTACGAGTCTTTGGCTTACATGCCAACCGTGCCAAATGCTCTTTTGCGTGTGCAAGTGAAATACCTTGGTCACCTTATCACGCCGCAAGGTATCAAGCCTGACCAATCTAAGATTGATGCTATCTTGCAAATGAAAGAGCCTGTCAACTTAAAACATTTAAAATCATTTTTGCAAACAAGTGCTTGGTTTCGAAAATTCGTTCCAGGGTTCTCCGCCATCACGCAACCCTTGACCAAGCTCACGAGGAAGTCTGCAGCCTGGACTTGGGGTGAAGAGCAGCAACACGCCTTCCTGGAGCTGAAGAAGAGCTTGACATCAGCTCCCGTCCTCGTCCAGCCGGACTACAGCAGACACTTTGTCATTCGCACTGATGCCAGTAATTACGCTTTGGGAGCCGTTCTCCTACAAGGTGAAGACCATAAAGAACATCCCATCGAATACTCAGGTCGCTTACTCACTTCTGCCGAACGAGAGTGCAGCACCACAGAGCGTGAACCTCTCGCCGTTGTATGGGCCGTGGAGAAGTTTCGCCCATACATCGACGGTCATCCTGTGGCTGTTCGAAGTGACCACCAGCCGCTCAAATAGCTTTTGTCTTTGAAATCGCCTAGCGGCCGGCTCATGCGATGGGCACTCAAACTTCAAGCGTTCGATATTCGTTACGAGTACACACCTGGAAAAGCGAATGTTGTTGCGGATACACTGAGCCGCCCTAACTGTGAAGAGGGTAACCAGGACCAATGTGGTGCCTGCTCAGTGATACTAGATGTACCACATATAAATCCCATTGAACTTCGTTCTAGTCAACTTGATGATCCAGAAGTAAGTAAGATCATTAATGACCTGGAAAACACTACCGACCCGTTGTCATCGACCCACTGGCTGGAGCGTGGTTACATCCTAGACCAGTGTGTTCTTTATCGACATGGGCCAGATTCTGATGCTGAAGAGCCTCAGTTAGTGATACCAGCTTCGAAGGTAGAGGCCGTACTGAAGGAATTCCACGACGCGCCTACAGCTGGTCACCAGGGCATCGACCGTACGTTAGACCAAATTCGTCAACGATACTTCTTCTTCGAGATGCGAAAACGCGTCTCCGAGTATCTCAAGAATTATATCGACTGCCAGAGATATAAGTATTCCAATCAGAAGCCCGCTGGACTGCTACAAACGCCTGTCTTGAATCAGCGTGGTGAGGTACTTGCAGTCGACTTATTTGGACCGCTGCCAGAGGCGACCTCTGGTGAAAAATGGGTCCTCGTCGAGGACACTGCCACTCGATGGGTGGATTTATATGCGCTTCAGGACGCTACTGCTGAAGCGGGCGCAAGGATCCTGTCAGTAGAATACTTCCTGCGCTATGGCTTTCCTCGACGAGTAATTTCAGACAACGGTGTGCAATTTATTTCGGCAGCCATGCAGCTATGTATCTGTTTGGCATTAAGCAGAATTTAATCCCGCTCTATCGTCCAGAAGCGAATCCTGCCGAGAGAAAGAACAGGGATCTTAAGACCCAGCTGTCCATCCTTGTCAAGAACAAACATCGCTCCTGGCCGGCATTCCTGCCTCAGATTCGTTTTTCTCTCAATAGTGCCACTTGCTCCACCACCGGTCTGACGCCATCCTATATGACTTTCGGACGCGAGTTGCGTACTCCTTTCGATGCCAATCATGACCTTCGGGCCATTTTGAAGAAAGAAGCCTACATACCTCAGGTAACGCCTTACCTCGACAGGTTTGTTTCCTCATTGCAGGAGATTCGGGAACGCGTTGAGAAGCAGCAGGACCTTCAGAAAGGGTATGCTGACGCTTCCCGTCGTTCGTCGCCTGTCTACAAGGTCGATGATTCTGTTCTGGTGACAACTCACGCCTTGAGCAACGCTCCAAGAGGACACACACGTAAGTTCATGCCGTTGAGAGACGGCCCTTATGTTATTAAGCGTGTTCTCAGCCCTACCACCTATGAAATCGCTGATGTTCAGGGCCAGGCGTTCGGTCACTTCCACGCATCCGACCTTTCTGCGTTTGTAGGCGCCCAAGCCGCTCTTCAGCCCGTTCGACCAAGACGTCAACGAGGCAGGCCTCGTAATGTGCATCTTGCTTAAGTGCGCTTACGTCTTTCGGAAGTTTGTCAATTCATCTCCAAGTCGGACTAGATTATGAATTGAAGGAGGAGAGTGTAGCGCGCACAGTTAATAATAATGCGCACGGGCAGTGGCGAGGCATACGGCACTCGCCCCTCACCGCGCCAGTCTTAGTTTGATGATCGCATGAACGGCCGCGCGCTCCCACGCTCCGCGATCGCGCTCCGAATTTCGCGTTAAACTGCACCGTGCGACGCGCGAACGGTACATTATATTTAAAAAAATGTCTTCTTTAAATTAAGCCTTTCGTTACCAGCGCCGGCTTTAGACGGCATTCATTTTATAGAAAAGTAAAAAATGAATTACTAAAATTATCATAATTTAAATTTTTATTTAATACACCAGCAAAATCTTTGAACAAAGTGTATGTTCAACACTAAATAAGATAATTGGAACATCAACTGGCCATCACACAACGTGCACAGTTCGCGGCGCGCTGCCCGGCTCAGCAGCGCCGCTTCGGCGGAACGGACTGCGGCAACGAAAGGGTTAAGGGTTAAAGGGCATTGATTGTTTGATTAATTGATATTATGTTTCAACAGCATATAAAATGAAATCAAATGAATTGACTACAACAGTGGTGGTGACATCCGATTAATACCTCCGATTAAAAAGTTTTGGAACAGAATTCGGAACCGAAGGTGTAATAACAATCGAAAATCCCGACTTATCGGAGTCGGAGTCGAAGCTCCGTAACATCCCTGATTGATACGTAGTTTGTAGTCGTTTTTTGGACGGCAACAAAATCAAATGTGATACCGCTCACGTTCCACCGCCTTTCATCCGTCCGCTGATAAGGTGTGAGCGGTGTCCTTTATTTATATAAAATTACAAATATAAACTTAAACCTAACTTAAGCCTAGATTACTTAATTTAAACACATACACAACAACAGCCTTAACCTACGTACAAATGAAACTATTTTAAGCTTTCATTGATAAATATAACAACACCAGAGCAATGATCTATAATTTATACATTAAAACTTAACCTAGTACACAAAATATTTAGTGGGCGTGTGCCGGAAGCCGCACCGAGGCGGACCTCCTGACTGCGGCGCTCTTCTCAGTCTGCGACGACAGACGGGTCTCTATCGAAGATGCTCGCGCGACCTTCTTGGTGGAAGCCTACGGAGTCACTTTTGGGGATTTCTTGATGTGATCGAGATGATGTGGGTGTGCGAGTCTTGTTCGCACATCCGCCTAGTACTCTTCGGTGCGCCCTCTGCGAGCTGGGCGCAGTCTAGGTCGGGACTAGATCGCGGGCTTTTGAGCTTTTTCGGCGCAACATTCTGGAGGTGAACGCGCGCCGACGAGTCTGCTCTGCTGAACATCGCAGTAGCGAGGCTGCTCACAAAAGCGTCCAGGCTTTCTACTTTTAAATCGTGGGCTTTTGGACTGCACCATGCTTACCATCAGGCATGATGCCGAGTCGGAATAAAAAAAAAGGTTACGAACGCTAACCACAAAGAGTTAAGAGCACATCTACACAGAGGGATGTTACAATAGTCCCTATTGAGGAAACGCGCAAATCGCGGAGAGCACCGACGGAAATCGATCGGCAGTTATCAAGATAATATTTGCTTTTTTTCTTGCCTATTACAGTTCGAAGTAAGGGGCATGCTCATCTCTACTTCCTAGCCATAAACAAACAAAGTTTATTTAAAGGGCACACCTAGTGTAAAATTAAAAAAAAAAAACGATTTTTTTTTTCATATTTAAATAGGTTATACCTTTAAAAATGACACTAATATTTTAAATAGATATCTTAAATAGTGTTAAATAGATGTTTTGGAATCAATACAGAATAACTTTACAGCCTTATGAAGATCTCGATTGGTTTAACTTAATAATCTATCATAGTTAATACTTTCCAATCATTTTTTAAAATTATCTTTTAAAATACCGTCTTTGGAAATGAATAAAAATTGACGTCCTTTTATCTATTATCGCAACTCACAATACAACACTTGCATGTTTTGTAAGTTTTTATGATACTATTGTTACACCTACGGTCATTGTGAGCATATTTTACGGAATTAAAAATTCGACGAAATTTCAATATCAACGCTTTACTGTAATAATGGCGGAATAATTCACATATTGGCTTAGCAGGAATGTAGTCAGCGGGGGACAGGGGAGAAAAACTGTCATTTTCTATAAATGAGCCTTTCGCTATGGCGAGTTTTTTTATATGAAGATATCCACCCCTGCGCCTCATATACTTGAATTAGCTGCTAAAGACACATCGCGACATCTGTTGACTAATATCGAAAAAATAACGCTACACTTTAAAAAATATAATAATTTAATTCATTATGAAATTCAATAGGTTTATAGCCTTAAAATAAAATTTATTCCTAGCAAAAAACAAACCTAAAAAGGAGAGCTTACAAGAACCTCGGGAACAATAGTGCTATCTTTGAGCATGGGTTTGAACTAAAACTCAATTGAAAAATGTAAGACTGTCCACTTGTGTGAGCGGAAACGAGCGCAGCGTGACGGACGTTAAGTGTCATGACGTGAGGTAGCGCGTGGTGCGAGGATATGGGCCAGCGGCAGCTGCGGCGCCTGGATACGGACGCGGGAGGCGCCGTGCTGCGCGTGCTGATCATCTACGCGTGCATCCTGCTGGTGCACTCGATGCTGTACTGGGGGCGGCGCGCGCTGCGCCCGCAACCCGGCACGCGAGGCTAGCGATGTCGCGTGCAAGCAAGCAGCGTACCATACCCGACCCCAGGTTCACGCGGTCGCTGCTGTACGGCGCCGCTTGGCTCACCTTTATCTACATGTTCCTGCTCACTCTCTTCGAGCTGATCGAGCTCGCTCGGCCAAAGCGTGCGCCGGTGAGGCCCTTTCCGCCGCGACAGCTCTCCGTCTGTGCGATATGTGCTGCCAAGAGAAAAACGCCACGGTGTGATTTGCTTTAATAATGCCACTTAAATATGGTTTCGAATAAAATAATTAAATTTGTATTCGCAAAATATTGTATTTTCTGTTTCTATTATTTCTTGTAAGCAAATCTTTAACATTTTTTAGGGTTCTGCATCTCGGGTACTAAGATCAGCAAATCGGTTACATCAAAGTCAGCCAGCTGAGACACAGCAGGATTAACCTCGGCGTGACTTGGGTCACTTACCCAGCCAACGTGGTTGCGAGCCTGGTCGAACATGGAGTAGAGATCAGCTGGGTGAGATCCCAGGTCCGCCTAGTGCCCCTCCCCGCGTCTCCCGATCCTATAGATGTCTAAGACCAGGACAAGTGGTTCAGCTGTCAATCTCAGCGGCTGGTATAAGCTCAATGTGCTCAGCCGGGGCTAAAGCCCAAGAGTGCAAGGCGAAGGCCCGCAACGCGGTGCGCTCGGCCGCTTGCCTACCAGGCAGGCCATAGAATCGGTGAAGAAGCTCGCACCACCACCTGGTAGCACATTAGGGTAAATAAGAAGAAGGGCAACGCCCAAACCGCCATTGCGGCGGCCGACACGTAGCCGCCGGGGTGCCTACCTATCCCAGGGCCTCGCAGGGTGTGCCAAGCAGTACGCCTAAAGAGGCTGTCGCTTAGACTATACTACAGTGGTGTAGTGCATGTGCCCGCACCACTACGCGAAGGAGAGATGATAATCCCTCATGCATCCCAAATGTTCATGTTAAGAGGCCGAAGAGGCGTATCGCGTGTTGCACCGTGATTTGCATTTTTCCGTAATCTGGCACACTCTGCGATAGGAGGAACACCCCGTTGGTTTTAGTTAGTAGGAGCCTGACACACCGGGGCAGCCGCTCTCATGGCTGCTCTCATAAGAGCCTCGTCATTAACCATTTTTAATTTATGTATATATGTTATTTTTTAATTTATATACCTAGACACAACAAGTAATTAAAACTGAACAGACATGGCGATAGACTTTTAAATAAAAAAAAAATCGACTTAATTTCAAGAATCGACATGCTGTAAATTAGATTCGACTTTGTAAAACATAAAAATTATACAAATAAGACAAGGCTGTATGGCTCCTTCCATTGCCTGCTTTTGTAGAACATAATAAACAACAATAAATTTATATACCTATTTTAAATTGGCGGCAAAACTTCAAGCCGGAGTGGCTGCATCTCTTCTGCAGTCTTGTGGAATAATTGTTGTTTTTTTTTGTTGTGGCAGTCGGTTGGCCTTATTCAAGTATTGTCTGAGCTTGTGTTGGTAGCTTGGGCATCAGAGGAAAGCTTAGCCGATCGTGAGTGACGAGGTTTCAATGGTTTTTTGGCAAGACACTAGCAGAGTAATGTGTTCCTTGGGTCATTAAATTTTTCTGCCAATCTGCAGTCTTCTTCGCCGTTTATATCAAGTGCAAACGTTTAGAAATAGTTCAACAAGCAAGAAAAGATGGATATGAAACTGAAACTACGTCAGAGATATTTAGTATGGCGGCAAGACGTTAGGAAAATTAATAAGAGTTGAAAAGAAGAGACTGGACATGGCTGTATGGCGTGAAAACTTTTGCCTTCCCCACAAAAGGGAGAATAAATCAACAAAACAATAATTTTGATGTAGGCTAATTTCTGTGTTACAATTCTAATTTTATTATTATTGTTACATAGGTATCTAAGTCTTTTATATCTATATTTTGTATTTTACAATCTCTACTAGATGATATTATATTATAAGGTTATATTATCTATTTTTTTTTTAATAAAAATATTAATTGTAGGTAATATATGTAAGAGGTTATTAACAATTTTATCGACTGTTGACTATATATTTAAATTCTCGTATAAGTGACAACATTTTGACTATGTTATTTAATACAGTGAATAAAATTTTATTTTTTGATTCCGCCATGAAGCAAAATCTTAAATGATTTATTTTACAATATTTTTAGAATCGACAGCAAAATGAAAACCGCTATTACTGCTCTTCAAGAAATGATGGTCAAGCTGGGAGTGACCCCGGAATATGAGTGCATTGCTCAGGTAAAATCGGCTTTGGTAAATATTACACTGTGTTTTAACCTATATATGTATGTACTAACTACTTGTAACTAACTATTAGATTTGCCCTTAGATGAAACTTAATGAAACTATTTCTGGAAAGATAATGTTTGGAAAGTTGCATCACCTTGCATTTTCTTGAAAATATTCAGTCAATAACAATAATGTATCTTGTTTGGTACTACAACATGTTGCATTCTAATAATAAGTGACAGTATTGAAATTTAAAATACAATGTGTTTGTCAATGTGGCAGTCGGGACCGCAGCACCTGGCCACATTTGAGTACCGGTGTGTTGCGTGTGGAGTGGTTGTGACAGCTTCGGCACGCTCCAAAAAAGAAGCCAAACAAAATGCAGCACGCCTCATGCTGTACCAACTTTCACTTAATGGACATCGGGTGCCTGCTCCTTTTGGATTGCCCCCTGCTGGCAACGTACAGGTATGTGTTTTTAGTATTTCCCTTAAAGGTTTTATTTTGTCAATGCTTCAAAATAAATCATTCATATGTATTTTTAAGAGTAGAGTATGAAGGGTATGTAAAAAAAACTATGAAATGTTTTAATGAAGCTTGAAAAAAGACCACTTTGGGTTTTAGCAGAACCTGGGGCTCCTACAAAGTTCTATAATTGAAGGCATTGTTATGAGTGTGGTAATTTTATTCATCTCTAAATTGTTTTTTTATACAGTCAACAGAAATGTTTAACTTAAAAAATTTTAAAACCAATATATTATACACTTCTAGCTATATTTGAATGGAATGTTTTAGCATTTTCAAACTGTTATTTTAGTCAGATATCTGGTTTTGGTCAGATCTGTGTGATTTTTTTTAAATGGGTCTGTTTGGGCTGTCC
Source organism: Automeris io (assembly GCA_036320925.1). Classification (NCBI taxonomy): domain Eukaryota; kingdom Metazoa; phylum Arthropoda; class Insecta; order Lepidoptera; family Saturniidae; genus Automeris; species Automeris io. The sequence continues at coordinate 138,311 of JAUDJH010000009.1, read as the reverse complement.
TTGTGTTTCTGTGTATTAAATCAATTATTAAACTATATACAATCAGTACCCTTTATATGAGGCCCCCAGTTACTCTGTACATGTAATACTATTGGAATGGTTCTGCTCAGTACCTCCTTGACACCCTGGATAGGTTGCAGTGTAGGACTGTTCACATTTTAAATGATCCGGATATTTGTGAACACCTTGAAACAATTCAGTTACACAGGGACATCACGTTCTTTATCAATTGCATCATGGCGAGTGTCCTAAAGAGTTGTATAACCTTATTCAAGTCTTTTCTTTTTATAACAGAACCACGCGCGCTGGATGGCGGTGCCACAGTTTTATGGTTTCTTCTATTTCAGCTAAAACTAATAAGTTTTCTAACTCCTACTTTTGTTGGGTCTTGAACTGCTCCATTTGTGCAGATTTATTGCCTCACCAAACGTTTTGTACCGTCTGTGTCATGGTTTGTGTTCTGGAGAGCTACCCATCCCTTTTTATAACAGAAGCTCGCACGCGGATTTGCGGAGTCAGGGGTATACAAAACCGTAACATATCTTAGGACTAAGAAGTTCTCTAACTTGTATCATTGTCGGGTCATTGGATTGTTGCGTGTTGTTCCGGCGAGCGTGTATCTTCCACCCATGATATTGGGATCTTTAAGCGAAGCATGAAGATATATTTGCGTAGGCCGGCATGATCGCGGCGGACATCGGCACGTAGTTACCTCTGGACAGTCATACTGGACCTTAGGACCTGCATTGCAGCTACCATCAGGTCCGTGGCAGTCACTGTGCCGAGCCCAAGTAAACAGAGAGCATATGAATCGCAATGTAACCAGTATAGAATGCGAAAACGTTAATACATCGTTCCAGCATTGCCCGGGAGACAAAAGGCTAAGAGAAAATCTCATTACAGAAGCTAATCAGGAAACATGTCCCATTACTGTTAGGAAGAAATTCAAGAACAGCTCAATCGAGGTATGTTATTCATAAAAAAATATTATACAGTCAATATGATGATATCTGGATCAAGTCAGTTGCTTGAACTAATTACAGAGAATGGGGCAAAAATGACTTTAAGAAACCAAATGGGGTGTCGTCGTGCCGTCGTGCCTGTGCTCAAAGTGAACATGTATTGCATTCGTTTGTATGAACTGCAGTCACCTTATCGACGGGAAAACGATACGATTATTTTGTCTAAAATTAGAGATAATAATTTCAAGGACAACAAAAAATGAAACAAGGGGCCATCCAGTTACCTGTTTATGTTTTCTTAGCGCCAACATAAGATTGAATGCAACACAGTTTCTCAAAGTTACTTGATTAGCATAATGTTTTGAGTCCCAGGTAAGACTATCATACTGGAGAGTTAATCGAGACTGCTCTTATAATAAAAACCTTTAACTGCCTTCTCATTCTTATGGTATATACAGGTTTTTTTTTTTAGCAAAAACTCCTCCAACTATCCACTGGGCTCTGCCGGCTGCAACTCTAGTCCAACTACGTCCAAAAGTCACTTTCAAATAGTCATCGCATCTTGACGTCTTCTGTGATGACTCTCGGGTACTAGAGAGTTACCTGCTCGCAGCACTATTCCCTGCTATAGCGAAAGCCATTATTAGCATAACTTGGAAGCCATTAACAATGAGAATTCATAAAAATAATTAATAACTCGTTCTAATTTAGTGAATTGTTTTAGTTCAATAGTTGGTCTCGTATAAATATATGGCCTAAAGGTACGATTCGGGGTCTGGCAGTCGCTGCTGGGTCGCCGGCGCCAGAATCGGAACCGCGCCTTTAGGTTTAAACAATCAATAGCTATGTTACGTAAGGTGGCTACTTCCAACGCCCCATCTCAAAATACCGCCCTGTGGAAAGCAAAACGTTACCATGGCATGTGGTTGTGCTCCAGAACACGAGCGGTGGAGGCGCCGAGGGGCCCGGGGCGAGCGCCGAGGCGACGCCGGTGCGCAGCTACGTGGCGCTGCTCAAGGAGCTGTGCGAGACCTTCATGCTGCCCGCGGTCGACTATGAACTGGTACATCTGCCGTTCACCCATTCAGAAGTGCAACCTATGCGGCGATTCCGAACCATTGGCTTGCGGTCACTGCCGCTAGGAAGCGCATTAGGCGTTGCCCACATTATTGGTTTCATTTTACTTAAATATTAGTAGTTCAGTACAATTGAGTACAGCGGTCGGTAGTGACGTACAACAATGCAACAACATTGTCCAGTAGGCCACGACTAACTGAACAATGTCCCCAAAACTTCTCTGTAAACCGTTACGAGAGCCGATCCAAAGTAATGATAATAATGAACATTAAACAAGGTGATTACAGTTATGAACAAAATGTATCTTTCTACGCGATCTCTTAACAAGTCAATACATTTTGTCCGTCTTTTTCTAAAGCTAGAATTTCATTAGAAAATAAGTCTTTATTTTGACCGTCCGAAACACCTCAACAGCGGCTATCACATCGCTATCGTCTTCAAATTTCTTGCTTCGAAGTTTTTCTTTGAGCCGAGGAAAGAGAAGAAAGTCACTGGGGGCTAGATCTGGCTATTGGGGTGGGTGCTCGAGCAGTTCGAATCTCGTCACCTGAATGGCAGCCATCGCAACTGCCGCTTTGTGCGTTGTCTTGAAACAACACTCCATATCGCAATTTACCGCGTCTTTTTTCCTTGAAACCCTCCCGCTATCTTCAAATTTAGTAAAAGCCCGAAATACTGGGTCCCTTTTCTAAATAATCCACCATAATTATTTTATTTATTTTTTTATTTACAAATCTACAGTTTATAATTTAATTTATACAGGAAAACAAACTAGAAAATGTAATTAACCGAAATAATTTGTAACATGGGTATAATCATATATCTATCAAGATATAAATGCGATTCAAACACTTGTTATAAAATATTAATAACTAGCTTTTGCCCGAGGCTTCGCTCGCGTTATGAAGTATTATTATTAATTAGGTATAGTTTTTGCTGCTTTACTTTTGTTTAGCGTGTGTAAAAAATTAGGGCCTACAAAATTTCTTTGTATACAATACTCTTAACTAATCTGTCATTAGGCGCTAAAACTGTCAAGCTATTGGGTGAACTTACTCGTGAGCAAGCAGCATAAAACTGTCCAAGAGAGAAGCAATGATCTTTCAAGTCAATACCCACAAATTCGAGAGTTTGCCAAACAACATTACATGCCAAATTTCAGTTCGGTCCGCCCAGTGGATTGGGCTGTGCGTTGATAGATCACTATGTCAGTCAGTCAGTCAGGCAGTCACCTTTGAGTTATATATACATATTTAGATATAAAAGTTATACATGAAATGTGTAGTGTGATTGTGTACTTTGTGCATGTGCCTTAGTGTGTGTGTGTGTGTGTGAACGTGTATGTCAACTGGCGCTGTCCGAAGACGCGCAGCTCTCGTGGATAACGTGCACGTGTGCGGTGTTCTCGTGTCGGATGCGTGCACGCACCTAGCGAGTGTAGCCCGACAGGCGCAGTTATAGAACAAATACTGATACTGGAACGTTCTAGTGATAGCGTGCGTGCGTGCGTGCGTGCAGGTGGGGGACACGGGGCCGCCTCACCTGCGGCACTTCACGGTCCGCGCGCGCATGGGCCTGTACGAGCGCTGCGCCACCGCCACCACGAAGAAGGCCGCGCGGCAGAGCGCCGCCGAGCAGCTGTACACGTACCTGCGCGAGAACATGCCGCGCATCACCGCCGACTTCGACGAGGTGCGCTGCACAACTACTGCTGCTCACCTGCTCACCTGCTCACCTGCTGACCACACCTCACTGACTGTGCACATGAGACCTTACTCTATTTTAACTTACAATTAGTTCATCGGCTTAGGAGATGCAGTCCCGCAGGTAGGCGCACACAAATGTACACGTTAACGTTAAACTTTATGCTTTTTGCGTCTCTACTTTTACTTCAGAGATGAAATTATGGTTGCCGTCTATTGCAGAAGGAGGCTCTGGTGCGCGCCCACGAGAAAGCGATGGAGCGGTACGTAGAGACCAGAGAGGACACCGCCAGGAGACCGGACCTCAGCCAGAAGGTCTCGGAGTACCACCTCGGCCTCGCCGCGCAACTCAGTATGTACTCTAGGCGCGCGCTGTCGATTGCCGGAGCCCTTTGAGTTAATCCCGACAAATATTTACTTAGTCTGCCCGTAGATATGTACTGTTACAATTACAAATTAACAAAATGTTGCTTTTGAATTTAGAATCTGTCATTTCTATACGATTGTTCATTGTGTTTTCTCGTTTTCGCGCCAACATGTTGTGAAATATTTTGTGATATCAAAATGGAGTGGGGTGATAAAGAGAACCGAATCGCTGTAACCGCTTTACAGAAAGTCGGAATGGAGCCAAAACAATGTTTAAAATCCTCCATATCCTTGGTATTAAAATAATTGAAAAATGTTGTTTGTATTTGTAACAATATTTACGGCAAGACTAAGTGTTGCCGGCCGGCGGCGACCCGGCAATTGACACGAGCTGAGTGAATACGCGCCTGGCATGATCGCCTGGCACGACGCGCGATGGAGCCGAGCTGTCAGCATGAGCATTCGTTCTGGTGCGACAGGTCCGGAACAGTGCGCCGCAGCGGAGCGCATCGTGCTCGAGGACGTCCCGCCGAGCGAGGCGGAGCGCGCGCTGCAGGCGCTGGCGGACGCGGTCGGCCTCGCCGCCGCCTGGAGCGACCTCGAGACCGACTCCGGCGCCCTCTGCGCCGTGGAGCTGCTGCCCACCTCGCCGCCGCTCGCGTTCGCCGGCGCCGAGCGCGCGCAGGCCTCGCTGGCGGCGCTGCGGTACGTGCGGGCCGCGCTGCACTACGCGCCCGCGCCCGGCCTCGCCCACTGACTGACTGACCGGCCAGCCAGCCAGCCAGTGCGAAGCGGCCGCCGCCAGCTCGCCGAGCCAGTTCCATTACGTCAGGAAGGGCAGACTGTTACTCTGTGTACAATAGTGCACGTAAATCATATCTATGAAATACATATGTAAATAGTAACATTTGTAATGCTATATTAATATCTGACAATTTGTGTAACGGTTCCCCGGCCGGTCCGGTTCGGTCCGGTACGTCGGATATAGGGGTGGGTTGCGCGTGAACTTATTAGTGGTTTAAAGTGTGGCAAGCAATGGCTCATCACTGCGCGTTTGTAGCTAGTTCTAAAGCTTTTGTCTTACACAAAACATCTATGGATATTTTTCTTGTTTATTTCTGATTATTATTAACTTTCGCACACGCCATATAGAAATATTTTGCTTGTGTACGCAAAACATGATGAAAAGGAGATTTTTTTGAAAACTAGCGACCAGCCCCGGCTTCGCACAGGTGCAATTTAGAAACGAATATGGGGCAGTTTTCTAAGATATATATTTTGATGAAATGCTGTTAAGTCCAATTTTGACCTACATGGCGTTATCGATTTAAATGCATAACAATATGTTTGTTACAACATCGCGTTACATCCAAGTATTACTGACTGCTGCCACTACTACTGCTGCTGCTGCTGCTGGTAGTGTTAAATAGTATTTAATCTTTACATTTTCCGGATTTTCTGTACTATAATATATGTATATATTATATATATATATATACAGGCCGTCCCATATCTCAACGTCAAGCCGAAACGGGGTGACAGAATTGATTGTAACCATCATGAGAAAAAAAAATATCCCATGCAGTTTAAAAATTAAGGGCATTTAAGAAAAACCTAGAAATTTGGTCAAACTGTGACCATTTTTCGGTTATTGTGGTTAATTTTTATTATTTTTAACCCGTAACCCTAAATAATATTTCTAGAATCACAGTAAAAAATAATGACACAATTGCCCGAAGTTTCCTAGAATTAAGACTATTTGCTAAACTATGAATTTAAAGTTTTCAAAATTTGCCGACGCTGAAAGGCCCTCCTTTAAAAAAAGTACTAGAGCGCCTTGGCAAGTGCCATTACAAGTACTAGAGCGCCTTGGCAAGTGCCATTACAAGTACTAGAGCGCCTTGGCAAGTGCCATTACAAGTACTAGAGCGCCTTGGCAAGTGCCATTACAAGTTGGCGCATTTAATCAGGGTACACATCAACATCAGGAGGAAGGAGGAGGATCAGGGCGACAGAGAAGCAGCTTCAAAGAGGAAAGGCACGAGCGACTTACGGCGATACGCTGAAGCAGACCAAAGAGTTGGCACTGGTCGCGCCTCGAGTTGCTCAACGAGACTTGCTAACATTATTTCCGCAATATCGTGAAATCCCAGGAAGAAACAAACCTCCTTCGACAATTTTTTTTTTTAACGATCTGCAATGAGCCAAGCGTGACGAAAATTAAGCGCTTCCATAAGCACTTCACTTATTATTTCATTATGTTTTTATAGCATATGTATCCATTTGTTATTTATAAATAAATGTTTCTTCTTGTAAATATATTTCTCTTTTTCTAAAACACTTAACAAAAACAACTGAGCTGGTGTTTCGGGAGCTGGAATGGGTTAATGGCATTTTAATTAATTTCTATGGGGAAATTGCTTGTATTATATATATATATATAAGATATAAACCTTCCTCATGAATCACTCTGCTTATTGCTGCATTAAAGTTTGTTCAATAATTTAAAAGATCTAAGCGAACAGACAGCGGGAGGGATATCATTGTATACTGTGTGAAATAAATTAGAAAGGAGAAGAGCAACAGATACCTGTGTCATGAAGCGCTGGGCATCCGTTGGCAACGCGCTGACCGATACCGTTACTGTTACAAAATGGAAAAGTAAATTATTTACAAATGTGGACCCCTTCCTTTCCGTCAATTGCAATGTTGATATCCGCTTAAGTCAACGTCAAAAGGTAAAGGGTTGATAGAGGAGTGCTAGTTCCAATATTCGTGATTTATTTCAAAACAGGAATAGACAATTTACATCCTAGAACTTTGTAAATTTGTAGGACACTCTTATATTCCTAATTTTTTTTATTCATTTTCCAATTAACTTCTAAACACCCTGGAATTGGAAAATATATTTACAGTAAGCTATAGAAGTACTATAGCCCTATCAGCCCTTTAGTTTTGGTCGTTACTTATGGGACGCCTGTACATATACATATAAACTCTGCTCCTGACTTATATACCATCATAGAGCCTAAACTACTGAAAGTAGAAATGTGAAAATTTGATATAAGTATCTTTTCAGGACATATACATCTACTAAAGGCAAATGGCTTTTTGATAATACAGCCCCAAGAGGGGGGGGGGGCGGTGTTGGGGGAATTGAGGTTAAAATTTGGTTGAAAATGCTTCAAGTTAACATTATGAAAATTTGGTTAGTATTTAGCTTTTTGGTTAGTAATAGTGTTTCACCATATTTGGAAAATTATCCCCCTAGAGGGAGAAAATAAGGGATTTGTACCGAGCAAAGACTACAGCTAGTATAAATTATATCAAACACTGTACGCTACATTTTTGTACAATTGTTGCGTGATATCTTTTGTTAATACCTTGCAGGCAGGACCAGCATCTCTGGCCAGTAAGCAATAAAAACTGTTCAATAAAAAAATTAAACAATCTCTGGTTTTCTTATTACAATGCTAAACTACTTTGAATGTCTTATGTACAGTACAGCAGGAGACTACCTGCTATCACATTAGCTGATGAGCAGGTATTTTCTGTCTTGTAAACGATTGCAATGTCGGTTATGGAAACAGTACAAGGAACCAGCTATAGCTACACCATGATGCACAAACGTCTACGCGACTATAAAGTCGTATAGTGTATAGTCTAAATGGGAAAAACGAGAAATCACGCGGAAAGCACTATAAACTACGCGTGCTAAAGAGATACAAGTAAAGGGCACGGCCTATACAGACAGACTTTCACAGCTCAACCGGGCGAGAGCAGGACTCCGGTTATACTTTATCCCACGCGTAGTGTATAGGTATTAGATGCGAAAGTTTTTTGGCACACACTGTCGGCCTGTTTGAGCCATTTTCGCAACACTGATATCCCACGAAATAACGATTATGTATATGTACATACACATATATATGTTTTTGCCATCAGATACATGATGCATAAAGGACTCTGCACTATACAACATTTTTACTTCATTTCTGTTGTTTAGACAAGACTGAAACAATCTTGTTTCATGTAGGTCGTGTTAAATGATCCAGACAGGAACACGAGTGTACGAGTGTAGTGCGACAGGAACAGAGACCAAGCTTGACCAGTGTACGATTGTGAACTGCCAGGATGTCGATGAATACGTGTGTGCTATAGTCAAGGTATACAGCGTCGACATTGTTATAAATTTTGATTGATTAAATTGAAACAATTTAAAACAGATATAAAGAATATAAATAATAAAAATATAAATTTAAAAGAGATATAAAGCATCTATTGGGGGATTGTAGAATGGTTCTTTAAAGTAACACTAAATAGCTTTATGAAGTGAACATTCCACACGGGCATTGAGGAGTTTTACAATACTGTTATTGGAGACTAAATCGGTACCAGAAGCTTTAACAAATGGAAATTCATACGACAAATATTCTCAATTAAAAAGAAATGTGGAACAAAGGTTTCAATTGCCTGCCTGATATTAACTAAATAATAAATAAGTTTTAAAATAGAACCAATCCGTAATTTATTTTATAATTACACTTATATACTGTAAACATATGCGATAATAATATTCATGATGCGGATCAGTTGGAGTCCTCCTCGATGTCTGAAGAGCCGCGACGACGGTTCGAGTTGACGATGTTGTGCATGAGCGAGGCGGAGCGCTGTGCGGCCACGCGGCGCGGCGTGCGGCGCTCCGGCTGCGGGGATTCAGGTAGGATCTCGATGACGCGCGTTCTGCCACCCCTGCCTCGAGCTCCGCCTCGCGGAATCTTGGCGGCGCGGCCCCGCGCCCGCGTGCTTCGCCCTCCGCGCGTCGGGGTGTCCTCCTCGTCGCTGGACAGCACCACAATCGTACGACGTTGCATTTGTGCCGGCAGCTTCACCAGCGGAACAAAGGGCTGCGCGGCGGGCGCCTCCGGACGCGCGGACGTGTCCACGAGGGTGCGCAGGCGCTCGTCATCAGCGTCATCAAGCTCATTTTTGCAAGTTCGCAGAACCTCTGCTATTTCCTCTTCAGTCTCAGCGGTGGACTCCATCAGAGCGGCAATACACCTCCTCTTGTGCGCGTCGAACGCTCGGCGAAGGACCTCATCATTATTCTTGATCGTGAAGTCCCGCACTGCTTCTGTGACAACGCGCACCGACAGCACTGATAGCTGGCGATCACGAGGTTGTGCTTCAAAATAAGAACACACTAGAGATTCCACATCTGCTGCCTCTGCAGCGACACCTGTCATATCAGCCTCCTCATCAGGTGCCCGAGGCTGGCGATCCCGAATCTTCTTCTCACGCTTCATTAAGAGAATATCATTGGGATTAGCGACAAGTCCATTAAAGTTCTGGCCAAACCTAACCCTGTTGAAGTTTTGACTCTCTCTCTCATAGAATATACTCAACCGCACGATGGGCAGTTTTGGTTGTTTCAGATCACCACTGCGCAGCTTGGCGGCTTCTTCAATAGCATCATTGACTCGAGTATTGAGAAGTTCTTGAACCTTTTCATTTTCATTTACCTCTTCACCCAAATTTTCTTCTGACAGAACGATTGTTTTGAAAATGAATGGCCTAACTGTTTGCAGGGGCAGAGGTGTGAGCACAAAGTCATTCTTGTGTACCTGTAGTAGAGCACAGTGCTTGGGCAGAGCTTCGCCGGCCGCTAATGAAGTAGCCACTGTGCTCCCCGGTTGCACAACTGTGAAACTGTCCGTTTCTGTTTTTTTTCCTTTCATAGGAAGCATCTGGCAATCATGTTCATGACCCCACACTACTAGATCCAAAAAGCTTGGTAGCACATCCTCACTTATATAGTTTCCAGGACCTCTGTCTGCTCTATTCTGGTGCAAAACAAATAAGTTGAACCAATCCAAAGTTTCATCCGGACGCTCCATTTCAACTTTTTTTTCTGCAAAGAGTCGCGACAGTCTCTGATCCTTTAAGTGACTGAGTCCAAAAAGTGCCAACCTGGTAAGACCTTTCTGCAGCAATACTGGTGATATACGAACCTGAGAGTAATCAGTCCACTTGCCGAAGTAGTTGACTAATCCCGTAATTGAGAGTATGTCCAGAGAGCTGATGCTGCTCTGGCCGACAGGGTCGTCGTGGTTGCCGTGAATGGACAAAATGGGATACGAAACGTTTAAATTGGGATCCTCATAGTTTATATTACGAGAGAAATTTTCGAGTTGATCAGACAATAATTCGATGCCAACCGGCTTGTCCCCGAAACAGTATTTCCTGATGATTTCTGTACATTTGAACATGCAAGTGGGCGACGGTTTTGCCTGGTCGAAAAGATCGCCGCCTAGTAGTACGAAATCCACGTCGTACTGTACGGCCAGCGATAACACCTCCTCGAAGGCGATGAAGCTGTCCTCGCCGCGAATGGCATCATTTTCTAAGTAGCCCAGGTGAATATCCGATGCGATGAGAATCCTCATCGTATTCTCCGGGGACCACGAACTTAGGTCATTTTCTACCATCGTAATGATGACAATTTTTATTTGTAATTTATAAAATATGCAACTTTTACAGTAAGCCGCCAATATTTTCGACACAACAAGCCCGCGGTATGCTATGCTTATAAATATGACACATTTGACAGTTACTAGGAAGCTCTAGGGATAGCCTTATTCATTGATGTTATTGGTTAGCTTTAGATGTTTTCCATTAATAGATTGTTGCATCAACATACTAATGTACTTTCATTAAATAGTGCGTCTGGAGCAAATATTTTGAATTTTGCAAAACAGCTGTGTGCTTTCTTTCGCGTGTATTCGTAATTATTTTTATCTTTCACATAAGCAAAACAATTGTCTCTTGAGTCCGACAAAGATAAAATAATCGCAATTTCATGAGATTTCAAGCAGATAGTTTGTGAAACACGAAACATTTGCTCCAAGGCACCATAATAACAGTGAACTCTAAGCATTAAATTTACTTTATATATGTAGTTAAATATATAAAAAATATTTTCACTTATTTTTATATTAATTTGTTTACAAATTTTTTTATACAAAAGAGGAAGTAAAGTTCGAAAAAAAAAGAGTTGTGTGGAGAAAGCTAACAGCCTTACATAGTCATCCGAAATAAACACCTCAAGCAGAAAATTCTTATAATATAGTCTATAGACTTTGTCAAGACGATTAATAGGGTGCTTAAAAAAAAAAAACCTCGGAACTACGCTCAAAACTTTCGTTTTAATGGCAAAATAGGCCTCTGAAAATATGAGCCCTAAATATTAATATTTATGGCTGATATAAATATTAATTGAGAGTAAGTTAAACTCCGATCTTGAATAACTTATGACTGAGTTGGTTTATCAAAAATTGACTTCAGACCTTTTTTGTAGAGAGTTAAATTCTCTACAAAAATAATGAACTGGTATTGAAATACGATATATCGTTCATTATTTATAAAAATCAAAAGAAAAAAAACTTTTGTCCTGTCTTATTCTTATGGTAAATCGAAAAGTGCGATGCGGACAACTTAAATATTAATATTAAGGCCTCACATTTTCAGAGGCCTATTTTGCCATTAAAACGAAACTTTTGAGCGTGGTTCCGAGGTAACATTTTTTTTTTTAAACGCCCTAATGTTTAATTAACCTATAAGTTTTTTTAAGCAAAAGATGAATATATGAAATAAAGTTTTCAAACGAATTATATTTGTTTATATATTGTTTTCAAAAAGTAATTTATTATGAAAATTTTGAATATTTTAAAAGTTAGGTATTTAGCTGTGTGTCTAGAACAACTAGTAGAAATTTTACACAAATCAATCGAAAATGTTTTGAGGCATTGCTTTTCAAACTTTCAAAAATTTTGTTTCGAGAAAAACATGGTTAATGTTTTAACAACTGATTTCTATAAAAAAAATACTCTGCCTGATGCGTAAAATAGTTCTTTCGGTTCCTCATAGTTATAAATTTCGGCGGTTTTGTAAGGTCTACTTATGGATCTGGCCTTTTTAGTGCTGGTTTCTACGTCTTTCTTCACTCTTAAAAGTCGTGCATTATTTATCGTACGTCTGCGGTGGTTCTAGTTATTTTAGCGGAGTGATGCATCCCTTGGACCGCTAAGTACTCCCGCCAATCTGCAGTTTTGCTCGCCGTTTATATTGAGTGTATCAGGTACGTCTCTAATAAAGAATAGATTGTCTTTGCCTTTGATCATCTCTGTATGTATGTCTATGATTAAGGACTACCATAAGACAATCCTGTGTAATTGCTGTAATATAACGTACTTCAAGTGATCTCTCTTTTAATATAAAACGCCCAGTCAGCTCAGCTCCGTGATTGAGTGCGAACGTTTAAAAATGGTTCAACAAGCAAGAAATCAAGATGGATATGAAATTGAAACTATTTCAGAGAAATTAAAGTGTGGCGGGAAGACGTTATAGGAAAATTAATAAGAGTTGAAAAGAAGAGATCCTAAGCATGGCTGTATGGCGTGAAAGCCTTTGCCTTCTTCACAAGGGAAGAATATAACAAAAAAAACAGTGTGACCAAATCAAGTATTTATATACGATTACAGTATATTAGATTTATTTCAGATACATAGGATTAGCTTCCACACTTGTTGAAAAATTGTTGTTTTGTTGTTGTGGCGGTCGGCTGGGTGTTCATTTGTTTTCTGAGCTTATGTTGCGAGCTTGGGCAACAGTAGAATGCTCGGTCGACCGTGTGCGATGCGGAATCAATGGATTTTTGGCGAGACGCTAGTGGAGTGATGCATCTCTTGGGCCGCTAAGTTTTACCGCCAATCTGCAAAGTCTTCCTTGCTGCTTATATTGTGTGTGTGTATAGAAATGGTGCAATAAACAACAAATGAAGATGAATTAGGTTGAATTAAAACTACGACAAAGATATTTGAGCGTGGCGGGAAGAATTAACAGAAATTTAATCAGACTTGAAAATAAATTACCTCAGACATGCCTGTATGGCTTAAATGCCTTTTCCTAACCCAAAAAGGGGAAAATATAACCAAAATAAATGGTTTATAGTATTTTGAATAATTATTTGTTGATGCTTTCGCCCGGCTTAGTCTCTCGTCCTGTTAAGTTTTAAAGGTCTCTTGCGACCGTCAAAGATTGACCTGCTGAAAAAAAAAGTATTTGTTGATAGTTTTATTGCAAATATTATTTGTTTATAACTACATAATGTTTAAATAGATATTATTTGTTTATGATAAATTGGTATTTGACATATCAACAAAAGTTCTTTGATTCTAAAAGATTATAAAAAATGAATACGTCGTTAATCGTTATGATATACTTTGATAAAGATTTCAATACACGGCAGCTGCGACATTTGCACGGTGGCTTTGCTAATACATAGGGGTAACGGGTCAAGAACGTTTTATAATTTTCGAGAAAATTATTGACATTAATACATATCTGTTAATAAGTCATCAGGTTAGCTGTAAAGATATTACTTACATCATATGGATATATCCCCGTATATCTTAGAGAAGGTGCTAGTTACATTTACGAAATGGCCGGAGTTTTTTCAATTTTATCAACGTTCACAAATACCCTTATACAAGTTTTATTAATATTATGGTGATGCGGACATACCATTTCTGTATTTTTTTTCTGTGATTATACTAACAATAAATTCTAGATAATACTATAGTATTCTATATTCTTCTATATTTTATGTGGTAATACTGGTGTATATCGTCAAACGTCAAATGAAAAGTTTCCCAGATTGGATGTGCACAATACAGTCATGTTTTAATATATATTTCGTGAAACATACGTTTGTTACAAATGTTATATTGTGCGAACTTATGACGCACGTGTGTAAAGTGCAAAGTCAATCATGTACCCGAGATAATCTCATAGAAATGTGGTGCATTTCGAAGAGAAAGTGTCGAGAAATCGGAGAGTCGCCTTCAGTGATGTGGAAGAGGTCGATTGTGCAAGCGACAACGAGGAGCGCGCGTGCCCTCGCAGCCCTGTCTCTCCTTGTGCTGCTTGCGGTGAGTTCTTGCTTGAGGAGCCTCCGCTGCGCCAGCTGACCTCCTTTGTTATTGTTTACTGTCACACTCGACAATTGACAATATTGTTCAAGATTATTTTTATTCAGAAAAATAATATGATAATTTTATTTGTTAATAGTTCCAAGTTTTCTCTACCAAGTAGACAAGACAGTGTAGGAACTTGCAACTACCATTAATTTAACTAAACATAATACAGCATTAAGCATCATGTCAAACTGAGTACAGTAACATAAGATCTGACTGTCAGCTCTCTGCACATTGGAGCATTTTGTGTACAGCTATTCTACTGGAAGCACAATGGTCTTGAAAACATTTTTTGTTTATTTAGTTTTTAGTACACTTACATATTATACACTAACATATTTACAAATGTATAAGACATGCCCAAGATACATTACAAATGTAAGAATACAAGCAAAAAAGGGACAGGAACAGTAACATAAAAAAAAAATACACAAATTTAAGAAACAATGTAATGATGGAAAACAATTGACCTGTTTTCCATTTGTGCTGTTATGTATTGTATTCTCTGAGTCATCTCAAACATTTGCAGGCACTACTTAAGTCTAGCGTTTCAAACATGCACAACACAAATTATTTATATATCTTTATCTATATATATATGAAATTCTCGTGTCACAATGTTAGTTACCTTACTCCTCTGAAACGGCTTTACCAATTTTTACCGAAATTTATATGCATATTCACTAGGTCTGAGGATCGGCTACTATCTATTCTATTTATTTTATTTTATTCATCAAAATAATAATGATATGTGTTTTTTTTGTCTAAATAAACATAGTGTGTAACACAATATGGTATATCTTTATATAATACTGGCAGACCTGGCGGACTTTGTACCACACCTGACAGCTAATTAATACTGTGTTAATAAACCTAAACCTTTTCCCCTCTCTCAATTAAGCTCACATTAATTCTACCTTATCCCTCCTCTTGCCACTGTCCTTCTCACCCCTTCACTCTCCCTACCCTTTCCAACCTCTACCTCTCTTTCCCCCTTTCCCTCTCTTCTCCCTTTCCCTCTCCACTGTACCGTTTACAAAGGTTACACAATTAAAAAAGGTAAAAGAAGGTAAGGTTATTGGTACAAAGTTGTCAAAGGATAATATTAAAAGATCCATATTTGTATCCTAAATTAAAAAATAAAATGTATACCCCATAGTAAAATGCATCCTCAATTTTGACCCCCTCAAATGTTACTAAACGAAAGGCAGCCTATGTCTGTTTCCAGGGTCTACTCTATTTTAATCCCCTGCTCAGTTTAGTTGTGAAGATCTTTCCCTGTCAATCAAAAGGCAACAATTAATAAAAAAAATAAATAATACTAACGTTTATTGAAATCAGTTCAGCTGTTTTGACATGAAAACGGAACATACAAACACACATTCAAATTTATCATATCAATAAAGGTGGATTAATCTCTACCCAAGGTTTACTCACATACAATTCACATTTTTCTTGGAAACAGTATAATAAATAACCTATGCTCACCCCAAAATGTGTATTCTAAATAATGCTATATTTTTTAATCAAATAGGTTTTTGACTGGCCTACATACAAACAAACACTGTCTGCTTATATTATTATAAGCGGAAGAATAGATTATTTTATTATCAACAGAATAAATATTTATTTACTCATATTTTTATATTTTAAAATAAATAATAAATAAAAAACATTTATAAATAAAAAAAGATTAGTAAAGATATAGAGGTATTATAGATTTTTTTTATTTGGTTCACATACCAGACATCATACAACTACATACAAAACATAAACAGAACCTAAAATAATAATACAAAAGGTGTGTCCTTAAAAAGTGAACATAACAGGCTAAGTTAATAATGTTACAATAAATAACTATAGTATTTCCACTATGAATTCTCATGTAGTGTAAGTGAGCTGTTGATGGCTGTGTGTACTGTACAATACTGGGTGCCTATATATGGCTCTCACAAAATGAAATATAAGAGAGAAGAATGTCATAATAAGTAGGGGCTAGCTGAAGACAAGAAAAATAAAGTTTTGAATATTCACAAGTCAGAGCAATAAATAACAAACTAAATGGATCAGTAATATAAAGGAAATATTTACATGAATTTGATTTAACAGTAGTCCTATCCAGTGCTGTAGTGCAGCCTGTTGGAGTAAGTCCAATACAAAACAATTTATATTATATTAGTATACAGTTTTACGACATAATTTATTACACTATTAGATGCCTTTTCTAAGGAGGAAGAAACACTTGCAATCACTTTTAAAAAGTTTTTGTTTTAAAGTTCTCATATCATTTTAATTCTCACTTTTTATGGCAAAGAACCCTCACTGATCACACCTCAGTTATAGATATAGTGTGATAGAGATTACTAAAAAGAAATGCTTGGAAAGATCTTCAAATAATTAAAGATATCTTTTTATTAGTAATTTTAATGTTTTTTTTTAAAGAAAATTATGTATTATCAGGCGTACAACTGCGCTATTGGTTACGTTGGGCACCACATATAAGTGCAAAGTGAATACAGCCACTAATGTATCTCCACCTACCCCAAAATGGATATAGCAGAATGATATATCATTATTATTACTTATGAATTGTACCAGTAAAAATGAACTTAAAATCATACATAGTGGTGCGAGGATTGGAGGCCCTGTGCGCCTTCAACCCTACAACAGTGTCACAGGGGTGTGTGATGTGTGATAATGAGCGTCGGCGGTATCGTGCAGGGCGGATGCAGCGGCGCCGACCTGGTGATCGAGATCCCGGGCGGCGGCGGCGGCGGCGGCGGCTCCGACAGCGGGGAGTACCGGCTGGACTACGAGCCGCCGCTCGGGAAGCCCGCGCCCAACCACCGCGTGTCTGCGAGCGACCCCATCATCAAGTTCCAGGGCCTGCCCGGCACCAAGTACCACTTCATGCTCTACTACTCCAACGATACCTTCTCCGACCTGCTCACGTGGAACCAGACTATCATCACAGGTGAACCACGCATACTCCAATTTGAGAAACATTCACGTCATAATATATGAAGCTACACGAGTCGCACTGGCAGCACAGCGATACGGTCCCAGCCCAACCGAGCGCTACTCGGTACCTCACACACCGTCCACTTTGATAATGACTACAAATCAAAGGTCATTGTTGAACTATAAGTTATTAAGAGAGTCACTGTGGTGGCCCAGTTAGCTGGACAAGCGACCGTGTGCGCGACAACGCGACACGTAACTCTGGCCTTTTGTAAATCAAACACGGATTCTGAGACTCCGTGCTCACTGATGAAGGCAAACATCACGTTGGACACGACATATAAACGCAAAGAAGATACAGCCACTAATGTATCCCTGCTCGCCCTGAGAGTGATGCAGTGTGACGATGTATCGGGTTTTCACGTATTTGGATTATGTCGTCACTTATGTCCGATTGCTGCTGATTAAATGTTTTCTTTTCTTATTAAATGATTGCTCATACAGCGCGGGCCGCGGCTGCCGGGACAGCTGTAGCTGTGCTAAATTGCTTATCCCATACCACCAAACAGGGCAAAAATCCAACTAAATAATCTATATAATGTAGAAGACAGGATTTTATCATAGGTTTTTTTTTAGATATTATTAAAATATGATGAAAGTACAAATACAAAACTCAGAACCCCTTTAATAACCTCCGGGTCCTTTACTGACGCCCTGTGCTTTTCCATCGCCTGCATGGCAGTGGATACGGTCTTGCAGTGTAAGCCGATGCGGGATCGGGCGGGCTGTGGCGAACCTTAAGGCCGCATGTGGAGCGCGCCTCAGTGTGAGCCGGTCGACAATGAGTTGATTACAAGAGTCGAATATCAGGTTCAGTTGGGTCTATTGGCGAGGCCCAGGGCTCGCACCACAGCCGGCAGCTCGACAGCAGCCCACATTAAATAATATGAATGCGATCGTGACTCCTCGTCCTGTACCAGCGCCGGAGCCGCCGACCAACCTGAGCGTGACGCCGGACCGCAACAAGCAGGCCACCATCACCTGGGAGCCGCCGGCGCTCGGCGACTACACCGGCTTCAGGTTTAAGGTACTCATTCGCTGCGTGCGCTATCGCCCTGTAGCTGCCCGTGTGCATTTCAACCGGAAACGTTTACACATGTGTGGACGGTTGCTTCATTCTTTTTATTATGGAGATGGACTTGCGCTTGACGAGATCATAGATGGGCAAAATGTAATCAGATTAATAAAAATCACTAACGATTACATTTTACGTTTTTTACCAATACTATGATTGCATTTTGCTCGTTTATGTTTTAAACACTACAAAATCCCAGATTGTATACACATTTATCATTTCTTAATGTTTTAAATGTATTTGATCTTGATTATAGAGCAAGAAAATTAAAATTACGACTACATTTTGTAATCATTAATCAGATTACATTTTGCCCATCTCTGGACGAGATGAACATTAAATGTTTGACAGTTACGGAACCCATAAACGTTTTGTGTAGGAAAATGTTTCTTTTGTTTCTTATTTTCGTCAATGTTACAATGTTTCTAATAGTTGTTCTGCTGTTCGGGACGGAGACCGAGCAAAGGCCGTGACAATCGGTCCAGCCGATCCCGAGTTATGAGTGCTCGAACAAACCGAACAGATTATAGAGACAGTAGGCGTCCCCACGACGCTGCCATAAGTTGTGTCGACTGCGAGTGAGAGATGAGGGAGACGCGGAGGAGAATGTCTCCGCAGTAACGCCGTAGTGAGTGGAGCGTGTGGCGGTCGCGCGCAGGTGATCCCGCTGACGGAGCGCGCGGAGGGCGGCGCGCGCAACATCACGGTGGAGGGCTCCGGGAACTGGTCGTACGCGCTGCGGGACCTGTCGCCCGGCGCCACCTACCAGCTGCACGCCTTCACGCTGCTGCACGAGAAGGAGAGCGCCGCCTACGCCTCCACCAACTTCACCACAAGTCAGTACTCCGCATGCTGCGCTAATGCTCTGGCAGCACCTCGTACCGGTCACGCAGAGATGTCCGGCCGCCCGGCGCCCGGTCGCCCGCTAACCGATAATACTTATAAGGCGCACACGGTGTGTCGAGGCAGGCAGCGGCGGCACTGCTGCTGCGCCGCTGTGTCCCTGCGCTGGACAAACCCTTCCCATTCTCACACGAAACTGGGTTTTGTACATCATCGTCCATTTTGGATGTGTGTTACAATATAATACTTACAAACGTACTATAATTTTACTTTAACTGTAGAATATATTTAGTATTTATAAAAGGTGGCGGCGTTGCGGCGGCACACCGGTGTCAGTCTGTGCGCGTCAGGTGCTCACAGACGGCGCGTGTGTGTTTGAATTACCAATATAAGGGGTGTCTCAGAATGTTTTTCGTTTTTGAATTGACCAATACGCGCCGATCGCTGGTAGCAGGGGGAGGGGAGTGGTCTCAAACGCTTGGCCGGCTTGTTAAGTTTAGTAGCCATGAATCGTTTCACGGGACCGCAGCGCGCGTTTTGCGTGCGAGCGTTTTATAAAAACAACGATTCCTACACTATTGTTCGTCGTCTCTACAGGACACATTTTAATTTAACAAGCTTAAAACATGTGCCAAGTGCCAATTTAATTAAACATTGGGTGTGCAAGTTTGAAGAGACTGGGAATACAATGCCGGACAAATCATCTGGGCGCAAAAGGACATCAAGGGCGAGCACGAACGTCGACCGCGTTCGCCAGTCTGTTATGGACGACCCACGACAGTCGTTGAGATTGCGCGCAGCTTCTCTGAATTTGAACAAATCTACGGTTTATCGCATTATTTCGAAAGATTTGCATTTTCACCCATATAAAATTGTTATTGTTCAAGAAATGAAGCCTGATGATCCTGATAAACGAGTCGAATTCTGCAGGACAATGAAAAACCGTTTTAGGAGTTTCAATAACATCTGGTTCTCCGACGAATCGAATTTTCACATCAACGGTCACGTGAATAAACAAAATTGCAGATACTGGGCTACCGAGAATCCGCTAGAACTGCATCAGAAGCCCTTGTACTCACCAAAAGTGGTTGTTTGAGCTGCCATATCAAGTCAAGGAATTATCGGTCCTTATTTTTTTGAGGATAACCGAGGTCGAACTCAGACCGTTAATTCTGATCGATATTGCCATATGATCCGGACTTTTTTGGCTACAGAAATGCAAAACCAGTCTGGCTACAACCGCAACACCTTTTTCCAGCAAGATGGGGCCACTTCTCATGTAACAAATGACTCATTAGCTGCTCTTCACGATTTATTCCCCGGAAGAGTGATAAGCCGCCGAGGAGACATAAACTGGCCACCGAGGAGTCCTGATTTAACGCCTGCTGATTTTTTCTTATGGGGCTACCTAAAAAGTAAAGTTTACAATCCATTGCCACCAAACCTGAACGTTTTGAAGCAAAGAATCACTGAAGAAATCAACGCTATTCCAAGAGCAATGCTCCAGCGAGTGATTGAAAATTTTAGCTCCAGGCTAAATGAGTGTGAACAAGTAAATGGTGAACATTTGCAAACGGTTGTTTTTCATAAATAAACTTCAAGATCTGCTCTTTAATTTAACAATAAATAAAACAAGTTTTAATGGATAATGTTGTTTTTTATTTAACATCAAAAAATGAAAAACATTCTGAGACACCCTTTATATTAGTTGGGCGCGAGGGCTGCGCGCGGACCCGGGCCGGGTGCGCTTGCTAGAGTACGCCCCTTGCGCTTTCTCCTGGAGCATTACTGAAAGCGGTGTCTAACTAACGATATCTATATGAACGCGGCAAATGATCATTGCAACAGTGCGTGCGATACCGACATAAAACGTTAGGTGCGTGTAGCTATATGTGTGTGTGTGCGTGTGCGCCGTCTGAGGCAACACTGTCGCCGTACCTATTTATGTATGATACATAGTTATCATTTTCATTGGATGTTTGTGTAAACGTTGAGTTGAGACGTGATTCCCAATGGTTTGCGCAACGTTTTATAATAAAAAATACAAGGAAACTGATAGCGCGAGGTACCGTGTCCGGCAAACCGGGCCGGCAGTGCGGCGGTCCGGCAGTCCGGCAGTGCGGCGGTCCGGCAGTGCGCGGCGGCGTGCTCTCGAACCGTTTGCACGCTAATACAATGTTTCATCGAACGTGACAGTTTCGCGGCCTGTCCCTGTGACGGCAACCCGAAGTGATATCATTTGCAATAACTACTGGCCGGCCATTGCTCGAAACTCGACCATCATTATGAACATATTGAGGCTCTATTGTCAAGGACTCGCAAACATTTTTATTGTAAATATTTCTATTATTGCGTGATTCAGTTTTTGTTTGAGAGGAAAAATAAATAAATACATTATTATTAGTATCTCTTTATTCATTATAAATACAATATTATTACATTTTAACATAAATACATATAAATAACATATACATTTTAAATTATAAAAACATGTAGAGCTACAGGGGCGAGGCCTAAGGCCCAAGCCACCGGTAGTTAGGAGCTCAGAGCGAGGAACCTTCTCACAATGCGTGCCGTATCGAGTAGAATTGCCTTCTGTATCCGGCCCGTGATCCGACAACCAAGCGAGGGCCTCTTGAGATGGCAATCGAGGCTCTTTGCGACCAGCCCATCAGTCGATACGACTGTCGGGACAATAATCATAGAATCTACATCCCACATGCTGGCAATCTCGTGTGCGAGGTCTTAATATTTAGATAGTTTTTCTTTCTCAGCTTTTACGAGATTCTCATCATGTGGTATGGTGGTATCAATGCGTATTGCCCGGCGCGCCGACCGGTCTACTGCCACAATGTCAGGTCTATTAGCAAAAATAGTCTTATCAAGTGATAACAGATCGATCCCAGTACAGCATTGCACGACCATTCTCAAGAACTGGCCGAGGTACATACTGACAGTACGGTACCTCATTGTCCACAAGACCATATGATAGAGCAAGTTGCTGGCGAATGATCTTGGCCACTTGACTGTGTGTGTGCAAGTGCTCGCCGCCAGCAAGGGACGAACAAGCAGAAGCCGCACGGCTCGAAGATGCCGCAGCGCGGGGGCGCGCCCGACACCTGTGGACCGTGCCGTCCATGCGGGTATACTTTCTGTAGCTGTTCGTCTTGATAACCGCGTCCATAATTGCTCAGACAAAACCTTCGGTTTCTCCAAAAGGGCATTCATTTGCAATAAAATAATATTGTAACTATGAATTGAGCTGAAAACCATCCATCTTTTAAGTTAGATCAAACTGCAAATAGTGTGTAAATATTATTAAAATCGGTTGAGTAGTTTAGGAGTCCATCGCAGACAAACTATGTTACACGTAATTTATATATATTCGGATTGTACAAGCTCATATTTAATTAAAACCACTATGTTTGCACGGCGACGCCGCATAAAAATGTATCTCAAAATATTATACCGCTCCGGCATAGCAACGCGTGCTCCCCCTCCGCCGCACCGTGTGCACCGAATGTCGCATGTCTCGCAGTCTTTTACCGTTTGCAGAATGGAAAGTGTCGTCAGGAGCTGCAGCCTCTAAAGCACCGCCAGCCCCGTTCCGCCGCCAGCCGCATGTGCCGGGCATTCCTTACACTTACACGCGAACAGACTCGCCATTTTCACAATCTTATGACTCGGGAGCCTTCAAGAGAACAGCGCACAGACCCCTTGGCTCGACGAGGCCAAGTACTTGGGAGTCACTCTCGACCGTCACTTGACCTTCGGAGCACACGCGGAGGTCGTGCGCGCCCGCGCCCGCGCCGCCTCATCCTCGGCAGATCGCGCCCTACGCTGTGCCGACGTAGTAAACTGTCGCTTGGAAGTAAGTTGACTCTTTACAAGACCGTAATAAGACCGGTGATGACCTACGCTAGCGCAGTATTCGCCCAGAGCCAGTCCGCTTCTCTGGACTCCCTTCAGGTGATCCAGAATAAATTCTTGCGTAAAGCAGTGGGCGCCCCGCTGTACGCACGCTATGCGCAACATAGATCTCCACGACGAGACCTCAAGCTGGAGCCGCCCGCCAGTCTCATGCGAGTGGCGTCTCGTCGATATTTCGACAAGGCGCAGCGTCGCCCTAACCCTTCAGGCGGCAGTGCCTGCGGTTCCACACCGGGAAGCGGCCCGGGCGCCCGCCGCTCCTGCCGACAGCGAGGTGCGCGCGAGCACTCGCCGACGACGGTTAAGCGTAGGCCCGTCAACTGTCGCTTTAATGACGCAGTTCCACTCCGACGCAGCCTTTTATCTATGAATACATGATCTTTAAAGATTAAAAAAAGGTACGCCAACTCGGAAAAAAAAAACACTTTCCATGCAATTATTTATTTTATTAATGTGCTTTAAGCGTGAGTCTTTATATTTTTGTCTTCCACATGTTCTTAAATCTCATCTGAAATAGTCTGTGCGAGAGCAATGAACGTTGTTTTCAAACTGCCGCCAGCGGTGGCCGCGTGCGGCGCCTCACCGGCGACCTCATTCCGCTGAATGCGAGCCACGCGGGCGACCCGGGCGACGCGCCCCTCGCGTGTGCCGCTGATCTAAGAGATACTAGTGTTCTTATTTTATTGGTTAAGCTAAAAATGTCTTCGGATAAAACAATCAATGATAAGTGTTACATTTGCTCAAAATTAGTAAAAAAGTTTCTGTAACTCATCTTCACTTTTCCCCGAGTGCCATTGAAGTCAAGCGTCCGCCTCTAGATCATATGATAAAAATGTTGGACACTTAATCTGAAAGCTTAATACACAGCACCGGTACTCGTACGCGAGGGAACGTCACAAAGAGATCGGCGAAGTGTCCGCCGCCGTGCCGCTGACTCACGTTAAACCAGCACCTGGACAGATCATCAGCGATCCGACTCAAACGGGTTAAGATAATAAATAATAATAAAGCTTAGTGCAGTGTTTACAAAACCTCGGGCCCGCTGACTACGGATTAAACAAAAGTCATATTGACAGTTACAACAGCAAAAGAAGCAGATAAATGTATTGCTTAATGTGCAAATTGACTTTCTGGGTATTTAGTCATAGAAACGCTCGAATATAGCCTTCAGTATCGAGATTGGATCGCGTGCCGAGTGGCGGGGGGCGGTTAACCTTTTACTCGAAAATAACCTGGTTCCTATTTTTGATTCAGTTTCATTTTTAGAATAATCTTAGTTTTGAGTCTAAACTCGTACGGTGTGGCGTGTGGCGTGCGGCGTGCGGCGTGTGCCATGGATCGATCTCCATCAAACGCTGAGCACCCGTGCCGCGCATCGCGACAACAACATTCAACATTAGCTTCTCGCTGTCCCACGACCAACGGGCGGGTACATTTCATAAGCGCCGAGCGGATTATTGCGCATTTGCTGTGTAGTGTATACAAAAACGTTGCATACGAGTTGATCAGGTTTACATCACCCGGATGCTGATTTGGAAGTGTATACATACGATTGAACTCGACGAGGCTCAGCGCAGGATCGTCGTGGTCTTGCTGCAGACTGACTCCAAACACTATAGACTTGCCCTGCGAAGCGCACGCGGGATGCCGGCTGTCTGAGACCGTGTATTGCCACCACACTGCACGGCCATTTCTTACACATATCAATACAATACAATGCATTTCTATGATTTCATAAACAAAATACAAAGAACACATGCTACGCACCTGCACTAATGACATTTCTTGCAAGAGCGACTTGTAATGCAAACTGCAAACACGAGCCTCAGTAAGAATTGGCTCATTCATTCCCTAGCGTTAATAACATTACCCTGCCACGTAACTAATTAAAACGGAACATTAGTACAGCATTAAAACAGTTGTTAATCCGTTAGTCCGTTATACACAGATAGCTTAATTTATTTATTACAAAAATATAGTTCAGTTCTAAATTTTCTTTTTTGTAATAATGAATTGAAACATACTTGGTACCATTTTAACTGTAAACTGCGTTCTCGGTGCACGGGCACTTGCACACGCGCACCCTCTCGTCCGAACCGCCAGTAACCCGACGGGGTAATGATTTTAAAAGAGGCTCCGTACACACGTGTACTAAGTAAAGCACTCTCATTATGTATGTTACGCGACGACGAGGATTGTGTTAAAATTGTACTAAAACAAATAAAATTAACAGTCACGATAACACTGCCTCTTGATTCACTCGTCACTACACATACGCTCAGTGAGCGGCTGGTATACTATACCGATAAGAAATATGATTGAGTAAGTATAAAAGCATAGGGCGTGCGAGTGGTTCCCAGTCGAGGACGCCGACTGCGTGCTGCGCCGCGGCACGGCACGGCACGGCACGGCGCGGCACGGCACACGCGGACCCGACCCTGTCTACTGCGGACATTGCGCGCACACGGACTGGTGCACGACGATGCGTTCCTCTTCGACGCAGCCTTGCGTTTCTTCACAAAGTAGTCACTCGACCGGCCGCCCGAGTCGAGGGCCGCGCCCCCAGTCCGTGGCCCGCTGGCTGAGCAGCTGAAGCGCTCGCTCTCTTCACCCGCTGAAGTTATAAAGGCCTTTCCCGGCCGGCAGCGTTTTGTCCTACCAAAAAAATAAACGATGTTACATGGACAATGAAGGGGTAGATACCGGTTCCGAGTGTGATATAATGTGTGACTCGCACCGAGCGCGACATCTCGCTGCTGCTGCAGCCGGACAGTAGCGGTGCGCCTCCGTGCTCCAGGGGAACAGGCCATTCGCTGTCCGGCACAAGGATAGAACAGTAAGGATTCCTAGGCCCTAGCCCGCAGGACCCTACCCACCGCGCTCACTGTATCAGTTCATTATGACTAGCGTGACCTATGTGCCGTGCCATGCAAAAGGGAAGCTCATATAGTTCACTTTTATAAAGTCTAGTCCATATTTCTCATTTTGAATATACAGCGAGGTAGGATCTGCTATTCAGCATCGAAATGTATAGTGGGTTTTTCATTTTTCTCGCAGCTAAAAATTACACATTAAAATATTACTTTGCGAACGTAAATTGCGTTTGACTGTACCGGATCAGTTTGAATTGTCTTGCTGCGCCACTGTCCATACTGTTTTGTTTGATTTCAATTGTTCCGGAGTCCCAGCCATACGGGAACTCATATCCCGGCTAGGACTGAGAGGTTCTCTGAGCCTTACCGCAGCCGAATCGTTGGGCTGCGTAATGGTATTCCGGCGAGCGTGCGCCCACCTTCCTATCATATTGGCTCTTTTGAACTGGGAAACTGAAGAGATATTTGCGCATAATCACTGCAACTATCGATTGTTTTTCTTTACTTTCCATAGTGGCAGCCAGTTTGTGGACAGCGCCATGCTGACCATCTGGATAAAAAAAATGTACAAATATTATATATGTAGGTGCGGGTCTGGGCTGCCTAGTTCCGCTGGCGAAGGCGTTACTTTGCGACCGGCGCGCCACACGGCTGGCTGCGTCTGAACGAACACCGTTGCGTCGTCGGCGAAATGGGCACTCGGCGGGCCGCGCGCGCTCCCCCGCCCCCGCCCGCGCCCGCGCACGACGCGCGTCGTCACGGCTCCGGATCATTGCGGCTATTGTGCACGTTGTCGTGTCCTCCGTAACCTTCACTGAACCGAACCGAACCGAACCGCTCAGCCAGCCGTTGCATCTCAAGGCACTCGCTTCCGAAACATTTCTTAAACCTTCCAAACAAACTCGCTATTATATATAAAACTGAGGAAGGTCATGATCGATTCAGTAGTTTTCGAGCGTTCATAGAATCCATTTTCCCAAAATTCGTATTCCAAAGCTTCTAAACTAAAGTTAGATTATGAAAGACCGAATATACTTAGTCTGCCCATAGATATGTACTGTTACAATTACAAATTAACAAAATGTTGCTTTTGAATTTGGAATCTGTCATTTCTATACGATTGTTCATTGGGTTTTCTCGTTTTCGCGCCAACATGTTGTGAAATATTTTGTGATATCAAAATGGAGTGGGGTGATAAAGAGAACCGAATCGCTGTGACCGCTTTACAGAAAGTCGGTATGGAGCCAAAACAATTTTTAAAATCCTCCATATCCTTGGTATTAGTCAAATGTTTGTGTACCGGACTATTGATACGTAGACAAATGAAACCCCCTCTGTTTCTCTCAGAAAAGATCTCACCGACCACGTACCGACTTGTTCGTAGGGAAAAGGTGATCAAAGCGGCAAGGGAATGAAGTTGGAGAAATCCTGTCCGAAAGCAAAAGATTTTATCTCAGGAGATGAAGGTAGCACCCAGAACCATGTCGCATATTTTAAGAGACGCACTGGTCATTTGTTAACTGATTGAATTTGAAATAGAATAGGGTGGTAAAATCAAAACAACTACTGAAGTGGTACGCAAAGAGAGGTCACAGAAAAATTTTGTTTACGAATGAGAAAATTTTACTATTGAGCAATATTTAAAAAACAAAATGACCGCATTTATACTGAATGCTCTAAGAAAGCTTCCCAATTAGTCGACAGAGTACAACGTGGGCGTTATCCGACTTCTGTGATGGTTTGCTGGGGTGTAAGCTATGAACGAGTGACTGAGCCATATTATTGTGCAAAAGGTATCAAAACATCGGCACAAGTGTATCAAGATACCATTCTCTTGAGAAGGTAGTTAAGCCCAGAGGGGCTTACTTGGTCTTACCTGGTGCGGTAGAGACCACACCCTGTTCAATGACCAAGAAGTCCTTTCAGTAAGACTCGGCGCCCAATCTAAGTTAGAAACAAACGTTCCGGACTTCATCAGAGCTGAAGACTGGCCGTCATCTAGTCCGGATCTTCATCCACTGGATTATGGTTTGTGGTCAGTTTTAGAGAGTTAGGCTTGCTCTAAACGCCATGGTAATTTGGAGTCCCTAAAACAATCGATACGATTGGCAGTGAAGAATTTTCCCATAGAAAAAGTTGCTGCTCAACGTTTAAAGGACTGTATTGCAGCCAATGGAGACCACTTCGAATAAGCTTTAAAGAGAAATGAATTCTACAATTTCTGTATTTCGCAGAGTGTTCCGGGCTTAATGGTTCCCTCAATATCATAGGTTATTCTATATAAAATGAAGTCAAACGGGCGAACTAGCCACCTGATGGCAAGCGGTCATTGTTGCCTGTAGACTACGAGTGCAGTGCTACAACACACGAAGCGTCGTCACTGCGCTGCCCACCTAAAAGACAGCTTTTCAGTCCTTTTTGATGCGCCCCAAGCCGTAATAGATTGCGCGAGGAAGGCCATTCCACAAGTGTAAAGCGCTCGTTGTGACTCAGCTATAGTATAGCTTTGCGATATTATATTTGTGCGTTATTATGAGTGCATCCCCTTCGCAACGCGCGCTAGGAAGCTTCGTTCCTCATAGTGTAACTGCAATGCGTCGTTCAGCTGCCCGTATGACGACGGCCGGCGTCGCCCGGCGGGCCCGCGCGTGGACAGCGCCGCGCCGCGCCGCCTGCACGCAACGTGTTGGACGCTGTGATACGAGTGGAGCTGCGCACGTCGCCACACGGACCGAACCTGTGACCTGTGCGCACCGACACACGAGCCGTCAGCACCATCTCGCCTTAAAAATCCTTAATTTCAAACGATTTCTTTATGATGGTAATCATTTTCCAACATGGTCTCTAAAAGTGACTGATATACCATCATAGAGCATAGAACTTCTGTAGCTATTAGACGTACACACCCACTGAGGGCGCACTTTTTTATATTCCATCCTTAAGTGGGATATATAGGGTTTGTCGGCGACGCGTGTATATCCACGGAGTAAGCGAGATATCTCCGTCCCGCTCTAACACACTAGATCGCCCATAAGGCCTAGTGTATTTCTTAATACCTAGGTGTAAGCATTTTGAAAATAGTGTATTAGGATAGGATTCTTTCTAAGAAGTATTTTCATAGGTTATAGTTCGTTGTACGATCAGTAGTTTTCAAGATATTTCGATTTTAGTGTTTATTCCAATATTTCGATGTGAATTATCTTGTTGTAAAAGAAAGGGTCGTACAATAGAAATACATAGGATAGGTAAATAATGTAATATGTGATTTTAAAGATAAATTACGGGATATTATAGGGAAACATATTACATGCCTGTATATTAAGTAGTGTAAAAGATATTAACATTTTTGTGTGTAAGTAAACAGAAATCGCTTGTAGAATAGGAACATTTTGTGTTATAAAACGTAAGGTAAATAAGTAAGGTATATAAATGTTACATAGATCGATAGGTATTTACGTAAGGATTAGTTTAAGCTATGTAATATAATTGTAACATGTATAATTTGGTAAATAAATAAAGAAAACTGGGAGCGGCGAAGTGAAAATGCCAGCAAAAGGGGTACAATTGTATAGGGTGCCTCGATAAAGTAGTGCTCGACTATTTATAAACGGGCCAATTTTCGAGTACAGTAAGGGCAGTCTCAAGATCGCATCAAGAAAGGAAGCAACTCAAGAAACGAAGCAACTCAAGAAAGGAAGCACCTCAAGAAAGAAACAGTTCAAGAAGTCAGCAAGAAATCTTCGGCAAGGAACCCTGCAAGAATAATTCAAGATTAGGAAGATTTCAAGAGGGGTCTAAAATCGCTGGCTGGTCACCGCCCCTAGTTCAAGTTCCTACAAAATTGGGGTTTTTTATTAAAGTTTCTATACGTCAAACGCATTCCCCCCTTCCCCCTCCTCAGTTCCTTCACTCCCCCGGCTTCACGGGGCTGGCTGACGCGGGGTGCTCGCTCTGCCGTAGTCGGTAGACGGACCTACCAGCGCACCGAGGCGCGTTCTACGCCCTTGGTGTCGAAGGGGTCTGTCCAGACGGAGGCGGTGTCAGGGCCGGGCAAGGACATCCTGCCCGGTTGAGAGCGCCGCGCTCGCTACAGCTGGTCCTTCGAAGTCCGGATCTATCCGGTTATCCGACACCTCCCAGTCACCATGCCCCAAACCCGAAGCCAGTCAGGGGCCCAGAAGGAACAGACGCCGCCGGTTGAAGAAAGGTCTACAGTCGACGTTGCACATCAGGACGTCTCCACTGCCGCACTCAGCGCGCCCGTTGGGACCTCCAGTACCAGAAGAAGAATGGAAGAATCTTCTGGGACCGAAGAGGCAACGTCGTACGAGACCATAGCGACGTCATATGAAGAGGGGACATTGATGGCGTCAGAGAAGACCGAGAAGACCAAGAAGACCATAGAGAAGACCGGGTCAAAATCGAAGAAGAATCGTCGTACGTCGTCAATAAGGACCGAACGACAACTGGAACTTGAAGAGCAAGACCTAGAACTTGAACTGCAAATTGCGCGGCTACAGAAAAAGTTGCTGAAGATTAAACAAAGGAAAGCTGCGCTAGAAGAGGATTCCGAAACTGAAGTTGAAGACAATGATCGGGAAGAAGATGTCCAGAAGTGGGTACAATCCACGGTGGAAGAAGCAAAGGAGGGACGTCTGCTGAACGGGTCCGGGAAGGGACAACCGCAGATAGATATTGGGAAACCGGCGGTGAATCCATCAGCAGACACGCTCAGGAAGGAGCGACTCCAAGAAGACGCCATCAAGCCAGAAGTACCCAGGACATACAGACCGGTCGAAGCGATCCGGTCAGCACCGACCTACGTGCAAGAGCTGCCAACCTTTGACGGGGACTACAGGGAGTGGCTGTCGTTCCAAGGAGCCTACGACAGGACAGCAAGATTGTTCGACGAGATCCACAACATTTCAAGAATACGTCACGCCCTCAAAGGAGCAGCATTGGAATCAGTCCGATGTCTGTTGTACTCGGATTGCACGTCGGAAGAAATTATGGAGACTCTCAGAAATGAATATGGAAGACCGGACCACCTGATCATAGCGGAATTGGACAGGATCAGGAGCCTACCAAGGTTCGGCACCAGCGCGCAAGATATCTGCGAGTTCTCGAAGCAAGTGAACAACACAGTGGCGACGATCAAGACTCTGAAGAGGCCGAACTACCTCATCAGTCCAGACCTGATAAGGGCCATCATCAGCAAGATGCCAGAGATATTGAAGTTCAGGTGGCTGGACTACGCTGACAAGAAGATGGAACCGGAGCTCTCAGACATGGCAGACTTCTTGAAGGAAGAAGCGATTCGTCATAGGCCACTCGCAGTGAAGGATGCACTTCCAGTCCAAAGGATAGAACCGCCTCCACCGAGACTGAGGCAGTCATATGGGAAGCAAGCATCACATGCAGCCGTCGAGCAGAGAAGAGAAGAAGCAGTATGCCCACATTGTGAAGAAGAGCACTACCTTTACGAGTGCAGAAGGTTTCTACGAGCATCGAACGAAGAAAGGTGGAACATAGCATTGAAGACGCGAACGTGCTTCAAGTGTCTTAAAGGAAGTCATCGAAAGGAAACATGCAAGAAACCTCCATGTGAAGAATGCAGTCGTTGGCATCATCGACTCCTCCACAAGGACAAGTTGCAGGAAAAGAAGGAGGAGAAGAAGGAAGTCGCCAACAACGTCATGCTGCCGGTGAATGTAGCAAGAGCAAGAAGGGCCTACCTGAAGATGGTGCCAGTTGAAGTGTACGGACCGAAAGGATCAGTGGAGGTTCTGGCACTGCTGGATGAAGGGTCGACAGTGACATTGGTTGACTCTTCAGTCGCACACCATATTGGATTAGAGGGACCACAAGAAGCTCTGACACTGGAGACAGTTGGTGGAAGAATGATCACGAAGGAGGAATCCATGAAGATTGATCTAAAAATAAGAGGAGTTCATCACCCCACCAAAAGGAAAATCACCGGAGCTCGCACCATCGATGACATTCGATTGACACCACAGAAGGTAGAAAGAAAAAGGATAGAAGCATGCACCCACCTCAGCAAAATGGTCGACAAGCTTCTGTATGAAGAAGAACCACCCAAGATCCTCATCGGTCAAGACAACTGGGAACTGATCGTGTCAAGATCAACGCGCAAAGGAAGAAGAAATCAGCCCGTAGCATCCTACACATATCTGGGATGGGTGCTACATGGGTCTGATGGAGAGACAGAACGGATTAACTCTCTCACCTGTACGCACTTGACCAGACGAGAAGAAGAATTACCGAGGATCAATAAGGAGCACTTCGCTGTGAAGTCACTGGGGGTTCAACCACGTCCACCAATTATGGATATGAAGAGAGAAGTCACGAGCGCCATCATGTCAACTCTCAACACCGAAGGGGAGCTCAGGGCAGAAGAGAAAGAAAAACGAGACAGAATATTTCGACCTTTAGATACGCACTATATGAAAGGAGCTGAAAAAATATTATTGAAAAGAAAACAAGATGAAAATTTCAGCGAAGAAATAAATTGCTTTAAGAAAAGGAAACCCCCCGAACGAGCAAGCGAGATGAAAAAACTTGACAGGCTACTACGTGTTCGAGGAAAAATAAAGGCAGCAATCAATTTGGAAGAGGACTTCGCTTCAAGAAGAGCAGCGCCGCAGAACATCTCCAGTAACAACGGCACGAACTACTTGAAAGCAAAAAAGGAACTCCAAGAGGCAGCTGGGGGGCGGATGAATGAAGACGTCATAGAAAGAAGCCCCAAAGAAGTTCTACATACATCGCTGCTAGAAACTGAACACAGAAAAATCAAAACCACTCGTCGTGGCGGAACACACGAAAAGGGAAGCCCTCACTCCCAATCACATTGTCGTTGGGAGATCCTGCGGCACACTAAGAATCGGCGTGTTCACCAAGGAAGACATCGCGACGCGGAGAACATGGAGGACATCGCAGCAACGAGCCAACCACTTCTGGAGCAGATGGGTGAAAGAGTACCTACAAACTCTGATCCCGAGAAGAATCGACGGGAAGGCGACTACGCGAGACTTGCAGCGTGGGGACACAGTCCTCATCGTGGACCCCGCGCTGCCGAGAAACGTGTGGCCGAGAGGAGAAGTGCTCCAGACCTACCCCGGACCAGACGGCCGCACCAGGATCATCGAAGTCCGTACTACACATGGCATCCTGAGGCGTCCGAGCTCCAAGGCAGTGCTGCTGGTTCCCGCCGTCGAGGCAGAGCAACGAGACAACGAGCAACGAGTCGCCGAGACCGGAGTTGGTGCTTCGCACGAAGGGGAGGATGTCGGCGACGCGTGTATATCCACGGAGTAAGCGAGATATCTCCGTCCCGCTCTAACACACTAGATCGCCCATAAGGCCTAGTGTATTTCTTAATACCTAGGTGTAAGCATTTTGAAAATAGTGTATTAGGATAGGATTCTTTCTAAGAAGTATTTTCATAGGTTATAGTTCGTTGTACGATCAGTAGTTTTCAAGATATTTCGATTTTAGTGTTTATTCCAATATTTCGATGTGAATTATCTTGTTGTAAAAGAAAGGGTCGTACAATAGAAATACATAGGATAGGTAAATAATGTAATATGTGATTTTAAAGATAAATTACGGGATATTATAGGGAAACATATTACATGCCTGTATATTAAGTAGTGTAAAAGATATTAACATTTTTGTGTGTAAGTAAACAGAAATCGCTTGTAGAATAGGAACATTTTGTGTTATAAAACGTAAGGTAAATAAGTAAGGTATATAAATGTTACATAGATCGATAGGTATTTACGTAAGGATTAGTTTAAGCTATGTAATATAATTGTAACATGTATAATTTGGTAAATAAATAAAGAAAACTGGGAGCGGCGAAGTGAAAATGCCAGCAAAAGGGGTACAATTGTATAGGGTGCCTCGATAAAGTAGTGCTCGACTATTTATAAACGGGCCAATTTTCGAGTACAGTAAGGGCAGTCTCAAGATCGCATCAAGAAAGGAAGCAACTCAAGAAACGAAGCAACTCAAGAAAGGAAGCACCTCAAGAAAGAAACAGTTCAAGAAGTCAGCAAGAAATCTTCGGCAAGGAACCCTGCAAGAATAATTCAAGATTAGGAAGATTTCAAGAGGGGTCTAAAATCGCTGGCTGGTCACCGCCCCTAGTTCAAGTTCCTACAAAATTGGGGTTTTTTATTAAAGTTTCTATACGTCAAACGCATTCCCCCCTTCCCCCTCCTCAGTTCCTTCACTCCCCCGGCTTCACGGGGCTGGCTGACGCGGGGTGCTCGCTCTGCCGTAGTCGGTAGACGGACCTACCAGCGCACCGAGGCGCGTTCTACGCCCTTGGTGTCGAAGGGGTCTGTCCAGACG
Organism: Automeris io; assembly: GCA_036320925.1. Taxonomy (NCBI): domain Eukaryota; kingdom Metazoa; phylum Arthropoda; class Insecta; order Lepidoptera; family Saturniidae; genus Automeris; species Automeris io. The sequence continues at coordinate 104,048 of JAUDJH010000009.1, read as the reverse complement.
GAGGCGGTGTCAGGGGCCGGGCAAGGACATCCTGCCCGGTTGAGAGCGCCGCGCTCGCTACAGGGTTTAAAAACTTGTGTGAAAATTTGTCAATTTTGTTGTAAGTTCTATGAAAACTAGCGCTTAGGTTTTTTTGTTATTAAAATGATGTGTTTAGAATTTTTAAGAAAATGAATTCTCAAGTAGTTAAAATTGAATATTTGTACCGGGCGACACCAGGTCATTGCAGCTAGTGTGTGTGACAGGAGGTTCCGGTAGACGCTACACTAGTCTTCAATACAGGAGACCGGTTTAGTTGACCCACTAACAATATGAATTCATGATAAGTGTCATCCCGACTACTAGTTCTCATATTAAAGAACTGCACGAGCATGCCTGTCCTTCAATGCTGGTGCGGCCCAAACAATTCGTTGCTGGTTGCTAAATGTTACTTACAAAAATGTAGAATAAAATAATAGAAAAAAGTCAAATGAGATATCATGCATTTAAAGGGAATGAAATCGGAGGCAATTCCTAAAGTAACATCCGAAATCGGTCTAGTTTTATAGTTCCGTGTTTACACAGATTTGTATCGAGGGTAGTGCGTAACCGCTTTTAATGTGCTCAAATATTTGCGAAAGGAGGTCGGCCGCGGCGCTTCACTCAATATCACATCGATGAGTCGACACCATAACATTGCTGCGGAAGCACACACACACACACGCACGCACAAATCGGCAACAGTAGCGGTCGACGATCTAAAATAGAACGAACGCAACGCGGCATCATGGTGAACACGTTTTGTCTCTTTCGATGCAAAAAGCAACCTTAATACTACCCACAGCATAGTGACCGCATGTGAATACGGCGCGGACGGCGCGGCGTCCATCTAACATATGCGGCAGATAGCGCGTCACAACTCGCCTAAACAAACATGAACGCTAGTTGACATTGCTCGTTTATTTGACGTGTGCGAGCAATGCGGTCGCAGCCGCGCCGCGCCGCGCTCGCCGTCCGCTACTGCACGTGTCACTCGCAGTGCTATCTCCGGAGGCACACAGCTCGATTATCTTGACGCAGATATTGGAGCAGAAAAACCTCAGATATTCTTTATAATAATAATATATCGTCACGCTATATCGCTTTCGGGGGAACAAAGATACATTAGTGGTTGTATCCAGATGTACTTTATGTAGATTTATAGAATTTAGGGTAATCCGTTAAAAAGTACTCTGGAATTAGTATTCGTAAAAAATGTTCCATGATGTTATGTTATCTGAGTCAAAGAACGGAATGCCACTATTGAAAAGGCGTATAAATAGCCTTCCATATGAGCGGGGAACGTAATTTGGTTGGCGGCTAGGAGAAATTTAAATTGGTCAAAACGAGTATTAAGGAAACATCACTCCATAAATCGCAGCCGATATATCAGAATATCTGAATCCGCTAACCTGTAGGTCTGCAGCTCGTCCTATATATGCTGCACGGTAAGGGTCCAGGGTTCTGTCAGCGGCCACGGACACGATAGTTTCCACTCGCACAATTACACCTCAATCTCTCCGTAGTTATTAACAACGCCGATGCGGTTCGAATGACATCAGCCGGTTTTAATATTTTGAAACTGAAGCGGTGATATCACGACGGCACGGAGGTTGCATTCAATCATTTTGCAATAGTATAACGTAATGACGATTGCTTTACGTCATTGAGTGCGGTTGTAGTAGGCGACATCTGTCGCATGTTTTCACTATAGACTTGGGATGCAGATTATCTTTATATCATTCGCAAGTAACTTATGGAGTGTTAGAAGAATTTAGGTATGAAGCGGAAATATCTTAACCGCTTCACCAACTATCATAATGGTCGCTCTGGAATTTCATGCGGCCCTTACGTAAAACATTCCTGGAATCCTCAGAGTTGCTCCTATTGACTTACATCTATTTTATCATTTTAATATAGTTTATCTAATGCATTAATTTTTAAAATAACGAGCAGGTTATGCCTGTTTTCCAGCGATTTTATGGATAGCAAAAAGTAGTTTTTTTTTTCATATGAATTAAAGAGCGTATGCAAAAGTATAGATACCACGAATATCTTATATCAAGAATAGAAATGCAATATATCAAGAAATACAATTTTTTACCACTTATTGCATTGTTTTTGAAACGGTCACGTAAATGTTGGCGGATCCTGGTACGCATCGATGTGTATCCGGCGCACATGGCAGCTTCGCTCAGCCGAGGGCCCTGCAGCTGCAGCGCGTTGCGATATAACCATTATCTCGCAGTGGGTCGGCAGAGCGACCGACCGGCTCGCACGTCGCCATGCCGGCACACGCGCGCGCGTACACCGCGACACAAAGTCTCTGCGTACAATAAATAACTGGACATTTTGATGCAGTGATGTACTGTAGGCTAATAAGTAATGTAGCTTTGTGTTTTTATGCGCGCACAGGACCTCGAGGATCCCGGTGAGAGACGCATCGCATCGCATCGCATCGTATCGCATCGCATCGTACCGCATAGCATGTTGCATGTCGCGTGTAGAGTGCAATACCTAAAGCTGAACTATTGTGATATCGTGGAAAGTGCCACTGATATAATATGCAAACATACCTTGTCCAGCCGGCGCTTTTGTTTGCCATCAGCAATACCGCGCACATTGTGCCTGACCGCCGAGCGCTTGGCGTGTCGCCGCTTGCACTCGCTGTCACGACGCCAACGTCGACAGCGTCGACAGCGCGTACAATACAGTACAGTACAGTACAGTCGCTGAGTAAGTGCCGGACCCTGAGACGTGCTCGTTTAGAAATGCTGCCTGAAACTATTTCAGCTGTTTCCAATGCGACTAATATTTGTCAATAATACATATTTCCTAAACTGTAATATTAATTTTGCCAAATTAAATTAAACCGTACACACTACATATTAAGTACGCATTCTATTTTTGTAATAAATTAATGCCATTTTGTAATAAAGTCTGCTTAAGCACAAAGCTATATTTGATTAATTATAAAGTTACGAAAAATAATAATTTAGTCGCGGTGTCTGAGGACCTTACTCAATTAGAACTCGCCTTGATCATGAAGCATCATCAACGCGGCACACGGCACGCGGCAGCGGGTCCAAGCGAGGGCGCGCGGGCACGATGTAGCGCGCGTGCGCATCTCATACCAGTTAAATATCACCACTCACAGTTTTCATATTCATTCATCGTTTGAAGCTAATTATTATGCGTTTTTTTTAATTTTATTTATTTATATGTCATGTTGCTTTCCTTGTGTTTATTATAAATACAGCCATAGAACGGCGTGCGATGCTAGTTCAAACCGCAAGCGGACGCGAGCTCAGTCGAACATGTAGCCTACGTTCGTTAAATATTTATATTATCTAGTATGGGGTGGGGTGGGCTGCAGGGTGCCATTCGATGGACCGCACTCATATAGAGTTTCTTATCCATGCCCTCATTTATCAAGCGTCTGGTTTTGCACTGCAGAGTTTGGAATCAGGCCCCGCCCCTCTCGCGGCCGGGCACTCCCTGCAGAGCCTGCTTACAGGTACAGGCAGGCCGTGGTGCGGCGCGCTGGGCGGAGGGCGATAACAAGTCCTTTAATTAGATTACCCTGATTGTTCAAATTTCTCGACTACGATCGACCATTTTCAATGGAAGTCATTTTGTGTTCATTTCACATTCAACAAAGATGCCGGTGCATCGAAACATAATTGAAGTTGGATAATTGAAGATCAATTGCCAAATAAACTGAGTTATCAATTGTCCGCGTGATTCGATTATCGGCTTGGTTATAAATCTGGTCGAGTGCTAATCTCTCAATTATTGAAATCTGTTTTAATCGCCCCGCGCGAACTAAGATCGTTCTGGAGATAGCCCACCACCATAAAGAGGCAATCCGTTGTTTAGCTTTGAAATGTTGGCTACATGTGGGACCGCGTCGGCTTCCGTTCCGCTCTGGCAGCGCACGGTGTGAGCGGCGTGTGCTTGCGCTGCAGGGCCCAACACGCCGGGCAAGTTCATCGTGTGGTTCCGCAACGAGACGACGCTGCTGGTGCTGTGGCAGCCGCCGTACCCGCCGGGCGCGTACACGCACTACAAGGTGTCCATCGAGCCGAAGGACGCGCGCGACTCCACGCTGTACGTGGAGAAGGAGGGCGAGCCCCCGGGGCCCGCGCAGGCCGCCTTCAAGGGCCTCGTGCCGGGCCGCGCCTACAACATCTCCGTGCAGACCGTCTCCGAGCCCCAGATCTCCGCCCCGACCACCGCGCAGTACCGCACCGTGCCGCTGCGGCCCCGCAACGTGACCGCGCCCAGGCAGCACCTGCGCGAGACCGCGTTCCGCGTCACCTGGCTGCCGCCCGCCGACGAGAGCGAGTTCGAGAAGTACCAGGTGTCGGTGACGAGCGCGGCGCCCGGCGGCGGCGGCGGCGGCGGCGGCGGCGGCACTGCGGCGCGGCGACTGGCGCCCGTGACGCGCGCCCGCAACGACACGCCCTCCTGCTGGTTCGAGGGGCTGGAGCCGGGCGCGCACTACACCGTCACCGTCAAGACCATGTCCGGCAAGGTCACCTCGTGGCCCGCCACCGCCGACCTCACGCTCAGTGAGTACCCCGGCCCACCCCGCCTCATCCCGCCTCACTCCGGCCCAGCCCGGCTCAGCTTTTAGTTCATTCTGACGATTGTTCTCAAGGTGCTTGTAATGATACAGCTGACATCAATTTCATAATGACCTGGAAGTATTCCAATACCATGAAACAAATCATCAAAATCAGAAATGGAAAGCGGCAAGACCCCTTATTGAACCAACATGTGCGCACACGCCTTTGCCCGGGACGCTCTCTGCGCTCCCTATTTTTGTAATAATAAACTAAAGAGTCTTATTTGTACATACCAAGTGCAAACTGCGCTCGCCAAATAATGCTGAATAAACACCACAGTATGACTGAGGTTTTAATTTACATTTCTGAATATTATTACGAGTATAATGGAGACCTAATGTCAAAAATGTACTAAATAAGGGAGAGTACATTAAAGTCCGCTCCGGTGTCAAATATATCGACAATGTTCTGAAGGTCACTCTGTTGTTCCGCCGTTGTAAATGTAAAAGCGGTGCCGTTGTCACAACCCTCTGGCACGTGCCGCCGCTACGACTTTGTTAGTGGCACATGTATTGGTGTGGGTCGGCAGGGTCGGCAGCCACTCCCGAAACGCTGCCAGTGGTATTTGGTTTCGTACGGGGTATTCGATTGCAGCAGAGTCGCTTGTCGCCTCTCCGATACACTCCGCTTTCCGAATCGGCGCTAGGCGCTATCCGCTGAGCTCCTTACTGTGTACGCACGTGGCCCATCCCGTTCTATAAAACAAATATCGGCAAACGGTCCTCTGCCAATACATTTTTCTCTAGTTATAATCGTATTTGCATCCCTTTCCTTCCTTACCTTCAGACGAATATAAGATTTCGCCGTGCCTAGGAATGTACTATAACATGTATTTAGCATTATTTTACTCTCTTTACTTATTTCCCTATATATCTAATCAATTGACGCTAGCGGTATGAGTTTGACATGTGTACTTTCCGATTTGTGAGCGAGCCGCGCGTCGCGTTGCAGAGCCGCTGCCGGTGCGCGGGCTGCAGTGGCGGCTCGCGGGCGCCGCGGTGCTCGTCTGGTGGACTCCGGCGAAGGGCAGCCAGCAGGATGAGTACCAGGTACTGGCCGTCCTCGGCGCGGCGACGAGCCTCGTTACCAGTTGGGACTATTCTACAAAAAGATGGCGTCACCGTGCACTCTTGTGAAACTGTCAATTGCAATTGTATGTTTTAAATCGCGACCGCTTGCGGCATCGGCGACGCCTCTGAACGGTGTGAAGCAGCCGCACGCTGCAGCTCCGGCGCGCCCGCCCCGCGGCTCTAGGCGGCCTGCGCCCCGTCTCACTCTCTCCAGTGGCAGCTTATAAAAACAGTCATTATGAATAACATGACAGAATGATTATTGATTGGAAGGCAAGCGGCGTTGACGTGTGTGCGTGTGTGCGTGTGCGCAGGTGTCGTACAGCGAGGGCGACGCGACCGACGCGCTGACGACGGGCGCCACCAACGTGACGCTGGACGCGCTGCTGCCGGGCCGCAACTACACGATCACGGTGAGAGACAGCATACAGTACAGCGCGTACCGTCACGCGCCGGTTAGCGGGCAGCGGCAATGCTGACGGGCAACTCGGCAGGTGCGGGCCGTGTCGCGCGGCGTCGAGTCCAACGCCAGCTCCGTGTGGGCGGCCACGCCCCCGCTGCCGCCGCTGCTGCAGGGCGCCGCGCCCGCCCCGCCGCGCCAGCTGCGCCTGGCCTGGCGCGCGCAGGGCTCCTCCCGCCAGGACGAGTACCGGCTGCGCTACCGGCGCGCCGACGGGCCCGCGTCCGCCCCCGACGCCGCCTACGCCGAGCTGGCCACCGCCGACGCCGGCTGCACGCTCGAGGACCTGTTCCCGGGCGCCGTCTACGAGGTGCAGATCCAGGCGCTCAGCCACGGGCTCGCCAGCGCGCCGCAGACCGTATACAGGCCCGTCCGTGAGTGCCCCCTCTCTCTGCCTCCTCACTGCCTGCCTCGATTGACCTCGTCACAGAACGAGGAGACGTCTTTATTCAAAAACATACATATTTTAGAACTTTAAAAGTACAATTTGAATCGGTTGGACCGGGATATGCACGGAAACCGAGAGGAGCAAGAGCACGTGTGTCGGCGCGCGGCAGGTCACGGCAGCGCCGCCGCCATTGCTGAGGAACTGGTGTGCGCCCGAGCACCGCGCGACTGTGACGGTTCCAATACAAAAACTAATGGAATCATGTTGTACTCAGCGATGTGACAGTCCGAGTGCGCCCCGAGCACATTTAACTGTTCATACGGAATCAGCCGACCTGGTCCTTAATGAGGCAGCATCATCGCTGACAACACGGGCAGGGCGCGGCTGTTGTACAATAGATACAGACGCAAACGATTTCAGACACGGCTGGCCCCGTGTTTAAACTGTACAATGTTATTGACGTTTTATATTTACCATAAATGATAAGAGTAGCGGGCGCGCAGAGGCGCAACGGCCGCACCTGTTCCGGGGCGCGCGCCGAGCAGTGCGCAGCCGCTGTCGCCGGACTCGGGGATCTAGCTCCGTCGAGTTCCGGCTGACAATCGGCGCTGTATCGTTGTTTTTCTGAACGTGCGGCTGTGTGCCAGGTCCGCTGCCGGCGCAGTCGCTGGTGGTGCGGCGCGCGACGTCCAATAGCGCGCTGGTGCAGTGGCGCGGCCCCGACCCGGCGCTCAGCGCGCTCGGGCACTTCGCGCTGCGCTACCGCACCGATACCGCCGACGCCAACTGGACCGCGCTCGACCCGCTGCCGGCCGACGCCACACAGGCCGAGGTAACCCCCCGCTGGCGACTGCGTTGCGGCGTGGTCCCGCGACGGAGTGTGTACGAGCGTGTGCCCGGTGTGCGCAGATCGCGAACATGACGCACGGCGAGCGCTACGTCATCGAGCTGGACACGGGCAGCGAGCGCACGCCGGCCGGCGACGCCGCGCTCAGCGACCGCCCGCTGCGGGGCCGGCACACCGTGCGTGAGTACGCGCGCGCTCTGTTGCTACACGCGTTGCTTGCTTTGCGAACGGCGAACGGCAGCGCCGTCCCCGCTGACACATTTGCAACTGGCAATATACCACGTTAGTGGGGCAGCGGTAACTTCAGGAAGGGGGCCATTAAAACAATCATCTTGTGTACTATAATATAACTTCTCGCAAGAATGAATAACTAATGAGATACAGGTACCTATAGATTTACATAGTAAAAGTATAAAGAGGCAGCCCTAGCAATCGTATGTTTCTCCGTGTGTACAGATTTCCCTTTACTGGGTCATGAGCGGGGAGATTGAATTGAAACCACTAGATACAGATGACCACTGGTTTAATTACTTCACATAATATAGCACGTCAAACCAATACTTGATATCTCTTTTGTTTCTCAGTCGTTTCGTCACTTCGTCACGTGGCACCTTTGCCTTATATGCAGCTGCTGTGAACGAAACTATAACGCGGTGCAATTTGGCACAGCGCCATCTACCGAGCCGACCTGCATCACGCCATAGTCTGCTCACAGCAGCTGACTACTGTCCTTTTACTCGAGCGCCGCGTATCGACGACCCACCAAAGATAAATACCTAATGTTGATGGGCATGCACCTAGTAATAGATTTTAGTGCGTGGTCGCCCGCCATTACTTTTAGGATTCAGGAATTCATTACCGTTTCAAATAATCACAGTACGTCCATAGCGCCATAATTGTTGGTCCTTCGAGCCGGATGTGCTTCTGATAAAGATGATTTTAATTCTTCAAGACGAGTTTAGATAACTCTGATGTCGAAGCCAGGTAACTATGTGTTCGAGATTCATAACTCCGGCTTGTTGATGTTTCCCAATACACATTTTGCAAAAGACTAGCGTCGCTACTGCAACCTCCTCTGGGAGGCTCGTAGAAATGTGCACTCAGGTAATGTGTAAGCAATAATGATCGAGGTCAGTGTCGGTGCTGGATCATTTAGTAACGATAGCGCAATACATCAGCGGCGTGTCGCAGGACCGAACCCGGTGTCCAACGTGGAGCAGCTGGTCGACACGCGCAACATGAGCATCGAGTGGCCGCGGCCCGAGGGACGCGTCGAGTGGTACTCGCTGCGCTGGTGGCCCACCGACGGCGCTGACACCGGCAGCGGTGGCGGAGCGCGCAACCTGACCGCCGCCAGCGAGGCGGGCGCCGGGCGCGACGAGCGCACCGTGCGCGCGCTCATCGGCGGCCTCGAGCCCGGCGCCGGCTACGGCATCTCCATCGCCGCGCACTCGTACAACCTCAGCAGCGACACGTTCACCATGGAGACGCGCACGCGTGAGTGCCGGCCCCGACCGACTGCCCGTCCGCTCTCAAACAATCGAACACAACTTCCACTTATCCAATTGACGTCTGCTAAATTGAACATGTTTTTCTTATTTTTGCTTGAAATTGTATCACTAAACAATCTTCTATCTCTCCTAAAAATCTTCTACCCACATAAAAATACGCTCGAAATCGGAATCACCGTAATAGTTTGTGTAACCGGCAAGCGCGACCGCATGACAGCGGGGGCGCATGTCGACGCGACAGTGCGCCCCCGCTGCCTCGGAGCCAGCCGAGTCACGCGAAGCGCCCGCCGTGTGCGCAGGTCCCGTGATCCAGTCCGACATGAGCATCGTCACGGAGCCCGTCGACGACGAGGCGGCGCCCGACTCGCTGCCCAGCATATACGTACGTATGCACCCACACACCCACACACCCGCACACCCGCGCACTCTATTCATTGCTACATATTCCTTATCAGGTTAAGGACTTTTTTAAAAGTATATGTGCCAGATTCGGACGTAACGTTATGATTGTTGAGAGAAAACATTTTTAAAGCTTCTAGACAAGAATTTTTCACCCTCTTGACAACAAACATTATTAAAGCTAAAGTTTTTGCGCAATCTAATATAATAGACCGGAAAAAAAAGTGTGTTTTTTGCCTACAAACATTTTATTTTCTAAACAACTACATGGAACCGATAGCCTGTTTATATAACTTTATTTTGCTTTTTTTATATGCTTCCTACGCTCTTGTATCGCAGAGACATTGGAAATTAAAAGAAAAACTACCCTTTTCTCTTTGACTATCGATATCTCCGCAAACAATGATTACAAGGAAAAGGACAGTTTCTAAAACAAAAATAAATTCCATAATAAAATCCTACTGAAACATTAAAACGAAAAAAAAAAAAACCGTCGACTTGGTAAAAATTGAAAAACATAATTTCCTCCTTCTTTTGGCAAATCGACTGCATCTCCGCAAATATTAGGTCCTTACATATGAAATTGGCGTTTTGTATGGGAGTAACAAAAAGTCGAATATTTTTTAATATAATATATTTAATTAATCAAAGTATGAACCATTATTTTCTATGCACTTTTGCCATCTCATAGGTAGTTCATTGATCCCTTTACTAAAAAAACCAGTCGGACGGGAATCAATAAAATCTTTGAAGGCGATTTGAACTGCCCCATCGGAGTTGAATTTTTTCCCTTGCAAGAAGTTATCCAAATTTCGAAAAAAATGGTAATCTGTTGGAGCAAGGTCCGGGGAGTACGGAGGATGTCTTAGACTTTCCAATTGAAGCTCTTCTAATTTAGTAGCCGTCTGTTGCGCAGTGTGTGGTCTAGCGTTGTCGTGAAGCAGCAGTGGCGTGGAGCGATTGACCAGCCTAGGTTGTTTACCCGCTAGCTTTTCCATCATGGTTTGCAATTGCTGACAATAGACATCAGCCGTAATAGTCTGGCCAGATTTGAGAAAACTGTAATGAACAATACCGGCACTAGTCCACCAAACGCTTACAAGTAACTTTTTTGGGGTTAATTTTCGCTTGGGGCAGGATTTGGCTGGCTGGCCAGGATCCAACCATTGCGCTGAGCGCTTCCGATTATCGTAAAGAACCCATTTTTCATCACAGGTAATGATTCGGTTTAAAATACCTTCATTATTGTGCTGGTTTAGTAATGTAACGCAGCAGTCGACGCGCGTTTGCCGGTTTGCTTCAGTCAATTCGTGAGGTACCCACCTTTCAAGCTTTTTAATCTTCCCAATTTGCTTCAAGTGAAATAAAACAGTTTTATCACTAACATCGCAGCCTGCAGCTAACTCGGACGTGGTTTGCGATGGATCCGCTTCCACAATAGCCTTCAACTCTTCATTATCAACTTGAGTTTCAGGCCGTCCACGGGGCTTGTTCTGCAGGTCGAAATTTCCAGAACGAAAACGTTGGAACCAAAAACGAACTGTGTTTTCTTTTGCAACACGACCGCCATACACATCATTCACCCTTCGAGTTGTTTCCGCAGCACTAGTGCCACGGCGGAACTCGTACTCGTAAATAATGCGATATTTTAAGTTTTCCATTTTGTAAAATGAGTGACGCAAACAAAAAAAAAACAGAAGAAAAAAACAAATGAATGACGATCATCGAAGCACAAATACATGAGTCTATAGCTGTACAAATTTGAATTTGGAATTCCTTACCAAAGAGGAGAAATTTGTGATTAAAGTGGCCAGTACGAAAAACGCCAATTTCATATGTAAGGACCTAATATTAATAGGAAGGCCGAGGAGACTTCCAGGGACACCGCCCCCGCCGGCCGGGCCCCGTGCAACCGGTCCGCAACCGGTCCGGCCGACGACTTGACTCTCCCGGCTGATCAAAATTTTGGAAAAATTACAGAAGCATTTGTCTTCAGTAATGTGTAATATTTATTTATGTATGGGCTATCTATCAACAGTTCCATTGCAAAGATTTATAAATATGAAATAAATATTATTTTATTTTTTAAAACATTGATCGATCAAGCAAGAAAAACAGTTTAATGGATTGATTTGCAATTTTGCAAGACTAAAAGAGAGTACATTGAGGTTAAAATATTCCTTTTTTTAACCCTGGGGAAATCCCTAACGGTCCTCAGGGGGCGATGAGGGTTACCCCCCTGGTGTGTCGGGCATGCACAAACTATAATCCCCGGGGTGTTCCTTCTCCCGCCTGCCGAGTGCCAAGGGCAAGGCTGAGCCATCTCCCTCGGCACCCGGCGACGTCTGGCCTTCTGCAGGCCCCGCCTCGGTTTAAATATTCCTAAAAGTCATGGCCTTCCTATAAATATTCGCAAAGATTTACCAAAACAAGAAAAAACAAAATCGACATTACGCGGGCGAGTTTTTCATTTTGTCATAACGTGTCAGTAGGACCTTCTTACATGGAGTTTATTTAAGTTTTAGAAACTGTCCTTACATTTTCCTTGTAATCATCATTTGCTGAGATATCTATAGTTAATGAGAAAAAGGCCATTTTTAATTCAATTTTCAATATCTCTGCGACAAATGAGCGTAGCAAGTATTTAAAAAAGCACAATAAAATTAATTAGTTGCTGGCTCCCTTCACCGTTGCGTGTAGCTTATAGAGTTGTAAGGAGGAGCCATCCGCGCAGGTCGTGTACACGCCCACGCCGGAGTCCGCGGCGCAGTTCGACGAGTACCGGTTCCGGCTCGAGGGCGCCGGCGGCGAGCCGCAGACCGCGCGCCGGCCCGCGCGCACCGGCCTCGCCGAGAAGGTGCACTTCCAGCGCCTCGTGCCGGGCCGCCTCTACAACGTGACCATGTGGACCGTCTCGCGCAACGTCACGTCGCACCCGGTGCAGCGGCAGGTGCGCGTGCAGCCGCGCCCCGTCGCGCGCCTCAACGCGACCCACGTCGGCGCGCGCGACGCCACGCTCGCCTGGGACCGGCCCGCCGGCGACTACACCGACTTCGAGGTGCAGTACCTCGCGGCCGCCGACAGCCTGCGCACGCACACCACCGACCGGCTCGCGCTCACCGTGCGCGACCTGCGGCCCCACGCGCTCTACGAGTTCACCGTGCGCGTGCGCTCCGGCACCGTGGACGCGCTGCGCGCCGAGTCCGTCTCGCGCAGCGTCGAGGTGCGCACGCGCGAGGCGCCGCCGCCGCCGCCGCGCGACTTCCGCCCGGCGGACGCGGCGCCCTCGCGGCTCGCCTTCGCCTGGGACCTGCCGCCGGCTGACGCCAATGGGCTGCTGCGCCGCTTCGTGCTGGAGTACGCACCGCGCGATCGCCCCGGCGAACGGCGCGAGGTCGCCTTCCCGCCGGAGGCGCGCTCCGGCGCCGTCGAGGGCCTCGCGCCCGGCGACACGTACGAGTTCTGGCTGCGGGCGGAGACCGGCGCCGGGGCGGGCCCGCCGGCGCACTGGCGGCAGCGCATGGCCATAGCGGCGCCGCCGCGGCCGCGCGCCGACTCGCTGCCGGTGCCGGTGCGCCGGTCGACGACGACGGTCGTGGTGCGGTTCCTGGCGGACTACTTCTCGCCGGCGAACGGCAACGTGACGGCGTACACGCTGGTCGTGTGCGAGGAGCGGCGCAACGAGTCGGGCGCGCGGCTGCCGTCGTGGCGCGACGTGCACCGGCTGCCGGCGTGGCCGCCGTACCAGGTCACGGACCCGTACTACCCGTTCCACGCGTCGCCCGTCGAGGAGTTCACCATCGGGTCGGAGCGCTGCGAGGGCAGCGGCGGGCGCGCCTACTGCAACGGGCCGCTGCGCCCGGGCACGCGCTACTACGTCAAGCTGCGCGCCTTCACGGCGCCCGACAAGTACACCGACACCGACTACTCGCCCGTGTACACAGGTGCGTCCCCGTGTACCCCGGGTTGGGGGGTATCCTGCATAGGAGCATCAGGACCGCTGTGAGGGCAGCGACCCCGGTGCGTCAGACCCTTATTGACTAAAAACCCCCGGGGTGGCCCTCTGATTGCTCCACCCAGGCCTGAGAAACCAAATTCGTCCAGACTCCCAGGGAACAAAAGGTCTTGTTGAGGCTACCTCTCCGGGAGGAGTAGGAGTAAAAGTCCACCACTTCAAAACCTCTCCGTCAGGCGGCGCCGCCGCTGCACCGTGCACCGCCTCCCTCTACTCCGGGCAGCACACTCCCTCAACTCCACTGCCCGGCGAATGCATATTGTTAGTAATTTAATCTTAAAAAGGGGCAAAATCTTTTAAAGTGGAGGTAAATAACGGTTACATCGTAACAGGTGTTAACTATCCATTTATATGAAACCTCCTGCCCATCACTAGTTATGATCAAGTGACAGACGTCGAACGCGCGCGCTCTCGCCGCGGACACACCGCTGCGGATTGCATTATTACAGGTTACACACGGGCGCACGGACGCACGCTCCGGCCTTCTCCGCGCCTGCAAATGTATAACTCTACGATATCTATAATGCTGCACCTTGCCGCCGCAGCCCGGTATCGCATAGAGTGTAGAGTGTAACGCCGCGACCTCTGTCTGTCCTGCGCAGAGGTGGACAACACGGCGTGGATCATAGGCGCGTGCGCGGGCGGCGCCCTGCTGGCGGGCGGGGCCCTGGCGCTGTTCGCGGTGCGCCGGCGGCGGGCGAGCCGCGCGCACCCGGCGCACGCCGCGCCGCCCGGGCCGCACCGCACCTCGCGGCCGGTGCGCGTGGCCGAGTTCCCGGAGCACTACCGGCTCATGGCGGCCGACTCCGACTTCCGGTTCAGCGAGGAGTTCGAGGAGCTGAAGCACGTGGGCCGCGAGCAGCCGTGCACCGCCGCCGACCTGCCCGTGAACCGGCCCAAGAACCGGTTCACGAACATCCTGCCGTACGACCACTCGCGCTACAAGCTGCAGCCCGTCGACGACGAGGAGGGCTCCGACTACATCAACGCCAACTATGTGCCCGGGCACAACTCCCCGCGCGAGTTCATCGTGACGCAGGGCCCGCTGCACTGCACCCGCGACGACTTCTGGCGCATGTGCTGGGAGTCGGGCTCGCGCGCCATCGTCATGCTGACCCGCTGCGTGGAGAAGGGCCGCGAGAAGTGCGACCGCTACTGGCCGTACGACACGCGGCCCGTCTACTACGGCGACATCGCCGTCACCGCGCTCAACGAGAGCCGCTACCCCGACTGGACCGTCACCGAGCTCATGCTGTGCCGCGGCGCCGAGCAGCGCGTGCTCAAGCACTTCCACTTCACCACCTGGCCGGACTTCGGCGTGCCGGACCCGCCGACGACGCTGGTGCGATTCGTGCGCGCCTTCCGCGACCGCTGCCCGCCGGACTCGCACTCGCACTCTCGGCCCGTCGTCGTGCACTGCAGCGCCGGCGTCGGCCGCTCCGGCACCTTCATCACGCTGGACACCGCCCTGCAGCAGGTGACGACCTTTACGACCCCGCTTGGATATCAGAGCAGCGCTGGGACTAAAATGCAATTTTAAAAAAATTGAAGCGACACTGCCTCACCAGTGACGTCCGACCCCGTCCGGGCGCAGGCGGGCTCAGGCGGGCCCAGGCCGGCTGGCGGCGCTCGGTTGCCACAAAAAATTGAGTTTGAACAATATGTACGTGTCCCCGCGTGAGACGGGGCGGCCACGTGCGCGGTGTGGCCCACGCGAAGGTCGCTGTAATACAATAAGGCGCCAGTCGGGAACGTGCGTACGCAATTGTGCAATGTTCGCCCTGACAATAGAAATATGCTTAACCAAATTGTCCAGAAATAAATGTAAATGGACAATTCTCGGCTAAATTGTCGTTTTACGATGAAGGTTATTGTGAGCAGTTTGTTTTTAAATGTTTATAAGAAACACTGAATTCGTACTTCCTTAAAACTATAGTTGAATGACGGACCGGCGTCCGGAGTGATGGGCTCGGCGCGGCCGCCGCGGCCATCTGCCATGCGCGGACACGCGGTGTGCCCGCGAGAGGCATGACGCACACACGCACACGCACACACACACACATCCCCTAACTATATTATAGAAGAGGCAACGATGTCCTTGTTTTTAAGTTGATGCGGTAATTGTATTTTATTAGATTTGCTGGTTTTAACAGTACAGACGGCGTCCCCGCGCCGTCCCGTACGGGTTGCGCCGCGCCCTCTCAAACAGTGCAAACCAGCGAAGGTCTCTTGGGTCCATTCGACAACTCGATAGGAGTAGATGATTTTCAAACAGATTTCCTTTAATCATAGTAAGAAAATGCATAACCTCTAAAGAGAATGTGTCGTTGCACGGATGCGCCGCGGCAGCTGGCCGGGCGCGCGGAGCACCTGGACGTGTTCGGGATGGTGCACGCGCTGCGCCGCGAGCGCGTCTGGATGGTGCAGACGGAGCAGCAGTACATCTGCATCCACCAGTGCCTCGTCGCCGTGCTCGAGGGCCAGGAGCTGGCCGCGCCGCCGCCGCCGCCGCCGCACACCAACCACCACCACCACCATCTCAACCCCGCATTCGAAGGTACGCGCCCCACCCCCCAGCGCGCCCCCAATACGCGACCGGTGGACACGCACTCGCTGAGCGCAGCGGCGGCTTGCTGCGCAATTTAGTCGCCTATTCATCTTTACATCGGTCGTACATCGATGGCGCCAGCTCGCCCCTTCCGGGCCTGTCGGTGCGAGCGGGCACGTGCTGCGGTTGCCGTAGTGACAAACCTAAAGCCAGGGAACAGGACAGGTCGGGGACAGGCTGTTGATCAGATCCGGTCCCGCGCACCTCCCGGCGCGTGCCGGCCCTCCTGTGCACGTGCACCCGGTTGGCGTCGCCTCCTCCACGCGTGTAAATGATGGCGCCACGCCACGCCATGCCATGACATGCCATTTTAGTAGAAGCGAGCTTTCGTGCCCCCGCGTATGTCTACATTCCACGTTTGTATTTAACCGAACTATATTGATTATTTGCAGAATCGCATCGCACATTGCGCCCGGGCTCGATCTAATACATTAGTACGTTTCATACACCGAAAGGTGGCGCGGCGCGCACCGGCCGCCCGGGCACCGGGGCCCGAGTGCGGCCGGGGCTGGTTCCGAGACGCGACGCGCCGCGGCCCCGGTGCCGTTGTCGCCAGAGCTGGCATTAAACTGGCAATGATTTAGCAAAGGAGCCCGCGGCGGAGTAGCGCCCGGCGCGTGACGTCACTCGGCGCCGGGCGACCGTCCGGGACCGCGCACCGGCGCCGGCGCGGGCGCGGGCACGGGCACGGGCACGGGCACGGTGGCGACCGCCCGCCGCACGCACACGTGAGCGCTCAGTGTCACCCGCCGCACGCTACACTAACCGCTGCCTGCATGCGCCGACCGCCCCCCGCCCCGCCCCGCGCCGCGCCCGCCCGGCGCAGAGTGATCACTCACACACACACTCTCGCTGCGTGTTACAGATGACGAGGGCATCGCCGAGTCCGGCATGTGAGCCGAGCGCGGACACCGTGCGGACCCCGCGCGCAGAGGCGCCGGACGCGACGCACCAGCGCCATCGCCAGCGCCAGCGCCATAGACGTGTAGTTTTGTACAAATGTATATGTGAAGTGATTGTGTGCGCGAGTGCATTGCTAGCGGGGGCAGCCGGGGCACGGCCGCTGGCTCCAGATTACAACCTCGATTCGACTGCACCAATTGGTCCGGCAGTGCGCGAGCAGCCGTCGGATCCTGTCAAGCGTGACTCGGCCTGCACGGTATCGGACCGGTCCGTGGGCACTCGCGTCTTCAAAACTTATTCAATGAGTCTACACTTTACATTTTGTCTGTTCCGCGTCAATTTTAGACACATTTTTATTTATCGGCCATCAGTCATTCGGGCGGCATACAAAGCAGCCCGCTTGGTTCGGCGGCCCCCTGCGCGCCGCAGCCTCCGGTGCGGGCTGCGCGGTCGCCTCCGTCAAACGTCTCTCATGGAGAGATATTTTACGATTTAATAAAAATTGAAAAATAGAAACAATATATTACAGTTAAGTTAGTAGAGTCACACAAACATTAAATAATAGTTTATCTGTGCAACGATAAACAAAATAACTGCACTCGCACTTGATCAAGAAACATAAATAGGGTTCCCGAGCGTCAGTTTGCTGAGCAGCGCGCAGCCGGGCGGCCGGCGGACCCTCGCTCGCGCCTGGCACGCGGCACGCTCCAGACGTTTGCAACGCGAATGCTCACAGAGCCGCGACCGAGTCGCGACTGCCGGGATCGGACGCGCGCCTTAACATTAAACTGTAAATTAATTATTATTGCGTCCGTCCAATTGTTACGGCTCATGCTCTAACACTGCTGTTCGGTTCAGACATGATTCGGTCTTTAAGCCGACAGTACATTTGAGTGCGGCCAGAGGGCGTCCCCCGAGCCCACTCCCCCGCCCCCGCCGCCGCGGATGAATCTCAGTCGTACTCAATGTTCAATACGGTGCAGTGTATTGGTGTTACGAGGCGCCGGGGCCGCTGGCGCCGTCTCTGTTCCGAGATCGTCTTCTAGACACAGTCTGTACTGCTCGCGTAGTTGTAAAGGCTCCACCGGCACGCTCGCAGCCAGCAAGCAGCGCGTGCGGCGCCAGGGGCAGGCGACACCCGTCTCGCCGGCTAGCTCTCGGGCGGCGCCAGGGGCGTTGCTTTAAAACTATTTGAATCAGTAATTGGTTTGCTTTTTCCAAAAGTTCAGTTCATGACTGTTTCTAATTATATTATTTTTACAACCGAGTGAGATCAGAAAAGTTGAAATTATACAAATTGTTAATGTGTTATATATTTTTGTAAAAAGACGATAGAATACGAGCAGTGTGAGCGAGACAGCGACAGGAGTGCGGCGCACCCCCGCGGGAGTGTGACGCGCTCGTGCGCTGCAGCGCCGTTGTTCGCTTGTATTATATGTCAATAAGCGCTAATGTACTTAATAAATAAATAACTAACAACGGACACAGACATCGTTTCTCGTGGTGCGAACCATTTCCCTGAAAAATACCATCTTCTTGAAAATAACCTAAATATTTGGGACTTTGTTTAAAATCGTTTAATTAATTTGTGTAGTAATATATTTACAGATTCAACACTTTTTAATAATGATATATATATAATGTGCTTATATAAGTTTTAGGAACAAAAACAAATGAGTTTCTCTGAAATCAAAGAATGTTTATTCAATACAATTGTAAATTTACACAACAACACACACCGCTTATCCCAGTCTCACCTGAAACCAAAGAAACAACCATAAAAGCTATTGTTCCGTCTTTCTAGTGATATTTATGGGAAAGTTAATTATTCTGTGCGATATCTTTGGTTGGTTTTGGTTCGTTCAAATGACCCTAGTGACAGCTTTCAATTCTAGGCCAATGAACAGCGCCGATACCGACCATCGTGTCTAGAGATAGTATAGATACTATCTTTACATATATCGTCGCGCTATAATACCCTTTACGGGGTGAGCAGAGATAAATTAGTGGGTGTATCCGCATTGCGGCTTGTGCCGCGCCCAACGTGACCAGTAGCACAGCTTACCGCCGTCATCAGGGCGCTTACATATGCCGTTTCCATTAGATGGCATACATGTTTACTCACGAAGTTTTCCTTCAGTGCTGAACACACGTGGCGCCTGCGCACGCGCGTCACGTAGACAGCCCAGAGGCAGCCGGGGCGCGCGCCCTGCCGCCCTGCCGCTAACCCACCGATAATATTCGCGTCGTGTCCGGGACATGGCCGCGAAGCACGGCGCACGGCTTCACACAAACATTGCACATGTTATATAATCATTATTTTGTAATGTGGCGCCAATAGAAGCGCGGAATAGTGAACTCTATTGCAGTATTTAAAATGGGAACCAGTAGGGGTAAGGGGCACACACTAACCGTGTGATCCTCGCGGCCCTGGCGGCGTCCGTTTATTTTTCCTTCCTGCTTGTGGCGTGGCGTGGCGTGGCGTGGCGCCGCTACATACGGACGAGTTATAATTAAGGACACGCACTTAGGTGCCTAGATGTAGTACCATGGATGGGCGTAATCATGATAAAATTAATCATGATTACTTGTAATCTCCTTACTTTTAATCAAGATTACATGCGTAATCATTAATCTTGATTACAGTAATCATTCAATTAATAATGATTATTTTAATGATTACGAGTTCTGGCTGAGAGAGAGACCGATTTAAATACTCATTTATTTAATTTTTCATGTTTCTTAGTTCGAATTTGCTGACCCCGAACATCAGTTTCGTTGAGCGATTCATTATAAGGGTCTGTACAGTGTATTGTGTTTAGTATATTATAATGGTTTTGATTTTTCATTACTGAAGTTGGTGTTAAAATCACTGGCCGAAATGAGTGGAAGTTTATCTAAATTTTTGCCAACCCCTCCCGCCCCACTATCCGCTGAACGACACCCCCCACTCTCCGCTAAACGATACACCCCCTCCCCATTCTTCGCTGGACGATACCACCCCTCCCCACTATTCGCTTGACGCCACCCACCACTCTCGACCAGAAACCATCTCCCCCACTCTCTACAGGACGCCATGCCCCAATCTCCGCTGGACGCCACCCCCTCCCACTCTCTGCTGGACGGGAACCCCCCACTCTCCACTGGACGCCACCCCTCACTCTCCACTGGACGCCACCCCTCACTCTCCACTATCCGATGGACGCCACCCCTCACTCCCTACTATCCGATGGACGAACTCTCCGCTGGTAGTCACCCCCTACTCTCCGCTGGACAAACCAAAGCCGCGCGAAAGCCATAACAAAAAGTGTCGTTACAACTTTTAGTCTTAATTTTTTCCGTCTAACCTCCTTTCGCAACGTGCGATAAGAAACTTCGTTCCAATAAATATAGGCGAGCGACGCTTTGCTGTCGGCAGCACATTTTACGTGTCAAACAGTAAAGTAATCATGATTAATTGTAATCCGATTAAAGATTAATAATCATTAATCATGATTACAAAATGTAATCGTAATCATTAATATGATTACATTTTGCCCATCTCTGTGTAGTACTGACCGCGCAGTATAGCTTTAATGAATTGAACGTATTAGTACCCACGAATGGAGATTTAAATTATTGCCCGAACAAATAATCTAATGCATTATTTAAATACAACGGGTAACACTGTTTTTAAAAATCAAAAAAGGTTGCTGTCAATAATTCGTGGATCTCGCTATCGAAGACACAATTCCATTAAAAACAATTAATCAATAATCATTGTCTATTCGTTTCTCATAAACGCGTTCATAACAACACTCAATGGCAATCTGTCAACTCTCTACGAATAATATAACCAATATATAACAATTGTCAAAACAATGACACTAATGAATTATTGTCGACAGTTGTAAAAATTTTAAGCAAATAACGATACCACAAACCGTTGTTAAATTATCAATTACAATTATAAACTTTTAATTGCAAGGAATAAAGTTTAATATTGTTTAGTATGTTGTCAGAACAACGCATTCATAATTGTCAGCTGGAAATAATTGATATGAGAATTACAATTTTGAACTTTTAGTCAAAATAAATAAAGTTTAATACTATTTAGTATGTTGTCAGAATAACGTAGTTAAGATTGTTAGTTGTGCCAATATTATATGAGAATTACAATTTTGGGCTTTAGACTGTTTAAAATAAAGTTTGATTTTATTTGATATGTTGTCAGCACAACGTAATCATCATTATCAGTTGGAAATAATTGATATGAGATTTACCAATTTGGTCTTTATCATTTATGCAATAACGTTTGATTTTGTTAAACAATTACAATAATGAAAGAACATTATTATTTTGCTAAAATATAATTTCAAAAACGTACGATTAAGACAGTAGCAAGTCATTTACGCTTTTGGATGTTAGCATATTTTTAATCTTGTTTAAGTTTTATTAAATAATAGAATAATATTTAAAATGTCAAAAATGAAGTCCACAACAACTCATATATGAAATTATTAATAAAAATGTGATATACAAAATACAAAAACAACTTGTATTTTTTGTAAAACTACTTTATCTTACAAAAGTACGATCATCAATTTAAAAATACATTTAAGTAAAAATTACACAGCATACGGGGTGGACGAGGAGTATTGTCAAACGAAGTCATCAAATCTTGGTAACCTTATTGGAACTTTGAAGTTATGCAGTAGACACTTGACCGTATAAACATTTTGAAAAGTTATGTAATATTAACAAAAATAGTGTAGTTAGTGCGAAAGCGTAGTAGTTCGTAGTTGAAATGTATGTTTTCTTGCGAATGTAACTTAATATAAATAAACATAACTATTGATTTCGTAAGAAATACTTGATGATTAGGGTTTGAACTTAGATTTTTGATTTCACAAAAAATGTGTATACGTAAAAATGTTTGGTTGTTCAGCACTCGCAGGTACAAGGAAACATTCGCCGCGGACACCGTGAACTGGACCTTACCGTACTCTGTGCATAACCAAACGGATATGTTTTTTTACATTTTATTTTACACATGCCGCCTGTCTCCACTAAATACAACATATTCATAATTTGCTTTTGTGTGATACAGACTTCATTTGAATTTTTTCGACAGTTGAAACTTTTTAATTGTCACGAAGTTTTAATTATATTCATATAATTATGTATTTTAAAAAACCGATTTAATTATTTACATTTACATATTACATTTACGAGATACATATTTAAAATATACAAGTAGATTTTTTAATATTGGTACTTTGGAGGAAATGCTATCGTACCAAGTGCTATGAATGTACCTATACCTAATCAGTAGAGATGTTGTAATGTGATGATGATGATGTCCTGGCCGGTTTCGGCCACGGCGACTGTTTCAACACCGATTAAGAAAATCGAGGTCCAGTTTTCGGAAACAGCTAATTGCGCAGGAGATATTTAAGTGTATAGCTGGACGCGCTGCCAGAAAAGCACTCTCTCGTCCGAACTCCCTCAGGCCCGATGGAATGGAGAACCAGTACAATCGGGAGGGAGCGGGATGCAGGTTTGGTTGAGTTTTCCTTCTCTGAACACCTGGTTGAATTGCGGTGTTAAAGAGATACCTTAGTCACTTTTTACGACACCGCGGCAAGAAGAGGGGGGTGCTATTCTATTCTGCCGGCAGCCACCACGGCTAGTTAATAATAATAATAACAACAACAACAACAATAATAACATAACAACAACAAATATAACGACAAATGTAATATAACATGTTATGTAAACAACAGATATGATTTCTTTTTTTGTGGAACATCGTTTTTATCAACTACCAAATTAAAATCACCGTTTAGGTCGACTCAAATCACTAAACTCTATTTACATATAGATGACATACTGTTAATACTAACTTAATACCTACATAATGTTCGATTTTTTTTTATTCTGACTCGTACACAGTGACTGCATCACACCTGATGGTAAGCATGGTGCTGCCAAAAAAACGCTAACGACTATCGATAGGCAAGAAAAACTCAACGGTAGTCGCAGCGATCATGCCGGCCTGCACAAATATCTCTTCACGTTAAGCTTAAAGGATCCCAAATCATAGGATGGCGGGAACACGCTGACCTTATATTAGTACTAGAGATGTAAATTATGTCGAGAACAAATAATTTAATGTATAGTTTAAATTCAACGGGTAAGCCTGTCCAACCTCCAAAATGAGCATACACAAAAGCAGTGGAAGAAGTAGATATGTACGTTAAAGAAGCATTTATTCCTCGGCAAGCCTGTCCTCTACAATGGCGGCGAGAACATCAACATATATGATGACCATATATGTCGATGTTCATAACCCATCTCTATATTAAGTAAAAAATAAAATAAATAAATATTTGCTCTTTATAAAGCATGGTAATATTATGCTTACATGAGTGCCTTGCGAGAGGGAATTTTCTAAAGCAGGTTATATTATAACAGACAGACGTACTAAAATAATCTCATCAAAAGTACCTCCGATTATGTTTTTAAATGGTAATTTGTCTATTTGAACAGCAGAGACACTGTACATTACATTAGCTTACAGCAGACCCGTGACGACGTATTGCACGGGAACTGTCGCACGTGTCGCAGTCCTCGGCAGAGACGGCTGATCGGTGGGTAACCTTCGGGCTCCGGCAGCGGGCTCGCGCGCCCGCGCTGCGCTGCATGTCTGCAGACTTGTGTCGCATATGTTGCTGCTTCCCAGTTTCCGCCTGATGGCCGCATACATTTATGATTTCTATGTTTAAGCGCGAATACTTCTGTCTACCTAAGAGCTAACATTCAGGAGGAAACATTATTCATAATAAAGAATTGTTACATTTCTTTTGCTGAGAATTCGGTCTTTTTTAATCACAACATCACAGCAATGATAAAGCAATTCTCATCGACAGATAACTTTTTCATTAAAAGTTTAATGATTTACACCCAGTTTCAGAAAATATCCTTAAATTTAAAAACGCTTTTAAGCGCCAATGAATCGATGAAAGTGTGAAAATTATAGAAATGTTCTCAAACTAGGAGTTAAATAGTTGACCCAGTCAATAAACAAGATTATTAAGATTGTATTTAAAATTATCTTCCTTTAGTAAGATTTAATCGGGCCGGGATAAGTTTTGCACAAAATCACCCTCGTAGGCGAGATCATTTTACAATAAAGTTTTGAGATAATTGAAACGATTAAATTATGAAAGAACTTACCAATAGCAGCGACACTTATCACAAATCACTAACTCTGTGTGTATCACCGCGTGTGTGGTGGACAGTATAGTGTCATTGAGGGAGGATTCGTGATGATACTACACTTGATTTCTAAATTATTCTGCCGCATGAGGCGAGCGCGATGCGATGCGGCACTTCAGTTTTTGAAAGCGAGAACGGTAATAATGTCATAGCCAAGATGGCGCCTCAATTTTTTTTTTGTTATATTCTCCCCATTATGAGAAAGGCACTCACGCCATACAGCCATGTCTGAGGTAATTTATTTTCTAGTCTTATTATATTTCTGTAAAATCTTCCCGCTACACTTCAATATCATTGTCGTAGTTTTAATACAATGTAATCCATCTTCATTTGTTGCTTATTGCACCATGTCTAAACACACACAATATAAACGGCAAGGAATAGTTCGTAGATTAGCGGGCAAAATCAGCGAGCCAAGGTACGCCTCACTCCGCTAGCGTCTCGCCGAAAAACCATTGATTCCCCATCGCACACGGTCGGCCGAGCATTCCACCACTGCTCGAGCCCACAAGCTCATACAACAATTGAACACGTAGCCGACCACCACAACAAGAAAACAACAATTATTCAACGACAGCACGTAAGTAATGTAACCACTCCGGCTTCGTGCTTTGCCGCCAATCGATGGCGCCGCAAATTGGGTGCGTTCATATTTTTATTGTCTCTACAGTTACGCCTTTTGGGCGGGCTAAAATGAAAATATTGAAATAGCCAATGGATCAGGTCAATGAAAGGCGAATAAAGGTTCGTAAAGCTTTCATTTTATTAGTTAAACAAATATCACTTTTATTTACAACCGAAGCAATCACAAATAATTACAACTAACGATAATGTCCTAGAACTACTCAACAGATTATTTAAGTATTTACAAGAGAGCTCGGGTCACGCGACGCCGGCGTCGGCGGTGCCGGCGGTGGCGGCGGTGGCGGTGGCCAAGGCCGGCGCGGGGTCCGCCAGGCGCAGCGCCAGCTCGAGGTCGCGCAGCACGTCGCTCTCCTTGGAGTCGAGGAGCGCGTGGCGCGTGTGCAGCGCCGTCAGGTGCGCGAACGTGAGGTGCAGGTGCGCGTGCAGCCGCAGCAGCGCCAGCTCGCGGAAGTGCGCCGCGTACAGGTGCGCCACCACGTGGAACAGCAGCCGGACCACGCGCCGCACCACGCCCTCGAACTGCGCCGGAAACTCGTTGCCTGTCGCACAAGCACGCGCGCCGCTCGGCAATTGTCTCTCACAAGAATTAAATATACAACAGGAACTCGCATATAGTCAGAGCGTGCGCCGAGCCAACACCAACTTGATGCAATCGGTGGCTCTTATCTTGCCATATACTTCGATAATAAATTATATTATGTTTGAGCAAAGTGTGAGCGAGGTGAAGGCAACGGGTATATATCCCGGCCTCGGCTCGCACTCAGTGTGGTTGATTTTCGATAGTTACGATTAGTTTTTGAACTGCAATGTGATTACCAAAAGTGTAGAGCGCTCACATTGCTCGCACTAAGCTAGCGTAAGAAAACCTAGGATTTTATCAATTTTTAACCGCGTGCCTCACGCGTTACTTACACATCATACAACTAATAACATGTATATATACATCATGGGAGACTGAGATTAAATCGGAATCAAGTTTTGAACGTCTTTAATTTACGGAAATTACCCTCCAGAATAACAGTGACGCTTGTTGGAGACTACTGCAGCTGTCCGCCTAGCCCTCCGCTGAGACACCGAGAGACAACGGATCTCATCTCGGTGCAGCACAAGTCCGTCCCGGTGCCGGAGCCGGAGCCCCTCGATCGGACTACGCAGAGCGCTTCGAGGACCGAGATAACGCTACGTGAAGAGGGCCGGCCAATCGGCTTTGATGATATTCCGATCGCAGCCACGTTGAGTTCAAGCTCAGGGTTTTATGCCACCTGTGCGACTTTGGCGTCGTATCCCAGGGCCGGATGGGACTCACACACACAATCGATCCGCCGACCAAAGGAAGGTGATCGCTTAGGGAATAGGCCCCATAACGCCTAACTATACACGGTTAGTCGGAAAGGGTATATCAAGCCAAGGCTATTGGTATATGTATCCGATATACTTAAAAAGGAATATAGTAATTTTTCTGAAAGTTGTAATTTATTTTTACATACTCAAAATAAATGATGTCATTTATTCTTAAACTTTGACAACCATAGCGACAAGCGACGCCCACTAGGGATGTCGAAAATGAAAAAAATATCGTTATATCGATATATTTTATTAAAATATCAATATCGGCGTACGATATATCAATGGAAAAATGTCGATATATCGATTAAATCTTAATAAACACGAAAGTATTTTACCAGTATTCCTTTTTATTAGACGAAATTACAAAAATATCAAGAACTAAAAGGTTATCTTCTTATTTTAATACCTATTTAAAGTATCAAACAAAAATAAATCAGACAAATCAGTATTTGTCCGGCAGTGAAAGTAGATAAACTCTGAATGAATGAATGAAATGAAAACGAAACGATGAAGAAATCGAGGAACTGTTTCAACTCGTTCAGCATTCCGTTGCTTCAAGAGGCCACATTAGCAGTTAGCTGCATTGTTGCTGGCTACAGCAACTAAAAGCTTTTCGTGGCGAGACCACAGTGACTTTAATTCTGACGTTAAAGAAAATAAAAATAGTAAACAATTCACGAGATAATAAGGTACTGACACTGACAATGACAATACTCGCAAAATGGCGGCAAATAATATACATGCATCAAATTCAGATGTCAATGCACGCAACGTAACAAAACATGATACTCAACAGTCTTAGACAACAACGTTCTTTTTTTTTCGTTCGTTCCTATCTTCTACAGTTTCAAATAATCGCCACTTCAGTGCCATAAGAATTAAAAAAATATCGTTTTCGATACAATTTTCGATACTGAATATTTTCTATGGATATATAATTTTAAAATATATCGCCCAAAATATCGATATTATGAATTGAAAATATAGAAATATCATCTAACATTTTAATTTGTTGCATGTGTATTATTTGCCGCCATTTATTTGTTTATTATTTATTTTTGTTTGATATCTTAAATAGGTCTTAAACTTAGAAGATAGCCTTTAACTTCTTGATATTTTTGTAAATTTTATCTAATAAAAAGGAATACTGGTAAAATACTTTCGTGTTTATTGAGACTTAATCGATATTTTTCCTTTGATATATCGACTCCAATATTGATATTTTAATAAATATCAATATCGATAAAAAATCGTTATATAACGATATTTTTCTTCATTTTCGACATCCCTAATATTATTACCTAAAACTTCACCAACCAATAGAAATCTCCGTAAGATTTTATAGGTCAAGGATGGTGGGTCGTTGACACACGAAGAAACATATGATTTCTAGGGCTGCCTCTTTATACTTTTAGTATGTAAATCTATAGGTACCTGTATTTCATTAGTCATTCATTTTTGCGAAAAGTTATAGTACACAAGATGTTTGTTTTAATGGCCCCCTTCCTAGGTTTTTCGCTTTATATACCCTTTCCGACTAACCGTGTATAAGCCTAAAACGGCACACTATTTAATTTGTGTTGTGGTGATACGATGAAAGTTCGCACACCTAGCTCTCGGGTCTCGCGTGTTACAAGGAGTGTTGAGAGCGTGAGTGGTGCGACCGCTTACCGTATTTAGTGGGGAAAAGGGACTCGTCGTTGACGGTCTTCTGCGTGAAGGTCATGACGTAGTCGACGTACTGCGGCGCCGCGACGCGCGTCTTCTTGCCGCGCTCGTCCAGCCACGCGTACGAGCGTCCGCCCGGGCCGGACATGTCCGGGCACGTTGTGGCCGTGCAGAACTCCGACACGGTGCCGTACAGCAGGTTCACGTGCTCGAACAGCGCCAGCGCTAAGGACAATGCACGAGCGTTACCTTCACTCGTCCGCAGTCCGAGGTGCGTCTCTCGCTGAATGCATATTCACGGGCTCAACGTATGTTGACATGCTAACCGGCCATTGGATTAACGTTAGCTCAGGGCATGGCCGCGAAGGGACTTTACTAAGAGGGAAAGCGATTTATGATATATCGCATAATAGACTGGACGGTCATGAAACTGACTCCTCATTGATGCGCAAAGAGTGGTCCGGCTTGTACGTCGCGAATTCTGTTTGGTGCTACGTGTCCCCGGCTCCTGGCGCCTGCGGGCTGACAAAGCGCTTCAGTGACGTGTTTCCCTCGCAAGCGGCGCACTCCCGCTTGCGTCGACTGACCGACAGGCCGGCGCTGCTCGATACCACTGGGAACACTGAATGCGTCACATCGCATGCGCACATTACGTCTCATTTTATTGATGACGCTTTGAAATTCTTTTCTTTTTTAATTTACAATACGACCATTTTTCACTGCGATACAGACTGTCACAAATTGGGATATAATTTTTGTTCCCATAATTATTTTGCGTAGTTTATACCACGTTCGAACGCACAGAAATAGAAAAAGATAGACTGCAGTGTATCTTGTGCTTGTATACCGGTCTCATAGGGACTGGCCAAGAGCAATAAATGATAAGTGTATTTGGTAGAGTTATACAAGGAGTTGGCGGGAGATCGTAGGTACAAGTTGAGAGCGAACACTGACTGTGCGACGCGAGCCACTCGTTGTAGTCCAGGCCGTGCGGCAGTTCGACCAGCTGCCGCATGTCCAGCTCGGGCAGCGTGCGCTCCAGCAGCGCCTCCTGCAGGTACAGCTTGGCTTCCCCCCCGGCGCCGCCCGCGCTCCCGGCCCCGCCGCCGCCTCCAGCCGGACCGCCCCCGGCCGCGTCACCCTCGCGCTCCTTGCGGCGCGCCTTCCTGCAACAACACGGGCACCGCTCCGCTGCGGTTACATCACCCGGAGGCTGCATTTGCGTCGCGGCAGCCACCGCGCGCGGACTTCTTACACTGTCCCAATATCACACGGGGCGATCGTAATACGACAACGTTACAATACATAGCAGACCATCACCGCGCCCCGCCCGTTCTCCCGCACTTATTGCATCCATTCAGAGCCGCAACATTCCCCAATACAGTTAAGCATTGCAGTGCACGTCGTTCAGCGGGAGCACTGCTGCCCCCCCCCCCCCCCCCGTTTTTGGTTATCGACAAGTACGGTCAGGCAGAAGATAGCCCTTTGCGGTCATTGGAACGTTGGCGCCCGCGCACCCGACCCCGGCAGTCGAGGCATTCCCAACGATTCACCCGCCAGGGGATGATTGGGCTAACGTCAATGTGAATTAGTCGCACCGTACGGCCCTCTCCCTGGCGGGCGGCCGGGCGGCCGTGACCGCGCGTCTCACCTGAACGGAACGGCCGCGTAGAGGTAGGAGGGCAACGAGAAGATCACACCGAGCACCAGCGCGTGCCACATTCCGCCGCCGACTGAGCGGCTGCGCACGGGAGCGAGCAGTCCGTCCGAGCGCGCGTCTCGCTCGCACCGCAGATACCGCTGAAGGTGAGCGAGCGAGCCGGCCGTGCGATTAGATACGCGAGCGCCGCAAGAGCGGGGCGCGGGGCGCGGCGCGCGGGGTGCCGAGGCGCCGACTCATTCGATAATCATAATTCGCGAATTCTGTGCGTCCTATAAAAATAACATTTCGAATGCACCGTGCACAGTGTGCGTATTGAGGACGATTATTTTAGGAAATGCGCGAGCGCACGCGACGACTCCGCACGGGCGGGCGAGCGCCGCCGCCGCCGCCGCCGCCCACGAGAGGCTCGCCTGCATCTCTCTCCAGTATTGAACGCATTAAGATAACAATTCCTTAGGTTTGTAAGTTTCATTCGGTTCTGGATAGTTTGTCATATCAAGTCAATAACATCGGTAAATTATTGAAAGTCTTCTAGATCTGCGGATCCAGACCACGCATCGCGAGTCGCAACCATTCGACGAATATTTTGAATTAGAGTTTATGTACGTTTGCAAAAGAAATATAGAACATTCTCCTGCTTGAGAGCACATGGAGTGCAGCCACAATGCTATAGGTAAATATTACTTTTGGGAGCCAAGTGTTTATTTGTATCCTTTGTTATTACTTCCGACGGGACCACAAGAACAGCTAAGCTACGCACAACAACTAAGGGAGCAAACTAGAAATCCAAATTATTTCCCGATTTTTGACAGACTGACTGTATCTCGGTGACAAATAGTAATATTGTAAATCTATAAAAAGAATTTTGAAGCTTTGAGACTAATTTTAAGATCTCTTTTGAAGATATTTTTGGAGCTACGGTTTTTGCGCTATATAAAGGAATAGACCGCAAACTAAAACAAAATTATAGTCTTTTTATATATATATATATATAGATATAGTTAAAATCTACCCTTAACCGATATCCCGTTTATTTAGCTTTAGTATGTTTTTTTTAGATACTTGTCGCCGAGATATCTGACATGAATTAAAAAGGACTCTTTAGGGCCAGTCCTTGGAATAAGGCTATAAAAAAGGACCCTTTTGTTTTTAACTATTAATATGCCAGCAAACAATGATTACATAGAAAATTGAAGGAGATTTTCTAAAACTGCAATAAACTTTGAAAGGGGCTCCCATACATTTACAGAAATAGAATCACTTTTACTTCGGTTTTAATTTTCATGTGCGGTATCATCCTTCCAAAGAGCTCTTCAAGTCAGCATTCTACGTTAATAATTCACAATTTAGTAAGCCGGCAGGGTGGCCACCCTATTTACACGTTTTTGACCTATGTACTTAGTTTCCAGGGCCGTCGTAAAAAACTATTTATTGTATTCAGTTGATACAGTTGTTCAGTTGTATTTGCAATTTAGGTAACATCCTGTCATTTTAGAACAAATACAGAAAATTGGCAAAAGTGTACAAGAAAAAGGTAATACACCATACAAGCCTTCTCAACAGACACTATTTTGTGATGTATTGCAAACGCTGCTTTATGTTGTCAATTGTTGTGTCTATGAACAATACAAGTGATACTTTATATTTAAATGATAAAGATAACAAACACTGAACGATAAATACGATATCTGTAGAGATGTGAGCGAATGCATCCGTCCGTACGGGCGCAGGTACCGGTACGGGCGCAAACCTTGAAAGAAGGATTTCAACAGCTCGGCGCCGAAGCGCGCGCAAACCAATACGGAATACGGATGAGATACACCATCCTTAAATGTTACCTAAAATACAGCTTCAAGTACCATAAGATTCCAAACTGTATTTTAAAGCAATATACCTAGGGATTCCTTAACTAAAAGAGAATCCTCATAGATCCATTTGATCGTCTGTCTTTTGTAGGCCCTAGGAGCCCTCTGTAAGCGAATGCAATTTATGAATTTTTTCTTTTGTATTTTCGTTTAGTAATCGGTTTAACTTTAAAGCAAAAGAAAATTGTTAAGGACCAGGTTCCGAAATGTCCTTTTTGCGCGTCGCTACAATCTAATAATGCTTTGAGCTCTGAAACAACTGGTAGTTGTCAAATAAACTGTGATTTCACATTTTTCCCCCACATCTAAGAAGAGGTAAAATTGAAATCCTACGTGAAATTAGTGCACACGGCTCCCAGTATCGAGGCGGCAAGGCGCCGCGAGCCCTCGCCGTGAGCGCGTCCGGTGCGTCCGGCGCGTCCGGCGCGTCCGGCGCGACGCGTGTCTTACCGTTGAGATGCGCCGGTGCGCGGGGGCAGCGCGCTTTCATCACAACAATTGCACCTCTAGACTCGCGGCGTGAACGCGACTGCGGATACTTTTCTTGCCCGTTCAGTTTTCGCGGAGTGCGATCCGTCCTGAGCCGGTTTTTGTCCCGCATCAAAGGGTTCGCGGACGTGCAAGCGGTCGCTATGCAAATTGACAGCGGAGCAATCCAACAGTGGTGAGCTTACCGGTTTTTAAGCTATCCTATCAAAATTCAATATTATTTCACGGTTTAAGAAATTGTGAAGAAATCAAAACGTTTCCTGATGATGAAGAACTATTTTGTGATGAAGGGCGTTTACTAAAGCGTGACAATGGTGCTCAAATGTTGCCTTTGTGGTCTTCTTTCATCTTTAATATTTTATGACTGCCCCATTCAGTGCCAACGTTGGAGGTTGTCTACCAAGTCAAGTATCGGTCTATTACATGTGAAACGACTCTAATTATGCTGATCGTCATGACTTGCAAGTCAACTCAAAGATGAGCGCGATTATGGTCAAGAAATAACGCTAAGATCCTAAAGACCGTAAAAAAGAATTATATTTTAACGTGTTTGATGTCTATTGGACTCATTTTATATTATTTTTTGATAATTAAATTCAATTGAATGATTTACTTTTTTTACAAAATACCGATTTTGTGTACAAATATAGCGGATTTTAGTGAGCAGCTCTATCGATTTCGTCCTCGGAAGTATTTTGATTCCCAGGCCGGCCGAAGGCGACGAGTAGTCAGCGCCGGCGCCCCGGTGGCTCTAGTCGGTCCGACACGCCGGGAGAGTGGCCCCTACTTATTTCCATCGGGTTAGCAAAAAAAAACTCTACCAATTTCGTGCTGATTTTCGAGACCACCGTAATCCGATTTAAACATTGGTGGTGACCAGTTGTGCGCAAGCGTAGTATATTATACATACCTACATGTATGAATGAGCACGGAATCGGAACGTAAAGTTTAAGAACATTCTCAAAATGTATTGCAAATCCTCAATAATACAAGGGCAAAATTGAAAAATCATACTTGGGTTCGCATCAGTTCCCTCGTGGAAACTCCAGTACCAGACTTAAAGAAAAACTTCACTATTATCTGGTATCTATACTCATTACATTTTATACTCTTATTTTCTATAATATTTATAACGGGTAACGTTTGCTTATAGGAGCTAATCTTCGAATCATCAATCCGTACGATTTAGCCAGTAAGAAATATAACAAAATATGAAAGATTCCATAGAGTCAGATGCTTGCGCCAGTTCTCACTCGGTGTAGCGGCGCCCGGCAGGCGCCAGCACACGCTGAGCCGAGTGCTCTTTGAGATGGGTAGCAGCACACAGGATACAGGACGTGACGTTATGTATTATTCTTTCATTGTTGTTTTATTTATATATAAATATGTTTATTGTATGTGGTTCCTTTGTCTCAATAAACTTTTTCTTTCTTTCTAGAGCGATGTGAGCTCGTGATCCATTATTACGTTTGTCTCAGTTGATTAATTTACTGTCTTTAATAAGTATAATTATTACTATGCTAGTGTATGCACTTATGAGAAGTGTGGCTTTATGAAGAGCCCCAAATATCCGCATAAAGCCGCCGCAACTGAAACGTCCATTCGGTACCGGTGAGCGGACATAAGTGCGAATGTGGCTCGCAAGATATTCGCGGCGCGAGCCTGGGGCCGGCGTCAAACGCGGGGCAGATTGCCTCGTCGACGGCACTGCGCGCGGTCCCGTGCCGGTCTGGGGCGGCAATGTCCGGGTCGCGTCGGTCGCGACTTACCTGTGGACAACAGAGAAACGTCTCAAACGGCACGCACCGTGCACAGCACGCAGCACGCAGCACGCAGCACTACACGGGGGCGCGCGGCAACGTGCCATACAACATAGTCTCACAATTTACTGCTCGCAATTTATCTAAAATGCAGTTATGAATTACAACCAAATGTTTATTGTTTTTATTCAGTCAGCTTCTGATAGAAACGTTCTTGTCAGTCTGTAGATTCGCCACATTATGTATATTAACAAAATATAACGGACCATTGGCTGCAGTTTTTTTTTATAATCGACTCGTCTTAAATTTTATAAAGTACAATTTTTGTTAAAAAAAAAAATATATTGTATTGATCTGAAATATAAGAGTAACTTAAATTATGTTCGGGAAATATTTTTTTTGTTCTCACTCGTCTCAGTGAGCGCACCGCGCGCGACGGAATGCAGAGAGCAAGCAAAGCAGCCAGTGCGGGCGCCGGCCGGCACTCACTGCGGTCACACCGGCTTCTACAAACATCTGTTCGCGCTTCGCTTCAAGAATCCAATATCGTTGGACGAAGGGAACGCTCTCAGCGGGAGACCAATTTTCACAAGTGATAGTAATTTAGGTATTACGCCATTAACTTATTATTGATCGGTCTCTATGACAGTTAACGACTATGGCGCCGTATGTAATATAGAGCGTGCTCCGAGCCACGTCCGTCCTGTGACGAGAGCGCGTGTCGTCGCGGAGTGAGCACCGCGTGCAAGCGGGGCAGCGCGGTTGCGGTTGCGGTTGCGGTTGCGGTTCCCGAGGCGAGCGAGAGCACATCGAGGCCGCGCATTGCCGCACGACCGCACGACCGCACGACCGCAACGCCGTCACTCGCACTCGCACACAGCACACTAGCTCCTTTCGGCATCGGCGATCAGCGATTCTACGACTGTATCGATGCTACATCGCGCTTTGGCGACTTTCTGTGTTCACATGCGGTTTAGGAATCGTGCGTTTTAGGAAGTGCTCCGATGCCGGATCGGGACGGCTGTAGTGTTCGCGATCGATAGTCAACTATCAATAGTTTGGTGGTTTGCAATGAAATCGTAGTATGGTGTTCTGTAATCTGATTTTTTTTTTAAAATGACAAATTTCTAATTATTTCTTTCTTTATTCTTTTAAAACTGTAGCATTAACAGTAACACAGGTCGGTATCTGCATAAAAAAATCTATGCAATTAAAACATACACAATACTTTTGCAGATTGGCCAACTATCTACATTTTATACTCTAAAACAATCAATACTATTTTATGTAACGTAATAACAAGACGAGCAAGACGCTAGCCTGATGTCACGGCTGCCCGAACAAGTTACAGTGCCACTACGAGTTTAAAAAATATATTTAAAAATGTCCGTTCATATCTTTGTAATATATAAAATCTATACTAATGTTATAAAGCTGAAGAGTTTGTTTGTTTGTTTGAACGCGCTAATCTCAGGAACTACTGGTTCGAATTGAAAAATTATTTTTGAGTTGAATAGACCATTTATCGAGGAAGGCTTTAGGCTATATAACATCACGATGCAATTATTAGAAGCGAAGAAATAATGGAAAATGTGAAAAAAACGAGGAAAATTATTCATCCTTGAGGGCTTCCATTGCGTGCGCTGCAAAAATGGTTCAAGATACCAAAAATATATGTAATAAAGAATTATTCCTCTTGAAATGATCTAAAAAAATGTCCACGACAGTATATGTCTATCTTTTAAGATTAAGTCACTAGAACTGTTTTTATGGTAAACAAATTTGGTCGAAATTAATACATTATTTGTTAAGAGTTGTATCAATGTAATAACATTAATCTTTATCCAAATAAATGTGTTGTTGATTAAGAGTATTTAATTGTGAACAAAATTGTCTTTGACATCACTTAATTTCAATGAACATCTTAGAAAATATTACAAAACGTTATATAGCAAAACAACGTTTCTCGGATCAGCTAGTAATGAATAATGTTCTCTAAAAGTAAGACGTGAACTGGTTATTGGATGTATCCAATACTGCCTTAGACGAGATTGATGTTTTCACTTTTTCAATGAAGCAAACAGCTACATTAGATTCCTTGGCCAGGGTGTACTTCAGTCGAAATGTAGCGCGTCACAGACTCGTGCTTGGCCAGGTGCTCGCACGTCGAATGTAGCGTGCAGCCGCTCTGTATCGCGTTTCCGAAAAGCGATGCAATCGCCTCGTGTGGCGATTCCAAGTGTGCGGGTGGAATGGCTGGTCGCCATCTTTAACTTCTAAAAAGCGACTAAGTCGCCGATCACCGATGCCAAAAGTAGCTCGTGTGCTGTGATTCTCAGTGGCTGCCCGAAGCTTCGGCTGCAGCTGTGGCTCTGCGGTTTTAACAACCTTTTGACAATTAGTGGCCTCATTTTAAATAATCTCTTCATGCTGTTTATACACATGTATTAAAATAAATCTTAGATTAAAAGATATATTTTCGCTTTTAGCCAATATTGAACTGATTTTTTTAAGGATTCTAAAACCTTCGACATCGGCTTTGGCCGCAAGTTGTGGCACAACAGCCGAATAACCGGCTTCGTACAGATGTTGAACTATAATTGGATGCTTAATAAAATTAATTTTACAAAAAGATCAATAAGTTTGACGCTAGCTAAAACCTCAAGCTTTAGCTAAAGTTTCAGCCCAGTTGAAAGTTGAACGACGTGCGTTTTTACCGAAGCCTTCTGTCGGGCCCTGCAGAGCGTCGACCGCGACTTGCCGAACAGTGACGGGATGACCTCGTGACCGCACGACGCCAACCGCCAACCGCACACCGCTATACAGCGAGCGTGAATACTGTTTCAAATCTGCACCCAATTATTTTTCTTTATAGTGTTTACACATTTACCAGGCGAGTGAGTTCTCTAAGTGGACGGTCAGCAAATTAGTTACTTCTAGTGTCAACGTAAGGGCACTTCCGCATTCCCGATCGCCGGAGCTCGGTTTCGATCTTTAGCGTTCCAAAAACGACTACTTTAGAGGAAGCCTTATAGTACAAGCGTATGGTGATCCCGGGTTGGGACTTGCCCTGGTAATTCCCACAGGCGAGCGACAAGTGCGATGACTGCCACAGGACAAACAACTCGGTTCGCCTTTGTCCCTACAGACAGGTTAGACGTCCAACTAATGCATAGCGGAGACGGACAGTGCCGTTCCTCAAACAGAATGTAGAAGTCACGCATTCAAAAAATGCATTTGATGATATAACTTAAAACTTCGACCGACCTTGGCTCTTTAATCTTCGTCGAAATGAATTTAGATCGTTTTAATACATTCATCAGCTGTAGCCTGCAGGTTCGCTTGCATTTATTGCGCGGTAGGAACGGATTTGTTACAAATGTTCGTGCCAAGACTCATGTATTGACACGTATTGTATGTATGACACAGGGCTCACAGGTCAGGCTGGTTAACTTGCTACAGTAAACGATATTGGAATAAGATAGCTGCCCACCAGCAACACTAGCAGCCCTAGCAGGTGGAATCTAAAGGCGCTTGTACTGGAGTGCGACACTACATACAAACTGTAACCCTCATCAGTTCCTATTTCATCACACTGAAGTGAATTTTCGATAAGAGTACACTCATAAAAGACGAGGGACATATATATTTTATTTGTATACGTAGGCTTACGTTCTAATTTTCAAGGTTCTAATATAAAAAAATAATTAAACTCGTTAAAATCATACACCCCTATGTTCAACCATGAGGGTAAATTTTCAATGAACATATTTAATTAAATTGGTATATAAAGAGATGAATAACCGGAAATGCATGATAGCGAAACCTCAACAACAAACAATGGTCGGACTAAATCTTCGGATAAATGTAATACAACTGGATTTAATTCGAATTATCTATTTAGTGTTCCGTCTCTTACGAGGCGGACGCAGCTTCGGGCAGACATTCTCATACACTAATCAACGTCTAGCTTCGACAAGTTCCGGGCACTAACTAACGAACGATCACTTCAGAAGGTAAGGTAAGAATGTGACTGATGCCACTGTAAATACTAGTTTATATGTTCAGAAGAATATTTTCACGATTCACAACACCGCGGCGCTAGAGAGAGTGCGGGCGGCCGTGCGAAGTGGCGTTCAACGTGCGAAACACTGCCGTAGCGGACGAGAAGACTCACGCGACAAGTCCTCCGAGGAAGGCGACGGGCCCTCCGCCGATGAGCCTGATCTTGCGATGACAAGAGTCGAACAGCGAGACGCGGCTGTGCTGCGGCGGCGTTGGCGATGGCGGCAGCGGCAACGGTGGCAGGCTCGCCGCGCCGGAGCGCAGCATCGCTCACATTGGCCTCGCGCCTAGCACTACCTGCTCTCGCGTCTGTCACGAACGCAACCATCGCAACACATCCGTCCGTTGCTGCACTGTGCGCGTTACTGGCGTCACTAGTCGCCGTAATGCCACTCAACCCACCCACCGCGCCCCACCCCGCGCCGCCCCGCCCCGTCCCGCCGCGCCGCGCCCCAACCCGCACGCTCGACAACTTTAGCACCGTCTGACGTGACTTTGAAATTGTGTCCTATTGATTGAAATTACTTAATCACCTTGCGGTCGCTGTTGCTTCAAATTCTCAAAGCAGCCCCTCACAGAATACAAAAGAACCAACGATACGGTCGCAAGTTCAATATCGAACAAAAGAAACAGGAGCTAGTTTACAAAGTAATAGAATATAAACAAACTGTTCGAGAATAACCGGTTGACACGTAAGCCGGCATTGCGAGGTCAGACCGCAGGAATCACTACAGGCCACGATCAGCTGTTGGAGCTCGCGGGAAGGCGCTGGAGGGAGGGGGGGGGGGTGTCGGTGCGATACGCAGGGCGAGCGCGACGTTCTCGCGGAAGAATCGTTAAGGTTGCGGCGGTGGTGGGCGAAGGTTTCCGCGTGACGTCAGCGGATTGTCCCGTCAAATGAATTGCCTTGAGATACATTGGTGTGTCAACACAGTCGTTACGTAGAGCGGAGAGGCCGCGCGCGACATGCGGAACATGTTGCCGCAACCACCTACATGTACTCGTGTACATGCGTCGTGGTATCTCATGAAGGCAATATTTACACTATCTGTCGATGGTGTGCTTTCAAATATTTTTATACTATAAACCTAGTTTTTGTATTAGGACGGAGCCTCTAGGGGAGTAACGTCTCACAATAACGCGAGCGCAGTCTTAAGGAAATTAAATGAACTCAACGATCGTTAAGTCTTAACACTAGAGTACACGCGCCCCTTTTGTTTTACTTGAGTGCTCGCGTGCCCTACTACTATAGTAGCCCATTTTAAAATTTCAATAACTTGTTTATTCCTAATTATCTGATTAAAACAATAAATGGAATAGAAAATGTATCTATATTACTTAATTTTACAACCTTACTCTTCAAGTAAATTATTAAGAAATGATTATAAATCAACATTTTAGCGCGCTAAACCAAAAAGTTATTGCAAAATGAGTTGCCCTGGTCTACTACAGCAGGCCGCGCGTGTGCTCTCAGTGACAACATTTTGTAGATATATAAAAGCAAACAGCCGTCACCAAAGGTAAAAAATTGGGTGTCCTTTTTAATGTCAGACGGTTCTTTTCACCATCGCAACTTCTTAACCTGTATCAAGCGCAGGTGTGGCCGGGTGTCGAGTGCTGTTGTCACCTTTGGGACGGATCCGCTAAATACCAGTTGGCGGCTTTGGACTCGATTGATCGTAGAGCTCGTAGACTTATTGGCGACGGTACTTTCACAAAAATTAAAATACAGAGCATCGAGCATCGACGTAGAGTTGCCTGCCTCGCGGTCTTGTACCGGTTGCTCGGTGGAGAGTGTTCTCAGGAACTACATTCTTTGATTCCACCAGCCCCATTCCATCACAAAACCACAAGACATCGTGTCGGATACCATCCGTATGTGGTGGGTGTTCCTTATATCCGCACAAGAAGATTCGCTTGTACATTCATCATGCGAACGGCTGAGGAGCGGCCATATTTCCGCGATCTTATGACCTGGGAGTCTTTAAAAGAAGAGTGAATAGGCATTTGTTAGGCGGACGCGGTTCATCATCGGACTCATCTTCACTTTCCACCAGGTTTGATTGAGGTCAAGCGTTCGCCTATAAGTTATAAAAAAAGGAACCTTTTAACGCGGAAATAAAACTCAATTCCAACAGTGTGGCAAGCGTTTGATCAAATTCGTAAATACTTGTAGAGGGCCCGAGTCAGTTTGAAGCGGAACCATGCGGCAAACGGCTCACGGCGCGCCATCTCCCTTTGTTGAACGTAATTATCTGTGTCAATCGATAGCGAACGCTTGCTCTTTGTATTGGTGCAGGCTTTCCGTTTCTCAAACTGTGATGGCATTGTGGCTGTACAAATGCCTAATGGCATCGTTCCTGTTCGATTTGCCCATGTGCCATACCAACTACATATGATGTTTCAGGTCTTCCTCCAGCTTCAATAATAGCTTCGATATAAACTTAGGCGCACAGCGCTTTCGCGCAGGATGCGCTCGCTTCGACAAAATGTAACGTAACCTTTATATAAGCTACCTGACCTGGAATCACATACCACTATCCCTTCAGTGGTTTCAGCGACCAGCGCCTATGAAGGTACAGACAGGTAACAGTTAAAAAATATATTAGTTCAGCGTATCTTTATTTATATATATACATAATATTCTCGTGTCACAATTATAGTTACCTTACTACTCCGAAACGGCTTTACCGATTTTTACCAAATTTTATATGCATATTCAGTAGGTCTGAGAATCGGCAACTATCTATTTTTCATACCCCTAAGTGATAAGGGTT
Source organism: Automeris io (assembly GCA_036320925.1). Lineage (NCBI taxonomy): Eukaryota > Metazoa > Arthropoda > Insecta > Lepidoptera > Saturniidae > Automeris > Automeris io. The sequence continues at coordinate 63,659 of JAUDJH010000009.1, read as the reverse complement.
TTTCACCCTTAACATTTTTTAAGTGAAACTTCTATAGAATCGATCTGATTTCAAGCCGGATGCAACGGATAACGACAGGTAAGAGACACAAATACAAAAATTAATGAACTAGAGCGAGAGAGCAAATGTAGTGTTCCATTTGATTCATTATTTCGACATGCTATACTGTGATAGGTTTGGCGCTTTGGATCCAACAGTAAGAATCGTCGCGCTAACTGCATCCTTGGACGCGAGTTCAAACCTTTAACAAATTAATACAAGATACATAGAAGGATGTTTTATTTTCCCATTTGCGTTTATAATTTCTGCATTTAAAAGTATTTTTCGATAAATTAATTGTTTGGACATTCGGGTGACGTACTCTTGAGCTGGGCTACTGGCAGAATCAAGTAGTGATGACCAAATATGTGCGTTGTAAGTCAGCGAGAGGCGGCTCCGGATATATGGTGACACGTATAAAATGTAAGAATAACTATCATATTCAATGTCTGCGTACTATTGTAAAGATCAAAGACATCAATAGGAAAGCCTGGGTATGTTCGAAGTGTACTGTTCTATCGGCTCAGCCTACCGGCGAGGGTGACAGCTCTAGTTGTGCTGGCTGCCCTCTTGTTGACCGGAGTATTCATGAAAATTATATATCAGCGCGAGGGAAGCGCTGTATCTGATGCAAAATTTATGTTAAAATCTCTACTTAAAATTATTGGAATTTTATCATAATTAGTTTTGAGAATTCGCGATAAAGTCAGCGTGGTGAGACACAAATACAAAAATTAGTGAGTCAGAGTGAGAGAGCAAATGTCGGTGTGTATATGTGTATTACAGCTTTTTAGTAAGAGGTCAGTTGGTCAGGTAGTGTGTTATTATTTAACAGTGTTGCGAGTATTTTTATATCTTGTTGTGCTAAATAATAAATCTTATAATATGCCAAAAATTAATGCCGAAATGTCTCGTCAATATAAACGTAAAAAAATGATATTAAAATTACAAAAAACCAAGAAACAGTTCAACAGAACGTAGCCGCGAGTTTCGTGCGCGTAAAAAACAATTACGAGTATTGATCAATCAAGATAGATGTTCAAATATAAGTATTAATAAATTCCAATTATGTAACATATGTTAAATAAAATATCTTTTAAAATAAATCAAAATACTTTCATTTTTAAACAAATAAACATTGTAATTATCCTCTTGTTCTCCTTGTTATATATATTCATCTCATTCTTATGTCGATTTACTGAAGTTTCACTTCTATAATGTGTGAATCGCACGCACACATTTTTTATTTTATTTTTGGCCAACATTTTTTGTTATAATTTTTTTATAATGTGGCATTAAAAAATACATACAATCCTAAATTTTTACCTTTTTATAACCAACCACTATTTTTTAATAGCCATTTTAGTAATTTAACACGTTCCCGCCGGCGCACTTTTTCATTTGATGCACCACCCGGCGCGGGCGGCGCGCTAATGTCGCGTGTTCAGGCTTGCACGCGCTCCTTGTTTCTTCAGTAGTACATTGAGTGCGTACTTTGCAAATTGTGTAACTCGTGTTGTTTTTATATCCTGATCAGAGATCTATGCCGGTGAAAATAACAAAACGTGTTCAACAAATTACACAAAAAATAATAAATCAATAAGTTACAAATGAAATAATATTGAATTATTTTGTTAATTTTATCGATTTTAAGTTACATTTATAATATTATAAGTTATTGAGCAAAAGTTATATTTATAATACGTTATTAAATATAACTTTTATTGGAAAATAAACGTTTTTATATATATACGTTAAATTATCAGTGTCTAATAGCACAATCGAATGCGAAACACCGGTAGTACACGACGCTTGATGAGGCGGTCTAGCCTGTCTAGATGAGGTGGTACACGCCGCCCGATGGCACAATCAAGCGCGAGCCACCGGTGGTACACGCCGCCCGATGGCACAATCAAGCGCGGGCCACCGGTGGTACACGCCGCCCGATGGCACAATCAAGCGCGAGCCACCGGTGGTACACGCCGGCGTGAACGTGTTAATCATTTTTTATTCCGCTCGATAACTGATCAATTATTCTATTTTTTGTAAATGTTTTTCACTCCATTTCGATTAAAATTTCCCTGAGCTTATGGCATATCTGAATAATATTATAAATGCGAAAGTTTGTGAATACGTTTGTTATTCTTTCACGATAAAACTACTGGACGGATTTGCATGAAACTGCCACAGTAATATAGATATACATCGGAATAACATATAGGCTACAATTTTTATGCCACTATGACTACGAAAATTGGGAACCATAAATTTAATTAAATTATTAGGTCCTTGAATAAGTTCTCGCTGTTTCTTAAAAGACGATGTTGCGGCACTCTGTGCATGGAATTTCATACGGTAACGCTGATGCGTGGTAGTACTATATGTTACCTCAAATTCTAGTCAATAAAGTTTACCCCAGTGTCAACCACGTGTTTATTTATATATTTTAAAAATGTCTACTTTTGTGCCAAACTAATTGTTTTCAGAAATCTGCAGCTGAAGCACACAGAATTCTTGTTGATACAATGCTCTGTCGAATACAATATGTAGGACTGGCTTAGGCGCTTTAAAAATAATGATTTTGACCTTGAAGGCAAACAACGTTCTGGAGCACCGAAAAAGTTTGAAGACGAAGAATTGGAGGCATTGCTTGATCAAGGTCGATGTTAGACGCTAGTAGAGCTCGAAAAACATATCAAGTAGATGCTTCAACAGTTACAAAACGTTTAAGAGCGTTAGAAATGAAGCAAGGATATTGGGTGCCGTATGAACTGAAACCGAGACACGTTTTCTCATGTGTCAATTGGTGCTTCAACGGCAGAAAAGAAAAGGTTTTCTGCACCGTATTATCACTGAAGATGAAAAGTAGATTCACTGCGACAATCCGAAGCGTAAAAAAACGTGTGGTATGCCCGGACACGCGTCAACATCGTCCCAAAACCAAATATACACGGTTCGAAGCTTCTACTCCGCATTTGGAAGGATCAACAGGGCGTAATTTATTATGAGCTGTTTAAACCTAAGGAAATTATCACGGGAGCTTGCTATCGACTTCAGTTGATGCGTTTGAGTCGAGTTCTAAAAGAAAAGCGGCCATTATACAAGCAGAGACACGACAAAGTGATTCTATTACATGACAATGCTCGGCCACATGTCGCAAAACCAGTCAAAAAGTACCTGGAACCGCTGCAATAGGAAGTTTTACTCTACCCGCTGTATTCACCAGACATAGCTCCCTCCGCTTACCACTTGTTTCGGTCAATGACGCATAGCTTGAGCGAGCAGACCTTTCATTCTTTCGAAGAAACCGAAAAATGAGTCGATTTATGGATTGCGTCTAAAGATGAATAGTTTTTTCGATTGGGGATTCAATTACTACCAGAAAGATGGCAGCAAGTAGACTCTTATTATGGACAATATTTTGAGTAAAGTTATTGTAAGATTTATATTTTAAATATATTTTTTTAAGTAAAAAAAAAAAACAGCGAGAACTTACTCAAGGTCCTAATAGATACTATTTTACAATACGAAGCCGCGGGTAGAATATATTATAATACAGAAGATATTCACTAGAAATAATGTATATGGCAGAACAACGTTTGCCGGGCCAGCTAGTCTATACAGACAATAATGTAAACGTCCATTAAAATTATAAAAAAATATTGAACGTAGAGATACAACTGCGCTGTGATTTCATTATGTTATAAGTAGGTGTAATCGGGCTGCTGGCCAGTTCCGAAACAAATGGAAGCGGTGAGGCGACGGGCCAGTCTAGCCGAACAATGGTCTCAGCCGCGCAGACCAAAGCAACTCGTTTCCTAACTCTTTCGTCATTTTAAATGGAATCGAACATTTACTACTGATCAAGCGTAAACAGAAACGTGAGTGATTAATGCCATCACAGACATCACTGCGCCCTTATTGGAGTACCTCGTGGTAAATATATTCAGATGGCATCTCATGGCACCTGGGGGACAAGTGACACGATGTCATTGTGTTATATGGAATATGCGAGGCGCGACACACGATGCGCGGGTGCCAAAGCGTATACGGGGGACGGTGGTTAACTCTGAAAGTTGCCAGACAACACCAGAGGGGAATCTAACTTAGCAAACGGTTTAACATACAAGACAAGGTAGTGGAGTACAGGCGGAAGGAGGACTTACCAGAGGCAGTCCAGCATGCTAGAGACATGCACGAGGCGCCCGCGGGGCCTCACTCACCTGCAACAAACAAACGCGAGGGTCACTCGAGCCTGCACCCTGCAACCTGCAACCTGCACCCTGCACTGGCGCGCACATTATGGTCACGCTACCCGTGCATGTAATAATGTGATTCGTTTGTGAATACAATAACCCATTCCATAGTACGACATGAACACCAATGGAGTGAATGCATGATATATATTACAAGAGCGTGTCGTTGCCGTAGCTCTGTGACGGTTTTAATAACTTTATTATCTGGGAGAGGCAATCGCTAATTATTATTTTGATTTGCTGGAATAGAAACGTATACTTTTTCTCTATTTGTTATTTGTACAAACCGAAAGAAGGCATGATAGTATCCTTTTAAATTTCCATTTAACTCAGGCAATCTCACAAAGCAAAGCAGAGGTGATCCTTTCACCTGGCGAGCTGAGGAGTGTACCCCCGCAGCGTGCGCTCAGCCCCCGCAGTGTGCGCTGAGCCCCCGCAGCGTGCGCTCAGCCCCCGCAGTGTGCGCTGTGCACAAAGCGAACAATTCAAACGAAATCGAGAGAAGGTCCTTCAACAGCGAGCGGCGGCCGAGCGCGACGCGCTGCTCGCTCCCTGCACTCTGTCAGCGCTCGAACCGACCGGCGGCCGCCCCCCGACAGATATGGTACAGCCCGAGCGCTAGGCGGCCGGCGCGTTAATTGCCGATAAATGATTCAATAATTAGATGATGACGAGGCGCCTCGAGCCGGCGCGACGCTGCAGCGCGGCTACTTCCACTTAGCGACCGCTAACTGAGCTCACCTTGGACTTGTATATCCGCACAGAACTATCACAATTACAAACCACTGCGGTGCGCGACGCGGCACGTACAGCGCTGCCGCAACATGGCCGCCAGTGTCGCCAGCGTCGTGTCGGGGCGCGAAGCCACCGATGTACGGATCACGTTTCTGTTTCATATATTTTACACGCGAATGAACAACGAACAAACCTGCGCTAACTTTGATGAACATTCTGCGAACATGTGGCGTCGCAATAGCACGAGCACACACACACATCGCAACTGTGCAGCACTGTGAGTTCACACATGTTTGCGAACGCCCTTCACGCATCAACACGCAACACGTGCGCATTCCCGCGTCCCGTCCCTGAGTGCGGTCCCTTCCTCCCCGCTCCTTGGCAACTACGAGACAAAGTCGGAAGGCATGCTGCCACATATTCTCATTCGATAAACTATTCAAAGAACATTGTCAGCAAACGTTGCTTTCGTCTACACATAAGACACAAGACATAAACGGTTATACTTGCATTTCCCAATCCTAAAGTACCCAATGTGCCAATTTTCACTGCAGTTTTGTTGCATCGCTGGGCTACAAAGCTTTACGGGGAGGCGGGCAAGCCGAGTAACGGCGCGTTCCTTGCTCTGAGAGAATGCTGCGCTCGCTGTTGTGTTAATGTTATCTACCACCTTCATCACCGGAATGATCGCCGTGTGGCGCTCGTAGCAAGCAGCTGTCAAATTTTTATTATATTAATATTGCTTAACTGTCACTGTTATTCCTATAAATTTTGGCGACATTTGATCATCAGTTGTAAAAGTTACGTCGAGTTGAGTGCGCGTGCCTCAACGATGCTTTAAAGAAAACAGCCGCTCTCCAGTGGCACGAGCGGTTCAGAAAAGGCCGTAAGTTCATCGCCGATGATGAGCACAGCGGTAGGCCATCGATATCGAAAATCTAAGAAAACGTTGACAAAGTGAAGGAAATGTTGGCCAACAGCCGCAAATTAACCATCAGACAGATAGCAGAGGACTCGAGAGTTGCTTTCGGATCCGTTCAAAGCATGTTGATGAACGATTTGGGTCTCCGTCGTGTTACAGCCAAGTTGGTGCCGAAAGACTTGAATTTCATGCAAAAGAAAGACCGTGTTGACATCGCCAAAGACATGATTTCCATGGCTAATTCTGACCCAGCATTCATCCAAAGCATCATTACTGGAGACGAGCCGTGTCTTTGTGAGCACGAGGCGCAGTCGAGACAGCAGGCAAGCGAACGGGGCGCATCGGATTAGCCGGGACCGAAGAAGCCGCGACGTTTGCGGTCGCAGAAGAAGGCAATGCTCACAGTTTTCATGAATGGCTACGGTCTGGTGCATAGGGATTCTTGCAACAAGGTGACACTGTGAACAAGGAGTACTATTTGGGTGTTTTGAGGCGTTTATGTGAATCAATCCGTCAAAAAACGCAAGGATTTGTGGCCAACATCTCGTGGATCTCGGGGCATTCTATTCTTTTAATATTATACCTGTTATTGTACCTCGTTATGTTAAAAAGACCAACTACCAGAGTTTTTTGCCCGCTCTTCTCGGTAGATCCTGCTTTCCGAACCGGTGGTAGATAAATTTTACTTGTTTTTGACGATTCAAAAGTGCTCGGAAGTAGGCCTATTTGAATAAAGCAATATTTCGTTTCATATAATTTTGCTTTTTGAAGTGAAACTTCTATATAGAATCGTTCTGATTTCAAATCGGATGCAACGGATAACAACAGGTAAGAGATACAAATACAAACATTAGTGAGCCAGAGCGAGAGAGCAAATGTAAAACGACAGGTGTAAGACACAAATACAAAAATTAGTGAGCCAGAGCGAGAGAGCAAATGTCGGTGTGTTTGTGCCTATTATAGCTTTTTATTAGTAAAAAGTCAGCGTGGTGAGACACAACTACAAAAATTTGTAAGCCAGAGCAAGAGAGCAAATGTCGCTGTGTATGACCGTATTACAGCTTTTTAGTAAGGATCAGCGTAGTGTGTTATTATTTAACAGTGTTTATGAGTATTTTTATATCTTGTTGTGCTAAATAATAAATTTTATAAGATGCCGAAAAGTAATGCCGAAATGTGTCGTTAATATCGACGCAAAAAAATGAAATTAAAATTAATAAAAAAAAAAACAGGATAAAGTTCAACAGAACGTAGTCGCGAGTTTCGTGCGCGTAAAAAACAATTTTTTTTTTTATTGAACAATCAATATAGATGTTCAAATATGTGTTAATAAACACCAATAAATTATATAACATATGAGAAAATGTGTTAAACAAATAAACTTTGTAATTATCCTACCCTTGTTATATAGATTCATCTTATTCTTTTGTCGATTTACTGAAGTTTCACTTCTATCGTGTGTGAATCGTACGCACACCTTCTTTTTAATATAAAATGGTGCATAAGACGTGTGCTATGCGAGATTGCCGATCTTCATCTGGAATTAAGAAAGATTTACGTTTTCATTATATTTCGCACTCGAAAGACATAAAAAATATTCAATGCAATTTACATAATATATTTTTGATTTCATAAAGATGGCGTATATCTTTTTTTTACATAAAATACCCAGGTCCAGCTAAGTTGCAAAAAAGTTGCTCTTTCGGCGCAATGTTTGCAGGGAAAATGCTCAAAGCCCTTCTTTGGAGCACCTCGCACTCGTGCTCTGTGGGGTTTAGGTCAGGCGATTGAGCGGGCCAGCCTAAGAGCGATACGTCGCGTTCCTGCAACCATCTCGTCCCCACTGTCGCTGCGTGCGGACGGGCGTTATCGTGCCTGAGCGTGAACTCTTGGCCCATTTGTACTCTATGGGGGTAGATTATCGGCACTGGCACCTCGTTACGGTATTTTTAGCCGTCATGGTGTTTTTGATCCCAACGAGGTCTGTACTTCCACCAAGACGAATCCCCGCCCGAACCATAATTCTCCCGCCGTGGTATGAATGGACTTCCTGAGGACGTAGCAGACGGCTATCACGACCAGGGACTCGCCAAACACGTCCTCTACGTGTATCAGGATGGAAACCGAACCGGGACTCATCGGCAAACAGCACTACAGACCACTGACCAGCGGTAGAGCAAATGTACACGAGGCCACTCTAGTCGTTGTCCACGATTTCCTCGGCGTGGTGCTCCAGTACGAAGCGGTCTACGAGCATGGAGGTTAGCTTCATGCAGCCTTCTCCTCACAGATTGGTCACTCACAAGCAACTATCATTAATTTTACTTACTTTTGTTGACTTTGGTAAAAGTGGCGTGACTATCTGTCTCTCTCACTCATGGCAAACATGTCCAATATCCATCTCTCTCATCATTTTTCCGTAAAATTGAGAACCTATCAAGAGCTTGTGCGAATAAAAAACATTTTAACTGAGTAAAATGGGTTAGCAAAAATCGGGTTACTTGAGGTTTTATTTTTTTACTCGTTTTTTTTTTAGTATGAAACTAACATGTATTGTACCATTTTACAATCCTGATTAAATGCGCCAACTTTTAATGGCACTTGCCAAGGCACTCTAGTACTTTTTTTTTTAAAGGAGGGCCTTTCAGTGTCGACAAATTTTGAAAAAAATTATATTCTTAGTTTAGCAAATAGTCTTAATTCTAGAAAACTTGGGAGAAATGTGTCATTATTTTTGACTGTGATTCTAGAAATGCTATTTAGAGTAACGGTTACATAGTTTAAATGAACAAAAATAATAAAAATTAACCACAATAACCGAAAAATGGTTACATTTTGACCAAATTTCTAGGTTTTTTTTTTAAATGCCCATCATTTTGAAGTTGAATGGGATAAATTTTTTTTTTTCTCAGGATGGTTACAGTCAACCCTGTCACCCCGTTTCAGCTTGACGTTGAGATATGGGACACCCTGCATAATGTACATACCCGTCATTATGGATAAGAAAATAGACACCATTATCGTAGTCACCACACCGAAAAGCCGAAAATATTACCCATTTAAGAAAGTATATATTTGCTATCTTGGATATAATTATCAATTATTAATTTAAGACAGATATTTACTATACTTATACTTTTTTTTTATACTTTTGAAATTGGCAACCAATTTATGTTAAAAAATATAACACCGGAATACTATGGAAACACTTACCTGCGACATCTTTAAATCTGCCATTTTGAATACAATTTGTCATAATATAACAAAAACTAAATACAGTGTAAACTCCATATAACGTCACTCGATTTAACGTCAAACTCCCTAAAGCGTCGATGTCACTCGGTTTTGGTTGGTTTAGCTTGTTTCCCATACAATGATACACTCTATATAGCGTTACACCCACTCTATATAACGACAGAAATTTAATAATATAAAGTACTTTTGAAGTTGACAAAATTAGTAAAAACTGCGCAGCTGTGTACGTTATTTTGTTAAAACCAGAAGTAAAATGCCTTGGCATTATTCTAGACTGTAAGCTAAGCTGGAATAGCAACATAGATTACAAAATAAAAAAGGCCACTATAGCCTTCTGGCAATGCCGCAGAATGCTAGGCAAGAAATGGGGTTATCCTCTAAAATTACAAGCTGGCTGTATTTAGCTGTAATACGACCTATGGTAAGTTATGGAGCATTAGTATGGTGAACTAGAACTAAGCTCATAACAGCCACTACAAGGTTAAGCCAATTCCAAAGGCAAGCATGCATGGCCATTACAGGATGCATGAGAACCACCCCCACAAACGCACTAGAAACCATGCTTGACATGATACCCCTAAGCTTGTATGTTCAACAAGAAGCAGTTTCATCCGCCTTACGACTGAAAACTATAAACCTGTGGAATGATAATGGTGCTCATCACACCAGAATCTTAAAGGAATTCACAGATGATATACCACTACTTGAAGCTACCTGCGACAAAGTGCCCATGCAGTTCGTCTTCGATAAGAATGGATTAAAGGACACAGCGGATCACGCTGCAATGATGCCGCAGATGAGCTAGCAAGAAGAGGATCTGATACAAGAATATTCGGACCTGAGCCGATTATTCCACTACCCTTCAGCTGGTTCAAATCCGAAATTCGTCAAAGAATAAGACGTCTGAAGGATTCAGACTGGAACAACTTAGTAGGATGCAGACAAGCTAAGGAGGCCTTGCTTCGAGCGAATCCAAAGGTTTCTAAAGCTATCCTGCATCTCAGTAGATTACAGATACGTAAAGTCACCGGAGCCATAACAGGACATGGTTACTTTAATAGACATCTTTTCCATTTAGGTGTCACAGAAACTACTCTGTGCAGAGCATGCATGAGAGAAGAAGAGACAGCTAGACACATGCTCCTCGAGTGCAGTGAACTGGCAGTGTACCGGGCACAACACCTCGGCACACCGAGGAACCTTCCGGAAGCAACCAGCAACATCAGGCGGCTGGCTGATTTCCTGAAGGAGCTGGGCTGCGATGATTGAAATCACCCTGGCCCGCTTTTCACGCAAAATAGGCGCACTCAGACGTCGAGTTGCGGAAAATGAGCCCGTGAAACCTGACCTGACCTGACGTTCTTTTGTAAATTATGTAATTTGTACAAAACATTCCATACATATTTTCTTGGAAATTCTTCGTTTATTTACCTAAAACAATTTTTTTTTGCAAAATGATACTTGGTTTTTTAGCTTTTACTTAAGTAATGACGATTCCTTCTTACAAATTTTAATTAAAAATAAGATTATTATTATTTAGCTATACGAATACAGCATAAACAATAACATTATTTTGTATTCGTCACTACAAGGGAACATTTTAACATAAAAACTGGAGTTTTTTAAAAAAATACTTAAATCTTGAATATCTCAGAAATTAACAAGTTTCGGACATGGTGTCATATGACTTAAATGACTTCAAATAAGCTGTACTACAACGTCTATCAAGGAATGTATCGCATTACCGTTCACCCTGTATATAGCTGAACGTCATCAGCATAAACATGGAATTTGCAATTCAACAAATTGTTAGTTAAATCCGAGGTGTATAAAATAAATAAAATTGGACCCAATATGGACCCCTGTGGGACACCTCTACCAACAATTCGTGATGTAGAATGCAGGGTCAGGCCACTAGGCTGTGTTATACAAACAATTTGTCCACGATTTTCAAGATAACTAGCAAACCAGTTGATTGCGGCCCGATCGAACCCATAAAAGGCCAACTTTGAAAGAAGTAACGAGGTATTAATACAGTCAAATGCACGAGAAAAGTCTAATAAGATAAGGAGGGTACACATTCCAGTATCTTGAGCAGATAGAATGCTATCAGTCACATCTAATAGTGCAGAAACTGTGCTCCGACTCTTCCTAAAACCTGATTGTGCATCTGGCAGTATTGCATTTCTCTCTAGGTAGTCCATCATCTGCGAAGCTACTACTTTCTCTAGAATTTTTGACAGACATGGTAAAATACTAATAGGCCTAAGATCCTTTGAATTAAGTGCGTTTGGTATTTTAGGTAATGGGCGAACAATAGCATTTTTCCAAAGACTTGGAAATTTTGATGCGTGAATAGAAGTGTTTACAATATTAGTTATAACTGACAAACTTTGAGGCTAAGTCATGAGTAGCATCTTTAAACTTATCTGATCACACCCTGTAGCATTTGATTTGAGCTTACTTATAATTTTAATAATTGCTTGATGATTAACAGGATTCAATAAGAAAACAGATTCGCACAAGCGGTTATGTTCGAAAAAAGTCAATTGTGATATACTAACTTCAGAAGCTTTCGGAACGTCTAGGAAATGATTATTAATAGCCTCAGGATCTATAAAATGCAATGGTAGGTCTAAGTTAGAAAGAGGGAGCAAAGTAGATTTAATATTTTTCCATAATAGTTTGGGGCTCTTCAGATTATTATTAATATTTTGTCTAAAGTAGGCCACCTTCTCATTATATAAAGAACTATTCACTAAAGACATGAGATCTTTGTAATATGCTTTCGTAGTTGGAAGTTTGTCCCTAAGGTATCGCTGATGAGCTTTGTCGCGTAGTCGCATCATTAATTTTATATTATCAGTAATCCAAGGAACGATATGTTCTTTTATTTTACATGTTTTAACAGGAGCATGACGATTAAGTATTGTTAAAATATTAGTACTCAGGAAATCAGTAATCATATCAACATCTGGTATATTTGAATAAATATCCCATGGTATTGCATCAATATCCTTGTTAAATTTCTCCATGTCTATGTTATTTAGTGGTCTATAATAAATTGTTTTAGCAGGCATTTTATATCGTTTCATGTGAAATTCACAAGTAATGAACGCATGCTGACCCAATGAAATAAGAGGTTCTACTTTTTTATTTACTTTGATACGAATGTTACTCATGACTGGATTAATAGAGTGTGGTCAAAATTGAAAGAAAAATACACTCCAAGTGACATTTTTAATGCTGATGAAGCAGGAATTTTCTACAAGTTGACCCCAGGATAAAATTCTGAAATTTAAAGGGGAAATGTGTGTGGGAGGAAAGCTCTCCAAGGAGCGTATTACAGTACTTGTGGCTGCTAATATGGATGGCACAGAAAAAAAAAGCTAATGGTAATAGGCAAATCAAAAAATCCGCGGTGATTTAAGAACATTAAAAAATTGCCAGTGACGTATAAAGCTAATAAATCAGCTTGGATGACCAGTCAACTTTTTGAAGAAGAAGTGCGAAAGTGGGATGCAGAATTAAAGGGACGAACAATTTAACTTCTTGTTGACAGCTGCCCTGCCCACCCTCGTACAACAAACCTTCAATACATAGAGTTGGTATTTCTTCCTTCAAACACGACTAGTGTCTTACAGCCAATGGATCAAAGCGTGATTTAAAGCCTCAAGGGTCACTACAGAAAGAAATTATTGATGAAGCTAGTCGAATCTGAGGGTAAAACTTCTATTAATGTGCTGCATGCAGTAAATTTTTTATCTAAAGCCTGGGAAGAAGTCACACCCACAACTATACAGCACTCTTTTCGACATGCTGGACTTTATACAAATTCTATGAGTGATGAGGTGGAAACGGAACTGGAGTTTAATAACGACGACGCCCTTCCATTAACTGAGTGGATTCAACAGTTCAACATGGCAGGAAAATTTACAGAGAATCTTCAAACCTACATCGAAGTAGACGACTGCCTGCTTACAATGGCATCATTCACAGACAAAGAAATTTTGGATTCGGTAAGAAAAACCGAGTATCAAGACCAAGGAGATGAAGAAGATAAGACGGATGAGCCTGAGCCACCGCCGAGCATTAAAGAAGCCCTGGAAGCAGCAAAATTATTGGAAAAGTACTTTCTTTATCACCAAGATGACTCAATATCGCAAGATATGAATAAAATAATGGAAAAAATACAACAAAATTACTGGTGCAGCAAAAGACGTCAGACAAAAATAACAGACTATACTCAATAGCGATCAAATGAGAATTGTTTTTTATGTAATTACTAACACTAGTCTGAAATAATCTTTTTTTCTAATACAGATTTTTCTTCTCTCCATTTAACGACCACTCTCTATAACGCCAAAATATGCACAGTCCCTTGAGGGTCGTTATATAGAGTGTACACTGTATATAAATTGCATTGAATATCTTGTCTTTATTTTGAACGCGAAATTTGATGAAACCGCAAATATTTGTTAATGCAATATTACGATTGGCAATCCTTCACAGCACGCGTAATATGCACAATTTTAAAATTAAGAAATCGAATTAAAATCGCACTTGAATTTGTGACAACCCTGGAAGTTTTGTCCCAAACTACTAAGAAACGGTTGCATGCAGCTTGTAGCCGGCGTTCTCGCGTCTAGCCCCCGTCACACTGCACGATTGCTCTGCCGAGATGCCTTCGGCGAACATCTGTTATAGTAACCTAAACGGTGGCGGCATTCTTCATGAGATCAAAGGCGTCATTCGACTGACAGTTTCTATACTGTGACGATACCAAACGTTATCGCGACATCGATCCAGATATCGCCGGTGTTATCTCTTCACACTATCAGCGAGCGCGCCAACCGGGCGCCGCACACGCCGCGCACACGCCACGCACACGCCGCACACCCGGCATCACATCGCGACGTACAGTATAATCATTGTAATAAAAAGATTTACACTTTAATTGTAATTTTTCCAAAATTTTTATGCAAATTTGTTTTTCGAAAAAAAAAAAAAATAGTTTAATTTAACCCACATCAAATTGGTAGTATTTATCGAACTATGGATGCGTGTAAATTGATAATTTTTCTAAAACAAATTATTTTAACTAGTCTCTGTATTGTCTCTGTATTGCAGCAATTGTCCAGACAATATAAGCTGCCTTATATATTTTTAGCTATATTGTAAGACTATAATGTAGTCAGTGTAATATAGTGACTAGTAGTATTTAAAAGTAGAAAAAAAGTTAATTAAAGTTAGTTTAAAAGTAGTATTTTATTTTTTTAGTATTATATGGAACGACAACTAAAGTAAGCACACGAAGCTCCAGCCCGGGTCCGCGACGCTCGCTACATCCACGAGTGCACCCCTCCAGGGCACAGCGCGTGAAGCAACCGCTGGACGTGCACCGCGGCGGCGGCGGGCTGCCGGCGGGGGAGTGGCGCGGTCCCCGCCGGATGATCACATCGAATGCTTCGTATACTATAATGTTTACGACAATAACGGCGGCGGCAGCAGCGGGGAAGCAAGACATCGCCGAGGGGGCGGCCGTGACGCCGTGCGCCGGCCGGGCGCAACACGCACCTGCAGAAACACGAGACGGTGTCGTCGAGGTCGAGCGGCAGCGGCGACGGCGGCGGCGAGGACGGCACGGAGCGGTAGTTGGCGCGCAGCACGGTGCGGGCGGTCCGCAGCAGGGTGCCGGCGGGCCAGCGCCGGGCCGCGGCCGCGCTGCTCTCGTCGCTCATGTCGTGCCGCGAGTGCGCGCCGCGGGCGACTGGTCCGCACTTCGCGAGCTCGGGCTCACGGCCGCGGCCGTCAGCGTTACGTCACCGCTGTTATCAGCGCGCCGCCGCCGTAGCGTAGCGCGCGCTCCGCAAACGGCGACCCGCGGGGAACACCGGCACACCGGCGCACCGGCGCACCCGCAGCCCAGGGCGCAGCCGCCGCGCTCTCGGCGCGCACCCCTCGGCTCTATGTTGAATGTAAGTGTACTGGGAACAGCGTCAACAATACTCGCGCACGCCGCCTGCGATACAACGACAGAGACATGGAAACGCTCGCCCGGCCCCGCCTCGCTGCACAAGAGCACACTGCTAGAGCGCCAGCGCGGCCCGTTTCCACAGGGAGCATTACGTAGATAAGCAATCGCTAAACAATAAGTACCGTCCGTTTCTGTCACAAACACTAAGACACAATGAACATTGAACCTCCAAACGTTCCGTGGCGTGTGGCGTGTGGCGCGCTCTGGTGCCGCTGCTCTGTCGTCACATTACTCAATGATATGAATTAATCCAATGAATGAATGTTTACAGGCTCAATTCATTCATAGAGTGTGTGCGCCCTGCAACTCTGTAAAAATCATTTATTGCATGGAAAGCAACATATTCACAAAAACAAACTTTGATTTTGCATAACTCAAGACGAGGCAATGATATCTTATGAGACTTTAGAGTTCACTTGTAAAACTTCAAAAGGCTTGTACATTTTTTAGAAATTGCCCGCTTTTTTATACATGTCATTCAGTGGGTATGTCGGGGGATGCGCTCCACTGTCGCCCCTAGGACTCGGCCGCAGCCCCGGCGACGTCTGCCGCCTGCCGACCGGCGCGGGTGCTCGCGGAAGCTTAGTCACAGAGCTGTGCCGATTTGGAATTAAAGTAACAACCTGCTGCCATCACTGCGTCTCAAGCTAGAATTCGGTCCGACACGCCCTCCCTCTGTCCGCGAGGGCGTTATGAGATATGCGCATGATAAGTGGTCAGTGGCAGTGGGCTTTTGCAAACGCAGTCCGATTGACCCTCGCGAAGTCAGGGGAGTGGGGCGCCGTGCTCGCTCTGCCGAAAGCCATGCGACGCGTCGGGAGAGAGCGCATCCCGATCTCGCTTCACTGCGGACGGAGTTAGAGGCCGCTGATTACAAGAGCTACAGTAGCCGCTACTATTCGCATACAGTCGATCCTAGTAATAGTTCCGGCACACGCCGGTCGCACTATTTTTCCCAAGTAAAAGAAAGCAATATCTTTACAAACACAACGAAATAAATAAATAATTTAACATTAAAACCTCTTTAATTTTTGTTGATACGTATTCTTATGAATTATGCCACAGCGTTACATATATCGTTCAAATTATGTTTTTTCTTTGTTTACATGATTCATAGATTAGATTGATACAGAAGAAAATCCCGCTGCTTCATGAACAAGCTTCAACTGTGACCAGTCTTTCACCCGGTGCAGTTGTAAAGGTCTCTCGCGGCCAAAAGCAAATTGTTCAGCCTAAAAAAAACAAAAAATGTAACAAGTCACAGCGCCGGGGCACCGTCCCGCCAGCAGCCAGCAGCCAGCAGCGATAGCAATAACGGCCGTTTATCAATAATGCGGTTATTTTGTCCACACATAACAATGTCTGTAAATTAGATAATTCTTCAGAATGTTTTCGCGGTCAATTGCCAAGTACATAATTAGTTCCAAGTTCCAACGGTTACCACCATTGAATGTGTTCCCTTCGGGTTTCGTTTCCAATTGGGCAATAAACGTTAATGTCACGACTAAGCCGGCCGAGAGGGCGAGAGGGCGCGAGGGCGAGCACTGAGCTGCTCAACCGGATTCCCTTCGGTAATATCCGATTTGATTCCTATACTCTTATCTATGTTTTACTCAAATGCGACAAAAAAGTCTGTTTTTATTTTTTAGAACACTTTTTAATTACAGATATCAGCTGTTGTAGACCTTACTTCAGCCATTTTATATGTTTATAGTAAAGTGTTTACACTATTTCGTGGTCAAACTCAAATCTAGAAATTTAAAAATACTTTCTTATATTATCTATACGACCACCATTTTTCACTGCGATGCAGCCCGACAGAAAAATTGGGAATGCTTTTTGCTCCGTTAACTGTTGTAAGTACTCTACGTATTTGTTAAAAGGAAAGATGAGCAGCAATCAGCGCTGAGTAAACATGTTACCGTTCATTAGATAATCGTGCGCTTGCCACTGCACACACACCTACTTTTTTTATTTTTAAAAACAGTATAACCCGTTAAATTTAAAAACATTACATTTGCTGCAGCTGTGCTTTTTCAATGCATATAATGATTCCGCTCCTTAGCCACCCATATATAATATTATATAGATGAAAAATTATTCCAGAGATTCTATATATACACATCAACACCGTCTAGCGATATTTTGTATAAAGTTCTTAAATTTAAGTTTTATAAGAAGTTATCGATTAATTTCGAGTTAAACGTATTGTGTGCATCATACAGCGGCGCCATTGAACGAGAGAAGAGATGCTAAGGGCAGTAGGCGTGCCAGCCGCCAATCTGTGAGGAGAGGGTCGCGTGAAGCTAACCTCCATGGTCGTAGACCGCTTCGTACTGGAGCACCACGCCGAGGAAATCGTGCACAACGACTAGAGTGGGCTCGTGTACATTTGCTCTACCGCTGGTCAGTGGTCTGTAGTGCTGTTTGCCGATGAGTCCCGGTTCGGTTTCCATCCTGATACACGTAGAGGACGTGTTTGGCGAGTCCCTGGTCGTGATAGCCGTCTGCTACGTCCTCAGGAAGTCCATTCATACCACGGCGGGAGAATTATGGTTCGGGCGGGGATTCGTCTTGGTGGAAGTACAGACCTCGTTGGGATCAAAAACACCATGACGGCTAAAAATACCGTAACGAGGTGCCAGTGCCGATAATCTACCTCCATAGAGTACAAATGGGCCAAGAGTTCACGCTCAGGCACGATAACGCCCGTCCGCACGCAGCGACAGTGGGGACGAGATGGTTGCAGGAACGCGACGTATCGCTCTTAGGCTGGCCCGCTCAATCGCCTGACCTAAACCCCACAGAGCACGAGTGCGAGGTGCTCCAAAGAAGGGCTTTGAGCATTTTCCCTGCAAACATTGCGCCGAAAGAGCAACTTTTTTGCATCTTAGCCGGACCTGGGACAAATATACCGCAGCAAAACTTGGATAACTTAATCCAAAATATGAAAAATGGTTGCAGGACCGTTATAAATGTCATGGCTGGTTTTACAGACTACTGATTTTTCACACAACTGTTAAAAACATTAACTTATCCTTATTTTTCACATTTTCTTGAGAAACACATTCATTGTTAGTTTAACCATTATTTTACGTTTTTTCTTTATTTAAGTATAAAATTGTTTACGCAAAATAATAAGTTTTTTTTTTATTCTGGAGTATAGTGAGATAAATGGACTTTATAAAAATATACACATGTTGTATGTTATCTTTAATAAGTTTTGAGGTAACTGAGTAAATTTAAAATACCCCTAAACAATGTTGATGTGTACATATCACCTTTCAGAAAAATGTCACTCGCGCTATTTAGTTTAGTGTAAATGTATCGGGATCGTTAATCAATATGCAAATATCTGTACACGTTTGTGCCCGTTAATCTTAGAAATGGCTTAACCGATTTAGATGAAGTTTTCACTAAAGTATTTTGGAAAACTGTCTCTAACATTTTAGTTTAAAAAAAAACATGTCGATCATTTATTGGGAAAAAGGTTATAATTGGTCGCGAGCAGGCGATTTCGCTGTAATACATATAATATTATAGTTTTAATAACGTAACGCTGTCGCTGCGTGTGCGCGGGATATAAATGAGATAAACTGTTACCGATGGCGCTGCACACGCGCCGCATAACACAAAACGATGCCGGTGCGCGCTGATATCACACACGGTTTCACCGATTTGGATGCGGTTTCCATTTTACCAGAAATATTTTTTTAAATTAAATTTAAGATATTTACGCAAATTAATTTAATACACAAAAACAAAAACATGTATACTATAAAACCTAAATAATGTTTATAAAATATAATAATATATCCTCACGCTATATCGCTTTCAGGTGTACAGGTGAGCAGAGATATAGATCAGAGCCTACATCCACTTTGCGCCCAACGTGACCAGCAGAGCAGCTGATCGACGTTTTCGCTCTTTTTAAATAAAAAGTAATACAAGATTTTTCTTTCAATAGACACAGACATTTATTTTGATTTAAAGTGGTGCAATTTATGAGTATTGTTTAATAACACCGTGACGGTGGCGTGTCTGTACTGATCGAGCTCAAAATTAAACCAATGTAATTTATATCATGTTTACTACAGATAACAGCTACAAATAATTATTATATTAGCAGAAACAGTAGTTCCATGTAAACGAAATCACGGGCACAGCTAGTCACATATCGGGTGGGCAAATTTGAGGTTACGAAATAAATTGGCTTAGAAATACTTTTTTGGACAAATTCAATACTATTGATACCAATGTAAAGAAGAAAAATGGGAGTTAATAATGGAATATGATGTCTGGCAAATGTCCACCTCTGGCACGTCGGCAGACGTCCGCTCTTTTCCCAAAATGTTTGAATGACATTTTGCAACAACGCTTCGCTTATTCCGTCAGCGGAGCGCAGAGTGCCCGCTGTCTGTGGGTTCTTTACTATTTCACAGCGGTGTTCCTCTAATAACATGTTTCTTAATGTGGACAAATGTTTCGTAATCTCCTTTACTAATAAAAAACTTGAAGTTTCTCAATGGCATACAATTGATAATAGATGACTAGGAGTATGTAGAAAGGCAAGAGCCAATATTGGTGATTTACTTGATGATAATTTAGCATTTCCTGAACATTATCACTATTGGATATGTATCACACTTTTAAGCTTTAGGTCATAATTTCCAGATGTACCCCATCATTTAAAAAAAGAAATATTACAGTATATAACAGTACCGTTCATACTGTACTGTGATCATATTGAGGGGTGAAAGGCTTAAGCAAATCTTTTTGGTAATTTTGAAATATATATTTTTTGCAATCAGTGAAAAATGCTGATTCTGAAAATATGTATTACAGAATATCGACAATAAAAGTCACTTTAGCCTTTCGCCCCTCCATATTGAAACTGTACAGAGAAATCTTTTGGTAACTCTTGGTACAGACTAGGAATGTAACGGAGGTAGTTTTATCGGAGCTGAAGTCGGAGTCGGAGTTTTTAAATTTGATTTATCGTAGTCGGAACCGGAGTCGGAGGCAATGTCAGAAGAAAGTAGTTTTATTTAAGGACAAATAAAAACATTATTTAGTGAACCTTTTTAATTAGAAAGTCATAAATTTACACATCTACAGACAGTGAAAATAAAAATAGCTGTTTCTTATTACCATTGTCCCATTAACAGGGATCAAATTAAAGCAAAAGTGCTCTGGGGCTGTGGTTGTGTTAATTTCTATTTTATTTAATGTAAATGTAAAATAAAAAATGTTTTAGTAATAAATTTTAATGTACATTTAGTTTTAAATTGAATAATTTTAATCATATTTTATTATAGTCTAAATTTTTAAAAATTTCTTCTTCAAATTAAGTGGCATTGATTGTTTGATTAATTGATATTATGTTTCAACAGCATATAAAATGAAATCAAATGAATGGACTACAACAGTGGTGGTGACCTCCGATTAAAAAGTTTCAGAACAGAAGTTGGAACTGAAGGTGTAATAACAATCGGAAGTTCTGACTTATTGGAGTCGGAGTCAAAACTCCATAACATCCCTGGCACAGATATAGAACTGGGCCAAACATTTTATCTTAAGCTTAAGTTATTAGCTAATAACAAAGTTTACTATTTCTTACACCCTTACATGTAAGAAAAACACAATATGATTTAATTTTCTTTTATAAATTTGTTCATTATTATTGATTCCAATTGCTTATGTCACTAAATATTAACATATACAGTGGTACCTCCACATACAAGTATAATTAATTACAAAACCTTGCCCTAATGTCAAATTACTCCTATCTCAAAGCAATTTTCCCCATTAAAATTAATTGAAATGCCACTAATTCTTTCCAGCTCCCAAAATGCCACCTCAGATGTCAATTACTCGCATACCTTATGTTTTTCTATGATTTCACATTTGGATTCAATAGACATCATCTTTTCTTCGGACCCATGATCATAAAAATAAATGTGATAATGTTTTGTAAATATACAAAAAGCAAACCCAACTTATTGAAAATTCTTTGAAAACGAGGGAAACAAGCACACAGATTGAGATCTAGTCTGCAGTTGGAGGAACTGTTAGATGCTGCACACAATGGTGTGGTGTGTGATTCCTCGTATCTTAAATCTTGCTCTCACCTCAAAGCAAAATATCGCACATTCAGTGGCTCGTACTTCAAAACACTAGTTTGTCAGGGCACATGTATATTGAGGTACCACTGTAGTGTAAAAGTGGATTTCCTAAAGTATTCATTGTTCAATACCATTGCCTGCATGTGCAGGTTTTACAATGAAACACCCTTCACTGATTAATTCAAAGGCAAGAATATATAAACTTTTAAAAAAATATATTAAAAAAATCTTCACATAACAGTTTTCTATTTCCATGAACCTATAACAATTGTGTCAAGCTCCCACTATTAAATCATGTACATGATTATGCCTTTTGTCTTTATGTGAACACATTAGGGGACAGAAATCTAGTTTCAAAAAACAATGTATATGATTGGCTGTGCTTTGTGAATGTCGTCTGTTATTTTTAGCCAAATTAATAAAATATATAAATAAAAATCATCTGAGATCACATCAGGAGCTTACATGAGCAAACAGGGAAGAGTCAATTAGCTTAAATGTTTCATAAAGTTTTGCTTTTTCTAAGAATTATAATGACTAAGGGTATCATGTATAATTATTACAACACTATATTTTTTCTGTAAGAGATTAATGAAGTATGGCTTAGGACTGATTGAGAATCTCTCAGATAATTGGCTTGAGTTTAGACTTGTCCCTGGTATCACACACACACACACAAGTACAGTGCATGTACAACTGTATTCATAATACATTGTTTAATTTAGATTTTCCTTGATTTGGTTTGTATACATCCTATTTGGTGGCAATCAGTTCAAGAGTTGAGACATATGAATAAATTTTGTCAGTGAGAAGACATGTGGTCCTTTGGCATTAACATGGGATGTTGGAGTGGTGAGTGAGCCATGCAAGCAGAGCGCTTACCCCATGAACCAGTCGACGGTGTCGCGCAGGTATTCCGGTAGTCGCTCCAGCTTGAGGGTTGTTACGGGCGGCGCGCGCGACACTACAGGCCCGGCTGCGAGCTACGGGCTGCGGCTGCAGCTTCTCACTGCGCGTTCCAGAAGCGCCGCAACATCAACTAAAGCATCACACTTCCCGGTTCTGTTCGATGGGTTCAACTTAACTGTAATCTTTCCACCGCTTGAAATTTAGCTGCTAAGTAGAGCGTGTCGCGGTCACAATACCCTGTCATTCAAAACGTTTACTAAATCAGCGCTCCAAGCAGCAAAGGAGAGTTCATCATGTTGCGCAACTGTATTTATTTTTAGAAGATATCATCAATCGAAGATTTTATTGGTAATACAAAATGTTCTGATTTTATAGGAAACTAAAGAAGAAACCAGGAAAATAACTCACTTTAAATAAACTGTAAAGTCACACCATTTCCTAACAAAACCTTGACAAAAAAAAAACAACGTACAGAAAAATAACCAACAGTTATTGTCATAATATACTCTGTGGTTGTTGTCTATGTCGCAATTAGAGATGTAAATTATTGCTGGAACAAATAATCTAATGCATTCTTTGAATCAACAGGTAACACTGTTTTTAAAAATCAAAAAAGTAGCTGTAAATAATTCGTGAATCTCGCTATCAAAGACAATTACACAAAAAACAATTAATCAATAATCACTGTCTATTCGTTTCTTATAAACACGTTCATAACAACACTCAGTAGCCATCTGTCAATTCTCAACAAATAAAAAAAACAATAGGTACCAATTGTCAAAACAATGAGACTAATCATTTATCGTACACGTTTGTGAAAATTTTAAGCAAATAACGATACTACAAACCATGATTAAATTATTAATCACAATTTTGAACTTTTATACATAAGAAACAAAATTTTTTTTTTTAGTTTGCTGTCAGAGCAACGTAGTTATGATTATGCAGTTGTGCCAACATTATATGAGGATTATAATATTGAGCTTTATAGCATTTAAAATAAACTTTAATTGTATTTGATATGAAGTCAGCATAACGCATTAAAAAGCGCATTTAAAATTGGCAATTGCAAATAATTGATATGAGAATTATAATTTTGGTCTTTATTGCTTTTGGAATAACGTTTGATTTTGTTAAACAATTATAATAATGAAAGAACATTATTTTGCTAAAACAATATAACTTCAAAAAAACGAATAAGATAGTTCATTGTGGAAAGTCATTTACGCTGTTGTATGTTAATATATGTAGTTTCCGTCTGAAAGGCGAAAGCATGGCTCCCGTGGCGCTCGAAAGGCTGAAGGTAGAAGAACGCCAATCAGCCCTGAGAATTTAGCGCGCGAAGCTTGATGAGGTGGGTTGCACGCGCAAGCTTGGTCGGCGCCATTCTGCCGAACCTCGAAGCCTGGTTGAATAGTAGAGATCACGTCACCTACCACCTGACATAGGTACTCACGGGACATGGATGTTTCTTATTCTAAAGAATAAACACTGCTTACCTAATTTTTATTTCTATTCAATTCCTCTTAATATACGTGTACTAATGAATAGACTATGCATTTTAAATGTTTACGTTTGTATTTAAAAAAAATAGAAACCGTATTATCTAATAATATTCTTTTTATGTTTTGGATATAGAAACACAATTATTATTATTCGATAATGGCCATGAGATCCTGGAATTAGGTAAGACAGGAACCTCGTACCTTTTTGGTGATAAATGACGCGTCTTCGATGTCGTTGAAATTGAGAAAAAACGAATATACACCTTTTAGCGCTCGCGTCATGTGTTGATTGCACCGGTGTTGATTAGTACTGGTTTTCGCGCGCGGCGCCATCTGTTGTTTAGGCTTGTGGTGGGAGGGGATAGGGGACCGACAGGTAAATAGTTGGAAACTCATGGCAATACCTAACATTATGTTTTAATAAATTTCTGGAAAGTGTTCCCGCCACGCTCCAATATATTTGTCGTAGTTTCAATTTAGTAGAATCCATCCGTATTTTCGGCTTTTTACACCATTTCTATACACACACAATATAAACGGCGAGGCAGACTATGTAGATTGGTGGAAAAACTGAAAGACCCTACGGTCGCATCACTCCGAAAACGTCTCGCCAAAAAAAAACATTGATTCCTATCGCACATGGTCAGACGAGCATTCCATTGTTACCCAAGCCCACAAAACAAGCTCAGACAACAATTGAACACCTAGCATATCACCACAACAAGAAAACAACAATTATTAGGCGAGAAGAAGAAATGCAACCACTCCGGCTTGAAGCTTTGAAGCCAATTCCTCACCATAGGGTTTTAACATCGCACGTAGACAGAATGCAAAGATTTTTAAAAAATAAGTCTAGACGTAGCTTTATCTAGAGGTGAGGCATAAATATCGGATTAGATGCGGTGATTGGATATTTGTACAAGTACTGGAAAACAATGAATCAACTTTTTTTATTACTACGACTTCAACGGCGTTTGCAATGAAAAAATAACCGTTTAAATTAAATTTCTTGAGTATAGTTAAGAAATGAATAAGGGACTGGTTTCCATGCGCGGAAACACGAATGGTCGTAGGTTCGAATCCCGATACGTACCTTTGGGTTTTTTCACGTACGTACGGATTTAAGTATCACATGCTCACCGATAAGGGAAATTATCGTGAGGAAGCCCATATGGCACCTGATAGAGTTGTCATATGTAAGAGCCCTGAGAACAGAGATCAGCTGCGCCACTGGCCACGTTGGGCACGACATATAAGCGCAAAGTGGAT
This sequence comes from Automeris io, assembly GCA_036320925.1. Classification (NCBI taxonomy): domain Eukaryota; kingdom Metazoa; phylum Arthropoda; class Insecta; order Lepidoptera; family Saturniidae; genus Automeris; species Automeris io. The sequence goes on along the minus strand of JAUDJH010000009.1, from coordinate 38,607 downwards.
ACAACCACTAATATATCTCTGCTCACCCCATAAGAGATATAACGTGATAGTATATTATTATTACTTCAGTACAATTGTTTTACTTGCCTTCTTAAATATATTTTGACGTTAAGACCGCTGAAAGCATTACATTAAAATGAATAAAGCAAAGTATTTTTTACCAGAGTTGTAAACACAATATAAACTAAAAAGCAAGAGACGCATATACCCATAGACAAATGGTTTGTACTCGCGAGTGCATGCAATAAATGCTGAAAATGGAACATACGTATCTGCGACAGTCTTTATATTAGGTCCTTACATATGAAATTAGCGTTTTTCGTACTGGCCACTTTAATCACAAAATTCTCCTCTTTGGTAAGGAATTCCAAATTCAAATTTGTACAGCTATAGACTCATGTATTTGTGCTTCGATGATCGTCATTCATTTGTTTTTTTCTTCTGTTTTTTTCTGTTTGCGTCACTCATTTTACAAAATGGAAATCTTAAAATATCGCATTATTTACGAGTACGAGTTCCGCCGTGGCACTAGTGCTGCGGAAACAACTCGAAGGGTGAATGATGTGTATGGCGGTCGTGTTGCAAAAGAAAACACAGTTCGTTTTTGGTTCCAACGTTTTCGTTCTGGAAATTTCGACCTGCAGAACAAGCCCCGTGGACGGCCTGAGACTCAAGTTGATAACGAAGAGTTGAAGGCTATTGTGGAAGCGGATCCATCGCAAACCACGTCCGAGTTAGCTGCAGGCTGCGATGTTAGTGATAAAACTGTTTTAATTCACTTGAAGCAAATTGGGAAGATTAAAAAGCTTGAAAGATGGGTACCTCACGAATTGACTGAAGCAAACCGGCAAACGCGCGTCGACTGCTGCGTTACATTACTAAACCGGCACAATAATGAAGGTATTTTAAACCGAATCATTACCTGTGATGAAAAATGGGTTCTTTACGATAATCGGAAGCGCTCAGCGCAATGGTTGGATCCTGGCCAGCCAGCCAAATCCTGCCCCAAGCGAAAATTAACCCCAAAAAAGTTACTTGTAAGCGTTTGGTGGACTAGTGCCGGTATTGTTCATTACAGTTTTCTCAAATCTGGCCAGACTATTACGGCTGATGTCTATTGTCAGCAATTGCAAACCATGATGGAAAAGCTAGCGGCTAAACAACCTAGGCTGGTCAATCGCTCCACGCCACTGCCGCTTCACGACAACGCTAGACCACACACTGCGCAACAGACGGCTACTAAATTAGAAGAGCTTCAATTGGAAAGTCTAAGACATCCTCCGTACTCCCCGGACCTTGCTCCAACAGATTACCATTTTTTTCGAAATTTGGAAAACTTCTTGCAAGGGAAAAAATTCAACTCCGATGGGGCAGTCCAAATCGCCTTCAAAGATTTTATTGATTCCCGTCCGACTGGTTTTTTTAGTAAAGGGATCAATGAACTACCTATGAGAGGGCAAAAGTGCATAGAAAATAATGGTTCATACTTTGATTAATTAAATATATTATATTAAAAAATATTCGACTTTTTGTTCCTCCCATACAAAACGCCAATTTCATATGTAAGGACCTAATATAAAATAAAAGTGGCAGCATTGGTGGCAAAGCATCAAGCCGAAGTTGTTGCATCTCTTCTGCACTCTCGCTGAATAATTATTGTTTTCTTGTTGTGGCGGTCGACAGGGTGTTCAATTGTTATCTGAGCTTGTGTTGTGGGCTTGAGCAGCAATGAAATGCTCGGCTGACCTAGTCGGAGTAGCGGACTATCGGCCGAGTAGCGGAGCGATGCTCTTCTTGGGTCGCTGAGTTTTCCCACCAATCTATAGTATTCGCTGTTTTTATTGTGTACAAACGTGTAGAAATGGTATAACAAACAGGAAATGAAGATGAATACGTTACTTAAACTACGACAGAGCCGTACGGTATTGGAGCATGGCCGAAAGACATGAGAAAAATTAATAAAACTTGGAAAGAAAACTTCAGACATGGCTATATGGCGTGAAAGCCTTTGCCACCCCGAAAAGGGAGAAAACAAAATAAAATAAATTTTTAAAAAGGTGGCAACATTGCTTAATAATTTTTTGTTTTAAGTGCTACAATTTTATTGTTCGTTCATACTTATATATTTATTAGTCTGTGTATATATTTGCTTGTTACTGAAAATACAAAAATAACAAGAATGTTCCGTTTACCATACGGTGAACGAGTAGATCCCATGGAAGAGAAGCGGCAAGCGCGTGAAAATACCATTAATAGTGTTATTACATTTTGTGTGCTCTGCGTCGCTATTCGAGTTGGTGAGTTACGGGCGAAGTGGTTATTATATCATCAATCTAATAGTAATTTATCATTGTAGCATTTAAATCTTCATATATTGTAACGTTTCCGAAATTGTTTCAATAACGAAATGCACAACTTTTAGGTTAACACCTTAGATATAATTTATCCAGTCAGTATTGTTTCCTCATGGACACTAATAGAACTTATCTCTTGCTTAAACATAATAGCAGTGTGTTACATTATATATACATAATGCAATTATTTCTATTCGTGACAGCAACACTGGATTTGTAACCAATATCCATGTGATTTTGAATGATAATGTGTAACCACTTGTATTACAGCTGCACCCTAGAACACTTAATAAACCAGGTTTTTTTTCTAAATGCAGTGCTCTTTGTACCAGTTTACACCCTTTTTGACATACAAGTTTGTCAGTGATCAACTGTTTGTTGTAGCCATACCCAGGGGTGTTTTCATTTTATTGAATAGTATACACTATAATTTTTATTTATACGATAATAATAAAAGGTTGTGAACAGATACACAGGCCACATGGTAGAATGTAGCTATTATTGCCAATTATAGTGTACAACTTGAGAGGTGATCTTTTTTTATACTGGCTCAACAACATGACTGCCAGCCCTCATACACCACTACTGAAAGTATATGAGTATACAAGTTGATTCTAAGACATGACAGGCCAATTTGTGTCATTATGGCCTTTGGGTTTATATACTGTGGTCACAATGAATTCAGGTTCAGTGTTCCTTTAAACATTTTGTATTAACTTAAAAACATTTCAGTGATGCATATGCATAAACCTAGCCTACAAATATTTGAATGCTGTCCAATTGACAAGAGCAAGAATTTCCTATCAATGCTCCCTATTTAGATGTTGCAGCAAATTTATCATCTTGATTGTTTGAAATACATTCTCCAAACAGCCCCCCTACATACTTTGACACAGCTTGGTCCTTTTAAAAAATCTATTTCTTATACAAACACAAAAACAGTTATTGCATATAAAACATAAAAAAAAAATTAATTCCCCATTAGTTAACTTTATTTTTTCTTACTTTTTATTTAACTGTGATCTTTATTAATAAATTTTTATTTTTTTGTTGATGAGACTACAATTTTATTTTAAATCAAAAATTTGCATTCAATCTTATAACAATTATTAAACAAAACGCAATTTTTTTTTAGTTGGCATCTAATGTACCTGGGCTTTAGACTTTGTTGATGTGTTTAGATAGGACTCCTGATAATAAAATGCTTTTAATGTAAATAATACAAAATGAACTAATATTTTCTTTTTCTTTATATGGTCCCAGTTGTCATGAACTATCAGCACATTCATTTCTTAGTACAGTCTGTCAGTTGAGTGGTAGAGGTTTGTGGAACAAGATGTCACTCTGTAATGATGATCAATATTTCATATTTTCAGCTCCATTCGTTTTGGAACACAGTGGTTTGTAATGTAGGAAAACGACTGGGCGCAGACAGGAGTCCGGATGCAGCCGGAGGATATCACACCCGCTCCTGATGTTACTCTCATCAAATAAAATTGTTGTTTTATGTCAATATCTACACATTAAATAAAAAATATTATTAATTATTGTTGTATATGTTCATAATATATACAGACACCCAATACTTAATATAATAAAAAAAGTCATGAGATGTTATTTTGAGACCATAAGTATTAATATCTATCGGGCATGTGAAACCAGGATGTAGGGAGCTCATCTAGATAAAATTACTACCAGTGACTACATTAGTTCACACCACCAAATGTAAAACAATAATACGCAAAGAAACTTGGCGATACATAGATGCCTTAACAATTACAATAAGGACTTTCGCAGTGTTGATACATTTGTCCTAAATATATGATATAATAACTTTATGGCCTCATTTTTTACTTAAAACTGAAAAAAATAATATTAAAACGGCAGCAGGAAAGTGCAGACGCCGGCTGCACTAATTTAACAACCTACACATGGAAACGCATTCAACCAACTGGATGGTCACGCAACAGAACTATTTTTTTTTAATGTTGCGAGTGGACTCTTACTTCCTCTTTTTTTTTACTTTGTTAACTTTTTAAATATAATCGTTTTTTTATTGGCACAATATGCAAAACCGAACTCTATGTAATACATTTATGAGTAATGTTCACTGATAGCAAAAAATAAATAACATTTCACAGATAATATAAAAAATGGAAACCCGTTTGTGTAGAGTGCCAGCCGGTGTTGGCTGCAGCTGCATGTAGATGCAGGTTACCATGTGTTGTAATGCCGTTAGTCATAGGATAGCATGGAGTTGATGGTGCAAACCCGTGCAACTATTCACATCCAGTGAAAGAGGCCCTACACGAAGTAACATTGAATTAACGATAACGCCAGTAGAAAAGTGCAAAATGTCAGCCGTAAGCTTAAGAAATATTATTTATAAGAACACTTACATAGTCCACATAAACACAAAAAAATATATAAGACATGGACAAGATGCATTACGAATTGGACTATGTTCAAACGTGTAGTGTGCTCGCACAGGAGGAACAGGAACCGATGTACGAGCAACGCGCGACAGGAACAATACAATACAACAACAACGCAACATTCAATAACACTTTATGTCAATTCATATCATTTGTACTTATCGTGTGTTGCTTTGTCTAAGCCCCCCAGATCAGAAAAAAGAAAACGAAATTTGAATCGGTTTCACAGCTAAAATGGTACAAACAGTCATAGATACAAAATTGTAACAAAAGTGTAGCGTTGCCCGACGAGACCCGAGCGCCGGGCATGTCAGTCTTTTCAGGAATGTGCTTCCAAATGTATATTGAAGCAGGAACCAGGCGAGTGGGGCATGAAGGCAGGAGAGGTGAGGGCGGCGTCGACTCGTCAATTCAAACAAATTATGTTTATAATAAATTACACTGAAGTTTATTCTCATGACAAATACATGGGGACGCGGGCGCGGGCGCCGCCGGTGCAAGCGCCGACGCCGCCGGTGCCGGTGCGCAGTTGTTCTCATTCCTACGATTACCGTAACATTTACTAGTTATAAAATTATTTAATTTCATAATACAATGACATTGAAGCATCCTTAAGGTTAACACCGCTAAGTCCATTTAGCGCTGACAATAAATGATCATGATATACAATTTCATTGATTTCACTTCGCACATAATACGCGTATAAATATATATATATATATATATATATATGGGTATAATTTCAACTGAAACTGAAGGCGCCGTGTCATCGCGAACCGTGCGACGCAGTGAGATACGGGGGGGGGGGGGGGGGGCAGTATCGGGGTGTTGTCGTACCTCCATACGAACACTACATGTATACATTTGTAAAAAGTATCAAAATCGAGTAAAACGCCTAAAAAAAATTATCTCGACATAGTAACATTCGTTAACTTCATAACCTACAATTGTCCTATGCAAGGGCGGCAGCGGGAGCGCGGGGGTGAGGGGGGGGGGTTGACTATTCGACTTAACGATATTTATATAAAGAGATGAGTGTGAAGCGTGGCGCTCAGTCGTCCGGGTCCTCGTCCTCGGAGTCCTGCTGCTGCAGCCAGGTGAGCCAGGCGTTGACCTGGAAGAGCGCCTCGCCCTTGCCCGGGTACGCGTCCGTGACGTCCTCGCGCCACCGCAGGAACGCGTCTTCCTCGCACACCTCCAGGTTGTACAGGTACATGAACCAGCGCAGCAGCAGCCCCTTCGGGTACCGCAGCCGGTGCGCGTGCATCTGCACCGCGTACACCGCAGCCAGCTGCAGCTCCGGCCGGTCCAGCAGCGCCGTCAGCAGCGGCGCGTACGACTCCACCAGCGCTTTCTCTCGCTCCGTCGAGCCCTCCGCCGCCTGCGACACGTGCTCGCACACCAGCGACACCAGCGCCGACACGAACGCGCCCGTTCCTCGCACGCTCGGCTCCACGTTCGCCTTGATCCACCGGTACAGCGGCTGCGGCGCCGGATCCGCCGCCAGTTGTCGCGCCAACAGCGCCCGCACGCGCAGCTGCGGCACTAACCCCCCGAGGCCGCGCGCCTCCAGCGCCTCCAGTGCGCCCTCCGCGCTGCTCGTGTCGCCGCAAGCGCTCGCGTACGCGCACAGGTCCACCTTGCTCTCCTCGTACAGCTGCCGCAGCCGGTCCAGGCCGGCGAGCGCGCGCAGCTCCTGCAACACCTCCAGCAACAGCGGATGGTGCTGACCGCCCTCGCACCACGCGCCCACGTCCGCCAGCGCGATCAGTTTCTGGTGCACGGCGTGCGCGAGCAGCGCGGGCAAGCGGAGGCGGTGTTGCTCGTCGCCGACGGCGGCGGTGCTCAGCAACGCCCGCAGCGCCTCGTGCTGCGGGGAGCGCTTGACACGGCGCACGACGCGGCAGGCGGCGGCGGGCTGGGCGGCCGGTCCGGCGAGCGCGTGCTCGAGGGCGGCGGCTATGGCGCGCCGCAGCACCTTGTCAGGCAGGTGGAGCTCCTGCAGCCGCTGCAGCGCGGGCGGCGGCTCCTCGTCGTCGGCGGCGCCGGCCTGCTGCTGCACGGCGTCGACCGCCTCCACGATCAGCTTGCAGGCCTCCTCTTTGCTCATGCCCTGCGAAGTTCCCGGCCCCCACGTTATGGTGTATCCCGTTAGCACGTAAGCGGCGAGTGTGCCGCCCCCTCGTCCTGCACGGGCACCCGCCATCAGGCCCGGGCGTTGCTGGTGAGCGCGGCACACAAATTAAGGTTGAGTAGAATGAAACGTTGAACCAAAAAGTTGAACTGGATCCTTGCATCCGCGAAGCGCCGGCTCGTGGCGGCGCACATCTGGCACAAATACATTTGCATTTTCCTTGTGATTAACTATATTACAGTAAAACAGCGGCGGAGCCACATTTGTATATATAATAGTTTCTACTCTATATTGGTTAAATACATACATTTTATGTATATTTTTGAAGTGAAACTTCTATAGAATCGTTGCGATTTCAAACCGGATGCAACGGAAAACGACAGGTAAGAGACACAAATACAAAAATTAGTGATCCAGAGCGAGATAGCAAATGTCGGTGTGTATGTGCGTATTACAGCCTTTTTAGTAAGAAATCAGCGTGGTGTGTTATTATTTAACAGTGTTTGTGAATATTTTTATATCTTGTTGTGCTAAATAATAAATTTTATAAGATGCCGAAACGTGTAGTCAATATCACGCAAAAAAAAATTACAAAAAAAAAGAAAACAAGAAAAAGTTCAACAGAACGTAGTCGCGAGTTTCGTGCGCGCACAGAACAGTTATTGAACCTTCAAGATAGATAGGTGTGTCGGACTTGCTCCGACTAAAACCCCCGGGATGTTCCTTCTCCCGCCTGCCGAGTGCCGAGCGCCGAGGGCAAGGCTGAGCCATCTCCCTCGGCACCCGGCGACGTCTGGCCTTCTGCAGGTCCCGCCTACTTGGCAGGGGTGGTTAAATAGTCGTCACCCCCCGCGTTCACCTAACACATTTAGCGGGGAGAGTGGCGTAAAGTGCCACCCTCCCCTCATCTCCTTGATAATTATCCTACCGTTGTTATATATATTATATTCATCTCATTCTTATATCGATTTACTGAAGTTTCACTTCTATCGTGTGTGAATCGCAAATACACCTTTTTTTGTTTATTGCTTTTTTTCTTTTGCTAAATACGCCAATCTGCTTTATTGATGTTGCGGAATATAGTTGAAGTAATGCTCGGGCAGGCAGGCGGCTAGTACGCTCACTCACCCAAGGCAAGTGTAATAATCTTTTTTTTTATTAGCAGTTTTGATGTCTTAGACGTCATTAGAGTCGCCTTGTGCCCTGTAAACACAGGTCTGCATTGTCATACACCGGGGCGCCGGCAACCGCCCTGGCACATCAGTCCCAGCCGATCGGTCGATCCACGACCGGTTGGCTGATGTCTTTGGGGTCGTGCCCGCTCAGGGTGGGGGCCCTGAGTAACTGGTTTAGCGACTCTCGAGAAGTCGGCAGGGCATTGTGACGTGCTCTGCCTAAATACAACGAGCAGTATCGATGAAGGTATCATCTTCCCCCGAGTTGGCGGCGCGACGGGGCTGAGGCCAATCGATCACAAAACCCGCAGTCCCTTGGGGTTTTTAGTCGGTATAAGTCCGACACACCTCGGTCGCGCAACCCCCCTGTGCGGCTGAGACGGTCCTATGAGGATTTTCCCCAAGTAAAAAAAAAAGGTCTACATTGTCAGTCTTTTAAAAAATTGCAATAACAACTCACGACATAAAAGGCCCTACCTTGCCTGGTATAGATCTCTTAAGTAAAAGAACACGCACGAGCCGGTTCACTTGCTATCGTCACACACGGCCGGCCCTCGCGCCCGCGACAAGGCGGGGCCGGCTCCGCCACTCTAAGAGGCCCGCGCGCGGCTCGGCAGAGAGCGGTTACCTTGTCCTTTTTAGGTTTATCCTTCTTGTCGGAGGCGGGCTTTATGGTGATGGCCGGCTCCTTGACGACCGGCGGGGAGCTCGCGAACGCGGGCGCCAGCACGTCTGCAACAGTCACGAGACGCAATGCTCAAGGTCACAGTCACCGTTACCAGAGTAGAGTGGAGTGGGGGGGGGGGGGGGAAGTTCACTCACTCTGCTGCGGCGGCGCCTGCGGCTGCGGCTTCGAGAGCCGGTTCGCGGTGAACATTAGCGAGTTGGCCGCCGGACGCATCTGCAGGTCAGCCAGCGCCGTCGGCGGCGGCACGCGCGCCTTGGCCGCCGGCTGTTGGTGCTGGTGCGACGCCTGCTTGCCGAACTGCAGCGGCGGCTGGCGCCCGTACACGGAGCCGGGCGCGGACCGCTGCCTGAACATGCCGTTTGAGAAGAGCTTGTCGGAGCCGGAGGGCGGCAGCAGCGCGTCCTGCGAGGCCGGCGGCAGGTGCAGTGACGCGAGCACTTCGTCGAGCGGCCTCGCGCGGCGGAACAGCGGCTCGCGGCGCGGCTGGTCCTCATCTCGCAGCTGCGCCATGGGCACTGGCCCCTCGCCGGCCACAGCAGCACGAGGTACCCAGCCGCCGCGGCGCAGCTCCACGACGTCGCGCAGCATGAAACGGATGCGCGGCGCCAGCTCCCGGGACCGTGAGAGAGTCTCGATGCGTGCGAAGTACTGGTCCATGAGACCGCGGCCGCGCTCCGAGTCCAGCACGCGGCCGCACGTGCGCACGAGCTGCGCGAGGCACTCGAGATCCTCGTGGTGCTCGGCGGCGGCGCGCCGCGCCAGCAGGTTCTGTATGCACCGGTGCAGGATCGACTCGGCGAGGATCTCCAGCTTGCCGAGCTCCCCTATGAACTTGATGTTGCCGAGCATCTTGCACTTGGCGAGATGCCTCTTCTCCTCCTCATCGGCGGTCAGACTCGCCTTGTCCTCGAAGGCGGCGAACGCCTGCGGGCAGGAGAGGAGCGGGTACTGTACTGTACTGTGGCGTGGTGTGGTGTGGTGTGGCGCAGAGCGCAGAGTGTGGGGCGCGCGCACGCACCTGGGCGCGGTTCTCGAACTCGGTGCGACACTTGTTGAGCAGCAGCAGCTTGAAGGTGCAGGGCTGATCGGGCGGCTCGAAGTTGGGCGCCTCCTCGCTGAGCCGCTTGCAGAGCTGCGCGTACATCGAGGAGTACTTGGGCTCGTCGAGCGCCTTCTCGAAGATGAGAAGGATGACGCCCTTGAGCACCTTGTCCGAGTCGAGCTGGAGCGCGAGCAGGTCGTCGCTCAGCTTGTGGAACTTCTCCGGCGTGAGCTTGTTGAGTATGCCGCGCACCTTGCGGAAGACCGCGTCGTGCTTGGCGTCGGCCGGGTGCGGCGCGTGCTGCGGGTGCGGCGCGTCAGCGGCATGCCGGAGCGAGGAGGGCGGGACCCAGCGTCGCCTCGGCGGGACGGGCTGCGTCCGGGCCGAGGCGGCGCGCGCGGGCCCCTGTTGCCGCGCGCTGTCCGTCTTGATGCCGGTGTCGCCGTCCGCCGGTGTCGTCGCCGGTGCCGTCCCCGAGCCGCGCTCTCTGCCGCCGCGAGCCGTGCTGCTGCTGGGTGTCGTCTGCGTCTGCGCCTGTGGACGTCAACACACGCTCAATCATGTCGCACAGTACCGACACAGCCCTCCGACCCCTACGACGCCCGAATGAGTACAATGCAGCAGACGGGCGCCGGCGCTGTCGCGCGTCGAGTCACATATTTCCAACTGGTAGTATAGTCCTGTGGACTCTGATACGCGGGTGTCCTTTGTATGTTCTTAAAGTGCTTATCGATAATAATAACAAATGAAGTCATTTAATATATACATAAATAAAACCAAATATATATATATATATATATGTAAAGGAAATATACTTCCTTCAAGGATTGAAATGTTGCCGGTGTTCGCGCGGCTGTATGCGATACAGCCAATGCCTGTAGCATTTGCTATAAACTGTGGCCATTGTTTTGGCAACTATGACAGAGTCGCGGGGGCAGCGGGGGTCGCGGGCTGTTCGAAGTCAGATAGAGCGTTGTTATTAATGTACGATATATAATAATTACATTTAAATATCAACATAAAGACGGAATAAAGAGGAGGACGGAGGCTTTTATGGTTGTTTCTTTGGTTTCAGGTGAGATTGGGATAAGCGGTGTGTTGTGTTGTTGTGTAAATTTACAATTGTATTGAATAAACTTACTTTGGTTTCAGAGAAACTTAGTTGCTATTATTTCTAGAAACTTATATAAGCACATTATATATACAGTGTACACTCTATATAACGACCCTCAAGGGACTGTGCATATTTTGGCGTTATAGAGAGTGGTCGTTAAATGGAGAGAAGAAAAATCTGTATTAGAAAAAAAGATTATTTCAGACTAGTGTTAGTAATTACATAAAAAACAATTCTCATTTGATCGCTATTGAGTATAGTCTGTTATTTTTGTCTGACGTCTTTTGCTGCACCAGTAATTTTGTTGTATATTTTCCATTATTTTATTCATATCTTGCGATATTGAGTCATCTTGGTGATAAAGAAAGTACTTTTCCAATAATTTTGCTGCTTCCAGGGCTTCTTTAATGCTCGGCGGTGGCTCAGGCTCATCCGTCTTATCTTCTTCATCTCCTTGGTCTTGATACTCGGTTTTTCTTACCGAATCCAAAATTTCTTTGTCTGTGAATGATGCCATTGTAAGCAGGCAGTCGTCTACTGCGATGTAGGTTTGATGATTTTCTGTAAATTTTCCTGCCATGTTGAACTGTTGAATCCACTCAGTTAATGGAAGGGCGTCGTCGTTATTAAACTCCAGTTCCGTTTCCACCTCATCACTCATAGAATTTGTATAAAGTCCAGCATGTCGAAAAGAGTGCTGTATAGTTGTGCCTGTGACTCCTTCCCAGGCTTCAGATAAAAAATTTACTGGATGCAGCATATTAATAGAAGTTCAGATCACCCAGTTCACCCTCAGATTCGACTACCTCCATCAATAATTTCTTTCTGTAGTGACCCTTGAGGCTTTCAATCACGCTTTGATCCATTGGCTGTAAGACACTAGTCGTATTTGAAGGAAGAAATACCAACTCTATGTTTTGAAGGTTTGTTGTACGAGGGTGGGCAGGGCAGTTGTCAACAAAAAGTAAAATTTTTCGTCCCTTTAATTCTGCATCCCACTTTCGCACTTCTTCTTCAAAAAGTTGACTGGTCATCCAAGCTGATTTATTAGCTTTATACGTCACTGGCAATTTTTTTATGTTAAAACACCGCGGATTTTTTTTTTGATTTGCCTATTACCATTAGATTTTTTTTCTGTGCCATCCATATTAGCAGCCACAAGCACTGTAATACGCTCCTTGGAGAGCTTTCCTCCCACACACTTTTCCCCTTTAAATTTCAGAATTTTATCTGGGGTCAACTTGTAGAAAACTCCTGCTTCATCAGCATTAAAAATGTCACTTGGGGTGTATTTTTCTTTCAATTTTGACCACACTCTATTAATCCAGTCATGAGTAACATTCGTATCAACACATCGTGCTTCTCCACTAATTTTACCTTAGTTGATATGATGACGTTGCTTGAATTTTCCGAGCCATCCTTCTGATGCTTTGAAAGAAAGTAAACCAAGTTCTTCAGCAAACTTCTCCGCCTTAGCTTTCACGATCGGCCCCGAGATAGGCATATTATTCAGGCGCTGTCGGTGGAACCATGATAGTATAGCTCGATCCAAATCTTCGTATTTAGGTTTCTTCAATTTTTTAGAAAATTTTCCATCCTCCTCTGCTTGTAGAATTTTTTCTTTATTTTTCCATATTGTGGACACTGTAGAGCGACTAAATCCAAAGCGTCTGCAACCATGACTTATCTTCTCTCCCGCCTCTATTGCGCGTATCAGTAAAACTTTTTCGTCAATACACAGAGATTTTCTCTTACTTGCCATGTTTAGAGTTTGAAAGTTTGTGAGCAACTAAGAATATGATAACGTATAGATAATTCATAACTCCTACTAACAATAGTCAACACGTGCAAGCAATCCCAATTTGTAAACAAAAGAATGGATTTCTTATAAAGTTCGGTATGTGTAATGCCGACAGTCGAGTTTATTACGGGCTAGGATAATAAAGTGACAAAAGAACGTACACAGCTGCGCAGTTTTTACTAATTTTGGCAATTTCAAAAGTACTTTATATTATTAAATTTCTGTCGTTATATAGAGTGGGTGTAACGCTATATAGAGTGTATCATTGTATGGGAAACAAGCTAAACCAATCAAAACCGAGTGATATCGACGCTTTAGGGAGTTTGACGTTAAATCGAGTGACGTTATATGGAGTTTACACTGTATATATATATATATATATATCACTTCTGACTGACATCATCGTAGAGCCTGAACTACGGGAGCTATACAGACATTAACTACAATAGAACTAGAAATTTTTGCAACAAGTTTCTTTTATTATATAGGCACCCATTAAGGGCGGTTTTATTTATACATGACATCTAAGAGGGGTTACAAGTTTATATAAAATTATACTATTTCGATTATTCGTTAGAAAAAAAATGTGTTTTGTCGTTTTAGGAACATAAACCCCTAGAGGGTAATAGGGGTTGCGCGGTTGTTTGTAAATCCGTGAATTATTGAAGTATGCGCTATGAAATGCGGTGCTTCGGCTTTGAGTTAGAAATAACAAAATATGTCTCGTCTTTTTTCGACAATCGACCGCCGGCGGAGTCAAAGCAAGGAAGCGTCCTCAGCGGCAGCGCCCGGTCGCCGCGGCTGCGGATGACACGGGCAAGCTAAGAACGTCAAATGTTGTCAGTTTATTAGCGCCACGTCCGCGCTGATCATTCCAGAGCTCGTATACACTGTATGGGTCTTAACTGTCTGTCGAAAGGTTTTGCTTTTTGAAGTGAAACTTCTTTAGAATCGTTCTGATTTCAAATCGGATGCAACGGATAATGACAGGTAAGAGACACAAATACAACAATTAGTGAGCCAGAGCGAGAGAGCAAATGTAAAACGACAGGTGTAAGACACAAATACAAAAATTAGTGAGCGAGAGAGCTAATGTCGGTGTGTATGTGCCTATTATAGCTTTTTGGTGAGAAGCAGCGCGGGTGTTATTGGAACGAAGTTCCTTATCGCGCGTTGCGAAAGGAGGCTAGACGGAAAAAATTAAGACCAAAAGTTATAAGGACACATTTTGCTGACTTTGGCTTGTCCTGCGCCAAGTGGCGGGGTGTCCAGTTAGGAGGGGGGGTGGTGTCCAGCTGATAGTGGGGAGGGGCGTGTCGTCCAGCGGAGAGTGGGGGGGGGGGGAGGGGGGGGGGGTGGCGTCGTGTGTGTGCTCACACGCCGCCCCAATGAGAGGTATTGTTTGAGTAGTTTTACGAACCCCTCCCAGAGAGGAGGCCTGTCTAATACCAATCGCTCGCCGGGCCCTTGGAAGTACCTGGATCCCCGGGCCCGGCGGAGGCGAAGATTAGGCAGTGCTGGCGCCCGGTGGTTTCAGCCGGCGCAAGTCCGACACACCGGGGGAGCGGCCCTCACCACTCTCCTGAGATCCGAAGGGATTTCCGCCGGGTTAACAAAAGAAAGGGATGAGACATTTAGCTATGCCAAGTTTTGAAACCAGGTCACTAGTTAAAAGTACAAAAACTTAAACAGCTGGAAGCACAAGAACTGATCCTGTACGTAGACAGGTCGAAGCGAGTCACTATAACAGTCATTACACTTGTCTACTGCGGTCGCGACCCAGTTGCCTGCTTCAGTTACCACAAGACAATTATTACTGAAATTGAGCAGATCTGATTAAAGTCCTAGTCCAAACATAAAGGGGTAACAGAGGAAGGTAGCTTCACAACCTTTTCTTATAATTTAATTTTTTAAACATTTTTCTTTAATTTTAAGACTTTTCTAAATATTAACAACGTTTTATTGTATTAACTGTTTACGTTCCGATATAAAATACCAATATTAGATAATTAAGTTCATCAAAACAACTTTCATAAAAATACATTATTCTCTTATCATAATTACTACCGGATTTTTTTCAGGGAAAAAACATTACTTTATCAATAGAGTAATAGAGTTTATAACATGGACTCTGAGATTTCTAAAATCAGACCGGGTCCAACGGGTCCGGGTTAACCACAACGCGAGTACCTCCGGGGTTAAGCGAACCGTTCACAGATCATCGAGCGGGCGAGCGCACGGGCGAGCGCGCGGGCTAGCGTTCGGTCGTGCGGGGTCGGCGGCCGGCGGCGCTGCAAGGCCGCTAGGTATCGATCGCGCGCCCTCTACGTGCGGGGCGCGTCCCGCCGAGAGCCGGCTGCGATGCATCGGCAGCGAGACTGACTCTCCGCAGCCTTCTCGATGGTTTAATGTTAATCCCAGGGGCGGCGCGCTGTCACCTCGCAGCGGTGCGGTCGTTGACCCCGGCCCGCCCCGCCCCGCACAGGTTGCTCGTTAGCTCGGTGTCGAACATATATTCGTATCGCAGACGGGGTGCCGGTGCCGGTGACGGGTATGGCAGCGTGCAGGTGCACTGGACGTCACGTGACGTGACGTGACGTGACGCAGCACGTCATGGCGAAACATAGGTCACAGCACTTGAGGGTGACTCCGGTTGTCGGGTGTCGATGGTCGCTCGACTCTGCGCGGAAACTGTTCCTATATAAATACTCACGACGCTCAATCCAATTTCTTGCATTTGATAATAAGGTCTGCAGGTATATTTTTTATTTTTACTGTAATAGATAAATAAATACAACTTATAGGCCACACTGAATTTGAACTTTATAATCATTTCTAGAAATACAAACAGCCTCATTTCCATACAAATTCTTATAAAAAATAATTAATAAAATATCTGTTATTTTTAAGAGGCATTATTCAATTGAGAAATTTTGGTAACAAGGATAAAAATACACATTTTACAGGTCCGAGTGCCTATATCCATATCTATTGTAGTATAATTATGTATGTATTGGCTAAACATTTTTGAAATCTACGGTTACCAAGCTGCAATTGAGTATGTTTAAAACCTAGCTAGTACAATTTCTCACCAAGAGACCAACTCTAATGAACTCGTTCGTCTTGAACCGCCCGTCTCAGCAATAAATGACCGAATAGACAATTGAAGGGCGCTTTTACAAATTAAATAACATTCTTACAAACAACTGCTGACACTTTTAGAAAGAACTTTATTCGTCATTAACTTGTATTTGAAGACTAAGGAAGGCAACCTGCAGCCGTCATCATGCAGTACAACCGCGCGACGGGCATTGCTCTGTCTGGGCGGCGAACCATTGCTGATGTTCTAAGCATATTCATTTTTGAAAAATAAAAAAGGGGCCATGGTAATTGTTCCTAAAAATTACAAATTCACGATTTGAATGGGTGAAACAACTTTTGCAGATTTTTATCACAAAGGGAAAAATTTATTAAATAAATTGATTTTTTCTCCGGCGCCACTAACGCTACCCAAACGTGCCGCGTGCAGTGACAAACTATTGTATTGTATTTGTAGAGCAGCGCGATTGCCGGCGCCACCGTGACTCTATTGCGGCTTTTTCAAGTAAATATTCGTATTCCGAATATCAAGCGGACGGAACGCGAAACGCGATCGTGGCGTACACCCCGGCGCGCTCGGTCCTCGAGGGCGTGGCTCGGTCTCTCCATGCGCGGAGACCACGCAGTTTCTATTAATTTAATTCCATATCCCAGGGGTTCAGACGTGTATTATGGAAATCATTTATTATTTACTGACTTTCGATCTTGTATTATTTAGGTATAAAAAAAGCTCATAGAACATGAGAACTACACGATGCGATCAGCTGGTCCACGGGTCACGCCAAGTGCAAGGCGGACCCATTGTGACGTAACGCAACGGTTGTCACACGAGTCGAATGCGGCCCGAGAGCGCAACAAGCGCACGGGGGCGCGGGGTCGCGGGGCGGCGGCGGCGGGAACGAGCCCTGCAGCTCGATGGAGCCCGCGCTCGCCGCTACCATTGACCTAGATACTCGGCCCCGGGCCGACCTGACCCACTGAAACCCTCCTGGCACACGCTCGCTCCCCGTAGTGCGCCGCCTCCGTCTCGTTACACTGGCGATCAGTGTGGATCGCGAACGCCGGTCCCGCCGAAGCCTACACATCCCATCGCACTACAGACACTGCACGGGTCGAGATCGAGTCACAATCAATCTGCGCCTGTCACCAACTGAACGCCCATTGATATAGAATGTGAAAGCTTCCCTGGCGCCACCGCCATCATCGTCCGTGTGCGCTGTTCGATCCTAGACTTGTCATCTGAGGCAGTAGTATTTGTTCCTTTAATATTTTCATATGGGAGAGTTGTTCATATAGTTGTTTCATATGAGTGTACTTATATCAGAACGGAGTTGTAGAAATATCTCGAAGTGTATCGAAGTTTAGTCGTCGAAACGCA
Organism: Automeris io; assembly: GCA_036320925.1. Taxonomy (NCBI): domain Eukaryota; kingdom Metazoa; phylum Arthropoda; class Insecta; order Lepidoptera; family Saturniidae; genus Automeris; species Automeris io. The sequence continues at coordinate 21,387 of JAUDJH010000009.1, read as the reverse complement.
ATCGCCAAAAGTTCTCTTGAAGTCCAGTCGCAAAAATCCAGTCGACATGTTCGCACGTAGATCCACTATGCAGTCACAGCACTTCGGAAAAGTCCTTGATGATCGTTTGAGATATCGCTGACGGTATCGAGTGCGTATATATATATATATATATATATATATCAGCTACCTTCCAGCGTTTTCGAGAAAGATCTAAACCCTTATGTTTTTACTCGTAAATTCGAGAATCGGTTTATTGACATTTCGCGAATTGGAATTCGACGAATAGCAGCTGTCGTCTCAGTAATATACAGGTCATGACCTCGGGCGGCCGGAGCAAATAGAAGCGGCTCCTTTGATGTTTATCGACGTACAACAATTGTTGCCGATCGGGTTGGAAGTTACTTTATTCGAAGCAGTACCCGAAAACAATCTATGCGTTTAAAAATCATAGTCATGCGATGCCTGGAAGCCTAGAAATCTAGGGTTAAAGTTTGACACTAGTTCCGTTGTAACAATATGCTTAGTATTAGATAAATATTTGTGTACCGGGCTATTAATAGATACAATGAAACCTCCTCTGTTTGTGACAGAAAAGATCTGGCGGACCACGTAGTGTTCGTACGAAAAAGCAGTAAGGGAAAGAATTTGAAGAAATCCTGTCCAACAGTAAAAGATTTTATCTCTGGAGATGAAGATAGCACCTAGAACCATTTTGCGTAATTTAAATGACAACTAAGGACTCCCTATAAGAGAAGTACTGGTCATTTTTTAACTGATAATTTTAAAAAAAATAGGGTGGTATAAATCTACACAAATACTTAAGTGGTAAGCAAAGGTAGGTCACATAAAAATGTTGTTTACAGATGAGAATTTTTTTACAATTAACATACAAAATGACTGTATTTATGCTGAAAGCTCTAAAGAAACTTCCAAATTAGTCGACAAGAGTACACAATGTAGGCATTATCCGACTTCAGTGATGGTTTGGTGGGGTGTTACCTATGAAGGAGTGACTGAGCCATATTTTTGTGAAAAGGGTATCAAAAAAATATCCAGCAAGTGTATCAAGATACCATTTTTTTTTGAGAAGGTAGTTAAGCCCCTTTACAACACCATGATCAATAACCAAGAATGGTTCTTTTAGTAAAACTTGGCGCTGAGTCAAAATTGGGTGGATCGAGCTGTATAGAGATATGAGAGTAGATGATACAGCTTGATCCACCCAATCTTGGTTCGAAAGAAATGTGCTTTCTTGAGATCTGAAGACTGGCTGTAATCTTGTCCTGATCTTCATACACTAGATTATGATTTATGTTCAGTTTTAAAGAGTAAAGCTTTCTCTAAACGTCATGATAATTTGGAGTCCCTAAAACAATCCATACGAATGGCAGTGAAGAATTTTTCCATAGAAAGAGTGTGTATTGTTATTGATAGTTATCAATAGCCAGGTTATATAATATAGAGTCCAGTTCAATCTCAATGTTAAATGACTGTATTGCAGCCAGTGGAGACCACTTCAAATAAGCTTTAGAAATTTTTTGTGGCTTTATATTAATGTATTAAACCAACTTATGATAATAGTAATAAATATTTCATGCAATAAAAACAAAAATATTTCTTTGTAACAATATTTATGCCAAGACAGTAACATTACAGTAAGAAAGTAATTTATGTCTTCAAATTAAAAATAGCAGTTAAACAGTTTTGTATCATGTGAGTTGTGGTACAGCCTTAAACCTGGCATTTCCAATAGTCCAGCCAGTTTATTATGTGAGACAAACAAAACAAAGTTTATCTTATACTCATGATCACTGTCCTTTTGAAAAGACATAGTTTTAAAGAAAGTATAGTGGAGGCATATTCAACATAAGACTCTCTGCCAGGAGTTGTGTTCTCTATTAGTGTTAGGATGGAATGCTCTCCTCAGAGCCAGCCACTACGGTGTTGATATTTTACATGCTCCCATACAGATTTAGCTTGGGTGATACAAATGGATATATACATAAGACATATCTACAAGTTTAATAATGTAATGTCTTATGTACATAAAGTCAAACAAGGAGAACAAAATTAACCCTTGTTTAACATTCTGTACACAATTATGTGCATTAGCACATGGATTGAAGCAAGGTCTGGGTGTTTTAGGTATATCGGTGATGGCGGGGATTACAATTTCCATTGATTGTATATTTTTTGCCTTGATACATTGACAGATTCAATAAACTGCTGCACCTAAATATAATTATCCAAAATAAAATTAAGTTACTTCCATTAGGACAAATTAACAGAAATATTGCATATTTCATAACATTGTCTAATATCATCACATTTGAGGGCATTTCTAATAAATTAAAATTATTTAAAATGTGAGTACAGGCAATAGTATGAAGCATTATCAACTATAGAGGTTAATAACAGCAGAAATATTCTAGACTCTGCCGGGCACTTCATGCATTCACCAGTGGAAGGATCTAAGTCATAATAAATATAAACAGTATAACATGAAATCGTCTTGTAGAGACACAAAACAAGCTTCTAGCATGCCTATAGAGGAAGGGGTGGCCTAAGCATTGCCGCAGCACTGTAGCTCAAGAATGTTAACAATTATAATGTTTTTAACCATTGGCAAGTTTCAATCAATAGTCTCTGTTACAAAATACTAATAGAAGGAAATTATGAAAGTAATTAGGAGTGACCATCAAGGTGTAAAGGATATATCCTATCAATGTATTTTGCAGTGCACCTTTACAACTGAAGCAAAGCTTTACTGATATGACTAAAGAAAGAACTTTATTCAAAGTGTACTTTCAGTTCAAGGGATATGGATTTAACTTCTAAAGCAACAAAGCAACGGAGGTTGTCACTCCTGAAGCTGTCATTACTATTAATTACAAAGTTAGCAACAAACTGCCCAGAGCTCTCCTCTCAAATGCTCACTGTTCTACAGATACTGCTTCCCCTGAAGTAGCACTGGCATAAATAATACAAAAAATGCTTTGTGGCAGGTTCTCTAGCACAACTTCAATTGATTTCATTATATGTACTACTTTTTATATAGATACATCTAATCATATGCTTTTGTTTGAAGCCACTAAATATTTGTACAGTACAATGAATTAACTTCATTCTATATCACATGCTCAGTTGCAGCAAAGAATATTGATAATTCTGGAAAAGATACAGATCCTTAGAGAGAATCGCATTCACAATTGCAAACTCATGGCAACGTGCGGCACAAATCATTAAAAAACTCGACAGATGTTATCAAATACTATTATTTACTAAATAAAACAATACTACAATAATTATATTATTGATGATCAATATATTTGCATTAGTAACGGAGAGCGACACAACCAAGAAGAATGCCAGCAGACACGGGGGGGCCCGTCGCTAACGACTGCTCACGGAACCGAAGATACTAGAGTACCCAGGATAGGTTAGAATGCAATGGCCCCCGTATAAATTGCTGCTCCGATATACATACGATATATTAAACCGAATTTACATGGGCCTCTTCTAAACACTCAAATTGTAAGTAGTTTCTTTGATGATTAAAATGTGAAACAAGTATAAAATGGCTCACAAAGGTGACGCATCGACACGATCTGATCGAATGATCCTAAACGATCACGGTAATTATCTTTAGCTTGATAGACGCCTTTTGTGGATGCATAATAGTTAAAATGGTTATGGAAAACACTTAACTCACTATAAGTAATAATATTCACAAACTTACAAGACGATGAAACTCAATTTGTTGAAAGAACAAGTACGGTAACACGACAAGCGAGTTCTTTCGCACGCACACAACTGATCAGTGTTGCCTGATTTTAATGAATTTCATAGACTATAGAATATATTACTCAGACTAATGATCAGATAAAATAAATTATTAGTTATTGTAAGACATGACATTCACTATGTGCTTTCTTTTCTTCTTCTTTCATCTAATATAATATGCGCTTCCAAATACATCATTAATTTTTTTTTTTACAAATGAAAACTCCGTCAAATATGTTGTCTGTCAACTCAGCTGTCAGGCTTGTCATTTGTAATTCCTTTGTCAAATTTAGGTGTGTCTTTGGAGCTGTTAAACATGATATTTTTGCCATTGCCACTTTCAATCACATTCAAATTATTCAGGGACCTGCAATTAAACTTGCTGAAAATATACCCTTCATGATTTGTTTGACATTTAATGTCAGTTGTTTTATTTTATTTTGTGGATTTTGTTACTTATTATACAGCTATAAAGATCAGTTAATTCACAAAACATATTTTGACTAAATCTGGTTCTAAAATTATTGTACTAAAATGTAATTTTTCTCATACTGACATTTAATATCTGTTGAAGTAAAAGATCGTCAACAAATTACCATCTACCAAGATAGCAATCCATTCCACATCGATGACGCTCCATAAACGATTAGACATTTTTTATTAGTAGGGAAATTGTCAATTTTGAAATCATCACAAAGTTACATGGATTGTGCTATTTTCACCACTAGCTAAAATGACTATCTCCGTGAACGCACCTATTGTCATAAACTCGTGTTTTCGTAAGATCGGATTGAGCGAGTAAATATTTTTTTTAAATATTTCAAACGCTACGAGCTCCCTGATAGTAGGGAGCGAATAATGTGAAACGCGTCCGGTCCGACGAGCGCCCGCTGAGCGATGTATGAGAGCGCTTGCGGCGCCGCGGCTGGTGCCCAGTGCGGCACCGCGCAGCACGAGCCAGAACCGCGCGAGCCTCCGCCGCCGCCCGCAGAGCGCGACTACGCCGGTTTCGACATCGTAAAAGCGACTCAGTACGGCGCCACCGCGCGCGTCAAGGAGCTAGTCGATGCCGGCTGGGACGTGAACCGACCCGACGGTGAGACAGTCACGCTGCTGCACTGGGCCGCAATCAACAACCGCCGCGAGATCATCCAGTTCTTGCTCGAGCGCGGTGCGCGCGTCGATGCTGTCGGTGGTGAGCTGCAGTCTACGCCGCTGCACTGGGCTGCACGGCAAGGCCACCTGGACGCAGTCGTGCTGCTCGTACGCGCCGGGGCCGAGCCCGCGCTGCGCGACGCCGAGGGCTGTGCGGCGGTGCACCTCGCGGCGCAGTTCGGGCACACTGCGGTGGTCGCGTACCTAGTGGCGCGCGGAGTGCCTCCAGACGCGTCAGACGCGGCGGGCATGACGCCGCTCATGTGGGCTTGCTGGAAGGTGCCGGCGGTGGACCCAACGCGGCTGCTGCTTACACTGGGCGCCTCCACGCGGCCCGCAGACACGGCACACGGAAACACGGCCCTGCACTGGGCGATACTGGCGCGCAACACCACAGCAGTCTCTACCCTCATACTCTATGTACGTCATGCAGCCCTATGAGCAGAGTCACACTCTCAGTGGCTATTGGTTGCATACTAGTAATGTGATGATGTTTGCTCAGGGTGATGCGAGCCTAGACGTGCCGAACCTGCGTGGAGTCACACCACTGACCATGCTGCAAGCCAATGCAGACTCACTCTGGATCGGGTCCAAAGTTTCAGACAAGATCAAGGAGCATAGTGTAGTCTCGGGCAAGCTCTCAGTATTCAGAAGGTTAACTTATGATAAGGTATATGAACATTTCTATTCCATTCTTAGGGTTCTGTATCAAAAAAAAAAGAGGATAATTTTGTTATTTGTCTGTCTAGACCGTATTCTCAGGAATACTTGGAGGTATCAGGTTGGAACTAATATCAGACACATAGGTCTGCAGCCCCTTGTGGCACAGTGAAGACCATACTTCTAAGTTAATGCTATTGAAAGATATGTCTGTTTACATTGTGTATTTTAACATTTTTACAAGGGAATCAAAACCCATAGGGTACTTCCTGTGGACTTAGAATCAAGTGATTTGGCAAGAAGCAAGGTTTTTTTTTTATGGCTTTATTTCAAGGACTGGTCTTTTGCGACTTTGCCAATGTCAGTGTGTTGGCTTAAAAATGAAAAAAAAAAAGAAATTTGCTGTTATTCTTTTTCAAATGTGATTAACGTATTGGGCACCTGTCGACTTGTACTGTTTGTTTTAAGATTGTCTGGTACCTAAAACAACCCCGCCAAGTAGGCGGAGCCTGAAGAAGGCTAGGCGTCACCGCGGGCCGAGGAAGATGGCTCAGCCTTGCCTTTGGCACTCGGCAGGTGGGAGCTGGAACATGGTTAAAAAAAGGTGGTACCTAAAACAAAACAAAACAAACAAGCTAGGACAAGGTCTTGTATCACAAGTATTAGAACAACTCTGAAACCCATAAGTATGCATTGATATATAAAAAAAAAACTTTTTGCAAGAACTTTAATAAGCAAAATGATTATTATAAGGGAAAGATCCTTAAGTACAAGAGATACAACTATAATCTTATAGTGCCTTTCATTTAAAAATAAAATAAATTTTGGTCCAGCATTGGCTTACTTACTAGGTCCAGTTTTTATTATTGTCTGAAATAAAACATTTAAACACAGCAATACAATATGGTAAAGTATAGCAGACAGCATAAATAAGTATTTTAACGGCCAGTTTAAAAAAAAGCTTACATTTGAAAGTGCTCTTAATCAGTAAGAGATCATTGTTTGTTTGCAGGAGACCAACTGTTAGGGTTTGAAAGCATTTCCAAGAGTCCTCTCTGAAGGCACATGTACATTAAACAAACGCTGACCTGTGTCTGTCTTTACAGAAATTCAGATGGTGGTGTGTGGTGGTGATGCCCTTCATGGCGTTCTACCTGACCGGCCTCACTCTGGAGATGGACATCCATTATCCTGTGAAGATACTCCTGTTGGTCGGCTTCTATGCGCTGTTGCACTTCATCAGCAACTTGCTGTTCGATGATGAATTGAAAAACATATTCCCGTTGAGTGTGTACCTGGCCACCAAGGTGCGGGTATAGCAGGCGCGCGCTGCGACTGCGGGCGGCGCCCGGGCGCGCGGCCGCGGGTGATGACAGTGCGTCTCTGTGTCAACAGGCCTGGTTCTATGTAACGTGGGCGGTGTTCGTGGCGGGCTCCGTCTGGTGGGGCTCCACGGCGCTATTCGCGGCGAGCTCGCTGCTGCTCTGGTATACGTTCCTGCACTCCTGGCGCTCCGACCCGGGCGTCATCACGGCCTCGCGCTCCGACAAGCTGCAGGTCCTCACCGCCACTGCACACTGCACACTGCACACTGCACACGCACACATCGACACCTCGCGGCAGTGCACTCGCAAACCGAACCGGCCCTGGCGTGCCTCGGACCCGCGTATTCTATACACTATTGATGATATTGATTATTCGGAATACAGTCTCATGAAAACGAACTATGTATAGGAATAGATTTCCTTTTAGATTATATTAGATGTACAGTTTCTTAGATATGCTCTACGACATGACGCCGTTTGATCGTAATCTTGCGGAACAGCTTTCATGCTAAACCCACACCACATGCACTACATATGATTGCCTTAACAGTAATAAAGAGCGCATCGCGACACCCGATAGCATGTAACGGCACCCGGGCGCCCTCTGCGCAGACCATAATCGAGCTGTCGGAGAGCGGCCTGGGCGGAGGGGCGAGCGGCTTCGACTCGGGCCGGTTCTGCTCGGCGTGCCTGGTGCGGCGGCCGGTGCGCTCCAAGCACTGCTCCGTGTGCAACCGCTGCGTGGCGCGCTTCGACCACCACTGCCCGTGGGTCGCGAACTGCATCGGCGCCAACAATCACAGGCACTTCGTCGGGTTCCTCGCGAGCCTCGTGCTCATGTGCGCCTTCATGCTGTGGGGCTGCTGGCGCTACCTGCGCGCCGAGTGCCCGCTGCCGGCCGACGCGTCCGCGCTCCACGCGCCGCTCGTCTGGGGCTCCTGCAGCGCCTGGATCGTCTGGGTGGCGCTCAACGCGCTCTTCCACCTGTTTTGGGTGTCGGTGCTCACCTGCTGCCAGCTCTACCTGGTCGTCTGCCTCGGCATGACGACCAACGAGCAGCTGAACCGCGGCCGCTACCGGCACTTCCAGGCGCGCGGCGGCCGCTCGCCCTTCACGCGCGGCCCCGCCGCCAACTGCGCCGAGTTCTTCCGCTGCCGGCTGTGCGGCCTGCTGCCGGCGCCGGCCCCTGCCGCCGCCCCGGGCCAGGCCGCCGGCGAGGACACGCAGCCCATGCTGCAGCCGCACCACTACGTCTGAGCGCCCCGCTCGACTCTTCTGCTGCACTAGATCTAAGGATCCTATATCACATGAGTGTAATACGGGTATGCGAGAGAGCGGGCGGGGCCGGGGGCGGAGGGCCGTCGGCTCTGCCTCATCCGGTATAGTTTTTTATTACGATTGTATTATAATGAAACCAAAACGCATTTAAATTAATAAATTATGATAAATAACGATATACATATGTATACATATACAAGTTTCATTCCTCTGCGCCCCGGGGGTGGGGAAGTGACGTGGCCGTTGCAATTCCTTAATCCGAAATGTTTTACTTGCATTGCCGAAGGTAACTCGCATATGTTAGTTAAGGATTAATAATGGAATTTTTCTAAACTGCTTTCAAAGAACTGCATCGTGTGAGCATTTTTTTTTTCTTTTTCCTCCTGATACATTATTGTATTTGTGAACGTTGGCAGGACCTGAACTGAACTTGCTGCGACATTAGGTTCAGATAAAATGAGAGAGCCCAGACACACGAGGCCCGCGCCGCGCGCCTCTCAGGCAGAGGATGTGGTCCGAGCCGGCATTGTCTCAGCGTTAGATTCCCGTTATTTAACTTACTCGTAATTCTAATAGAACCTCTACTGAAACTAGCCTACAAACTTATCAATTCAGTTAATAGAAATCATTACAAATTGATCCAGCTGCTTCTAGACCTTTTCTGCTTCTTTATCAGATGAATGATCTCTATATACAACGTTGCTGGTGAATAACGCCAAACCTCTTAAAGGTAACTTAGGGACAGTTTCAGAACGCTTCCATTAAAGTACACACAAAATACCCTAGAGGCATTAATTAAAGGATATTAAAAAATTCCCAAACTTTTAGATAAATTTCAAGAGGCTGTTATTTGGATCGGAATGGTCGATTAATGTTTTTTTTTTTTTTTTTTAAAGGAGTTTGTAGCGTCTTGCGTCTGGTTTTCAATTTTAAGCGTTAACATTGTAATATCACATGCAGCACAACCTGACCTAATGTGTACCCTATGTTAAATTGTATTATTGATTGTAAATATAATAAGTTATTTGCAATTATCTATCACATTTATTTGTAAAAACAAAACTACAATATATTTAATATTCACTCTTTTAATTTGTTTTGTTTAGACTATTTTGAACAGTGAAAGTCGTGACATTTGTTGTTCGCTGGCAAGAATATCTTACCTATCTTAGATTTTAGCCATGAGGGACAAAAATGGCGGATCGTTGTTGCCTTTATATCAATAAGGCGATAGAGTCGCGGGCGCTCTGGGCATCGGACGAGCCGCAGCTCGTGTCTCGTACGTTGCAAGAAAAGTATGGCGATACATTATCAACTCAAGCGACAGAGGAAGACGAAAAGGAAGTTGGCGACACCTAATAAGACACGCACATGAATGTCAAGTGTCACCGAAATTGATGACTTTGATACCGCCGCAATTCCCAAAAATATACATACATCATATTGTAGGCGAGGTGAATATCCAGCGCGAAGGAAATTGAAAAAGTATCCCTTAAGGATTTTGATTTATTCAAAGACAGTTTCGCCGTCCTTTTTCCACCGTACTTCATAAAATTGACTTTGCATATAAAAAACTGATAAAAGAAAAATTATAATGGAACTGTTGAGGCAGGAGCACGTAGCGAAGTAAATTACACGTATATATTCCGGAAAGCATGTATTAGTTTTTTTTTTTTTTTTTGACAGGACCTCTTCTGTTAGCCGGGATAGGCTTATACAGATTAACCGGGCAAGTGGGCGAACGCTGAAGGCGCTCAGCCGGCGAGTTATGGGTTGGGCGGCTACGCAAGGGCACCCCTGTGGGTACGGACCTCGACTTGGGCGGCCAGCCAAATGAGAATAAACCTAACGGTGATCTACCAGCGTTTCGTGTATTAGTCAAAATCCTTACAAACTATATTTACATCTTAAGCCTAACAAATAGAACGCGCACGATTCTTGCTTATCCTTAACCTAAGTTGATCGGCCAATCAGAAAGCGGCAGTGCTACAGTCGAGAGTGCATATAAGCCTGGGCGAAATCATACTCGGGTTTTTCTGTTCCGATCGTGGCGCTGTGCAGACGTGCAGCTACAGAACGCACAGATGAATGTACCAAGAATGATGAATGAAGATGATGAATGTATGTAACAAGGGTAGGATAATTATAAATTTAACTTAAAGTAAAGTTACATTACTCGCGACTACATTCTGTTGAACTTTTTTTTTTATCGATGTTGACGACACATTTCGATTTCACTGAAGAAAATTCCCCTGAGTTGGTCCAGGGTAATTGATGTGGGCAAAGATGACTCATGGCTAACATGGGGCGACAACATCTCTTCTGTACAGCCAACCTTCCCTCGCGCTAATATATTAGGTCCTTACATATGAAATTGGCGTTTTTCGTACTGGCCACTTTAATCACAAATTTCTCCTCTTTGGTAAGGAATTTCAAATTCAAATTTGTACAGCTATAGACTCATGTATTTGTGCTTCGATGATCGGCATTCATTTGTTTTTTTCTTCTGTTTTTTTTCTGTTTGCGTCACTCATTTTACAAAATAGAAAACTTAAAATATCGCATTATTTACGAGTACGAGTTCCGCCGTGGCACTAGTGCTGCGGAAACAACTCGAAGGGTGAATGATGTGTATGGCGGTCGTGTTGCAAAAGAAAACACAGTTCGTTTTTGGTTCCAACGTTTTCGTTCTGGAAATTTCGACCTGCAGAACAAGCCCCGTGGACGGCCTGAGACTCAAGTTGATAATGAAGAGTTGAAGGCTATTGTGGAAGCGGATCCATCGCAAACCACGTCCGAGTTAGCTGCAGGCTGCGATGTTAGTGATAAAACTGTTTTAATTCACTTGAAGCAAATTGGGAAGATTAAAAAGCTTGAAAGGTGGGTACCTCACGAATTGACTGAAGCAAACCGGCAAACGCGCGTCGACTGCTGCGTTACATTACTAAACCGGCACAATAATGAAGGTATTTTAAACCGAATCATTACCTGTGATGAAAAATGGGTTCTTTACGATAATCGGAAGCGCTCAGCGCAATGGTTGGATCCTGGCCAGCCAGCCAAATCCTGCCCCAAGCGAAAATTAACCCCAAAAAAGTTACTTGTAAGCGTTTGGTGGACTAGTGCCGGTATTGTTCATTACAGTTTTCTCAAATCTGGCCAGACTATTACGGCTGATGTCTATTGTCAGCAATTGCAAACCATGATGGAAAAGCTAGCGGGTAAACAACCTAGGCTGGTCAATCGCTCCACGCCACTGCTGCTTCACGACAACGCTAGACCACACACTGCGCAACAGACGGCTACTAAATTAGAAGAGCTTCAATTGGAAAGTCTAAGACATCCTCCGTACTCCCCGGACCTTGCTCCAACAGATTACCATTTTTTTCGAAATTTGGATAACTTCTTGCAAGGGAAAAAATTCAACTCCGATGGGGCAGTCCAAATCGCCTTCAAAGATTTTATTGATTCCCGTCCGACTGGTTTTTTTAGTAAAGGGATCAATGAACTACCTATGAGATGGCAAAAGTGCATAGAAAATAATGGTTCATACTTTGATTAATTAAATATATTATATTAAAAAATATTCGACTTTTTGTTCCTCCCATACAAAACGCCAATTTCATATGTAAGGACCTAATATAATTTTCATGAATGCTCCGGTCAACAAGAGGGCAGCCAGCACAACTAGAGCTGTCACCCTCGCCGGTAGGCTGAGCCGATAGAACAGTACACTTCGAATATTAGGTCCTTACATATGAAATTGGCGTTTTGTATGGGAGGAACAAAAAGTCGAATATTTTTTAATATAATATATTTAATTAATCAAAGTATGTAATCAAAGTGGCGGCGCTGCGCGCAGAGGTGCGCGGCCGCAACACTTTGGGGTTGGACCTCCCGTCCTCCTCAAAGGCCCCGGAGAGGACACAGGCCAGATCCTTGGAAGAGGTCGAGGAATCCCTCTTCCAAAGGATGGCCTTCAATCAAGACGCACGGATTGAGGGCTTGCAGGTCGATGGTCGACTCCTCCCAGCGAAAAACCACCGTCCCCCTTTTGGCCTTCGATGGGAAACTAAAGGAGGCCCAACAAGTAACAGAGGGACCGAAGAAGAAGAGAGGAAAGAAAAAGAAAAAGAAGAGCAAGGGGGAGTCGACGCAAGTCGTCCAGGAGCAGGAGCCCACGCCCAACCCCGTATCAATCAAGGGGAAGGTTAAGGCCAAGAGGACGAAGGTTCTCGCCCAGCCAGATCAGAAGGTTGAGCAGCCATAGCTCCCTCCTGAGTCGGGACCTTCGCAAGAGCTGAGCTGGAAGGAGGTCGTAAGCAAAACGACCAGGCTCAAGGCTCGTCGGGCAGAGCAGGCGCCTACCCGCTCAGCTCCTCCCCTCCCTCCTCCAGAGAGGGCTCCCAGGCGATTAATTTTTTAAAAACACTAACATTCACTAGTTTAACAATTTATAATCACATTACCTACTTTTTAACTCATGCTATTCCCTAAAAGTTTACTATAGTACTACTGTACATCCAAAATCCCCCATTTAAGTTCTGAAAAAAAAAATTGTTTGGTCAGGTTGGTCAAACCCTGGTCAACAGATTACACCGGACAGTACCTACTATACACCTAAAATCCCCCATTTAAATTTCTGAGGAGTTTTGGTCAGGTTGGTCAAACACTGGTCAGCAGATTACACAAGATGAAGGAGCAAGTCAGGGGCCGCTGTTTGCAAAAAACCCCGCGTCTCTAGGACCAATAGTCAAGGAGATACCGAATGGCTAATTTTGTGTAAAAATATAAATTTCACCAAAAATTTTGGCAAAAAATGTCAAAAAATTCTAGCTCCCTGACTATTGGTCGTAGAAGTACGAGCGAGGGCTCATTTTCCTCGTCTCGGGGAGGCGCACACGTTGCGCTACAAAAAATTATTTTGGTCCCAGTTGATGCGTAAGACCCCCCTTCAATTTATATACGTGACCCCGCAACCGCAGCTCAAGTAGCCAGATAACAATGTAAAATACAAAAATTTGGCAAAAAAAGGCAATTTCGATAAGACCCGCAGATTGTGGTTCTCATGAAAGCCCCCGTGTCGACGTTAAGTATGTCGAAAACAGCGAAGTTCTACGACCTGTAATTCCGGAGAAATCCCACTTTTAAATTTCCACCAAAAATTCAAGATGGCGTCCTTATATTGACCAAATTACAAAATATTGCCTTTCTCCGGCCCCACTGATCGCAGACCCACTGAGTTTGGGTTCAACATACGCGTCTCCTTACAAGCTAGAACACAGTAGCAACAAAAAATATCTATAACTAATCGTGAACACAGAAAACACAAAAAACAGTTTTATACAGTGAGAACAAAAGACAAAAACCCTCATAAAAAGTTTATTTCTACGAGTCCAGCCAGTATGACGATGATGTTCGGTAGCCCGGAGCTCGACGCATCCGGCAAAAATGCCACGTTGACGCTAACACATAACGGCGAAGTAGAATAGAAGTAACCAGTTTAGGTTGGACCCCAGTTGGAGATTAAGAGGTCAATTCTACTCCACCGTACCAGTGGTTCCTGGTTATATTTACACAGAGTATACCGCTATTAGTGATATACACGAATACAGTTAAAATGAAACCGCTGCACATCAGCTCACCGCACAGTAGATCAGCAAGTAGCCAGGCACGGGTATCCACTGACTTTGGAAAGCTGTAACTTTGTCATCTCGTGTGCTACGAAGATGGTAAAAACTTCATGATGCTTACAATCACTAGAACCGATCTTTTACGACAGCTCCTTGACTCCAGCACCAGCGGATCATGTTTCACCAATTATGTTTCACCAATTTAGTGTTTGGTCCTGTGGGTTCCAGTATTCGCGGATTCGGGATTGCGACCCCTCGGCTGATTCGCGACGATGAGCTCTCTCCGATGGAGCCAAAATTTACTATATAAAAACAAATATGTTCCTTAGATTAAGTACTTTCGGTTGCCCAATAAACTGCCACATCCGGCCCTTCCGTTTTATGAATCTCGGGTTTTAAGTGTCCAGGCGGGACCCCTATTATAATCCTCCTCCTCCACAAAAGAGGGTTAGGTTAGGTTAGGTTTAGGTTAGGTTAGGTTAGGTTAGGTTAGCTCGTTTTTTCAGTTTTTCGTGATTATCTCGAGAAGCAGTTATCGGAGAGAGGAGCACGATACGTCAAAAGTCGCGTCTCGTAAGGGCGCACCCGCTGGAGCCGAAAGATGAGCAGGCCTCAATATAAAAAGATGATGAAAGTGATGATTATGTTTCACCAATGTAGTGTTTGGTCCTGTGGGTTCCAGTATTCGCGGATTCGGGATTGCGACCCCTCGGCTGATTCGCGACGATGAGCTCTCTCCGATGGTGCCAAAATTTACTATATAAAAACAAATATGTTCCTTAGATTAAGTACTTTCGGTTGCCCAATAAACTGCCACATCCGGCCCTTCCGTTTTATGAATCTCGGGTTTTAAGTGTCCAGGCGGGACCCCTATTATAATCCTCCTCCTCCACAAAAGAGGGTTAGGTTAGGTTAGGTTTAGGTTAGGTTAGGTTAGGTTAGGTTAGCTCGTTTTTTCAGTTTTTCGTGATTATCTCGAGAAGCAGTTATCGGAGAGAGGAGCACGATACGTCAAAAGTCGCGTCTCGTAAGGGCGCACCCGCTGGAGCCGAAAGATGAGCAGGCCTCAATATAAAAAGATGATGAAAGTGATGATTATGTTTCACCAATGTAGTGTTTGGTCCTGTGGGTTCCAGTATTCGCGGATTCGGGATTGCGACCCCTCGGCTGATTCGCGACGATGAGCTCTCTCCGATGGTGCCAAAATTTACTATATAAAAACAAATATGTTCCTTAGATTAAGTACTTTCGGTTGCCCAATAAACTGCCACATCCGGCCCTTCCGTTTTATGAATCTCGGGTTTTAAGTGTCCAGGCGGGACCCCTATTATAATCCTCCTCCTCCACAAAAGAGGGTTAGGTTAGGTTAGGTTTAGGTTAGGTCAGGTTAGGTTAGGTTAGCTCGTTTTTTCAGTTTTTCGTGATTATCTCGAGAAGCAGTTATCGGAGAGAGGAGCACGATACGTCAAAAGTCGCGTCTCGTAAGGGCGCACCCGCTGGAGCCGAAAGATGAGCAGGCCTCAATATAAAAAGATGATGAAAGTGATGATTATGTTTCACCAATGTAGTGTTTGGTCCTGTGGGTTCCAGTATTCGCGGATTCGGGATTGCGACCCCTCGGCTGATTCGCGACGATGAGCTCTCTCCGATGGTGCCAAAATTTACTATATAAAAACAAATATGTTCCTTAGATTAAGTACTTTCGGTTGCCCAATAAACTGCCACATCCGGCCCTTCCGTTTTATGAATCTCGGGTTTTAAGTGTCCAGGCGGGACCCCTATTATAATCCTCCTCCTCCACAAAAGAGGGTTAGGTTAGGTTAGGTTTAGGTTAGGTTAGATTAGGTTAGGTTAGCTCGTTTTTTCAGTTTTTCGTGATTATCTCGAGAAGCAGTTATCGGAGAGAGGAGCACGATACGTCAAAAGTCGCGTCTCGTAAGGGCGCACCCGCTGGAGCCGAAAGATAAGCAGGCCTCAATATAAAAAGATGATGAAAGTGATGATTATGTTTCACCAATGTAGTGTTTGGTCCTGTGGGTTCCAGTATTCGCGGATTCGGGATTGCGACCCCTCGGCTGATTCGCGACGATGAGCTCTCTCCGATGGTGCCAAAATTTACTATATAAAAATAAATATGTTCCTTAGATTAAGTACTTTCGGTTGCCCAATAAACTGCCACATCCGGCCCTTCCGTTTTATGAATCTCGGGTTTTAAGTGTCCAGGCGGGACCCCCTATTATAATCCTCCTCCTCCACAAAAGAGGGTTAGGTTAGGTTAGGTTTAGGTTAGGTTAGGTTAGGTTAGGTTAGCTCGTTTTTTCAGTTTTTCGTGATTATCTCGAGAAGCAGTTATCGGAGAGAGGAGCACGATACGTCAAAAGTCGCGTCTCGTAAGGGCGCACCCGCTGGAGCCGAAAGATGAGCAGGCCTCAATATAAAAAGATGATGAAAGTGATGATTATGTTTCACCAATGTAGTGTTTGGTCCTGTGGGTTCCAGTATTCGCGGATTCGGGATTGCGACCCCTCGGCTGATTCGCGACGATGAGCTCTCTCCGATGGTGCCAAAATTAACTATATAAAAACAAATATGTTCCTTAGATTAAGTACTTTCGGTTGCCCAATAAACTGCCACATCCGGCTCTTCCGTTTTATGAATCTCGGGTTTTAAGTGTCCAGGCGGGACCCCTATTATAATCCTCCTCCTCCACAAAAGAGGGTTAGGTTAGGTTAGGTTTAGGTTAGGTTAGATTAGGTTAGGTTAGCTCGTTTTTTCAGTTTTTCGTGATTATCTCGAGAAGCAGTTATCGGAGAGAGGAGCACGATACGTCAAAAGTCGCGTCTCGTAAGGGCGCACCCGCTGGAGCCGAAAGATAAGCAGGCCTCAATATAAAAAGATGATGAAAGTGATGATTATGTTTCACCAATGTAGTGTTTGGTCCTGTGGGTTCCAGTATTCGCGGATTCGGGATTGCGACCCCTCGGCTGATTCGCGACGATGAGCTCTCTCCGATGGTGCCAAAATTTACTATATAAAAACAAATATGTTCCTTAGATTAAGTACTTTCGGTTGCCCAATAAACTGCCACATCCGGCCCTTCCGTTTTATGAATCTCGGGTTTTAAGTGTCCAGGCGGGACCCCTATTATAATCCTCCTCCTCCACAAAAGAGGGTTAGGTTAGGTTAGGTTTAGGTTAGGTTAGGTTAGGTTAGGTTAGCTCGTTTTTTCAGTTTTTCGTGATTATCTCGAGAAGCAGTTATCGGAGAGAGGAGCACGATACGTCAAAAGTCGCGTCTCGTAAGGGCGCACCCGCTGGAGCCGAAAGATGAGCAGGCCTCAATATAAAAAGATGATGAAAGTGATGATTATGTTTCACCAATGTAGTGTTTGGTCCTGTGGGTTCCAGTATTCGCGGATTCGGGATTGCGACCCCTCGGCTGATTCGCGACGATGAGCTCTCTCCGATGGTGCCAAAATTTACTATATAAAAACAAATATGTTCCTTAGATTAAGTACTTTCGGTTGCCCAATAAACTGCCACATCCGGCCCTTCCGTTTTATGAATCTCGGGTTTTAAGTGTCCAGGCGGGACCCCTATTATAATCCTCCTCCTCCACAAAAGAGGGTTAGGTTAGGTTAGGTTTAGGTTAGGTTAGGTTAGGTTAGGTTAGCTCGTTTTTTCAGTTTTTCGTGATTATCTCGAGAAGCAGTTATCGGAGAGAGGAGCACGATACGTCAAAAGTCGCGTCTCGTAAGGGCGCACCCGCTGGAGCCGAAAGATGAGCAGGCCTCAATATAAAAAGATGATGAAAGTGATGATTATGTTTCACCAATGTAGTGTTTGGTCCTGTGGGTTCCAGTATTCGCGGATTCGGGATTGCGACCCCTCGGCTGATTCGCGACGATGAGCTCTCTCCGATGGTGCCAAAATTTACTATATAAAAACAAATATGTTCCTTAGATTAAGTACTTTCGGTTGCCCAATAAACTGCCACATCCGGCCCTTCCGTTTTATGAATCTCGGGTTTTAAGTGTCCAGGCGGGACCCCTATTATAATCCTCCTCCTCCACAAAAGAGGGTTAGGTTAGGTTAGGTTTAGGTTAGGTTAGATTAGGTTAGGTTAGCTCGTTTTTTCAGTTTTTCGTGATTATCTCGAGAAGCAGTTATCGGAGAGAGGAGCACGATACGTCAAAAGTCGCGTCTCGTAAGGGCGCACCCGCTGGAGCCGAAAGATAAGCAGGCCTCAATATAAAAAGATGATGAAAGTGATGATTATGTTTCACCAATGTAGTGTTTGGTCCTGTGGGTTCCAGTATTCGCGGATTCGGGATTGCGACCCCTCGGCTGATTCGCGACGATGAGCTCTCTCCGATGGTGCCAAAATTTACTATATAAAAATAAATATGTTCCTTAGATTAAGTACTTTCGGTTGCCCAATAAACTGCCACATCCGGCCCTTCCGTTTTATGAATCTCGGGTTTTAAGTGTCCAGGCGGGACCCCCTATTATAATCCTCCTCCTCCACAAAAGAGGGTTAGGTTAGGTTAGGTTTAGGTTAGGTTAGGTTAGGTTAGGTTAGCTCGTTTTTTCAGTTTTTCGTGATTATCTCGAGAAGCAGTTATCGGAGAGAGGAGCACGATACGTCAAAAGTCGCGTCTCGTAAGGGCGCACCCGCTGGAGCCGAAAGATGAGCAGGCCTCAATATAAAAAGATGATGAAAGTGATGATTATGTTTCACCAATGTAGTGTTTGGTCCTGTGGGTTCCAGTATTCGCGGATTCGGGATTGCGACCCCTCGGCTGATTCGCGACGATGAGCTCTCTCCGATGGTGCCAAAATTAACTATATAAAAACAAATATGTTCCTTAGATTAAGTACTTTCGGTTGCCCAATAAACTGCCACATCCGGCTCTTCCGTTTTATGAATCTCGGGTTTTAAGTGTCCAGGCGGGACCCCTATTATAATCCTCCTCCTCCACAAAAGAGGGTTAGGTTAGGTTAGGTTTAGGTTAGGTTAGATTAGGTTAGGTTAGCTCGTTTTTTCAGTTTTTCGTGATTATCTCGAGAAGCAGTTATCGGAGAGAGGAGCACGATACGTCAAAAGTCGCGTCTCGTAAGGGCGCACCCGCTGGAGCCGAAAGATAAGCAGGCCTCAATATAAAAAGATGATGAAAGTGATGATTATGTTTCACCAATGTAGTGTTTGGTCCTGTGGGTTCCAGTATTCGCGGATTCGGGATTGCGACCCCTCGGCTGATTCGCGACGATGAGCTCTCTCCGATGGTGCCAAAATTTACTATATAAAAACAAATATGTTCCTTAGATTAAGTACTTTCGGTTGCCCAATAAACTGCCACATCCGGCCCTTCCGTTTTATGAATCTCGGGTTTTAAGTGTCCAGGCGGGACCCCTATTATAATCCTCCTCCTCCACAAAAGAGGGTTAGGTTAGGTTAGGTTTAGGTTAGGTTAGGTTAGGTTAGGTTAGCTCGTTTTTTCAGTTTTTCGTGATTATCTCGAGAAGCAGTTATCGGAGAGAGGAGCACGATACGTCAAAAGTCGCGTCTCGTAAGGGCGCACCCGCTGGAGCCGAAAGATGAGCAGGCCTCAATATAAAAAGATGATGAAAGTGATGATTATGTTTCACCAATGTAGTGTTTGGTCCTGTGGGTTCCAGTATTCGCGGATTCGGGATTGCGACCCCTCGGCTGATTCGCGACGATGAGCTCTCTCCGATGGTGCCAAAATTTACTATATAAAAACAAATATGTTCCTTAGATTAAGTACTTTCGGTTGCCCAATAAACTGCCACATCCGGCCCTTCCGTTTTATGAATCTCGGGTTTTAAGTATCCAGGCGGGACCCCTATTATAATCCTCCTCCTCCACAAAAGAGGGTTAGGTTAGGTTAGGTTTAGGTTAGGTTAGGTTAGGTTAGGTTAGCTCGTTTTTTCAGTTTTTCGTGATTATCTCGAGAAGCAGTTATCGGAGAGAGGAGCACGATACGTCAAAAGTCGCGTCTCGTAAGGGCGCACCCGCTGGAGCCGAAAGATGAGCAGGCCTCAATATAAAAAGATGATGAAAGTGATGATTATGTTTCACCAATGTAGTGTTTGGTCCTGTGGGTTCCAGTATTCGCGGATTCGGGATTGCGACCCCTCGGCTGATTCGCGACGATGAGCTCTCTCCGATGGTGCCAAAATTTACTATATAAAAACAAATATGTTCCTTAGATTAAGTACTTTCGGTTGCCCAATAAACTGCCACATCCGGCCCTTCCGTTTTATGAATCTCGGGTTTTAAGTGTCCAGGCGGGACCCCTATTATAATCCTCCTCCTCCACAAAAGAGGGTTAGGTTAGGTTAGGTTTAGGTTAGGTTAGATTAGGTTAGGTTAGCTCGTTTTTTCAGTTTTTCGTGATTATCTCGAGAAGCAGTTATCGGAGAGAGGAGCACGATACGTCAAAAGTCGCGTCTCGTAAGGGCGCACCCGCTGGAGCCGAAAGATAAGCAGGCCTCAATATAAAAAGATGATGAAAGTGATGATTATGTTTCACCAATGTAGTGTTTGGTCCTGTGGGTTCCAGTATTCGCGGATTCGGGATTGCGACCCCTCGGCTGATTCGCGACGATGAGCTCTCTCCGATGGTGCCAAAATTTACTATATAAAAATAAATATGTTCCTTAGATTAAGTACTTTCGGTTGCCCAATAAACTGCCACATCCGGCCCTTCCGTTTTATGAATCTCGGGTTTTAAGTGTCCAGGCGGGACCCCCTATTATAATCCTCCTCCTCCACAAAAGAGGGTTAGGTTAGGTTAGGTTTAGGTTAGGTTAGGTTAGGTTAGGTTAGCTCGTTTTTTCAGTTTTTCGTGATTATCTCGAGAAGCAGTTATCGGAGAGAGGAGCACGATACGTCAAAAGTCGCGTCTCGTAAGGGCGCACCCGCTGGAGCCGAAAGATGAGCAGGCCTCAATATAAAAAGATGATGAAAGTGATGATTATGTTTCACCAATGTAGTGTTTGGTCCTGTGGGTTCCAGTATTCGCGGATTCGGGATTGCGACCCCTCGGCTGATTCGCGACGATGAGCTCTCTCCGATGGTGCCAAAATTAACTATATAAAAACAAATATGTTCCTTAGATTAAGTACTTTCGGTTGCCCAATAAACTGCCACATCCGGCTCTTCCGTTTTATGAATCTCGGGTTTTAAGTGTCCAGGCGGGACCCCTATTATAATCCTCCTCCTCCACAAAAGAGGGTTAGGTTAGGTTAGGTTTAGGTTAGGTTAGATTAGGTTAGGTTAGCTCGTTTTTTCAGTTTTTCGTGATTATCTCGAGAAGCAGTTATCGGAGAGAGGAGCACGATACGTCAAAAGTCGCGTCTCGTAAGGGCGCACCCGCTGGAGCCGAAAGATAAGCAGGCCTCAATATAAAAAGATGATGAAAGTGATGATTATGTTTCACCAATGTAGTGTTTGGTCCTGTGGGTTCCAGTATTCGCGGATTCGGGATTGCGACCCCTCGGCTGATTCGCGACGATGAGCTCTCTCCGATGGTGCCAAAATTTACT